>CM038680.1:243174826-244559545 GCA_021605205.1 Aegilops longissima | reverse complement strand
AAGTTGTGCGAACTCTTACGGGTAGACTAGCAGATGTAGGGGAAAGTAGGTGTACCGGTCTACCCACATGTAAGGTGCTAGTGCTTCTGAAACACTATGTCTCGGTCATCCGTTTCTCAAACATCATGTAGTGCGACAAATCCAACGGAGGCGATCGAGTCTTGTGGGGAAAAGTGCGCAAACCTCTGCAGAGTGTATAAGCTAATCGTTAGCCGTGTCCCCGGTTATGGACATTTTGAGTATCTAGTACTTGGATATCATGTGAATCTCATCATGTTACTTCTAATTAATACTGTTGGGTTTTTAATGAGTACTTTTAATTGGGATTGAGAATGCTTTCAGCCATTCTCAATGTTTAACAACCACCATGATAGTTAAATAAATTTTATTCCTTTGCAATAGGGAAAAATTGGCTTTATGCAAAACTATAACCATAGAGCTTTCCACCAGCCATATATGCATGTAGTATAGGCTTATTATTCCATTATTCTCTATGTGTTACTTTGCCAGCATATTCCATGTGCTGACCCGTTTTCGGGCTGCAACGTTTCATGTTGCAGACTTTTCAGACGACGAGTAAGGTGCTTAGGTCGTTGTTCTATACTCAGTGATGCCGTTGGGGTTGATGGACTCGCTTATTCTTCCAAGCCTTCCGTTGTTATCGTTATTTGTTGGCCTTAAGCCATATTTATATTATTAAGTTCTCTCTTGAGACATTCGATTGTAATAAGTGTGTGATTCCTACTCTGTTATAAATCCTCCGATTACTGTGTGGTGTCAGCATTCTTGATCCGAGGATGACATTTGAGCACGAGAGATCGACTGTTTGAGGTCTGGTCGCTGACTGGTGCCACTTTCATGGCATGGCGGAGGCCCTCCGCCTCAAGGCGGGCGTCGACATCGACAAGCTCTCCACCAAGCCAATCCAGCATGCTCATCGCCTCCTGGAAAAGATCATGGCGAGCAGCGAGCTTGAGCCATGTGACTCCAGCAGCGGCAGGCCCTCCTCCGCTTTTGAAGCTGTCGTGGAGGCGCGGGACGACTCGCTCACCTTAGGCAGGGGGCTGGACGCCGGCGCCCCTCCAATCGATCCCCGGGCCTTGGTGAAGGCACTATGCATCTCGGTCTCGCCACTCGAGGATGATGCCGATGCTGGGGTAGCCCTACTACCAACAAGCATCAACGGAGGAGCCCTTGGAACGCCACTGCACCCCAGTGATACTCGCAAAGGAAGGGTCCTGGGATCACAGGCTCATGGCCCTCCAGCGGCACCCCGCCTCGTGTGCCGGTCCTGTGCCTCACAAGGACATTTGTCATGCGGGTCCTGGGATGAAGAGCAGACCAATGGCCTCCGGAGGTCGCTCCCCAGGAGGTTTCACCACTGCAGCCGAAGTGATCCTGAGGAGCCAGGGATAGGAAAGGATGCGACATGCGGAGAACCACAAAGATAAGGCACTTACTCGTCTATGGCTATGTACTTCCTCTGTTTCAGGAGCCGGGGGCGTCACCACTGCAGCTCCGGAGCCCTTTCCAATTGCGGAGTGCTCCAAGGTTCAGACGCAGCGAGCCGAGGGTCAGAGCATGGCCCATTGCGGCTGGGCTGCGTGGCGCCACCTCAGGAGCCCCGGCCGGAGCTTCAGGGGCAGGCGCCTCAGGAGCGCCGGGCCGCACCTGCTCATCAGCCGCCACCTCAGGGGCACTTGCCGGAGCTTCAGGGGCAGCTGCCTCAGGAGCACCGGGCCGCGCCTGCTCACCAGCGATCACCTCAGGAGCGCTCGCAGGGACTTCAGGAATGGCTATCCCTGGAGCACCTAACGGCATCTGCTCCCCAGCGGTCGCCCCGGGAGTACCCGATGGTGTCCACCCCCCTGCAACCACATCAGGGGCGCACGCCATGGGACCGGTAAGCATGGGGGACACAAAGATGGGATTCTCGCGAGGCCCCTCAAGGCCCGCTGGGCGCAGCCCCCACATGTTAAAGCAAGGCATCTGCTTCATGAAGGTCTCCCAGTTCGAGCATTGATATAGAAGGCACTTTTCTGCTGGGAGCACGGCAGGCGTCGGGTCGCCCGTCAGGAGCTGGAGCACCGTCCACAACATCTTGGAGGGAAGCGAGGGCACCTGAAGCCTCATGGGGTCTTTGAAGCCAGCAAAGGCCCGCATTGGGCGAGAGTGGCACTGGAGCGGGGTGATGCGCTGTCGGACGACCTCCCTCACCACCATCGGTGTCGTCACCCCTGCCTTCTTCAGCTCGGCCAACCTGGACCAGACGCGGGTGAGCCGCTGGTCAACAAGCTTCGCGTGTCCCTAGACGGAGCTCAGCTCCGCCGGCACCCGCGGAAGCTGGAGAAGGGGGCTGTACGTGGCGGCGTCCACATACACCTACTGCTCCCAGAATCTCATCGCATCCAGACGAAGCGTGAAGTCAATGCCGGAGCCATCCGCCACCACCCAGAACGACACGCATCCCGAGCATTGTCTGTTGTCCACTAGATGAAGCGAGAAGAAATGGCAGAACAAGGCCACAAATGGGGAAACGCCCACAATGGCCTCGCACAGGAAGGCAAAAGCGGCAAGGAGCACAATGGACCCGGGGTCCAGATGTAGCGCGTGGATCTGGTAATGCGAGAGCACGACGTTGAAGAAATCAGAGAAAGGGGGACCAAGCCGGCCACGAGGGCGTGAAGGCGGATGGGGATCTCAGTGGCCGTCATATCGAGCGGGTCCGCGAGACAAGCTATACCACTGCCGCCTTCCACTCATTGATCGGCGACAAGGGTCGGCCGGACCTTGTCCAAGCCCTCTTAATTGATCACCGACGACCGGCCAAGCGCGGGCTCAAAGTCCGGAGGGGATTCAGTAGGCACGTGAGTCTTTCCCCTCTTCTTCGGCCTCGGAGCCATGGCGGCGGAGGTGAATTAGCGCAGGTGCAGAATCTGGAAGGGGACAAGCAAGCTCACAGGAAAGGAAGAAGTAGAGGGCAGGAGCAGCGGGCAATGGTGGCTGAGCCGCGCTCGAATAGGCAGTCGTCAAATCAACGGTTCCCAAGGCAGCATGGGGAAGCAGAGACGCCCACGTCCCATCAAGCGCCACACATTGACCGGGGCCGCAGGCGGTTGGCGCCCGCGGCTCTTCACCCTTGCCCTTTGGCTTCACTTAGAAGCCAAGTCCGAGTGCGCCTTGGGCCCAGGGGCTACTGTCGGTGTTCTGGGAACCGGGGTACCCAGACTTGCCTGCCTGCGACCCACTGCGTGGCTCCATCGGCGGCCTAGTATGGCCTGTCTTCAGCACCAACAAAACAAGACCCTCGCGAGGGGCCAAGCCTCACGAGGCGTACGACGCCAAGACCTCCAGAAGGAGCGGCCTCTTTAGGCCGGCTTCTGAGGAGCGGAGATTTCCATGCGAGCCCTCACCTCGTGAGGATCGGATGACGCAAGCCATGACGACCAAGGCCAGGCGAGCGCTAGCGGGTGCAGTATAGCAGGTTTCCTCTTTGGTGCTAAAGAGGCAAGCGCAAGCGCGGACTCCGGAGGAGTCAACCAAAGGTTTCCATTTCCATGCAACAAGACCAAGACCGCCAGGACGGCAGGATGGAGGTCATCGCCGAGCCCACCACGGTGTCATGACCAGAAGTTTTGCAGGCGCATACCACCTTTCGTCAAGATAAGATGTAATAGTTGTCTCCCTTCGAATTTGGCCGTAGTGGGATCCATTCCCGCCTCCGTTTTGGGGGAAGAGGACCAAGGCCACTATAAGTATAGCCTAGCCACCACCAGCGAGGGGGACATATCATTCAGACCATCCACACCCCCGCCAGCTCACACTAACACAAGAACACACCTCTTGAGGTTGTTCTCCCTTTGTAACAGTTCATTCTCAGCCCACCTCGAGGCTAATCCACCACAAAGCAGGAGTAGGGTATTACACCGCAAGGTGGCCCGAACCTGGGTAAACTGCATTGCCCCGTTCTTCTTTAGTTCATCGAGCTAGGCCGCGAAATCGATGAGTTGGCAGACTGGGGAGCTTGAGTTCTTCGCGCGCACCCAGAGTTCGAATCTATCTAGGGTCTGCGGAGCCCTGAATCCGACAAAAGTCTCATCATAGTCAACTCCTTGAACTTGTCGAAAACCCTTTCGCGACAGGTCGATCTTTGTAGATAGTAATATTACCATCAGCGTCAGTCTTCTTCTTGAAGATACATTTATTCTCTATGGCTCGCCGTTCATCACGCAAGTCAACCAAAGTCCACACTATGTCCTCATACATGGATCCTATCTCAGATTTCATATCCTCAAGCCATTTATCAGAATCTGGGCTCATCATAGCTTCTTCATAGTTCGTAGGTTCGTATTGGTCTAGTAACATGACTTCCAGAATAGGATTATTGTACCACTCTGGTGCAGAACGTGCTCTGGTTGACCTATGAGGTTCGGCAGTAACTTGATCTAAAGTTTCATGATCATCATTATTAGCTTCCTCTCTAGTTGGTGTAGGCATCACGGGAAAGGTTTTCTATGATGAGATACTTTCTAATTCGAGAGAAGGTACTATTACCTCATCAAGTTCTACTTTCCTCCCACTCACTTCTTTCAAGAGAAACTCCTTCTCTTGAAAGTTTCCATTCTTGGCAACAAAGATCTTGCCTTCGGATCTGTGGTAGAAGGTGTACCCAATTGTTTCCTTAGGGTATCCTATGAAGATGCATTTCTCTTATTTGGGTTCGAGCTTATCAGGCTGAAGCCTTTTGACATAAGTTCTGATGTCTACTATACAACTTTATTCTTGTAGACACGTGTTGGGCCTCCAAGCGCAGAGTTTTGTAGGACAGTAGCAATTTTCCCTCAAGTGGATGACCTAAGGTATATCAATCCGTGAGAGGTGTAGGATGAAGATGGTCTCTCTCAAACGACCCTACAACCAAATACAAGAAATCTCTTGTGTCCCCAACACACCCAATACAATGGCAAATTGTATAGGTGCACTAGTTCGGTGAAGAGATGGTGATAAACTTATATTTTTAGAATTTGAATAAATAAAAACAACAAGGTAGCAAATAGTAAACGGGCACAAAAAATGGTGCTTGAATGCTTAAAAACAAGGCCTAGGGTTTGTACTTTCACTAGTGCAATCTCTCAACAGTGCTAACATAGTTGGATCATATGATTATCCCTCAAAGTACAATAAAGAATCACTCCCGAGTTCCTATTATCGGAGAACAAAAGATAGGAATTGTTTGTAGGGTATGAAGCCACCTCAAAGCTATTCTTTCCCATCGATCTATTCAAGAGTTCGTACTAAAATAACACAAAGCTATTGTTTCCGTTTGATCTATCCTAGAGTTCGTACTAGAATAACACCAAAGCATATTCATAATACTCAATCCACACAAAGAACTATAAAGGGGCCCTGAAGTTTCTACCGGAGAAAAACATGCATCAACCCCTATGCATAGATTACCCCGATATCACTGCGGGAATCTGCGAGAGTGCCATAACATATATCAAGTGAATCAATAAGATACCCCAATTGTCACCTCAAGTATTCATACCGCAAGACATATATCATGTGTTCTCATCTCTGAATATTCAATCCGACATGACAAAACATCAAAGGGTAAAGATTCAATTCATCACAACAAGAGTATAGAGGGGAGAAACATCATATGATCCGACTATATTAACAAAGCCCATGATATAGGTCACGAGAGAGAGAGAGAGAGATAAAACACGTAGCTACTGGTACAAACCCTGAGCCCCGAGGTTAGACTACTCCCTCCTCATCGTGGTGGCCGCCGGATGATGAAGATGGCCACCGGAGATGATTCCTCCCTCCGGCAGGGTGCCGGAATTGGTCTAGATTGGTTTTTGGTGGCTGCGGAGCCCTACGGCGGTGGAAATTTTGATCTAGGTTAACCCCGATGGGTTTCAGAATATTTGGGAATTTATAGTGCAAACAGGGGGTGCGGGAGGCCATCGAGGTGGGCACAACCCACAGGCGCGCCGGGGCTGCTGGCGCGCCTGGTGGGTTGTGCCTCTGGCACCCAGTGCAACTCTGGCCCAATGGATGTCTTTTGGCCCATAAAAAATCCCCGTGGAGTTTCATTGCGTTTGGACTCCGTTTGGTATTGATTTCCTGCGATGTAAAAAACAAGCAAAAAACATCAACTGGCACTGGGCACTTGGTCAATAGGTTAGTCCCAAAAAATGATATAAATTTGCTATAAAATGATTGTAAAACATCAAAGAATGATAAAAATAATAGCATGAATACTTCATAAATTATAGATACGTTGGAGACGTATCAGCAGCATCCCCAAGCTTAATTCCTACTCGTCCTCGAGTAGGTAAATGATAAAAGAAATAATTTATGAGGTGTGAATGCTAGCAAAGTGCATAAGTTTGATTAATGAAAATTTCAATCACTTTTCCTAGCATCATAACATAAATTTTTTTCTTATAAAACTTCTCATGTTATAGTGGCAACCAATTCACATGTTAAGGTTCAAACAATGAACTCTCTTGAAACTCAACAACCTATGTTCTTAGTCACCAAGCAATTGCAATTCAACTTATTCAACAGAGTTTAAGTAAGAGCTCCACATACTCAACCATCATATGGTCTTCTATGATTGCTAACACTCACCGCATACACATGAGCAAAACATTTCAACCACACACATAATAAGATAGGGGCTATTGTTTTGCCTCCCAACATATTCACCTCAAGGGTGATGTCAACAATAATAACTCATGCTACCCATATTCAACTGGAAATACGTGCCTAGATCTTTCCTCACCACATGATGCTTGCCAAAAGATAAAAAACAAAAGGGAATAGAGAGAATAACTTTGACCCTTTGCATAAAAGTAAATACTGAAAAGTAAAAGATAGGCGCTTCGCAGAGGGAAGTAGGGATTTGCAGAGGTGCCAGAGCTCAAAGCAAAAATTGAGAGATAAAAACATTTTGACAGGCATACTTTTCCCACCAACGTAAACAACTTAGAGCTCCCAACACTTTCCATGCTAGATATATTATAGGCGGTTCACAAACAAAAAATAAAGTTTATTCCTTTTTCCACCATACTTTCACTTCATGGCTAACCGTATCCACGGGTGCCCTCCATACCAAGACTTTCCAAGGAATTTATTATTTGACAACATAAAGTAAATTCATTTTTAATTTCGGGATTGGGCATCCCTAATACCTTTGTCTTACTCTCGTGCAATGGCAAGTGAATAAACACTCATCATGAGAATAACACATCTAGCATGGAAAATATTGGCCACCCCTCACCGCCTCGCGAGCAGTACAAGGACACAAAAGAGAAATATATTTTGAAAATTCGAGATGGCTCATATAAATTTGCTTAGAATGGCAAAAGAATACCGCATAGAGGTAGGTATGGTGGACTCATTAAGATAAGATTTGGGTTTAATGGTTTTTGGATGCACAAGTAGTATCTCTACTTAGTGCGAATTTTTTGGCTAGCAAAGATGGGGGGCAAGCACCACATGTTGAAGGATCTATGACAATATAACTTCTATGAGAATATGAACAAACATAAATCATTACGTTGTCTTCCTTGTCCAACGTCAACAATTTTGGCATATAATATTTTGATGGGGGCTCACAATCACAAAAGATTTCCATGATAGTGTATTTATATGTGAAAGTTCTCTTCCTTATACTAATTATAAGTGAATTGCTTGTATGACCAATATTGTGATTGTCAAGCCTCAAAGGGTTTCATTTTCTAAACCCAATGTGAAGCTACCACTAGGCATGATATGATTTCAACTTCATGACATTCAATTTATTCAACAATTTACTCGTAGGATATAAGTGAAGCACAAGTGTAAATGACAAGCTACTCCAAAAAGATATAAGTGAAGATCAAATGAGTAGTTAAGTAAATAGATAGCTATGTGTGGACTCTCTCTTATTTAAAACTTTAAGATCTAAGTATTTTATTAAAACAGCAAGCAAAGCACAACTCATGTGAAGAAGCAAAAACTCAGGCTCAACCGATACTGTCGAATGTGGGGTTCCGGCAAATCCTTAAGGTTCGAACACTGGGGTGCGCGCGAAGTCTTTCCCTCCTACCGATCTATGCTCTAGCTCGCTAGGATCTTGCGGACGAACTCGTCGAACTCACAACACAGAAAGAGACACGGGGTTTATACTAGTTCGGGACACCGTTGTGGTGTAATACCCTACTCCTGTGTGGTGGTGGTGGATTGCCTCTTGGGCTGATGATGAACAGTACAAGGGAAGAACAGCCTCCTGAGGTTGAGGTGTTCTTGTGGCTAGGCTCTCGATCAGTTGGATCAAGCTCAGATCCGATCCCCCTCTCTGTGGTGGCTAGCTCTACTTATATAGGGCCTGGTCCTCTTCCCAAATGTTGAGCGGAAAGGGAGCCAACAACGGCGGGAAATTTTGAAGGGGGACAGCTAGTACAAGATATCCTGACAAAAGCGGTCTTCGCCTGCGAAAAGCCCTGGGGTGACGCCGTCTTGGGCTCCACGATGACCTCCACCTTGTCATCCTCCTGGTCTTGGTCTTGTTGCACCAATAAGGCAACCTTTGCCTGATGCCTCGGTACTCTTCGTCTGCGCTTGCCTCCTTAGCACCAAAGAGGAAATGGGGACGCTGTGTGCGCTGGCGCCCTCTTGGCACCCGCCTGGCACCGTTCATCATGGCTCACGTCACGAGTGCCTCGTGAGGTCTGCCCCGCCTTGATATCTCCGCTCCTCGTGAGCCCGCCTGGCTAGGCTACTCCAGAGGAAGACTTGCGTCGTCCGCCTCGCGAGGTTAGGACCCTCGCGAGGGTCTTGGATGCCTTGTTGATGAAGATGGGCGTACTGCCCACTGCCTAGCCATGCTGTGGGCCGCGGTAGGCAAGTCTGGGGACCGCGGGTTCCCAGAACGCCGACAGTAGCCCCCGGGCCCAAGGTGCGCTCAGGCTTGGCTTCGCGGCGAAGCCAAGGGTCAAGTTCGGAGCGCCACGGGCCCCAAAAGCCTGCGGCCTCCGTCGATGCATGGCGGTTGATTGGACGTGGGCGTTGTTGGAACACGTGGTATGCTACGCTAGCGCCAAATAAAATTTTCTACCGCGCACCCAAGATCATGCTACTGGAAATAGATCACATAATCGGGTTTACCACTAGATGCGCAGTCACCGCAGCGGAAGTAGAGTTGGTGATGCGTGTAGCCGATCTCCCGGGCCGTCTCCTCCTCGTGTTGCCGATCTCCATGAACAGCGAAGACCCGTGAGCGGTGATCTCCCTTGAAGCGGCACCTCGCGGTTCCCTCGAACGGTTCGTCCAAGCACCGTAGATGTGATGCCTCCAAGGTATCCACACGTACGGGGAGCAGCGTCGAGCGGCGGACTGCTAGGTCCGGTCGCAAGGCATGGGCGTGGGGAGTGGTGGTGGCTAACCAGGGTTCGATTGGATTAACCCTAAGTGGTGCGCCCACTCCCCTTTATATAGACCTCCGAGGTGGGCTCAACACTTGAGCCCACTAGGAATCCACATCCATTTTCCACTCGGATCCAATTCGAATGGGCTGCGGCCCCTTAAGTGTGTGACCCTATAGGTTCACGTACACATGGACACGACCAGAGCCAATAGTTGGTAGCGGCTCCTAGCAAAACGTGCCAACTCCCATGTGGGCGTAAAGTCGTTTGACGAACCTCAACAATGTGGCATATGCAACATTCCTTTTGCCTCACGATATTTGTTGTCGAGCTCAAGGCGAGTACTTGTCACCCGTGTGATAGCTCGACCTCTCTTCTCGAAACCATGATATAGATTCCCGAACTGGGTTAACACTTAACCCAAGTCGCATGGCCATGCTTTCCGAATCTGATCACTCAAGAGGGCCCAGAGAATATCTCTCCAAATAGGAGGGGCAAATCCCATCTTGGTCAACCATGTCTAGCGGCATGTCTCACGAATCACCCGAAAGCTACCTTTATAACTACCCAGTTACGGAGTAGCGTTTGATAGACCCTAAGTGAGTCGATCCTCATCCCGAGAACATGTGAGGACCTCAGGTCTAGGACATGGCATAGACATTGTACTTGAGACTAACAGATGGCAATCTCTCGCTGCTTCTCAAAGTGGGTCTGCCCGACTCGGTGATCTCCATCACGAGTCCATACTATCGGTTTAGCATCTCCATGCACATGACTTGTGAAACATAGTCATCAACCGAGTCGTATACTAGTCAAGGATATGTGTCCGCATAACCTTATCAACTAGGGGCCATTAAAACAACATCATACAATACATAGTTTCACAAACAAGTCACATACTTATTGATTCATATCATTGATGATGTTCAAGGAAAATACAAAGGACTCATGAATACATATGGAAATATCATCATCACATGATTGCCTCTAGGGCATATCTCCAACAGTCTCCCGCTTGCACTAGAGTCAATCATTTAGGCATCGTATGCCCATGGAAGTCATGTGCGCCTCATGCTTCGGACGTGGGAGAGGCTTTTTTGCATCCGTGTGTACCTTGCATATGTTTACATCACCTCTTTCGAAAATGTCGCGAATAAGGTTAAAATGCCTGAGTATGTGTTGGGTTTTACGATGGTTCCGTGGTTCCTTGACTTGCGCAATGGCACCACTATTATCACAATAGAGGTCCAATGGATTAGACGCGCCCTCAACCACACCAAGATCAGAAATAAAATTCTTCACCCAAACACCTTCTTTTGCAGCTTCAGAAGCCGCAATGTACTCGGCCTCTGTTGTAGAATCAGATAACGTATCTTGCTTGGAGCTCCTCCAGCTCACTGCTCCTCCGTTCAGAATGAACACAAACCCAGATTGCGATCGACTATCATCCCTATCGGTTTGGAAACTAGCATCGGTGTAACTCTTTACAACGAGCTCATCCTCACCTCCATAAACCAGGAACATATCCTTAGTCCTTCTCAAATACTTAAGGATATTCTTAACCGCTGTCCGGTGACTCTCACCTGGATCAGCCTGGTATCTGCCCACCACGCTAAGAGCAAAACTAACATCGGGACGAGTACATACCATAGCATACATGATGGACCCAACAGCCGAAGCATACGGAATCCCATCCATGCGTTTTCGCTCATCAGGAGTCATAGGACTCTGAGTCTTGCTAAGACTAATGCCATGTGGCATGGGCAAGAAACCCTTCTTGGCATCTTGCATGTTGAACCGCTTCAACACCCTGTCAATATACGCACTCTGGATTAATCCAATAAGCCTTCTCGATCTATCTCTATAGATCTTGATTCCCAAAATGTAAGCTGATTCTCCCAAGTCCTTCATAGAAAAACTATTTTTCAATGTGTCCTTGACAGATTCAAGCATTTGAACATCATTTCCAATCAATAATATGTCATCCACATATAAGATCAGAAATGCAACTGAGCTCCCACTGACCTTCTTGAATACACAATGATCACAGTCGTTCTTGATGAAGCCAAACTCTTTGACCGCTTCATTAAAACAAATGTTCCAATTCCGAGATGCTTGCCTTAATCCATAAATGGATCTCTGAAGCTTGCATACCATGCTAGACTTCTTTGGATCGACAAAACCCTCGGGTTGTGTCATATACACATCCTCGGTTAAATTTCCATTAAGGAAAGCCATTTTGACATCCATCTGCCATATTTCATAGTCGAAATATGCCGCTATAGCAAGAATGATCCGAATTGATTTAGGCATCGCTATCGGTGAGTAAGTCTCATCGTAGTCAACTCCTTGAACTTGTCGATAACCTTTAGCAACAAGTCGAGCCTTATGGACTGTGACATTTCCGTCCATATCAGTTTTCTTCTTAAAGATCCACTTGCACTCAATGGCTCGAACGCCATCTGGCAGGTCAACCAAGTTCCAAAATTGATTGTCATCCATGGACTTTAATTTGGATCTCATGACCTCAAGCCATAACTCGGAATCAGGGCTCTCCATCGCTTTCGCATACGTAGTCGGCTCATTGTTCTCCAAGAACAACACATTGCAGTTGAGGGAGTCCCGGACTAGGGGGTGTCCGAATAGCCGGACTATCGTCACGGCCGGACTCCAAGACTATGAAGATACAAGATTGAAGACTTCGTCCCGTGTCCGGATGGGACTTTCCTTGGC
Source organism: Aegilops longissima (assembly GCA_021605205.1). Taxonomy (NCBI): domain Eukaryota; kingdom Viridiplantae; phylum Streptophyta; class Magnoliopsida; order Poales; family Poaceae; genus Aegilops; species Aegilops longissima. The sequence continues at coordinate 244,547,393 of CM038680.1, read as the reverse complement.
GTGGAAGGCAAGCTTGGCGATATGGATATGTAGATCTCCTACCATTGTAACCGACTACTGTGTAACCCTAACCTATCCGGTGTTTATATAAACCGGAGGGTTTTAGTCCGTGGGGACGAACAACAATCATACCATAGGCTAGCTTCTAGGGTTTAGCCTCCTTGATCTCGTGGTAGATCTACTCTTGTACTACCCATATCATCAATATTAATCAAGCGGAGTAGGGTATTACCTCCATCGAGAGGGCGAACACAGGTAAAACATCGTGTCCCTTATCTCCTGTTACCATCGCCTAGACGCACGATTCGGGACCCCTATCGAGATCCACGGTTTGACACCGACATTGGTGCTTTCATTGAGAGTTCCTGCGTGTCGTCACCGATAGGCCCGATGGCTCCTTCGATCATCAACAACGGCGGTCCGGTGAGACTTTTCTCCCGGACAGATCTTCGTGTTCGGGCGGCTTTGCTGCTGCGGCCAATTAAGCAGCCATCTGGAGCAGATCGAAAGCTACGCCCGTGGCCGTCAGTCAGATTTGGAAGTTTAAACTATACGGCCGATATCCGCGGAGACTTGATCTTGACGGATTCGAGCCGCATAAGCAGCGCCGCCTTGTCTCGATGGGCATGATCTAGCTCTGCTGACGAGCGATTGCCACGGAGGCCGCACCGATATCCGCTCCGACCCTTAATCGAGCGGATTCCCGATCGTGAGGCGAGTGGTTGGACACCGCCTCGGGGCTACAATCTCTACGGCGATCGAGGCGAACTCCATCCTGTCGCTGCGAAGACCTCGACTCCGGGTGCGGAATCCTCTCCGGACTCCGAACCCTCCGCGCCCTTGCCAATCGAATCCGATTGGGCGCCCGTTATGGAGTTCACGACGCGGACATCTTTCAAAGACTCGCCCTTTGGCGACATCCTGAATTCACTAAAGTCTCTCTCTTTATCCGGAGAGCCTTGGCGAGAATCTGGTCGGGAAGGTTGGGATGCGGACGATGAAGAAATTCAATGCCCACCCACAACCCACTTCATAGCCACCGCCGAAAGCTTACACGGCGTGCTCGATTTCGACTCGAAGACATCGGCGGTATGGGCGGCGATGTAGGAGACAACAAAGAACCAGCACCTATAGGATCTGGACAACCTCATCCATGATGTATACATGGTGGATACACCTAAAGGAAATGAAGGCGAGGAACAACGGGACACCACGAAGGATAAATCCCTCGAAAACCGGTCAAAGCGGCAGCGTAAACGCGAACAAAGTCCGCCTCAACAAAGACCCAGCCATAGAGCGAGGCGAACGGTGGACAACGAACAAGCTATCGAGCAATCGTCCAAACAAGACAGCTTGGATAAACAATCTGTCCCGGCGAAGACAACGATCCGGACGATCTCACGCCGGACAAACCATTGAGCAAAATGACCTCCGAAAAGGCTCAAACGCCATGCTGCGGCGTAGCCTAAAAAGCGAAGCGGAAGCTCAAAACAGCGGAAGATGCACTCGAGTTAGATGGAGCAAAGTATTCAGCACCGCAAATAAATGCGGCGACGATCGCCGAACAAAAGCTACCGAAAATAAAGCTACTGCCGAATTGACGAGGAGGCCTTAGAGCCCCACAATTAAAAAGCAAGAAGGCCACCCGGTCGGATGGGCGACCTCACGGCAAAAAGAGAGCGCGAAGGTGCCGCACAAAAGCGAATATGCGATCCGCTTAAGGATTCACATCAAAAGGATGGCCCGATTAGGTCCATCTATGGGCCAAGAAAGCACGCTTCGTCAAAGCAATGCAACACGCCAAAATTCAAAACCACGACACACCCAAATATAGGCGCGCACACCCCTATGTTTCACCGATGAGTCTTTGGATCATGAATTTCAGTGATTCAAACCCGTAAACATAGAGGCATCTGACGGAACAACAGACCACGAGTGCGGATTGAGGATTACATCCTCCACATACACATGGCTAGAGGAGATGATCTCCACGCCTGTAAAATACTTACCCTTAAACTCAAAGGGCCAGCTCGGCATTGGCTTAAGAGCCTCCCGAAAATACCATTGGAAGCTGGGAAGAGCTCGAGGATGCATTTAGGGCAAATTTTCAGGGGACCTATGTCCGCCTCCGGACATAAGCGATCTAAGTCACATAACTCAACAGCCGGAGAGTCAGCCCGGAATTTCGGGAACAGGTTCCTTACTAAAAGAACCAAATAGTCGACTGTCCGGACGCCGAAGCCTTAGCAGCTTTCAAACACAACGTCCGAGACGAATGGCTCGCCAGAGACCTCGGCCAAGAAAAGCCAAGAACAATGGCCGCATTAACAAGCCTCATGACCCGCTTTTGTGCGGGAGAGGATAGCTGGCTAGCAAGATGCAGCACCAGCGACCCAAATACATCCGAAATCAGGGATGGAAAGGGAAACCACGGCGCAACAAGGACCAGCGCGGATTAAAAGGAACAGTCCAAAACACGGCGATCAGCGCCGAATTCAAAAGCTCACGGCAGAACAACAAAAACTGCCCTTAAGGACAATAGCGATGAGCTATCCAACTTCAACAAAATCTTGGACAAGATATGTCAAATCCACATACTCACAGGAGGCACGCTAACCATACCCACGAAATTGTTGGGTCTTCAAACAGTCCGCAGATGAGCGCCGAACACAAGGGGCTCGATACACCAAGTGAAGATGACGACGAGCACCACAAGCGAGCCTCGGAAATCAAAAACTTTCCCACAGGAGGTCAAAACAGTAAACTCACTTCACGTGATCAAAAGGAAAAAGCAGCGGCGCCCTTATAAAGGCGCGCCGCTGCACCGGTTGTCAAAACCAATCACCTTCGACCATCGGGACTATTCCGATAATATCCAAACGCAGGATGGACTGCCTTGATATTGGATCCTATAATCGGCGGATTCCAATTTACACATGTCCTCATGGATGGCGGCGATGACATAAGCCCGATATATCGGGACACAATCCGCAGGATGGGGATAAACCAACCAAAATTCGCCGTAGCAACACCTCCTTTAAAGGAGTAATGCCGAGCCAATATGCCCTTTGCACGGGCTCCATCTGCTAGAAGTTGTGTTTGGTTCATCAAACAACTTCCGTCGCGAAAGGTTACTCTTCCATGTCGCCCGTTTAAAAGTAGCCATCAAGCACTATTGGGACGCTTGAAGCTTTCGCCCGCTTTAACGCAATACCGCATTATGCATCTCTAACACTTAAAATGCCGGTCCCGCGGCATCATCTCATTAAAAGGAAGTATTAAGTGTCACTTGAGCACGGAAGAGCGGAGCGCCTTGACAGCCCCACAGCTATCCGGCTCGCTAGGCAAAGAACACTGAATCGGTCATTCAAACCCGGACACGGTTAGGCGAGTCCAGCGCCTACTAGCGGCATACCCCCATACGAGGGGCGCATACATGTATAACAAGAGACAATAAAGCTCAATTTTATTCAATTCTTAGAACCGTACTCTGTTTATTTAATATTAAGTACACCTTCCCAGACGATCCTTTTCTTTCAAACTAAGTTCCTCTCTTTTACGAGATGAACAATGTGCTACACCCGTCCGAGGATACTGCACTGCGGAGACACAAAGCAGAGGCGTGCGGTGAGGGACCCGTTGCAAGGATTCTTTTGATTAAGACCTACGTAAACCTTTTTTCACTGTCTCTTGTTGATATACATCCCCGGTTCCTTAATATAACGAGGAGGAGGCTGGTGCTTTGGCATTGGCGCACCAGAATTTTTGCGTGCACGGACACGGGGGCTTAGGGCATTATTCTGCCCTTTTCATAAAGACCGAATACCTTAGGGAGTATTGGCGTCTCGAGATTAGGCCTTATATGCATCAGCTCGAATCATGTATTTGGTCAAATGTTGGGTTGCCGGCTCCTGTGTTTTGCTGCCTTATGTTCGTTTTCACGGCTAACGCGACACCGGAGAACTCTGCGATTGTGCCCGGTTCGCCGGCGAGCACCTCGATGAAAGCGAAACGACTATCATGATATAGCGAGACTGGTCAACCACTCGATGACTCACGGGAATGTTTAGGATTCCTCCGCATTAACGAAGGACGGTTTTCGGTGAGGCACATCGCACCCAATTCGGTGAGTGCGGTGCCCCGAGGGCTATATAGTAGCCCCACCCTCGAACTCCTATGGCTAAGTAAAAGTGATAAAGCATTATAGTCCGGTTGCACTGGTTTGCTACGCTATCACCTCCTTAACAGGACCAAGGCGTTGGATTAAGTGTGAAAAGCGCTTTTTGCAAACACCCCGCACTATGTGCGTGGGGCTGAAAGCCAAGGACTGCCATCTTTCAGGTTATATACACATATACATAAGCGGCCGCCTGGGGAGTAGTTTACTACTTGAATGCACAAGTATAAAAAGCCCTTATATTACATTGAAACATTGTTTTCACAAATCATACATGTCATTTAAACATAATATCCTTGAGCACTGCGTCTCTATTAAGCAGCGCCGCGCAGACTTCTTCAAAGTAGTGCTCGGCGGTACTAAACCTGTCGAATCTTGGGATGCAACGTCGGTGGCCTTCATCTCTGCCAAGTATGTCTTGACACGGGCAAGAGCCATCGCGCTCCTCGAATACCGCCGATCGCTTCATTGCGTCGTCACGCGGCACCACACAAAGCTGCTGCACTAAACCAAAATAGCTCTTGGTGGGGTCCGTCCGGCCACAAGTGAGTCAAGACACGCTTCATGGCAAATCCGGACAATCGATTCAGCTCGGCCCATTCGGTCAACCGATCGGTCGATGGCGGAAGGACTTCCGGACTATGGAATTGCGACCAATTTAGCTCTTCCCTACATGCCCCTTTCGGCCCGGAAGTGCTCAACGCGTCCATGGCGCTTCGCCGCCAAGTCGAGATAAGCATCCTCTGAACTCCACAACTTATCCAAGCGAGCATACTTTGGATCTGTATATTTCCTCCGCAGCGAAATGGTTTTCCAGCCGCAATTGCCCGGCGACTCAGCTCCTCCTTGGCAGCTCTCAAAGCCGATTGGGCATTCTTGGATTCGCGGCGGCCTTCTTTAGGCCCTCTTGTTCCGCAGCGTTCCTTTTCAAGAACCTCGCAGCGATCGGTAGTATTCCTTAACTTTTTGGCCATATCGGCCATCTCCTCTTTGCTTCGGCAGTGAGCAGCCCGTTCAGCTCCTAGCTCTTCGGCCGCATTTAAAGCGGCCGCATTACTAATTCTGGCTTGCTCTTTCACTCGGGCGAGTTCTGCCCGCAGCTCCTCCACGGCAGCGGCACTATCTGCATTAAGCATACGAATGGTAAGACATGGGCGTCAAGCTCCCTTACAAGGTGTCCGCATAGAGGTTGCATACCTTGTGACTCGTCAAACCGTTTATTGACCAGTGCGATGTCCGCATCCGCCTCGTCAAGTTGCCGCTTTAGTTCGGCATATTCAGCAATCCGGCTGGCCGCCGGACGCCCCGCCACCTATTTAGGAGCGGCGATATGTTATAACTGAGAATTTAATCCTCGGCACATTGTCAATTTTGACAACATACCGAGTCTCAGGGGCTACTATCCATACAGGGCGCATTTTATATGCATAAGCGTCGAAGGTACATCATTTTGTGTACCTCAAACCCCGTCGATAAGCTCCGGCGGCTTCATGCAATCCGCTCTCCACAGATGCAATTCTTTCAATCACCATACCCATTAGAGCACGGTGATCTTCTGAAATAGCCGCTCGCCCGAGCAGATCCTTTAGCTCCTCCGACCGCATGCCACTTGGCCCCGGACCTTCCGGCCCCGCCGGACTTGGGGGAACCCTCCGCGACGACACCTTCGGGTCGTCCGCCTCACATGAGGGTGCGACAGGTGGAGGCGTTTCGCTCTCCATCATCTCCGGAAGAAGATCCCCCGAAGACGAGCTCTGCTGAGAAGGGCTGAGGTCCGAACTACAAGGTACAATTTCGGTTATCCTCATGAATAAACACAGGGATGTTCCTTATTTACAAGACCCCTTCTTTTTACTTACGGCTCACTGGAGGGCTGATCCCCTTGGGGAAATAATGCGGCTGGGTTACTTCCCAGAACCGGACTCTCTGCCGAAGATTCCTTTCCCCTCTTTGAGGCCTTGTCCTCCGGATCTTCCGAAGCGGTCCTCTTCTCTCCTCGGAAGGTGGGACTCTTAATCCCTCCTTCCTTGATAGCCTCCTTCGTAGAGGCGGTTGCTTCCCCGCTACCCCCTTCGCCTTCTTCAAAAGGCGCGACCTTCAACATCTTGGTCAACATGGGATCCGGCGTGGTCTCTGGGAGGGGAGCCGGACACCTTATTAACTTTGCCTTGGCTATCCACTCCTGTTCAAGAAACGGCTCTTTTAAAGGGCATATATATATGAAATAAATGAATGAACAGCTTGTCCGGTTACAGGACTACTTACTTGAGTATCTGGACACTTCTCTTGTGATCCGAAGAACAGTTTATACATCTCCACGGGCGTCGTGCCCATAAAATTTTGGAGAGCTCATGGTCCCTCGGTTGAATTCCCACAGGCGGAGGCGGCGTTTGCGAGGATGGGCGCGGATCACCATAACCTGCGCCCTTGCAACCAGATTGATCCCTCTTTCTGGAGATCTCGAATACGGCCCTGCAGCGAGGGCGTCCTTGGGCGGCCCCAGTCGAGCCTTGTTGACCCATGATGCCAGCCGCGGTGGTGGACTGGCGGAAGGCGGGGCGCCGCCCATTTGGTGCCCCTGGGAGCGGTGATATAAAACCAGTCCCGTTGCCACAAACCAAGCTCCTCTTGAAAAGAGCCCTCGGGCCACGGAGCATCAGCACATTTGCTTATGACCGCCCCTCCGCACTCCGCTTGCTGCCCCTTGATCATCTTTGGCTCCACCTTGAAGGTCTTGAGCCACAATCCAAAGTGGGGGGTAATATGGAGGAAGGCCTCACATACGACAATGAATGACGAGATATGGAGGATGGACTCCGGATTCAAGTCATTGAAATCAAGCCCATAATAAAACATGTGCCCCCGCACAAAGGGATCCATCGGAAGCCTAAACCCGAAGGAAGTGGGACACGAACACCACGTTCTCACGGGCTCGGGAGTGGGAATGACCTGCCCTGGAGCAGGCAGCCTATGCGAGATCTCGCCGGTTAGATACCTGTCGTCTCGCAGCTTTAGCACATCCTCTTCTGTGACAGAGGAAGACATCCATCAGCCGTGCTGGTCGGGGCAGGACATCGTCGAAAGTCCGAAGCGCCTAAATCTAAAGCTTTGGGTGTTAGAACTCGAAGCGCGAGGCGAACTCGATGGAGGGTGTAAAAAAGAAGAGGGCCTTGGTCTCATTATAAAGAGGTTGAATACCAAGAGCCCACCCCGTGGTCGATTAGGACTCGCCTTTGATACAGAAGGCAAGCCAACGGGCACGGTTGGGTTACCCACATCCGTATTGATGAGAATCCCGGAATAAGGTGGCACGATCTACGCTTCGATAAGACGTGCCGAGGAAACCGCCTCGCTAAACATGCTGAGGTGGGAACAGTAAAAAAACGATTCATATAAAGGCCTTGCCGTGGTGTGATGTCACGCCGCGGAATACGTCAGCAGATCTGTGCAAAAATTATTCTCTCTACGGTGTTATGTGGAACTTGTTTTGCAGAGCCGGACACTATCCTTGTGTTCAAAACCTTCTATGAAGTATTCGGAGGAGGAACCCGCCTCACAATGCCGAAGACAATCAACGCGCCGGACTCGTCGTCATTGAAGCCTGGTTCAGGGGCTATTGAGGGAGTCCCGGACTAGGGGTGTCGGATAGCGGACTATCGTCACGGCGGACTCCAAGACTATGAAGATACAAGATTGAAGACTTCGCCCGTGTCCGGATGGGACTTTCCTTGGCGTGGAAGGCAATCTTGGCGATACGGATATGTAGATCTCCTACCATTGTAACCGACTCTGTGTAACCCTAACCTATCCGGTGTCTATATAAACCGGAGGGTTTTAGTCTGTAGGACGAACAACAATCATACGATAGGCTAGCTTCTAGGGTTTAGCCTCCTTGATCTCATGGTAGATCTACTCTTGTACTACCCATATCATCAATATTAATCAAGAAGGAGTAGGGTATTACCTCCATCAAGAGGGCCCGAACCTAGGTAAAAACATCCTGTCCCTTATCTCATGTTACCATCCGCCTAGTCGCACAGTTCGGGACCCCCTACCCGAGATCCGCCGGTTTTGACACCGACAGCAGTCATGCAAATTGCGTAACCTTTGCGACCTCCGTGGAATCGGTGTCGACTCCACTACGGGTTCCCTGACTAACTCCGGTGTGACACTATCACCTACCGGAACGTCCCCGTGTGGTTCTCGAATTTCTCCTAGTCGGACCGTCCTCCCACTAGCCTTCCGATTGAGAAACTCTTTCTCAAGGAAAACTCCATGTCGAGCGACAAACACTTTGCCCTCTTCACGGTTGTAGAAGTAATATCCCAAGGTTTCCCTTGGATATCCCATGAATATGCACTTGTCCGATTTGGGTGTGAGCTTATCCGACTGGAGTCGCTTGACATATGCTTCATATCCCCAAATTTTCAGAAAAGACAAACTGTGACTCTTCGCAGTCCATATCTCATATGGTGTCTTATCTACGGACTTAGATGGTACCCTGTTTAGTGTGAAAGCTGCAATTTCTAGAGCGTATCCCCAAAATGACAAGGGTAAATCCGACTGACTCATCATCGATCAGACCATGTCCAACAGGGTCCAATTCCTCCGTTCCGACACACCATTTCTCTGTGGCGTACCCGGAGGAGTCAGTTGTGGAACTATTCCATGATTCTTCAGATGATCATCAAACTCCTGGCTCATATACTCACCACCATGATCAGATCGTAGAAGTTTGATTTTCTTGCCGAGTTGATTTTCCACTTCGTTCTGAAACTCCTTGAACTTTTCAAAAGTTTCTGACTTGTGCCTCATCAAGTAGACATATCCATATCTACTCAAGTCGTCGGTGAAAGTCACGAAGTATTGGAAACCACCTCTGGCTGCCGTGCTCATTGGTCGACCTACATCACTATGTATAAGCTCCAACAGCTCGGACGCCCTCTCGCAATTCTTTGCAAAAGGAGTCTTAGTCATCTTACCGAGTAGGCAAGACTCGCATGTCTCGAATGATTCAAACTCAAACGAAGTTAGAATTCCATCATCATGGAGCTTCTTCATGCGCTTTTGACTAATGTGTCCTAGTCGACAATGCTAGATGTAAGTCGGATTTATCTCATTAGGCTTATGCCTCTTGACATTTATGTTGTAGACTGATTCACCTTCAAGATCTAGGATAAATAACCCATTTACAACGGGTGCAAAGCCATTAAACATATTATTCAAGTAAATAGAACAACCATTGTCCTTAATACTGAATTCATAACCTTGTCTCATCAAACATGAGGCAGAAATAATGTTTCGACTCAAAGCAGGAACATAATAACAATTATCAAGTTCCATTACAAATCACGAAGGTAAATTAAGTTGCATAGTGCCAGCGCCAATGCAAGCAACTCTTGCTTTATTCGGCGAATGTCAACTTCTCCTCTTGCAACATTCCTAGTTCTGCTTAGCCCCTGCATCGAGTTGCATATGTGAACAACCGATCCGGTATCATATACACAAGAGCTACTAGAAACATCAGCAAGATAAATGTCTATAACATATACAACAAGTGTACCTGAAGAAGAAGTCATACTTTCAGTCTTCTTGCCCTTCTCGGCAAGCCACTTGCTACAGTTCCTTTTCCAGTGTCCGGGTTCCTTGCAATGAAAGCAAATACTCCCCGAAGCCATCCCTGACTTAGGCGCAGCGGCTGCAGTTGGAGTTGCATCCTTCTCTTTGCCCTTTGCCTTAGCCTTTTTCTTGGACCAGCTCTTCTTGAACTTAGCCGAGTTCTGCACCATCAACACTTGACGATGTGTACCTTTATTGATATCCTGCTCTGCCACTTTGAGCATCCCATGCAATTCAGTGAGCTTCTTTTCCATCCCATGCATATGGTAGTTCAAGATGAACGGCCCATAGCTGTCCGGAAGAGAACCCAGAATTGTATCTGTGGACAACTCATCCCCAAGTGGGAAGCCTAGCCTATCCAGAGCTTGCATGTACCCGATCATCTTGCTCACATGCGGGCTCAGTGGATCACCCTCTTTCAGCTTACAATCCATCAAGGATCGCCAGAAGTTGAACCTTTTGGTCCTAGCCTGCATTTGAAACATGCTCTTAAGGTTCTCGATCATATTGAAAGCCTCAATATTTTCGAACTGCTGCTGCAGATCGGGCTCCATAGAAGCCAGCATGAGATAGCTGATCTCGTTTGATACATCAACGAGTTTCTGGTAGGCATTTCTGGCTGTGGCATTAGCATTATCGGCAGGTTCCTCTGGAAGCGGATTCTCTAGAACTTGTTCCTTTTTCTCATGCCTAAGAACAATTCTCAGGCTTCTATACCATGTGGTAAAGTTTGTTCCATTCAATTTATCTTTTTCCAGGATTGATTTCAATGCAAAAGGGGTAACTTGAGCAGGTGGTGCCATTGATCTACAACAGAAATATGCAAAACACTAAGACATGTATTCATGAAGAGTAATTCATATTAAACATTTTAATAAGATCATTACTCCCACTAAAGTCAACATCCCTCGGTTGATACTTAGTGATTCAAGATCCAAGATCAACATGTCAACTAGTGAGCTTTTGCATCACCGCTAGAGGACAAGATCAGTCAGTAAGCAACTCTTGCTAATCGTATCTCCATACGACTCTTGTTGTTGGGGACATCGCATGCCTCGCCAACTCCTATGCCTTGTAGCCCAAAACTGTTTTGATAGCCACGACAAGTCAACCAATGCTTCGCGTGTAAGTGTCCGACACAAACCCATCACTTCAAGGCGATCTAGTGGCACCCTAATTTCATAGGCCCGCCACTAAATATACTTGACATGTGAATGTGCAGCAATTGGGGAGGCATTTGTACTTGACATTCTTTGAGGGATCACCCTACTTAAAACATCTACCATGCACAAAGAAGGGTGCATAAAAGGGATAAACTTTCACAGGCAGTTTATGTATGTGTGATATGGTATAGCCCCTTTTCACGGCGCGTGGTGATCTCCATCTCCACGTGCGCGGTCTGCCCATGCATGGTTGTCCTCGTGGTGTCCATCTCCACGCCATGCTGTCAACCGCCAAGTGTTACATAAGATACTATGCTATTAAAAAAACTAATAGCTACTAAAAGTAAATTACATTACATGGCTTCTCATGTTGACACGCAGGTCATTAATACAATAATGGGACAATCATTTGGTTCCTGCCGGTTGCCGCACTCATGACACGCAGGTCATGAAACAATAATATACAAGCAACATACATGGGCTATACCAAATCACAGTCATTCCCTGCAAAAACGAGGCAGACATTTTACCGCCGAAGATAAAACCTCCTGAAACTCTATATTCCAAGCGGATTTTGGCCTAGCCAGAAAAATCCAACTTTTCGTTAGCTTCAGTTTGACAGGTCGTGGAGCAAAATCGGAGTTCATATGCAAAAGTTACAGCCGTTTTACCAAGACCGCTCCAACAGATTTAGCACCGCGGAAATCACATTTCCAAGGTGTTGATCTATGTTCCGATTCGATCAATCTCATTGATTTTCGCATGCTACATCCGGATTTACGTTCCACTGTCTACCCCGATGGCGGACAACCGACTGGTAGGGGTAAGTCGTGTCACGACCTCTGCATCACGATCACGGAAACAAGATCACGAAACCAACCTTCAACACTGACATGTGCGACCGATCTCATCGACCCGCACCTGAACAGATCTACATATCTCATATGCATATCATCGAATCTATCACCACACAGCGGGGCTCTGATACCACTGTTGGAACACGCGGTATGCTACGCTAGCGCTAAATAAAATTTTCTACCGCGCACCCAAGATCATGCTGCTGGAAATAGATCACGGAATCGGGTTTACCACTAGATGCGCAGTCACCGCAGCGGAAGTAGAGTTGGTGATGCGTGTAGCCAATCTCCCGGGCCGTCTCCTCCTTGTGTTGCCGATCTCCCGCGAACAGCGAAGACCCGTGAACGGTGATCTCCCGCGAACGGCACCTCGCGGTTCCCTCGAACGGTTCGTCCAAGCACCGCAGATGCGATGCCTCCAAGGTATCCACACGTACGGGGAGCAGCGTCAAGCGGCGGACTGCTAGGTCCGGTCGCGCGGCATGGGTGTGCGGAGTGGCGGTGGCTAACCAGGGTTCGATTGGATTAACCCTAAGTGGTGCGCCCACTCCCCTTTATATAGACCTCCGAGGTGGGCTCAACACTTGAGCCCACTAGGAATCCACATCCATTTTCCACTCGGATCCAATCCGAATGGGCTGCGGCCCCTTAAGTGTGCGACCCTATAGGTTCACGTACACATGGACACGACTAGAGTCGATAGTTGGTAGCGGCTCCTAGCAGAACGTGCCAACTCCCATGTGGGCGTAAAGTCGTTTGACGAACCTCAACAATGTGGCATATGCAACATTCCTTTTGCCTCACGATATTTGTTTTCGAGCTCAAGGCGAGTACTTGTCACCCTTGTGATAGCTCGACCTCTCTTCTCGAAACCATGATACAGATTCCCGAACTGGGTTAACACTTAACCCAAGTCACATGGCCATGCTTTCCGAATCTGATCACTCAAGAGGGCCCAGAGAATATCTCTCCAAATAGGAGGGGCAAATCCCATCTTGGTCAACCATGTCTCGCGGCATGTCTCACGAATCACCCGAAAGCTACCTTTATAACTACCCAGTTACAAAGTAGCATTTGATAGACCCTAAGTGAGTCGATCCTCATCCCGAGAACATGTGAGGACCTCAGGTCTAGGACATGGCATAGACATTGTACTTGAGACTAACAGATGACAATCTCTCGCTGCGTCTCAAAGTGGGTCTGCCCGACTCGGTGATCTCCATCCCGATACATATCATTGATGATGTTCGAGGACAATACAAAGGACTCATGAATACATATGGAAATATCATCATCACATGATTTCCTCTAGGGCATATCTCCAGGAGGCGTCTCTGCTTCCCCACGCTGCCTTTGCATCCGCCCGGCTATGCGGCCCCTGCAGCCTACACAGTTATTCCTCCGCCTCTTGCGCCTTGCTTCCCCCAATTCCTCTGCTTCCTTGCGACTCTGTTTCTCTTCCCCAATCTGACTCGCTCTCTTCCTGCTCCATAGCCATGGCGCCCAAGCAAGCTGAGAGGGGGAAGAGCCCTTCGCCTCTTTCGGCCGCGCCTCCGCCCTTCGCGCCGGCGCTAGGCCGGTCTCGTGTGCTCAACGACGAGGCCATGGACAAGGTGCGCCCGATGCTTGCCTCCAGCTTCAATGAGTGGGGGGAGACGGTGGCTTGGCCCGCGTCCCGCACTCTCTCGGTTCGGACGGCCACTGAGATCCCAATCTTCATCGATGCCCTCTGGGCAGGCCTGATTCCTCCCTTCTCTTCCTTCTTCAACGCCGTGCTTGAGCAATATCAGATCCACTTGCTGCATCTCGACCCTTAGTCCGTGACACTTCTCGCCGTATTTGCCTTCGTGTGTGAAGCCATGGTGGGCATTGCTCCTTCAATGGCTCTCTTCCGCCACTTCTTATCATTGCATCTGGCCGACCCCCAGCAGTGCTCAGGGTGCATGAGCTTCCAGGCTGTGGCCGCGACAGCAGGCTATGGTATTGATTTTGAGCTTCCTCCATCTACGAGCGACTTCCGGATACGATGGGTGTTTGTTGATGCTGGCATGCTCAGTCCTCTGCTCCAGGCTCCATCGGGGCCCGCTGATCTAACTTGGTGGGGCCATCAGCGGCTCGCGAGCCCCGGCCTTGCCCGTGTCTGGCTCAGGTTGAAGTTGATGAAGGATCTCGGTGTAGCCGCACCGATGGTGGTGAAGGAATTCGTGTGACGCCGGGTCGCTCCGTTCGAGCGCCACTCTCGCCACATGTGGACCTTGCTCAGAAGCCAAGACCGCATGAGGTTTCAGGAGTCCGGCCTCCTCCTTGGGACGCGAGGGACATTGCTTAGGGTCCTTGAGGGAGTCCTGGATTAGGGGGTATCCGGACAGCCCGACTGTGTACAACGTCCGGACTATTGAAGCATGAAGATACAAGACTCAAGACTTCGGCCCGTGTCCGGATGGGACTTTCCTTGGCGTGGAAGGCAAGCTTGGCGATCCGGATATTATATTTCCTTCCTTGTAAACCCTAGCCCTCTCCGGTGCCTATATAAACCGGAGAGGTTGGTCCTTAGAAGGCCGATCACAATCACAATCATACCATCATAGGCTAGCTCTTAGGGTTTAGCCTCTACGATCTCGTGGTAGATATACTCTTGTACTTGTTGGGTTCTACGGTAGGGTGCGTCGACTGCAAATTAAAATTTTCCTACGCGCAGAACATCCAGGAACATGCTACGGGAGATGGATCACATTTCGTTACCACTAGACGCGCAGTGCCGTGCAGCAGAAGAAGAGTTGGGGCAGCGCGTCCACGTGGATCATCTCCTCCTCGTCCGATATCCCTCGAACAGCCGGTCGTCCGATCCTACGTACGAGTTCGCTAGAGCGGCGCAAGTGCACCGCCTCTAACGGTATCCGCGCGTGCAGGAGGAACACCGTGTGGCGGACTGCTAGGTTCGATCACACAGTCGGCGGCGAGTGGAGGTGGCTATTCGCAACACATGCAAACCCTAGTCACAGCGCCGAAGCGATCAACCTCATGAGTGTGCCGCACCTCCACTTTATATAGGCTTCCGTCGCGGGCTCAACACTTGGGCCTCGCACGGACCCTAAAGCAAAGTCTACTCGGTCACGTTCCTAGTCCGATTCGGATCACATCCGACCGGTGTCCTCTGAACCGACCTCGTAGGTTCCTTCCCTTTAGCGCGACCCCTTAGGTTCAAGTCGGCTTGGTCACAGTTCGGATCACCTCCGACCTGCACGGTTGGTAGCGGCCTCTAGCAAGGCATGCCGACCACCAAGCAGACTATGAAGCTGGTTAGGCGAACCTGTAAACCATGTCACACTTCTGTTCCCTTTGCCACACGATATACATATTGTCGGGCTCAAGGCGATACTGTCATCCTTGTGCTAGCCCGACCTCTTTCTCGTTCCAGTGATGCCGACCACAATCCGGATTATCTCATAATCCTTGTTGCATGGCCATGCTGTTCCTGGTCAGATCACACGAGGGGCCCAGAGTATATCTCTCCTGGTCGGAGGAGCAAATCCCATCTTGCTCGACCATGTCTCGCGGCATGGGACTGGACTAACCTGAAACCTACCTTTGTAACTACCCAGTCACAGAGTAGCGTTTGGTCGGCCCAAAGCAAGTCTGTCACCATCTCGAGTACATGCATCAGCTCAGGTCTTAGGACATAGAACGTATGTTGTACTAGAGACTCACAGATGACATACCACTGCGTCTCATAGTTGGGTTTGTCCGACTCGGACCTTATCTCGACTCGGATCCGACTATGTCGGATCCGACCAGACCTCTCCAAGTCCATATTATCCGGTTAGCATCCAATGCTCCATGGCTAGTGAGACCAAGCCATCGACCGTGTCATATGCCAGTCTAGTCAGCTGCGCGCCCACACAGCCCTTTTGACTAGGGACCTTTTAGGACAGTCATCATACAATGCATAGTCCCACAAACAAGTCACGTACTTGCTGATACACATCATTGATAATGTCCAAGGACTATCTTTATTCATAAACACATTGGAAATATCATCATACTTGATTGCCTCTAGGGCATATCTCCAACAGTCTCCCACTTGCACTAGAGTCAATCAAATAGACATCGAATGCCCATAGCTCTAACGTGCCCCTCATGCTTGGGTTGTGGAATCGGCTTAGTCAACGGATCTGCAACATTTGCATCTGTGTGAATCTTGCATAACTCTACATCACCATTCTTTACGATCTTTCGCATCAGGTGATATTTCCGATCTCTGTGTCTGACCTTGTGGTGATTCCTCGGCTCCTTGGCTTGTGCGATGGCACTAGAATTATCACAATAAAGGTCCAACGTTTCACCAAGGCTGGGAAAATACCAAGATCATCCACAAAATGCCGGATCCAAACACTTTCCTTTGTAGCTTCACAAGCCGCAATGTATTCGGCTTCTGTGGTAGAATCAACCACCGTATCCTGCTTGGAACTCATCCGATTACTTTGCTCCTCCGTTCGGGGCGCATACGAATCAGATTGTGATCGACAGTCATCTCTGTCGGTTTGGAAACTAGCATCAATGTAACCCCTTACGACGAGCTCTTCCTCGCCTCCATAAACTAGGAACATCTCTTTAGTCCTTTTCGGGTACTTCAAAATAGTATTTACCGCTGCCTAGTGACTCTCTCCTGGGTTGGCCTGGTATCTGCTTGTTAGGCTTATTACAAAAGCAATATCAGCCCTTGTACATATCATGGCATACATGATGGATCTGATTGCCGAGGCATACGGAATCCTACTCATCCTGCTTCGCTCATCAGATGTCGAAGGACTCTGAGTCTCGCTAAGACTTATACCATCTGAGAGCGGCAAGAATGTCAGGCCCCCGATTCCAAGTCACATCGACCTAGCCGGTAACACCTCATATCACTTTGTGGCCTCACGCACGGTATTCCCACGGGTGTCGCCTTACCATGGCCCGGGACCGTTTGCGTCTTTTGGCTCACATATATGATAGTGTCGCTAGCATCCACATGACAAGGAACCCGGGCCGACATGGCTAGTCGTGAACCCAAAGCGGCGCTAACCTATGGGGACAGGCATACATGAATCACATCGAGCATGTCGGTCATCAACGTATGTATTCGGGCTGTAGCACTGGGCTAACAGGACTCCGGTATCCCGGGCTGTAGCAGGCTAGGCAGGACTCCGAATACCACCGCATGACATTTCCCCGAAGGGACAGACATAGGAATGAAGTGAAACACATGCCGGCCAGTCAAGTGTCCAAGCAGTAGTGCTGGGCTAGCAGACTCCGGTGAACCGGGTTGTAGCGGACTACTATCGCTCAGAAGCACGAGACTACATTTCCCCATATGAGAGGCTGCCAAGGATAAACAACTAGTTTGTCGGATCCCTCATACCAAGCATTTCAATCATACACATAATATGCCCGATATGAGTAAATACAACAAGGCATCACAACAAAACTCTACAACTCAAAGTACTTTATTTAAGAGGCTCGAGGAGCCATACATAACATATTCATACAGGTAGGGTCACATGACCCAACACTCAAGTCATACAATCATACAAGCACATGCGGAAGCAAACTAGTCTGAGTACAAACTCTAGAAAGAAAGAAAGCTTGTTGGAGCCTTTCTATCTACAATGGCCCTTCACAAGTCTTAGATCGCCACCTGGGTGGCTAGTTCACTCGTCGAAGTCGATATCTACATAGAATCCATCGGAGGGGGTAGTGTTGTCCTCTGAAAACATTAATTAAGCAAACATGAGTACAGAGGTACTCAGCAAGTCTTACCACAGAATCCTATCATACATGCACATTCTCAAGAAGGTGGTGGAGTTATTTGCAGCAAGCCAGCTTTGACTCTTGGCTAAGCTATCCTACGTGACACCACTTTGTAAAGCATTTGTCGTACACGAGTCCACTAATCACCATCACAATACTCCACGTGGATCCTCCTCGTCATCCCACGAGAGGGCCATCCACGATACTCACACTTATCTTGAGGCTTTTAGTAGTATCCATTTACTTGTCTATGAACTGATATAGGTAACCCGAAGTCCTTCTCCGTGGACACGGCTATTGAATAGATCATATCAAACCCTGCAGGGGTGTACCTCTTCACACGCTCTCACCACTTACCGCCGTTTACACGACATGTACTCGGCAACCTTCAAGCGGAAGCCCAACGTGGGTGTCGGCCACAACCTACCTAAACACTCAAGTCCCTAGTCCGGGTTTATCGCCTATTCGGGTTCCATCCGCAGGAGTCCGGCGAGGTTTCCCATACAGCCCGAGCGATGTGTGCAGGGTTCCCGAGATACCAAGCGGGCACTCGGTACACCGGGCCACTTGCCTACCGCAACACAACCCACCCCTAAGGTCAGCGTTGCGTGCGGCCCCCAGCATGCTAACAAACACCAGAAACTACATGCAACTCCCGGACTAAGAACAAGGGTGGTTAAGAAGCCGAGAGGGTCAATTAAGGATCCCAATGCGTGGTAGTAACTGTTTCATGGATCACAAACACAGATCTCAGTTCTTAGGATCGGCTTCAATGAAACAACCCACCATGTACTCCTACATGGCCTCTCATCGATACCTTTACCAAAGCGTGTTCAACACTTTCACTCTCGAACCAACACAACCTTTCACTCCAGTTCATCATCCCGATGAGCGGACGACACAACTCTAAGCATAGCAAGCATAGCATGGTAGGAATCACAAACATGGCTCAATCAACTCCTACACATACTAGTGGGTTTCATCTAATTCTTGTGGCAATGACAGTCATGCAAAGGAAGTGGGTTCAACTACCGCAGCACACAACAGTTTGAATCGCGTTGTCTTAATGCAGAAATGAGAGCGAAGCGAGAACATGGGTTTGTATCGGAATGATCAATGAGTTGCTTGCACGATGGAGCGGGGTAGAGTAACGCCCTTGGATGGATAGTCGAGGTTATCCTCGAGGCGAGAACCTATCACGAAAAGCATACCGAAAGTAAACACACATGACAATATGCAACAATATGATGCATGCTATGACATGGCAATATGGATGTGTGTTGGCCTAATGCAAGCTGAAATAATAGGGGATGAACTCATTTGAATCAAAGATTCAAATGATAGCTCATTGAAATAACCCTAAAGGTGCATTATCTTATTCTGGTTAAACAGCAAGGTTAACTTGATTTAACATGCATGAAACCTGTACCAATGGATAGAATGGATTTTTCTGATCATTTTCCATATATAAATCTTTGCATTTGGAGTTCTGATTAAAAGTTATAAGCATTTGAAATTTGAATTATATTCGGAATTTCTTGTATTAGAATAAATCCAGAAATTAGATTAATCGTCGACCATGCGTCGACATGGCGTCGAAGTCAACGGGGCGTCCAGGTCAAACCTGACAGTGGGTCCGCGTGTCGGGTAATTAGCTTAACTAATGTTTAATTAAATCTAAACCTATTTAGTTAGCGAGGTGGGCCCCATCATCGATGACCCGTCGGGGTCAACGAGGGCCCACGTGGTCAAGGTCCACGTCGGCTACACTGGCGACTAGTCCGCCGCGAGCCCGACCTTGGCGGAGGAGTGCTTTTGGCGATTCCGCGACCAAATGAGTCGCGGAGGGTGGCTACGGATAGCTGGGTGCAAGCCGCGGCTATTGGTGGAGCCGGTTGGGGTCGGGGTGGCCGGAGTTGGCGCCGGCGATGAGCTAGGCGGCCGCCGGGGTTCGGCCAACGATGAGCTTGGGGTTAGAGGGTCGGTGAGGTGCGGGAGTGCATGGGTAGACCCCTTGGGGTGCGGTGAGTGTGATGGACACCATGGGGTGGCGGAGAGTGACCGGGAGCACGTCGCGACGAGCTCCCGGCGGCGAGTGCGGGTGGCGTGGTTCGGTTGCTACGCTGCTCGAGGGCGCGAGAGAGAGGAAGGGAGTTAGATGGGCTCACGGGCGACGCGTGGAAGCTCTCGTCGAGGTCGGGACGAACCGGAGCGGCGGCGGCGGCGAAAGGATCTCCGGCGACAGCGAACTCGGTCGAGGTCGGTGGGATGGACTCGGGGCACTAAATGGCGGGCTCGGCTGGTTAGGGGTAGTGGAGTCTGGCGAAGCTCTGGACATGGTGAGGAGGAGCACGGACGGCGGGAGCACAGCTCTGGCGATGGGCTGCGGCGGCGGCGTCGGCCAAGGCGGGGGAGCACAATGGAGAGGAACCGGGGAGGAGAAGAGATGTCCAGGGGGTTCGGGGGAGAGAGAGGAGGTGATCCTCAGCGGCAGCTGGCGAGAGGAGAGGCGAGGCGGCGACCAGTGCGTGGCACCATGCGGTGCCGCCGCCGAGCACTGCTGCTGCTGCTGGCCGAGCCAAGCAGCTTCTTTGGGCGGATCTTTGGCTGGGCAGCAGGTGGGCCGGGTAGGGAGGCGCCAGGTAAGTCTTTCTGTTTTTTATCTTTTTCTAATTTTCTGCATCTTTGTGGAGTTTTCTAAAATACCAAAACAGTTTTAAAATTCACCAAAATGCTCCTGGTCCATTGTTGAAATATTTCCAACATGAAACATTTTGGTTTAGCAATTTTTGGACATTTAAAATATTTTATATAATTTGAAATGCTCAAGTTCAAAAACTTGTGAATTAATCCAAGGACCTTTGGATGACCTAGAAAATGATGCACCACCTTTGACATAGGCTCTGAACCAAAGCAAAGATGATGAGCATTTTGAAGGGCATTTCAGGTTCATTGAAATAATTTTTAGTAAACCCTAGTTGAATTAAGGGGGTGTTACGGGGTTTCTGCCTTCCCATTTCAAATTCAAATGAAATTTAAACATGATGCACACCCTAATGCATGGTCTAAGCGGGATGTGACAACTCACCCCACTCAAAAGAATCTCGTCCGAGATTTAGGATCTATTCTTGAAAAAGGTGGGATACTCAAGTCGAAGGCGATCCTCCCTTTCCCAAGTTGCTTCTTGCTCGGAATGGTTTGACCATTGAACCTTTAGAAACTTGATATTCGGCGTCGAGTGGTGCGCTCGGCTTGATCGAGAATCTGAATGGGATATTCTCGATAGGTGAGGTTATCTTGGAGATCAAGCGTTTGCGTGGTCCACTCCACGGATAGGATCCGAGAAGCAACGCGCTGAGTTGGGAAGCGTGGAAGACATCATGGACTCTGGAAAGATGCGGAGGTAGTTCAATTGGTAGGCAACCTCTCCTCGTTTGGCAAGAATGCGAAAGGGTCCAATGTAACGAGGAGCCAACTTGCCTTTGATATCGAATCAATGGGTTCCCTTCAAAGGGTAACCGGAGGTAAGCCTTCTCGCCAATTTCATAAGCCATAGGCTTATGCTTGCGATCATATTGGCTCTTTTGGCGAGATTGGGCTGTTTTCAATTTCTCACGAATAATGCGAACCTGCTCTTACGCTTCTGAATCATATCCGGGCCAAGAGTTGTCTCTCCCGGTTTCGACCCGATTAAGAGGCGTTCGACATTTCCGTCCATAAAGAACTTGAAAGGGCTTTGCCCAGCTGGCTTGATAACTATTGTTATAAGCGAACTTCGGCGAATGGAAGGCATTTCTCCCAATTCATGCGAAAGAGATGATGAAGCTCGAAGCATATCCTCTAGGATTTGATTGACTCGTTCTACTTGACCACTTGATTGAGGATGGAAAGCGGTGCTAAAGGAGAGCGAGTTCCCATAGCGTTTTGGAAACTTTCCCAAAATCGAGAGGTGAAGAGACTTCCACGGTGCGAGTTAATCTCTAATGGAACACCATGAAGAGACACTATTAGTGAGATGTACAAATCAGCTAGCTGGCTAGCGGTTATACTCTCACGAATGGGTAGGAAGTGGGCTACTTTGGAAAGGCGGTCAGCGACAACGAAGATAGCGTTATTCCCTCTCTTGGTCTGGAAACCCGGTAATGAAATCCATACCGATTTTATCCCATTTCCATTCAGGAATTTCCAAAGGTTGAAGGGTACCAGCAGGCCGTTGATGCTCTGCTTTAACTCGACGACAGACGTCGCAATTAGCAATGTATTGAGCGATTTCCCTCTTCATCCTAGTCCACCAAAACCTCTGGCGAGGTCTTGATACATTTAGTACTACGGGATGAATGGTGAGAGGAGAGTCATGAGCTTCCTTAAGGATCAATTGCCGTAGTTGTTGTTTCTTGGGAACCACCAAGCGATTCTCAAAGAAGACAACACCTCGTTCATCTATGGAGAAACACTTAGCAGCTCCGCTAGCAATGTTCTCCTTGATCCGAGATATCCCTCTATCATACTGCTGAGCAGCTATGATTCGATCCGTAAGGTCAGGTTTCGCCACCAGGGTGGAAAGGAATCCTCGAGGAACAATATGGAGATTAAGTTTACGAAATTCCTCGTGGAGAAATGGTTGATTTTGTTGTAACATCAGGTTGTTACAATAAGATTTTCGACTTAGTGCGTCGGCCATGACATTGGCTTTGCCTGGGGTGTAAGATATTCCTAAGTCGTAATCTGTAATCAACTTCGACCCAACGTCTTTGCACGAGATTCAAATCCGGTTGGGTGAAAATATATTTCAGACTTTGGTGATCGGTGTAGATTTATAGCGATTACCAAGAAGGTAATGTCGCCAGTTTTGAGTGCATGAACCACTGCTGCAAGCTCTAGATCGTGTGTGGGATAGTTATCCTCATGTGGGCGAATAGCTATCGAGAAGCGTAGGCAATCACATGACGATCTTGCATGAGTATTCAACCTAGTCCTTGTCGCGAGGCGCCGCAATAGATAATAAAGTCCTTAGAAATCTGGTGGAACAAAGCACGGGAGCAGATGTCGAGCGTCTTTTCAGTTCTGAAAGCTGAACTTCGCCTTTGTGGCGTCCATTGAACTTTTATCTTTCTTGAGGAGTTCGTTTAGAGGTTTAGCAACTTTAGAAATTCTCGTGAAGCGGCGGCAATAGCTCGCTAAGCGAGAAACTCGAACTTGCTTGACCGATTCAGGTGGGGTCCGATCAAGGGCGGCTTGAACTTCGCTTCGGGATTGACAGCAATGCCTTTACCAGAGATTACATGGCCTAGATAGGTCACTTCTGGTAACCAGAATTCACACTTGGAGAATTTGGCATAAAGGCGGTGCTCTCGAAGTTTCATCAATACTAGCCGTAGATGTTCGGCATGCTCTTCTTCATTCTTGGAGTAGATGAGTGTATCATCGAGGTATACCACGACGAACTTATCCAAATACTCCATGAAGATTGAGTTCATTAACCGAGAGAAGGTGGCTGGAGCATTGGTTAATCCGAAGGACATGACGGTGTACTCGTATTGGCCATAACGAGTAACAAAGGCCGTTTTGGGAATGTCCCCGTTCTTGATTTTGATTTGATGGTAGCCCAACCTCAAATCCATCTTGGAAAAAGGCGAGGATCCAGCGAGCTGATCATACGGATCGTTGATCACGGGAGCGGATACTTGTTCTTGCGGTGACCAAATTGATGGTCGGTAATCTACAACCATCCGATCCGTACCATCCTTCTTCTTGACGAAGAGGGAGGGGCAAGCCCATGGAGATGAACTAGGGACGGATGAAACCTTTTGCAAGGACTCATCGAGTTGTTTCTTAAGTTCAGCTAGTTCTAGGGGTGCCATCTTATAAGGTCTCCTAGAGATTGGGGCGGTTCGGGAACAAGATCTATCACGAACTCGACATCCCTGTCGGGTGGAACACTGGCAGTTCCTCTGAAAGACATCAGGAAATCACGGACTACGGGATATCTTGAGGTGCGGAAGGGGTTGGCATTTAAGGAGTAAAGTGGCGCTTAGACACTCGGGTTAAAACATTCTTTGTCTTGCCGAAGGATGGGTGAGTTGAACAGTTCTAGTAGAGCAATCAATCTTAGCATAATGGGTGACATCCGGTCCATACCCAAGATGATGTTTATGTCCGAGGACTTGAGAGCTATTAGAGATGCAAGAAAGACTAATCTGTCGACAAGAATTTCATTCCCATGACTTATTCTAGAGGTTTGCCATCTAGAACCAGGAGTTTAATTTCCATGGAGGTATGCATGTCACGAGAATGTGGTGTTGTGCGATCGAGCATAGCTCTCGAAATAAATGAATGAGATGCTCGATATCAAAAGAACAGTTGCGGATGGCAATTAACAAGGCGCGCCGAGGGCGGCGTTGGGATCCTCATAGGTTTCTTGGCGAAACATAGTTGACATGGCCACGAGCCGTGGCAACTGGTTTAACATAGGGCACCTTTCTCTTTGGCTTGCCACGGCCATGCAGACTTTCCAACTTGGTGGGGTTGTTTTGGGGACACTCACGGATGTAGTGGCCCGTCTCTCCACTTGAAGCAAGTTATCACATTTGGGCGTGGAGCAGTATTAGCGATGGGGCCTCCATAAGTCTTAGGCGGAACATCTTTGCTGGTTGGGCGAGGCGCCTCAAAGGATGGCCTCGGGGTGAACACAGGTGGTAGAGCGTATTTGGAACCCAAACCCGGCGCTTCGGGATCGAGCGGATGAAGATCGAGTCACGGATGTGCTTGCGTGAAGCCTCAAAATCAGTCTGCCCGGTTTGGTGACGATAGCCTTATTGACTAGCCCGGAAAAGAGGTGCACTCATGCGAGGCGAAGGTCTCGGCGTAGCTCGGGCTAAGTCCCTTGCGGAACCTTGCACCTTCTTGGCATCGGTAGAAACTTCTTGGGGAGCATAACGTGCTAACCTCCCAAATTCACGGCTGTAGGCATCCTTTGTCGACCTACCTTGGGTGAAACTGCAGAATTCCTCCCTTTGCGATCCATAAGACCTTACGGGATATGATGCTCACGAAGGCGGCACTGAATTCAGCCCAAGTTGTAACTTGTCCAACGGACGCATAGCCTCATAATTCTCCCACGAGAGACTAGCGGGGCCTTCAAGATGATAAGCAGCAAAAGTAACCTTGTCATCCTCAGCCACGTTGGCGTAGCGCAGCTTGTGGTGGATCTTTGCGAAGCCAATCATCCGCGTCGAGAGGCTCGGCGGAATATTTGAACTTTGGGGATACTGACTTGGCGAAGTCATTGAGTGAAACCACATCATTTCTTGGCTGGCGTGCGGTGTTTTGCTCAATCCGCTCCGATGGCGATTGGTTTCACGCTTATTGCGTTCGCTTCAAGCATAACCTCGGCCAAAGATGGCGGTTGCGGCAGATTCACATTTACGGCTGCACTAGCTTCTCCTGCTCCGGAGCAGCAGGAGTGTTCTTGGTGTTGACCATCCTAGGAAACAAAGCAAAGGTTTAAACCAGGATGGCAGAATTTAACAAGGAAGTGCGGAAGGTAATGGATAGCATGGAATGCAAAGATGTTCATCCGTATGACATGGTAATATAAAACTGCCATATATATATATACCACGGTCATACACACCATTCATAGTTTAGTACAAGCTCGACGGAGTACAACTATAAGGAAAGGCGTTACATCTCATCGGAAGCATTCCAACTCCTATACATTATTTTTCTACACTTAGGAGCGATACACACTAAGTCATATTCCACAAGTCACGCAGGACGGTGGAAATATAACTACTACCATACTAGGAATACTACTACTAACTCAGGCAGCTCCATAGTAGTCCTCATAGAAGTCACCACCCAAGCCTGGAAGTGGAACATGATCATCCGGAAACAGACAATCCTGTGGGGCTGTGGACCATAAGGACTCGGATGTGGCCGTGGTCCAACAAGCGGTGGCAGGCAGGCCCACGAGGAGGAGTGATGCCTCCAACCTCACGCCACTCCATAAAGTCTGGCAGACTTCGCCCGCCACAGGTACAAGTCCCTCATGTCCATATATCCGGCTTGCACGGCAGGGAAAACCAGTCGAGTAGCCCGGTGATCGAGCGGGCATTAAAAGATCCATACGCAAGGCTCGGTTCTCACGGTCCTTGTCCTCCGGCATCTCGGTAGTAGTGCGAAGGTGAGTCCTCATGGGATGCATCGCTGTACAAACCACGAAGGTAGCCATGCGCCCGGGGAGGATCTTTGGCATGTAGCGAAATCGGTGTTGCCCAGCAAAGGCAGTTCAGCTCGAATAATAGTCATCATAGAATAGGCTGCATCTTGCGGACATTCCAATAGTGATTCCAAGCCCATAAGAACGGTGAAGTGGTTTAGTAGCTCCGGGATAAGATGGATAAATCCGGACCGTGCATAGATATTGGCTTTGGTTGAAATCCTAAACTGCTCCTCGGCGGTATATTGAGGATACCATCGATAACCAGACTCAATCATCACCCGAACCAGCATTGCCGTGTGACCACACACACCGATGCAACGGGTCGAACGAACCACTTGGTTACGGGGACGGTGGCCATGAAAGCACAGCCACAATGCAAAGACATTAGAATTTCTAGGAAAATCGGGCAGCATAACATCTGTAAATGCTCAAAATCAGATTTGAGACATTCAAAACAGATTGCGAAACCACTCAACAATATCATATCAAGGTTACGGTTCAACCGATAGCATACTAAAAATTTAGTAGCACTGAAGCGAGGATGTAACCAACAATCCTATAAGTTACTACGGATTAGTAACACGTGAACTCGATAGAGAGAAGAGAGCCTAGTCCTATACCCACGCCGAATGAGAAGAGGATGACTCGGATCGAGGGCATAAGGTAAAGGAGTAAAAGAGCCTTATGTTCCTCCACAATCAATTCCCTACATATAACTAAAGCATTTCTAGACTCAACCCGACCAGTTTGGCTTAGCGAACCTCACAGCAGCCCTGCTCTCGATGCCAACGCTGTCGGGCCCCGATTCCAAGTCACATCGACCTGGCGGTAACACCTCATATCACTTTGTGGCCTCACGCACGGTATTCCACGGTGTCGCCTTACCATGGCCGGGACCGTTTGCGTCTTTTGGCTCACGTATATGATAGTGTCGCTAGCATCCACATGACAAAGAACCGGGCCGACATGGCTAATCGTGAACCCAAAGCGGCGCTAACCTATGGGGACAGGCATACATGAATCACATCGAGCATGTCGGTCATCAACGTATGTACTCGGGCTGTAGCTTGGGCTAACGAGGACACCGTATCCCGGGCTGTAGCGAGCTAGGCAGGACTCGAATACCACCGCGTGACATTTCCCGAAGGACAGACATAGGAGCGAAGTGAAACACATGCCAGCCAGATCAAGTGTCCAAGCAGTAGTCTTTGGGCTAGCGGGACTCCGGTGAACCGGGCTGTAGCGGACTACTATCGCTCGAAGCACGAGACTACATTTCCCCATATGAGAGGCTGCCAAGGATAAACAACTAGTTTGTCGGATCCCACTCATACCAAGCATTTCAATCATACACATAATATGCCCGATATGAGTAAATACAACAAGGCATCACAACAAAACTCTACAACTCAAAGTACTTTATTTAAGAGGCTCAGGAGCCATACATAACTATATTCATACAGGTGGGGTCACATGACCCAACACTCAAGTCATACAATCATACAAGCACATGCGGAAGCAAACTAGTGCGAGTCTGGACTCTAGAAAGAAAGAAAGCTTGTTGGAGCCTTTCTATCTACAATGGCCCTTCACAAGTCTTAGATCGCCACCAGGTGGCTAGTTCACTCGTCGAAGTCGATATCTACATAGAATCCATCGGAGGGGGTAGTGTTGTCCTCTGAAAACATTAATTAAGCAAACATGAGTACAGAGGTACTCAACAAGTCTTACCACAGAATCCTATCATACATGCACATTCTCAAGAAGGTGGTGGAGTTATTTGCAGCAAGCCAGCTTTGACTCTTGGCTAAGCTATCCTACGTGACACCACTTTGTAAAGCATTTGTCGTACACGAGTCCACTAATCACCATCACAATACTCCACCGTGGATCCTCCCTCGTCATCCCACGAGAGGGCCATCCACGATACTCACACTTATCTTGAGGCTTTTAGTAGTACCCATTTACTTGTCTATGAACTGATATAGGTAACCCAGAAGTCCTTCTCCGTGGACACGGCTATTCGAATAGATCATATCAAACCTGCAGGGTGTACTTCTTCACACGCTCTCACCACTTACCGCCGTTTACCGACATGTACTCGGCAACCTTCAAGCGGAAGCCCAGCGTGGGTGTCGGCCACACCTACCTAAACACTCAAGTCCCTAGTCAGGTTTATCGCCTATTCGGGTTCCATCCATGGAGTCGGCGAGGTTTCCCATACAGCCCCGAGCGATGTGTGCGGGGTTCCCGAGATACCAAGCGGCACTTTCGGTACACAGGCCGCGTGCCTACCGCAACACAACCCACCCCTAAGGTCAGCGTTGTGCCATTGACATGCTAACAAACACGAAACTACATGCAACTCCGGACTAAGAACAAGGGTGGTTAAGAAGCCGAGAGGGTCAATTAAGGATCCCAATGCGTGGTAGTAACTGTTTCATGGATCACAAACACAGATCTCAGTTCTTAGGATCGGCTTCAATGAAACAACCCACCATGTACTCCTACATGGCCTCTCATCGATACCTTTACCAAAACGTGTTCAACACTTTCACTCTCGAACCAACACAACCTTTTCACTCCAGTTCATCATCCCGATGAGCCGGACCTAACACAACTCTAAGCATAGCAAGCATAGCATGGTAGGAATCACAAACATGGCTCAATCAACTCCTACACATACTAGTGGGTTTCATCTAATTCTTGTGGCAATGACAGTCATGCAAAGGAAGTGGGTTCAACTACCGCAGCACACAACAGTTTGAATCGCGTTGTCTTAATGCAGATGCGAGAGCGAAGCGAGAACATGGGTTTGTATCGAATGATCAATGAGTTGCTTGCACGATGGAGCAGGGGTGAAGTACGCCCTTGGATGGATAGTCGAGGTTATCCTCGAAGAGAACCTATCACGAAAAGCATACCGAAAGTAAACACACATGACAATATGCAACAATATGATGCATGCTATGACATGGCAATATGGATGTGTGTTGGCCTAATGCAAGCTGAAATAATAGGGGATGAACTCATTTGAATCAAAGATTCAAATGATAACTCATTGAAATAACCCTAAAGGTGCATTATCTTATTCTGGTTAAACAGCAAGGTTAACTTGATTTAACATGCATGAAACCTGTACCAATGGATAGAATGGATTTTTCTGATCATTTTCCATATATAAATCTTTGCATTTGGAGTTCTGATTAAAAGTTATAAGCATTTGAAATTTGAATTATATTCGGAATTTCTTGTATTAGAATAAATCCAGAAATTAGATTAATCGTCGACCATGCGTCGACATGACGTCGAAGTCAACGGGGCGTCTAGGTCAAACTGACAATGGGTCCAGCGTGTCGAGGTAATTAAGCAACTAATGTTTAATTAAATCTAAACCTATTTAGTTAGCGCGGCTGGGCCCCATCATCGATGACCGTCGGGTCAACGAGGGCCCACGTGGTCAAGGTCCACGTCGGCTACACGGCGACTAACCGCCATGGCGACCCGACGCCGGCGGAGGAAGTGCTTTTGGCGATTCCGGCGACCAAATGAGTCGCGGAGGGTGGCTACGGATAGCTGGGTGCAAGCCGCGGCTATTGGTGGAGCCGGTTGGGGTCGGGGTGGCCGGAGTTGGCGCCGGCGACGAGCTAGGCGGCCGCCGGGGTTCGGCCAATGATGAGCTTGGGGTTAGAGGGGTCGGTGAGGTGCGGGAGTGCATGGGTAGACCCTTGGGGTGCGGTGAGTGTGATGGATACCATGGGGTGGCGGAGAGTGACCGGGAGCACGTCGTGACGAGCTCCACGGCGGGAGTGCTTGGTGGCGTGGTTCGGTTGCTACGCTGCTCGAGGGCGCGAGAGAGAGGAAGGGAGTTAGATGGGCTCACAGGCGACGCGTGGAAGCTCTCGTCGAGGTCGGGACGAACCGGAGCGACGGCGGCGACGAAAGGATCTCCGTGACGGCGAACTCGGTCGAGTCGGTGGGATGGACTCGGGGCACTAGAGCGGCGGGGCTCGGCTGGTTAGGGGTAGTGGAGTCTGGCGGAGCTCTGGACATGGTGAGGAGGAGCACGGACGGCGTGGAGCACGCAGCTCTGGCGATGGTCTTGCGGCGGCGTCGGCCAAGGCGGGGAGCACGATGGAAGGAACCGGGAGGAGAAGAGATGTCCGGGGGTTCGGGAGAGAGAGAGGTGATCCTCGGTGGCATTGGCGAGAGCGGCGAGGCGGCGACAGTGCGTGGCACCCATGCGGTGCCCGCCGCCGAGCACTGGCTGCCTGCTGGCCGAGCCAAGCAGCTTCTTTGGCGCGGATCTTTGGGCTGGGCAGCGGAGTGGGCAGTAGGGAGGCGCCGAGTAAGTCTTTCTTTTTTATCTTTTCTAATTTTCTGCATCTTTGTGGAGTTTTCTAAAATACCAAAATAGTTTTAAAATTCACCAAAATGCTCCTGGTCCATTGTTGAAATATTTCCAACATGAAACATTTTGGTTTAGCAATTTTGGACATTTAAAATATTTTATATAATTTGAAATGCTCAAGTTCAAAAACTTGTGAATTAATCCAAGGACCTTTGGATGACCTAGAAAATGATGCACCACCTTTGACATAGGCTCTGAACCAAAGCAAAGATGATGAGCATTTTGAAGGGCATTTCAGGTTCATTGAAATAATTTTTAGTAAACCCTAGTTGAATTAAGGGGGGGGGGGTGTTCTGGGGGTTTCCTGCCTTCCCCATTTCAAATTCAAATGAAATTTAAACATGATGCACACCTTAATGCATAGTCTAACTGGGATGTGACAAAGAACCCTTTCTTCGCCTCACTCATGTTGAACCGCTTCAACACTTTATCTATGTACGTGCTCTGGCTTAAGCCGAGCAGCCTCCTCGATCTATCTCTATAGATCTTAATGCCTAAAATATATACTGCCTCGCCAAGGTCTTTCATCGAAAACTTGCCATTCAATGACTCCTTGACCGAGTTTAGCATCGAAACATCATTTCCGATCAGTAGTATGTCGTCCACATACAAGATCAAAAACACTATCGAGATCCCACTTAACTTCTTGTATAAACAAGAGTCTTCTTCACTTTTGATGAAACCGAGACCCGTGACGACCTCATCAAAACGAATGTTCCAACTCCGAGATGCTTGCTTCAAGCCATAAATGGATGTCTTGAGCTTGCATACCTTACTAGTGCTAGTCGGATCGACAAAACCCTCGGGCTGTATCATATACACGTCCTCGGTTAAATTTCCATGAAGGAAAGCCGTTCTGACATCCATCTGCCATATCTCGAAATCGAAATATGCAGCTATAGCTAGTATGATCCTCACCGATTTCAGCATCGCTACCGGCGAGTAAGTCTCGTCGTAGTCAATTCCTTCAACTTATCCATAACCTTTAGCGACAAGCCGAGCTTTGTGGATCTGAACATTCCCATCCACATTGGTTTTCTTCTTAAAGACCCATTTGCAACCAATGGCAGTTATGCTAGGTGGCGGATCAACCAAGTCCCAGACTTGATTCTCATCCATGGACATTAACTCGGATCTCATGGCCTCCAGCCATGCCTCGGAATCTGGGCTCACCATCACTTCCGCATACGTGGCCGGCTTGTCGCTTTCTAGCAACAATACATCACGCACTCTGCGCAATCTTTCCGACCTCCGTGGTTCCGGTGCCCGCTTCCACTACAGGTTCCCTGACTGACTCTGATATGATCTCATCACCAGCCGAGCCGTCCCCGAGTGGTCCTCGAATTTCTTCGAGTCGAACCGTCCTCCCACTGTCCTCCCGACTGAGAAACTCTTTCTCAAGGAAGACCCCGTTCTGAGCAACAAACACTTTGTTCTCTTCCCGGTTGTAGAAGCTATATCCCAAGGTTTCCCTCGGATATCCCACGAATATGCATTTATCCGACTTAGGTGTAAGCTTGTCTGACATAAGTCGCTTGACAAATGCTTCACAACCCCAAATCTCTAGTAAAGACAAAGCTGGGACTCTTCCGGTCCACATCTCATGTGGTGTCTTGTCTCTGATTTTGATGGTACCCTATTAAGTGTGAAAGCTGCAGTTTCTAGGCGTATCCCCAAAATGACAAGGGTAAATCCGATTTGCTCATCATAGACGGACCATGTCCAACAAGGTCCTATTCCTCCGTTCCGACATGCCGTTTCTCGTGGCGTACACGGAGGTGTGAGCTGAGTACTATACCTCGACTTTTC
The DNA here is from genome assembly GCA_021605205.1 of Aegilops longissima. NCBI lineage: Eukaryota > Viridiplantae > Streptophyta > Magnoliopsida > Poales > Poaceae > Aegilops > Aegilops longissima. The sequence goes on along the minus strand of CM038680.1, from coordinate 244,515,343 downwards.
AGATGATCATCAAACTCTGGCTCATGTACTCACCTCCACGATCGAGATCACGAAGCTTTATAGTCTTGCCGAGCTGATTCTCAACCTCGTTCTGAAACTCTTTGAACTTTTCAAAAGTCTCTGACTTGTGCCTCATCAAATAGATATATCCATATCTACTCAAGTCGTCGGTAAAAGTCACGAAGTGCTGATAGCCACCTCTAGCAGTTGTGCTCATTGGACCACACACATCACTATGTATAAGTTCCAATAGCTCGGACGCCCTCTCGCAACTCTTTGCGAAAGGAGACTTAGTCATCTTGCCGAGCAAGCATGATTCACATGTCTCGAACGACCCGAAGTCGGACGAAGTTAGGAGCCCATCATCATGGAGCTTCTTCATGCGTTTCAGACTAATTGATGTAGGGTGGAACCCTATGGCGTCGATCTTTCACGTTTGGAGTGGGATCCCTCGAAGAACACGATGAACACGGGGAAGAACGGAGAGAAATCACTGGGGGAAACACTCAAGAACAAGTCCAATCACACATCCACTAGACAATCAAACACACAAGATCACAAGGTACATGAACAACAAAGGGAAAGATACAAGGTAGAGTTCATCTCCGTGAGGAGGTCTTGAAGGGTCCGCCCAAGAGGGGTCTTGATGATATATCCATGAGGATCTTCTCCTAGATGGAGGTCTTGGCCTCCAATGGAGTAGGGTCTCTCTCTCTCAAGAGTAGAGGTAGGAGCAAAGCTCACCTAAGAATGAGCTATCATATTTGCTAACCCGAGAAAGGGAGTGGAGGTGGTCTATTTATAGTCTAAGCCACGAAGGGGTAAGTGGGAGAGGGATACAAGGCCAAGGCCAGCGGCTGCAAGCTGCAGCAGAGGCGGTAGTACTGGCTCATGGCGGTAGTACCGCAATGATAATACCGCTTGGAGGCGATAGTACCGCTTGGGTGGCCTTAGCGGTAGTACCGCTTGGAGTGAAGTGATAGTACCGCTTTCGTTTTGGAGCTGCCAGTTCTCATCCTCCTTCTCTTCCATGCTTCCCTCATGGACGGTGTAGTCGTTCCTTGGCGCTTGCACTCCTCCTCGACATCCGTGAAGCTCGACAATACTTATGCATGCACACGGAGAAGTGTCAAGTAGTATACCATCCTCGAAGGGGTCAAGTGAACATGTGTAAAGGAGAAGATTCACCTTTATGTATGAGAAGTAGAGGTTGCACGTGTCACTTGCCAAGCGGACTCTTGACATGGTGATTACCGTGGGATGCTCCGCATCATCCCCTTCCCCTTGGGAAAGATCCGACCTCGGATCGAAGACCAAATCACCATGGGAAAGAGATAGCGTCGCCGTGTTGAAGTGGACGATCACCAAGTACTTGTCATCTTGAAGCTCGAAATGGGCACTCTCAATGTCGCGCCATCTTGTGATTCCTTCAAAAGGAGTAAATAGAACAAACACTTGGAAAAACAAATGTGGTTAGCGTTAGTGCAAAACCAAGCATTCAAGAGGTGATTCACCAAACAAGTGTTGTCATCAAACATAGCATAGGGTGTGACAAAGGATTGTGACATGGCATGTAAGCATATCAATCGAGCACAAGCAAAAATATCATGGGAACAAGCATGTAAATGTGAGGTAGAGATGCAAATATGTGTGACAAGAGCACAAGCATCCACCTCAAGGTCATAGCAAGTATGCATAAAGCGCTCGACAAATGGTCGATGGTAGGCATAGGAAGTATTCACAACACCAAATAAAATGAAGTGTCTAAACACATGGGTCAAGTGCAAGACAATCCAAGCATAATGTGCATAGGGTGTAGTGAATATAGTGTGGCACTCAACGCAATAGAAAGAGCAATTATTCATCACGTGTGAGGCCATCAAGTCAAGCATGTAGCAATCAATGGGATATGGCATATGTGAAGAAATGATATTGGTGCAACCAACCATATGATAGTAGCAAGTAGTCCAAGAATTGGATGCAACACCCAAGGTATATATATCATGAAGCATGGAAATGTGGCAACCATTGGTGAAAGCAATATCTCGAACATGCGGGCAAATGGTGCAAGCAACACATGAAGTATGATCCACAATATCCAAGCTCAAGAAGGATGTCACCTTGAAAGTGTGTCCTTGTGCATTCTTCACAATGCCGAAGTGGAAGCAAATACGGTGTAGAAGCGAGTCGTGGTAGAATGTATGAGGCTCGCTCTCAAGAGCTCGAATGGTCAACTCACGTGAAGTGGAAGTCGACACAAAGTCCAAGTATCCTACACATGCACATAACAAAACAAAGAACGTATGCACATGGTAGATAAACACATCATCCATCATGATGGTTCTCATCTTTTGCACAAAACCATTAGAAGCACAAGTGCATGAATAATATGATGCAACAATGGCTAAATTCATGGCACTAGGTATATGGTGCAAAGAAGTAAGACAAGCATGCTTCACAAGAATTATGTCAAAATCTCCAAATATATGCGAGAATGCTATGGGGGCAATCTCATGAGCAAGAAGAGAATCATTGTTGCACTCAATACATGGCAAATCATCTAGCATGAGGAGGCAACACATAGAGATATATGACAAGAAGCAATATGAATCATGTGCAAAGCATATAGATGGTTGTCATCAACCGCATGAAATGGTGATGCAACATAAGCAAGCATAGTAATCAAGTCGTGCAAACTAGTGGAGCGAAGATGCAACACACTAGAAGAAATCATGTCAATCATGTCATGTAAACAAATAATAGGCATAGGGAATGCACATGACATATCATAAGCACGAACACAAAGCAAGATCATAGTGTCATCATAGGCATGGGGCACAAAGCAATCATGGCAATACCAAACAATATCTCCACCACGCTTGCAAATACACATACAAGTACTAGAATCAATCATCATGTGTAATGCAAAGCATGGGTCACAAATGCATGGCAAAGGCATAGGAATGGGCATATCATGCAAAGTGAACATGGCAAGATGGGCAAAGGATATATAATGGACAACTACCCATAACCATGTGAGGGCCATGTAGAAGAAATGCACTAAGTGTTTGCGCGAAGTGAGCGGTGGGAAAGGCAATCCATGGGATCCCAAATCATCGTTGCTCTCTAGAGCTCGTTTTGTCAACTCGTGGGATTGCGAGGTCGACAAGTATTCATGGGTACCTACACAAAAGAGACACAAACGAAAGAAATTGTGTGTGTGGTAAATGTACACATCATCCATCATGATGTGTGTATGCGTGTGTGAGTTAGCACAAGATAAGCATCGCTCAAAGAAATTTGATGCATGGTATAAGAACATGTCATCCATCATGAAAGAATAGTTATTGTATATGACACGATGGGGACACAAATTGAGAATGCAAGTATATGGCACATCAAAAGCATGTTTCTTCATGGGGAGCATATGGTGCACACAAGTATGGGAATCATACAAAGAATAGGATGGATCAAATTCTCCTAACATGTATGAGGAAACTATGGGGGCCTCCTCATAAGCAATAGCGGACATATCATTTGGAGAAAATGGACAACATCCAAAACAATGCATATCCGAAGCTAGGTGGGCATGGCATGGCATATGAGATAAATGATGCAAAGGGAGCATATCAATATCATCACAAGAAAAACAAATGCCAACAACCATGGGCTTGTCATCTATGCCATATGTGCAAATTGGGTTTATTTTAATGGCATATGCATGGTCACTATGGAGAGATTGCAAATAAGACATATGGTTGATCTCATGCATAGCATATGACAAGTCAAGCGGATTAGCAAACATGATGTGACCTAAAGAATTGTCACAAGAAATCCTATGTAACATAGCATCACAACTAATAGACTCCACATGAGAATCATCATATTCATCATAAATGGGCAAATCATCACATGGGAAAATCATACTAGAATGAAGCATGTCAATAGGGTGATCAACATCATGCAAGCAATCAATGTCAAGAATGTCCACTAGTGGGACTAGAGCATCACCGTCACCTATGTTACCTTTGTCATTCCACTCAAGTGGTGTAGGTGAGGTGGGAAAGACCAAATGGTGGTCATCTTCATCTTGATGGAACCATGTGGGGGGTGCATCATAGTCCACCATGGCCATCGTCTTGTCCAAAGGGAGGGCGAAGTAAATCGAGGATCGTGGCGTCATCATAAATGGGACCTTGCACCAAATGAGAAGACACAATAGAGGTAGAGGTCAAGTTTTTAGAAATGCAAATGGCCTCACTAGACCTATCAACTATCTCACTCTCTCTATGTGGTGGTTCACTCACTCCCTCAAAATAGGTGCACTCAATCTCACATATGGTGGAGTCACTCATGTCACTCAAGTGGTGGGGTTGTGGCTCTCCTCACATGGGAATTGGGGCAGCTCATCATGTATGGGGCTAGTGGTGAAGTCACTCTCACTCTCAATATGGTGGCACAAGTCACTCAAGTCATCATCACGTCGCCGTGGTGAAGTGAAATACTCAACCATCTCATCGTAAATGCGCCATGGATGAAGGCCGAAGATGGCACATCATCACTCTCGCCTCCAAAGATGGAAGCATCATCCTTGCTCGCCACCTTGTCCCTTGCCTCCAAAGCTTGGTCCTTGAAGGTCTCCGTGGTTATGCGTGTCTCGCAACATCTTGAAAAAGAGTCAAGGTAGACTCGGCATCATCAATGCCACAAAGAGGGATGGCGGTGAAGTTGCACTTGGGAGCATCGTCTTGGAGCTTGTCGGGCTTGGACATCGTGGTGGTACTAGCCTCATGCTTGTCGTAGAGCTTGGTCACCGCGAAGTGTGCTTGGGGTGGAGAAGCCTTGGCCTTCATGAATTCTTGTTCCGCCTTGAGAGCACCAATGTAGTAGTCGTTGATGGACTTGAAGTTCTCGAGGAAGATGGTCTTAGAGATGTCATTGTGCAATCCCATCATGAAGTGGAACTTCATTGACATGGGGTAAATCCACGCGGCTCGTCGCAAGGCAATCTTCATCTCCTTGAAATCTGCGTCGATGGACTTGGATCCTTGGATGGTGTTCTCAATTGGCGTCGAAGTTGTTCCGTGTAGGTTGGAGGCACGAACTCTCGCCAAAGCTCTCTTCATCTTGGGCCAACTCATCTCGTAGCACTCGAAGGTGTGTGAAGCCACCATGTCGGCGTAGTCGTGGAAGTTTCTTGTGGCGCACTTCACTTGATCTTGGGAGGAACTTGATGTAGCTTGAGGTAGTCGTCCATCAAGCGCTCCCACTCGAGGTACTCCTCGGGTTCTTGAGTCCCATAGAAAGGAATCTCGTGGTCGATGTCGAGGTCGTAGTAGCTCGTGGAAGTCGCGGACTTGAGCTTGGGGAGCTTCTCTTGGCGTAGTCTTGGTGCTTGTTGGCGAAGATGCCTTGAAGTCGCTTGGCGAAGATGCCAAGGAGATGGTGAAGTCGTTGGCGGTTGTTGATGTTGAGCTCTTGACCTTCACGTTCTTGTTGATGATGGTGTCGATGCCGATGTGATGTTGCGGAGATGGTCGCTCGGAAGGATGTGCTCTTGGCGTCTTCTCGAAGATGAGGAAGATCGCTTGTAGGACTTGATGAGGATTTGATCTCCTCCATTTTAGCTTGCATCTTGGCGTCGTAGTTGTTTTCCATGGCATCGAACTCGTCGTTGTTGTTGTAGACCGAAGATGAAATGCCTTGCCTATCCATCACAAGACTCGAGTAGAGGTGAGTAGGAAATGAGATAAACAATACCAAGTTACCTTTTCCCAAAGTTGAGGATGTATCCGTTTCACTCAATGTGAGATGAAAGAATAGTGGAATTGGTACGGACTTGTTCACTCACACCTATCAAGTAAAGCTTATGGTAGAGCTCGGTGAGGATAGTGGCACAAAATTTGATGCAAAATGTTAGCAAGAGTCAATAATGTTGAAAGAGATTCACAAATTCGCATAAGCGAAACAAGTAGACCAATAGAAATATGTGGCTGCGGAAACACACACGGATAGATAAATGGGGCCGTGCAACCAAGGAATGAGCTCAAAATGTGGAATCCACCAAAACGCTCGTGTTGCACAACTCAAGAGAGACGCTAGCACGATTGCTCAATAGGCGGATCGACACTTGTGCACAACCTATAAGATGCAAAATGGATAAACTTTCTATCCCAAGTATGCTATGTATGTATGGTTCGGTGTTTCTCTCAAGATGATCCAAGATGATCGGATATGATAATCTTATATGCAATGTGGTATGATGCTATGGCACTTGCTTACAAGCTTCTTTGCTCTTTCTCTCTTTTGCTTAAAAGCTTTATTTCTCTTTTTTTTGGCCACTTTGCACAATGCACAAACCAAGATAGCTTTTGTGTATATGCGGGAACGATATTGTGACACAATGGATGATATGATGATACCAAGATGATATGGTATGTATGCAATGGATGGTGTGATCACTAATGTGCACAAATAACGTTGCGGCAATACTCAAATGGCTAGTCTCGATAGGCAAATAGCATAAAAGTAAGGCTAGGGTTAACAATGCAATGGCAAGGGAATATACAATGGAGGGATACCACGATATCAAGATGATATGGAGGTTACCGTCCGGCGATGATGAGTAGCGGTGTTCTTGATGTAGATACCAAGATGATGGAGACTCGTCCCTAAGTAGCCGAAACACCTTAGGAAACGGAAAAACCGCGAACTCAAAATCTCAAACTTCAATTGTCAAAGTGGTGGTAGCGGAAAGCGGTGGTGGTTTGCACTTGGCAATGCGGAAGTGGAATGATGGGCTATACACGTGTCGGAGTTGAAGTTGTCGTCCCTAAGTAGCCGAAACACCTTAGGAGACACAAGCCACAACTCGAAAAAGCTCAATCAACAATTGGGTTAAGTTGGGTTGTCGGAAGTGTATGGTGGGCAAGCCTATGTGGAAGTGGTGGTGGTGGTTGATGAAGAAGCAATCGTCCCTAAGTAGCCGAAACACCTTAGGAGACTCGAATCACTACTCAAGCAACCACTAATGCTATGGGGAACAAAATTGGTTAGGTTGCGGAAGTCGGTGGTGGTTATCACGGAGGATGTGGCGGAAGCCCTAGGCAAAGATGCCAAAGTTCACAAAATTTGATGGAGTCAAATGGTGATGGTAGTATTTTATGGGAAGGGGATGTCAATAGCTTCAAAGCGAGCTAAAGAACGTCAAAATCGGACTCGGATGAATTAGTTATGGACAAAGCGGTGAAACTTCGAACGCTGAAACTGGGTAGGGCGGTAGTACCGCTCGGGAGGGGTGTAGTACCGCTCGTAATGATAATACCGCTTGGAGCGGGCGATAGTACCGCTCGTGTCAGGATTTTCGCAAAATCTGGCTCTGGGAGGCGGTAGTGCCGCTTGGAAGGCGGTAGTACCGCTTGGAGGTGCTAAGCGGTAGTACCGCTTGGACGGGCGGTAGTACCGCTCGTGTCGGGATTTTTCGCAAATCCGGATAGGGGCGCGATTTTGGGGCGGAAATGGATGATTTCGGGATCAAAATTGGAGAGATTTCGTGGATGGAAAGTGGGGAAACTTGGGGAGATGCTAGATCCACTTGAAACCAAGAAAATCCATGGATCAAAATCAACAAAACATCATCAAAACTAACAAATCACAAAAAAAATTGGGGCTATTTTTGGTGGGGATTTTCGGATTTAGGACGAAATCAACAAAATCAAGCTAGAAAAAGAGGGGTAGGGGCTCCAAAAACGTGATCAACCTAAGCTCTGATCCATAGATGATGTAGGGTGGAACCCTATGGCGTCGATCTTTCACGTTTGGAGTGGGATCCCTCGAAGAACACGATGAACACGGGGAAGAACGGAGAGAAATCACTGGGGGAAACACTCAAGAACAAGTCCAATCACACATCCACTAGACAATCAAACACACAAGATCACAAGGTACATGAACAACAAAGGGAAAGATACAAGGTAGAGTTCATCTCCGTGAGGAGGTCTTGAAGGGGTCCGCCCAAGAGGGGGTCTTGATGATATATCCGGGATCTTCTCCTAGATGGAGGTCTTGGCCTCCAATGGAGTAGGGTCTCTCTCTCAAGAGTAGAGGTAGGAGCAAAGCTCACCTAAGAATGAGCTATCATATTTGCTAACCCGAGAAAGGGAGTGGAGGTGGTCTATTTATAGTCTAAGCCACGAAGGGGTAAGTGGGAGAGGATACAAGGCCAAAGGCCCAGCGGCTGCTGCAGGCAGGCGGTAATGCAGGACTCATGGCGGTAGTACCGCAATGATAATACCGCTTGGAGGGGCGGTAGTACCGCTTGGGTGGCCTTAGCGGTAGTACCGCTTGGGTGATGGTAGTACCGCTTTCGTTTTGGAGCTGACAGGTTCTCATCCTCCTTCTCTTCCATGCTTCCCTCATGAGACGGTGTAGTCGTTCCTTGGCGCTTGCACTCCTCCTCGACATCCGTGAAGCTCCGACAATACTTATGCATGCACACAGGAGAAGTGTCAAGTAGTATACCATCCTCGAAGGGGTCAAGTGAACATGTGTAAAGGAGAAGATTCACCTTTATGTATGAGAAGTAGAGGTTGCACGTGTCACTTGCCAAACGGACTCTTGACATGGTGATTACCGTAGGATGCTCCGCATCACTAATGTGTCCAAGCCGACAATGCCAGAAGTATGCCGGATTTATCTCATTAGGCTTATGCCTCTTGACATTCATGTTATAGACCGGTTCCTGTTCTAGATTCAATATAAATAGCCCATCAACAATGGGTGCATAGCCGTGGAACATACCATTCAAAAATATCGAACAACCATTGTCCTTTAAATTGAATTCATAACCTTAACTCATCAAACATGAGGCAGAAATAATGTTCCGACTAAGTGCAGGAATGTAATAACAATTATTCAATTCCATTATGAATCCGGAAGGAAGCTGGAGCTGCATCGTGCCGACCTCCAACGCAACAACTCTTGCTTTGTTGCCGACCCTGATGTCAATCTCCCCTTGTGCCACACGCCTAGTTCTTACCAGCCCCTGCATCGAGTTGCAAATATGAACAACCGATCCGGTATCAAATACCTAAGAGCTACTAGGTATGTCAGCAAGGTAAATGTCTATAACATATGCACAAGTGTACCTTTGCTGAAGAAGCATTTCCGGCCTTCTTGCCATGCTCGCAAGCCACTTGCTCTGATTCCTCTTCCGGTGACGGTTTCCTTGCAGTGATAGCAAAGCGGTCTTGAGTCAGTCCAGACTTGGTATGGCGGCATAGGTTCTTGTCTCCGTGCCCTTTGCCTTAGCCTTTTCTTGGACCAAATCTTCTTGAACTTAGCGATTTCGCACCATCAACACTTGATGCATGCCTTTCTTAATATCCTGCTCGCCACCTTGAGCATCCCATGCAATTCAGTGAGCTTCTTATCCATGCCATGCATATGATAGTTCGAGATGAGCGTCCCATAGCTGGGCGGAAGAGAACCCGAACAACATCGATAGCCAGCTCATCCAAGAGCGGGAAGCCCAAACGATCCAAAGCTTGCACATATCCGATCATCTTGATCACATGTGGGCTCGATGGATCACCTTCCTTCAACTTGCAATCCATCAAGGATCGCAGACGTTGAACCTTTCGGTCCTAGCACGTATGCGAAACATGCTCTTGAGACTCTCGATCATATCGTAAGCCTCAATATTTTTGAAATGCTGTTGCAAAATCGGGCTCCATACAAGCCGACATCAGACGGTGATCTCCGTTGATTCATCAACGAGTTTACGTAGGCATTTTAGCTGTGGCACTAGCATTATCAGCAGGTTCCTCTGGAAGTGGATCCTCTAGAACATGTTCCTTTTTATCATGCTTGAGAACAATTCTCAGATTTCCATACCAGGTGGTAAAGTTTGTTCCATTCAGTTGATCCTTTTCCAGAATTGATTTCAATGCAAAGTTGGGTTGAGCAGGTGGTGCCATTGATCTACAACAGAAAATATGCAATCACTAAGCAAGGTGTTTATGTAGAGTAATTCTAGCCTTAAGCAGAAATCGCCCATGAAGTCGGCATCCTCATGAGACTCTCGGTGATTCAGGATCCGACTAGCGCATGCGACTAGTGAGCTTTAGCATCATCGCCACCAACATACCTATTCGGTAAGAAACTCCTTGCTAATCGTATCTCTATCGACTCACAGCCGATCGGGAAGGTATCTCATACCCGGCTCCCAACCTTCTTTGCCACAAGGCCCAAAACTGTTTTGATAGCCTTGTCAAGTTAACTTTGATGCAAAGTGCATGTCCGTGTCAAACCACGAACCCTTGATTCAAGGACACCCGGACACCCCAATTTTATGAGCCCACTACTAGGCGTACTTGGCGTGCGAAGGTGCAACATCGGGATGGCAATTCACTTGATATTCATGAGGATCATTCTATCATTCTAACATGCATAGAAACAAAGAAGCATAACAATCACAAATATAACACATTGTGAAATAGTATGGCTCCTTCATGGACGTTCTTCCAGGTCGGCTCCGACTCCGATGACCATCTACGAACTCCATCTGGTTTGTCACGCTGGGACGCCAAGCCGCCAACCTGATCTCTATTATCCAACTACTACAACTAGTAATGAATTTACATAGAGTCACAAGTCGACACGCAGGTCGTTATACAATATAATGACAACACTTTGGCTCGCCACGGTGACAAACATGACACATGAGCCACGTATAAATTACACACATGCATCACATACACATGAGCTATACTACTCACATCAAACCTGCAAAACAAAGTTATGCATAGAATCGCATTCTCTTTGGTTTGTGTGTCGGTCTGAATATACGGCGCTACGCACACGGCGGTCTCGATCGACCGATCTTATCGATCATCGCGAATCCGATTCGGTTCGTTTCACTTTATTAACCCGATGGCGGATGACCGACCGGTAGGGTAGATCGTGTCACGACCTCATCGATCCCGATTGACAGAAAACATAGCCTCAACGATCCCCATGTGCGGTTGATCACATCAACTGTGCACATAGCCGATCTTTTCAAGGACAACAGATCTCATCTGCCGCCTCCACATATCTAATATGCATACGATCTGAATCCAAATCCTATAGCAGAGGGTCTGATACCACTGTTGGGTTCTATGGTAGGGTGCGTCGACTGCAAATTAAAATTTTCCTACGCGCAGAACATCCAGGCACATGCTATGGGAGATGGATCACAGTTCATTACCACTAGACGTGCAGTGCCGTGCAGCGGAAGAAGAGTTGGGGCAGCGCGTCCGCGTGGATCATCTCCTCCTCGTCCGATCTCCCTTGAATAGACGGTCATCCGATCCCACGTACGAGTTCGCCGGAGCGGCCCTAGTGCACCACCTCTAACGGTATCCCTGCGTGCAGGAGGAACACCGTGCGACGGACTGCTAGGTTTGATCACACAGTCGGCGGCAAGTGGAGGTGGCTATTCACAACACATGCAAACCCTAGTCACAGCGCCGAAGCGATCAACCTCATGAGTGTGCTGCACCTCCACTTTATATAGGCGTCCGTCGCGGGCTCAACACTTGGGCCTCGCACGGACCCTAAAGCCCAAAGTCTACTCGGTCATGTTCCTAGTCCAGTTCGGATCACATCCGACCAGTGTCCTATGAACCGACCTCGTAGGTTCCTTCCCTTAAGCGCGCGACCCCTTAGGTTCAAGTCGGCTTGGTCACAGTTCGGATCACCTCCGACCTGCATGGTTGGTAGCGGCCTCTAGCAAGGCGTGCCGACCACCAAGCAGACTTTGAAGCTGGTTAGGCGAACCTGTACAACGTGTCACACTTTTGTTCCCTTTGCCACACGATATATATATTGTCGGGCTCAAGGCGAGACTGTCATCCTTGTGCTAGCCCGACCTCTTTCTCGTTCCAGTGATGCCGACCACAATCCGGATTATCTCATAATACTTGTCACATGGCCATGCTGTTCCTGGTCGAATCACACGAGGGGCCTAGAGTATATCTCTCCTGATTGGAGGGGCAAATCCCATCTTGCTTGACCATGTCTCATAGCCTGGGACTGGACTAACCCGAAACCTACCTTTGTAACTACCCAGTCACGGAGTAGCGTTTGGTCGGCCGAAAGCAAGTCTGTCACCATCTCGAGTACATGCGTCAGCTCAGGTCTTAGGACATAGAACGTATGTTGTACTAGAGACTCACAGATGACATATCGCCGCGTCTCATAGTTGGGTCTGTCCGACTCGGACCTTATCTCGACTCAGATCCGACTACGTCGAATCCGACCAGACCTTTCCAAGTCCATATTATCAGGTTAGCATCCAATGCTCCATGGCTAGTGAGACCAAGCCATCGACCGTGTCATATGCCAGTCTAGTCGGTTGCGCGTCCACACAACCCTTTTGACTAGGGACCTTTTAGGACAGTTATCATACAATGCATAGTCCCACAAACAAGTCACGTACTTGCTGATACACATCATGATAATGTCCAAGGACTATCTTTATTCCTAAACACATAGGAAATATCATCATACATGATTGCCTCTAGGGCATATCTCCAACAGTACTACCCATATCATCAATATTAATCAAGCAGGAAGTAGGGTTTTACCTCCATCGAGAGGGCCCGAACCTGGGTAAACATCTGTGTCCCTTGCTTCCTGTTACCATCAGCCTTGACACACAGATCGGGACCCCCTACCCGAGATCCGCCAGTTTTGACACCGACATTGGTGCTTTCATTGAGAGTTCCTCTGTGTCATCGCCGTCAGGCTTGATGGCCCCTTCAATCATCTTCAACAGCGTTGTCGGCGAGACTTTCCTCCCGGATAGATCTTCGTGTTGGTAACCGCCTGCGGCCAACTTCGCAGCCATCTGGAGCAGATCGGCAGCCACGCCATCTGGCGACCAGGTCGAGTTGAAACCTTAACTACCGCCGGATATCGCGGAGACTTGATCTTGATGGATTTGGGACTATGCCGAGCACCGGACGGTCTCGGCGAGCACGGCTTAGACACGCCATCGAGACGAAGCTCGAGTATCGCCTCCGTAGTATCTCGGACCTAGATCCGAGCAGGCGCGCTGCTTAGGGCGGAGGATGGACCCGCCCGCCGGTCGCGCACTCATCGGCGGTAGAGCCGAACACGGGCCTTACCCCTGTAGCGGCCTGTGAATCCGGCCCTCGAATTCATATCCAGACGTTGATTCGGGTCCGCACACTCCCGATCTGGTCGAGCCAGGTGTGGCTCCGGTAAAGGAGTTCACTGCCGCGGATATCTTCCAACACTCGCCCTTCGGCGACATGCCGAACTCATTAAAGCCCCTCTCTTCGTTAGGAGGCTCTTGGCCGAACAACGTGTAGCGACCCGACCTCAGACGGTCAAGCCTGCGTGTTCTTGTGCCATCCACGGATCGGTATCTTTGGCACACGGTACATCAATGTATATATCAAAGTGCAATCACATGTATAATTAACGTAAAACTGATATATACCTCATAAGTCACAATGAAACAAATAGTCGGTGTGGAGTCCCATCAACGCCATCGGCGGGTTGAGTGTAGACCGTAACCTGTATCGTAACTCTTACTCGTCGAGGAAATATCTCGCAACATGATACGTTGCAGCCGTGTAGGTCATTACATTGAATGTACGGCAAGATCACAACATGAGAAAGCAGATGATAAAACTATACTATATGCAATATGGCTTTGTGGCTCACGTATGCGAGTTTTGTTTTGCATAAAAGCTGGTTTTATTTTCCCTACATCAAAGGAATAAGCGGAGTCTGTACTATGGAGTTTTCTATCATGACATGGTTCCACCAACCGAGGTCTCATAGCCCAAAATCATCATAAGTTGCCCACAATTAAGTTATCAATCCGGTGTTGAGAGTTCGAGATAGATCCAAGTCCGGATGCTCAAATTGTCCGTAGCAGGGACACGGCTAATCGATTAGGTTTAAACCCTCTGCAGAGGTTTGTACACTTTACCCATAAGATTCGATCCCTCTTTTACGTTCTCGCACTTGAGGTGTTTGAGAACAAGGCAGCCAAACATGGTCTTCGAAGAGTTCCTCGACCTTTGTCCGGTGCTCATCCAATCCTCTAGTAGTTCTACATACGCTAGCACCGTCCCGGCCGAGTCACAACTAAGGTCAACCAAGCGAGCCCATAGTGACTTGCGGTTGCACGGGTAAGCTTCGGGCATGAAGTATTCTTCCGTCTCTTTGAGTGGGTGAAGCTTTCCGCAAGATGTCATGGCGCTTCTCCATGCATCCCGACCAACCACTTGGTTTCTCGAGGTGCCGTCAACCGTCCTTCACCCGATGAGTGTGTATTGAATTCTTGTCTCGAGTCTTGAAGTCTTGAGGCCTTAAAGATCAGATCCTTGCAGATTCCATCATGGAGTTATCGTCATTGGCGTAGATCCTCCATTCTCACACCACTCCGAGCACTCATACCAACCCGTCTACTATAGCGTAGCATTAACATAAATAACGTCCGGGCTTGGTAGCAGGTGATGGGTTCCTACCTCATGTATACTACTCAACTACAAGGATTCAATATCACTCTTTGGAGGTTGTTGCAAAGATGCCACTAAATGCAATAAAACATAGGTATGAAAGCATGGTCAAAGTGAACTTGCTGGTAATACTTGATGAAGATAACAATATTTGTCGGAAAATGACTTGGTAGAACTAATCGTCACTCCGTTGAAAATCTATATAGTCAAACATAACATTCATATAAGCAAACATCCTAGCAAACAATTTTAACACTCATAATAACAATTCAAACAAAAAAACTCAATAATAAAACTCCAACAAAGTCCAAAGAAGCTTCAAATGAAACTAGAAAGAAAAACTACTAACGAAAATCTATGACTTTGCTACAAGCATCTAACATAGTTTTGCCCTAAGTAAAAAAAACTTAACAGCAATTAAAACACTAAACTAATAATTTAACAGAAAATAAAAAGTAAAACAACTAAGTTAACAGAAAGTATTTTTTCATAAAATTTTATTTGCAAAAGAAACAAATAAAAAGCTTTTATAAAACTCTAACTATGACCTATAGAAGGTTTCATACAAAACTAAGGAAAATAAATTTTTAAAATAAAATAAAATTTTCTCCTGTTTTCTAACAGAAACACAACTAATTTTGTCAAAAGTGACAAAAGAAATAATTTAAAACTAATAAAAACAATAAAGAAAAAGCTAAAACAGAACTAATAATAAAACAGTACTGTTTTGCTAAAAGCCTAATTTAAATTAACCTAGAAATAAAATACTAAATACTACTGGATAAACAAAGGTCCTAGAGACCAGGAGCAAAAAGAATCGGTCAAAAATAATATTCCTAACTCAAAATAGCTCAAATCTAGTGATTTGAGAAAATTCATACAAACACAAATTTAAACTGCTCAAATGTGAAATAAAATTGAACTAACAGAAACTTCAGCAAATTTGTGACACTCAAAAATACTAAAAACTCTAAAAGATATGAATTTTCTAAGATTGCTATTTTCTGAAAAAAATGAATTACGGGATTTCGTGGATCTCACCGGAGTAGTCGTCGGAGTTGTGGAAGAAGATCGGATCCGATGTTGCGGTTGCTCCTAGAGGAAAGGAGATCACGGGACGGTGGAGAGGAGATCATATAAACCTCGGGAGAGGTCGAGGTGCGGCGGCACTTGGCGGCGGTGGTCTTTGCTGCTTCTTCTGCTGAAGAAGAGAGAGGAGAGGAGAGGAGAGGTGTTGGTTTGATGTGTTGGAGGTGGGGTGCTTGGGTATTTATATTGGGGAGGGAGGGCTTTGCTTGGGGTAGGGACAAGAAATAGACTAGGATTAGGAAACAAAGAGGAAAAGATCTAGAAACAAATCGGAATAAGCGGAATAACGAAGCAGGATCAAATCCTACTAGGATTTGTAAAAGAATAAAACCTGGGCTCCTGGCCCCCTAGGTGTGTGCGTGCGATGGCCTTGTCCTTGGCCTTGGCGGTGGCTGGTCGTGACTTGGGCCTTTGGCCCAAGCGCTGCATATTTTTTTAACAAAATTTCACAGAACTAAAACAAAAACAAAATAATTAAAACTTTTATATAGGCATATAATATATCAAAATTTGCAGAAAAATATTTCCTACAAGATGAAAATTATTCTAATGTCAAATAAAATCCACACAAATTTTAATAATTCACACAGTGCTACTGGTCTAATAAAATCCAATAAAAATCATTTTAAAATACCAAAATGACTTCAAATTAATTTCTCTCCAATTTTCTGATGTAGGAATCATGTTACCCTATTTTCCATATATTTTGTTTTGGAGAAAATAATTTGAATAAAACTCAAATAACTCCAAATTGGAAATAAATTCAAAAGAACTTTGAATTTAATTCTTTTAAAACTCCCAACTCATATTTCATATGTTTTGAAGAAGTCATTTTATCTTCGCTCGTGAAAATCATTGAGTTGCATAAAGTTTCAGAATTGGAAAATATTTTCAATACCCCTTGTCATTTAAATAAATGGAAGAAGTCATGTCATCTTCTCTCCCGGGTTTTGTGATGAAAAGAATTTGAATTCCCGGAGATCATAAAAGAAAAATGAAAGTTTGGGAAAGTCCTTTAATTCCCTCTCATTTAACCTTCAAAAAGTTTCGAATTTCACTCAATCATTCAGACAACAATCAAACAAACAATCAAATCTATCTATTTAATATAACATTCCAAAATTTAGAATTTTGGGATGTTACACAACGTCCAGCTCGAGTGGTAAGCAGGCGATGAAGGAATTCTTTGCCCACCCACCACCCACTTCATTGCCATAGTCGACGATTTAACCGACGTGATTGACTTTGACTCCGAAGACATCGATGGTATGAACGATGATGCAGGAGAATCACAAGAGCCACCGCTCACTGGGCGGTGGATAGCCGCCTATTCCCATGATATACATATGGCGGACACTCCGAAGGAAACCAATGGCGATGAGGCAGCGGAGGATAATCCCCCAGGGGGAAAAGCAAAGTATGGGCGTCGTCGGCGCCGCTCCGAGCCCCGCCACATGAATACCGGCCCAGAAGTCGAAAACAATCCTAATGGCGCCGAAGACGAATATAACCCTAGTCGGCGTGCCTTTCATAAGGCCGGCCTGGCCACCGTGGGATACTTGGAGAAGGACAACTATACTCTGTAACATCCCAAAATTCTAAATTTTGGAATGTTATAATAAATAGATAGATTTGTTTGTTTGTTTGAATTGTTGTGTGATTGATTAGGTGAAATTTGAAACTTTTTGAAAGTTAAATGAGAGGGAATAAAAAGGACTTTCCCAAATTTTCATTTTTGCTTTCTGATCTCCGTGAATTCAAATATTTTATCATCACAAAACCCTGGAGAGAGGATAACATGACTTCTTCCATTTAAATGAAAAAGGGGTGTTGAAAATATTTGAATTTCATTTGGAAATATTTTCTAATTCATAAACTTCATGCAACTCAGTGATTTTCACGGCGAGGATAAAATGACTTCTTCAAAACATATGAGATATGAGTTGGGAGTTTCAAAGAAATAAATTCAAAGTTCTTTTGAATTTATTTTCAATTTGAGTTATTTGAGTTTTATTCAAATTATTTTCTCCAAAAATAAAATACATGGAAAATTGAGAGAATAAATTTGAATTCATTTTGATATTTTAAAATGATTTTATTGGATTTTATTAGAGCTGAAGCACTCTTTGCTTTATTTGAATTTGTGTGTATTTTATTTAATACTAGAATAATGTTCATCGTGTAGGAAATCTTTTTCTGAAAATTTTGATATATAATATGCCTATATAAAGTTTTAGTTTTATTTTCGTTTTTCAGTTTATCGCTTTCTGTTTAAAAGAAAACAAATAACAAAACTGTACGTACGGCCTATATTGATTTATCGCCCATGTGTTGCATAATAGCATCTGGCGTCTCATCATTTTTTTTCCCTCCTAAATGGGTCAGGCCCAGCCGGCCATAATGCTTTCCCTTTTTTTTCTCTCCATAGTTTTTCTTTTCTTTTTTCCTTTTCAATTTAAAAAAAAAAAAAAACTGGCGCACCAGTTTACGCGCGCGGCCGGGCCGAATTTTAGCCCAATGATTCTTTCCGAATTTCATCTACGTACGTATATATTTAGTCCCACATTGCCTAGCCTTTAATCCTTAAGCCTCTTTTCCACCTATAAATATAGACCCATAGAGCCTCCAAAAATCATCTGATTCGGGTTAAATCAATAGTTTGGTTTGACTAAGAAAAATATTTTTTCTCCTCTCCGGCGCGACTTCTGGAAATTGTCTCTTCTCTTCAAAGTCGTCTTTTCTCTGCCTTATAAAAGTATCTTTCTTTGTTTTTTTTCCTTCTTATACTTCCGTAGTTTATTATTTTTAGCCTAATACAATAGATTAGACTATCAATTACTCTACGTATTTATACATTAGACCTTAGCCGTAACTATTTTTCTTTCGTAAAACAACTTGGCCCTAATTTTTCAAATAGCCATAACTTCTTACTCGTTCATCCAAATTAGATGAAACCAACATCCACTTCTTCGTTACGATCTTCTCTTTAAGCGTATGCCTGTTCTTCGTTTCAGTTAGGAGAAAAAAATGTTTTTTATATATATCGATCGGTTTATTTAGATCGGTTTAGTAGATCGGTTTGTTTGGTAGATCGGTTTTCTTGGTTAGATCGAACGGTAGGCGGTTTCTTTTATTTATACAGCGTGTTAGCGGTTCAATTATGATACGCTGGAGAGTAGCTTAGTTACTGAGCGCACACCCGTAGGCCCAGTTACAGCCCGCTACATAGCTAGCGCATGTTCTGTTTTTTTTCGTTTCTGTTTTAGTTTCAGATTCGGATTTGTTTTTTTATATCTTTAGATCTACAACTCCGATTTTGATGATTCTTTTTTCTCCGATTTCAGAAAAATCCCTTCTATCCAGAGATACCAAAGAAAATTATTTTTGAACTTTTTAATTTTCGATTTCAAACAGATTTGTTACAAACATTAGATTGCTAATAACTTTTGTTTAAAAATAGCTTTTTGATTAATTCTTTTTGCTAGTGATCACTTCATCTTTTGTCTAAACAGTAGGCTTTTTAAAATAAGTTTTTAGTTTATTTTAAATTAGGTTTCTAGCAAAACAGCATTGTTTTAGTTATAGTTTTGTTTTAATCTTTTCTTTATTGTTTTTATTAGTTTTAAATTATTTATTTTTGTCACTATTGAAAAATTTAGTTTTGTTTCTGTTAGTCAACAAAAGAAAATTTTTCTTTTATTTTAAATTTTATTTTACTTAGTTTTATATGAAAACTTGTTTAGGTCATAGTTAGTGTTTCATAAAAGCTTTTTATTTTTTATTTTTGCAAATAAAATTTTATGAAAAATACCTTTTGTTAACGTAGTTGTTTTACTTTGTATTTTATGTTAATTTATTAATTTAGTGTTTTAATTGTTGTTAAGTATTTACTTAGGACAAAACTGTTTTGTGTTATGTCTTAGATTTTTCTTTATTAGTTTTGTTGTGTAGTTTTCGTTTGTTCTTATTTGGTGTCCCTTGTTGTTTTGCAATTTATTTGTTGGTTTTATTATGAGTGTTAGAATTTCTTGCTAGTATGTTTGCTTATATGAATGCCATGTTTGACTATATAGAGTTTCAACGGAGTGATGATTAGTTCTACCAAGTCATTTTCGAGACGTTGTTATCTTCATCAAGTATTACCGAGCAAGTTCACTTTGACCATGTTTTCATACCTATGTGTTTTATTGCATCTAGTGTCATCTTCGCAACAATCCCTCCAGTAGTGATATTGAATCCTTGTAGTTGAGTAGTATGCATGAGGTAGGAACCCATCACCCTGTTACCAAGCCGGGGCGTTATTTATTTTAATGCTACGCTATAGTAGGCGGGGTTGGTATGAGTGCTCGGAGTGGTGTGAGAATGGAGGATCTATGTCAATGGCGACAACTCCATGATGGAATCTGCAAGGACTGCATCTTCAAGGCCTCAAGACTTCAAGACTCGAGACAAGAATTCAATACATACTCTTTGGGTGAAGGATGGTTGCGGGCACCTGGAGAAACCGGTGATTGGCGGGATGCATGGAGAAGCGCCATGACATCTTGCGGAAAGCTTCACCCAGACTCAAAGAGACGGAAGAATACTTCATGCCGGAAGCTTACATGTGCAACCGCAAGTCACTATGGGCTCTGGCTTGGTTGACCTTAGTTGTGACTCTGGCTGGGGCGGTGCTAGCAGATGTACAACTCTTGTAGGATTGGATGAGCACACGGACGGTGGTCGGAGGAACTCTTGGAAGACCATGTTTGATCGTCTTGTTCTCAAACACCACGAAGTGCGAGAGCGTAAAAGAGGATCGAATCTTGCGGGTAAAGTGTACAAACCTCTGCGAGAGGTTTAAACCTAATTGATTAGCCGTGTCCCGATTTACGGACAATTTGAGCATCTGGACTTGGATCTATCTCGGAACTCTCAACACTGGATGATAACTTAATTGTGGGCAACTTATGATGAATTTGGGCTATGAGACATCAATTTGGCGGAACCATGTCATGATAGAAAACTCTATAGTACAAACTTCATTTATTCCTTTGATGTAGGAAAATAAAACCAGCTTTTACATAAACAAAACTCAGACCGAGCCACAAAGCCAAATTGCATATAGTATAGTTTTACCATCTGTTTTCTCATGTTGTGATCTTGCGGTACATTCAATGTCTTGACCTACGGCTGCAACGTATCATGTTGCAGGATTTTCTTCGACAGTAAGAGTTACGATCTGAGGTTACGGTCTACACTCAACTTTGCCGATGGCGTTGATGGGACTCCACACCCGCTTTATTGTTTCAGCTGAGTATTATGAGGTATATATCATTTCGTTATTTATACATGTGATTGCACTTTGATATATACATTGATGTCTTTGTGTGCCCGACATCTTGATCCGAGGATGCACAGAGACCACACGAGGCTTGACCGTCTCGAGGTCGGGTCGCTCTCTGATATGGTATCGAGCACATGTTGGTATGGGGCGTGACCTAGAAATCGGAAAGCCCTTGGACAGGATATCTCAAAAACTTTATTTTCAAAAAGACTCTTACTCCTCATCTTTTCTGATTTTATCAAATAGACATCTCACCTCAAATAGTTAGAATATACACCTTTCCCTTTTGACCACACGGAAGATCAACTGAAGTCGCTCCAAGAATTAAAGATATCGGACAACTGATGGCCATTTCAGAGTAAACAGGATTTCACCATGCGTTGGAAGAATTGCAGCTGCAACAATTGAAGACTCCGAAGACTTGAAGAATTTGAAGTTCCTGAAGAATTATTTGACCTTTAGAGACCAAATCCTGTTATACACCTACGTTAGATGCGACGATTTGTGAGCTGTCATTTGTTTGATGTTTTCCGACAGCCACAAAGTAAAACTTGT
Source organism: Aegilops longissima (assembly GCA_021605205.1). NCBI lineage: Eukaryota > Viridiplantae > Streptophyta > Magnoliopsida > Poales > Poaceae > Aegilops > Aegilops longissima. Next base: position 244,493,833 of record CM038680.1, on the reverse strand, counting down.
TTCTTCAAAAACTATTGTTTGTATTGTGTGTATCCTCCCCACCTCTCTCATATCTCATCCCAAAACTTTTGGACCCCATAGTTAATGAATGAAGTTGGTGATATTCTCGGACGAAGACTCGGTAGGAGGCGAGCTATGGATTGAACATGGAAAATCACTTTGGGAGCAATTTGGTTTCAAGGAAGAATGAAGTATCTTATGCTCTCGATTACTTTGAAGGAAGTGCTGCAACATGGTGGTGAGATGCATCAAGCTATCTGAGGATGGAATGGAGCAAAGACTTGGAAAGAATTCAAGAAGACTCGACAAGATCTCGTCTTATCCGGAAGCAACATGATACACCAAGAAATAAACCTTGTGCTGCAAGATTTGCGGAGAAATAGGACACACCGGGGGAACACAAGGATGGATGCCCTCATTGTGAGGAGAAACACCCGGTGAGGAATGCCCAACTAGTCGGGTGACTTGTTTCTTGTGTGAAGGAACCACCCACTACCCGTGTGATGTCACATTTACCCCACGGTGCAACAAACTATTCAGAAGCAGGAAGAAGGAATGAAAGAAGCCCTCAAGGAAGGTCTAGAAGAACACTGTGATGAAGGAATGTGTTGAAGACCACGATGGAGAAGGCCTCAACAGATTTTACTCCAATGCACGCTATTCATGTGGAGAAGAAGGACATTTTCACGATTGCACCAAGGAAAGAAAAGAGTATCCGGGATACTTCCCGATGGAAGCAATAGAGTTTGATCCACAGGGAATAGAAGGTTTGATCAGAACGAAGAAACCGGAAGAGAAAACAAAGACACCCTCAAAACAACCCAATTTACGCAAAGAGGGACAAGAGTCATATTACATTTTGAATGTAAGGTCGTCGGGCATTATGCCAATGATTGTCTCGAAAGGAAGCAAGGAACTCAAGGAGCAGGCACCATCACCAAGAAGCCCCGAGACATGTCGGAAGTCTTTTGTTTTCGTTGCAAGGAAGCAGGACATTATGCTACTAAATGTCCCAACAAGATGAAAAGCTGGAGTTGAGTAGTTGAATTTTGATATTGGAAACAAGAGTAATAGAAAGCAATTTCATTTTATGAGTACAATAAGTTGAGTTATGTAATGGGTGCTCGAGTTTGTAATGGATACATGAAATCAATAAAGTTAAGGTGACATGTTTTCATATGTTTAATTGTAGGAGTTGTTACTCTGTGAACAAAGATTTTGACCATTTTCGAGGATATGAGAAATATGGTCTATGGATGGTTGTGAATTTCATTTTTAGGGTGGTAGTACCACGTGAAGAAGACTAGACTAATGGATAAGAAAATATATATTCCACGGATTTGTAGTTGAAGGAAAAAAAGTTGGAGTTTTGCTTTTGATATGATGGTATGAAGAAAGCAGTACTCTTTGGATTTAAAGGATGTGTAATATGGAACAAGAGAGTTACCCCAAGGATGAGTTAAAGCTGCACTAGTGTTGAAGTGGGCCATAACCCACAGGCCCAAGAATTAATAAGGATCAAGTACCCTTTGGAGAAAGAAATTTTGGGAATAGACTACGATTTGATCAACAAGCGATTCTATAGGAGTTTCGCAAAACACGAGAGTTGTTAAGGAACGATAGATGTTTGTTTGGCTGCGAGAATCAATGGATTTTTCGAACTTGGTTAAATCGACAAGAGAAATTCTGCAATGCTTGTGAGGATGACCGAGTGTTAGAATGCGAGATTAAGCTAAACCATGTACAAGGTAATGATTTGGGTGCGGAATGGATTGATCACCATACCGACTTACTCGTATCATTCGCTCTTGCTATTTGGAATGGTAAATCTGAGAGACTTACCCATAGTAAAGTGACGCGCGTCGTTGAAGCCTTGCTTAAGCCTTAGAATGGTATGATGATAAACCCATGTACATGGCGGTTGTTGCCAATCGTAGATTATATGGTGAGAATGAAGCCAAGGCCCTTTTTCTGCAGAAACCATTAATGGTAGACCACCATGAGTATTTCGATAGTTGTCTAGAATGGACACAGACCTATCGACTAAGAAGATCCGGTCTCGGACGAACTTCAACTTTGATGAACGAAACAAGATTTTGAGGAAAACGCTGTGCTTCTGATAGAAGAGCGTTAATGAAGGAGCTATTGTAAGATATGCGAAGAGACATATATTGTCGGCACTCCAGAGGAAGTATCCGAGTTTATTGGAACTGTAACCTTGTTTTTAAGTGTGGTAGCACCCCTGACCTTTTCGACCAAAATATTTGCTAGAAGACCCCGAGCCCCTAACCTTTTCTTTCTAGACTCTCCGAATCTCGAGGATGAGATTCATTTTAAGGGTGGTAGATTTGTAACATCCCAAAATTCTAAATTTTGGAATGTTATAATAAATAGATAGATTTGTTTGTTTGTTTGAATTGTTGTGTGATTGATTAGGTGAAATTTGAAACTTTTTGAAAGTTAAGTGAGAGGGAATAAAAAGGACTTTCCCAAATTTTCATTTTTGCTTTCTGATCTCCGTGAATTCAAATATTTTTTCATCACAAAACCCTGGAGAGAGGATAACATGACTTCTTCCATTTAAATGAAAAAGGGGTGTTGAAAATATTTCAATTTCATTTGGAAATATTTTCTAATTCATAAATTTCATGCAACTCAGTGATTTACACGAGCGAGGATAAAATGACTTCTTCAAAACATATGAGATATGAGTTGGGAGTTTCAAAGAAATAAATTCAAAGTTCTTTTGAATTTATTTTCAATTTGGAGTTATTTGAGTTTTATTCAAATTATTTTCTCCAAAAATAAAATACATGGAAAATAGGGTAACATGATTCCTACAACAGAAAATTGGAGAGGAATAAATTTGAATTCATTTTGGTATTTTTAAAATGATTTTTATTGGATTTTATTAGAGCTGAAGCACTCTTTGCTTTATTTGAATTTTTGTGTCTTTTATTTAATACTAGAATAATGTTCATCGTGTAGGAAATCTTTTTCTGAAAATTTTGATATATAATATGCCTAAATAAAGTTTTAGTTTTATTTATGTTTTACCGTTTATCGCTTTCTGTTTAAAAGAAAACAAATAACAAAACTGTACGTACGGCCCATATTGATTTATCGCCCATGCGTTGCATAATAGCATCTGGCGTCTCATCATTTTTTTTCTCTCCTAAATGGGTCAGGCCCAGCCGGCCATAATGCTTTCCCTTTTTTTTCTCTCCATAGTTTTTCTTTTCTTTTTCCTTTTCAATTTCAAAAAAAAAAAAAACTGGCGCACCAGTGTACGCGCGCGGCCGGGCCGAATTTTAGCCCAATGATTCTTTCCGAATTTCATCTACGTACGTATATATTTAGTCCCACATTGCCTAGCCTTTAATCCTTAAGCCTCTTTTCCACCTATAAATATAGACCCATAGAGCCTCCAAAAATCATCTGATTCGGGTTAAATCAATATTTTGGTTTGACTAAGAAAAATATTTTTTCTCCTCTCCGGCGCGACTTCTGGAAATTGTCTCTTCTCTTCGAAGTCGTCTTTTCTCTGCCTTATAAAGGTATCTTTCTTTGTTTTTTTTTTCCTTCTTATACTTCCGTAGTTTATTATTTTTAGCCTAATACAATAGATTAGATTATCAATTAGTCTACGTATTTGTACATTAGACCTTAGCCGTAACTATTTTTCTTTCGTAAAACAACTTGGCCCTGATTTTTCAAATAGCCATAACTTTTTACTCGTTCATCCAAATTAGATAAAACCAACGCCCACTTCTTCGTTACGATCTTCTCTGTAAGCGTATGCCTGTTCTTCGTTTCAGTTAGGAGAAAAAAATGTTTTTTATATATATTGATCGGTTTATTTAGATCGGTTTAGTAGATCGGTTTGTTTGGTAGATCGGTTTTCTTCGGTTAGATCGAACCGGTAGGCCGGTTTCTTTTATTTGTACGCGTGTTAGCGGTTCAATTATGATACGCTGGAGAGTAGCTTAGTTACTGAGCGCACACCCCGTAGGCCCAGTTACAGCCCGCTACGTAGCTAGCGCATGTTCTGTTTTTTTTTCGTTTCTGTTTTTAGTTTCAGATTCGGATTTGTTTTTTTTATATCTTTAGATCTACAACTCCGATTTTGATGATTCTTTTTTCTCCGATTTCAGAAAAATCCCTTCTATCCAGAGACACCAAAGAAAATTATTTTTGAACTTTTTAATTTTCGATTTCAAACAGATTTGTTACAAACATTAGATTGCTAATAACTTTTGTTTAAAAATAGCTTTTTGATTAATTCTTTTTGCTAGTGATCACTTCATCTTTTGTCTAAACAGTAGGCTTTTTAAAATAAGTTTTTAGTTTATTTTAAATTAGGTTTCTAGCAAAACAGCATTGTTTTAGTTATAGTTTTGTTTTAATCTTTTCTTTATTGTTTTATTAGTTTTAAATTATTTATTTTTGTCACTATTGAAAAATTTAGTTTTGTTTCTGTTAGTCAACAAAAGAAAATTTTGCTTTTATTTAAATTTTATTTTACTTAGTTTTATATGAAAACTTGTTTAGGTCATAGTTAGTGTTTCATAAAAGCTTTTTATTTGTTTATTTTTGCAAATAAAATTTTATGAAAAATACCTTCTGTTAACGTAGTTGTTTTACTTTGTATTTTATGTTAATTTATTAATTTAGTGTTTTAATTGTTGTTAAGTTTTTACTTAGGACAAAACTGTTTTGTGTTATGTCTTAGAGTTTTCTTTATTAGTTTTGTTGTGTAGTTTTCGTTTGTTCTTATTTGGTGTCCCTTGTTGTTTTGCAATTTATTTGTTGGTTTTATTATGAGTGTTAGAATTTCTTGCTAGTATGTTTGCTTATATGAATGCTATGTTTGACTATATAGAGTTTCAGCGGAGTGACGATTAGTTCTACCAAGTCATTTTTTTGAGAGCGTTGTTATCTTCATCAAGTATTACGAGCAAGTTCACTTTGACCATGTTTTTCATACCTATGTGTTTTATTGCATCTAGTGTCATCTTAGCAACAATCCCTCCAGTAGTGATATTGAATCCTTGTAGTTGAGTAGTATGCATGAGGTAGGAACCCATCACCTGTTACCAAGCCGGGGCGTTATTTATTTTAATGCTACGCTATAGTAGGCGGGGTTGGTATGAGTGCTCAGGAGTGGTGTGAGAATGGAGGATCTCGTCAATGGCGACAACTCCATGATGGAATCTGCAAGGATTGCATCTTCAAGGCCTCAAGACTTCAAGACTCGAGACAAGAATTCAATACACACTCTTTGGGTGAAGGATGGTTGGCGGGCACCTGGAGAAACCGGTGGTTGGCGGGATGCATGGAGAAGCGCCATGACATCTTGCGAAAGCTTCACCCAGACTCAAAGAGGCGGAAGAATACTTCATGCCGGAAGCTTACATGCAACCGCAAGTCACTATGGGCTCGGCTTGGTTGACCTTAGTTGTGACTCTGGCTGAGGCGGTGCTAGCGGATGTAGAACTACGGTAGGATTGGATGAGCACCGGACGGTGGTCGGAGGAACTCTTGGAAGACCATGTTTGATCGTCTTGTTCTCAAACACCACGAAGTGCGAGAGCGTAAAAGAGGATCGAATCTTGCGGGTAAAGTGTACAAACCTCTGCAGAGGTTTAAACCTAATCGATTAGCCGTTTCCCGATTCACGGACAATTTGAGCATCTGGACTTGGATCTATCTGGAACTCTCAACTTTGGATGATAACTTAATTGTGGGCAACTTATGATGAATTTGGGCTATGAGACATCGGTTGGCGGAACCATGTCATGATAGAAAACTCTATAGTACAGACTTCATTTATTCCTTTGATGTAGGGAAAATAAAACCAGCTTTTACATAAACAAAACTCAGACCCGAGCCGTAAAGCCAAATTGCATATAGTATAGTTTTACCATCTGTTTTCTCATGTTGTGATCTTGCGGTACATTCAATGTCTTGACCTACACGGCTGCAACGTATCATGTTGCAGGATTTTCTTCGACGAGTAAGAGTTACGATCTGAGGTTACGGTCTACACTCAACTGCCGATGGCGTTGATGGGACTCCACACCCGTTTGATTGTTTCAGCTGAGTATTATGAGGTATATATCATTTTCGTTATTTATACATGTGATTGCACTTTGATATATACATTGATGTCTTGTGTGTGCAAAGATATCTTGATCCGAGGATGCACAGATACACAGAGGCTTGACCGTCTGAGGTCGGGTCGCTACATACTCCCCCTTTCGGGGACGAGGCAAACCTCGACAATAACGAATTCGGCGTGCCTGAAGATCCAGTGGAACAAGCTCGCTTCGAGCGACGGCTCATGGCCATGGCAAAAAGCCTGCAAAGGAAGCAACAGCAGCTCAAGGCTGACCAAGATTATTGGTGGACAGATGGACCAAGGTCACTGCCTTTGAAAGATCTTGACGACCGCCCCGACAAAGGGCACAACCAGCCACCCCAACCTAAGCAGGAGAACTCAAGGCACATGCCCCGACATCAACACACCACTACGGTCCAAAACAACACGAAGGACACAAGAAGAAGCATACTCAAGCCCCGGCGCAACGGTCACAAGTGTCATGTCAGGAAAGCTGGTGCTAACTTCAGCAACTCCTAGTCCGGTCAACGGACAAAGAAGAGCTCAGACCTATCCGGCCCGAGCCACACACTAGATCAACCATGCGAAGTTCATGGTACTCCCAGAAGGACGGCAAAGCATACCAATAGAGAATGCCGAATCCTCAAAGGAAAACGGCTGGCCACGTGCCAGAAACAATGAAGGGAGACTTCTGGTCAAGATATCCCCCCCCCCTCCGTAGCATACAAGTACGGCCGCTTGCCCCAGGCCGCGCTGACCACAACAACTCAGTTGCAGTACCTAAGGACATAGTAAACCAGGGGCTCCACACAACATAAAACCCCCACAAGTGTGAAATCACCAACAACATCTCTTAAAAGATGCTGGGAGCAAAGGCCAAGTTTTTCTAGCCCATCACTCTAAACGGTTGTCTTCGGATCACCAAACAAATACTACGCCATAGAATAAATCCTCGGCACCTTCCCACCATGAGGTAATTCACCGTATGCTAATGGGACGAACCACGTTGGCTGGATCCGGCGTGGTAAATCACTCAGGCCAACACCATGTGATGTAATCACACCTATAGGCAAGGCCGAACCCCGCCCTCAGGGCGGATATCATACAACTGTCGGAGTAGCGAGTCAAGCATGCCTATCAAGATTTCGATATGACAGACGACTAGCCGGACACCAATTGAGGAGTCCGCGCTACCCACCGGTATGACGGCTGGGTTTACGAGGCCGATCAGAGCCCTCGGACCAACCCTAGCGGACCTTCGGCTACCTCCGAGTATTTGCCTTATAAACCAACTTTGACACAGAACAGGATAGGTGACGCGGAACCGGCCAGGACACACAAGGAGCCCCTCCCCTAGAAGAAGGCAGTCCGTATTCACTTCTGTTCCACTGACAAACTCCCTCCAGTCCGGCCATCACAGGTTCCGCCAAAAAACACCTCTTTTCATAATCATACATAGTACTCATATGCATAGACATATCATTTTCTACAATCGTAGACTTAAATAACACTTACCGTCGCTTTTCGCCGACACCTCGTGTTCGCCCGATTCGCCAGGGCTTCATATCTGACAATAAAGTCCGACCACCTTCTCGGTCGTCCGGCACCGAACTTATAGCACTATATGCATCACTCTGAATCATGTCTTGGGTCATTGGTTGGGTTTTCCGGCTCCCTTGTTTTGGTACCTTACGTTCCGTTATATCGGCTAAGGTAGCGCAGGAGAACTCTTTGCGATTGTGTCCCGAATCTGCGGACTAGCACCTCGAGAGAAAGCCGAAACCGATTGTCATGATATAGCGAGAGCTGGTCGGCTGTTCGAGAGGTTGTAAAATCCTAAAGATTTATTCCGCTGCGCCATTATAAATGCAGAGTGCGACGGATCGATCTTCGATCGGCGCCAATAGAGCCCTAGTTCGCCTTAGAACACTAGAACTCTTGCCACTCATACTCAATTCCTATGGCTAAGTGAGAGTAATAAAGCCTTATAGTCCGATTGCACGGTTACGTGGTGAAAGCGCCTCCATAAAGGACCCAACTATGGGATAAAGAGCGTTCAGATATATCCGAACACCCCGATATTCTTTTTACGTGAGGCGAAGCCGACGGTAGCCAACTCATAGGATTTACATACATTAAACAGCCGCACAGGAAGAACATATGTTCAAACAAAACAGGCAATATATAAACGCCATAATCCCATGTTACAAAAATTGGCATGAATGCCCTCAGGGAAATATAATGTCTTTGGTACATTTATCCGCCGCAAGGCGGGCCCCCTTCAATACACCTTCATAGTACAGTTCGGGCTTGCGATGCTCCTTACCCTCTAGCGGCCCCTCAGTCATCAGCTTCTCCGTGTCAAGCTTCCCCCAATGCACTTTTGCACGGGCGAATGCCATACGTGCACCCTCTATGCAGACTGATCGCTTAATAGCATCAAGCCGAGGACAAGCACCCGCAATCCGCTTCACGAGCCGAAATGCGCTGGAATTGGCTCCGCCCGCCACAACCGGACAATCAAGTCCTTCATGGCTAGTTCGGCCGCTGGTGCGTTCGACCAGCTTCTTGGTGATCGTTAAAGGGCACCGGATAGTTCGGTGCCAAATACTACGACCAGAAATCCCTCTCCGCAGACTTCTTTTCCTCGATTCGGTAGAATTGGGTGGCATCTGATATGCTACGAGGAAGATCCGCAAACGCTCCTGGAAAATAAGAATTCAGCTTGCCGCTTAGAATTCTTCCATTATCATGAATAAATGGCTAAGAATACAGAAGGCCTTACCAGCCGCAACTTTCCGGGCATCTTGAATGTCCCGTATAGAACCTCGGGCTTCTTCCCGGGCATCCTCCGCAGCTTGGAGCGCTTGGGCGAGTTCGGCTTCTTTCTCTATTACACTTTGCTCCAAGCCCTCGCTTTTCTTCACAGCCTCCTGAAGCTCCCGCTCAGCTGTGACAACCCTGGCCTTGTGTTTTTCAAGGAGTGCCTGTTCGGCGGCAGCCTTCTTGTTGGCTTCATCCACAGCCTTCTTCAGTGCCTCGTATTTAGCACTCGCTCCTAGGGCGTACAACACAAATACTTCTCAATAAGCACAATTACTTATTTGTGCCTAATGCAAGACAATGTTTTATCATACCTTGTTTATCTTCTAATTGCTTCCTCACGCGGCCAAGTTCTTCCTCGGCCCGTTCTAGGCTCCGCTTGATTCGGACATACGCATTATGAGCGGTCGTCCTCTCATGAGACGCCTTTGTATTCAAACAAAGAGGTACATGTTATTAACATAAGTTCCCACGACAAGAGAGGATTTGATCCTTGCCGGCTCCCTACGCTTTGCGGACAAAGTGTATCGGGGCTACTACTCATATAATGACGATTCCTCAAAGGTTTCTTGGAAAACATACCTCAAAGGCCTTTATAAGGCCAAGGCAGGACTCGTTCAGCCCGCTCTCAGCGGACTGAATCTTTTCAACCACCGCACCCATAAGGGTCCGATGTTCATCGACGATAGACGCGTTCTTTAACACCGTCGGTAGACCGCCTGGCAGCTATGTCCGAACAGAGGTTGCCGACAGAGTAGGTAGGCCCCCCAGGGTTGAAGGTGGCTGCTCGCCCGATCCGGGGGCCTTAGAGGTCTCCCGGACCTTGTCGGTGTGGGCGAACCAAGGTCGCCCACGACGCGGCACACTCAGGGGCCATCGCTCCGTGTGCCGGCCCAAATCGCCCCTGGTGCTCGAGCCCCATTGAGACGACACCTCAATGTCGTGCCGGGACTTCGGGGAAGGGGCCTCTGGAGGCGTCTCGCTCGCCAAAGCGTCCGAGCTCAGCGAATCCTCGGGTGAGGACTGGCCGGTGCAGGACCTCGCCGGACTGTGCAAAATATAGCAACAGTTAAAACTATTATACCTAAAAACAATCCTGGACGCATATGCATTTCGGACCTTGTACACTTACGACTTCTCCAGGGGCTGGGCCCTGGGATCCCACTCCGGACTGCTGTCGGCAGCCATGGTGGATGCCTCTGGGAGGGAACCTTTTCTCCTCTTGGGAGATTCGGCCTCCAGGGACGAGGAAGCTACGCGCTTCTTCCCACCTCCAGAATGAGGCTCGCCCTCCTCTGCTTCTTCCTCTTCCTCTTCCGAAGAGGGAGCGTCGCTTGAGTCTGCGGAATTTGCATCCGAAGCCTCGCGGTGACGGAGGCCGCTCCAGGTCTTCTTGACCTTCTTGGAGGCCTCCTTCTTCGGCGCCTCGTAAGGCGTGGGGACCAGCATCTTCCACAAGTTTGACATCCCTATCAACCACGCCCTGAAGGCGCGTCTGGAGCAGTGCCAGCTCGTCAAACGAGGACCAGTTCGGGCCCTTCTCAGGCCAGGATGTGAGCCGCAGCGGAGCTCCGGATCTGAACTCTGGAGCGGCCGCCCACTTTTTGCCGCGTGGCTCGGTGATATAGAACCACTGCTGCTGCCACTCCTTGACGGAGTCGTTGAAAGCGCCCGTCGGCCAAACGGCCTTGGGCATCTTGCTCACCATGGCGCCGCCGCACTCGGCAAGTTCGCCACCCACCACCTTGGGCTTCACATTAAAAATATTTAGCCACAGGCCGAAGTGAGTTGAGATCCGAAGAAAAGCCTCGCACACGACGATGAACGTCGAGATATTGAGGAAGGAGTTGGGGGAGAGATCATGAAAATCAATCCGTAGTAATACATGACTCGCGAACAAATGCAGTGCGAAACCCAAGCCCGCGGACAAAATGAGGAAGGAACACGACTCTCTCGTGAGGTTCCGGAGTGGGGACGACATGTCCCGTCGGGGGGAGACGGTGGCCGATCTTCTGAGCCAGATACCCGCATTCCGGAGCTTCTTAATATCCTTCTCCTGGACAGTAGAGGCCATCCATTTGCCTGCTGCTCCGGATCCGGACATCTTTGGAAAGCCTCTCTTTGGTGGAAAGGAGGAGTGCTTGGGCGTTAGGGCTCGAAAAGAGGGGAATGAGCGAGCGGAAGGAGAAAGGCGTGGGTAAAGAGAAGGAGACCTTGCCTCTTTATAGGGGCGGTAAGTGCTTTTTGTGCCTCCCCACTTGCCTGGTTGAGCCCGTTTGCCTACCACTCGCCACGATTAGCGGTGCGGTTGGATTACCCATGCCCGTATTGATGAGAATCCCGTGATAAGGGGGCACGATCTCTGCTTTGACAAGACGTGTCAAGGAAACCGCCTCGCAATATGCGCTGTGGCTGGTTGTGGGAAGACGGTTCGAATACCGACCCTACCGTAATGGCACGTCGCGTTGCTTGAAAATTTGTCAGCAGATTGCGTTTGCAAAACATCATTCTCTTTACGGTAGCATACGAAGACCACCTTGTGGATCCGGACACGGTTTGAGTGTTCGATAATTACCTTGGAGTATTCGGAGGAGGAACCCGCCTTGCAATGCCGAAGACAAGACTGCGCGCCGGACTCATCGTCATTGAAGCCTGGTTCAGGGCTCTTGAGGAGTCTGGATTAGGGGTATCCATACAGCGGACGATGTACAACGTCCGGACTATTGAAGCGTGAAGATACAAGACTCAAGACTTGCCCGTGTCCGGATGGGACTTTCCTTGGCGTGGAAGGCAAGCTTGGCGATCCGGATATTATATTTCCTTCCTTGTAACCGACTCCATATAAACCCTAGCCCTCTCGGTGCCTATATAAACCGGAGAGGTTGGTCCTAGAAGGCGATCACAATCACAATCATACCATCATAGGCTAGCTCTTAGGGTTTAGCCTCTACGATCTCGTGGTAGATCTACTCATGTACTACCCATATCATCAATATTAATCTAGCGAGAAGTAGGGTTTTACCTCCATCGAGAGGGCCGAACACAGGTAAACATCTGTGTCCTTGCTTCCTATTACCATCAGCCTTGATGCACAGATCAGGACCCCCTACCGAGATTCGCGGTTTGACACCGATACCAGTCGATGGGCGTCTCTCGCGGTGATCTGCCCAGAGCAGATTGCCTCTTCAGATCGTTCTTTGAGAATAAGGACGGATTTGTGAAGGCGATGCGAATGGGGGCAGCGGCCGGTCGGCCTGGAGGGGCCTCGGGAGAATCCTGTCGTTGTGGTTCCCTTTCTTTCTCCTGATGCTGGGCTCGCCCGAAGTGATGGTGTAGGTGGGCGAGCTCAGGCGGAGACCAGTGACTCGTGTGCTGACGAGCACGTGCCGGGCGGTGATCCTGGGGCATCATCTTCGGGAGCATGCCACACCCCTCCTGAGGCGTTGGTTGCTGAGGAGGCGCCACGTGCGACTCCTGATACCAAGTGTCGGTGTCAAAACCGGCGGATCTCGGGTAGGGGCTCCCGAACTGTGCGTCTAGGCGGATGGTAACAGGAGACAAGGGACACGATGTTTTTACCCAGGTTTGGGCCCTCTCGATGGAGGTAAAACCCTACTCCTTCTTGATTAATATTGATGATATGGGTAGTACAAGAGTAGATCTACCACGAGATCAGAGAGGCTAAACCCTAGAAGCTAGCCTATGGTATGATTGTTGTTCGTCCTACGGACTAAAACCCTCCGGTTTATATAGGCACCGAAGAGGGTTAGGGTTACACGGAGTCGGTTACAATGGTAGGAGATCTACATATCCGTATCGCCAAGCTTGCCTTCCACGCCAAGGAAAGTCCCATCCGGACACGGGACGAAGTCTTCAATCTTGTATCTTCATAGTCCAGGAGTCCGGCCAAAGGTCATAGTCCGGCTATCCGAACACCCCTAATCCAGGACTCCTCAGTAGCCCCCGAACCAGGCTTCAATGGCAGCGAGTCCGCGCCAGAGTGGGTGTCTTGACATTGCAAGGCGGGTTCTTCTCCAAATCATGTGTACCTATTGAATAGTGTCCGGCTTCTCGTAAATATCGCGCTCCTTGGCTTCCATGCCCAATAATGGCCATCTTCCACGTGTTGAATGAATGCGAAAAGCCAGGGTATTTTTACATTTACCCCCCTAGATGCGCAAATGAGCTGCCTATATAAGAGACGAGGATCTAGATCCGAATAACACCACCTTCCCTTCGCGAGCTTTCATCGGAGCGCATCTGACAGAAACCCATTCCATCATGGACAGTCGACGCGGCTCCTCCTCTCGCCCTCCTAGTCCTCAGCCTGGAGATTGGGAGAAATGCTCCATCCCGCACAGCGAGCTAGTGATGCTCCAAACCAAGGGGTTTCTTCCCCCAGCCTTCATGGTTCCGTTTCGAGCCGGACTCGCCACCTATAAGGGCGGAAAACAAGCGGAGCGCGTCCCCAGTCCCTCCCAAGGAGAGCGGGTATGCCTTGTCCCTTATTTGATAAGAGGGCTCAGATTTCCAATTCATCTGTTTCTCCGGGGCTCACGGAGTTCTATAGCCTCGGTTGCACAACCTTCGCTGCCTCCATTACGCATATTGCGGGCTTCGTGGCCCTTTGCGAGCTGTTTTTGGGCATCGAGGCTCATTTTGCCTTTGTGGAAGAGGTTGTTACGCCTCGTACCCCATTCTCGGGAGGGTCGATATATCAAGTGGGCGGAGCGAACTATGGCGCATCGCCGGGACGGATATCTATCCGGAACCCGAAGAAAGCGTCCAAGACCGGCCTTCGGAATGGTTTTATATAGAAGATGTCCCCTGCGGACCTGTTGGATCGGCCTCCGGAGTTCGATAATGCCCTTTGAAGAAACACCTAAGCTGGCGTTCACGGAGCTCTCGGAGGGAAAATGACAGGGCGTCCCTGCACGATGAGCGAATAAGGTTGTTGGCTCATTCCGGACTGACCATGATCGGGGTCATGGCCACATGCATTATGCGGGGGGTGCAGCCGCTCCAGTATAGGGGCCACCCCATGTGGGATTTCAACGGGGAGGATGATGCCACCCACCATGGTCGTAAGGGGCCGGGATCGGTTGCTGATCTGATGAAGACCTTGTCCGCATTGTACAAGGGAGAAGAGGAAGAATTTCTTCGCGTTAATCCACAGGACGGGTTTTCTATGAACAATCCTCCAAGCTGGGTAAGCGGACATTTCTTTTTGTCCATCCGATCCATATTCCCGTAGTTAAGTATCTCATTTTGTGATTTCGACGCAGGAACTGCGCCAGGCCGTAAAGGATATAAATAGCCTGCCTCCACAACCCGAAGATCCAGAACGGTTCCTCGATCCGGCCTCCCAAGAGGATCCGGACATATCGGTGGAGCTGATCGATGGGGTATTGCACCAGCTGAGCATTGATAATGCCCTGGTTGCCATTACGGCCGATTACCCTGCAATACTTCCCACCTCGCAGGTAACTGAGACCGAAGCCCCAATACTTTGAGAATGATTCATCCTTGCTTATTTTTTATCACCATACACCGATGGTGTTTTGCAGGGGGAGCCCTTGAGGCGGAAGGCCGAGCCTGTGGCGGCTAGCCAACAAGGGCAACCACGGCCAGAGCTAAAGAGTGCGGTCGGATTGAAGCGCCCGGCGCAACGGTATGGCGTGTCACCTTATTCCCATGTCTTATTCCGGAAGGCATACTAACGCCCGTGCTCTCTTCAAGAAAAAGAGCGCTCGCCGGACTATATCCGGAGAGGTTGCCAATCGAGCCTCCGCCAGCCAGGCTTCAAAGCCAGGCCCAGAAGCGGAGGCGAACATGAGGCGTGCGTCGGATGCTCCTCCGACAGAGGATGCCGACAGATTGTCCGCCACCAACTCCGAGGTGGAGAGTGCCATGAATCACAGGCGCCGCCGGACAATTCTTCGTGACACATGTTTCTCCCAAGAGGCGCTGAACGCCTTCAATTTGGGAGATGCGCACCTCCGTGCCGCTCAAGATGGTCTAGCAGAGCCACGGGCGGTATGTAGAAGACATACGAGTGAGGAAATTTAACGATTATATATGCCAAGAGTGCCCCGAGACTTGAAATAGTTAGAATAACTGATTTAAGGATCATTTATTTTCTGAGATCTTCTGAAAAAGAATACCCAACTGTCCGGGAGCTTGAAAAGTGCAAAGCCCAACTTGAGGCTGCACAAGCATGACAGGGGAAGCCAAAGACCCCTCTCGGTAATATCGTTTTAAAAAGATAAGTATGTTGTGAAGTGCGGCATGTGTATAGATCTGACAATAACATTGTAGATGGCGCGGAGTAGATCCGGACAAGCAATAGCTCTTGCGCGGTTAAAGGCGGCGAGCGATGCTTACGAGGGTGAGGCGGAGAAAAATAATCTCAAGATGCCAACACCCAGCTGGGTGAGGAACTAAAAGATGTTCGTGCCCGGTATGCGACTCCGTTAAGGAGAATCGGCGGCTTCGACGCGACATTTTTAGTAAGTGCTTAAGCGAACTTTAAAAATGAGTTCGTGAGGAAGTCGACTAACGAGTTATGTCTGTAGGTATGCTCACGAGCCGTCCTGCGGAGAAATGCCCGGTTCTATGGGTGACCTTCTTCCGAGCTCTTACAAGCATTTAACGAGTTGGCGGTGATGAAAGCGTCGCCCAGGCCTTGTGGCCATCTGTCTCCCTGCCCGAAGGCCTTGGGAGCTTGCAGAGAGGCTCCGGGGCGCGGTGGCACTTCCGATTATGGAAGATATCGGCTGCCGTCAAGGCGCCAGGAGGCTGGGCCATGGTGAAGGCAGCGGTACACGGTGACCCAAACCACATGGCGAGGTCGGACTGTGGGGCCTAATGGGAAGGAGATCCTGTGAGCTTAATGTGCGGCCAGGTAGAATTGGCATAAAGTATTCCATGGGACTGTAAACTAGACAGCCTGTTAGATGGCATTGAAGAGAATACAATCAGTCAAATTGACTATGTAATTTAATGTGACATGTAAAATGCCTTCTAGCGGATTGTAGATCGTTTGTCATAGCGGACCTTTTCGCTTCAACCTCGGGACCCAGTAGTCCGAGTGTGTCCTAATACCCTCGCGGTTATATGAAAACCGGGGCATGCGTGGAGACCCAGCGTAGGGGTCATTAGTGCTTTATCGGACAAGTGCCCAACTAGTTATGTTATATTACATGGTTAGTAAGAAACATCTTCCGGGAGAATAGTTCCGTTAGGGGTTCCTTTCACAGGAGGCATGCCCTAAAGTGCATGTCGGACTGCAATAAAAAGCAGAAAAACATCTAGGGGCAGATAAATAAATAGGTAAAAATCTTCTTTTAGTTCACCAACCGAATATTCTCTTAAAACGCTAGCTATCGGCTTCACCCGGTTTAGGTACACATCCGCTGACCCGCGGTAACAATCGCAGAGGTGCTCCTTTACCACCTAGCCGAACAATCGGGAGCGTAGGGGTAAGCACAGGAGCCAGGCAACCCAGCTTGGCCAAAACTTAAGTCATATCGATGCATATAATGGTGAATAAAAGGTACATGCGGAAGTGTGACACATGTATTGGGCATGCAGCCCTTATAATTAAGCTTCTGTGAAAGAAGCCCCCAGGTACAATGAGCACGGATAGCGCGTCAAGTGTGTGCGAACAATGCACTAACGAGCCTTCGAAGGCTGGAAAGAAAAAGGAGGGAGAAGGAGAAAATAGAAGACAGCTAAAATGTAAAATATGGACAGAAGAAGGAGACGAACTCAGAATCCGGCGCTAGGCGTAGAATCTTCGGAGACGGGCTGCGTTCCATGGGTTCGGCTCGAGTCGGTTGTCCGATGCATCTCATAGATGGTACGCTCCACCGGTCAGGACTTGGTCGATGATAAAGGGACCTTCCCATTTGGGCTTGAGTTTGTCCTTTTTCTTGTCCGGCAGGCGTAGAACTAGCTCGCTAACATTGTAATTTTTGGCCCGTACTTCTCGCTTTGATATCTTGAGCCTCTTTGTTGATAGAATCGGAGCGGGCTTTTGCTACGTCAGGCTCCTCCTCCAAGGCGTCCAAACTGTCCTGCCGATCGAGCTCGGCTTCTCTTTCTTCGTACATGCGCACGCGAGGTGAGTCATGAATTATGTCGCAGGGCAGAACTGCCTCTGCACCGTATACCATAAAGAATGGTGTGAATCCGGTCGTGCGATTTAGAGTGGTCCGCAGCCCCCAGAGTATGGAGTCGAGCTCCTCTACCCAGTGCTTGTTAGATTCCTTGAGGGACCACACTAATCTGGGTTTGATGCCGCTCATAATTAGACCATTTGCTCGCTCAACTTGACCGATAGTTTGAGGGTGATAGACTGAAGCGTAGTCGAGCTTAATGCCCATATTTTTGCACCAGAGTTTGACCTCGTCGGCTGTAAAGTTCGTGCCGTTATCAGTGATGATGCTATGGGGGACACCGTAGCGATTGTACGACCCACGATATGAAGTCTATCACGGTCCGGATTCGCCGTCTTGACGAAGCTTGGCCTCTATCCATTTGGTGAATTTATCCACCATGACCAGTAGGTATTTTTGCTTGTGGGTTCCCCCTTTAAGGGGTCCGACCATGTCAAGCCCCCAGACCGCAAAGGGCCAGGTGATGGGTATAGTTTTGAGGGTGGTGGGTGGCATGTGGCTTTGATTAGCAAAGAGCTGGCATCCGACGCATCGTTGGACTAAGTCCTGAGCATCTGCACGGGCCGTCGGCTAATAAAATCCTGTCTGAAGGCCTTGCCTACAAGGGCCGGGCTGCGGCGTGGTGCCGCCGAGTCCGGCATAATTTCAGCCGGAAGATTCCGCCCTTCCTCTTCGGAGATACACCTTTGAAGGACTCCGGTTGTGCTTTTCTTATAAAGCTCTCCCTCATGGACTTTATAGGCTTTAGATCGCCGCACTATGCAGCGGGCCTCGTTTTGGTCCTCGGGAAGTTCCTGCCTGGTTAGGTAGGCTAGGAATGGTTCTGTCCACGGGGCAATGACTGCCATTATTACGTAAATGAGGGTGTTATTTTGTTGGTAGAACCACCAAGCGTGTGAGAATTTTCGGTGTGGGGCGGTGCGGTTGGGTCCGGGTTGTTATTTCCGGACTCTCCTCCCATATCTGGATGGCTTGAACAACCTCTCTAGGAAGATGTTGGGGGGACAGCATCGCACTTTTGCGCCGATCGTGCTAACACGTCTGCTGCTGGTTGTTATCCGGGCTATATGGTGAAATTCGAGCCCCTCAAACCGAGTGACATTTTAGGGCGACATTGCGATAGGCTGCCATTTTTGGATCATTAACATCAAAGTCTCCATTTATTTGGGATATCGCGAGGTTGAATCGCGCACCTCTAGGCGTTGAATGCCCATGGAGCGCCATCAGGAGACCATGTAGAAGGGCCTCGATTCGGCTGCGTTGTTTGGAGTCCGTATACATTATCTCGAGTACGTATTTAAGCTGTATCTCCGGTTGGGGACATCGAGCGCCTTGACTCCTAGGCTAGCCAACATTTTGGAGCCGTCGAAGTGCATTATCCAGTTGGAATATGCGTCGTACTCTTTCGGGAGTTCGACTTCGGTCCATTCGGTGAAGAAGTCGGCCAAAACTTGCGACTTAACAGCTCTCCGTGGCTTATAGGTTATGTTGAATGGGAGGAGCTCAATGGCCCATTTGGCAATCCCGCCCGTCGCGTCGCGGTTGTTTATAATGTCGTTAAGGGGTACTTCGGAGGCTACTGTTTTGAACACTCTTGAAAGTAGTGTCGCAGCTTCCGGGATGCCATAAACACCGTGTACGCTATCTTTCGATAATGCGGGTACCGTGACTTGCATGGAGTTAGGACAGTGGACACGTAGTAAACTGGTTTTTGAAGGGGGAACTTGTGTCCGTCCGTTTCTCGTTCGACAATGAGCACCGCGCTTACAACTTGATGAGTTGCCGCGATGTATAATAGCATTGGTTCGCCCATGTTGGGCGCGGCCAGGACCGGGTTTGTTGCCAATATGGCTTTTATTTCTTCGAGTTCGGCCATGGCGGCATCCGTCCACTCCAAGTGTTCGGTGCGTCGGAGGAGGCGATAAAGGGGTAATGCCTTTTCTCCCAAATGGGAGATAAAGCGGCTTAGATCCGCCACGCATCCAGTCAACTTTTGTATTTGTTTGAGGTCTTTTGGGATATCCAATTGTGACAGAGCTCGGATCTTGGCTGGGTTTGCTTCAATTCCTCTACCGGATACAATGAAGCCCAAGAGCTTTCCGGCTGGTACTCCGAAAACGCATTTTTCTGGGTTGAGCTTGATGTCATATGTTCGGAGATTATCGAATGTGAGCCTCAAGTTGTCTACTAGAGTTTCGACATGCTTGCTTTTGACGACCACATCGTCTATGTATGCCTCCTTTGTTTTGCCGATCTGGTTTGCCAAACATATACGAATCATGCGCTGATATGTTGCGCTTGGCGTTTTTGAGCCGAAGGGCATTGTGTTGAAGCGAGAATGGGCGTATGGAGTGATGAATGCCGTTGCGGCTTGGTCAAGCTCTGCCATCTTAATTTGGTGGTAGCGGAGTATCGTCGAGAAACACAATGAATCGTGTCCTGCGGTAGCGTCGATCATTTGATCGATGTGGGGAGGAAGGATCCTTTGGGCAAGCCTTGTTGAGGTCCTTGAAATCGGCGCATAGGCGCCGAGATTTGTCCTTCTTTGGTACCATCACCGGTTTGCTAGCGGTCCGGATGTTTTATATCTCACGATGAATCCGGCCTCCAATAGTTTAGCTAGCTCCTCTCCCATGGCTTTGTCTCTTGGGTTTGGAGAAACACCGAAGAGCTGTTTGGTGGCTTGAACCCTTTTAGGATGTTTAGGCTGTGCTCGGCCAGCCGGCGTGGGATTCCTGGCATGTCTGAAGGGTGCCAGGCAAAAATGTCCCAATTTTCGCGTAGGAATTCTCTAATAGCGGCGTCTACATCAGCATTTAATTGTACCCTGATGGAGGCCATTTTTGTAGGGTCCGTTGGATGGACTAGGAATTTGACTATTTCGTCTGCTGGTTTGAAGGAGGTGGACTTGGATCTCTTATCGAGTATCACATCGTCCCTATTCACCATGGGCCTTGCTTGATGAGTTCCTCGACGCTAGGGCTTGGATAGTGCCTCAAGGGCTAGTCGGCTGTCTTATTTTCGGTAGCGGAGTGCTATGTCGGGTCACTAGCAAGAGAGATGATTCCGTTGGGCGGGCATTTTGAGCTTCAAGTACCCATAATGGGGTATAGCTTGAAAAATTGTGAATGCCTCTCGCCCTAATAGGCGTGGTATCCATCTTGCTGAGCGGGGCCACTTGGGCGTGAACTCCTCGGACTGTAATTATCCGGCGTGCGAACACCACATCGGTGTGATTTTTCCTGTCTGGCGTGCTTCCCGGCGGGATTATTCCTCTAAAGGTTGTGCTGCTTCGCTCAATGCGGCTCCAGTCTATTTCCATTTTTGGAGGGTTTCCTCGTAAATGAGGTTCAATCCGCTGCCACCGTCCATGAGTATCTTGGTAAGGCGAAAGCAAATCCACTATCGGATGAGGACCAATGCGGTGGTGCTCGGGCTGTTCGAATTTAGGTTAAATCACGGCATTAAAGGTAATAGCCGTGTCACTCCATGGGTTTATTGTTGCTACTTGGTAGACTTCGGCAAGGTTATGGAGTGTTCGTTTCCGCATATTATTTGATGCGAAAGTCTCGAAGACTGTTAATACCGTACTGGTATCCCTGGGCTGATGCTCTAGAGCTAGAAGCTCTTCACCACTTTTGGCCACCTGCCGTAGTATCCAACATGCTCTAAGGCTATGAGTTGGAGTGGCGCCCTCTGTACTATGAATTTTGCAGGGTCCATTGAGCCATCCCTCCAGTATGATTCCATGCCCTATAGAGGTTTTGCTTTTTGGTATTTAACCAGTGCTGGCGATGATGCACCGCTTTTATTTTGGGTGGGGTTGTATTCAAGGCGGATTGTCCCAATATCTTGCTTGGTTTTCAGCGCTTTCCATCGCATACGATACTTTACGTACAATGGGCGCCAAGTCGGCAAAGCGTGTAATGTCACGGCGACTTATAGCGTTGAGGATCCGTTGTCCGTGCAATTATTGCGAAGAATGAGATTACGTCCTCCTCTGGCAGTCCTTTATCCTGTCCATAACCGGGAGAATCGGCCCGATAATGGTGTCTTGTTTCTTAGGGCTCTTGCCGAATTTGAGATAGGTCGCTTATGTTTGGGTGGGCGGGTGGAATTAAATCCGGAACCGTGCCCAATCTGAGGCTTAAGGGCCAAGGAGCTTCCGAACTTGGAAGCTTGGATTCTTGGATGTTGTCCAATGAATCTAGCCCGCTGCCTGACTTTAGGTTCAGGGCTTGAGTGACGTCCTCTCCTCCGCGGGAATCCGGCATGGAGGGATCGGGAATCCAGACGTAGCTAGTCCTTAAGATAGAAGAAGGGTCGCTGTATTGTTCCTCTACCACAGCAACGTGGTGGGTAACCTGGGGAGAGTTAATCTCTCTCAGATCGGGTTTAGGCCCAATCTGATCATAGTCTGTAGTGACTCCCAGGGCGGCAATGCGATCCAAGAGCTCGTTTAAGGAAGAGAGCTCCATCGGATCTAACTGCTCAGCGAGGTCCGAGTTAACGTGAAGATTGCTTTCGATGACCCGAGAAGTCATCGTCGGTGGCAATGACGAGCAGCGGTCATAAGAAAACCGCCTAGCCGGAGAGTTTGGCCGACAGCCAAAGCTTCTTTAGCAACAGTGCCGTTTTTAAAGACAGGATGAGGCATCCTTCCTGAAGGCGACGACATAGAGGAACTCTCAATGAAAGCACCAATGTCGGTGTCAAAACCGGCGGATCTCAGGTAGGGGGTCTCGAACTGTGCGTCTAGGCGGATGGTAACGAGGAGACAAGGGACACGATGTTTTACCAGTTCGAGCCCTCTTGATGGAGGTAAAACCCTACTCTGCTTGATTAATATTGATGATATGGGTAGTACAAGAGTAGATCTACCACGAGATCAGAGCGGCTAAACCCTAGAAGCTAGCCTATGGTATGATTGTTGCTCGTCCTACGGACTAAAACCCTCCGGTTTATATAGGCACCGAAGAGGGTTAGGGTTACACGGAGTTGGTTACAATGGTAGGAGATCTACATATCCGTATCGCCAAGCTTGCCTTCCACGCCAAGGAAAGTCCTATCCGGACACGGGACGAAGTCTTCAATCTTGTATCTTCATAGTCCAGGAGTCCGACCAAAGGTCATAGTCTGGCTATCCGGACACCCCCTAATCCGGGACTCCCTCACCAAGGCTCCAGGAGCCTCGGGAGAACGTGGTGAAACGGCGCCCGGCTGTTCGCTGCAACCGAGCACCCGTGAAGACATTCTTCCGAGCTCTTCTTCGGTCCCGCCGCGCTCTGGCCGCCACGTTCAGCGTTTCGGTCGCCTTTGTGTGGACTTTTAGGAGCTCCACAAGAGGAAATGATCCCCCAGCGGCAGCAACGTCTTTGGCCCGCTGAAGAAGAGGAAGTACTTCGCCATTGACGTGTAAGTATCACGTGGTCATTGCTCTCCATGTGCTGCTTTCTTCTTCTGACGCCCGTCTTTCAGGGCTCCATCAACTGAGGCTACCGGATCTCCCGAGAAGCGGCCTCCTTCTTCCTCAACTCTTACGCACGCCTCGGGCGCTCAAGTCCTGCCCCAGGGCGAGTTGGCTGAAGGGCACTCATGCCTTCTGGCGCTGATCCTGCGACCCGTCGCCTCTACCCACTGGCCTGGCGTGGAGCTTGGCAGGTGTGCCCAAGACTCCTCCGCTGGTCCTCGGTGGTAGCTTGTTGCTTCGATCCTCGGCTCCTCCTCGAGTGGCAAGCCCCAGCAGACGTGGGCTTCTCGCGAAGACAGTGGTGTGCGGTGTAGCGCCAGCCTGACCTCTGCCAAGGGATGGCGCGCCATGTGGCGCCCCGTCCGCAGCCCCCGAGGCGGAGGACGACGAAGGCCGGGTGTTTGGGTTTGAGCGCGACCGGAGCGTGGTTCGCTATGAGCTCTTCCAGGAGGCGATGAGCGTGATTAGCCGGCTTGGTGGGGAGCTCGCGAGTGTTGATTCATGTCTTGAGGCGGAAGGTCTTCGGCTGTTAGAGGAGCAGGGCAAGCTGAAGGTGGCCATCAGCCTCGGCCGCTATCAACGTGACCTTGAGAACGCAAAGGCCGAGGCGTCTCTCAAGGCCTCCTACGAGGCTCGCTCACGAGCCTTGGAGGAGGCTCGCGAGGTCGATCACCGCCGCGATGCCGCGGAGAAGCGCGCTTGGGAGCTCCAGGTCTGGGGCACGTCTCTTGAGCAGCAGGTGGAGGCGCGTAGGGCCGCTCTTGCGTTGCTAAGGGGGACGCCCGTGGAGGAAGAGGAGGTCCAAAAGCGTGAGGAGGCATTGGCCCTGGATGCCATGGAGCGTAGTCGCAAGCTCGAGCAACTGGAGACGAGGTTGCGTCAAGTTGCCCAAGCAGAGGATGCCGTAGGGGCTCGTGAGGCTGGAGTAGAGGAGGAGGTGAACCGCCGGATGGCCGAGGTTCGCGCGGACCTGGAGGGCCGGGACAACCTGAAGCTGAAGTTCGCGGGTGTGGAGGATGAGGGTAGGGCCGCTGCCCTCAGGCCCAGGTTGGACGAGGATGAGTGGCGCGCGGAAGCCAGGGCTGCAGCCCTGGTCACGGCACAGGCAGACCTGGCCTCCGCCCGCGCCGAGCTGCGCTCCCTCCAGAGACGGGTTGATGATGGAGAGGCCATCACGAGGCAGAACACGGAGGAGATGCTCCGACGCCTAACACTGGAGCGCGAGCACGCCCCCATGCTTCAGGAGCTTCGGAACAGGGCCAATATCGCCCTGGGCCACATTTGCGATGTGGAGGCGCCAACTCCTCACTCGAACGATTACGCTAGCCACCTGACTTTCTTCACCGAGGTGGTGACGCGCCCGGAGGCTCGATCTTCCCAAGCTCGCCAGCTTGTGGAGGTAAGGGGGCGCGGCTTGCTTGAGCGCGCTTTCTCGCGCGTCTTCAGCCATCTCCTGAATGCCGACCCCAACTTCTACTTTGACGCCGCCATCGCCCCCGTACACATGGCTGTCAAGGCGACTGGTATTGGGTCGAGGACCGTGTGGATCGTTAGTCGGGGCCTTTAACCGGAAGATGATGCGGTGGTGGTAAATCGCGAGCGAAAGCGGTGTGGTCGATGATGGCGACGGGGGCTTCGCCGACGATGGGGATGAGGCCGACGAAGACGACGACGACGCGAGTGACGCGTCTGCAAGTGACGCGGCGACTGACATCTCTGGCTGATCCCTTGTTCTCTTGTCATTTCTTCCTGCGCACAAACTCGGGTGTGGCCCTCGGAAACTTGTCATAGCATTTTGAGAGGGGGAGCCCCTCATGTAAACAAATCTTAATTTTTATTTTTCATGCGGTGTGAGTTTGTGTTCTCGTGAACTTGTGAATCCTGATGCGAGTTTTCTACCTTGGTTTACCTTAGTCAGCACCAGCCTCGAGCTAGGCTGTGATGCGCCGAGTTTCTGAGAGCCTTGGGGAGCTCGCCGCCCTGCCGGAGGGGGCCCACGTGGAGTGGGCAATAGTTCAGCCAGCAGCTCGAGCAGCGTGCTTCATATGATCCCGCTCGCGAGGAGCTCGTGAGGGGAAGGCGACGGACAAGAGTCCCGAACAAAGCAAGATCCAGAAGGCAAGAAATTGCTAAAACGAGAAAAGGCTCCCCCCGCGTGCATCGATAAAAACTCAGCTTCAACTCAAATCCAGATCCAAAAAGCAAAGCTATAGAAGGAAAGATCCAAAGCAAAAGGCCGCGTCTGGCACCTAGTCTAGTCTTCTGGTCTTCAAGTCTTCTCACCAGCGCAGAGCTAAGTGCTGCCACTAGGCGTGGGCGGAAGCCCCAGGGCCTGAGGCCGGCACCCCTGAGACTCTGGGGCGTGTACAACCCCAACTCATTATTACGTGAGAGTGTCACGGACGGCGAGC
Source organism: Aegilops longissima (assembly GCA_021605205.1). Lineage (NCBI taxonomy): Eukaryota > Viridiplantae > Streptophyta > Magnoliopsida > Poales > Poaceae > Aegilops > Aegilops longissima. Next base: position 244,468,828 of record CM038680.1, on the reverse strand, counting down.
TTCACAGGGACCGGGCCTTCTTCAGAGGTACCGGCCTTGCTTCATATCGCCAGACGAGGGCCCCGCCTTGCGCCGCTCTCGACCTCCTCTGAGACGACCGGAGACCAAGGCAAGCAGAGGAGGGAAAGACGCCAGCCGGTTCCCTCGGTGACCCTGAGTCCTCTGCCGGGGAAGGGTTGGCGAGGCCTCCCGGCGAGAGGGCCTACCTCCGGTGTCGTCGGTCGTGTCGCACTGTGAGAGGGCCTTGCTCATGGCTCCCTCTCGGTGGCCCCATCGCGTCTCCCTTGCGGGGCGGGTGTCGGCGTGCTGGGTGCGTCGACCCGGCGCGGCAACCTGGTTCATCTGTAGCCCATGGTTAGCGTAAACCTGTTCTTGAGTGACTAGTGGTACCCTGTAATTGCCGATGTTGGCGCGATCGTTGTGGTTCTTCGTTGACTCCTGGAAAGCTTCCGCTCCTAGCGCCCCTTCTCCCCAATCTTCTCCAATGAACGAGTCGATGTTGTCCATCATGCGGGGCACGTAGGCTTCCGAGGCCGTCACCCCGAACACCTCGCCATGGTGCCCCACGCTCCATGTCGCTCCGCCCATGACAGCGTCCTGGGGAGGACGGAACGGCATCCGGCCGGGATTGTGGGGGTGACGCTTGTGCTTGTGCTCATCGAGGGCGGCATGGGGGGATTGGAGCCCCCTGCGCCGCCGGCCGTGCTTATGTTGATGAAGCCCCCATGCGTAATTGGTGGTGCGCAGGCGTGGTGATGCTCGCCGCGCGGCCCTGCAGTGGCCTGGGGGGAATTCGATAGCAGAAAGGTGGTGCTCCCGATGCCGCCGCGTCCAGCAGCTCAGCGACTCGCTCGAGTAGCGTGTCCCGGCCGCTCTCCATCAGCCTGCATCGCAGCAGCTCTCTTGCCACCGTAAGTGCCGCCCGCATGTTCGCTTGCTCCTGCCGTGAGTGCAGTGCCGTTGCCGCGTCGTGGCTCGCCGCTCTCGCCGCCGCCCATACTTGTCCTGGGGTGAGGGTGGATGACGCCTGACCGCGCTGCCCGCGCCGCTTGAGGTGCGGGGTCGAGATCTCCATGGGCAGGCGGCGTCGTCCGGGCCGGCCAGGCCGCCCAGCGGTCGGAGCCGGTCCTTGGGTCGCCTAACATCACAGCTGATGAACGTCGAGGAGCTGGTTGGCAAAGAAGAAGCTCCGGCGCACCCCTACCCGGCGCGCCAAATGTCGGATGTGGGGTTCCGGCAAACCCTTAAGGTTCGAACACTAGGGTGCGCGTGAAGTCTTTCCCTCCTACCGATCTATGCTCTAGCTCGCTAGGATCTTACAGACGAACTCGTCGAACTCACAACACAGAAAGAGACACGGGGTTTATACTGGTTCGGGCCACCGTTGTGGTGTAATACCCTACTCAAGTGTGGTGGTGGTGGATTGCCTCTTGGGCTGATGATGAACAGTACAAGGGAAGAACAGCCTCCTGAGGTTGAGGTGTTCTTGTGGCTAGGCTCTCGATCAGTTGGATCAAGCTCGGATCCGACCCCCCTCTCTGTGGTGGCTAGCTCTACTTATATAGGCCCTGGTCCTCTTCCCAAATGTTGAGCGGGAAGGGAGCCAACAACGGCGGGCAAATTTGAAGGGGGACAGCTAGTAGAAGATATCCTGACAAAAGCGGTCTTCACCTGCGAAAATCCACAGGGTGGCGCGTCTTGGGCTCCACGATGACCCTCGCCTTGCCGTCCTCTGGTCTTGGTCTTGTTGCACCAATAAGGCAACCTTTGCTGATGCCCGGTACTCTTAAATGCGCTTGCCTCCTTAGCACCAAAGAGGAAATGGGGACGCTGTGCACGCTGGCGCCCGCCTGGCGCCATTCGTCATGGCTCATGTCACGAGTGCCTCGTGAGGTTTGCCCCGCCTTGATATCTCCGCTCCTCGTGAGCCCGCCTGGCTAGGCTACTCCAGAGGAAGTCTTGCGTCGTCCGCCTCGAGGCTTGGACCCTCATGAAGGTCTTGGATGCCTTGTTGATGAAGATGGGCGTCTGCCCGCTACCTAACCTGTTGTGGGCTTGAGCGAGCAAGTCTGGGACCCCGTTCCCGAAGCCGGACAGATACTAACCGGTAATTGTTGAAGAAGAAAGGTGGGATGCCTACCGGGGCATCCCCAAGCTTATATGCTTGAGACTTCTTGAATATTATCTTTGGATGCCTTGGGCATCCCCAATCTTGAGCTTTTGTGTCTCCTTAATTCCTCTCATATCACGGTTTTCCTGAATCTCAAAAGCTTCATCCACACAAAACTCAACAAGAACTCGTGAGATAAGTTAGTATAAACCAATGCAAAAACCTTAGCATTCTCTATTGTAGCAAATCACTAAAATTACTATTCAACATTGCATACTAAATGCCTCTGCATATTTAATACTTCTATCCTCAAATAGAATCATTAAACAAGCAAACATAAGCAAACAATGTAATCATAACAGCAATCTGCCAAAACAGTACAGTCTGTAAAGATTGCAAGAGTATCAATACTTATTCAACTCCAACATTATGAAATTCTACCACACTGTAGAAAATTTATTAGAGCTTATTATGCAAAAAATTTCAACATTTTATCACATTCTGACTTTTCTAGGGAATTTTCGCAACATCGATAAACTTTCTGTTTTCAAACAACAACAAGTATACTTGCAAAATAAGCATGGAAAAGGCTATACTTGACATTTTTATTGAAATAAAAGATGCAAAACATTATTCTAAATAACAGAAAGCAAATCCTAACAAAATAAATTGACGCTCCAAGCAAAACACATATCATGTGACGAATGAAAACATAGCTCCAAGTGAGGTTACTGATAGTGTTGGAGACGAAAGAGGGGGTGCCTTCCGGGGCATCCCCAAGATTAGGGTCTTGTCACTCCTTATTCTCCTCATATCGTCATCTCACCCAAAACTCGAAAACTTCAATCCCACAAAACTTAACGGAACTTCGTGAGATAGTTAGTATGATAAAGAACAAACCATTTCACTTTGGTACTGTCAAAAACAAGATTCATAATTGTTTCCACACAATGCCTACTGTAGCATATCATTTCCACAATTTATATTGAGTAATGTAAGCCATAGAAACTAGAAAGCAAGCAAACTATGCATTTAAACAGAATCTGTCAAAAACAGAAAAGTCTGTAGTAATCTGTACTCAAACAATACTTCTGCTACTCCAAAAAATATGAAACAAACTGGACCACATGAGAAATTTTTATATTAAACTTCTACAAAAAGAATCAACTCAAGATCACTCTTCTATTAAAAATGGGACTTATTTTCGTGAGCGCAAAAGTTTCTGTTTTTCAGCAGGGTCAAATCAACTATCACCCAACATGATCCCAAAGGATTTACTTGGCACTTTATTGAAAGAAAAGCAATAAAACACGATCTACATAGTAGCATGATCATGTGAACACACAAAAACAGTAGGTAAAAGTGTTGGGTTGTCTCCCAACAAGCGCTTTTCTTTAATGCCTTTTAAGCTAGGCATGATGATTTCAATGATGATCGCATAAAAGATAAGAATTGAAACATAAAGAGAGCATCATGAAGCATATGACTATCACATTTAGGTCTAACCCACTTCCTATGCATAGGGATTTTGTGACAAAAACAACGTATGGGAACAAGAATCAACTAGCATAGGAAGGCAAAACAAGTGCAACTTCAAAACAATCAACACATAGAGAAGAAACTTGATATTATTGAGATATGAAAGAGCATAAGTTCCTTTATCATAATAATTTGCAGAGGCATCATGAATGGATTCAACAATATAACTATCACATACAGCACTCTTTTCATGATGCACAAGCATAGAAGATTTATCACTCTTTATGGCATAGATGTCATCTTAATAATCATCATAGATAGCAACTTCATTGTCATAATCGATTGAAACCTCTTCCAAAATAGTGGATGTATCACTAAATAAAGTCATGACCTATCCAAATCCACTTTCATCAATATTGTAATAAGATTCAACACCCTCCAAAATAGTGGGATCACTACTACCTAGAGTTGACACTCTTCCAAACCCACTTTCATCAATGTAATCATCATAAATAAGAGGCATGCTACCATCATAATAAATTTTCTTATCGAAAGTAGAAGGAATCAAAGGATCATATTCATTAAGCAAAGCATCCCCAAGCTTAGGACAAGCATTATTTCCAGCAACTAAATCTTCAACCATATCATACTCATTAAACATAGCATCCCCAAGCTTTTGGTTTTGCATATCATCACAATCATTCTTATCAATAGCATCAATAGCACCAATAGTATAGAAAACATTATTATCATATTCTTCCAAGCAAGTGCTAAAAAGATTTTCAAGATCATAAGGTATATCATTGTCTTCCCAATCAAAATCATCACAACAAGCAATAGGCACAACAAAATCATCATAATAGTGCTCTCGGACATTGTGCCATAAGACATAGAAGCAATATCATCATCAAGTGCATCATCTTCCACAATTATTTTTGATTCATTTTCATGAGGCACAATGGTGATAGGAGCAACATTATTTGGGAGAGATACATTTTTGCCTCTCTTCTTTCTTCTTTTCTTCTTCTTCACCACATCATGTGTGGGTTTAATTATTATTTTTCAAGCTTCTTTTTTAAGAGATTGATTGGATAGGAAGCTCCTCCATGTTACCTGATTCATCATAATAAACGCTAGGAGGGTATTGAGAAACATTTTCCCTTTCACTAGTACTCTCTTCATATTCTATTTGTTTTCTTGTCTTTAGGTAGTTGGCAATATAAGGATTCTCAATGCAATTTACCGCACAAAACATGTAAGTTTCTTCTAGATCAAAACCAAGAAATCTCTTGGGATTTGGAAAACCCTTAGTTATACATTTCATTTCTTCATACCCCAAAATAAGGATAAGATCTTTATGGTGCTCAAGGGTAATCGAGTTATCACAATTTTTTGACATGATTTGATCATGAAATAAATTTCATTGGAGATTTAAATGACCATGTTCATTGCAAACTTCACAAGGATGGCGAAAAAATTACATCTTTCAGCACAATCATCTAGCCTCTCTTGCAACCTTTTTGTTTCTAAATATTTATGCTTCTTACAAAATCTATCTTCCCTTTTTGGTGTGTAAAGGCACTCCCAATTCACTCCGCAAAAAGTGACATGCTTATAAGAAACATTTTTGTCAAGACTTGTGCAATCATCATTAGCATTTTGGATATTCGAAGAATTCACACTAACAACATTGCAATCATGCTCATCATTCAAATATCCTGTGCCAAACATTTTATTGACTTTTTCTTCTAACAATTGAGCACAATTTTCTGAACCATCATTTTCAATAAAGTTATTATAAAGATGATCAATAATACGATCAACCTAAATTCCATTTTTATGTAGTTTTCTTTAATAGACCAAACTAGTGATAAAACAAGAAACTAAAAGATTCAATTGCAAGATCTAAAGATATACCTTCAAGCACTCACCTCCCCTGCAATGGTGCCAGAAAAGAGCTTGATGTCTACTACGCAACTTTATTCTTGTAGACACGTGTTGGGCCTCCAAGCGCAGAGTTTTGTAGGATGGTAGCAATTTTCCCTCAAGTGGATGACCTAAGGTTTATCAATCTATGAGAGGTGTAGGATGAAGATGGTCTCTCTCAAAAGACCCTGCAACCAAATACAAGAAATCTCTTGTGTCCCCAGCACACCCAATACAATGGCAAACTGTATAGGTGCACTAGTTCGGCGAAGAGATGGTGATAAACGTGTAATATGGATGGTAGAATTATATTTTTATAATCTGAATAAATAAAAAAAGCAAGGTAGCAAATAGTAAACGGGCACAAAAAAGGTGTTTCAATGCTTCAAAACAAAGCCTAGGGTACGTACTTTCACTAGTGCAATCTCTCAACAGTGTTAACATAGTTGGATCATATGATTATCCCTCAAAGTACAATAAAGAATCACTCCCGAGTTCCTATTATCGGAGAACAAAAGATAGGAATTGTTTGTAGGGTACGAAGCCACCTCAAAGCTATTCTTTCCGATCGATCTATTCAAGAGTTCGTACTAAAATAACACAAAGCTATTGTTTCCGTTTGATCTATCCTAGAGTTCGTACTAGAATAACACCAAAGCATATTCATATTCATAATACTCAATCCACACAAAGAACTATAAAGAGGCACCAAAGTTTCTACCTGAGAAAAACATGCATCAACCCCTATGCATAGATTACCCCAATATCACCGCCGGAATCCGCGAGTTGAATGACATAACATATATCAACTGAATCAATAAGATACCCCAATTGTCACCACTACAAAGAAAACACATCCGTGACATTTTGGGCCGAACGAATTTTTTCTGTCATACTTATGACACTTCTATGACAATAATTGTGACAAAACACGGTATCATCATAGATGTGGTGGGGTCCTACTTCTATGACAAAAAGTCAAGACAGAAAATAGGCTTTTCGTCCTGGGCGGGCCGGAGACGCAGCTGCATGACATTCTTTGGGCCATCCATGACGGAAAAAACTGTTGGGGAACGTAGTAATTTCAAAAATTTTCCTACGATCACGCAAGACCATGGTGATGGCATAGCAACGAGAGGGGAGAGTGTCCGTCCACGTACCCTCGTAGACCGAAAGCGGAAGCGTTATAACAACGCGGTTGATGTAGTCGTATGTCTCCACGATCCGACCGATCCAAGCACCGAGCGTCACGGCACCTCCGAGTTACGCACACGTTCAGCTCGATGGCGATCCCGGACTCGATCCGGCAAAGTGTCGGGGATGAGTTTCGTCGACCGACGGCGTGGTGGCGATGTTGATGCTCCACCGGCGCAGGGCTTCGCCTAAGCTCCATGACGATATGACTTCTCCGCGCAGGGCTTCGCCTAAGCTCATGACGATATGACCGAAGTGGAATATGGTGGAAGGGGCACCGCACGGCTAAGGAAAGATCCGTAGATAAACTTGTGTCATGGGGTGCCCCTGCCCCGTATATAAAGGAGCAAGGAGGAGGTGGCGGCCCAAGGAAGAGGCGCCAAGGGGAGTCCTACTCCCACAGGGAGTAGGACTCCTCCTTTCTAGTAGGAGTAGGAGAAAAGGAAGGGAAGAGAAGAAGGGTGCGGCCCCTCCCTAGTCCAATTCGGACTAGGCCTTGAGAAGCGCGGCCTGCCCTAGGCAGCCCTCTCTCTTTCCCGCAGGCCCAATAAGGCCCAATACTTCTCCCGGCGAATTCCCGTAACTCTCGGTACTCGAAAAATACCGAATCATTGGAACCTTTCCGAACTCGAATATAGTCGTCCAATATATCGATCTTTACGTCTCGACCATTTGAGACTCCTCGTCATGTCCCGATCTCATCCGGGACTCCGAACTCCTTCGGTACATCAAAACTCATAAACTCATAATATAAGCATCATGAAACCTTAAGCGTGCGGACCCTACGGGTTCGAGAACTATGTAGACATGACCTAGAACTATTCTTGGTCAATAACCAATAGCGGAACCTGGATGCCCATATTGGTTCCTACATATTCTCGAAGATCTTTATCGGTCAAACCGCATAACAACATACTTTGTTCCTTTGTCATCGGTATGTTACTTGCCGAGATTCGATCGTCGGTATCAATACCTAGTTCAATCTCGTTACCGGCAAGTCTCTTTACTCGTTCCGTAATACATCATCTCATAACTAACTCATTAGTTACAATGCTTGCAAGGCTTAGGTGATGAGTATTACCGAGAAGGCCAGAGATACCTCTCAGGCAATCGGAGTGACAAAACCTAATCTCAAATCGCCAACCCAACATGTACCTTTGGAGACACCTGTAGTACTCCTTTATAATCACCCGATTACGTTGTGACGTTTGGTAGTACCAAAGTGTTCCTCCGTAAGCAGGAGTTGCATAATCTCATAGTTACAGGAACATGTATAAGTCATGAAGAAAGCAATAGCAACATACTAAGCGATCAAGTGCTAGGCTAACGGAATGGGTCATGTCAATCAGATCATTCAACTAATGATGTGACCTTGTTAATCAAATAACAACTCCTTGTTCATGGTTAGGAAACATAACCATCTTTGATTAACAAGCTAGTCAAGTAGAGGCATACTAGTGACATACTGTTTGTCTATATATTCACACATGTATTATGTTTCCGGTTAATACAATTCTAGCATGAATAACAAACATTTATCATGATATAAGGAAATAAATAATAACTTTATTATTGCCTCTAGGGCATATTTCCTTCAGTCTCCCACTTGCACTAGAGTCAATAATCTAGTTCACATCGCCATGTGATTTAACATCAATAGTTCACAACTATATGTGGTTAACACCCATAGTTCACATCGACATGTGACCAAGACCCAAAGGGTTTACTAGAGTCAATAATCTAGTTCACATCGCTATGTGATTAACACCCAAAGAGTACTAAGGTGTGATCATGTTTTATTTGTGAGAGAAGTTTAGTCAGCGGGTGCGCCACATTCAGATCCGTATGTATTTTGCAAATCTCTATGTCAAAATGCTCGCACGGAGCTACTATAGCTAATTGCTCCCACTTTCAATATGTATCTAGACCGAGATTTAGAGTCATCTAGATCAGTGCCAAAACTTGTATCGGCGTAACCCTTTACGACGAACTTTTTATCACGTCCATAATCGAGAAACATATCCTTATTCTACTAAGGATAATTTTGACCGCTGTCCATTGATCTACTCCTAGATCACTATTGCACTCCTTGCCAAGCTTTAGTGGTAGGGTATGCAATAGATCAGTACACTGACATGACATACTTTATAGAACCTATGGCTGATGCATAGGGAATGACTTTCATTCTCTTTCTATCTTCTGCCGTGGTCGGGTTTTGAGTCTTACTCAATCTCATACCTTGTAACACAGGCAAGAACTCTTTCTTTGACTGTTCCATTTTGAACTACTTCAAAATCTTGTCAAGGTATGTATTCATTGAAAAAATTATCAAGCGTCTTGATCTATCTCTATAGATCTTGATGCTCAATATATAAGCAGCTTCACGAGGTCTTTCTTTGAAAAACTCTTTTCAAACACTCCTTTATGCTTTGCAGAATAATTCTACATTATTTCCGATCAACAATATGTCATTCACATATACTTATCGAAATCTGTAGTGCTCCCACTCACTTTCTTGTAAATCTGAGCTTCACCAAAATGCATATAAAACTATATCTTTGATCACACTATCAAAGCGTTTATTCAACTCGAGATGCTTGCAGTCCATAGATGGATCATTGGAGCTTGCACATTTTGTTAGCTCCTTTAGGATTGACAAAACCTTCTGGTTGCATCATATACAACTCTTCTTTAATAAATCCATTAAAGAATGTAGTTTTGACATCCATTTGCCAGATTTCATAAAATGTGGCGATTGCTAACATGATTCGGACAGACTTAAGCATCGCTTCTGATTGAGAAAATCTCATTGTAGTCAACACCTTGAACTTGTCGAAAACCTTTTGCAACAAGTCGAGCTTTGTAGATAGTAACACTACTATCGGTGTCCATCTTCCTCTTGAAGATCCATTTATTTAACATGGCTTGCGATCATAGAGCAAGTCAATCAAAGTCCATACTTTGTTCTCATACATGGAGCCTATCTCAGATTTCATGGCCTCAAGCCATTTCGCGGAATCTGGGCTCATCATCGCTTCCTCATAGTTCGTAGGTTCATCATGGTCTAGTAACATGACTTCCGAACATGATTATCGTACCACTCAGTGCGGATCTTACTCTGGAAGACCTCACGAGGTTTGGTAGCAACTTGATCTGAAGTTTCATGATCATTATCATTAACTTTCTCACTAATTGGTGTAGGAATCACTGGAACTGATTTCGTGATGATCTACTTTCCAATAAGGGAGAAGGTACAATTACCTCATCAAGTTCTACTTTCCTCCCACTCACTTCTTTCGAGAGAAACTTTTCTCTAGAAAGGATCCATCTTAACAACGAAAAACTTGCCTTCGGATCTGTGATAGAAGGTGTACCCAATAGTTACCTTTGGGTATTCTATGAAGACGCACTTTTCCGATTTGGGTTCGAGCTTATCGGTGAAAACTTTTTCACATAAGCATCACAATTCAAACTTTAAGAAAGCGACAGCTTAGGTCTCTTGTTAAACCATAGTTCATACGGTGTCGTCTCAGCGGTTTAGATGGTGCCCTATTAAGCGTGAATGCATTTGTCTCTAATGCATAACCCCAAAGCGATAGTGGTAAATCGATAAGAGACATCATAGATCGCATTATATCCAATAAAGTGCGATTCTGACGTTCGGACACACCATAACATTGTGGTGTTCGGTGGCGTGAGCTGTGAAACTATTCCACATTATTTTAATTGAAGACCAAACTCGTAACTCAATTATTCGTCTTGCGATCAGATCGCGAAACTTTATTTTCTTATTACGATGATTCTTCACTTCACTCTGAAATTCTTTGAACTTTTCAAATGTTTCAGACTTGTGTTTCATCAAGTAGATATACCCATATCTGCTCAAATCATCTTGTGAAGGTCAGAAAATAACGATACTTGCCACGAGCATTAACACTCATTGGATCGCATACATCGGTATGTATTATTCCCAATAAGTCAGTAGCTTGTTCCATTGTTCGGAGAAGCGGAGTTTTAGTCATCTTGCCCAAAAGGCACGGTTCGCAAGCATCAAATGATTCATAATCAAGTGATTCCAAAATCCATCGGCATGGAGTTTCTTCATGCGCTTTACATAATATGACCTAAGCGGCGGTGCCACAAATAAGTTGCACTATCATTATTAACTTTGCATCTTTTGGTTTCAATATTATGAATATGTGTATCACTATGATCGAGATCCAATGAACCATTTTCATTGGGTGTGTAACCATATAAGGTTTTATTCATGTAAGCAGAACAACAATTTATTCTCTTACTTAAATGAATAACCGTATTGCAATAAACATGATCAAATCATATTTATGCTCAACACCAAATAACACTTATTTAGGTTCCACACTAATCCCGAAAGTATAGGGAGTGTGCGATGATGATCATATCAATCTTGGAACTACTTCCAACACTCATCGTCACTTCCCTTCAACTAGTTTCATTTTATTCGCAACTCCGTTTGAGTTACTACTCTTAGCAACTGAACTAGTACCAAATACCGAGGGGTTGCTATAAACACTAGTAAAGTACACATCAATAACATGTATATCAAATATACTTATGTTCACTTTGCCATCCTTCTTATCCGCCAATCACTTGGGGTAGTTCCGCTTCGATGACCAATCCTTTGCAGTAGAAGCACTTAGTCTCGGGCTTAGGACCAGACTTGGGCTTCTTCACTTGAGCAACAACTTGCTTGCCGTTCTTCTTGAAGTTCCCTTCTTCCCTTTGCCCTTTTCTTGAAACTAGTGGTCTTGTCAACCATCAACACTTGATGTTTTCTTGATTTCTACCTTCGTTGATTTCAGCATCACGAAGAGCTTGGGAATTACTTTTGTCATCCCTTGCATATTATAGTTCATCACGAAGTTCTACTAACTTGGTGATGGTGACTAGAGAATTCTGTCAATCACTATCTTATCTGGAAGATTAACTCCCACATGATTCAAGCGATTGAAGTACCCAGACAATCTGAGCACATGCTCACTAGTTGAGCGATTCTCCTCCATCTTTTAGCTATAGAACTTGTTGGAACTTCATATCTCTCAACTCGGTATTTGCTTGAAATATTAACTTCAATTCTGGAACATCTCATATGGTCCATGGCGTTCAAAACGTCTTTGAAGTCCCGATTCTAAGCCTTTAAGCATGGTGCACTAAACTATCAAGTAGTCATCATATTGAGCTAGCCAAGCGTTCATAACGTCGTATCGCTCATATTGAGCTAGCCAAGCGTTCATAACGCGCATCTGCTCTGCAATAGGTACGTCACCTAGCGGTGCATTAAGGACATAATTCTTCTGCAGCAATGAGGATAAACCTCGGATCACGGATCCAATCCGCATCATTGCTACTAACATCTTTCAATACAATTTTCTCTAGGAACACATATGAAAACATAGGGAAACAACAACGCGAGCTATTGATCTACAACATAATTTGCAAAATACTACGGGACTAAGTTCATGATAAATTAAAGTTCAATTAATCATATTACTTAAGAACTCCCACTTAGATAGACATCTCTCTAGTCATCTAAGTGATCACGTGATCCAAATCAACTAAACCATGTCCGATCATCACGTGAGATGGAGTAGTTTCAATGGTGAACATCACTATGTTGATCATATCTACTATATGATTCACGTTCGACCTTTCGGTCTCCGTGTTCGAGGCCATATCTGTTATATGCTAGGCTCGTCAAGTTTAACTGAGTATTCGCGTGCAACTGTTTTGCACCGTTGTATTTGAGCGTAGAGCCTATCACACCCGATCATCACGTGGTGTCTCGGCACGAAGAACTTTCGCATAGCGGTGCATACTCGGGAGAACACTTCTTGATAATTTTAGTGAGAGATCATCTTATAATGCTACCGTCAATCAAAGCAAGATAAGATGCATAAAGGATAAACATCACATGCAATCAATATAAGTGATATGATATGGTCATCATCATCTTGTGCTTGTGATCTCCATCTTGAAGCACCGTCATGATCACCATCGTCACCGGTAGCGACACCTTGATCTCCATCGTAGCATCGTTGTCGTCTTGCCAACTATTGCTTCTCGACTATCGCTACTCCTTAGTGATAAAGTAAAGCAATTACATGGCGTTGCATTTCATACAATAAGCGACAACCATATGGCTCCTGCCGATTGCCGATAACTTCGGTTACAAAACATGATCATCTCATACAATATATAGCATCACGTCTTGACCATATCACATCACAACATGCCTGCAAAAACAAGTTAGGCGTCCTCTACTTTGTTGTTGCAAGTTTTACGTGGCTGCTACGGGCTGAGCAAGAACCGTTCTTACCTACGCATCAAAACCACAGCGATACTTTGTCAAATAGACTCGTTTAACCTTCTCAAGGACGGGCGTAGCCTTTCGATTCAACTAAAGTGAGAGAGAGACACACCGCCGGTCACCTTTAAGCAACGAGTGCTCGGGCGGTGAAACCAGTCTCGCGTAAGCGTCTGGCGTAATGTCGGTCCGGGCGCTTCATCTCACAATACCGCTGAACCAAAGTATGACATGCTGGTAGGTAGTATGACTTATATCGCCCACAACTCACTTGTGTTCTACTCGTGCATATGACATCAAGCGCATAAAACCAGGCTCGGATGCCCTTTGTTGGGGGCGTAGTAATTTCAAAAATTTCCTACGATCACGCAAGACCATGGTGATGGCATAGCGAGAGGGAGAGTGTCGTCCACGTACCCTCGTGAGACCGAAAGCGGAAGCGTTATAACAACGCTGTTGATGTAGTCGTGCGTCTCCACGATCCGACCGATCCAAGCACCGAGCGTCGGCACCTCCGAGTTCTGCACACGTTCAGCTCGATGGCGATCCCGGACTCGATCCAGCAAAGTGTCGGGATGAGTTTCGTCGACCGACGGCGTGGTGGCGATGTTGATGCTCCACCGGCGCAGGGCTTCGCCTAAGCTCATGACGATATGACTTCTCGGCGCGGGGCTTCGCCTAAGCTCATGACGATATGACCGAAGTGGAATATGGTGGAAGGGGCACCGCTGCGGCTAAGGAAAGATCCGTAGATCAACTTGTGTCATGGGGTGCCCCCTGCCCCGTATATAAAGGAGCAAGGAGGAGGTGGCGGCCCAAGGGAGAGGCGCGCAAGGGGAGTCCTACTCCCAGGGAGTAGGACTCCTCCTTCTAATAGGAGTAGGAGAAAGGAAGGGGAAGAGAAGAAGAGTGCGGCCCCTCCTAGTCAATTCGGACTAGGCCTTGAGAAGCGCGGCCTGCCCTAGGCAGCCCTCTCTCTTTCCCGCAGGCCCAATAAGGCCCAATACTTCTCCCGGCGAATTCCGTAACTCTCCGGTACTCCGAAAAATACCGAATCATTGGAACCTTTCGAACTCGAATATAGTCGTCCAATATATCGATCTTTACGTCTCGACCATTTCGAGACTCCTCGTCATGTCCCCGATCTCATCCGGGACTCGAACTCCTTGGTACATCAAAACTCATAAACTCATAATATAAGCATCATCGAAACCTTAGCGTGCGGACCCTACGGGTTCGAGAACTATGTAGACATGACCTAGAACTATTCTTGGTCAATAACCAATAAGCGGAACCTGGATGCCCATATTGGTTCCTACATATTCTCTGAAGATCTTTATCGGTCAAACCGCATAACAACATACTTTGTTCCTTTGTCATTGGTATGTTACTTGCCGAGATTCGATCGTCGGTATCAATACCTAGTTCAATCTCGTTACGGCAAGTCTCTTTACTCGTTCCGTAATACATCATCTCATAACTAACTCATTAGTTACAATGCTTGCAAGGCTTAGGTGATGTGTATTACCGAGAAGGCCAGAGATACCTCTCCGACAATCGGAGTGACAAAACCTAATCTCAAATCGCCAACCCAACATGTACCTTTGGAGACACCTGTAGTACTCCTTTATAATCACCCGATTCGTTGTGACGTTTGGTAGTACCAAAGTGTTCCTCCGTAAGCGGAGTTGCATAATCTCATAGTTACGAGGAACATGTATAAGTCATGAAGAAAGCAATAGCAACATACTAAGCGATCAAGTGCTAGGCTAACGGAATGGGTCATGTCAATCAGATCATTCAACTAATGATGTGACCTTGTTAATCAAATAACAACTCCTTGTTCATGGTTAGGAAACATAACCATCTTTGATTAACAAGCTAGTCAAGTAGAGCATACTAGTGACATCTGTTTGTCTATATATTCACACATGTATTATGTTTCCGGTTAATACAATTCTAGCATGAATAATAAACATTTATCATGATATAAGGAAATAAATAATAACTTTATTATTGCCTCTAGGGCATATTTCCTTCAAAAACTATGGTAGAAGCGAGGGCGAGGAAAATATCGGGGAGTCCCCGGTTACGGTGGGTGGTCGGGGGCCGAGCGATGCGCGTTTCTCTCATACATACGCGTGTGTGTGCGAGGCGTTGGGCTCTAACTGAACCCGAGCGAGGCGTTGGGCTCTAACTGAACCCAACCGATTGCACTGCAGGCTACGTGTTCTCGAACGAAGCGATCGATCGATGGTGTTGCCCGAACCCGATCGGCGATTCCTACACTCTGCTGCTAAGCTGAAGCCGATCGATCTGCCTCTGGATGAGCGGTGGCGTTGCGGCGGGGGGGTTGGATGAACAGTTCTTGATGGGGTGGATGAACAGGGACCCGTGTTGTTGCCTCTGGATGAGCGATTACCCGGTCGGTCGAGCCGGTTGGGGCTGGATGAACAGGACCCGTGGAGGCGGGATGAGCAGAGGCGGTGGAGGGCTGGATGAGCAGTAGCCCGTGGAGGGTGGTTGAGCAGGGAGCCCGTGGAAGGGCTGGTTGAACAATAGCGGTGGAGTAAGCGGTGGAGGCTGGATGAGCAGGAGCCCGTGGATGAACGATCCACAGGTGGAGGTTGGAGGAGGTCGGCGGTGGATGAGCAGTGGCAAGTGGAGGTGGAGGGGTCGACGGTGGAGATGAACGGTATCCGTGGAGTCCCGTTTTGCGGTACGCCACACCCCTCCCGATGAACAGGAACCCTGTTTCGACCGTAGCGCTCCAACACAAGTCTGTTTCCTCCATTTTGCGGTACGCCACACCCCTCCCGATCAACAGGACCCCCATTTCGACCGTAGGAGGTCCGTTTCCTCTGTTTTGCGATACGCGAGACCCCTCTCGATGAACAAGATCCCGTTTCGAACGTGGCCGGTTGAACACAAGGTCGTTTCCTCCATTCTGCGGTGCGCCAGGCCTCGTTTCTATCGGCTGTTCCGTCCAAGCCCTCCCGATGAACACGACGAGGCATTCTGTTCCGACCCAGCCGGTTGACTCCGCATGAACACGACGACGACGTTGTTTCTCCGTTCCGAACCAGCCATGTACATGAGCCCTGGCCGTACGTATGCGCGAGTAGGCGTTCGAGACCCCTGCGTATGTATATGCGTGGCGTTTGCTTTCTTGCACTGCTGGCTCTTTGTGCGTACATGTGCATGCTACGTGCGCGCCTCTACTACTACGTGCGGCGCCTCTACATCGACCGATATATGCGTACGTTTGCGACCAGAATAACAACGCTTCGCACGCTTCGACCAGGTGGGTCCGGACCGGCGCACTTCCTTGCTGTGAAGATGTAGCTGGTGGGTCCCGGCGGTCGGCGAATCGTTTTTGCGGATGCACTTCCTTGTGTGCGAAGATGTAGCTGGTGGGTCCCAGCAGTCAGGGGGAAACGTTTTTTTCGCGAAATACAGTGGCCCGTCTAGTGGGTCCCCGCTGTCAGGTAGAGGAATAATTATTTTGCGCGTAATAAGGATGCACTTCCTTGCTGCGGCCGTGGACCTAGCTGTCAGCCTCTCCACGTACAGTCCATGTCCGATGGAAGCCGTTCCTTGACCACGTTGACCACGCCGTGCCGAGAGCACCAGGGTGGTGGACGACGGCGAGGCCTGGGAAGGGGACGACGCGGAGCCAGGGAAGACGCGGCAGTGTATGCCCACGCGGAGAGGAGTACGAGGGTTCACTGGTTCGCTGCGGTGTGAGGCAGCCATCGCCGCAGAATAACAGGGGGTGTGGGTGAGTAGAGGGATGGCCTGGCCAGCGCTGGGAGTAGTAGGGGGCGGTGAGGCCTCCGCCGCATTGCACCGGCCACGGGAGGCAAGAGCACGAGGCACGACCGGCGCTGGTTTGGGCGGCTGGAGCAAGAAGACCAGAGGTTGAAGAAGCACTACGACCGTTGGATGGACATCGTGCAGTCCTTTGGAGCTAGAATCGTGCATATTGACTAAGTTGACAAAGCCCTCCGTCCCCGTCAACTTAGTAGGCCCACAAGTCAGCCTGCCACTATAGTGGGTCCCAACTAGCAGGGGGAGTATTCATATTTTTGTGCGTAATAAGGAGGCACTTCCTTGCGTGCGAAGATATAGCTGGTGGGTCCAAGCTGTCAGCGGCGGTAACGTTTTTTTCACGAAATATAGAGGCCCTTTCGATGGGTCCCAGATGTCAGGTGGAGGAATCATTATTTTGCGCGTAATAAGGAGGCATTTCCTTGCATGCGGCCATGGACCCAGCTGTCAGCCTCTCCACATACAGTCCACTTCAGATGCATGTCGGTAGTTGACCACGTTGACCAGGCAGCCGCCGAGAACACAGGCGGTGGGCGGCGGCGAGGCCTAGGAAGGAATGACACGGAGGCAAGGAAGACTCGTAAGTTGTTTCCCACGTGGAGAATGCAATTTATGAGGTTCTTGGTTCGTCTGCCGTCACGGAGAATAACGGCGGTGTGGGTGAGTAGAGGGATGGCTAGGCGATGATGGGAATCTGGTTGGGCGGTGAGGCTCTTGGCAACATAGCCGGCCCTTGAGGAGGAGAAAGCGAGCAGTCCCCTTGGCGCTTGTTTGAGCAATTTGGAAGCGGGCAGAAGAGAGAGATTGAAGAAGCACGACGGCCGTTGGATGGACATCCAACGATCCTTTGCTTGTCGTCAACCTTTTTTTTAGGAAAGCCTCAAATCTGTGGAAAACATCATACAACCCATCTGCCATTATTTCTAATAATTTACAACCAATTTGCTAATTCTTAAGGTTTTTTTTAGAGCCCATATTCTTTTTGTTAGCATTACAACCCATATTGTGGCCACGGTTAAAAAATTATACGAAATTTTGCATATTTCGGTGCGGTCCGAACTGTTTTTAATCCTCAAATCTCGAGTCACATTCAAACTGATTTAAAAAAATGTATATCAATATAAAATCCAAAAAATTGTCCACGCATAAAAATCAATGCAATTTAGAATCTCGAAATGAAAAAAAGAAATTTGAAACTAATTACTGATTTGATGTGTTTTAAAAATGTACTTCCCATTTCTCATTACGGATAGGTCATTTTCTCGGCCAACCGAATGAAGCTCTCCTCGTCTTGAAAGATTTGCAACCCAACAGGCCTGACAAAGCGACTTACTTGGCAAATCACAAAAAAACTGGGCTGTGGCCGTGGACCCAGCTGTCAGCCTCTCCACGTACAGTACTCTTCCGATAGAAGTCAGTTGTTGACCACATTGACCACGCCGCGCTGAGAGTACCAAGGCGGTGGATGACAGCGAGGCCTAGGAAGGGGACGACGCGGAGCCGGGGAAGACGCATCAGTGGATGCCCACGCGGAGAGGAGTACAAGGGTTCACTGGTTCGGCTGCGGTGTGAGGCTGCCATCGCCGCAGAATAACAGGGGGTGTGGATGAGTAGAGGGATGGCATGGCAAGCGGTGGGAGTAGTAGGGGGCGGTGAGGCTCCGCGGCATCATAGCCGTCCACGGGAGGCAGGAGCACGCGACACGACTGGCGCTGGTTTGGGCGGCTGGAGCAAGAAGACCAGAGGTTGAAGAAGCACTATTGCCATTGGATGAACATCGTACGGTAACTGGAGCTAGAATCGTTCATATTGACTAAGTTGACAAAGCCCTCCATCCCCGTCAACTTGGTAGGCCCACAAGTCAGCCTCCCATGATGCTGGGTTCCAGCTTGTCGGTGTACTAGAGTAGGGGTACCCTAGTATCCCGAACTCGTGCACGGACAGTCGCAGCACCCCGCGGTAGGACTGGCCTGGTGACCGCCAAGATCCTCAGTGGCACCTTTGGAGCCGCTCAAGAACAAAGTAATCAAGGCCCCGGCAAGAGGAGCTTGCCGGGAAGGCCACTCAGGGCACAAAGGAAACAAGACCCGGCAGAGGAGCTTGCGGGAAGGCTTGGTGAGCGACAAGCTCCGGCGCGACAAGAACCTTGCGCGGCAAGGTGCTCGCCGCAACAAGTGACCTCTCTTCATCTCGCTCCAGCTCATCCGCCAGCGTGTCACCATGGGGCTTTCCCAAGCACGCGTGTCGACGGGCTGTGCAGCCAGTGGGGAGCAGCGATAAGCGGGCGACAAGCTACCATCGTGGCAAGCGGAGGCGCGCCAGCGATCCTGTTACCTTTGTTTCAGCGGCCGAGGCGGGCATTTATGATTCTTGTCCCTTACCGTCGAGTTAGGTATAGATCATGTACACTTTGCATAAAGCGGTGTACCAACCTCTGTTTTACTATCTTACCCTTTTCTACTTGCCACTTGTGGTGACCCCTTGTGCCTATAAAAGGAGGCCCAAGTGCAGCGTGAAAGGGTTGATTAAACTCGGCTTAGTTCATTCGACTCATACGAGACCACACTCAGGCTAGGTTTTGTAGCTTCCATTGCTCCCTAGCAAGAACACAATATAATCCACAAAGCAGCAGTAGGAGTGTTATCTCTCCGGGGAGCTCCGAAGCTGGGTAAATCTGCTCGTGTGCATCGCTTCGATCCGCTCTTTGTGCATCCTCCGCTCCCCCTCCGAACCACAAGGGACTCGGTCCGCCGTGTCCCATAGGTGTTCGTGGGACACGATCAGCTTCCCCGACATCTTTGGCACGCCAGGTAGGGGGCGTCGAGGCTGTGTGAACCCGATCCGGCTTTCACACGAGCAGTTTCTTCATCAACATCTTCGTCAACATGGCGCCGAAGAAGAAGTCTTCGGCAGCAGCAGAGCCGTCCGCGTCGAACCCACCACCACGGGCCGTCGGTGGTGGGGAAAGCTATTAGCGGAGGAACGGGCGTCGTCGAGAGAGCCCTAGCGCCGCCGAGTCCAAAGACAAGGCAGCGCAGGCGTCGGCGTCGAGTCCGCACCGCGTCCTTCTCGATGGCGCGGGACCGACAGCGTCATGATGCTCGCGGCACCATCGCTCGTTGGATCAAGGCCAAGCTGGGGATCCAGAGGCCCTCGAGACCCGCATGCACACCAGCATGCCGTGCAGTGGTCACGATCGCTTAGGCGGGATCTGCTCCTCTAACTTGGTTAGAGTCAAGCACATCCGTTCCTCACTCGTGCGCCATTGCCACCCACCACACCAGCGAAGCCTTGGCGAGAGCCCAGCTACTTCTAGACTACCTCCAACGGCCGACAAGGTTGGCGAATGGAGGCCACAATTCGAGCCTCATCGGCTTTGCCAGCGGCGGCGTCCGTGGCAACCAAGCGCCTCGCAGCCACGGCAAGAGGCGACAAGGCACGAGCCGATGGCGGCGAGAACTGCGGGGTGCAGCCACCGTACACTCCCCTTCCGAAGGCCAAGATCGCCGACTCGCGGATCCACCTCGACAGCGACTCAGCAGCGTCGCCGGATCCATGAGCTCGTCGCGACCAGCGCCAAGTTCTTGAGCGGCAAGAAGAAGGCGCTCGAACCCGTGTCGAGCACCGAAGAAGCGCGTCATCAATCCAACCAGCGCGCGGGCCCTTGTCGATATGCATGCGCCCAGGGAAACGAGCGACTTGTCGTCTGTGATAGGTTGCCCTGCGTTCACTCGTGAGCTGCGGCAAGTCCGGTGGCCCGACAAGAAAAACTTCAAGCGGATGTGCGGAGAAGTATGATGGCAGGACACACCCATCGGAGTTCCTCGGTATCTACACCATCACGGTGCGGGCTGCGGGGGAAGAGCGACAAGATCCTCGCCAACTATTTCCCTCGGTACTCAAGCCAAGCGTCGGTCTTGGCTCATGCACTTGCCGGACAACTCTATTTCTTCTTGGGCGGTTGTGCCACCAGTTTGTCGGTGCCTTCACAGGCGGCCACAAGCCTCATGGCCAAGAGAGTGACCTTCACCTACTCGCCCAGAAGGAAGGAGAGTCCCTGCGCAAATTTATCCAGAGATTCAGCCGTGTGCATTACAACATCCCGGATGTCCACCTGCCAGCATGTGATCGGTGCATTTCATCGAGAATGTGCGAAACCGCAGGATGAGGAGGAGATGGCAATGTGCAAAGTGAAAGGCGTTAGCGAGCTCTCACGCCTGGCCGACAAGTGTGCCTTATTTGAAGAAGGAAGAAGACTCCCGAGGAGAGAATGTGGGAGCAGAGTCGGCGGTGAGGAGGAGACCGCCCGGCAAGGAAGAGCGGTGCGAAACAACGAAAGAAGAAAAACCAAGAAGTACTAGTTGTCGAGCAGTCCGGCAAGGATGGTGCCGCCAACAAAGCCAAACTGGTAGCTCCGGCAAGGAGGTTGCCGCTAACAACGACCGCCAAGCTGTGGCGGCCGCCCCGATAAGCTGACAGCTCAACAAGCGATCTTGTAAAATCCACGCACCAAGGGCCCACGATCTCGGGCTGCAAGAAATTCGAGCAGCTTGTTGAGCTGCAGAGGGCTGAATACGAGCGGCGAGACAAGGAGAAGGCCCAGGAAGATGCAGGTGCAGCTAGTAAGAAGAGACCCGGTCGGGAAGGACGCCGCGGCAAGGCCAAGCAGCGGCAAGGAGACAGACCTCCCCGCGGCCGCGACAAGGACGAAGACGAAGATGAAGACGATGAAGATATGGAAGATGATGAAGCTGATGAGCAGGAGTTTCAGAAGGCAACGGAGGTCCTTTGCGTCGACGGTGGTGCTTCTCTGCATACCTCGCACCGCCAACTCAAACAATGGATGCGCGGGGAAGAAGAAGACCACCAAGTCCGGCAAGAGCTCTGATGCCCACTCCGGCAAGCGCACCTCTTCGGAGTGCTGCGCTACCGTCGAGGACGCACCATCGAGCTCCAACGGCAAGTGCAAGAAGATGATGGCAGCTCCGCCGAAGACCAAGAAGGTGCCCGCCAAGGAGGGCGGCACTGGTGGTACTTTCACCATCGATTGCCACGCTTGACCCTAAATAGGAAGGCGAGCTCGTTGCTTTCTGCGAGGCGAATGTCGATGTGTTTGCATGGCAACCATCGACATCCCGGTGTTCCGAAAGTAATTGAGCACCACCTGGCTATCTGTCCTCACAGCGGCCCGTCAAGCAAAAAGTTAGGAAGCGAGCGGTGGGCGCCAAGAGTTCATAGCGGAAGAAATCAAGAAGTTGGAAGCAGCAGGCCTTGTCGAGTACTCCATCCCACGTGGTTGGCCAATCCGGTAGTTATCGCAAGGCCAATGGGAAATGGAGACTTTGTATTGACTTCACAGATGTTAATAAAGCTTGTCCCAAAGACCCATTTCCCTTGCCACGTATAGACCAGATTGTTGACTCCACAGCTGGATGTGATTTGCTTTCATTTCTTGATGCATATTCAGGGTACCATCAGATCTTCATGGCAGAAGAGGATGAAGAGAAAACCGCATTCATTACACCATATGGCACGTACTGCTTCATACGGATGCCTTTCGGTTTGAAGAATGTTGGGTCAACTTTTGCAAGAGTAGTCCATGATGCTTTTGAGCCACAGATACACAGAAATGTAGAAGCCTACATGGATGACATAGTGGTCAAAAGCAAGGACAAAGCAACCCTAGTTCAAGATTTGGATGAGACTTTTTCAAATCTGCGCAAGATCAACCTCAAGCTTAACCCCGAGAAGTGCGTGTTTGGAGTCCCTTCCGGCAAGCTTCTCGGGTTCTTTGTGTCTCAGCGAGGAATCGAAGCCAATCCCGACAAGATCAAGGCCATTGAGCATATTGAAGCACCAAAGCGCGTCAAGGATGTCAGAAGACTTGCCGGTTGCGTGGCCGCTCTTAGCGAGTTTATCTCTAAGTCTGCTGGCGCCTCGCCATTTTCAAAATTTTGAAAAGGCAGGTCAATGAAATGGACTCGAAGCGGAGGCTGCGCTGCAGAGACTTGAAGAGATACCTGTCCTCCACTCAATACTTGTCGCACCTAGGCCACAAGAGAAGTTGCTGCTGTATATAGCGGCAACCAATCAAGTGGTTAGTGCTGCGTTAAGTAGAGAGAGGAGGCGAGATGATGAGCCGACAACCGAGGTAGGCGCATCCAGCGACAAGCGGGGGCTCCGCCGTCAAGCTCTGGTCCCGACAAGGACAGATCGGTCAGGTTGCGACAAGATCTGAAAAAAAAGATGGTGCAGCGCCCAGTCTACTTTGTCGGTTCCCTTGCGGGGGCTAGGTCAAGGTACTACGGTGTCGAAGCTGCTTTTGGCCTCCTCATGGCCTCGAGAAAGCTCGCCATTACTTCCAAGCACATGAGATAACAGTTGTCACTCGCTTTCGGCTGAAGAGGATATTGCAAAATCCGAAGCAACAGAGCGGGAATTGTCGAGTGGGCCTTTGGGAACCATCAAGCTTTGGTCTCAAGTTTGAAAGCACTTCAACTATCCAAAGCGAGCATTGGCAGAGTTTATAGCTGAGTGGACGTCAACGCAAGATGAAGAAATTCGAGACAAGCATCCCCATCAAGGAGGCAAATAAAGAGTGGCTGATGTACTTTGATGGTGCTTTCTTGCTGCAAAGCGCCCGGTGCGGCGTGTGCTTATCGCACCACCGGAGAGCACCTCAAGTACATAGTCCGGATGCACTTTCCCAAGGAACAAGCAACAAATAATACTGCAGAGTATGAAGGTTTGCTTGCCGGTCTCGAGATGCGGTAGACCTTGGGATCAAGAAGCTCATTGTCGGGGACTCGCAACTTGTCGTCCGCCAAGTAAATAAAGATTATCGAGTCCGTTGATGGAAGCCTACGTCGATGAAGTGAGAAAGCTAGAAGAGCACTTTGAAGGCTGCAAATGGAACACGTTCCAAGAGCTCGAGAATGATATAGCTGATGGCCTCTCCAAATGTGCCGCACTTAAGTTACACATGGAACCAGGAATTTTTGTGCTCAAGCTGACTCAATAACCGTAACACCATCAACAGGACAGAGCAAGAAAGAAAATTGGTTTCGGCGACTACTTTCCGGCAGAGCTCCACAGAGCCGCCGCCAAGAAAGTCCCTAAAATCAATGCAAATATCAGCGAGGAGATGCGCTCCGAGCAAACCTGTGGTTTGTTTCGTTGAAGCGAGCGCTCCCGACAAGCTTTGCTCGACAAGCTTGCCGGGGATCATCAAGCTCCGGCAGAACTTCCCGAAGAGCAAGAAGAAGCGGAAAAAGTAGCCCGGCAGTCAAGTATGTACCAGTTTGTTGACAACATCCCGCACAGAAGAAGACTCGGCGGTGTGAAATTGAAGTGTATTTGCGGGAAGATGGGAGAAGCTGTTGGCGAGAGATACATGGAGGCATATGTGGTCACCACATTGGCGCAAGAGCACTTGCCAAAGCAAAGCTTTCCGGCAAGGTTTGTTCGGCGAAGCCCTCCAGGATGCTGCGCACAAGTAACCAAGTGTGAAGCGTGCGGTTCCATTCCAAGCAGATACACCAACCAGCTCAAGCTCGCCGGGCGATCCCTTTATCCTGGCCCTTTTGGTGCACGGGGCTCGATATCTCGGCCCCTTCCCCGAAGCTGTCGGGGCTTTGAGTACTTGTGCGTTGCAATCGACAAGTTCACAAAGTGGCGGAAGTGGAACCAGTGAGGAAGCGTGACACGGTCGTGATCAAGTTCTTGGTCAATTGTTTGCCGTTTTGGGATTCCTAACAGGATCATCACCGGCAATGACACACAGTTCAAACCGCACCTTCATGCGACGCCCAAGATCTTGGCGCCAAGATCTGCTTTGCTTCATTGCTCATCCGAGAAGCAGCGGTCAAGTAGAGAGAGCTAACGCTGAAGTGCTGCGGGACTCAAGACCAGAACTTTCGACGGAGGAGCTTGCGGGAAGGCTTGGTGGCGACAAGCTCGGTAGCGACAAGAACCTTGCAGCGGCAAGGTGCTCGCCGCAGACAAGTGACCTCTCTTCATCTCCGCTCCAGCTCATCCGCCAGCGTGTCACCATGGGGCTTTCCCAAGCAGCGTGTCGGCCGGGCTGTGCAGCCGGGAGAGCAGCGATAGCGGCACTGACAAGCTACCATCGTGGCAAGCGGGCGCACCAGCGATCCTGTTACCTGTTGAGCGATCGAGGCGGGCATTTATGATTCTTGTCCCTTGCCGTCGAGTTAGGTATAGATCACTTTGTACCTTTGTACAAAGCGGTGTACCAACCTCTGTTTTTACTATCTTACCCTTTTCTACTTGCCACCTGTGGTGACCCCTTGTGCCTATAAAAGGAGGCCCAAGTGCAACATAGAAAGGGTTCGGTTCGGCTCCAGCTTAGTTCATTCGACTCATACGAGACCACATTCAGGCTAGGTTTTGTAGCTTCCATTGCTCCCTAGCAAGAACACAATATAATCCACAAAGCAGCAGTAGGAGTGTTATCTCTCCGGGGAGCTCCGAAGCTGGGTAAATCTGCTCGCGTGCATCGCTTCGATCCGCTCTTTGTGCATCCTCCGCTCCCCCTCCGAACCACAAGGGACTCGGTTCGCCGTGTCCCATAGGTGTTCGTGGGACACGATCAGCTTCCCCGACATAGCTGGCAGGGGGAGTATTCATTTTTTTGTGCGTAATAAGGAGGCATTTCCTTGCGTGCAAAGATAGCTGGTGGGTCCGACCTGTCAGCGGGAGGCATTTTATTGCGACATACAGAGGCCCTTCCGATGGGTCCTAGATGTCAGGTCGAGGAATCAAAGACTTGAGAAGGCGTGCAGAACAAGCTAGTGTACCAGTAAAGAGACGTTGCTGAGTTTTATAAAAAGAGGCGTGCTCTCGTAGCTGGTTCGAATCCAAACCTAGACTATGACTATATATGGTGCTATGCTACTCGCAAGTAATGAAACCGACATATCCAACGTTCGCTTCTCCTCTTCTCTACTTACTCGCCTAGCATCGAAGCTCGGCGCAGCAACCATGTCTGCTGGCTGCTCGTCCACCTGCTCTTCAGCAGGCAACAACCAAATATGCGCCAAGTCGCCACCCGTACCATCGCCTGTGGGTCTCATCACACCCCCGCCGACACGTGCACCACAGCCGGTTGCTCATCGCAACCCACTGCCGTTGGTGTGGTGCCACTGCTGCAAATCATGCAGAGTCATCCATCACGTCTCAACCAGAATCCTCAACCCTGGCCGAGTCTTCTACAAATGCCCGAATCATGGGGTAATAATATGTTTAAGTGTTGTACTAGTGCTTTCAGTTGCTGATTTTTTTAATAGTTTGGTTGATGATCTTCCAATTTGATTCGTGCAAAAAAGGGAAGATTCGTGTGAGTTGTATTTCTGGGAAGTTGCTGATGTGGGGGAGTGCAACTACGCTGATTATTTGGTTAGCCGAGGAATCCCAATACCAGTAGGTTGGGGTGTTGGAGAAGTAACTAAAGGAACGACAGAAGAGGAAGATGCAGAGTAGAAGGTTAAAGATGCAGTTCCTCTGATCATGGCCAAGCAACAGCTGTTGAACGGCCTTGACAAAAATGAGGAGATGAAAGAGCTTGTGAAGATAATGGGAAAAATCGATGTGCTCTGTAGGATGATTGTCTCTTTATTTGAAGTGTATGTAGCACTCGTGATGTATTAAGTGGCTATGACATGAGCACTTTGCTGAAACTAGTAATGAATGAAACTTGTGTAGCAGGCTGGGCGTAGTGTTGTGAACATCTAATGATTTCTATTAACGGAAATCAAGGGGTATCCCCTTTTGCTCATAAATAAATAAATAGCAGAGTGCCTTTTGGTAATAAATAAATAAATAAATTAGCAGAGGACCTGTCGGGTCAGCTTTGTTCTCATTCGAAGACGTCGAGCAAATTGCAGTCCAATAGCAAACTATGTCATTAAATTCAAGTTTCACAGCCAAATATGAGTACAACAACAACAATGTCATCATGATTTAGTCGTCATACAATCACCAAACACAAATCAGCATACATAACAAGTGATGTTCTCACAGGAAAATACTAAACAACATGTTCATCAGGTTTCAGTTGTCATAGCAAACAAAATTTCACATATTAGATAAAAAACGTCTTTTGACAGGCAAATACGACAAAAGCAATGTAATCGTCATCCGCAGCAGCAACGTCAACATCTTCGCCATGTGTATCAGTCTGAATTGTAATTCCCCATGGTGTCATCTTTTTGTTCGTCCTCAACATCCTCGAACGTTGGCTTCTTCTTGATCAACTCTTGTATGTCCACAGTACGACAGGCAATCTTTTTGCCGGCGTCATTGACGTGATGGTTCTCAAAGATATTAGGAACATCTATGTTATCTTGTACATCAGGAGCAGTGTAAGCATCATCTTGTTGTGCAACTTCATTAAACGAATTCCTCTGGTGAAACCTTTGCACTACTCTCCAGTCATCGCTACATGCAAATGTGTCTTCCAAGAAAAAAATATGTGTTGCTTGATTTGCCAAAATAAAAGGCTCGTTGGTCTGGTATGCCGCCTTGACATTGATGGATTTGAAATAATCATCAGCTCTGGGTTTTGCGATCTGGAAAACAGGTTATACCAACGACGGCACAATGAACCACACACCGATGATCCTCGGCTGGAGATATATCGCAAGCGAACAATGTCTGTTATGTTAGCATACATTTTGTTGTCTCTTTGTCATACGTATCTGTGCTCATGATGGCACTGTTTTGTGTCTTCCTGCCATCGTCTCGTGCAAGGGTGTTGTAGCGCACATCTCCAACAACGCAAGATTCATAATGTCTTACCCGAGTATCAAGACCCATTGCTAGTGAGTAAAGGGCATCATCAACTGCCTGCCAATCCTCCCGCATCTTCTTAACCTATGGTTAGAAAATAGACAAGCTGATCATCTTATCTACTCAATATATTAAAAAAACTGACAGTGCTCTTGAACCATTTCGCAAATCCTGCCATAACCAGTTTGTCAATGTTTCTTGGATTTTGTGGCAGTAACTCCTTTTTGTAGATGTTGCACAACATAGTGATCATGTCAAACATCTAAATATATAAGAATGTGCTGCAAGTTTAGTAGATTACGATGTATAAGCTGCAGTACTTAGCACTTACTTGATATAAGGTAGTATCTCAGGACAGTTATTCAACACATACCAAACCATTTTGTCCAAATCTTTAGGTTTGTCCTCTTGTCGACTCTTCCATGTAACTCAAACAGAATAATCGAAAACATTGAGCCCGGGATTGTCTTCATCCACGTCTTTGCTAAGTTGATCAGCTGTTTCTATGTATCTTGAGCAGAATGTCAACGCTTCTGTAGCAATGTAGGCCTTCGCAATGGAACCCTTGAGTCTAGCTCTGTTCCTAACATAGCCCTTGAAAGTGCCTAGCCGCCTTTCAATAGGGTACATCCAGCCATACTATCTTGGACCTCTAAGTAGTGCCTCATCGTAGATGAACAGCTAATGCACCATCACATCAAAGAAATTTGGAGGATATATCTTCTCAAGGTCGCATAGGATAGTTGGTATCTTGTCTCTAAGATGCTCCAAAGCATCTATCCCGATATTTCTACCGCAGAGTTCCTCAAGAATTGTCCCAACTCGCAATCGCTCAGATAAGTCGAGGCGGCCCAATCCTCCGAGGATAATAGGTAAAACCCTTTGAAGTAGGACGTGGCAGTCATGAGTTTTCAACCCTTGTACCTTGTCTCCATCTGCACTGACTCTCCTTTCAGGGTTGGAAGCAAATCCATGTGGGAATCTCACACATGACAGGACCTTGCAGAATTATTTTCTTTTTACCTTGTCCAAGACATTACACACTGGTGCCATATCCCATGGTTTACCTTCATCTTGCACTGCAAATCCTTTCGATACCGGTGTGTCAAATCAATCCTAGATTTTAAGGTATCTTTCGTCTTGCCTTCAATATTAAGAAGTGTGCCGATAATGCTGTCACATATATTTTTCTCGATGTGCATCACATCAAGATTATGCCGCAGATCCAAATCTTTCCAATACTCCAAGTCCCACAAAGTGGACCTGCGGGTAAACAATAATCTCTCTTCTGCCCTGCCACGCTTTCTTTTCCCGCTACCATTATCAGGATGGTTTCCTGGTGTAATATGCCTGACCTTCTCTAATTCCACTTGCAACTCATCGGCGGTGAGCCTCTTTGGTGCATCACGGTTTTCATGCTTTGCATTGAACACATGTCTTCGGTATTTTCTAGGATGCGGCTTGTCCTTGGCAAGGAAACGGCGGTGTCCAATGTAACAGATCTTGCTAAGTATTGTGTATGACAGCGGATTCCTGTCACAGCGAACACATGCATTATAACCATGTGTCGTTCGCCCTGACATAGTGCCCAAAGCCGTATAATCATGGATGCACCAAATTATAACAGAACGCAGAAAGAAATCAGCTGGTGGGCTGCTATATAGGTCTCAAGTGAGAACACCCCTCCATAGCTGTTGAAGTTCCTCCATAAGAGGCTCCATGAACAAATCGAAATCCTTTCCAGGACTTTTTGGACCTGGGATGAGCAAGGCCATCATGTAGTTTGATTCTTTGGTGCAGACATTTGAAGGCATGTTGTAAGGGATAACAAGCACTGCCACATGCTATATGTGGCACTCTGGTGGCCAAATGGGTTAAATCCATCTGAAGCTAAGCCAAGTCTAATGTTTCTCGGGTTAGCAGCAAAATTTTCGTGCTTCTGATTGAAGCTTTTCCACTCACTACCATGTGATGGATGGCTCATTACATTCTGATCTCTGAAATCCTGGTTCCTAGAATGCCACAATACATCCTCTCTTGTTTCAGCATCATGAAACAACCTCTGCAATCTTGGTGTAATTGGAAAACGTCTCAGAACATTATGAGGATCCTCTTCACAGCATCGCCATCTTTCCATCTTGATGATTTGCATTTTGGGCATTCACTTAAGTTGGCATAATCCTTAGGAACAGAACACAATTATTCTTACAAACATGGATCATATCATATCCAATTCCAACTACATGAAGGAAATTCTTCATTTTCTTTGTAGGTGTGTGGCAGCTCGACGATCTGGGAAAGCTTATGAAAGCAGCCAACATCGCATCAAATGACTTGTTGGTCATTCGCTCAGATGTCTTCACCTGAAGAAAGGTGACCATAGCTGAGAATACTGATAGCTTATTTCCTGGGGTGACAGCCACGTTGCATTGTTCCAACATGCGGGCCCACCGATTTTCTTCTACAGGTGAAAGTTCACGAAATGCACGAGCATTTTGTAGCATTGTTTCAATGTTGGTCAAACGCACTGGCTCCGCCACCACCACCTCCTCCTCCTCTTCCACCTGA
Organism: Aegilops longissima; assembly: GCA_021605205.1. NCBI lineage: Eukaryota > Viridiplantae > Streptophyta > Magnoliopsida > Poales > Poaceae > Aegilops > Aegilops longissima. The sequence goes on along the minus strand of CM038680.1, from coordinate 244,438,568 downwards.
GCATCAGGCAGATCAACATGGTGATCTGCTGCTTCCACGTAGTCAATAACATTGACGTTCACAGCTTTACCATGATGAACCCACCTAGTATATGTGACCAACATCCCATACAAGTGTAGATGATTTTGCACGATTAGCTGGGGTCTTGTAACTGAATTCATACAAGCTGCTACACGGGTAGAGCACATCTGATTTGGACCACCGTACTCAGCTCGATAAAGTTCATGAAGTTTTCAACCCCTCGACATATGCAGCAGAGAATCTTGACGAGAAGTTATCCAAGTCCTGTCCATCATTAGACATACAAATTAGTTCTTCTACTAGATATTACAGGAAAAACATATATGCTTTTTTATGAAGTCCAGAAGAAAATACCTAGGTCGACATCTAAAGCTATGGCAAGATATTTGGAGGAGCGGATCTAAGTAACGAAATATATGTAAAGCTAATTCAGCAAAAAGATTTGAGTGCTAAATTATGGCAAGCTGTTTCAACAGTCAATGAGGCCGAGCACACAGCCATCAAACTATCGAAGGCCATCGCAGCAACAAAGATCAAGTATAAAACGGTGTAGAGATATTTCACCTAACAGATTGGCTACTAGACCATGGCAATCTACGTCACAATAAATGTATGCCAGGATATTTTAGCAACTAATCGGCCTTGGCATTCCATCTCAGTTAAGCAAATTGAGTGTAGAACAGGACAAGGAAGCTTCTTAAGCAGAGCATATTGACTGTAAACTACTTCGGCAAACAGTGAGATTAACAGCGTCTATCAGCTAACATTCAGCGCTACACCGACATGCACGGGACCTCAGTCTAGAATGCGCATACCGTGGGAGAAGCTGACTGCCGTGCGTCTCCACACAAACGTCGCCAGCGGTGGCGGCGCTGACCACCGTGCGCCTCCAGAAGAACGTCGCCAGCGGTGGCGGCGCGGCTAGAGGACGGCAGTCTACGAGAGCGTACTGTGGGAGCGAGAGGATCGTCGTGCGTCCCCTCGATGAACCGCGACGCCGACGTATCAGCGTGGCGGGTCGGCTTTGGCGGAGCAAATGGAGTGGAGGGGGACGGGGGGAGGGGGTTTGGGGAATATTATTGGCTAGTTGGCCGAAGGGCGGTTAAATCTAGGATTTGGGAGGAATTTTTGGGTGGGGGAGGATTTCCGCGCCGTGGGCGGGGGGAGTTTGGCGCATGGTCGGTTTCTCCAAGTACAGTCCCACGTGTTAGTGAAGAGGCAAGTCGAATGCGTCCCGTTTGCGTGAGCCGTGTGCAGGACCGAACGTGTGTGGGGTACAATGCGACCGCGACAGGGGTGCTGTGAGTATACCGCCTTATTTCCTTTTAAATTAGGTGCTTCGCCCCCTAAAAAAAACTTGTTGCTTCGCGCGATCCATCGATACTACTACTAGTAATCTGGTAATCCCGACTAAAATGGCGCGGCCGGGTCTTTTCCCGTGCGATATGCTGGGAGGTTGGCTTAATTGGGTTTTTTAGGACGAGTAATGCTACACCTACGTAGTCCCAGTTATGTAATTAACATAATGTGAAACGTGTGAGCTGTTGATTGTAGATTGGGGGGAGAGAGGGGCCCACCACCATGAAAATCAGGGGAGGAGAGAGAGAGGCAATTTACGTTAACCCTTTCGTAGGTTCCCGTAGATATAGAAAAATGTGAAATGCGTGAATGTGCATTTGCAGATAAGGCCTTCCCTTGTTCATCCTTTTCTCCCACAAGATCTTGATCTTCCGTGCAATGCACGGGCATCTTGCTAGTACTCCTACAATATACTATATTATTGTGAAAGTTCATATACACCGGCCAAGATTAATGCAAACACGGCAGATTTTCATTACATTTCGAACTTTTATAGGATAGAAAAATAAAATAAACCCGACCCTAAACCTATTCTACGGTGTCGGCCGACGTCCTCCATCTGCGATTTCCATGTACGGGGGCGGGGTTCAAGACCCGTGAAGTGAAGGTGCGGTCTCCGGCGAGGAAAAGTAGAACACGGGAGACGGACCGGCCAGTTGGCACACCATGCCCTGCCGCCTCCCTTGCCCTACTCATCCTCGGAGGAGTCCCCGACCTCAGCGGTGCCGGACGTTGGACGGCGGCAAGTAGGACACGTGGCTGACGATGCTCCCGTCATCGGCCGCCAGCGTGGCCACCGCTTGTGCAGTGACTTGAGCGAGGGCGGCGACCTCGAGCTCCATCCCCAAAGACAAGCTCTCCCGCAGAGTGTTCGCGCTTGCAGTCATGGCGGATGTTGTGCCAGGTAGGAGGACGATGCGCTATGGTGTGGAGGTTAGCTGGGCGTTGCCGCTTTAAGTAGCGCATTCCGGTGAGGCCAAGCGTCATGGTGCGTCATTAAGTCGCTGGAGTTAGTTCCTTCGGCACCGAGCCTCTTAACGACGGCATACGGATGAACGGCATGAATGCGGGTAGCTGGCGCCGGCTGGGAATGCACCACACGACGGTGCGAGGGACGAGGGTTTTTGGTGTGGCAGGGCAGTCAGCTGCGGTTGTGGCAACATTGGATATGCCCTTTTCTCACATGCGATCGACGCATGTCATTGAAAAAGCAAGACGACCTGGCATGGTCTCAGGTCCTGAGGATGCAGTCGGCCGTGCTACACCACTCTGCGGACGCGTCCCGGCGCCCCGTGCATCCTCGACGAGCCGGGTGTTGCGGTGTGTTTGGATTGTGTCCAAAGTGCACCTTACCAAAATTTTGGTCATGACCCAAAGATTGGTCTTTGTTTGGATGGTTGCCATTTTTTAAAGGTTTTGGTCACGACCCAAAAATGGATGGTTGCCATTTTTTTGGCATGCCAATGAACTCTAGCCAACTCAAGTTCATTTTTCTTGCCGATGTCGGCCAAATCATGGGCAACCAAAACCTCAACAAAAAATTTGGCTACCCAATGCTTTGATGGGGCAACCTTGGGCACAAACCAAACATACTAGCTGTTGGTCGTGCCACAGCACTAACGCCACCCTCGGCACACTGAAACCGACCGTGTCTAGCGACGACGAGCGTGTCTCTCACCGCGGTCGTCGTGTCCAGAGGCGGTGCTGGATCTGCGCCACGTTGTTGGCCCCCACGACCCACATGAACGGTTGTCGGTGGTGAGGAAGTCGTGGGCCAGCTCCTCCATTAGACTAGTTTGCGCTACGTTGTCCCGACAGGTGTGCCCCACATGTCGGTTTCCCTGTTTTCCCGGCCATATCCGAGCGTCAGTGCTCCGCGTTGCGCATTAGGCCTTTCACTATGTAGGCCAAGCGAGACAACTTATTGTTTATTTCAGCCGGTCAAGTATAATCATGTGGTGTTGGCATATTTCTCATTCATCTCCAACCCTCTTCTCCATCGATCATGTCGCCCTCTGGTCGAGTCCATCCTCCCGCATGCCTCATTTGAACATTTTGCCGAGTATCATTCGCATGTGGGCCTAGACCATGCTTGTATTTCCAATGTTTATTTGTAATTTGTCCTACATGCATACAAACAGACGGTTCGTTTAAAGTTTCACTTTGCCTCCACTACGTGTCGCTTCGCGTCTTAGTTTTGGCATCCCATTCGGTTCATGCATGCCCGAACACATGTTGACGAGATTGATTGATGTTCAGAGATCAATTGCGTGTCGTGCAAGGAGATAAAGGTTTGGTCTGTTTCTATGATAGAAATGACCCACGGGGAGGCTACGTGTGGATCAGAGGGAGTATATTGTACGTTCATAAGCGAAACTTACATATTGTACCCACCCTAGTCCTCTTTCAATTGATCTCCGGACACCGAGATGAAATCAAGAGAGAATGAGTGGGGGCATGTGTGATACCTAAGGCGGATTCAAAATTTTGAACCGGTGATCATAGCATCCGCAAATCATATATAAAGGGTATTCAATGTTCGTTTCGTTTTTGAACGTACAATATACTCCCTCCTATCCTTTCTAGTTTACATATAAGTTTTATGTGTAGTCAAAGTATCTCTACTTTGATAAAAAAATATCAACATTCAACAACGCCCAATCAATATTGTTAGATTCGTACGTACTCTAGATTTGTTTTTTTTTTGACACTTGAAACAGTAGGAGAGGCTCCTACTGTATGTATTAAATTAAGTGACAAAAAGTCTTACAGAGTTATAACCTTACATCCATAGCCATGTTGAAACTAAGGGGGGGAGGGTTTAAAACTAGAAAGAGGGAACAAAAGACTAAAGTTATAGACTATTTACAAAAGAGGACAAAAAGGGGTGAAGTTTCTCTCCCACTCTGTAACGAAGAAGGGAAAGGTCCTCCTTCAACCTAGCCAGCCAGGATGATTTCGTAGGTGAAATCCCTCTGAAGTGTTTGTTGTTTCTCTACTTCCATATGCTCCAAGCAGCCTGCAGGAAGATGTCCATGAACATCGGGTTATTCCATGTAGTTTTCGCGCGCTCAACCCATTGAAGTCTTGTACCATGTGTCATCCAGTTTATATTAATATGTGCCCAGCACTCTTGGCTAAATGGACAGGTGAAGAAAAGGTGCTCCAAAGTTTCTTCAATAGGAGAAGTACACAACAGACATGTGTGGTTGTCACCAATGTTGTAGTGTCTCCTCTTGAGCATGTTTCGTGTGTTTAGTCTATCTGAGAGGAGTAGCCAGCCGAACACTTTTATTTTCATGGTGACCTTGGATTTCCACAGCCAGTTGTATGTTTGATGAGCTCTTATTTCTCTGAAATAGTATGAGTAATATTGGCTCATGATGTAATCACCTTTACCCCAAATGCATATCCATTTTTCCTCTCCCGGCCAAAGTAATTACTGCTTGTGAGAAAGGGAAGGTGGAAGGTTTCAATAGCGTGTCACCGTTATCATTGCACAGACAGAGATATCCTCATATTTGGTGTATGAAAAGGCCCTTGGGTGGCTGGAGGCCAAATGTCATCCATCCAAAGATCTTTCCAAAGTAAAGTGGTGCAACCATCCTGAATTGTGACTTTGGTGATCCCCTATAAAGCGGCATGAGTTTTGTGGCGTCTCTCCACGGAAGGAACCACAAGCATCCGTTGTATGAGGATTTTCGATGAGTAATAGGTGTTCCAGATTAATTCCACCCAAGGTAAATCCCAGTGATTGTAGAATTTGTGAAGATATTTAAGTAACAGGGCATCACCTTGCGTTCTGAGGTCCAATATTCCCATTCCACCACACTTTTTAGGTTTACAGATCATGCTCCAAGCCGCCAGTGAATTACATGTTTCCCCCTGCTCAGTCTTTTTAGTCCAGAGACATTTCCTTCTGATCTTGTCTAAGAGCTCAATAATGGAGGCGGGGAGCTTGAGAGTGCAAAGAGCAAAAATCATGAGCGAAGTGATCACTGAATTTACTAGAGAAAGCTTTGCACCATATGAAACCATGTTGAGGGTAGCAGTTAGGCGGCGCTCCACTTTGCAAACCAAAGGCATTAGGTCCTGAACAGATGGTCGTGTGGTTCCCAAAGGCAGCCCAAGGTAAGTGAAAGGCATTTTGCCAGTCATGCAACCAAAGATTTGTGCAATGCTGTTACTAAGGGACTCATCACAGTTGATTGGGATTAGAGTGGATTTTTGGAAGTTTATTTTAAGGCCAATGGAAGTTGCATAATCCGATAGAATCTGCTTGATCGTGGCTACCTGAGTTTCACAAGCTGGTAATACTAGAATTGTGTCATCGCGTATTGAATGACGGGTAATCCTTTTGAGTTACACATGGGAAAGGAAGCTGAATATGACCACGAGCAAAAGCATCATTAATGACGGCTTGGAGAAGGTCGGCTGCCGACCACGAAAATCGGGGAGATAAGCGGGTCTCCTTGTCGAACCCCGCTTTGCAATGGAATTGTCTCCTGGAGCGCCATTTAAAAGGACCGAAGATTTACACGAGGCCAAGATTGTTTGGATCCAGTTTAGCCATTTGTCGTTAAATCCCATATGCCTCATAATCTCCAACATGGGCTCATGCTCAATAGTGTCAAATGCCTTAGCAAAATCAAGTTTAAGGAGGATAATTGGTTTCTTTGATGTTTGACATTGATAAATGTACTCAACGCCCACATGCACAGATCTGAATAGATTTGCCCTTCAAAAAACCATATTGATTTCGATGCATGATCTTTAGGATGATCTTTTGGAGACGGTTGGCAAGAAGTTTCGTAATGATCTTAAGACAGCAGTTGAGTAGCGTTATTGGTCTGTAATCATTGACTTAAGCAGGAGCATTGATTTTTGGGATCAAAGTAATGAAGCCCTCATTAATAATCTCCAGGTTTAAGTTGCCCTCATGAAATTGATTGCACAGAAGATAAAAGTCTTCTTTAATCACGTGCCAACAAGATTTGAGAAAATGTCCAGTGAAACCATCTGGACCCGGTGCCCTATCCGCAGGCATGTATTTAATGACATCGTCAATTTCCTGGTGAGTGAAAGGCACAGTTAGTTGGTCCAAATCTTCAACCTTCTTGATCATTCTGGCTAAATCAAACTAAATCTCATGTTGCTGAGAAGCCCCAAGCCGTTTTTGAAAGCTTGAAAATAAGCGATTCTTTGCTGCGTGGTCTTCAATACAATAACCATCATCCGTGGTAAAGGAAGCAATGTTATTTCTCCTATATCTTTCTGAGGCCATCGCTTGGAAAAATTTAGGTTGTTCATCGCCAAATTTGACCCAACGAATGGTACATCTCATCCTCCAATACTCTCTTTGATAAGTAAGAAGCCTTAGAATATGATTCTTGAGAATGCGACGAAAATTTGTTTCTGGGATGGTGAGACGCCTTTTATTTTCAAGTGCATCAAGTTCGAAGAGGGCCCTGTTGGAGTTTTCAATGGCAATAGACAGTTTAGAAATACCTTTACTCCAAATTTTTAGATCACGCCTCAGGTGTTTTAACTTGCGGGAGATAACAGTGGCCATGTTGGTCGAGGGAATTGATTTGGACCAAGAATTAGAAACCGTGTCCAAAAATCCAGGATGATGTACCCAATATGATTCGAACCTGAAAATCTTGGAGCGAGGAATGGTTGTCTCAATGCAAACCACACAAGGGATGTGATCGGAAACAGGCCGGCCGAGAGGCTTTACTAGGGTTTTAGGGTAAGTAATAGTCCAATTGGTTCTCGTGAAAAACCAGGCAATTTGTTCTAAAAGGGGGTCCACCTGCATATTACTCCAAGTGTAAGCTCGACCTTTGATGGGCAATTCCACCAGTTTTTGGTTCCTGATAAAGTCGTTGAAGGTGATCATATCCCCAAGATTTCCACCTGGCTTATTACGATTGTCTGGGCCACGAATAAAATTAAAGTCTCCTACAAGGAGCCAGTCTTCATTGGTAGGAATATTAAGGTCTAGCAGCCATTGTATGAAATCCCTACGTTCATCTCCCTGACAGGGGCCATACACATTCACAAGGGTCCAAGACTGTGCAGATTGAGTGGAATGAAAGCGGGTTACCAAAGCAAAGTCCACGGAGGCAAGAACGATGGCGAGAGAAGATTGAACTATTCCAAATTGTGGCAATTCCACCCGAAGCATCGCGGGCCGGAATAAATTCAAATTTATCAAAACGTCGCGGACAGCAAGATTTAATAAAGTTATTATCAAAAGAGTGCTTCTTAGTTTCCTGCAGACAAACGACAGCACAACCACTAGCCGTAATGGCATTAAACAGAGCAAGTTGCTTAGGTTCAGAATTTAAGCCACGGACATTCCAACAGAGAACATTCCAGTTCACCAAAAGTACCATGAAATAAAGAGGAGGATTAAGCCTTTGGATGAGGATGAGCGAGCATCCTCCATAGCCCGATAAGCACATCTTGAGAGAGCTCGGCAGCAGGAATAGCACATTTGTTGTGCCAATAAGTTGAAGCGTGGCGATCGAAGTGGGCGGCGGAACAGCAGAGCTGTCATCCTCTTGAGCGGGCCTGATGCGCAGAGCGAGCGGATTGATTCGGGGATTGACCTTGGAAGCTCTTGGCTTGCTGTCAGTAATGGCTGGTACTTTAAAACCGTCATATTTTTTAGACCTGGCACTGCGACGAAGAGAAACAGATGACATGGGCATGGCAAGCTTTCCTTTGCGTATTGAGTCATCAGAATTTGGCCCCGTTCCACCAAGGGCACTTGCAGAGCTTTGTCCATCAGTAACCAGGGTATCAGTAGTGGAGCCCTCAGATGGCTCAATTCCACCAACAGGTGCCAGTTGAACCACTTGGTCATCAGACAGGGGAAGGGCAGGTTGCACAAGCAGAGAAGGAGCAGAAAGCACCTGAGAATGATGGGCTACCACAGGGATCTCCAAGTGAGTGCTGTCAGGGCTGACCATTGAGTTTACATCAGGTGTGTCCGGGATCTCTTCAATTTGCAGAGGGGAGGAGGCCAATTCCCTAGTCTGCTTTGTTGTTGTCACTGATACCAGGTATTTTCAACAGTAATCACGGCTTTAACTTGAACCCAATCATTCCGGAGCCCAAAACCAGAGCTCCATGGACCATAGGAGGCAACCAAAGGCATGATGGTCGATCTCAGAAAGGAGTTGAGTCTAATGAAAGAGAAACCTTGATTAATGAGCATTGAAGAGATCACATTACCATGTTCAGTCATAGCAAACTGCAGACCATGCTGTGTGAGAGAAACCATAACTTCAAGCGAATTAATAGGAGCAGCAGGGGGGCCAGTGAGGTAATATGATCAGAGGATGTGGCCATATCAGAGCTCTCTCCTTCCACCACCGAGTGGAATAAGTTCACAGGTACCAAAACATAACTGTCTGAAACTGTCTCACTGGAGTCAAAGGTGCCAAAGACAGTAATAGACTCATTCCAAGCCGTACCTGGGCTATCCAGCATGTTATTGTTAGGCACGATCCCATCTTGGACGTGAAGGCCCTCCTGAGCAAGCCAAGCCTGGAAGTTATACAGAACTGGAGGAGGAGATGGGGGCCATTGTCCCCAGTTTGCCTGAAAGTGAACCTCATTGCCCTTATTGTCGTCATGAGCATTGGCAGCATTGGCAGCATTTGCATTCATCTGCGCATTCTGAGCCATCCAATTATTCAGTTGCGCTTGATAAAGTTGTTCCGCTGTGAGTCCATCCCCGTGGAGAGGGTGAGGGATACCATCCGCTGGTGGTGGCTCGATCCCTGCAGGTGGAATCTCAGGTAGATGGGCATCCCAGTCACTGCTGCGTAGCATAGTTACACAGACAGTCCAACAACGTCGATCTCCACCTAGTTGATGCATAACAAAGCTTTTTGGGACGATACGCAGATGAATAACTCGAACTTTCAGCAAAACAAGCTTTCTATCCCCCCTTGGATTGTGCCAAGTGACAAGCTCACCAAACTTATCGACTGACTTATGCATGTAGTGTGAGGTCTGATAATCTTGTGGGAACCCAATATACAGAATCCAAATCAGGGGACCAAAGGTGGTCAGGCGCATGTTCAGAGCCGCAACATGAGGCACAAATGAGATAACAGTGTAAATATTCTCTTCATCCTCATCTAGTTCAAAAGTAGTGCCCACAACAACATCTCTAGTAATGGAATCCGCAAAGCCAAAAATCCCAACTCCTAAAGGATGATCATCTATCTCAGTGGGGAAGAACTGGGACTCATGCAGCAAACCTTCAATGGTATGGCGCAACGCCGCCTTATGATGGAACGATTGACTTCTACGATGGCGAGGAAGTCATGGCGCAGCGGGGGAGTTGGGCTGACCACCATGTCATCCCTCACCTTCCTATCCTCCGGACCAAGCTCGATCATCATACCCTGCGGGAGGTAGGGCACCACATTGACGGGGAAGTTCGCCATGGGAGGTGGTGGAGCTGGAGGCGGTGGCGTATCGGAGCAGAAAGCAGGGAGAATGTGTATCGGCACGGGTCCTAGTCCCCTTGGGAACCCAGACTAGCTGCGACCGCCTCCCCCCTAGCCCATCAGATGAGGACACGTGTCCGGAGCGACCCTTGGATGAGCATCGGACGGCCACAGGCACAGGAGAGTCAGTAGTATTGCCATCGGGCGTAGAATCAGTAATTATAGTCTGATTGATTTGATGTCGCAGGGAGACTTGTTTAAATGAATCTGTCATAATTGCTTTGCCCTTCTCAAGGAGATAAGCATCTCGATTATTTTCTTCCTTTTGCGGTGCAGATTCAGAGGGGCTTGCCATTTGAGTAGACGAAAAGAGAGAATTAATCTTTACCTTCCGTTGCATTCGACGGGCCAGAGGGTGACAAATATGATGTGTGTGGCCCAAGAAGGAACAAGTAGTACAGCAAAACAGCCCAGGACAGGCAAAATATAGATGGGCCAACGAGCCACAAAGATAGCATGGCTGAGATCCAGAGAGTTGCCGTCTATCTTCAGAATGACCATTAGTAGCTTCCCTAGAGGGGCCCACACAAGGACCAGCAGAGGTGGTGTTGCAAACGTTATCGGGACAAGAATCCGCTTGGTGACCGGAGCCATTGCACAACTAGCATAACTTCAGGCATTTGTTAATGTAATCCGATGGTGGGACCGACACAATAGACCAAATTTTGGCAATGTGAGTATCAGAATAGCCAAATTTGTGCTGGTCATTAATGTAGAGCAACATGAACGGGGGAATATCATCCCAACAATCTTGCCTGAATTGACAGCCATGAAATTGATTGCGAATTTGAATGCCCGGGGGTGGAACCAGAGTTTGAAATTCTCCAAAACGGACAGATGTCGGTAATGAATGTTGAGAGGTCGTCGTGTCCCCAGGCCCTGATTGGGCATTACCTCCATTAAAGCTACCAAATCGGATGTTTGCATTAAATGCATTACCTGGAATATTCCTTGAAACATTAATGCCAGAATCAGCCTGAATGGATGACCGTTGAGAGGCGCCGGCCGGCGGTGAGCTTTCTTGTGAAATTCCGGTGACTGCTGAAATCCTCTGTGATCCCAAAACTGGATGAAGAAAGCCAATTTTTGCCAATTCGAACGCTGAAGAAGGGTCCATAGGTGCATTCCGTGAATCAAATGAGAATGAGTGTTTGATCGCCATAGGGTTGCATGCAGAAAGCTCATCCAAATGATGATCCGAATGCCAGCGAATATCACTCTCGGGAGTAGCATGTCCCTCAGGACGGTATAGTGAGAAATGGCATACAAAATCTGGCCAAATACGATCCTTGAGATGGTAAATGAAATGACCAACTCGATTAGACGCCACCGAGAAACGAAACTTACGATCAGCCAGTTGTAAGATCGAGAAACCCTCAGCAGAACCTCCAATACAACATTGAAGAGCAATACCCACAGATTCAACCGAGAGAGGGAAGGAGGCGGAGGAGAAGAAAACCACCAAGAAGAATTCCTTGGTACCATTGCTAGGAGAAAAATGAACCGTAGATCCAAAACGACGACGAACCTGATCCGCGATCGCCTGGCCGGGCTTGAAATCCCAATGGAGTAGACCATCCATGGTTACAGGATAGAGAGGACGCCATGGCTAGGGTAGAGGTGGTGGAGCTCCATCCTTGTCATCACCAACCCTCTACTCCAGATTTGTACTCGAGATGGTTTCCAATTTGTTTTCAACCACGTGAATGTGCTTGTTCTCGCGCATGCTCTTCCTACTAGTATTTTGCCACGTATAGCCAGTCCAATAGTAACTTTTTTTAAGCTCCCTGTCCAATAGTACTAGTGGAGTACTGACAACATCTTTACTAGAGTATGCAGTGCTCATAGTTGTACTCCCTCCTTGCATTTATATAGGGCCTATGTGGAGGAGAGAGATGTTAAAAAGTAAGGGGAGTGAGCTCTCATGCAAGAGCCTAGCTATATACACATTCCTAGTTAAATACGTACAATAAATATGAAGAAAGAGATGGAGAGGAGATGGAAAAAAGTACTAATACAATAGCCAACCTTATAAAAAAAATTGCGGGAAATAGCCAACCTTATAGCCCACACTATTGTATGAGTGCATATAATAGATGACATGGCAGTTCCTTATAGCCATCGACTGGCTATATTATTAACCATGCTCTAATGCATTTTTCAAAACCGCATTTGACTATTGACAAGATTAATAGTACATGAGTTGTATAATGTGAAAATTATATCATTGGAAGCTCCTTTCACACACGTATCCCTGCCTTACCCTCGCTTTCGGTCACTTACTGGTGGACCCCATGCTTGCTAGGCCCCGCATGTCAGTTACTCAATGGGTTCGGCCACGTCAGGGGATCCTCATCCGTAGTATACTCCCTCTGTTTTTATTTACTCCGCATAAAATGACGCGGGCGGGGGAGGGGGAGGGACGTCGGTTTGCTCTCAACTGCGTCTCACAAGCGAGTGAAAATGCAAGACGAAGCGCATTCCATTCGGTGAGCAATGTGGAAGGTCCAGCGTGCCGGGCTGCAACTCGAAGGCGACAAGAGCGATGTACAGTCAAAACCGATTGATCGGTCGTCACTGGAACCACTATTCACACCAGAACCTTCGCTGCTCGGCCTACGCCAGCCACTGCCCTAAAACCACACCTAATCTCTAGCCCCTTCCCCCACCTTTCGATCCCCTAGCCCGCATCAAGCGTCCCCTAGTTCGCCGGAAAGCCATGGTGCGCCGCAAGATCACGTACTACAAGATGCTACCGGAGCACCACGCAGAAATCGCGGCGGCGGTCGGCGCCAGAGACCTCCGTTCCCAAGCTCGTTTTGCGGCGGGCCAATCCCCGAGTTCTCTGGAGCAAAGCTACGAGGAGGAGGAAGCCGATGCAATGTTCATGGCGAAGGTCGTGCACAAGGCCCCCGATGGGTATGAGACGATGGACGTCGACTTCGTGCCGGCGTTTGAGTCCCCCATGGTGCAGGTGGACCAGCGATTCAACCTGGCGATACTAAAGGAGGACCGGGAGGCAGAGGCTCAACTCGACGCGGAGTGCGTGCATGCCGCTGCCGTCGAGGCTCTCCTGCAGGTGGAACCGTATGTCATGGATGTGAACCGGGCGGCGGAGGCTCAACTTGAGGCGGAGCGCGTGGATGCCGCTGCCATCGAGGTCCTCCTAAAGGCGGAACCGGACGTCCTGTACTTGAACCGGGCGGCAGAGGCTCAACTCGACGCGGAGCGTGCAGATGCCGCTCTCATCGAGGCCCTCCTGCAGGCGGAACCGGATGTCCTGGACTTGAACCGGGCGGCGGAGGCTCGACTTGACATGGAGCGCGCGGATGCCGCTGCCATCGAGGCCCTCCTGCAGGTGGAACCGGGCGTCCTCGACTTGAACCGGGCGGTGCTCTCGTCCGTGCAGAGCGCCCGCATGCTCCGCATGAACGAGTAGCTAGAGGCCGAGGACAACCACGGTGCGGAGACACACGTCGGTAGCTACGGCTGGTTCGCGCCGGCAGCCACAGACGACGAGGCCGTCTCGTTCCGCGAGCAGTGATAGTTTTTCTTTATGTTGTCTTTTTATGGATCTTTTGGTGTGTAAAAACATATATTGTTATGCAAATCGCCTGACTTGGGTCAGTCTACCATTTCAGGCGGTTGGATGAATATCCTACGTCTCCTAACCCTCCTTCCTCACCTCTTCTTCTTCCCCAACAGACCACCGCACGGGCCGTACGGATACTCCCCAACATGCGGTTGGATAAACATACTCTATGAATGAAAATTATGTGTCAGCGGTAGGATGGCTGAGTTTGGTTTGTTCACATGCAACAACACGTGTCACTGAGGGTGCGTTCCCTTGGTTGGGTTTGCGGCGTGCAGGAGTGACTGTGCATGTGAGGGTGCGGTGCGACCGCGGCGTGCAGGAGCGACCGTGTGAGGGTGCGGTGCGACCGCAACAGTCGTGCGCAAGTGTACCTCCTTTTAATTTTGAAAATTTTAGGCAAGCTAGGCAAAAATGTGTGGCGGAGTATGGCAATGCAAGCTTTAGACCCAAACACGATAGTACTACGTACTAGGAGTACTAGTGTTAAAAAAGAAAGGCGGGGTTTTCCTTTGTGAGATTAATCGATACAAATCCTCGTTTCACGTGTCAATTAATGCATAATTTTTTTCTCCAAAGCCCAAAGAGCTAACCATCTCACTCTTCATCGCTTGATTAATGCAGCGCCATGCAAACCAACCTTCTCACTTCCGCATGCATGCAGGGGATATTAATGTCCTTGGTTGCTAGTACGAGGCAAAACCCATCAATTTTGCCTCGATTAGTGTTAGTGGCCTTTTGCAAATTGTTATTTTGATATACCGGCCTTGTGTACAAAAAAATGGAGGTAGTAACTATATTTGACTTCCTTCCCCATTGCGGCGACGTCGACGATATCTCGAACGTTGTGGTTTGGCGAAGTGCATTCAACGGAGAACACCATTGAGGGAGACCACGGTAAGTCGTTCGCAAGTGCCGCCTACAAGCCGAGATAACCGCCTTATTTGCATCCAGGAAGTCCGTTGAACCAAAGGACGCGTAAATGTACTAGTACTACTCGTACACAATAGCGTCGTCTGTCCAGCTTAGTGCGGTGAGATGGTTTCGCGAAGAAGACGATGGAGAAGCGAGTCGTGAAGAGTGAAATGATGGTTGCTTCGTCCGTGCTTTGTGATTTGACGCCTCACTGCTTTGTGATTTGTGATAGAAGGGACAGGGAAGTAGACTCTGTCCTCTATACTGTACATGCGTCCAAGCACGGGAGAAAGAGGAGAGACGTTGCATTTTTCTATTCCTTCAATCAATCAATCAATCAGGTAGCTTCGGTTCCATCCTTTTGGCTTTGGCAACACCGTCCACAATGGTTCCCACGATGCAAAAAGCTATTTTCACATTTGGCTACACATTGTGGATGCCCTAACCGTACCACTTGGTTTTGCTCCTATGTGCTATCTATACAAATCTCAATTATATTGATCTAAAAATTTATAGAATCAAGATTAGTAAAAAGGAGGTGATTTTGCCGCGCGGATGGCGGGGGAGGTTTCTTATTTTTAGAGGACGTTGTCCTGGCGGTTTGCTAACATGTGGTCCCACGTGTCAGTACTTTACCAAGCCGATCCGCTTCCCACATGAGGCAGAACAACGGCGGAAGCAACACGTGGTTAACTCGAAGAAGATGAGGGAGAAGCGGATTCAACAACGAGTGAAATGATGGTTGCTCCGTCCCTCCAACTTCTTTTTTAGCATTATTACCTCGTCCCTCCAACTTAACTGCGGGAAAGGTGCAGCTTTGTGATTTGACGCCTCATTGCTCATTACTACGCCGGCGCCATGACTGGGTGCTTCACCCCGGCTGCTCTGCACTGTATTCCGGTATGGCACGTGGACCCAGTAGCTTGATGCTCCACATGTCGGCGAAAGGGACTAGAAGATTTATGAAAGCCAGCGCTCCACTCTTACGATGGAGGAGTACACGACACGACGGCCCAATGAACTGTCACTTGTACTGTATATAGTACTATAGTTTTGTTGTTTCGCACGATCGATCAATACAAACCTGATTAAACAGGAAAGGGCAGGATTTTTCCCGCGCGGTATATGATACTGGCCATACATTTCAAAGGCAATTTTAATGTATGCAAACTGAATAATTAAGTAACAATATGATATCTAGTAAAACTAAAAACACATATGATTTATTGTGTTAGAGTGTAGTAGTAGTGTTGTATTGCATGTTAGATGTAACATGCGAGCGATGTAGAGATGTAGTTTTGGAGGGCCTCTGAGAGAGAAAAGCGTATCGTTTACGAACTTCGAATAAGCTGATTACGGTCACTATATACGTTTTGCAGTGATTATACGGTCACTTGCTCACGGTTCAGCATCGGATTGCACTCTGTTGATCAGCCAAATAGTCTGCGTGGCACCATGTTGACTAGTTAAATTGACCATGTTCCTTGTGGGTCCCACCTGTCAGTCCACATAGGGAAAAGGTCATATAAACACAAATTTACGTAGGCGCGACAAGACTCCACCCCGTGCGCGGGAATCACCTGGTTGTGTATGTGTTTGTCAGGGCCTGATGTGTGCGCATGCACGTGTAGGTTGAGCACTTGAGTGTGAGAGTGTGTGTTGGTCGTGTGGTGTACTGGTGTGTGCATGCATGCGTGCGTGTGTGTTGCGTGCGTGCATGGTTGCGTGTGTACGTGTGAGTGTTGTGTGCGTGCGTGGGTGCATGTGTTCATGTGAGTGTTGCGTGCATGCCGTTCGTGTGCATGCGTGTGTGTGTGTATAATCACCACACCAGCTCCTGTGTGTTAAAACAGACGGCTCAGCATACCAATACAAGGCCACCTTGTCCGTAGTGCCCGCGGTCATGACTTCGAACCACCGTACAATATTTTTTTGTCGTTTGTTTTCATTCTTACTAGCAAGATGCTTGTGCGTTGCACGTAACATCAAGATGCATTTGTATGACTAGTTTATCTTGTGAGAGAAAAGGATGAATGAGGGAAGGCCTTATTTGCAAATGTGGAGAGGTGTGTGGGTACATCTTAGGCAAAATTGTCATAGTTTCTTTCATATCCGTCAGATATAAATCGGACGACCTATATTGCAGGATGGCAGGCACACCATCATCACCAACTCTGTTTTTATAAGAGTGTATTTTATCCCTACTCTTATAAAAAGCATAGTTGGTGATGATCGTGTGCCTGTCATCCTGCAATATAGGCCGTCCGATCTATATCTGACGGATAGGAAGGAAACTATGGCAATTTTGCAAAAAGATACCCACACCCCTCTGCACACTTGCAAATAAGGCCTTCCCTTGTTCATCCTTTTCTCCCACAAGATAAACTACTCATACAAATGCATCTTGATGTTCCATGCAACGCATGGGCATCTTGCTAGTATTTTATAAGAGTGTAGATGTAGAGTAGATACAAGCCGACAGGTGGGCTCGATGGTAGTGAGATAATGTGATGCAGCACTAGAGGTGCCACGTGGAGCGTTTGACTGGTCAACTAGTCGTGTCTTGAGCAAATACAGAGGTGTACGGTGAGCCCGTGACTGTATAATAACCACAAAACATAAATGGTGACCGTAATGAGTGGATTCTGAAGTCCAATGTACGTATCGTGCTTTCGCTTCAAATACAATGATAAATCCTTTGTATATATCGCGAGAGAAATATGAAACATGCGTGAATGTGCTGGGGGCTTACTTTTAGAGGACCTGGAGATAGTTTGTGTGCGTACGTGAAAGGGGCGTAGAGGGGGGTATGTGATGGAGAGAGAGATGCTCTTCGTTTCTCTTTATTATGACTAACTTTATATATAGTATAAAAATATACAAATTCACAGTGCGGAATAAATATCATTGTGGGCACCATGCAGTGCAAGCGTTCATACTCCTCCATATAACTTTGTAATGCTGTATATATGTAGAAATTCATAAATATTTTTTTGGCCACACTTTATTCAAAAGGAATGTTGTATGCTAAATAAACGTGAAGAGAGGGCTTTTTAGATCAATGGGGTACGTGATGTAACATGTGTGAATGTGTAGTTGATGCATTTGGCAGGGCCTAGAGAGGTATCTGTGTGTATTACGTATTCGAGAGAGGCATGGATAGAGGGGTCGACAGGGGGGCGTGGGAGAGATAGCCTGAGAAACGAGAGTGGTCTAGAGAGAGAGACGAATATGACGTCACGGCGAGAGATTCCCTTTAGTGTGTATATGCAAGAGGGGAGTGGATAGAGGCACCAGGAGAATATTTTTTTTGTGTGTGGTGTCTGTGTTGGTATGTGTGGGTGTGAGAAGATAACGAGACATGGGGGCAGAGGGTGTGTCACCGCGTGAGGTCCGGTGGGTCGAGGTGAGGCCCTTCGTTCGGTTCCGTCCTGCGCCACATTGGTCGGCCCGTGACGCATTTAGGGAGACCCATGGATGACTAGTCATACAAGACAAAGATAGCATAATTGTGAAGGACTCTATGTCCACGGACAAAGCCGGCTAGGATTTGTAACCCTAGGTTCTCGGACTAAGGTGACCCCTTTATCTCTGATATTACTATTCATCCAACCTAACTTTAAGGGGCATCCTACAGAATGCTCTGCTAGAATCATACTCGTCAATTAAGAAGAGAGGTGTGAGACAATGCGTGAGAGATATGCCTAAAGATAATGTGCGTACAGGAGACACGTAGGCAGGTCTACGTATATAGAAATGGTATATGGGGATTGTGCATGTGTATGCTTGCGAGAGGAAGAGTGCTTGTGATAAAGGTTAGTGAAAACAGTCGTAAATGGTTACGAGAGGGAGGGAGGGTTATATCGAGAGCATGTGTGCGAGAAAGACACCTTGGGAGAGAGTGTGTGAGCATGTGTGAGAGACCACCGATGGAGACTGAAACTACACGTACAAGACTGTTGTACACATAAATTAAAGATATAAATTATATCCAAATATTAGGATGGGATCATGATATTTGCAATTCGCGTAAGGAACGGTCATTGATCCATCAGACATCTAGATTCTATCAAATTTGAGAATGTCTATGTTATTATTCGACACAATTGATCCACATAGTTAGTATTTTGAACTCCAAACAATGCATCGCTTTAGCAATCGAATATAAATGTGAGTATAGTTCATGTTGTGTGTGTAAAGCACATTATACATAGGAAAGTTACACAATGAACATTATAAATAGCTACCTATGAACTAGCATACATTTGAATTCAACTTAAGGTGGTTTTAAAAAATCGAATTCAACATGAAGTGCATTCAATTATTTGAATTTGATATCATGGCATTTGTAAATCATACCTAAATTATGGGGGCACCAATCTTTGCTTTGATTTTGTACATAATAGCATATGTAGTCGTGTATAAAATAGATTCTAATTTAGCTCCTCCATTCCATAATAATCGTAGTTATAGGATTTTCAAGTGTCAAAATTTCAAAAAGAAGTGGATAATTAATGAGGTTTTCAAACATACAAGGTCAAATTTAATGTTGTCTATTTAGGTCAATCCTCAAAGTTCAAGAGTACTCTAAACGTGAATGCTTGTGTTTCAAAATTTCGAACGAAGTGCCAAAAGAGCCTCTACTCGCCCGAAACCGCATGAGACCAATGTTTGGTAGTACAAGGAAATTACTTTTCTAATAACTCCGACCCATGAAACCTACCGGCCCGACGTCCAAAGGTCTAAACCGGGGTAGGTTTGTAGCTTCATCTAGATGCCACGCAACCGCCTCCGAAAAACATTCATACACAATGGCCGCCTAAGCACACATGTGTGCGGCCGAAATCGCTCCCCCCCACTATTTGGGACACCAGGGATTACCATCCTACCCCCGACCCGCAGTAGGTCCGAAATTTAAGAGGGGGGCAAAGTTTGTACTTTCCCCAAATTTCAAACAAGCACGTCCCATGTTCTGTTCAAAAAAGCCAAAAACAAGCGCGTCCCAGACCGAAACATGGTTCTCCTCCCCTCCCCCCCCCCCGGCCCACCCCTCTGATTCCCCATTCATACTTCATGGGTGCAAAAACTACCTCTCCACCAGCCGTGAAACCCCGGCGTCCTCCGTCCGCCACCCCATTCCACCCATCAACCGCCGCCCTCCTCCATCACGCCGGAGCCGATACCCCGACGTCGTCTTCCACCGCAACCTCAACTGCAACGCCCTCCACGGCTAGTAGTTGAAGCCGAGGCCGAGCCGTCCGTACCCAAGCCAGTTCAACCACGCCGTCCTGCGCCTCACCGCTGCGGCTCCAACTTCGCCACCGTCCACCGCACCAGAGCTGTTCTTGCTACGCCATCCTTCGCCGCCTCGGATTTGCTTCCCCTCCGCCGACATACGGCCACAGCAACACAGTCAACAATTTGGCCATGGGTTCGTCCAAGGCTGCACCCTCCTCCAAAACATTGGTTCTCCCGGCAAAAAGAAGAAGATCGCCGCGACATATGGAGGACCCAACACTGGCCACCGGAAATGGTACTCCTCTTCCCTTATTCGTGCAAATCTTACGTGTCTGCTTGCACGGTATTCATCCCACAGAAGACACTAGTTGACCGCTTCTTATTGATACTAGATGTTCCTAGTAACTCGGGATGCACAAGGTTTCTCCTCACATACCATTTCACCTTAGCTAGAGGTCCGTCGCCCCCTTGAATTTCAATTCCTGGTCAGTTGATTCCCAATTAACGTAAGCATTCCCCAGCGTAACAGGCGCTAGTCCGCCTATTACACCGGGAAGCAGCGCCTCGGTGTTTATCTAGGGGCGTGTGGGGCCTAGAATCTTGGCGCCCGTCGGAGGTCGGCCGGGATTAAAGG
Source organism: Aegilops longissima (assembly GCA_021605205.1). NCBI lineage: Eukaryota > Viridiplantae > Streptophyta > Magnoliopsida > Poales > Poaceae > Aegilops > Aegilops longissima. The sequence continues at coordinate 244,418,275 of CM038680.1, read as the reverse complement.
GATGGCACAGGCGCTGCCAAGCACTGGCGGTGGTGTGAGGTCGAGGGAGGCGGGCGATGGAGGCGAGGATCAGGCGGTGGTGGTGGCGATTCGAGAAAGATCGTCAAAGTGATGGCGGGAGGTAGAGCGAAGGCCACCTACCGTTCCTTATAGATCGACGGTTCATTAAAAATCGGTGACCTATTTATTTTCAGTTGAGTATTATCTTGACATGACCACATGTGGTGGTGTCTTTGGAGGAGTACCGGCATTTCTGTGCTCATATATTAGAAAATCATACGGAGTAGAATTTAATTTTGTTTGCCATGCAATGTTGTAGAGCTATCATATGTCTCCTGTCATTTATTTTTCAGCCACCGCTATCTCGCTACTTTTACGATTGCACTAGTTCTGCACACACTTCACCCATACTCTCACTATTGTGTTTTTATGCAAGGGTATTTCAGACCCTGCCTTGTGAAGAAGAGAAAAGATAAGAGAGAAGTCGCCCCGGCGTGGTGCAGCGGCTAAGCCAGACACGTTTCAAGACTTTAAAGGGTGTAGTGTCAGCAGATGGAGACGGGCAACGTAGCTCTGGAGTTGATGATCTCGCTCGCCATGAACCACCATCCCAGGTGCTTGCTTTAACTTCACGGTGTCACATGTGGTTGCATGTTCCATATGGTGTCTAGCTTGTATTCGAAAGGCCGAAGTCAGTCTTTATTAAGATAAGGAAAGATATTTTTTACATGAACCACCATCCCGTGAGCACCAGAAGACAAATAGCTAGTCAGGGCACTGGCCGAGCCAGTGACAAGCCCAGCAAAGAGAGGCATCACCTGAAAACCAACTAAAAAGCCGCAATGGTGGCGAAGCAGCCCGCCTCCCACCAGGCTCTCAGGTCCTAGATGATCATGCTCACCACTCCAGCCGGATGTCTAGCTTGTATTGCTTCCAATTTGGTTAAATTGCATCTGCTTATCTTACACATTATACCTTTGAATATGACATGTCTTTCTGTTTTTGGTACATACTAGTACATCTGTGTATTAACCATGTTCTTACATCAAACTAATGTTCTTGTGTATCCCTCATCAATCACTTATGATGAGGCAGTCAGGCAAGTGGAATACTCCTCATTTAAAGAATGCAGCGTCAGCCTCCCGACATGATTCTCAAGAAACAGCAAGGCTGGATGAAGATAGTGAACATAGCTCTGTAGTTGATTACCGTATTTCCCCTACACTAGCATCGCAGGTGCTTGCTCTAACTTGGCAGCGTGATATGTGGTTGCATGTTGCATATGGTGTCTAGATTGTAATTCTTCCAATCTGGTTAAACTGCATATGCTATTCTGCTTAGCTTATACATTATACATGTTAATGTGACATGCCTTCCTGTATTTAGTACATAGTACATCTATCTATTAAGCATGTCCTCACATAAAACTATTGTTTTTTTGTATCCCACATAAATCAATATGACGAGACACCTTCAGTATATGCAGTGTGATATTAATTGCATCTTTGATATGATTTATAGCATGCGCTGCTTCTAATTTGTTGAAATGCCATTTATGATGGGACACTTTTAACTTGGCAGAGTCATATTGGTTGCATCTTTCACGTGGTGTCTAGCTTGCATTGCTTCTTATTTGGTGAAATGGTTTCTGCTTAGTTTACACAAACAGTTGTGAATATGCTATGCCGTCCTGTTTTTCGTATTATTCCATCCTGTAATCATGTGTTTGCCTTACATGAAAGTAGTGATTGTCAGTATCATGCACGAATGAGTTCTGAAGAGTGAATTTTATTGCTTTTTCTTGTCGGTTTTACTTGACAATTCAAAATCAATAAAGCAGAAGGAAGTTAGCAAGGCAGCAGATGAAGGTGCTCCTTCAAATGGAGGCCTCTCTGATTCTACTCATCCATCCCCCCCAAGATGATTTCCAAGACAACACATGCATAGACACTCAACGTAGCTATGTTGGTGATGAGCACGTCTCCCCTAGTGCACCATCACAGGTGCTCCCTCTAACTTGGCACTGTTATATGTGGTTGCATGTTATGTATGATGTCTAGCTTGTATTGCTTCTAATTTTGTTGAATTTCATCTGCTTACTTTACACATTATACTTGTGACTAAGACATGTGTTCCTGTTTCTAGAACATACAATATCTGTCTATCACACCATGTTCTTACATAAAAGTACATTTGTTCTGAAGAACAAAATTGTTATTCATTTTTCTTGTCGGCTTGACTTAACATGGCACAGAGAAAGAGGAAGCAAGACAGAACGATAGGGAAAGGGAAGCAGAACAATCCTGCAGGTTCTCCTTGTACTGATGGTGCAATAGAAGTTCAAAGTCCAGCGGAAAATTGTACCGACAGGGTATCCCATGCTACACGAGCTGCAGAACAAGCCAAACAGAAACAAATAGCTGCCACCAAACAAGCAGAGACAACCCTAGTTGTTGCAACACCTTCCACAGTACCACCAGTTGCATGATTTACTCGTTCGTCAACTCAGCTAGCAGCATGTTCCCAAGCTCCCTTGCCACCTGACACTACTTCCAAAGCACTCTTGACACAAGATGAGTTGGCAAGATCAGATGAACTTTGTGAGCTTCAACAGCAAGAAGGTAGTTGCTGGAGTCAAGTTTCAGTTGCATGCTTCTTTATATGTAGTCTTATAGTTTGATGTACACTAACACTTCCTATGTTTGTTGTTGGACTAGCACTTAGGCGCAAGAGGAAACAAACATCAGGGATAATGCTCGATAGGTTAACTAAATCTAGAGGAGGAAGAATGGAGATCCATTTTGAGGCAGGTTTAAAAAGGCCACATGATGCTACAAAGTCAGCCAAGTTAGTATCGAGGCAGCGGTCTTTGTTAGGTGTCATGTCGTATCCTCCCAACATGGATTGATATAGGAATGACAAAGAGCGAAACCAGTTCAACACCTTTCTCGACCATTTACCTGTAAGTATGGTTATGTATGGAAACTAGTAATATCATCTTGCTCTGTCCAATACTTTCTAGGTTGCTGATAATGAGACTCCCATAATTTTCAATAGATGAGGTTCAAGTTGGATAGCCAAGATGATGCAACCAAACAAGCTTGCACCCATGTTTTCAAGTCTGCTCTGCGACAGTATCGGTATAACTTTAGAAAACTCACTTTGAAGGCAAGGCTAACAGTGAACTTGCCCAAACATCTCCAGTGGAAAATATATCTGATGAAGACTGGAGAGGCCTCGTTAAACACTGGTCCGATCCGAAGTATCAAGTACATTATATATATACATGTCATCAGATCACATGTTGAAGTCCTCTTTACGCATGTGCCACACAAATCTATCTTCTTGTAGGTGAACTATTCAAAGAACAAGGCCAACCGCACGAAAGTGAAATTCCAATGCACAGCGGGATCTCGTAGCTATATTGCACCTTGTGAGGCTCTTGTAATTAGCTATTGTTTCACTCTTTTATTTGTACCATATTATCGGATCTATATTGACTTGTTCCAAATGCGTGGAAAGCCGCAAGGACCAAAAATACCTGAACCAAATGTTGTGGAAATCTTCAAGGACTGTCACACCGGCAAGGCGAAGGTCATGACTACACCGATCAAAGCATTGTTGTAAGTCCTTAATCCTCATGCCTTTTAACTACTACTTAGTCGACTTGTGCCTTGAACTGCATGGTTTGCAGCCAATGTCTATTACTCTTTTCAATTTTATACACAATTGTCTTAGCGTATCATTGCACCTTACAAGGTTTAAAAGACAGGAGTGATGTTCCTTTGATCTTGACCTGTAATCTAGTTCCGTGCTGGACTTGCCCACACAATGTTACAATTGCTGTTTATGCATTCTCGATTGTTTTGTGATACGAATGATGTCATACTATGCTTAACGTATTATAAACTCCGTCTGTTTATCTTTAGCCCTCAATACAATGTGAAGAAATAGACAATACATTAGCAATGGTACATGGTCATATGTTTGGAACCTGGTTTTATTATGTACTTTGCAATAAAATACAACTATTATTTTACATGGGTTCACCAGAATAAGTTATGTATATAGACCAAAGCTATTTTGTTTGGTTTTGTTGCCTCCTTAATATCTTACATTCGGTACTACTAATGTAAAACCACAACTTGTCGTGAGCTATGGAAAAATGGTGGAACCGCCATCTTACGAAGGTGGCGAGGCAACTATAACGCAATGTCGCTCTTGCTGCGGTGGGTCGATACTGTCCACTAACGAGTGCCAAAAGCACGTTCTGCATAATCTTGGGTTGGTTGTTAAGGCAATCTCGTCCAAACTGCCTCATGATCAAGATATGCAAGCTCAAAACAATGTTGCATCTGCGCTCCAGACACAAGTCCATTCCCTAACAGAGACCCTTTGTGAAACAAGGAGAGACATTGTTTGATGTTGTCAAGATATGCATGGTTTTGAAACCAGACTATCAGACATTTGCTATGTTGTTCAGGAGCCTAGGAGAAGCGAAGGCGAAGGTTATGGTGCTCCATCGGACAATCTGACATGAAAGCGTAATGATCATGTCAAATGGTGAGCTTACGAACTTCGGTGGTGCATTTATCTGCTAGACTGTTAACTTTTATGCCAACCTTCCTTTTGTTTTATAGTTGTAATTTGTTTTGGTGCGATAAAATTTGTTCTTAACGTGGAGCCACCGGCTGAAGAAAACAGCAAGCCATTTCTGTATAGTGTAGGGTGTTCCCTATATTTGCACTGGTGGCGAACTTTCATGCCCACCGGCTGCAGTTTACATGGGCCTCCTACGGGCCGTAGAAACAATGGGCCTTCTACGCGGTGTAGAAACAATGGGCCTTATACGGGCCGTAGACACAATGGGCCTTCTATGGGCCATATCATCAATGGGCCTTCTACGGGCTTATGATCGCTTGGCCAAACATGGGCCAATAACAAACCACATTATGGTCGTAAATGGGCTAGAGTTGAAATCAACCGTTCATGGGCCGACCATAACGGGCCATCGTTAATCGGCCGTATTTTGATGACGCTATGAAAATGGCCCAACGTATTAACGGGCCACAAAAGGGCCGACTGTAACCACGGGCTGAATTTGCCCCACAAGCAGAAAATGATAGTAATGGGCCGTAAGTAAACTAATGTGGAAATGAGCCCAAGAATAAATGGGCCCCGAGAAGGCGAAAGATAACATGGGCTGGAAGCGGCTGTGAAATAATGGGCCGTTAATGGGTATAAAGTGATACTTTGTTCATTACGGGCCGGTTTCACCACGGGCCGTTAATGGGTATAAAGTGATACCTTTGTTCATTACGGGCCGGTTTACCACGGGCCGTTAATGGGCCAAAGTAATAAGGGCCTCATATGGGCGAAAAGGCGTCATGGGCCATACATGGGCGGAAGTTAAAGCGGGCTAGAATTATATTGGACAGCCGGATGGCGCTCTGGTCCTAATTCGGTTAGGCGTGGCGGGCCCTCGGTTAGCGGGCTGTAAATGGGCTATATGCGAATAGGCCTTTAACAGGCTTGCCGTGGGCCGGCCCGCCACCTTTTGACCAAGTCAAATGCGCCGGCCTTTTCACAGGAATGGGCCTCTATTGGGTCGTGCCACGTGTTGACGTATCATAGGCGCTTTGTGCCCAATGAGTGGATGATATCTGTCCCAACGGTGAGCCGACACGTGTTTCCTCCAGTCAATGATGAGTTTACACGTGGAAAATCCCCATTGGTTGGGGCTGTTAACGGGTTATCGGATCCAAAATAGGACCCGATAGCTTAACGGCATTTCGTTACGGTGGATGCCACGTGTCGGTCATCCTTGACGAAAGCACTTCTGTGACGCGCGATTTATCGTCATGGAAGTGGACACTTCCGTGATGATAATTTTGGTAATGTCATGGAACACTTCTACGATAGCACAGGTATGACTATCTTGATTCTGTCATAAATTTGTCATGGATGTGCATGCATGACAGAAAATGTGACCTACTGTGACAAACATGTATCATCACGGAAGTGTCTTTTTTTTGTAGTGCACCTCAAGTATTCATACCGCAAGACATATATCATGTGTTCTCATCTCTGAATATTCAATCCGACATGACAAAACTTCAAAGGGTAAAGATTCAATTCATCACAACAAGACTATAGAGGGGAGAAACATCATATGATCCAACTATATTAACAAAGCCCATGATATAGATCACGAGAGAGAGAGAGAGAGAGAGAGAGAGAGAGAGAGAGAGAGAGAAAGAGAGATAAAACACATAGCTACTGGTACAAACCCTCAGCCCCGAGGGTGGACTACTCCTTCCTCATCGTGGTGGCCGGCGGGATGATGAAGATGGCCACCGGAGATGATTCCCTTCCGGCAGGTGCCGAGCGGGTCTGATTGGTTTTCGGTGGCTCTGAAGCCTGCGTGGCGGAACATCTGATCTAGGTTAACCCCAATGGGTTTCAGAATATTTGGGAATTTATAGTGCAAAGAGGGGGTGTGGGAGGCCACCGAGGTGGGCACAACCCACCTGGGCGCGCCAGGGGGCCCTGGCGCGCCCTGGTGGGTTATGCCCCCCTCGGGGCACAATGGATGTCTTCTGGCCCATAAAAATCCTCGTGGAGTTTCGTTGCGTTTGGACTCCGTTTGGTATTGATTTCCTGCGATGTAAAAAACAAGCAAAAAACAACAACTGACACAGGGCACTGGGTCAATAGATTAGTCCCAAAAAATGATATAAAGTTGCTATAAAATGATTGTAAAACATCCAAGAACGATAAAATAATAGCATGAATACTTCATAAATAATAGATACGTTGGAGACGTATCAGTTTCGCAGCCCCAAACTTTAAGAAACGACAACTTAGGTTTCTTGCCAAACCACAGTTCATACGGTGTCGTCTCAACGGATTTAGACGGTGCCCTATTTAACGTGAATGCAGTTGTCTCTAATGCATAACCCCAAAACAATAATGGTAAATCGGTAAGAGACATCGTAGATCGGACATATATAATAAAGTACGGTTATGACGTTCGGACACACCATTACGCCGTGGTGTTCCAGGTGGCGTGAGTTGTGAAACTATTCCACATTGTTTTAAATGAAGGACAAACTCGTAACTCAAATGTTCGCCTCCGCGATCAGAACGTAGAAACTTTATTTTCTTGTTATGACGATTCTCCACTTCACTTTGTAATTCTTTGAACTTTTCAAATGTTTCATTCTTGTGTTTCATCAAGATATACCCATATCTGCTCAAATCATCTGTGAAGGTCAGAAAAATAACGATACCCGCCACGACCTTCAACAATCATCGGACCGCATACATCGGTATTTATTATTTCCAGTAAGTCATTAGCTCGCTCCATTTGTTCAGAGAACGGAGTTTTAGTCATCTTTCCCATGAGGCATGGTTCGCAAGTATCAAACGATTCATAATCAAGTGATTCCAAAAAGTCCATCTGTATGGAGTTTCTTCATGCGCTTTACACCAATATGACCTAAATGGCAGTGCCACAAATATGTTGCACTATCATTATCAACTTTGCATCTTTTGGCATCAATATTATGAATATGTGTATCACCACAATCGAGATTCAACAAAAATAGACCACTCTTCAAGGGTTCATGACCATAAAAGATATTACTTATATAAATAGAACAACCATTATTCTCTGATTTAAATGAATAACCGTCTCACACTAAACAAGATCCAGATATAATATTCGTGCTCAACGCTGGCACCAAATAACAATTATTCAGGTCTAAAACTAATCCCGAAGGTAGATGTAGAGGTAGTGTGCCCACGGAGATCACATTGACCTTGGAACCATTCCCGACGCGCATCGTTGCCTCGTCCTTAGCCAATCTTCGTTTAATCTGTAGCCCATGTTTCAAGTTACAAATATGAGCAATCGAACCAGTATCAAATACCCAGGCACTACTACGAGCATTAGTAAGGTACACATCAATAACATGTATATCAAATATACCTTTGTAATCTTTGCCATCCTTCTTATCCGCCAAATACTTGGGGCAGTTACGCTTCTAGTGACCAGTCCATTTGTAGTATAAGCACCCAGTTTCAGGCTTGGGTCCAGATGTGGGCTTCTTCCCAGGAGTGGCAACTTGCTTGCCCTTCTTCTTGAAGTTCCCCTTCTTTCCCTTGCCCTTTTTCTTGAAACTAGTGGTCTTGTTAACCATTAACACTTGATGATCCTTCTTGATTTCTACCTTCGCAGCTTTGAGCATTGCGAAGAGCTCGGGAATTGTCTTATCCATCCCTTGCATATTATAGTTCATCATGAAGCCTTTGTTGCCTAGTGGCAGTGATTGAGGAACTCGGTCAATAACACTATCATCTGGAAGATTAACTCCCAGCCGAGTCAAGTGATTATGATACCCAGACATTTTGAGTAAGTGTTCACTGATAGAACTGTTCTCCTCCATCTTGCAACTATAGAACTTGTTGGAGACTTCATATCTCTCAACTCGAGCATTTGCTTGAAATATTAACTTCAATTCCTGGAACATCTCATATGGTCCATGACGTTCAAAACGTCTTTGAAGTCCCGATTCTAAGCCGTAAAGCATGGCACACTGAAATATCGAGTATTCATCAGATCGAGCTTGCCAGGCGTTCATAACATCAGTATATGCTCCTGCAATATGCCTTCCACCTAGCGGTGCATCAAGGACGTAATTCTTCTGTGCAGCAATGAGGATAATCCTGAAGTTACGGACCCAATCTGTGTAGTTGCTACCATCATCTTTCAACTTAGCTTTCTCTAGGAACGCATGAAAATTTAAGGGAACGGTAGCACGTGCCATTGATCTACAACATAGATATGCAAAAACTATCATGACTAAGTTCATGATAAATTAAGAATCAAATTACTTAAGAACTCCCACTTAGATAGATATCCCTCAAGTCATCTAAATGATACGTGATCCAAATCAACTAAACCATGTTCGATCATCACATGAGATGGAGTAGTCAACAATGGTGAACATCTCTATGTTGATCATATCTACTATATGATTCACGTTTGACCTTTCGGTCTCCAGTGTTCCGAGGCCATGTCTGTACATGCCAGGCTCGTCAAGTTTAACCCGAGTATTCCGCATGTGCAAAACTGTCTTGCACCCATTGTATGTGAACGTAGAGTCTATCACACCCGATCATCACGTGGTGCCTCAACACGACATTTAACCATGGAATGCATACTCAGGGAGAACACTTATACCTTGAAATTTAGTGAAGGGATCATCTTATAATGCTACCGCCATACTAAGCAAAATAAGAAGCATAAAAGATGAACATCACATGCAATCAATGTATGTGACATGATATGGCCATCATCATCTTGTGCTTTTGATCTCCGTCTCCAAAGCATTGTAATGATCTCCATTGTCACCGGCTTGACACCTTGATCTCCATCGTTGCGTCGTGGTCGTCTCGCCCACTATTGCTTCTACAACTATCGCTAACGCATAGTGATAAAGTAAAGAAATTACATGTCATTTGCATTTCACATAATAACGAGACAACCATAAGGCTCCTGCCGGTTGCCGATAACTTTTACAAAACATGATCATTTCATACACCAAAGTATATTACATCATGTCTTGACCATATCACATCACAACATGCCCTGCAAAAACAAGTTAGACATCCTCTACTTTGTTGTTGCAAGTTTTACGTGGCTGCTACGGGCTTCTACAAAGAACCATTCTTAGCTACGCATCAAAACCACAACGGTGATTTATCAGGTTTGTTGTTTTAACCTTCAACAAGGACCGGCCGCAATCAAACTCGATTCAACTAAAGTAGGAGAAACAGACACCCGCTAGCCACATTTATGCAAAACTAGTTGCATGTCTGTCGGTGGAACCGGTCTCATGAACGTGGTCATGTAAGGTTGGTCCGAGCCGCTTCATCCAACAATACTGTCGAATCAAAATAAGACATTGGTGGTAAGCACTATGACGATCACCGCCCACAACTCTTTGTGTTCTACTCGTGCATATCATCTACGCATAGACTGGCTTGGATGCCACTTTAGGGAAACGTGGCATGCAATTTCAAAAAAAATTGCTACGCTCATGGACTGGAAACCCTCGTGGACTGGAAGCGGAAGCGTCTGATGACGCGGTTGATGTAGTCAAACTTCTTCTAGCTCCGACTGATCAAGCATCGAATGCACCTCACCTCCGAGTTCTGCACATGTTCAGCGTGATGACGTCCCTCGCCTTCTTGATCCAGCAAGGTGTTGAGGAAGTAGATGAGTTCCATTAACACGGCGGTGTGGTGACGGTGTGTAACATCCCAAATTTTCAATTTGGAATGTTATACATAGATCATCATTGCATATCATATTTTTGTTGCATTGTTGGCTCGATCCTAGAAATTCTACGCAACTCAAGGACCCACGGAGAGAGTTGGGGATTTCGTTATTTTCATATTTGAGTTTTCTCAAATTTTGAAAATAGGATCATTTGATTTTAATTACTTTATCTTCAATTATTTCGATTACAAAAATATGAGAAAGGGAATAAAATGACTTTCCCAAAATAAAGAAATAATGAGGATTTAATAATAAAATCAAATAAGATTTTATTTTGGAGTTTTTCGCCATTTTATTTGAATTTAGGAAAAATGTGCGTTTTTCAAAATTGCATTTAGGCCCCAAATAAATGTTCATCTTGTCCAGCTTGATTTTAGAAGCCGGGGAAAATTTATTTTGGGATTTTTCGAGTCCATTTAGTATTTCTTTCGTTTGTTTTTATGCATGAAATTATTTTAAAAAATGAACCGACCTACGGGCCGTGTCCGACCGGGACTCCGGCCCGGTAGGCTTTATAAGCCGGGGGAGAGCCAGCCCAGCCCGAGCCGCCCCGCGCCCCCAAACCCTAGCACCCGCGCCGCCGCCGCCGCGCCGCCGCCGCCGCCGCCGCCGCCGCCTGCGCCGCCGCCGACCCGCCGCCCGAGGTGCCTCGAAATCCGTCATTGCCGTTTTTTGAAAAACCGTTCGTAATCCGTCGGTTTTAAATCGGTTTTTTTCGATTTCATTTTTTATTAGATCATTTTTTATTTTCGGTTCGGTTAAATAGCGGCGTTAAGCTCGTTCGTTCGCTTTTACGAACGTGTTAAATCAAATTAGATCTAGTTAACGAGCGTTCGTTCGTTAACCTGTTCATCGTTTTCTTTTCTCGGATTTAAATCGCGATTTTTCTGATCGCGATTTCGATCCGATTTCCGTTTTAGTATAACTTTTCGCTCGTTTATCGAATCGAGGCGATTCAAGCGCTGGAGTTTAAATCTCGAAACCCTCTTTCCGAATAACCAACTTAAACAAGTTTTGCCTCTGTAAAATTTGACTTAGATCCAGATTAGTAAAACGGAGCTGTTTTCTTTTGCCGTTTGACTTTCGTTGCTTCGTTTGATTTGATTCTTTTTGCAAACCGGAGTTCTTAAGTTGAACTTTCTGGTTAGATCTTTTATTTGAGATTTACATGTGCATTAGATGAGTACTTATTGTATGCTTGTTTGTTTATGCGCAATAGAATACCGAGTCGCTACTTTGTTACTTCGAGTCTCTAGGTTTCGCGGATTATCAGCAAGGCAAGTAACACTTTGATCATACCTTTTCTACTACCCAGTTTTATTGCATTAGATCAATCCTCAAACATTGCATGATTAGGATCTAATTAAATTGTGGGATGGGAAGTAGATGAGGTAGTACCTATTACATTTATTATCAAACCTTTGGGAGTTACTTCTACGTTTGCTTATTATGCCATGCTATGCTAGTAGACGTGGATTGGGTGAGTGTATCCATGACGGATGTGAGATTGTTAATTAATGGTTTACTTAAGGTGGCAACTTAAACACACATCTAGGTGGATTGAGGTACTGGTTTCCGAGATTTGCACTGTTTTCTTGGACCGCCACCCGGGCTCAAAGGGATCATGAGATTATTCATGCTAGAAACTTCCGTGTGCAGCCACATGCTACTATGGGCTCTAGCATAGTTGACTAAGTCGTGCGAACTCTTACAGGTAGACTAGTAGATGTAGGGGTTGTAGGTTGGTACGGTCTACCCATACGTAAGGTGCAAGCGCTTTAGAAAAACTATGGCTCGGTCATCTGTTTCTCAAACACCATGTAGTGCGAGAAATCAAACGGAGGAGATCGAGTCTAGTGGGGAAAAGTGCACAAACCTCTGCAGAGTGTAACAAACTAATCATGGTTAGTCGTGTCCCCGGTTATGGACATCTTGAGTATCTAGTACTTGGATATCATGTGAATCTCATCATGTTACTCTAATTAATATTGTTGGGTTGTTAATGATTACTTTAATTGGGATTGAGGATGCTGTCAAGCATTCTCAATGTTTAACAACCACCATGATTGTTAAATAAACTTATTCCTTTGCAGTAGGGAAAAATTGGCTTTTCGCAAAACTATAACCATAGAGCTTTCCACCAGCCATATATGCATGTAGTATAGGCTTACTCTTTCATTACTCCCTATGTGTTACTTTGCCAGCATATTCCATGTGCTGACCCGTTTACGGGCTGCAACGTTTCGTGTTGCATATTTTTCAGACGACGAGTAAGGTGCGTTTTAGGTCGTGGTTCTATACTCAGTGATGCCGTTGGAGTTGAGGGACTCACTTATTTCTTCCAAGCCTTCCGCTGTTATCGTTTTTAGATGGCCTTAAGCCATATTTATTTTATTAAGGTCTCTCTTGAGACATTCGATGTAATAAGTGTGTGATTGCTACTCTGTTATAAATCCTTCAAGTCTTGTGTGGTGTCGGCATTCTTGATCCGAGGATGACACTTAGCACGAGATCGACTATTTGAGGTGCAGGTCGCTACAAAGATGGTATCGAGCACACGTGTTGTTGGACACGACCATTAAGCTAAAGCCCTAGATCACTACTCTCTTCTCATTTCTAACTCCTCATCTTTTCTACTCTTTTAGGATGGTGAGCGAGGATCAAGTTCACCCAGCGGATGAAGATACACCCTTTGGGCGACACGAAGGAAGTCACTAAGTACCGAACATCGGAATACCAAGCTTCACGGGACCTACAATTCCACTTTACCCGAAGAGGAGCTGGAAGATTCAAGCTCAAGTTCCGGAAGGGCGTTCGCGCCGATCCACGGAGCCCATAGAGTGTGTTTTAATGCACCAACTGGAGTGCAGGAAAGAGCATGGCAGCTCACATAACCATGGGACGAATTGGAGAAGTTTACCAAGATGACCTCAAGGATACTATCTACCAGATTTGCGGACGCCGAGATGAACAATGGGAGATAGTTAGCACTAAGAAGGATCGATCCATGCAGCTTTCATCCAAGAGTTAAATCAGCACATTCGGCCGCCAGAGAACCGGATGTCTTGTGAGACATGATGGAGTTGAAGAAAGCAAAAGCCAAGATTATCGAACTAGAAGGAGGCGAAGGCCACTTGCAAGGACTACATGGAGGAGATTGTAGCTCTAGTGAGACAAGACGGCGATCTTAAGGAGAAGATTGAAGAACTCATGGGGAATTCAGCACCCGGAGGAGAGGATGAAGATTGCACCTGTCCAGAGAACTACATCATCATCAACGACACCGATTCCGATCCTAGTGATGATGATTTCGAAGACGAAGCTGGAGCAGATATCATGGAGTCTTCATCGCAGCAGTTTTTCTAGTTGACCACCATCATAGTAGTAGTGTTCCACCATGTACATAGTATAGTCCAAGCACTTCTGTAACGATAGTTAGACTGTTGTATGCCCTTGTTTGATTTGATTGGAGTGATATTGTGTGTTTTTGTCTCATTTGCATATGGGTAGTGTTTTCTCCCTAGACCTCATTCTATTCTTAACTCTCGTCTTTTCTATAAACCCCTCAGATGCCTCCGAGACGCGACCCCGGATTTGTTTTCCCGCCGGAGATCACTCAGTTGATTCAGCAGCAGAATGCCTTGATTCAAACATTGGTACAAACCAAGGCAACAACAACAACAACAACCCACCACCACCACCACCTGTTGACCATTTGACCAGTTTCTTAAGGCTGAATCCGCGGTGTTTTCAAAGAGTAATCGAGCCGATAGTAGCAGATGATTGGCTCCGCAACATAGGGAGGATTTGACCACTGCAGGATGTCTGAGATGGGGAAAAGGTGAAATTTGCCGCACATCAGCTTGAAGGACTGCGGCAGCATGGTGGGAGAATTTTATAGCCACTTATCCTGAGACACCTTTGTCACATGGGATCGATTTGACAAGCTTTCCGTCTGCCCATGTTTCAGCAGGAGCTATGGCCATGAAGAAGCGTGAGTTTCGCAACTTGCACCAAGGAGGACCAGACGGTTGGCGATATGTGAATGATTTTAGTAAGTTAGCACGTTATGCCCCGGATAGCGTTACTACGAGATCTGACTAAGCGGGAGAAGTTTCTAGAAGGACTGAATGATGAGTGAGCATGCAGTTGATGGTAGCCACCTTCAATAACTACCGGGAGTTAGTAGACCGTGCTCTTATGATTGAAGGAAGCAGCAGCAGATTGACAATCGCAAGAGAAAGTATGGACGGGGAAGTATAACTCGAGCTCGGCAGAAACTACGCTTTACCCCGAAGCCAGGAGGGCAATTTCAGCATACTCACGGAGGAGGTAGCTCGCACAATCATAATGGCACAAAGAATGGAAACGGGAATGGAGGAAGTAATGGACAAAACCGTACCAACCCATCAACACCATCCAAGGTAGACCTGAGCCATATCACTTGTTTTAAGTGCCGTAAGACTGGGCATTATGCAAATGAATGTCCAGAAGCCCAAAATGGCAACGGCAATGGAAGCTCAGGAAAGAAGCCGAACCCTTTCAATAGGGGACAGGTGAACCACGTTACCGTGGAGGAGGTTGAAGCTCAGCCAGACGCAGTAATAGGTAAGTTTTCGGTTAAGACATTTACTGCAGTTGTTCTTTTTGATACTGGTGCATCGCATTCATACATATCAAGGGGATTTGTGGATAAGTATAAATTACCAACCCAAGCCCTTAGGTCGCCCATGCTAGTAACCTCACCTGGAGCGGAATATATGGCAAGTATATGGTGCGATCGACTGCCATTAAGGATTGGAAACTACTTATTTCCCTCGGACCTAATAGTTTTGGAATCCCAAGGATTGGATGTGATATTAGGCATGGATTGGTTATCAAAGTATGGAGGGAATATTGATTGCGCCAGTAAGTCGATTTTTCTTACCACCCCAGAAGGAAGGAGAATCAAGTATGTTTCACGGCATGAGCCGAGGAGGGCACATGTAAATTCCTTATCAGGAGTTGTGCAGGAGGAAGTACCAGTGGTAAGGGATTATCCGGACGTGTTTCCGGAAGAGTTGCCAGGCATGCCACCAGACAGAGACATTGAGTTTCTGATTGAACTACTGCCAGGCACTGGGCCAATATCTAAGAGACCGTATAGGATGCCAGCCCAAGATTTGGAGGAAATTAAGAAGCAGATTAAGGAGTTACAAGATAAAGGTTTAATTCGCCCAAGTTCTTCGCCTTGGCGATCGCCAGTACTTCTAGTGGAAAAGAAGGATGGATCGTTAAGAATGGTTGTTGATTATCGAGGATTGAATGAAGTGACCATTAAGAACAAATACCCGTTGCCGATGATCAACGACTTGTTTGACCAACTGCAATGAGCTAAGGTATTTTCCAAGATCGATTTGCGATCAGGATACCATCATTTGAAGATTTGGGAGCAGGATATACCTAAGACGGCTTTTACCACCAGGTACGGGCTGTATGAGTATACCGTTATGTCATTTGGTCTGACTAACGCCCCAGCCTATTTTATGAACATGATGAACAAGGTGTTTATGGAGTTTTTGGATAAGTTAAATCGTGGTATTCATTGGCGATATTTTGGTCTACTCAAAGAATGAAGAAGAACATAAGGAGCACTTGCATTTGGTACTCGAGAAGCTCAGAGAACATCAGTTGTATGCCAAGTTCAGCAAGTGTGAGTTTTGGTTAAAGGAAGTTGGATTTCTCGGACATGTTATATCCGGAGAAGGTATAGCAGTAGACCCCACTAAAGTTGCCACGGTGCCAAACTTGGAAGCGCCAACAACAGTTGGAGAGATCCGAAGTTTCCTTGGACTCGCAGGATACTACCGGAGATTCATTGAGAATTTCTCGAAGATTGCGAAGCCTATGACAGAATTATTGAAGAAGGATACCAAGTTTATATGAACTGAAGAGTGTGAGGCTAGTTTCCAAGAGTTGAAGAAACGTTTGGTTACCTCACCAGTGTTGATTCTGCCAGACCAGACTAAAGATTATGAGGTGTATTGCGACGCTTCACGTCGAGGACTTGGAGCAGTGCTCATGCAGGAGGGAAGAGTTGTTTCGTATGCTTCACGACAACTGAAACCTCACGAATTAAACTATGCCACACATGATTTGGAGTTAGCAGCCGTAGTGCATGCATTGAAAACATGGAGGCATTTCCTCATTGGAAATCATTGTGAGGTGTACACGGATCACAAGAGTTTGAAGTACATATTCACGCAGAAGGAGTTAAACCTCAGACAAAGGAGATGGTTGGAGCTCATCAAGGATTATGATATGAGATTGCATTATCACCCCGGAAAGGCTAACGTGGTAGCAGACGCGTTGAGCCGTAAGAGTCATGTCAACATCCTAATGACCGGAGGTTTACCAAAAGAATTAGCCGAGGAATTCCGGGAGCTATGTTTGGAAATAGTTCCGAGAGGCTATGTAGCAGCGTTGGAGATTTAGTCTACTTTGATGGATAAAATCAGAGAAGCTCAAAGGACAGATAAGGAAGTTGCTTCTATTAAGGAGAAGATGAGAAAGGGAAAAGCAAATGGATTTCGTGAGGATGAGCACGATACCTTATGGTTTGAGGACCGCGTTTATGTGCCAAGTGATCCGGAGATTCGGAAGTTGATTTTGCAAGAGGCACATGATTCGCCGTATTCGATCCACCCCGGAAATACCAAGATGTATTTGGATTTGAAGGATACTTTCTGGTGGACCGGGATGAAGAAAGATATTGCAGAGTATGTAGCAGTTTGTGATGTGTGTCAAAAAGTGAAGGCAGAACATCAGAAGCCAGCAGGATTGGTACAGCCATTGCCTATACCCGAATGAAAGTGGGATAAACTAGGCATGGATTTCATCACGGATTGCCGGGACCCGTTCGGGCTATGACTCGATTTGGGTTGTAGTCGATCGTTTGACGAAGGTAGCTCATTTCATTCCAGTAAAGACTACCTACAGCAGTGCCAAATTGGCTAAGATATATATGACCAGGATTGTATGCTTGCATGGAGTTCCGAGGAGTATCGTATGAGATAGAGGAACCCAATTCACCTCAAAGTTTTGGAAGCAGTTGCATGAAACTTTGGGAACCTGACTGGAGTTTAGTACAGCTTTTCATCCACAGACAGATGGACAAACCGAGAGAGTCAACCAGATTTTGGAAGATATGCTGAGAGCAGGTGCCTTGGATTATGGATCAAGTTGGGATGACAACTTGCCATATGCGGAGTTTTCTTATAACAACAGCTACCAAACCAGTTTGAAGATGGCACCTTTCCAAGCCTTATGCGGAAGGAGGTGCGAGAACCCGCTATTGTGGGATGAGGTTGGAGACCGCTTGATTGTTTGGACGGATGTGATTAAGGAGTGCGAGCAGAAAGTAAAGTTGATTAGCGATAGGCTCAAGATAGCCAGTCAAGGCGAGAAGAGCTATGCGGATTCAAAAGCGCAAGGAGAGAATATGAAGTCGGAGCGAGTTTATCTTGAGTATCTCCGCTTCGAGGAGTTAAGCGTTTTGGTGTTAAAGGAAAATTAGCGCCACGTTATGTGGGACCATACAAAGTTTTGGGCGCATGGGAGAAGTTGCGTACAAGTTGGAATTACCGAGGGTTTGTCGGTGTTCACGATGTGTTCCATGTTTCTCGATTGAAGAAGTGTCACGCAGAGATGGCGGATATACCAATGAGAGATCTTGTGCCACTAGAGGTGATTCGGTTGAATAACGATTTGACCTATAAGGAGAAACCAGTTAAGATTACGGAGTGTGCCGGTGAGTCACCCGACAAGGTCATTAAGTTTTGCAAAGTTCGGTGGAGCCACCACACCGAGGATGAAGCCACCGGGAGCGAGAGGAAGATTTGCTTAAGGACCACCCTCACCTATTTTCTAGCCAACCCGAATCTCGAGGGCGAGATTCATCTTAAGGGGGTAGGTTTGTAACATCCCAAATTTTCAATTTGGAATGTTATACATAGATCATCATTGCATATCATATTTTTGTTGCATTATTGGCTCGATCCTAGAAATTCTACGCGACTCAAGGACCCACGGAGAGAGTTGGGGATTTCGTTATTTTCATATTTGAGTTTTCTCAAATTTTGAAAATAGGATCATTTGATTTTAATTATTTTATCTTCAATTATTTTGATTACAAAAATATGAGAGAGGGAATAAAATGACTTTCCCAAAATAAAGAAATAATGAGGATTTAATAATAAAATCAAATAAGATTTTATTTTGGAGTTTTTCGCCATTTTATTTGAATTTAAGAAAAATGTGTGTTTTTCAAAATTGCATTTAGGCCCCAAATAAATGTTCATCTTGTCTGGCTTGATTTTAGAAGCCGGGGAAAATTTATTTCGAGATTTTTGGACTCCGTTTAGTATTTCTTTCGTTTGTTTTTCTGCGCGAAATTATTTAAAAAAAACGTACGGACCTACGGGCCGTGTCCGACCGGGACTCCGGCCCGGTAGGCTTTATAAGCAGGGGGGAGCCAGCCCAGCCCGAGCCGCCCCGCGCCCCCAAACCCTAGCACCCGCGCCGCCACCCGCCCTTGCCATGCGCCGCCGAGCCGCCGACCCCGCCGCCGAAATGCCTCGAAATCCGTGCCGCCGTTTTTTAGAAAAACCGTTCGGTTTTCCGTCGGTTTTCGTTGGTTTTTTTAGTTTCCATTTTTTTAGTAGATCGGTTTTTTTTATTTTCGTTTCGGTTAAATAGCGAGCGTTCGCTCGTTCGTTCGTTTTTGCGAACGTGTTCGTCGGATTAGATCTAGTTAACGAACGTTCGTTCGTTAACCTGTTCGTCGTTTTTCTTTTTCTCGGATTTAAATCCGCGATTTTTCTGGTCGCGATTTCCGATCCGATTTTCGTTTTAGAATAACTTTTCGCTCGTTTATCGGAATCAGGCGATTCAAGCGCCTGGAGTTTCATCTCGAAACTCTCTTTCCGAATAACCAACTTAAACAAGTTTTTGCCTCTGTAAAATTTGACTTAGATCCAGATTAGTAAAACGGAGCTGTTTTCTTTTGCCGTTTGACTTCCGTTGCTTCGTTTGATTTGATTCTTTTTGCAAACCGGAGTTCTTAAGTTGAACTTTCTGGTTAGATCTTTTATTTGAGATTTACCTGTGCATTAGATGAGTACTTATTGTATGCTTGTTTGTTTGTCTGCGATAGAATACCGGAGGCGCGCTTTGTTACTTGAGTCTCTAGGTTTGCGGATCATCGAGAAGGCAAGTAACACTTTGATCATACATTTTCTACTACCCAGTTTTATTGCATTAGATCAATCCTCAAACATTGCATGATTAGGATCTAATTAAATTGTGGGATTGGAAGTAGATGAGGTAGTACCTATTACCTGTTTATTATCAAACCTTTGGGAGTTACTTCTCGTTTGCTTATTATGCCATGCTATGCTAGTAGGCGTGGATTGGGTGAGTGTATCCATGACAGATGTGAGATTGTTAATTAATGGTTTACTTAAGGTGGAAACTTAAACACACATCCGGGTGGATTGAGGTACTGGTTTCGTGGATTTGCCTATTTTTCTTGGACCGCCACCCGGGCTCAAAGGGATCATGAGATTATTCATGCTAGAAACTTCCGTGTGCAGCCACATGCTACTATGGGCTCTAGCATAGTTGACTAAGTCGTCATGAACTCTTACGGGTAGACTAGCAGATGTCGGGGTTGTAGGTTGGTACGGTCTACCCATACGTAAGGTGCAAGCGCTTCAGAAAAACTATGTCTCGGTCATCCGTTTCTCAAACACCATGTAGTGCGAGAAATCAAACGGAGGAGATCGAGTCTTGTGGGGAAAAGTGCACAAACCTCTGCAGAGTGTAACAAACTAATCATGGTTAGCGTGTCCCCGGTTATGGACATCTTGAGTATCTAGTACTTGGATATCATGTGAATCTCATCATGTTACTCTAATTAATATTGTTGGGTTGTTAATGATTACTTTAATTGGGATTGAGGATGCTGTCAACCATTCTCAATGTTTAACAACCACCATGATAGTTAAATAAATTTATTCCTTTGCAGTAGGGAAAAATTGGCTTTTCGCAAAACTATAACCATAGAGCTTTCCACCAGCCATATATGCATGTAGTATAGGCTTACTCTTTCATTACTCTCTATGTGTTACTTTGCCAGCATATTCCATGTGCTGACCCGTTTTCGAGCTGCAACGTTTCATGTTGCAGATTTTTTAGACGATGAGTAAGGTGCCTTTTAGGTCGTGGTTCTATACTCAGTGATGCCGTTGGAGTTGATGGACTCGCTTATTTCTTCCAAGCCTTCCGCTGTTATCGTTTTTAGATGGCCTTAAGCCATATTTATTTTATTAAGGTCTCTCTTGAGACATTCGATGTAATAAGTGTGTGATTGCTACTCTGCTATAAATCCTTCAAGTATTGTGCGGTGTTAGCATTACTAATCCAGGGATGACACTGAGCACAGAGATCAGACTGTTTGAGGTCTGGTCGCTACACGGTGATGGTGAAGTGATCCGCGCAGGGCTTCGCCTAAGCACCGCGAGAATATGACCGGGGGTGTAAACTGTGGAGGGGGGCGCCGCACACGGCTAACAATTGATGTGGTGTGTCCTAGGCGCCCCCTCCCCACATATATATATAGGTGGGAAGGGGAGGGGAGCAGCAAGGGTGCGCCCCAAGTAGGAGGAATCCTACTTGGGATCCTTGATATGTCTCCAACGTATCTATAATTTTTTATTGTTCTATGCTATTACATTATATGTTTTGGATGTTTAATGGGATTTAATATGCTCTTTTATATTATTTTTTAGACTAACCTATTAACCGGAGGCCCAGCGCTAGTTTCTGTTTTTTTGCCTATTTTAGAGTTTCGCAGAAAAGGAATACCAAACAGAATGAAACCTTCGCGATGATCTTTTTTGGACCGAAAGCAATCCAGAAGACTTTGAGTCGAAGTCTGGAACTCCACGAGGCGGCCACGAGGCAGGAGGGCGCGCCCATGGGGGTAGCCGCGCCCCCACCCTCATGGGCCCCTCGTAGCTCCACCGACGTACTTCTTTCGCCTATATATACTCTTATACCCAAGATCGATCGCAGAGAGCCACGAAACCACTTTTCCACCGCCACAACCTTTTGTACCCGTGAGATCCCATCTTGGGGCCTTTTCCGGCGATCTGCCGAAGGGGGAATCAATCACGGAGGGCTTCTACATCAACACCATTGCCTCTCCGATGAAGCGTGAGTAGTTTACCACAGACCTTTGGGTCCATAGTTATTAGCTAGATGGCTTCTTCTCTCTCTTTGATTCTCAATACAAAGTTATCCTTGATGCTCTTGGAGATCTATTTGATGTAATACTCTTTTGCGGTGTGTTTGCCGAGATCTGATGAATTGTGGATTTATGAACAAGATTATCTATGAATATTATTTGGTTCTTCTCTGAATTCTTATATGCATGATTTGATATCTTTGCAAGTCTCTTCAAATTATCGGTTTAGTTTGGCCAACTAGATTGATCTTTATTGCAATGGGGGAAGTGCTTAGCTTTGGGTTCAATCTTGCGGTGTCCTTTCCCAGTGACAGTAGGGGACAGTAGGGGCAGCAAGGCACATATTTAATTGTTGCCATCGAGGATAAAAAGATGGGGTTTATATCATATTGCTTGAGTTTATCCCTCTACATCATGTCATCTTGCTATATGTGTTACTCTGTTCTTATGAACTTAATACTCTAGATGCATGCTGGATAGCGGCCGATGCGTGGAGTAATAGTAGTAGATGCAGAATAGTTTCGGTCTACTTGACACGGACGTGATGCCTATATGCATGATCATTGCCTTAGATATCTTCATAACTATGCACTTTTCTATCAATTACTCGGCAGTAATTTGTTCACCCACCGTAATACATGCTATCTTGCGAGAAGCCACTAGTGAAACCTATGGCCCCCGGGTCTCTTTCTTATTATATTGCATCTCTTTTATTTACATCGCATCTCGTTTACTATTTTGCAATCTTTACTTTCCAATCTATACAACAAAAATACCAAAAATATTTACTTTACTATCTTTATTAGATCTCACTTTGGCGAGTGACCATGAAGGGATTGATAACCCCTTTATCACATTGGTTGCAAGGTTCTTGGTTGTTTGTGCAGGTACTAGGTGACTTGTGCGTTGTCTCCTACTGGATTGATACAATTGGTTCTCAAAACTGAGGGAAATACTTACGCTACTTTGCTGCATCACCCTTTCCTCTTCAAGGGAAAACCAACGCATGCTCAGGAGGTAGCAAGAAGGATTTCTGGCGCCGTTGCCGGGGAGATCTATGCCAAGTCAATACATACCAAGTATCCATCATAAACTCTTCTCCCTCGCATTACATTATTTACCATTCGCCTCTTGTTTTCCTCTCCCCTACTTCTAAAACGATTTGTGAAAACATTTGCCTTTTCTTCGCCTTCTTCCCGTATGTATCTTTGTTTGTGTTTCCATGTGCCTTCTATTTGCTTGCATTGTTGCTTGCTAAAAATACCAAATATATTTACTTTACTATTTTTATTAGATCTCACTTTTGCGAGTGACTATGAAGGGATTGACAACCCCTTTATCGCGTTGGTTGCAAGGTTCTTGATTGTTTGTGTAGGTACTAGGTGACTCGAATCTATTGATCTGGATCCACTTAAAGTGCTCTACTTGGATCATCTTCGATCCTTATGCGCTCGTGCTGAAACCCCAACTAGGCTACTTGATCGGAAATCTTTAGATGAGCATGCTCATTTTGTGCATCACCGTTTTTCTAAAAAAGGGAGACTCTTATGGGATTAAATAAACAGATTGTTGTGTTATGCTTGGAATCTTTGTGAAATTTATGATTTTACTTGTTGCTCTAAGAACCCTAAAAAAGCACCTCCCCTACCTTGTGAGTTTAATTATAATGAAATCTTATCTTCTTATGCAAAAGGTATTTATAGTTACTACGATATCTAACAAATTAAAGAATTTGTTGCTTTTAAGGGTGCTTATGAAGTTGCTTCTTTGATTGAAAAGCATGATATTACTCTCTACGAATCTGAAAATTTAGACATACTTAAATATTGCTATGAAATATATGCTCATAATGTCTATGTCAAAGAATTTATTGAAAGAATTACCGTTGCTTTGGAAGAAAATAATGATATGCATGAATCTATAGACAATTATGATTCCGATGATTTGATTGAAATATCCCTTGATGAACATGATGCTTGCTATTCTTGTGTCCATGATGCCAATATTTATGAAGATGAATTTGCTATAGTTCCTTATGTTAAACATGAGATCGTTGCTATTGCACCAATACTTGATAGTTCCTTCGATGAAAAGCATGATTGCAATGATGTTATTATAAATTCTCTTAATGTCAACTGTGTTAATGATATGCAAAACCTCAAGCTTGGGGATGCTAGTTTTGCCATGACTACTATTTGTTGCAATGATCATGATTGGGGTGATTCTTCTTATGATCTTGAAAATTTATTTAAGCCCCATGATGAATATGAGATTGATAATAATGTTTGCAATAATATTGAAAGTGAGTTTGGAAGAGTGTAAACTTTAGATCCCAAATATTTGGAGAATGTTCAATCTTATGAAGTTTTTGATAAAAGTGGGTTTGGAGAGGTCATGACTTTAGTTAATGTTAATCCCACTATTTTGGAAGAGTGTCAACTTTGCATACATGTGGATCGTGTTAAGAATATGTTTTTTGATAGCTATATTTTTGAATTTTCTTATGATCCCACATGTAATTATTATGAGAGAGGAAAATATGGTTGTAGAAATTTTCATGTTACTAAATTACCTCTCGTTATGTTGAGATTGCTATTGTTTCTTTCCGCTTCCTTGCATATGCTAGTTTTTGCTTGCCTTGAAAATTTGTTTGCCTATAAGATGCCTATGCATAGGAAGTATGTTAGACTTAGATGTGTTTGTCACATGTTTGATGATGCTCTCTTTGTGCTTCAATTCTTGTCTTTCATGTGAGCATCATTGAAATCTCTTCGCCTAGCTATGGGTGTTAAACGAAAGAGCTTGTTGGGAGGCAACCCAATATATTTCCTTTCTGTTTTTGAATAAATAATTCATATATCTTCTGTTTAGATGTGGTTTTATGTTTTAATTAGTGTCTGTGCCAAGTAGAACCAATAGGATCTTCTTGGGTGATAGTTGCTTGATCTTGCTGAAAAAGATAGAAACTTTGTGCTCATGAAAATAATTGTTAAAATTCACTAGAACGTGATAACATGCTAATTCGTATTGCAGAAGATCAATATAAAAATTATACAGGTCGTCCTAGTTTTTCAGAATTTTTGGAGTTACATAAGTATTCTAACAAATCGGATTTCTACGGACTGTTCTGTTTTTGATAGATTCTGTTTTTCGTGTGTTGTTCACTTATTTTGATGAATCTATGAGTAGTATCAGGGGGTATGAACCATAGAGAAGTTGGAATACAGTAGGTTTAATACCAATATAAATAAAGAATGAGTTCATTATAGTACCTTAAAGTGGTGGTTCATTTTCTTATACTAGCGGAGCTCATGAGATTTTCTGTTGAAGTTTTGTGTTGTGAAGTTTTCAAGTTTTTGGGTAAAGATTTGATGGATTTTGGAATGAGGAGTGGCAAGAGCCTAAGATTGGGGATGCCCAAGGCACCCCAAGGTAAAATTCAAGTACAACCAAAAGCCTAAGCTTGGGGATGCCCCGGAAGGCATCCCTCTTTAAATCTTAAATCTATCGGTAACTTTACTTGAGGCTATATTTTTAGTCACCACATGATATGTGTTTTGCTTGGAGCATCTTGTATGATTTGAGTCTTTGATTTTTAGTTTACCACAATCATCCTAGCTGTACACACCTTTTGGGAGAGACGCGCATGAATAGGAATTTATTAGAATACTCTATGTGCTTCACTTATATCTTTTGAGCTAGATAATTTTGCTCTAGTGCTTCACTTATATCTTTTTAGAGCACCGTGGTGGTTTTATTTTATAGAAATTATTGATCTCTCATGCTTCATTTATATTATTTTGAGAGTCTTTAGAACAACATGGTAATTTGCTTTGGCTATAAAACTAGTCCTAATATGATGGGCATCCAAGATGGGTATAATAAAAACTTTCATATAAAGTTCATTGAATACTATGAGAAGTTTGATGCTTGATGATTGTTTTGATACATGAGGATGGTGATATTAGAGTCATGCTAGTAGATAATTGTGAATTTCAGAAATACTTATGTTGAGGTTTGCAAGTCCCATAGCATGCACGTATGGTAACCGTTGCATAACAAATTTGAAGCATGATGTGTTTCTTTGATTGTCTTCCTTATGAGTGGCGGCCGAGGACGAGCGATGGTCTTTTCCTACCAATATATCCCCCTAGGAGCATGCGCGTAGTGCTTGGTTTTGATGACTTGTAGATTTTTGCAGTAAGTATGTGAGTTCTTTATGACTAATGTTGAGTCCATGGATTATACGCACTCTCACCCTTCCACCGTTGCTAGCCTCTCTAGTACCGCACAACTTTCACCGGTACCATAAACCCACCATTTACCTTCCTCAAAATAGCCACCATACCTACCTATTATGGCATTTCCATAGCCATTCCAAGATATATTGCCATGCAACTTTCCACCGTTCAGTCTATTATGACACGTCCATCATTGTCATATTGCCTTGCATGATCATGTAGTTGACATAGTATTTGTGGCAAAGCCACCATTCATATATTTTTTCATACATGTCACTCTTGATTCATTGCACATCCCGGTACACTGCCGGAGGCACTCATATAGATTCATATTTTGTTCTAAGTACCGAGTTGTAATCCTTGAGTTCTAAATAAATAGAAGTGTGATGATCATCATTATTAGAGCATTGTCCCGTGTGAGGAAATAAAAAAAAGGCCAAAGAAGCCAATGAAAAAAAAGGGAGGCCAAAGAAGCCAAAAAAAAAGAGAGAAAAAAGAGACAAGCGACAATGCTACTATCCTTTTTCCACACTTGTGCTTCAAAGTAGCACCATGATCTTCATGATAGAGAGTCTCTTATTTTGTCACTTTCATATACTAGTGGGAATTTTCGTTATAGAACTTAGCTTGTATATTCAAATAATGGGCTTCCTCAAAATTCCCTAGGTCTTCTGAGCAAGCAAGTTGGATGCACACCCACTTAGTTTCTTTTGTTGAGCTTTCATACATTTATAGCTCTAGTGCATCCGTTGCATGGCAATCCCTACTCACTCACATTGATATCTATTGACGGGCATCTCCATAGCCCATTAATACGCCTAGTTGGTGTGAGACCATCTTCCTCCTTTTTGTCCTCTCCACAACCACCATTCTATTCCACCTATAGTGTTATGTTCATGGCTCACGCTCATGTATTGCGTGTAAGTTGAAAAAGTTTGAGAATACTAAAGTATTCAAGAATTGCTTGGCTTGTCATCGGGGTTGTGCATGATCTGAATATTTTGTGTGACAAAGATGGAGCATAGCCAAACTATATGATTTTGTAGGGATGAACTTTCTTTGGCCATGTTATTTTGAGAAGACATGATTACTTTGTTAGTATGCTTGAAGTATTATTATTTTTATGTCAATATTAAACTTTTGTCTTGAATCTTTCGGATCTGAACATTCATGCCACAATAAATAAAATTACATTGATAATTATGTTAGGTAGCATTCCACAACAAAAATTCTGTTTTTATCATTTACCTACTCGACGACGACCAGGAATTAAACTTGGGGATGCTTGATACGTCTCCAACGTATCTATAATTTTTTATTGTTCCATGCTATTATATTATATGTTTTGGATGTTTAATGGGATTTAATATGCTCTTTTATATTATTTTTGGGACTAACCTATTAACCGGAGGCCCAGTGCCAGTTTCAGTTTTTTTGCCTATTTTAGAGTTTCACATAAAAGGAATATCAAACGGAGTCCAAACGGAATGAAACCTTCGCGATGATCCTTCTTCGACCGAAAGCAATCCAGAAGACTTGGAGTCGAAGTATGGAACTCCACAAGGCGGCCACGAGGCAGGAGGGCGCACCCACGGGGGTAGGCGTGCCCCCCACCCTCGTGGGCCCCTCATAGCTCCATCGACGTATTTCTTTCACCTATATATACTCTTATACCCTAGATCGATCGTAGAGAGCCACGAAACCACTTTTCCACCGCCGCAACCTTCTGTACCCGTGAGATCCCATCTTGGGGCCTTTTCTGGCGATTTTCCGGAGGGGGAATCGATCATGGAGGGCTTCTACATCAACACCATTGCCTCTTCGATGAAGCGTGAGCAGTTTACCACAGACCTTCGGGTCCATAGTTATTAGCTAGATGGCTTCTTCTCTCTCTTTGAATCTCAATACAAAGTTCTCCTCGATGTTCTTGGAGATCTATTTGAGTAATTGTAACGCCCTCGATGCGGCTATATCTCCCACGTGTCGAAGCACGACTTAGAGGCATAACCGCATTGAAAGCAATGTCGCAAGTGAGGTAATCTTCACACAACCCATGTAATACATAAGGGAAAGAGATACATAGTTGGCTTACAGTCGCCACTTCACACAATACATAAATAAACATCCATCATCCAAATTACACTCAGGATCCGACTACGGAACCAAAATAAAAGAAGACTACCCCAAATGCTACATAGATCCCCGATCGTCCCAACTGGGCTCCACTACTGATCATCAGGAAAATACACATAGTAACGACCACGTTCCTCGTCGAACTCCCACTTGAGCTCGGTTGCGTCCACCTGACCGCATCGTCGGCACTGCAACTGTTTTGGTAGAATCTGTGAGTCACGGGGACTCGGCAATCTCACACCCGAGATCAAGACTATTTAAGCTTATAGGAAGGGTGGTGTAACGAGGTGGAGCTGCGACAGCGACTAGCATATATGGTGGCTAACATACGCAAGGGAGAGCGAGAAGAGAAGCAAAAGCACGGTCGTGAAGCTAGAAGTGATCAAGAAGTGATCCTGAAACTGCTTACGTCAAACATAACTCCAACACCGTGTTCACTTCCCGGACTCCGCCGAGAAGAGACCATCACGGTTACACACGCGGTTGATATTTTTAATTAAGGTCAACTTCGGGTTTTCTACAACCGGACATTAACAAATTCCCATCTGCCTCATAACCGCGGGCACGGCTTTGAAAGATAATACCTGCAGGGTGTCCCAACAGCCCATTATAATCTCTCACGGTCAACGAAGGATATTCCTTCTACCGGGAAGGCCCGATCAGTCTCGGGATCCCGGACTACAAGACATTTCGACAATGGTAAAACAAGACCAGCAAAGTCGCCCGATTGTGCCGACAAATCCCGATAGGAGCTGCACATATCTCGTTCTCGTGGCACATCCGGATGAACACTACGTCGGCAACCGAAGATACCCCAAGTTGCCTCGAGGCGGCACCGCAAGTGGCTCTAGTTTGGACCAACACTCGAGGAGCATTGGCGGGGGTTAAATAAAGATGACCCTCGGGCTCGCGAAAACCCGGGGAAAAGGCTTAGGTGGCAAATGGTAATACCAAAGTTGGGCCTTCTTTGGAGGAGTCTTATTCAAGGCGAACTGTCAAGGGGTCCCATAAATCACCCAACCGTGTAAGGAGCATAAAATCAAGGAACATAACACGGTATGGCGGAAACTAGGGTGGCAAGAGTGGAACAAAACACCAGACATAAGGCCGAGCCTTCCACCCTTTACCAAGTATATAGATGCATTAATTAAAATAAGAGATATTGTGATATCCCAAAATAACCATGTTCCGACCTGGAACCAGCTTCATCTTCACCTGCAACTAGCAACGCTATAAGAGGGGCTGAGCAAAGCGGTAACATAGCCAATCAACGGTTTGCTAGGAGAGGATGGTTAGAGGTTCGACATGGCAATATGGGTGGCATGATATATCAAGTGGTAGGTAACGTAGCATAGGCATAGCAAAAGAACGAGCATCTAGCAAGCAAAGATAGAAGTGATTTCGAGGGTATGGTCATCTTGCCTGCAAAGTTCTCAAAGTTGTCGAAAGCTTGATCCTCGTAAGCGTTCTCAACAGGTTCCTCGTTCACGTACTCATCTCCCGGCTCTACCCAAAGCAAGAACACAAACAGTGGAACCACAATAAATCACGGGCGATGCACAAACAACATGATGCAATACATGGCATGATATGCGAGATGTGAGATGCAATGCGTATGCGTGCTCCGGAAGGAAAATGATGAACAAGGCATCAACTTGGCAAACCAAGTATGCCGCTGGAAAGGTGAGATGATTTCGTTTGAAATCGATATAAAGATCACCGGAATCGGATGCACGGTTTGCAAATGACAAGCAATACAAGAATGACATAATTCTGCGATTAACAGCATGATGCCACTTAGCAAGCAACAAGAAATTAAGCTACTTCACCCAAACATATCAAAAAAGCACATGACAGTGATCTACTCAAGATGCTTGACAAAAGATGAACACTGAGCTACGGCTAAATCACACCATAACAGGTTCAAACAAGCATGGCAAAAGTGCAAAATATATCAGGTTGGACATGGCATAAACAGCATCAGGTAGCAATGTTCAGAGCAAGCAATCAACATGCTAAAGGAACTTATAATAGCAAAACAAGGCATGAAATGATTCTAATCAAAGCATAGAACAAATATCCCTTACTGACCATGAGCCAAAAAGGATCAGAAGAAATGATGGCACCCATGTAAACATAGCAAGTTTCATTATGATTCAAAGAAGCAGGGCATGACATTGACAGAATTATGAAGGCATCTTCATGAGCTCGATGCACTCACTACAGAGCATTTCATGATAAACTAAGCATACATCCATCAAGAATACATGGCATAGAAGCTATACATGGCAAGAACAACATCATAGCATACACGGATCAACTACAACAACCTTGGCAAAATTGAATAACATGTAAACAATCTGCCAGGAAACATTTTATAGCAAAAGTAGAGCTCGATTGACTCAAGCTAGACTACTCTATAATTGCAAACAGGGGCATGGATGGATAGAGAATAAACATATGTTCAAAATATCCTTAGTGAAGTATCTCAAAATAAGCATGGATCTCTCTGTAGCATCAAGTTTACATGGCATAAAAATATCAGCAGAACAGGGGCTGAAATCAGCAACATCATGAAGCCTAGTTTGCATGCTTGTGCTAGTCACCACAGAGATCACAAAAATACATGGCATACACCCCTTTAAAGATGGCATGGCATAGAACAAAACCCATGTAGAGCTCATGTTCATAGGGTGCACACATCAATCATGGCAAAAATGACAAAAGTGCAAGTTCTGATAAGAATCTAAAACTAACATCACATAGCCCTCTTCTAACAGCATTTCGGGCATCAAGATGAGCTCAAATGAAAATATTGCAATGAGATGAAATGATTTACTCGTCGAGTCGAACAAATCGGTATGCTATAAGCCCAAAACGGAGCCACGAGTACAGAGTTATGGTGCGATGAAAATGCAACAATTAATCTGCAGAATAAATAACTTAGAGGATTTCGGGGGAGAAAGAAGTCAACCCTAGTCTCAGATCTGGATCCGGCTCGGCGCGCGGATCGAGGCGGCGCCGGAGCCTCGCCGGAGTTGGATGGGGGAGGCGGAGCCGGCGGATCTCGCACCAGTGAAGCGGTGGCGGGGCGGGCGAGCGGACGGCGACCGGACGGCGGGCACTGGCGCCGGAGGTGCGGAGACGGCGGCTTGCCGCTGGCGAGGCGGAGGTGGCGCCGAGCGGGCAGCAGCGGCGCAGAGCCGCTGGCGCTTCGCCGCATGGCGGCGGCGGCGAGGCGGGCCGCGAGGGCCTCGCGACGGGCATCGGTGGGCGGCGCCTGGCGATGGGCGCGCCACGTGGCGGCCGTGATTCGCCGGGCGGCGGCGGCGGACGTGTCGGCCCGTCCGGATCGTCCGGTGGCGGCGGGAGGAGTTCGTCTAGGGTCTGCCCTTAAAATTCGGGATGGACACATATTTATAGGTAGGAGGAGCTAGGAGGCTCCAAATGGAGTGAGGTTTTCGCCCACACGATCGTGATCCGACGACGGAGAGCATGGAAGTGACTTAGATGGGTTATTGGGCTGTTTTGAAGGGGTGTTGGGCTGCAACCCAAAAGAGGCCTTTGCGGTTATGCGTTTAACCGTTGGAGTATCAAACGAGCTCCAAATGACTCTAAACTTGACAGGTGGTCTATCGGTGGTGTACCAAGGCCACTTGGCAAGCCTCGTCCCATTCCGAGAACGTTTTAACACCCGCACACGAAAAGAGACAGGAGGGGTGCGGCGGTGCACGTGGGAGTGTCGGATTGCAAAACGGACAACGGGGAAAATGCTCGGATGCATGAGACGAACACGTATGCAAATGAGATGCACATGATAACATGATATGAGATGCATGACATAAACAAAATGCAAAACGAAAGACTGAAACCCAACCACGGAGGGAATACCATAGCACATAGCCGAAAATGGCAAGAGTTGGAGTTACAAATATGGAAAGTTACATCCGGGGTGTTACAACACTCCACCACTACAAGAGGATCTCGTCCCGAGATCTAGGACTGAAAGAACTCCGGATATTCGGAACGGAGGTGATCCTCGCGCTCCCAGGTGGCTTCTCGATCGGAATGGTGTGACCACTTCACTTTCAGGAATTTGATTGACTTGTTGCAAGTCTTGCGCTCGGTTTCTTCAAGAATAGCAACGGGGTGCTCATGATAGGACAGATCTTCTTGGAGGTCAATTTCTTCGAAGTTGATAGTGCGTTCAGGAGTCTTGAAGCACTTGCGAAGCTGAGACACGTGAAACACATCGTGCACATTCGCGAAGTTGGACGGAAGTTCAAGTTGATAGGCGAGATCGCCTCTTTTGCCAATGATCTTGAAAGGACCCACGTATCTAGGGGCAAGCTTCCCTTTGATGCCGAAGCGACGAGTGCCTTTCATTGGAGAGACGCGGATGCCAACTTGTAACGCCCTCGATGCGGCTATATCTCCCACGTGTCGAAGCACGACTTAGAGGCATAACCGCATTGAAAGCAATGTCGCAAGTGAGGTAATCTTCACACAACCCATGTAATACATAAGGGAAAGATATACATAGTTGGCTTACAGTCGCCACTTCACACAATGCATAACTAAACATCCATTATCCAGATTACACTCAGGGTCCGACTACGGAACCAAAATAAAAGAAGACTACCCCAAATGCTACACAGATCCCCGGTCGTCCCAACTGGGCTCCACTACTGATCATCAGGAAAAGACACATAGTAACGACCACGTTCCTCGTTGAACTCCCACTTGAGCTCGGTTGCGTCACCTGCATTTGGTAGAATCTGTGAGTCACGGGGACTCAGCAATCTCACACCCGCGAGATCAAGACTATTTAAGCTTATAGGAAGGGTGGTGTAACGAGGTGGAGCTGCAGCAAGCGACTAGCATATATGGTGGCTAACATACGCAAGGGAGAGCGAGAAGAGAAGCAAAGCACGGTCGTGAAGCTAGAAGTGATCAAGAAGTGATCCTGAAACTGCTTACGTCAAACATAACTCCAACACCGTGTTCACTTCCCGGACTCCGCCGAGAAGAGACCATCACGGTTACACACGCGGTTGATATTTTTAATTAAGGTCAACTTCGGGTTTTCTACAACCGGACATTAACAAATTCCCATCTGCCTCATAACCGCGGGCACGGCTTTCGAAAGATAATACCCTGCAGGGGTGTCCCAACTTAGCCCATTATAATCTCTCACGGTCAACGAAGGATATTCCTTCTACCGGGAAGGCCCGATCAGTCTCGGGATCCCGGACTACAAGACATTTCGACAATGGTAAAACAAGACCAGCAAAGCCGCCCGATTGTGCCGACAAATCCCGATAGGAGCTGCACATATCTTGTTCTCAGGGCACATCCGGATGAACACTACGTACGGCAACCGAAGATACCCCAAGTTGCCTCAGGGCGGCACCGCAAGTGGCTCTAGTTTGGACCAACACTCAGAGGAGCATTGGCCCGGGGGGGTTAAATAAAGATGACCCTCGGGCTCGCGAAAACCCGGGGGAAAAGGCTTAGGTGGCAAATGGTAATACCAAAGTTGGGCCTTGCTGGAGGAGTCTTATTCAAGGCGAACTGTCAAGGGGGTCCCATAAATCACCCAACCGTGTAAGGAACGCAAAATCAAGGAACATAACACCGGTATGACGGAAACTAGGGTGGAAAGAGTGGAACAAAACACCAGACATAAGGCCGAGCCTTCCGCCCTTTATCAAGTATATAGATGCATTAATTAAAATAAGAGATATTGTGATATCCCAAAATAACCATGTTCCGACCTGGAACCAGCTTCATCTTCACCTGCAACTAGCAACGCTATAAGAGGGGCTGAGCAAAGCGGTAACATAGCCAATCAACGGTTTGCTAGGAGAGGATGGTTAGAGGTTCGACATGGCAATATGGGTGGCATGATATAGCAAGTGGTAGGTAACGTAGCATAGGCATAGCAAAAGAACGAGCATCTAGCAAGCAAAGATAGAAGTGATTTCGAGGGTATGGTCATCTTGCCTGCAAAGTTCTCAGAGTTGTCGAAAGCTTGATCATCGTAAGCGTTCTCAACAGGTTCCTCGTTCACGTACTCGTCTCCCGGCTCTACCCAAAGCAAGAACACAAACAGCGGAACCACAATAAATCACGGGCGATGCACAAACAACATGATGCAATACATGGCATGATATGCGAGATGTGAGCTGCAATGCGTATGCGTGCTCCGGAAGGAAAATGATGAACAAGGCATCAACTTGGCAAACCAAGTATGCCACTGGAAAGGTGAGATGATTTCGTTTGAAATCGATATAAAGATCACCGGAATCGGATGCACGGTTTGCAAATGACAAGCAATACAAGAATGACATAATTCTGCGATTAACAGCATGATGCCAGTTAGCAAGCAACAAGAAATTAAGCTACTGCACCAAACAGATCAACAAAGCACATGAAAGTGATCTACTCAAGATGTTTGACAAACGATGAACACTGAGCTACGGCTAAATCACACCATAACAGGTTCAAACAAGCATGGCAAAAGTGCAAAATATATCAGGTTGGACATGGCATAAACAGCATCAGGTAGCAATGTTCAGAGCAAGCAATCAACATGTTACAGGAACTTATAATAGCAAAACAAGGCATGACATGATTCTACTCAAAGCATATAACAAATATCCCTTACTGACCATGAGCCAAAAAGGATCAGAAGAAATGATGGCACCCATGTAAACATAGCAAGTTTCGTTAACAGATTCAGCAATCAGGGCATGACATTGACAGAATTATGAAGGCATCTTCGCGAGCTCGATGCACTCACTACAGAGCATTTCATGATAAACTAAGCATACATCCATCAAGAATACATGGCATAGAAGCTATACATGGCAAGAACAACATCATAGCATACACGGATCAACTACAACAACCTTGGCAAAATTGATTAACATGTAAACAATCTGCCAGGAAACATTTTATAGCAAAAGTAGAGCTCGATTGACTCAAGCTAGACTACTCTATAATTGCAAAAAGGGGCATGGATGGATAGAGCATAACCATATGTTCAAAATATCCTTAGTGATGTATCTCAAAATAAGCATGGATCTCTCTGTAGCATCAAGTTTACATGGCATAAAAATATCAGCAGAACAGGGGCTGAAATCAGCAACATCATGAAGCCTAGTTTGCATGCTTGTGCTAGTCACCACAGAGATCACAAAAATACATTGCATACACCCCTGTAAAGATGTCATGGCATAGAACAAAACACATGTAGAGCTCATGTTCATAGGGTGCACACATCAATCATGGCAAAAATGACAAAAGTGCAAGTTCTGATAAGAATCTGAAACTAACATCACATAGCCCTCTTCTAACAGCATTTCGGGCATCAAGATGAGCTCAAATGAAAATATTGCAATGAGATGAAATGGTTTACTCGTCGAGTCGAACAAATCGGTATGCTATAAGCCCAAAACGGAGCCACGAGTACAGAGTTATGGTGCGATGAAAATGCAACAATTAATCTGCAGAATAAATAACTTAAGAGGATTTCGAGGGAGAAAGAAGTCAACCCTAGTCTCAGATCTGGATCCGGCTCGGCACGCGGATCGAGGCGGCACCGGAGCCTCGCCGGAGTTGGACGGGGGAGGCGGAGCGGCCGGATCCGCACCGACGGAGGCGGTGGCGGGCCGGGCGACGCAGGGACGGCGAAGCGGACGGCGGGCGCGGCGCGGAGAGTGCGGGGACGGCGGCTTGCCGCGGCAGGCGGAGGTGGCGCCGGGCGGGCAGCGGCGGCGCAGCGAGCATGGCCTTCGAGCAGCTGGGCGGCCGCGGCGGAGGCGGGTCGAGGGCCATGCAGGCCTCGGTGGGCGGCGGGCGCTGGCGATGTGGGCGCTGCCACGTGGTGGCGCTGTGATTCGCCGGGCGGCGGCGGGCGGACGTGTCGGCCCGGTCCGGATCGCGTCCGGTGGCGGGAGGAGTTTGTCTAGGGTCTGCCCGCAAAATTCGGGATGGACACATATTTATAGGTAGGAGGAGCTAGAGGCTCCAAATGGAGTGAGGTTTTACCACACGATCGTGATCCGACGACGGAGAGCATGGAAGTGACTTAGATGGGTTATTGGGCTGTTTTGAAGGGGTGTTGGGCTGCAACCCAAAAGAGGCCTTTTGGTTATCACGGTTAACCGTTGGAGTATCAAACGAGCTCCAAATGACTCGAAACTTGACAGGTGGTCTATCGGTGGTGTACCAAGGCCACTTGGCAAGCCTCGTCCCATTCCGAGAACGTTTTAACACCCGCACATGAAAAGAGACAGGAGGGGTGCGGCGGTGCACGTGGGAGTGTCGGATTGCAAAACGGACAACGGGGAAAATGCTCGGATGCATGAGACGAATATGTATGCAAATGAGATGCACATGATAACATGATATGAGATGCATGACATAAACAAAATGCAAAACAAAAGTCAAAAACCCAACCACGGAGGGAATACCATAGCACATAGCCGAAAATGGCAAGAGTTGGAGTTACAAATATGGAAAGTTACATCCGGGGTGTTACAGTAATACTCTTTTGTGGTGTGTTTTCCGAGATCCGATGAATTGTGGATTTATGAACAATATTATCTATGAATATTATTTGCTTCTTCTCTGAATTCTCATATGCATGATTTGATATCTTTGCAAGTCTCTTCGAATTATCCGTTTAGTTTGGCCTACTAGATTGATCTTTCTTGCAAAGGGAGAAGTGCTTAGCTTTGGGTTCAATCTTGCGGTATCCTTTCCCATTGATAGTAGGGGAAGAAAGGCACGCATTGCATTGTTGCCATCGAGGATAAAAAGATCGGGTTTATATCATATTGCTCGAGTTTATCCCTCTCCATCATGTCATCTTGCTTAATGCGTCACTCTGTTCTTATGAACTTAATACTCTAGATGCATGCTGGATAGCGGTCGACGTGTGGAGTAATAGTAGTAGATGCAGAATCGTTTCGGTCTACTTGACACGGACGTGATGCCTATATTCATGATCATTGCCTTAGATAACTTCATAACTATGTGCTTTTCTATCAATTGCTCGGCAGTAATTTGTTCACCCACCGTACTACATGCTACCTTGAGAGAAGCCACTAGTGAAAACCTATGGCCCCTGGGTCTCTTTCCTATTATATTGCATCTCTTTTATTTACATCGCTCCTCATTTACTATTGTGCAATCTTCACTTTCCAATCTATACAACAAAGCTACCAAAAATATTTACTTTACTATCTTTATTAGATCTCACTTTTGCGAGTGACCGTGAAGGGATTGACAACCCCTTTATCGCGTTGGTTGCCAGGTTCTTGATTGTTTGTGCAGGTACTAGGTGACTTGTGCGTTGTCTCCTAATGGATTGATACCTTGGTTCTCAAAACTGAGGGAAATACTTACGCTACTTTGCTGCATCACCCTTTCCTCTTCAAGGGAAAACTAACACATGCTCAAGACATAACAGTCCTCCCCAATTCGGCCTCCCCCCTTCCATATTTGTCGAAGGGGAAAAGGAAAGATGAAGGAGAGAAGGAAAGGGGGAGCCGAACCCCCTCTTTCCCTTCTCCCACTCGGCCTCCTTCCTTGGGGGGGTCACCCCTTGTGGGCTGGTGTGCTCCCCTCCTATGGCCCATATCTTTCCCCCGGGGGTTCTGGTAACCCCCCCCCCCCTGTCGGTGGGAACGACACCTATGGGATCACTAGGACCCCTTCTACGTCTGGCGGGCGCGGGGTTG
This sequence comes from Aegilops longissima, assembly GCA_021605205.1. Taxonomy (NCBI): domain Eukaryota; kingdom Viridiplantae; phylum Streptophyta; class Magnoliopsida; order Poales; family Poaceae; genus Aegilops; species Aegilops longissima. Next base: position 244,380,514 of record CM038680.1, on the reverse strand, counting down.
TGCAAAGAGCGGGTCTGGCAGGAAGAACAAGGATCGTTTACCCAGGTTCGAGCCGCGAGGATGTGTAAGACCCTAGTCCTGCTTTGGTGTATGTATTTGAGTGTTCTTGAGTTGTTGAGCTAGCTACGGTGCATGGGTAGCCCAAAAAAATCCAAATCCTTCTCCTGGTCGCCTCGGGCCTCCTTTTATAGACAAAAGGGGTCGCCACAGTGGCACACAGGAGGTGGAAAGGTGTACAGTGGATGAGTCTATCCTCTAGCACCGTCGGACAAACGCATTTAATGCGCTGCCGACGTGCCCCTCTCACTTTATCGGGGACGGCAAGGAAGCTGGTCCCAGCTGTCGCCACCTCGCCTGGCTTCGACACGCGTCCGAGCTGACGAGGCGTCGTAGCGCCACGTTGGCTGGCTGCTGGGCTGGCGCGGTGGTGGAGCCTTCACGAAGATCTGCATGTCACCATGCAGGTTCTTGCTGAGTCAGTCGTGGAGGCCGCTCGTCGCCACGCAGGTGCCTGCCCAGCTGGTTGAGCTGGCAGCTGCATGGGGACGGTGGTGGACCCTTGGCAGACGCGGGCCCTACTGTTGAACCATAGGTGTCTCCGGCAAGGGCCTTGCCGGGGCCCCAGCAAGGGTCTTGCCGTGGCATCGTGGTCTTCCCCGGCAAGCGTCTTGCCGGGGGTCTCGTGGATTTCCTTAGCTAGGATCTCGCCGAGGATCATTGTCTTCTGGTCCTCATCTGATCTTGTGTGTTTATGATCTTGACGAAGATCTGCATGCCACCACGGAGGTGCCTCTCGAGCCCTGGTCCTAATGTGGTTGTTGGAAACCCTCGGGCTCAAGGGTGGCGCTCCCCGCTGGCCTCGGGCAAGTTGCCCCGGCAAGGCTCTTGCCGGGGCCACAGAGGCCACCCGTCAAGGGTCTTGCCGGGGGAGTCCGCCTCGCCCCTTTGCTCTTTGTGGTCTTTGGTCTTGGCGTTGCTCTGATCACCTTGTGCTCCGGCTCCCCTTCCCTGGCCTGCTTAGTGTAGCCGTGGGCACGGCTCCGACTGTCCGTGCACAAGTAAAGGGGTCAAAAGGAGAGCCCCTACTTTTGTACACCGACAGGAGCCCCCGGGCCTGGGCCACACATAAGCGCGACACGTTGTTGGACCAGGCCCAGGACGGTGCGCGGGCAGGCGGGACAGATTTTTACCGCGGTAGCTTTTTTGCTCGCTTGCGCTTCCATGACCCACATTGAATGCGCGTCGTGGAGGGTCGTGCGTGATGTGGGGGGCATGCGTGGGATGGTTCCCGAACGCATGCGTCACGTCACAGTAAAGAGGTGGCTCGCGCCTTCCACATAAAAAGAGGAAAACGCAGAGGCGCGGCTCATTTACTGAGCGGACTCGGGTCGTGGTCTTCAAGGCGCCCGCGCCGCACAATCACGGGGTGGGGAACGGTCGCCTCACCCGTCCCCTCGAATTCTGCTTGCTCGCCACGTGTCCCCCATGCCCCTAACGTGGCAGGCGTTGGAGGCGGGAAACCGGGCCGTCGCTTATTAGATCAGCGGGTCGGTCTCCATTCCCTGCGCCCCTGACGGTCGGATTGGCTGAGTGGGGCGGCCGAGCCCCGACCCCGCCCCTTTATAAGAAGGGGGAGGGGGATGGCATCCCACATTCTCTCGTCACCCATCTCCTTCCACCTCGTCCCCTTCCCTCCATCTGCCATGGTGAGAGGGGGCGCCGGCCCTTCGACGGTGGCGGCAAGGGTCTCTGCTCGACAGCGCATCCCTCCTTCCCAAGATCTTGCGGCGGCGGAGCCGGCCACGAGAGGAAGGGGGAGGGGGCGAGGCCAAGGTCACCGCGGCGCTCGGGGAAGAGGGGGACGGGGCGGTGCACCGGCCTTGCCTCCGCCGGCGATGCCTCCCCCAATGGAGGGCCCCGTCGGGGACCAGCCCCGTGAGTTCTTCATTAGGCTGCGTCGGCCACCGCGTCGTCGTCTTCGTCTTCCTACTCCATTCGCTCGGGAGATGGAGCTCGACCGGCCGCAGACCCTTAGGTTGCATATGAGGGGCTGTGGGAACGGCGGTACGCGGGTCGACGTCGACTTTCCCGCTTCTCACGTCATGTACCTTCGCTGCGGATGGAAGACCTTCGATCGTGTCCACAGCCTGACGGCGGAGCTCGTTCTCTACTTCAAATTAATTGAGAATGGCCTGCTCTCCGTCAAGGTCTTCGGGGACCTCGGAACTCGCCTGAAGTGCTGTGTGGTGAGCTCCTCTGATGATGAAGATTCCTCCTCGAGCGGGAGTGACGAGGAGGACAGCGACAGCGACGACGAGGGCGTCGAGCGGGAGAACGCCAACCTCGACTCCAACTGGCCCCTCCCTCGGCCACGCGCCCTGCCGAGGGCCTTCCTCGTCAAGCTCTCCATCGGCGCGTTCCTCGTCGCCTCCTTGGGCGGCTGGCGTAGGAGGGCCGAAGAAGACGAAGAAGGCGGGTGGCAGGCTGTCAGGTCGGAGTACGCGGGCACAGTCGACTTCATCGCTTATTGTCGGCTCGCCGCCTCATCTTCTGCTGCTCGTACCTCGCCTAGGCGTTCTTTTTACCCTCCCTACCATCTCGTTCCACCTTCTGAGGAGAGGGACAAGAAAGGGATTACGGGAATCTTATCTCTTTTTAGTTTGTAAGCCTGCAGGCATTTGTTAAATTTGAAACTTGTAATCCCCTTTCTTATGTTTTTCATTCCGTATGAACTATACCTGTATGGGATGTTTTTAATGAAAAAGGGTGTGTGTCGGGTTCGTTGTGCGCGGGCGAGGCCCATGCCAAGGAGTGAATCCTTGTTATTTTTAAGATAAACATTGTCGCCCGGCAACAGGCCTTGCCCTCCCCCTACTTCATTCGACCATTCTCACGCCCTTGGCGGAGGCGGGGGCGAAGTAGAGTTAGGCCCTTCCTTTGTCTCTTTGTCACTGCGACTACGAGCCAGGAAATAGTTCTTGGGTGCAGGAAAAAGGGGGAGCATGGTGGCCCAGGAATAAAACGAGATTTCATATGTCCCAACTTCATAGGGAAATGTACAAATAGGGGATAAAAGACTTATCTAGATCTGTAGCCCCCGGCAGCCTTGGCTTGCCGTGGTTGGACTCTTGTGTCTGCAGCCCCCGGCAACCTTGGCTCGCCGGGGCCGGGATGCCGACTCGTTCCCTTTCCCCCAGACAACTCAGCAGAAACGTCCATGTACCCTGCGAACCAAAGAGGATGGAAAGGAACACAGAGACGCACACTCGACCTCTACGCTAGGGGTTAGTCGGTGCTAAGCACTATCAACCCTAACCGAGGGAGAAACTCGGCCTAGCATGCATGCTAAAACTTAGGGCGCCAGCGCTTCATTTATTTATGCTCAGGCTCTGCGTCTGGCTTTGTACAGAGGGTTACATGCCTTGCCGGCAAGGCTTGTACAAAAGGTGATTTGCCAGGGGGCCCGGCAACCGCGCCTTATGGGTAAAGCTTGAGAAGATGTTCAATGTTCCAGGAGTTGCTCACCAGAATAGCATCTTCATCTCCAGGCAGACTGCACCGGGCCTGGTGACTCGTATTACCCGATAAGGGCCTTCCCACTTTGGCGTCAACTTTTTGGAATTCTTGGCCGATTGAACGCGCTGAAGAACAAGGTCGCCTTCCTCAAAGCTTCGAGCATGAACCTTGCGGCTATGGTAGCAGCGCAAGGCATGATGGTAGTGCGCTGCTCTCACAGCTGCCCGAAGACGATCTTCCTCAAGGAGCGTTGCATCATCTTGCCGCAATTTCTCTTGCTCAAGCTCGTCATAAGCAAGCACTCGAGGTGACCCGTATGTGAGTTCCGTGGGGAGAACTGCTTCTGCCCCGTATACCAGGGCAAAGGGTGTGTGGCCGGTGGCTCGATTCGGCGTCGTTCTTATCGACCAAAGAACCGCCGGCAACTCATCAATCCAGTGCCTTCTGCTCTTGTGCAGCTTGTCAAAAGTCTTTGTTCTCAGGCCGGCTGCTGGCTTGACGAGTTGCCAGCCGTCCTCTGGAGCCTGCGCACAACTCCAAACAAGTCAACCGGCTTCACGTCTTTCTTCCTCGTCTACGGTGCCGAAGCTGTCATCCCAACGAATATAGAGTTCGACTCCCCACGAGTCACCATGTACACCGAGGAGGAAGCAGAAGAAGCATGTCAAGACGACATCGATCTGCTGGAAGAGGGCCGGCTGTTGACACTCAGTCGGTCCAGCATCTACCAGCAGAGCCTGCGCTAATACTACAACCGGAAGGTCAAGCCGAGATCTTTCCAAGAAGGAGACCTTGTGCTCCGGCTGATCCAGCGAACAGCCGGCCAGCACAAGCTCTCAGCACCTTGGGAAGGCCCTTTCATCATCAGCAAAGTGTTGGGCAACGACTCCTACTACTGATCGGGCGCCGAAGCCCCGAAACGCGCAAGAGGGACGACTCCGGCAAAGAGACGGAGCGGCCATGGAATGCAAATCTCCTCCGAAGATTTTACAGTTAATGCAGTATGTATCACGCTACCTTTTGTATTAAAGAACGAAAACTTCGGGGGCCCCGAGAAGAGCTCGGGGACTGCCCTCTTTTATCTACATGATAAGAATTATGCCTACGAGTATGTTATTCTTTGTTATGCCGCTGGCACCGGGTTCGACTAGTCGGCCCGGGGACTTGCCGTCTTGCACTATGAAATGCTTCCTGCAGCCGGGCAAGTAGTGTGTGGCACTTAAGCCGTCTCCTGTCAGAAGCCGCAGCTCGCAGAGCGACTGTCTGGTGGGCAGGAGTAAGGTAGAATGGGTGTCCACATGAAAAATGGCTAAGGACTCAAAGCGTGCACATAGTTTAAGCCGGCTTCCAGCCTTTTACAGTCAACTCTTAAGCAGTCGGCTCGCCGTTTCTACTCAACTTGCTAAAAAAAACTCTAAACGGCTAAGTACTTGCCTTCCCAAAGTAGCTAAGTACTTGACCCGGCAACGATCCATGAGCGGGCTGTCCGGTAACAAGACGGCAACCGAGGGAAGGCGGCAAAGGAAAAAGCCAAAAAGAGCAATGAGCAAGAAGAGATAGAACTCGGAGAAATATTTACATAGCAAAGGCCCTTGGCCGAATCTTCAAACAGAAGTTCAAGATACACCCCGCTGGTGGAATTATGCAAATTAACAAGTTCATCAAGCATATTAAGCAGATAAAAACAAAGATAAAGTGGCAGCCTAGGAAGTGGCAGACGGGTTCGGAGGATCGGAGAAGTCGGCGGTGCCAGTTGTTGCGGCGGCCGGCTGGTCGGTCTCGACTTGATCCCCTCCGGCGGTAGCCGGCTCGGTCGGGCGCGGCTCATTGCTGGAGGCGCGGTCGAGCTGAGGCTGGCCGTCCGCTCCGTCTTCTGGCGCCTCCTCTTTGCCTCCCTCCTCCGCCTCGCCTTCCTCCTCACCGCTGGAGCCGATCACCTCCGCCGAGTCTTCGCCGTCGTCTGGATTAATCCCGAACCACTTCGGCGGCGCCTCTTCGCCGTGTTCAGCCCGCTCTAGGACGAAGATGCTGGTGTCAGTGTACTCGGCGATCAACACCGCGCGCTTGACGAGAGCGTCTTCTATGACTGCCAACTCCGCCTGAGCCTCTAGCCGGAACATGGCTAGCTGGGCTAGACTCAGCCCAGGATACCACGCCTTGATGAACTCCAAGGCCCGGCGCGCTCCGGCCCGGGCCGAGGAGCCCTTCCAGGCCTCAAGACGGCCAGTCGGCAGCCCAACTAGGAGTACGCGGAGCCTGCATATCCGGCCACAGGGCGGCGATCACCTGGGCGCCGACAAGCTGAAGCCGACGCAGCATCCGATGAGCCGGCCGAAGGCGGGCCTCGATGCTCAAGATCTGCTCGTCAAGAGTTGGGGGTCGGCAGGGATCTTTGCGCCATCCGCCCTCCGCCCTTCGCGATCAGCCTCGATGGCTTGGTTGGCAGCCTGCAAGTGGCCAGGGAAGAAGTCTGCCAAGACAAAAGAACGAAGAACAAGATTAAAAGCTAAAGGTCAACTCGACTAGCAGTCGGCAGCTTAGGAAAGGAAAATGAGGGGAAGCTCACCGTCGACGAGATCCTCGATCTCATGGAAGCCGGAAGCCAGCATCGCTTCCTTGTCAGTCTAGGAGGAGCGCTCACTCGCGAACTCAGCAAGGAGGGCGGTCTCCTTTTCTTCCGCCTCCTTCTGGATCTTCTTGAGCAGCTCCTTCTGCTCTGCCAGTTGCGCGACCAGCAGATCACGCACCGCGGCCAGCTTGTTGCACTCCTCCTCGTTGGCACGCAGCGCGGTGTTGGCCTCGCCCAGCTGCTGCTGCAGGGTGGCGTTGGCCTCTGCGGAAGAAGAAGAAAACAAGGCGTCGGTCGTCAACAAAAAAGAAAGGTCGCCGGGGAGATCCGGCCCGACTGCTCAGCAGTCGGCCCGAATCTCTGGGACTACAGCCCATGGGTGCTCCAGCGAGCCCCCGCAGAGAAGGAAGAGGACTCACTCCGGCTTTCCGACAAGTCGGCGGTCCGCTTGGCCAATTCTTCGACGTTGGCGTTGAAGGCGGTCACGCGAAGGTTGTGGTAGTCCTGTGACAAAATTTCACACAAGTGTTAGTATTTGGAACTCGCCAATTAGAGTTCCGAGCCGCCTGCTCAGCAGCCGGCCCGAAACTTGGGGACTACACCCAGTGGGTGCGCTGGCGCGCCCCCACGAAGAAGAACAAGAAACAGAAACAAAGGAGGAAACGTACCCGGATGGCTGCTCGCAACACCAGATGCGCCTTGGTGCAATTCTGGATGGCGTCGCCCTCGGCTTGGATCTTGGCCTGGACGTCCAGAAGCGCCCGGTTCAACGGGCCTGTCCCGCCTCCCCGCACCCACCCCGTGGGCGCGGCGCTCGTCGCCTCGGCGTCCGGGATCGTGGAGCTCGCGGCGCCGGTTTCCAAGGGGCGCGGCGCCGAGGCCGCCTTCGCAAGACGGCGACGCGTCGGCGTGCCGACTTGGAGAATTAGGCCCGCCACCACCTCGTCTTCAGTCGGCGGCACCGGTGGGCCCGCCGACTGCTCACCTTGCGCACTTCCAGATGGCGGCGGTGGCGGCACAATCACATCTGGCATGGAGGCGTCGCTGCCGTCCTTCTCCATGGCCGGGTTCTCATCGCCGGCTTCCCCGGTTTGCCCCATGAACTCCGGTGGCAGCGGCACGGAGTTCAGTGGGGTGACAAAAACCGCTGACTGGCGGTGCGCGGCTTCTTCAGCCTGCTTCTTCGCCACGTCGGCGGCCTCGGCCTCCGCCAGCTTCTTCTGGGCGGCGGCTTCCGCCTTCTCAGCCTCCGCATTCTCCAGGAGGGCTGTCGCCCGCTCTTAGCGCGCTTCTCGCGCGTTCCCCTCCGTCGCCTCCCGGAGGTCGGCGCCGGATCGATCGGCCAAATGAAGGTGGAGGTCTCCGCCGACCCCACGACGGAGGCGGCCGCGACCTTGTCAAGAGAGAGGGGAGCCCTAGACCAAGGGAAAACAAGCAAAAACTCAGGCAAAATCAACAAAAGAAAAAATGAAGGAAAAAGGAAGGAGCACTCACGCAGAAACCAGCGGCAGCTTCTTCACCTCCTTGCGGAAGAGGTTGGACTTCGCGGCCGCCTCGTCCCGCTTGGTCGCTGTGGCCGAGCCCTTGGGCTTCTTCGGCCGGCTGTTGTCGTGGTTCTAAGTCTGACAGTAGAATGGGGGGTAGGTATGGAGAGGCAAGTTCCTAGCTATGGAGTAGTTGTATACGCAAGAGATTTACGAGTTCATGCCCTTCTCGGAGGAAGTAATAGCCCTCGGAGCCCGGAGGCGGTCGATTGGATTATATGCGTATGTGTTACAAGGGTGCCAACCCTTCTACCTGTGGAGGGGGTGGCTTATATAGAGTGCGCCAGGACCACCAGCCCACGAAAGCAGAGGGTTTAAGGTGCGTTAAGGCTAAGCGTTCGGTAGCGCCTTACATAAAGTGTCATTAAGATCATAAAGACTATTTAACTACAGATCGTTTGGGCACCGAGTGGCTCTTGGACTCCTGGTGGTCGAGTGGGTCTTCATGGTCGAGTGTCTTTGAATCTGTCGAGTGGAAACCTACCATGTCGACTGGAAGGCCGCTTCTCTTGCGAGTGTCCTTGTGAAGGGTACCTTTGGGCAGGTCTATGACCCTACCCCAGGTACATGACTTCATCATTAGCCCCCGAATGGATCGAGGTTTGAGTGAGGAAGGAGTTGATAATCTTTCCGACCTGTTCTTCGTGTTGCGAGTGTGTCTAACTCTGGATCAACGACCTTTTAGTGATGGCATCAACTTCTCTTTCAGTCGCCTTGATCCATTCTTCACGTTTTGTCGAGTGAACTCTGTGAACTTGAGGATTTCGAGCGACGGATCGGAGGAAATCTGCTATCGACGGGTTGCTCGCGGTTAGCGGATTTCGAGATCTGAATTTGGGAAGCGCGAAGCGGAAAACTCGCGGCACTTTCGGATGGGATAAGACGATGGCGCCTCGATCTTCAGCGCCGCCTTTTCGCCGCGTATCGCGCGTGGCGCGCTATTCTTGCGGATTTGACGGATTGCTGGGCCTACCGGTCAGCCACTCGAAGCGGCCCCATATAAAGCGTCGGACGGGGTATTTTGAACAGGCGACCTCAATCTTCTCCTCCTCCGCCTCCAAACCTTCTCGCTGCGCTCTTAGCCTGTCGGCGCCGCAGCTTCGAGATTTCGCTTCGCCGGTGACCATGGTGAAGGAGAAGACCGCAGCCCCGAGCGGGTGAAGAAGGCGGCGAAGGCTAACGGGAGACCGCCCAGTCGGGGCGGATCCTCTTCGCGGTCCAAACTGTCGCAAGGCTGGGTCCAAGGAGATTGGATCCGCTCGACCATCACCGAGAAGGACCTCACTGATCTAGCCAATGAAGGACTGATCCCCCATGGGTCGGCGAGGCTTCCGGGAATGGAGTGGCAACCGCAGCCTGAAGAGGGTGAGTCGTTCTCTGGCCACCCACGTAGATCGGGGACTTTTCTCGCCACGAATCCTTTTTCCGGGGGTTTGAACTTTTTGCAGTGCAACTCCATCATTTCACTCCCAACTCCATTGTCTATCTTGCTGCTTTCATTTCGCTATGCGAGAACTTCTTGGGTTGTCGACCGCACTGGGGTCTCTTCAAGCACATATTCACATGTCGCTCTCAGACGGTGAAGAAAACGAACCCGAATGATGAGAGAACCCAAGTAATCCAGATGTGTGGGGGACTCGGGGTCCAGATGAGGGGGAAGAGCGCCTTTCCGGCTATGACTCTCCCTGACTCGGTTAGAGGGTGGAAGTCGACCTGGTTCTACTGCCAAGACCAGCCGACGCCGGGGCAGTCGACTGGGCTCCCTCCTTTCTCCATGAGTCGAGTGAACAAGCCATCTTCCCTGAAGATGTTACCAGAGGAGAAGGCCCAAGTAAAATTGCTGATGGAGGGCGTAGTCCAGCTCATTCGCGACGGGGTGACCGGCATGGATCTCTTGGAGGTTTTCCTTCGACGGTGTATTCAGCCACTCCAATACCGAGGTCATCCGATGTGGATGTACTCTGGTACGGATGATACCACTCGGGTCCATCCAGAGGAGGTCAATGATGCCACGCTGGAGAAGTGGATGACTGCCATCAGAGGTAACAAAGATAACCCTCGCGGAGCTAGGAGGATTCCACCACTCGACCAGACTTACGAAGTAGACAAGGTACAACCACTTATCTTCGACTGTGATTCGGCTGCATTCATTCTGTTTAGATGCCAATTCATCGACTGACTTTCGCCTTGTTTTGTTGTCTTCTAGGTCACCACTGATATGTACTCGAAGCCCAACGGGGCGCAGGAAACAGTCGAAGAAGAAGAAGGAAGTGGAGGTGAAAGTCAGGAGGAATGGGAGTCCAACAGCGAGGAGGATGAGGGGGGTGACAGCTCTGATGAAGAGGAGGAAGAGGAGGAAGATGTCGATCCTCCTCGCTCGGAGGGAAGGTCCAAGTTGACGCATGACCCGCGGGCGAAGCACGGTAAAGCTGTTGTGCCCATTGGGCGGTCGATGAAGCGACCTAGGACAACTTCCCTGCGCCGACCGAGAAACCGCGAAGCAACCTCGAGCAACGTCGTCAAAGCCGTGAAGGCTCTGCCCAAGATGCGGATGGTCATCCCCACCATCTCGGGTAACCAATGAGAACCTTGTATTTCCTTATTCCACATGAGTGAACTTTTGGTCGACTTGATGGTGATCAGCCGATTCTTGAAATCTCTGATTGCCGCTACCTCGAGACTTCACCAAGCACGAAGATCAGGAAATGGAGGATGCTGCCACCTCCAACCTTGGTATGATCTACGAGGTTTTGTTTTAGTCGATTGGACTTCCATGTTTACTTTTGAATCTTTCTTGTAGTTCCGCCTCCGTCATTGATCTCCCGATGATGACGAGGAAGCGCCATTGAGGAAGAGGAAGAACAAGAGAGTGCTGCTTTGGCAAGGCTGCTCGATCGCGGTGATTCCGAGAGGCTGGTTTCGAGGGAGGCAACCCCTCGGGCTTCGTGTCTTTCGCTGTATCACTGACAAGTGCCCGACCCACTTCGTCATTGCTGATCCACCATCTCTCTTTGCTATACACCACGTCCGGAAGACCAAGTGAGTGCTGCTAAGGAGGCATCGCATGAGCAGGGATCATGATGGAGCAAGTGAAAGCGGTCCGAGAGGCTAGCCAGTGACCTATGATGCTAGTTCAGCTCTCGGGCAATGTCCAAGTAAGTCGATCATTGCTTGCTTTGTTAGGATATGCTACACAAACTGCTTCTTACGGAGATTTCCATATCTATACACCTTTGGGTGGGTGTGTCGATTGAATTTTTGTGGGGCACGCTGAGTGCACCCACCGGTGTAGTCCCGAGACTATGGTCATTGCGTGCGATCGGCTATAATCTTTATCTTGTGAACTTCTTCACTCGACCGGACGGACCAAGTCGAATGGAACAAGTAAAACCGGTGGGGCACGCTGAGTGCACCCTTGGGGTGTAGTCCCGAGACTATGGTCATTGCGTGCGATCGACTATAGTCTAAAGAACTGTGTGTTGTTTTTTTATCGCGGTGACCATTGACACATAACCTTTTGCCTCTTTTGGTCGTTGGTGAACCAAATTGGTAAAACCAGTGAGAACACGCTGAGTGCACCCGCTGGGTGTAGTCCCCGAGATTATTGTCGAATGTTTTGATTCGACTATAGTCTTAGAAATGCTACTGTTTTTCCTTAATCACTCGGAAGTGATCTGTCTTTGATGTCTTTCGTTGGTTGACTCTTTGTAGAAATCTTGCGAGCTTGTGGCTCGCTATCTTGAGATTAGAGAACAAACAGATCCAGCTCAACCTCGATTTGAAGCTTGCTCGGGAGAATTTGCGAAGGCAAAGGATGAAGCAAAAGGTATGGCTGGTGAGAACTTTTGACAACTGCCTTTGTTTTTCTGTTCATTCTCAACTCTGTTCTCATTGTTTCTTTGCGATAAACTGGAAGAGACTTTGAAGAAGAAGGACCTTGACCTTGCGAGAGGCACGAAAGGCGGCTTTGGAGAAAACAAAGCTCGCTGAAGAGAAGCTTGCCTCGGTCGACAAACTTGAAGATGAAAATGCCAAGCTGAAAGCCGCTCTTGTGTGCTAACAAGGAAGTTAGTCGGTGAAGAACGACAAGATTGCTCTGTCGACAAGGCTGGCCAATGGCGGGGAAGTGAAATGACACTGGAGATTTATCTTGGAGGGCTCGCCAAGAAGCTGTTTCTCATGCTTGAAGGTAATCTCTTTTACCCGACTGTCTTGCTATCACCGGCTCATCACATGATCGTTATTTTGAATCTGAGCTGTGTTTTCAGAATTCTGTCAAAACTTCGAAGAAGAAACTAGTCGAGTGGAAACCAGTTTGGACCCCATCAACTCTCCTGTGAAGGACGAAGCTGCTATGAATGTGCTCCGACTGGAGTCTCACGCTGCTAGCGTGGTGGATTATCTTGCTCGACTGAAAGTTGCAGTGTCGCGGATCGACTCGACTCTCTGGCTAGATCAGACGCTTTAGAATGACCTTGAATCCATGATGACTCGACTGAATGAGATTCCAAGTCGAGTGCAAGAATGGAAAAAGTCTTACGCGGTGTGGTGCTGATGTTGCTCTATCTACGGTTCGTGTCCCTTTGCAAAGAAGCGCAAGAGGACAAGCTGGTGTCTCTCAAGGTTGCCAACACCGGAAGCACGACTTCAGATCTTTCATGGAGACTTTCATCGCTGCTGCTACCCGTATTGCCGACGGAATCGACCTCGACCAATTTGTTGCACCTTCGGTCCTCTCCGGAGGAGTAAAAACTTCTAAGTCCCACCTTAAATTTGCCTCGGAATGCGAGTGGTTTTTGTAACCGATAAACTTTACGGTCTTAACGCTTTGAGCACCTTTGGATCCATAGGACGTTTATCCGAACTTGATTTATCCTTTTAACATGCTTTGTTTGCCTTTGAGAGAACTTTGTTCCTCATTCGGAAGATATTCCGTTGAAACTCCAGACGACTTGTGCTTCATCTATCCTTCAGGTAGAGATGGAACACAGACTGCGACTGACCTCATCGTCCTTGCGGATTGGGATGAACCGCATGTTGTACTTGTGGCGAAGCTCCGAAGGAGGAGGTAGCAGTCGACCTGCACCTTGTCGTCCTTGCGGATTGGGATGGACCGCACGTTGTACTTGTGGCGAAGCTCCGAAGGAGAAGGTAACAGTCGACCTGCACCTCGTCGTCCTTGCGGATTGGGATGAATTCCTTACTTAGGCGAGCACTGGACCGCAGCTAAGCCCCCAAGTGGGAGGTTTGCTCTCCACTCGGTAGGGTTTTTATTACTTAGGCGAGCACTGGGCTGCAGCTAAGCCTCCGAGTGGGAGGTTTGCTCCCCACTCGGTAGGATTTTTATTACTTAGGCGAGCACTGGGCTGCAGCTAAGCCTCCGAGTGGGAGGTTTGCTCTCCACTCGGTAGGATTTTTATTACTTAGGCGAGCACTGGGCTGCAGCTAAGCCTCCGAGTGGGAGGTTTGCTCTCCACTCGGTAGGATTTCTATTACTTAGGCGAGCTTGGGCTGCAGCTAAGCCTCCGAGTGGGAGGTTTGCTCTCCACTCGGTAGGATTTTTATTACTTAGGCAAGCACTGGGCTGCAGCTAAGCCTCCGGGTGGGAGGTTTGCTCTCCACTCGGTAGGATTTCTATTACTTAGGCGAGCACTGGGCTGCAGCTAAGCCTCCGAGTGGGAGGTTTGCTCTCCACTCGGTAGGATTTTTATGGCGTAGATTTGAAGGAGAAGGTAGCAGTCGACCTGCACCTCATTGTCCTTGCGATTTTCCTTATTTTGGATGTTAAGGCGAATCCTTGGGCTGTTTGCAAGCCCCCGAGTGGGAGGCTGGTTCACCACTCGGTAAGATTTGAATACTTAGGCGAGTACTTGGACTGCAGCTAAGCCTCCGAGTGGGAGGCTGGCTCGCCACTCGGTAGGATTTTGAATACTTAGGCGAGTACTTGGACTGCAGCTAAGCCTCCGAGTGGGAGGCCGGCTCACCACTCGGTAGGATTTTGAATACTTAGGCGAGTACTTGGACTGCAGCTAAGCCTCCGAGTGAGAGGCTGGCTCACCACTCGGTAGGATTTTGAATACTTAGGCAAGTACTTGGACTGCAGCTAAGCCTCCGAGTGGGAGGCCGGCTCACCACTCGGTAGGATTTTGAATACTTAGGCGAGTACTTAGACTGCAGCTAAGCCCCCGAGTGGGAGACTGGCTCACCATTCGGTAGGATTTTGAATACTTAGGCGAAGCAGATTCGCAGCTAAGCCCCCGAGTGAGAGACTGGCTCGCCACTCGGAAAGGATTTTTTTTTACAAACTTAGGCGAACCGGATTCGCAACTAAGTCACCCACTGGGGGAAATTTCAACAAAAAGTAATAACAATCACTGGGAAAATTATAACATTCTTGTCTTAGATAAACATACTACCAAAGTACTTTTATTACATCTCAACCAAGTGAGTATTAAGTGTAAAAGGGGCAGAGCAGTTCCGCGTTCCAAGCTCGAGGCTCGTCGATCTGGCGATCAACGTTGTAGAGATGATACGCTCCGTTGTGGAGAACTATTGTGACGATGAAGGGACCTTCCCAAGTGGGAGCGAGCTTGTGTGGTTTCTGTTGGTCCACTCGGAGGACCAAATCTCCCTCTTGGAAGGCTCAACTCTTCACATTTCTGGCATGGAATCGACGCAAGTCTTGCTGATAGATAGTCGAGCGGATCAGGGCCATTTCTCTCTCCTCTTCCAAGAGGTCGACTGCATCTTGCCGGGCTTGTTCCGCTTCTTCTTCAGAGTATAGTTCGACTCGACGCGCATTGTGAAGCAGGTCACTCAGCAGAACTGCTTCAGCTCCATAGACCAGGAAGAATGGAGTTCTCCCGATCGACCGATTAGGAGTGGTCCTCAATCCCGAGAATCGATGGAAGTTCGTCGACCCAAGCTCTGCTGCGTGTTTGAGATCACGCATCAGCCGTGGTTTCAGCCCTTTGAGAATGAGGCCGTTTGCACGTTCTGCTTGTCCATTCGACTGAGGATGAGCCACTGAAGCATAGTCGACCCGCGTGCCTTGAGAGGCGCAGAAGGCTTTGAACTTGTCATTATCGAAGTTTGACCCATTGTCGGTGATGATGCTATGCGGAACTCCATATCTGAATATCAACTCTCTGATGAAACTGATAGCAGTGCATGCATCGAGGTTCTTGATGGGCTTGGCTTCGATCCACTTGGTGAACTTGTCGACTGCTACTAGCAAATGAGTGAAGCCGCTTCTGCCAGTTCTCAACGGTCCAATCATGTCCAATCCCCAAACAGCGAAGGGCCAAACGAGTGGAATGGTCTTCAAGGCTGAGGCGGGCTTGTGCGACATGTTGGAATAGAACTGACATCCTTCACACTTGTCAACTATTTCTTTTGCCATTTCATTTGCTTTCGGCCAGTAAAATCCTGCTCGGTATGCTTTAGCCACAATGGTCC
The DNA here is from genome assembly GCA_021605205.1 of Aegilops longissima. NCBI lineage: Eukaryota > Viridiplantae > Streptophyta > Magnoliopsida > Poales > Poaceae > Aegilops > Aegilops longissima. Next base: position 244,365,427 of record CM038680.1, on the reverse strand, counting down.
GAGAGGACGCATGATGGCCACAGGTCCCCAGTGGATATCCTCAAAATTATCGACCTTCTTACGGCATGATAAACTTCGGCCGACTCGATCCGCTTTCTACGAACAAATGTCCCTTGATCTTTGTAAAGGCCTTGGATCGTCGGACGATCCGTCGAGCCTCTTCTTCATTCTCTGGGAGCTCTTTCCTTAGGATATATGCGATGTACGGCACCGTCGATCGGGAGTGATGACCACAACTTCCATAATTAGGTCGACCACGGCTGGGACCTCAACTTCAGTCGGATCATTGGCACTCTTTTGCTGCGGGGCTTCTTACGTGAAAGGATCCTCCTGCACCGATGGTGCATGAATGTTCTCCAAAAATACATTACTAGGAATGGCTTCCCTCTTGGATCCTATCTTCGCCAAATCATCCATGACTTGATTTTTTCATCGGGGTATATGATGAAGCTCTAACCCCTCGAATTTCTTCTCCACTTTCTCTTTGCATTACAATAACCTGTCATAGCTGGGCTTATGACATCCCACTCCTTCATCACTTGATTAACAACCAGATCCGGTAAGTCGTAGACCATAAAATGACGGACGCCGAGTGAAATGGCCATGCATAACCCATACAAGAGTGCTTCATATTTTGCTTCGTTGTTGGAAGAATCAAAGTGAATCTGGAGAACATATTTGAGCCTATCTCCTCGGGGAAACCAATACAACCCCGCACGAACCGTTCAGCATCTTGGAACCGTCGAAAAACATAGTCCGGTGTTTTGAGTGAACTTGAGTCGGAAGCTGCTGTTGATCCACTCGGCGAGGAAATCTGCTATTGCTTGGGACTTGATGGCTTTCTTTGCCTCGAATTTGATATCAAGGGAAGGAGTTCAATCGCCCATTTGCCACTCGACCGTTGCATCTCTGTTATGAAGAATTTCCGACAATGGGGCGTCGGCGGCTGTAATGGAATGATCGGAGAAATAATGAGCAACCTTCTTTGTGGTCATATAGATCCCATAAACAAGCTTACGATAGTGAGGGTATCTTTGCTTTGATGGGGTGACACTTCGGAAAGATAATAAACTGGGCGTTGAACTTTGAAGACTTTTCCTTCTTCTTCCGCTCGTAGTAAATGCAGTCTTGACGACTTGTCCGATGGCTGCAATGTAAAGCAGCAAAGGCTCTTTGCTGATTGGGGCAACAAGCACCGGTGGGTGGAAGCGAGCTTTGAGCTCGCAAGCGCTGCATCAGCTTCTAGAGTCCACTCGAACTTGTCGGCTTCTTCATCGATCGGTAAAGAGGCAATGCCTTTTCACCGAGGCGAGAGATGAATCGACTTAAAGCGGCCAAGCATCCGAAGAAGTTTTGGACATCATGCACACATACAGGCGCTTCATTGGAGTATGGTACCAACCTTTTGGGGTTAGCATCGATTCCTCGCTCGAAGCGAAAACTAAGTAACTTACCACCGGGAACTCCAAATGTACACTTTGATGGGTTAAGCTTGATATCATACCTCCCGAGATTGGCAAATGTTTCAGCAAGGTCGGTCAACAGGTCGGAACCTTTTAAGTGACTTGACCACTATATCATCCATGTGCGCTTCCACATTCCAACTGATTTGGTGAGCAAACACTTCGAATCATCCTCATGAATGTGGCTCCGGCATTCTTGAGACGGATGGCATGGTGACATAACGAAGCACCTGAATGGAGTGATGAGCGTTGTTTTAATCTCATCGGGTCCATCTGACGGATCTGATGGTACCCGGAATAGGCGTCTAAAAGACAACCTCTCACATCCCGCGGTTGAGTCGACTATTTGGTCAATGCGAGGAAGAGGAAATGATCTTTCGGGCAGGCCCGATTGATATGCTTGAAATCGATGCACATGCGTAGCGACTTGTCCTTCTTGGGGACCATGGCGACATTGGCGAGCCACTCGGGTGGTAGATCTCCCGGATGAACTCTGCCGCTAAGAGCGAGCCACCTCCTGCCAATGGCCTTTCTCTTACGGGACGGCGGACCCGGAGATATTCTTTAACGGTTTGAATTTTGGGTCGACTCGTGGCGATGCTCAGATGACTCCACAGGAACACCGGCATGTCGTGAGCTTCCATGCAAAGATGTCCCGATTCTCACGGAGGAACTGGATGGCGCTTCTTCCTATTTTGAGTCGAGTGTTGTTGAGATGTTGGTCGGAGCAGCATTGGGATCAGTCGGGTGAATGTGAACCTGTTTCGTCTCACCGGTCGGTGAAATGCTGACTCGTAGAAAACTCTTAGCTCGCAACAAATCACTCGCATCTGCAGTTTTCTAATACTCTTGTAGCTCTACCACTGCCAACTAAGCATCGGCGATCTTAGAGCCTTTCTGGAAGCACTCTTCCGCCTTCTTCCGATTGCCCGTAACGGTGATCACGCCCTTGGGACCAGGCATCTTGATTTAAGATACACGTAACATGGTCGGGCCATGAAACGTGCATAAGCTGCCCTTCCCAGAATAGCGTGATAAGCGCTCTGGAAATCCACGACCTCAAAGGTCAACTTTTCTTTCCGGAAATGCTTCGAATCACCAAAAACTACATCAAGGGCAATTTGGCCGAGTGACTCAGCCTTCTTTCCAGGAATGACTCCGTGGAAGCTCATGTTACTGGTACTGAGTCTAGACATCGGAATGCCCATTCCTTTCAACGTCTCCGCGTACAATATGTTCAGGCCACTACCACCATCCATCAGGACTTTGGTCAGTCGAGTGCCCTCAACAACTGGGTCGACCACCAATGCTTGCCTCCCAGGGGTGGCAATGTGCATCGGTGATTAGACTGGTCGAATGTGATGGCGATGCAGGACCATTTCAGATAATTGGGAGTCGCGAGCAACCAAGTTCACTTCGATTGATAACCTTCAATCGACTTTTGCTTCGGCGTCGGCAAAAATCATCGAGGTGGAATTGACACAGGGATATCCATCATCACCATCATCTTTGTCCTCAACTTTGTCTGTTTCCTTATCCTTATCCTTGAGTTGTTTCCTTGGGCTGCTGAATCAAAGCCGACAACGTCGAGTGGTATGTTTGGGTAAATGAGTTTACCCTCTTCATCTTTCTTTGTATGAATATGACATGGTAAATCCAACATGTCGTTTCCATCCTGGTCTTTCACGTTCTTGGGGTTCCAAGGACCCTTGGGTTTCCTTGAACTTTCACAGGGTCTGACCAAGGCCTCTCCGGGGCGGCTGGCTCTTCTTCTTGCGCTCCCTTCCATGGAATTTCCTCCTTGGCCTCATTGGCGGCGATTTATATTACCACTCCGGAGCCTATCCTCTTCTTCACCATTTGCATACTTGGTGGCAATCTCCATCATCCGACTCAGGGTCATATCTCCGGTTCGACCAAATTTCAAACTCAACTCTCTGTTCTTGGCCTTCTTTGAAGGCACAGATCGCCCAGTGATGGATACATTCTCATTGTGTGGTGCAAAGTGATCCACCTCTGGATATAATCTCTCAAAGTTTCACTCGACTTTTGCACACACGGCGCAACTCCGTCAATCCTGCTGAGTGGTTTGCAAGTTCCTTCAAATGTCTGACAAACACTCGGGCAAGATCTTCCCAAGTGTAAATCTTGCTTGGGTGCTAACTGATTCAACCACGCCCTGGCTGAACCCTCCAACATAAGAGGCAAATGTTTCATGGCTACCTCATCGTTGCCACCGCCGATCTGAACAGCCACTCGGTAATCTTCAAGCCAAGTGTCAGGCTTGGATTCACCAGTGAACTTACTGACTCCAGTCGCCAACCTGAAGTTGGGAGGAATCACTGCGGCTTTGATGGCTCTGCTGAAACACTCTGGTCCCGAGACATGAACTCTGCTGCTCGAGGGAACATCTCTATCATGGCCGTCTCGGTGAGCTCTGTTCCTGTCGACCAAACCTTGAACGATAATAGATCTCGCATCAAAGCCTGGTTCTCTAGGGTCATTGGAACTCTTCGCCTAACTTTCTTGTCTTTGGCGTCACGTCGATCCTGCTGCCGAGGCGTATGATCCACCCCTTGGGGAGTAGTGGGCACTCGGCGTCGATCGTTGCGATCGAATCGGTCCTCATACTGCTTTCGCGGCCCTTGTCTTGATCATCACGCCGGCCCCATGTTCCTCACGCCTCGAGGCGATCTCGGACTATGGGCTGGTTGGACTGAATTCGCGGCGACGGATGGTTGTGAATCTGTTCATGACGTGATACAACTGAGTTTTGATCTCCGCCGCCGGAGCAGATCTTTGATTTGCAGCAAACCTCTACCCGCCTCCATTGGGAAGGCTGAATTGACTCTGCTATCTGGCGGCAGCTGCTAAATTCTGAATCGGAGTTCGATATACGAGTTGGCGGTTGAAAGAGGCGTCGGCTGGATTCGGAACCTTTGGTTCTGCGCTCGTCAGTACTCGCTGAAGGTTCTCGGTCGAGTGCGCTCAACCAGGTTAATAGCGCGCATCCTCCAAGGCCACGAGCCTCGGGGTTTCTCAATGATAGGAGTGTGAAGTGCATCCATGTTCCAGCAGTGAAGCTCCTCCCTCTGGAGGCGAAGTGAGGGGCTCAGGCAGGTACTCTTCGTGGGCTTGCTCGGATCGTCTCCACTTGTCACCTCCGTTGGTCGGGTGAATCCGGGGACTGCATGGTCCATTGACCATCGGAACCTCTGCCTTGAGTCCTGCTATCGCATTCGGACCTTGATCTCTGCGAACCCGGTCGCCAGGTCGAGCAGGCCGTAGAGAGATTCGCCGGGACTTGGGGGTGGCCGGTGGCGGGCCACCGCATGGCTCGCCCACCGCTGAAGCCTCGACCCGCCGGGCAGCTTGTGCCGATTGGGAGACTAGGGCGCGAGCGGCACAGAGCCGACCCATCTTTGGGTCGACGGTTGCCCTGAGGAGGGCGCCATGGACACCAGCGAAAAGTCGTCGCCCAGCGGACGGGGGGGCGCGTCACGTCGAGTGGAGCCTCGTGAAGCCAAAGCGGAGTCGTCGGCGAACATGGCGCACGAGGCGAGATCTCGTGGCCGTCAACCAGAACTCCACTTGAAACCATGATGTAGGAGATCGAAAGAATCCCAACTTCTCCAACAAATCGCTAGAACACCGGCCCCACGGTGGGCGCCAACTGTCGTGGTTCTAAGTCGGTGATGAGAATGGGGAGTAGGTATGGAGAGGCAAGTTCCTAGCTATGGAGTAGTTGTATCATAAGAGATTTCTGAGTTCAGGCCCTTCTCGGAGGAAGTAATAGCCCTCGTCTCGGGCCGGAGGCGGTCATTGGATTATATCGTATGTGTTACGGGGTGCCAACCCTTCTACAGTGGAGGGTGGCTTATATAAGTCTTGGGACCCCAGCCAGCCCGTGCGAGAGGGTTTAAGGTGCGTTAAGGCTAAGCGTTCTTGTAGCGCCTTACATAAAATGTCATTAAGATCATAAAGACTATTTAACTACATACCGTTTGGGCACCGAGTGGCTCTTGGACTCTGGTGGTGGTGGGTCTTCATGGTCGAGTGTCTTTGAATCATCGAGTGGAAACCTACCAGGTCGACTGGAAGGCCGCTTCTCTTGCGAGTGTCCTTGTGGAGGGCACCTTTGGGCAGGTCTATGACCCTACCCCAGGTACATGACTTCATCAGCTGCCGAACAAGCTCGGCGCGGCCCTGCGCTTCTTCACGCCGCCATGAGCATCCGACGCGGCAGAAGAGCTCGCGCCGGGCTGGCTGACTCCTGGCTGGTGGCGGGGGGCGACCTCCTCGTCATCGTCAGGCCAGTCCACGAGACTGGCCCCGAGCCGTGGGCTGCCCACCTCGCCGCCTCCTCCCTCAGCATCGTCTTCCAAGGCGGCTGCCCCCAAATCGGGGTCGTCAACGTCGCTCTCCGCCTGGACGGCGAAAGCAATTGTGAGCCGTCCCAGGTGCGGGCCATTTCTTGGATGGAGGGGGTTACGACCAAAAGCCGGTGGTCGATCGGACAAGACGGACTCGGCGACGAAGAAGTCAAGAAAGTTAAAGAAAAAGAGAAAAAGAAACAACTCACTATGGGCGGTGGGTTGGCATGTGAATACGGTTCCTTGCCGAACTGCCACTCTTCCAAGAGCTTGCGATCCATAAGGTAGTTCATCATATAGGCTACCTCCTCGTGAGGCATTTCCTTAGTGCACATCCGACTCGGGTCGATGCCGCTCATCGGCATATCATGTGGGGCGACCTTGGAGTGGAGAACTTGGCGCGCCCGGCGGCCAGCAGATCGAGACCAATCAGACCCTCCATTGCGTCGGCCTTTTCGGAGTCGTGGCGACAGCGCCCGGCTCTGCAGGCGTCGGCGTCTGGCCAATACAACCAGTTGGGCTGCCTCCCGGCCGCGGGCAGTCACGTAAACGGCAGATTGACCCGTCGCCCTCCGCGAGCGCTCTTCACGTAGAAATGCGACCGCTTCCACATCTTCACCGACTTTATCAGCTTGATGGAGAGCGGGTTGTCGGCCCCGAACTCCGCGCAGCGATGAACGCGCCAAGATGGAGCCGCACTTTGTGGCTTGGGTGCGAGCTTGGGTAGAAGAACTCCCCGAGCTCGATGGTGGGGAGGGCGCCGAGAAGCCGCCGCACAAAAGCGATGAAAGGCGGACAGACAGCACCATCGTGTTGAAAGTGAGTGGTGCGGTGGAGGCCGTAGAATTCGAGGAAGGCGCGAAGCTGCTCGCCCGGCAGCCTTGCGCAAGCGGTCTGCGGAAGGCGACCGCTCGCCCTCCTATGGCGCCGCGAATTTCACCCTCGCGCATAAGACAAACCCGCACAAAATCCTTGCCGGGGAGCCGACGCGTCTTGCGGAGGAATTCGACATGATCGTCATGGACCTCCGAACTGTCCCAGGTGCCGGAGTGTACCGAGAAAGCGGCGGAAGAGGAGCTCATCATGAGCAGGTCACCATGGCCTTCGGCGTAACAGGGCACGGCGTGAAGAAAAAGAAGAAGAAGAAACAATGTGGAGGAGGGGCGCGCGTGCTCTGCCGCTCCCCCTCCTCCCCCCTACTTATAGACTCATGGGCTGCGAAGCCGAGGGGGTGGTCGTCGGATGTACTGCGCCCACGACCCCACGACCCCCACGTTTATCGTGCAAAGTTACTGCACGCAGTGATAACTCATGAGAACAACCGTCCGCCACGGCCGCAGCGGATCCTTTCGTGTCTTTGGCGCAGCGTAGTGGCGAGCCCCTTTGTAAACCTGTCTGTCGCTGGCGTGGGTGAAGACTGGCCCGGCCGCTTGTTGCCACATGACAGGCCCGAAACGGGCGGCGGCCTGGAAGCTTAGCTAGCACGCCACTTGGATCCCTCCGAGGCGTTCGAAAATTTTGGACAAGTCAAATTGGGTGAGGCCGACTCCTACCAGTCTACCCGGCAGAAGTCGAACAAAGTTTCCACCTCAAGCACCCGGAGAGAAAAACTGTTGAGGCTCCTCGGCAGATCATCCGCGGCGCCTCACCAACTTCGAGGACTACTGTCGGAGTAATGGGCCACGGGTAGGCTAACCCGAAGCCCAGAACCTTTCAAGGCATCGGGGCTGACTACGCCCCTCAAGACGCCAAGATGAAGAGTCGCCTTCTAGAAGCCGGCTGTAGGAACAGCCGACTGCCCACTCACGGCCAAGTCCTGGAGGCGAGATCAAGACCAGCCGACTCCTACCTGGCGACTTCAAGAGAAGCCGGCCCCGAGGAGTCGGCCCACGGCACCAACAAACACCCATGCCCTCATCTGAGGGGCGGGGCGGAGTGGCTCTGGTGAAGCCCTCCCTTCCCTTTCAGAGGTGGCGTGGCCACGATGAGCTGTACCGCGGAGATCTCCGTCCGTGGCTGCCTTGTTGCCATGCCATCCCGACAACAACACCGATGGTGAGTCCTGCACCCAGCGGCATGCATGCGACCTAAGGACGATGGGTCCCACCAGTCAGCGAGAGTCCAGAAGACGGCAAGAGCGCCACCAGTCGGACCCAATAGGAGTCGGCCCCTGGGAGTCGGCCTACCCCTCCCACGGGTCCCACGCGCCATTAACCAGACGATACGGGGAGTGGCTACAGTAATCGCCCGCCAGGCAGCGGGGCTGCAGCCACGGCCCCATGACCAAGCCTGTGTCATTATAGGCACGGCTATAGTAATCAGCAGCCAGCAAGACCCGCAAGCGGCAGGTATGGCCTATCGGCTCCGTACCGGACCAGTCAGCGGGGCCCACCAGTCGGTGGGCCCCAACAATCGGCAGAGAAGCTGGGCCGGCAGGCGAAGAGACTGACGGTTGGGCCCGGCGCCCAGTAGGATTACCATTGTACCCCTGGGGGTAGGCCTATATAAACCCCCCAGGGCACCCATGCAAAGGGTTGGAACCCATTAGAGCTAGACCAGATCATATAGGAAGGAGAGAGCTAGCCTTGCCTTCTCCTACCTTCAGCATACAGCTCGAGGAGCAACTTTGTACTCACTTTGCCTTAGTGATCATGCGGAGACCCCGCAGAGCAGGACTAGGGGTGTATCTCCTAGGAGAGCCCCGAACCTGGGTAAAGTATGCCGGTGTTCGTGTCTACGCCTCATCCCGCTTCCGGGCACCGGCGATGTTCTACTCGCTCCCACCATGATAAGCCATCCTTTGGCATATGTCGCACCCAATCCCCGACAATGAGGGCGGAATGTATGCTTGTAGGAATTGCAATAATATCAAGTTTCCTCTCTATGTGCTTAAAGTTTTGAAGTTATGCTTGTTTTACCTTCCTATGCAAGTTGATTCTTGTTCCCATAAGTTGTTTGCTCACAAAATCCCTATGCATAGGAAGTGGGTTAGGCTTAAATATGCTAGTCATATTCTTCATGATGCTCTCTTTATGTTTCAATTCTTATCTTTTATGCGAACATCATTGAAATCATCATGCCTAGCTAGGGGCGTTAAACGATAGCGCTTGTTGGGAGGCAACCCAATTTTAATTTAGTTTCTTGCTTTTTGGTTCTGTTTAGAAATAAATAATCCATCTAGCTTCTGTTTAGATGTGGTTTTGTGTTTTAATTAGTGTTTTTGCCAAGTAGAACCTTTGGGAAGACTTGGGTGAAGTCTTTATGATCATGCTGTCAAAAACAGAAACTTTAGCGCTCACGAGAATAGCTTCAATTATTTACTGGAGAGTGCTATTTAGTTGATTCTTTTTGCAGATTATTACTAGACAAATTCCTCAGGTCCACCAATTTATTTAGAATTTTTGGAGTTCCAGAAGTTTGTGTTAGATACAGATTACTACAGACTATTCTGTTTTTGACAGATTATGTTTTCATTGTGTTGCTTGCTTGTTTTGATGAATCTATGGCTAATAAAATAGTTTATAAACCATAGAGAAGTTGGAATACAGTAGGTTTAACACCAATATAAATAAAGAATGAGTTCATTACATTACCTTGAAGTGGTGTTTTGTTTCCTTTCGCTAACGGAGCTTACGAGTTTTCTGTTGAGTATTGTGTTGTGAAGTTTTCAAGTTTTAGGTAAAGATTCGATGGACTATGGAATAAGGAGTGGCAAGAGCCTACGCTTGGGGATGCCCAAGGCACCCCAAGGTAATATTCAAGGATAACCAAGAGACTAAGCTTGGGGATGCTCCGGAAGGCATCCCCTCTTTCGTCTTCGTTCATCGGTAACTTTACTTGGAGCTATATTTTTATTCACCACATGATATGTGTTTTGCTTGGTGCGTCATTTTATTTTCTTTAGCTTTGCTTGCTGTTTGAATAAAGTATCAAGATCTGAAATTATTAAATGGGAGAGTCTTCACATAGTTGTATAATTATTCGACTACTCATTGATCTTCACTTATATCTTTCGGAGTAGTTTGTTGTTTGCTCTAGTGCTTCACTTATATCTTTTAGAGCACGGTGGTGGATTTGTTTTATAGAAACTATTGATCTCTCATGCTTCACCTAGATTATTTTGAGAGTCTTAAATAGCATGGTAATTTGCTTAAATAATCCTAATATGCTAAGCATGCAAGATTTGTAAGAATTCTTATAAGTGTGTTGAATACGAAGAAAAGTTTGATGCTTGATAATTGTTTTGAGATATGGAGGTGATGATATTAAAGTTGTGCTAGTTGAGTAGTTGTGAATTTGAGAAATGCTTGTGCTGAAGTTTGCAAGTCCCGTAGCATGCACGTATGGTAAACATTATGTAACAAATTTGAAACATGAGGTGTTCTTTGATTGTCTTCCTTATGAGTGGCGGTCGGGGACGAAGCGATGGTCTTTTCCTACCAAACTATCCCCTAGGAGCATCTGGCGTAGTGCTTTGGTTTTGATGACTTGTAGATTTTTGCAATAAGTATGTGAGTTCTTTATGACTAATGTTGAGTCCATGGATTATCGCCTCTCACCCTTCCATCATTGCTAGCCTCTTTGGTAGCGTGCATTGCCCTTTCTCACATTGAGAGTTGGTGCAAACTTAGCGGTGCATCAAACCCGTGATATGATCGCTCTTTCACACATAAACCTCCTTATATCTTCCTCAAAACAGCCACCATACCTACCAATTATGGCATTTCCATAGCCATTCCGAGATATATTGCCATGCAACTTTCCACCATTCCGTTCATTATGACACATTCATCATTGTCATATTGCTTAGCATGATCATGTAGTTGACATAGTATTTGTGGCAAAGCCACCGTTCATAATTCTTTCATACATGTAACTCTTGGTTCATTGCATATCCCGGTACACCGCCGGAGGCATTCATTTTGAATCATACTTTGTTCTAGTATCGAGTTGTAATCATTGAGTTGTAAATAAATAGAAGTGTGATGATCATCATTTTCTAGAGCATTGTCCCAAGTGAGGAATAATAATAAAAAGAGAAAGGCCATAAAAAAGAGAAGGCCCAAAAAAAAGAGAAAGGCCTTAAAAAGGAGAAGGCCCAAAAAATGAGAGAAAAAGAGAGAAGGGACAATGTTACTATCCTTTTACCACACTTGTGCTTCAAAGTAGCACCATAATCTTCATGATAGAGGGTCTCTTGTTTTGTCACTTTCATATACTAGTGGGAATTTTTCATTGTGGAACTTGGCTTGTATATTCCAACAATGGGCCTCCTCAAGTGCCCTAGGTCTTTGTGAGCAAGCAAGTTGGATGCACACCCACTTAGTTTCTTTTGTTGAGCTTTCATACATTTATAGCTCTAGTGCATCCGTTGCATGGCAATCCCTACTCCTTGCATTAACATCAATCACTGGGCATCTCCACAGCTCATTGATTAGCCTAGTTGATGTGAGACTTTCTCCTTTTTGTCTTCTCCACATAACCCCCATCATTATATTCTATTCCACCCATAGTGCTATATCCATGGCTCACGCTCATGTATTGCGTGAAGGTTTATAAAGTTTGAGAGTACTAAAGTATGAAACAATTGCTTGGCTTGTCATCGGGGTTGTGCATGATGAGAGCATTCTTGTGTGACGAAAATGGAGCATGACTAAACTATATGATTTTGTAGGGATGAACTTTCTTTGGCCATGTTATTTTGAGAAGACATAATTGCTTATTTAGTATGCTTGAAGTATTATTATTTTTATGTCAATATGAACTTTTATCTTGAATCTTTCGGATCTGAATATTCATATCACAATTAAGAAGAATTATAATGAAACTATGCCAACTAGCATTCCACATCAAAATTATCTTTTTATCATTTACCTACTAGGGACGAGCAGGAATTAAGCTTAGGGATGCTTGATCGTCTCCAACGTATCTATATTTTTGATTGCTCCATGCTATATTATCTGCTGTTTTGGATGTTTATGGGCTTTATTTTACACTTTTATATTATTTTTGGGACTAACCTATTAACCGGAGGCCCAGCCCAGAATTGTTGTCTTTTGCCTATTTCAGTGTTTCGAAGAAAAGGAATATCAAGCGAGTCAATTGACTGAAACTCCACGAAACTTATTTTTGGACCAGAAGAAGCCCACGGAGTACCGTAGTTGCACCAGGGGAGTCCCAGGCGGCCCATGAGGTGGGGCGCGCCCACCCCTAAAGCGCGCCCCTGCCGGTGTCAAAACCGGTGGATCTCGGGTAGGGGTCCCGAACTGTGCGTCTAGGCGGATGGTAACAGGAGACAAGGGACACGATGTTTTACCCAGTTGGGCCCTCTTGATGGAGGTAAAACCCTACGTCCTGCTTGATTAATATTGATGATGTGTGTTACAAGAGTGGATCTACCACGAGATCAAAGAGGCTAAACCCTAGAAGCTAGCCTATGGTATGATTGTTGTTAGTCCTACGGACTAAAACCCTCCGGTTTATATAGACACCGGATAGGGTTAGGGTTACTGAGTCGGTTACAATGGTAGGAGATCTACATATCCGTATCGCCAAGCTTGCCTTCCACGCCAAGGAAAGTCCCATCCGGACACGGGACGAAGTCTTCAATCTTGTATCTTCATAGTCTTGGAGTCCGGCCGATGATGACAGTTAAGCTATTTGGACACCCCTAGTCGGAACTCCTCGGTAGCCCTGAACCAGGCTTCAATGGCGATGAGTCCAGTAGCATGTTGTCTTCGGCATTGCAAGGCGGGTTCTTCCTCCGAATAATTTATAGAAGATTGTGAACACCAGGATAGTGTCCGGCTCTGCAAAAATAAATTCCACCTACCACGGTAGAGAGAATAATATTACAAAAGATCAATCTGCTGACGTATTTAGCGAAGCGGTTTCCTTGGCACGTCTTGTCGAGGCAGAGATCGTGTTCCCCTTATTCAGGGATTCCCATCAATACGGACGTGGGTAACCCAACAGCGCCATTGATTGTGGCGCTTGGGAGATAGCGAGTTTTACCGGGCGGTGGGGACACATGTTTTGTCCGCCCATATAAGGGATAAGGATCCACCCTTTCACCTCGCCTTCTTCCTCCTTTGCTCATCCATTCCGTGCACTCGAGCTCTAGCGCCCAAGTCCGCACTTTCCTCCTCAACCTTCTCCAACCATGTCGGGAGGCGGGAGGCAGATGGATGGCCTCCTCCGTCACGGAGGGGCACATCACAAGGCTGCGGGAGGCGGATACTTGTCCGGCGATATCGCGCCAAGCTGCCCGATCTTGGGCAGCTCATTCAACCCCAGTCCCCATGAGAGGTGGTATTTCTCCCCACTTCCTCCGTGGACTAGGTTTTCCACTTCACCCATTTATCCGGGGGCTCATGTTCTACTACGGCCTGGACTTCCACGACCTGGCCCCGAATTTCATCCTCAACGTCTCGGCATTTATCGTCGTGTGCGAGGCCTTCCTCTGCATCCAGCCCCACTTCGGCCTATGGCTGAAGACCTTTAACGTCAGGCCGAAGGTTGTGGGCGGCCGTCAAGCGAGAGTCTTGGGGCGCCATGGTCGGCAAGATGGCCAAAGTCCTATGGCTCGAGGGCTCCTTTGTGGAGACAATAAAGGGGTGGCAATCGGGGTGGTTCTACATCACCGAGCCACGCGACCCTGAATGGGCGGCGGCCCCCGAATTCAGATCTGGATTCCCACATGGCTCTCGTCATGGAAAGAGGCGGGCTGGCGTGGGGGATTCGGACGAGCTATCCGGACTCAAACACGCGTCCAAACACGGTGGACAAGAATCGCGGGCTTGTCGGCGTAATCCGGTGATGCTCATCCGCGGATTCTCCCATGCCAACAACGGGACTTCAACTTGTGGGAGTTCGATCCGGCACAACACCGAACCTTGAGCGGCTCTTGATACCACGCACGAAGATGCAGGAAGGTGCTGTTCAAGGGCGCTGAAGCCCCGCATCCGCTAACAAAGATCGCGGATACAGCTCGCGGCGTCAAGCCGGCGAGGTAAGTTATTTTACCCTTTATGGGACTCTTTTTCATAGATTGACTCTCGTGGGATCTAAAACTCCCTATTCTTCGACAGTGCGGCTGAAGGCGTCCGGACAGATTAACTGTCCGACTCCTTTGCCGAAGACCAGCGGACGCTTGATTAGCAGAGCTGCTGGCTCCGGCACCGATGTGGTGCGGAGAAGAAACAAGAAGGAGGCCACGGGAACTCGAAGGAGCTCCCGGCGCTAGGTCTTTGTCGGATTTCGAAGCAGAATCTTCTCCGAAGGCGAGGAGGAAGAAGAAGAAGCTTCTCCCCGGCGGGGAGAGAGAGAAAGGAAGGCCGCCCCAACCGGGAGGCCGAGGGATCAGAAGGAAGAACCCTTCCTCCGGATTTCTCCACCAACGCCGTAAATCGGCGAGGGGATTGGCCTACAAGGGCCAAGCCTGGCGAGATCGTAAGTATCCGGACTCGAATAACTTCAAGATTTTTATTTTCGCCACATAATGTCTTTCTAATGCCGCATACAACCCTGCAGTCCGCCCAAGGATGATCTTCCCGTTTAAATCGGCGGGTCCTTGGAGTCGTCGGATATGGATTCCTTCCCACTGCCTCCACCCCGTGTGCTGGACGACGCCGAGGTGGGATCCCGAAAAGGATCCACCAAGAGGAGGAGGCCCGGAGGTGTCACAGACACCCTCCGGACCGTGCACGGACTCAGCCCGGAGGCCACGGTGGCTCCGAGTCCGTGGCGACCCCTTCATAAGAAGGGCAAGACCGCGACGCCGGCTGCCTCCGTCCAACCGGAGGTGCGGATAATGGCCGGAGGCGCTCAACAGCGCCTCCATCGAAGAGAACACCGCCTTTATTATGAGTGCGGTGATTGAAAGGTTCAGCTCGCCAAGAGCGGACTGACGAAGCTGCAGCAGCCTTCTAACGGGCTTTGAGGTAAGAATTTCAATATATGTAAATGGTACCGCATAGACGGTAGCCCCCGATGCTCGGTTCGGTGTTGGAAAGAAAAGCGGATGAGGATCTTTAGAAAGATAAGCAGGAGTCATAAAAATATGTCAATATGGGATTGCAGGCTGTCTTCTTGACCTCTGCCGCTTGATTTGCTGCGGAGGTCAATACTTTGAAGAAAAACCTCGGCGGTCCGAGAACGAGCTCGGTCATGCCAAGAAGCAGCTCGAGGAAAAGAAGGTGAGTAATACCTTATGAAAATTGTACCTTCTGAGAAAAGGATTTGGTTGCAAGAAAAAGACAAGGATAAAGTGGGTATTGTAGGGGCCACTAATGAGGTGGTGACCACCGAAGGAGGCGGTGGCAGCGGCCGAACGCAGCGATGCGGCTGATGGGCGCCGAGCGAGAGAAGCAGGAGGCGCGGGTGGCGGAGGTACAGCAAGAGCTCCAGGATCTCGTGAAAAACATGAGAGCTTGGAGCATGACTCAAGACTCGAGAGTCTCGAGCTTAACGGCTCTTGAGAGTGCCAAAGCCGCTAAGGCCGAAGACTACAAGGCCCTCCGGAGATTGAGGCGGTGAAGAAAATAGCAGCGGGTAAGGCATTTTTCATGCAAAGTAAGCATGTGAGAGTTAATTACCTGTTGCTTACCCGATTCGGAGCTCTCGGGGCGTTCACAGATCTTCCTTCCAGCGTGTCGATCTCTGCCGCATTCTCTGGGCCGAGGAGGGAGCTCGGCGGAGAAGGTCTTCGGTCTCGATATCTTCGACACGGACATCCGGTGCCCCTTAGCGACCAGCTAAAGCAGCTGGTCGAGCTCCACAAGGCGGCGAACAGGCCATGAAGGGCCTCATAGTTGTTTGTGGCCTAAGGAGGCCATGCACAGGAGCTACTTGACTGGCCTGGTGCGGCGGTGATGGATGCGTGCCCGTGGGTTGAAGTTATCAAGCATTCCGCTTGTATTGAGGGTGCCGTCGGGCCTTGCCCGCATAAAGGTGCTTTGGGGCAAGATGGATGCCCGAAGCTCGTGACGGACCCGCCACCAGAGGGCAAGGAGCATCGCATGCGCCGAGATGTATTATAAGAGTGTGTTGAAGGCGCCCGCACTATTGCGGGTGAGTGCTCCAAAGATGTAATATTTGAGTAGACTCGCATTTTGTTATCTGCGGCGCTGAAAACTTAGTTCATATCGCTAAGCAACGCTTGTTAATTTAAAATATTACCTTACATGCGGCTGTTTATCAAATCGAGAGATGGCAAGTCGTCGGCTTCAGCCCCCATGCCACGAGTCTTTGGGGTGTTCGGGATAAACTTGGCGCTCTTGTTCCCATTTTGGGTCCATCTAGGAGGCGCTCAACACAGCGAACAAGGCAACGGACTTATAATGCTTGAACACTCTCCTTAGCCATAGAATTCTATAATTTTAAATTTGGTGAAGCCCCTAGTCTTCGGAAGGCGAATTTGGGCGCTATCACGCCTTGGCGGACAGTATCCGGCTCCTCGCTCTAAGCGGCATAAGTCTTTAGGACTACTTAAAAACCTCTCGAACAGCGACGGCTCTCGCCTCATCATGACGGTCAGTTTTAGCTTTATCCATCGAGGCGTTAACCTAGCTCAAGCTGAGGCGGAATCGCGGTGGTTCTCCGGTGCTACCTTAGCCGATATAACGGAACGTAAGGTACCAGAACACGGGGCCGGGCAAACCCAACTATTGACCCAAGACATGATTGAAGCCGATGCATATAGTGCTATAAGTTCGGGTGCCGCACTTGTGAAAGTGTTGGACTCATCACACCATAATGCGGGAACATAAGCCCCTGGTGTATATTAGCCGTACCAAAGTGTACGGATGCAACATGCCGTGAATGAACATATGTATGAAAAAGAAATGCAATTATAAGCAAAAAGGTGCTGCATTGTTTTATTCAATGAGTGCTGCTACGAATGCAGAACGATACAAATAGTGCGATAAGCAAGGTATGGAACTGTTAAACATGTCCCCCTCCAGGGGTAGGCTGCAGATTGGTGTATAAAAATGCTCGTAATGGAGACCACCTGTATATTCTTTGTAGCCTTTATCCTTCCCTGGATGTTGCATCGTGAGTTCGGCAGGTCTGCTGCTGGGACGGGACTTCGACAAGCGGAGTCTGTGGGTAAAAAGTAAAAGGTAAAAAGAAAAGAAAAGGAACGACACACTTGAGAGCCCTGGTGTGGTTGAGCCATGATCTGGGTTTATCGTGGTCGTGCCCTCTCCCCATGCCCATGGTATCTTCAGAGCGTAATGGTGTACGCGAAGGACCTGCTTTGACGTTTCACAGAGCTGGTGTTGGGGCCTCACTCGCTACGCTTGCTCGGGCGTGCTGTGGTCTTGTTGTAAGTTACTCGGCGGCGCTTGGCTGTGTCCGGCCGCTTAACGGCGGACTCGAGAATGCCTTAAGAGGCTGCATTGCACTTACGCGAGAGCGCTGTATGTTCCTCCGCGCGGAAGAGCGTTCGGTGTTTCCGTTGACCGTGATGACTCCTCGAGGGCCTGGCATCTTGAGCTTGAGGTATGCGTAGTGCGGCACGCGTTGAACTTTGCAAGCGCATGCGTCCGAGCAAGGCATGATAGCCGATGCGGAGCGGGACTATGTCGAAGATTAACTCCTCGCTCGGAAGTTATCCGGGATCCTAAGACCACTTCGGTGTAATTGAGCCTGTACAATTGGCTTCTACACCTGGTATGGCGCCTTTAAAGGTCGTTTTGGTAGGTTTAATCCTTGAGGGTCTATGCCCATTTTGCGCTTGTATCTGGTAAAGCAGGTTCAGTTGCTGCTGCCGCCGTCCATTAGGACTCGGTTAGGTGAAATCCATCGACGATTGGGTCTAAGACCAGTCTGGCGAATCCACCGTGGCGGATCTTTGGTGGGGTGGTCCTTCGGTCAAAAGTGATCGGGCGGGAGGACCATGGATTGAACTTGGGCAACTGGCTCCATCGCAGACATCCACGAGTGCGCGCTTGCGCTCCCTTTTGGGTATATACGTTGTGTATATCACGTTCACCGTCCGCACTTTGTGGAAACCTTCATCCTTTATTGTTCGGCGGTTGGGTCTCGTCCTCGTCATCGCTATGCAGCCCCTTGTCATTGTTTTCGCAATTAACTTGCTGCTGTTGAGTACCCAACAGTCCTGTTGGTGTGGTTAGCTGGCTTTTGAAGTGCCGTGTATCGCACAAGCGGTCGAGTATTCGGTCCAAATTGGACGGACCGGAGTAGTTCTTTTGAGAGGCTTTTTCCGCTGACGGGTTTAGAGCCTCGAATCCGGCATTGACTGCCATATCCTCAATATTATCGCCGTTAATGCGGCGTTTGTTTTATTACGACGCGGCCTGCCATTTCGGTCCTTGAAGTCCGGACTGCGAATTTTTCTTTGAGGTTGTTGCTGCGTGCTAGCTAGCTGTCCTCACCCGCAGAAGCGGGTCATGAGTGATGTGAGGGCTGCCATGGATTTGGCTTTTCTGTCCTAGGTGCGGGCAAGCCACTCGTCACGGATGTTATGCTTGAAGGCGCGAGGGCCTCCGCATCCAGACGATCGGCGATTTGGTTTTCTTGGTTAAGAACCGTGTCGAGAATTATCCGGCGATTCGTCTGGCTGCTGAATTATGTGGCTTAGGTCATCGGCGTCGGTGGTCGCACATAAGTGCCACTGGAAGTTATCGAGAATGCGGCTTCGAGGTCCTCCCAGCTCCCAATTGACTCTGCTGGCAAGCTGTTGAGCCCAATACCGGGCTGGTCCTTTAAGCTTGAGGGGAGGTATTTGATGGCGTGAAGATCGTCACCGCAGCCATGTGGATGTGAAGGAGATAGTCTTGATCCAAACCGCGGGGTCTGTTGTGCCATCATAGGATTCAATATTGACGGGTTTAAACCCTTGAGGATTCGATGATCCATTACTTCGTCTGTGAAGCATAGTGGGTGTCTTGGCGCCTCTGATCGGGCGATATCACGGACGGAGCTCAAAAGAGCTTGGTCTGTTTTGTTCGGCCCGGCGGACTTATCGTGTCCGCGCGACGGTTGTCGCCACGTGCCGTGGGCGCCACGCGATCCATAGATCGATCTTGATTGTCTTGCCTTGTCCTCCAATATATCTCGCGGTCCGGGCGTTCCCCTTTGGCCGTGTGCTTTTTGAGCGATGCCGAGTGCGGTTCTAGTGAAGGGCCTAGAGGCCTCTCTGTCGCAACCACGGGGTGGTCGGTCAGCCGTATTGTCTCCTGGTGATGCGAGTTCGTAGCCTCCTCCTCTAATCGGGGAGCAGCTTGCGTTTAGGGTAGCTTTGGAGGCGTTCGAGCTCATGCTCTTGACGCGAGGACTTGATCCATCGTCGGCTAGCAGATCTGATCAGCTCTAAGCTATTGCTGCTTTTTCTTGAGGCTGTTCGCCGTGGCCATAAGCCTGCGTCTAAAACGCTCTTGTTAAGCAGGATTCTCAGGCGAGCGAATTCATCGTCGTCGAGGCTTGCCGTCTCCGGAGGAGGCATATAATCCTCTACCTCTTCTTCGCCGCTCTCTCGTCGGGCTGGCGTCTCCATCTTCTGCGCTGGATCTTGCTGGAGTGGATTGTCTTGACCTTGTCCGGTGTATTGTTATCTCCGGTGCGGAATCTTCATTCTTCTTTGTGGCGGGATTTAGAGCGGCGCCACGACACCGGCGCTTGGGCTGCTTCTTGGAGGGTCATCCTCCGTTGTTCCATCGCCGTTCCCATCTTTTGGGATGTCCACCATATATATGTCGTATGACGAGGTGGCCTTCCGGTGTGCCTGTAGGCGCTGGGTCTTGTTAAACTCGGCATCGTCGTCCATACCGTCGATGTCTTGGAGTTGTAGTCTAACATGTCGGTTAGATCATCGGCGGACGCTACCAAGTGGGTGGTGGGTGGGCTTTGAATTTCTTCGTCGTCGCATCCCAACCTTCCCGATCGTAATCCGCCAGGGCTCTCGGATATAGAGAGAGACTTTAGTGAATTCAGGATGTCACCAAAGGGCGAGTCTTTGAAAGATGTTCTGCGACCGTGTAGCGACCTGACCCAAAATCGGTCAAATCTACGTATGCATACCATCCCAAGATCATCTTTGGTACTCACGGTACATCGCTGAAATAATCAAAGTTCAATCACACCTGAATTTATTACGATTCTCATATATAGTCTTCATTACAATAGAATAAATTGGCGAAGGCCAACTCATGAGAAATAAACTAAATAAGCTGCGGAGCGTAGAAGAATAGCGAGTCCATCCGACTCCAAAGGGCAATCACCAAGCGGAGCGTAGCCTCACTCTGATCGAATAAACCTACGCAACATAAGGCGTTGCAGCCGTGTAGGTCAGCATTTTGAATATCTTTGGCGAGTCATGAAGAGAGAATAACAATAATAAAATTACTAACACTATATGCATTTTGGGTGTGGGGCTCTAAGTTTCATCATTTTGCGAAAAGCCAACTTTTCCCTACTACGGTGGACTTGCTTGCAAATACTACAAAATTGTTGGTAGTTATTGAGATGGTTCCGCCAACCAATGTCTCATTCCCAAATTATTAAGTCATAACCCCTCAATTAATTTATTAATTTTAGTGTTGAGATTTCGAATACTTCCAAGTTCCGAGGCTCAAATTGTCCGTAATCGGGACACGGCTAATCGATTAGATCTTTTCTCTGCAGAGGTTTGCGCACTTTACCCGCAAGAATCATTCCCTCCTTTTAAGTCTTCGCACTTCATTGTGTTTGAAGGCGGATGAATAAACAGGTCTTAGAAGAGTTCTTACGGCCCTTGCGGTACCCATCAATCCTACGGTTCTTCTACATCTCGTAGTACCGTCCGGCCAGCGTCACAACTAGGGTTGACCCAGCGAGCCCATAATGGCTTGCGGCTGCACAGTAAGCTTCGGTCAATGGGGTATACATCCGTCTCTTCGTGGCTGGGTGAAGCTTTCCGCAAGATGTCATGGCGCTTCTCCATGCATCCCGCCAACCACTGGGTTCTCGGGGTGCCCGTCAGCAAATCCTCCACCCAGAGTGAATTCGAAGTCCATCTTGATCTTGAAGTTCATGGGGTTGTCATCATCTTTGACTCTCACATCATTCTTATGAATTCACTCAACCAATCCCGTCTACGAGCATAGCAAAAGTAAACTACTTCGTCCCGGGTCATGGTAACAAGGGGAATTGGTTCATCCTACCACATGATACTACTCAAGAACATAACTTCAAATTTTCACCTACTGCATGCATGGTGGGGAGGTATAATTCTAATGCAACAAAAACATAGGTATTGTAAAGAAACATGATCAATGACTTGCCTTCCGACGATCCTCGTAAGCTAGGGACTCGTAGTAACAAGCTTCACACTCGGAAATTCTACCGAGACAAACAATAATCACAATAAGCATATAGCATATGATCACTTAACACAATAGCATAGTAACATAACACACCAAAACAAACGAATCAAAACCCAAAGGAAAACTCGAAGAAATCCAACTCAAAGTTTTCCTACTTCAAGCAACAACTAAAAATAGTTTTATATAACAAACTTTTTCTCAACATAACCTAATCATGGGTTTATGTTAACTTAACAGAAAAGAATGCATTAAGCAAATAGGAGCAAAAAGAATCAATTTAAAAGCTATTATAAAACTCCTATTAGGTCTAAAGCAAATTTTAGTAGGAAAAATAAAATAAAAGTTTTATTTATTATAAATAAAATTTCATGCTCTAAAGTGACAGAAACTAACCTAGAATAATCAATCACATGTGAAAAATAAATTTATTTGCTAATTAAAATAATAGGAAAACAGTAGCTAGTTAATTAATTAAGAATAGCATGATTCTGCTAGAAACTGTTTTTTCATAAATCCTAAAATGCCCAAATTAATTGCTACAGTTAGGCAATGTCAAAACAAAGTTGGGACAAAAAGAATCATTAAAAATAATTTTCCTAACTCATTTTATGGCAGATTTACTATTCTGTCTAAATCTAAAATAAAGCAATTATAAATAATTTTAACATAGGTAATTATATTTTCTACAGAAACTATAAGAAATTTGCAAACCAACAAAAAAAGAATCACTTAAAAATATTAAGTAGATTAAAAGATATGAATTTTTCAAATCTGAAACTATTCTGTTAAAACAGAAAAACGAAAATAAAGAAAAACGGGCTAAATGGGCCTAACTAACGCCCTGTGCGTAATATAACTAAACGGGCCCTAGGGTTAAACAAATCGGGCCGATCTAAAAAAACCTAACTAAAATAAATAAACCGGAACTAACCGGAAATAAACCGGTCTTATAAATAGACCGTACCCCTTCGGGGGGATCTAATCCTAACCGTCGAGATTAGATCGGACGGGGAGAAACTCCGGCGACTTACGGACGTCGGCAATGGCGGCGGCTCGGCGGCGAAGTCGTCGGCGTCTCCGGTGGTCGGGGCGGCGGCGGGAGCTCAGTGAGTCTTGGCTTGTGACGAGGTGCGTCTGGTGGAGTCCGGCGAGATCGGGTGGCAGGGGTGAGTCGAGGTGAGGCAAATGGCGGCGGTGGCGTGCTCGGGCTCCGCGAGTGCGTCTGAGAGGAGAGAGGGGTCCGGTGAGGCGAGGAACAGGGTGCGGGGAGGGGTATTTATAGGGCGGGCACGGCTTGGGCGAGGGCAAGCGGCGAGCAAATCATGGCGAATCCGGATCCCGGGATCCGTGTGCGGCGCAGTGAGTGAGTGGCGAAGCGAGGAAGGAGGCAGGTGGGGTCCACCTGTCATGCGAGGCGGGAGCGGGTTGGTCGGTCGACCGAACCGGATAAATTCGAGCGAGGGGTGCGGTCGGCTCATTGGGCCGTCGGTGGCCGGGTGGGCCTGGTTCGATGGGCTGCCAGTCTTTGGCTGGGCGATCGGCTGGCTGGTGCACAGGCATTTTTCTTTTTAAATTTATTTTTTGAGAAAATATATAAACAGAGATAGAATCTAAAATATAAATATTTTATATAGGACATATATATATCAAAATGATCAGGGGAATATTCCCTATCATTTGAACATTTTTCCAGGGGCAAAATCCAAAGTTTATAGAAAAATCATTTTTTCCAAAATTCAAATAAAACTCAAATTTGAATTTCAAACTTTTGGCAATGTTTTTCCTCTGATATTTTTGGAGTGTCATGTTTACTCCTCTCATACCTTTTCTCAAGTATTTATCAGGTATAGTTTTTGAAATGATTCCCATTACCAAAATTTGAATTCAAACTCCAAAACTCAAAATCTTCTGAAACTCCAAATGGCTCTCAAATTCAAACAGAATGCATAGATGCTTAGCTATAATTGTAAAACATACCAAATAGGAAATTTGGGATGTTACAAACCTACCACCTTAAGATGAATCTAGCCCTCGAGATTGGGTTAACTAACAAATAGGTGCGGGTGGTCTCGGAGAAGGTCTTCTTCTCGCTCCCAGGTGGCTTCTTCCTCGGAGTGATGACTCCACAGCACCTTGCAAAACTTGATGACCTTGCTGCGGGTGACTCTACTCGCAGATCTCAAGAATTCGGACGGGTTTCTCCTTATAAGTCAGATCTTTGTCAAGCTGTATGGCCTCTAGGGGCCTTGTGTCTCTCAACGGAATATCGGCCATGTCGGCATGACACTTCTTGGTGAGAAACATGGAAGACATCATGAACTCGGACAATCCTTCGGCAATTCCAACTTGTAAGCAACTTCTCCACGACGTTCGAGGATTTTGTAGGGCCAATGAATCGGGTGCTAACTTTCCTTTGACACCAAACCTCTTGATTCCACGAAGTGGGGACACACGAAGATATGCTCGGTCTCCCGCTTCGTAAGTTACTTCCTTGCGTTCTTGTCGGCATAACTCTTACGTCTCGATTGTGCTATCTTGAGTCTATCCCGAATCAGCTTGACTTTCTCTTGAATCTCGATAAGATTGGAGCAGCGATCGATCTCAACACCATCCCACACAATGGTGTTCGCACCTCCTTCCGTATAGAGCTTCAAAGGGGCCATCTTGATGGATTGATAAGCTGTTGTTGTATGAGAACTCTGCGTATGGCAAATTATCATCCCAGCTGGATCCATAGTCTAGCACACAAGCTCTCAACATGTCCTCCGAATCTGGTTGACTCTCTCGGTCTCATCCATCTGTCTGCGGATGAAAAGATGTCTTGAATTCCAGCCTCGTACCCAAAGTTTCATGCAAGCGATTCCAAAACTTTGAGGTAAACTGTGTTCCTCTATCGACACGATACTCCTCGGAACTCCATGCGGACATACGATCCTGGTCATGTATATCTTGGCCAACTTAGCACTGGTATAGGTAGTCTTCACGGGAATGAAATGAGCTACCTTGGTCAAACGATCAACCACTACCGGATGGAATCATAAACTGAGCGGGTCTGGGCAATCTGTGATGAAATCCATTCCGAGTTTTCCCATTTCCAATCGGGAATCGGCAAAGGTTGAAGTAATCCTGCTGGCTTCGATGTTCGCCTTTACTCGTTGACAAACATCGCATCTTGCTATGTACTCGGCAATATCTTTCTTCATACCATCCACGAAACTTTCCTTCAAATCCAGATACATCTTGGTGTTAGGGGTGAATCGAGTACGGTGAATCATGAGCCTCTGAAGAATTAGCTTCTGAGTTCGGGATCATTGGGCACATAATCGATCCTCGAACCATATAGCTCCGTATTCATCCTTACGAAATCCTTTAGCTTTTCCTTCATTCATCTTTTGCTTTATCTCATCAATTTCCTTGTCGACTTACGGGCTTCACGAATCCTTTCGGCCAAAGTGGATTGAACTTCGAGTTGCAACATATCCTCTCGGTACTATCTCCGATCGAGAGATCTACGAGGTCATCGACTAACTCTGAGGTAATCCTCCTGCTATAAGAGTATTCACATAACTCTTACGGCTCAAAGCATCTGCTACCACATTAGCTTTCCACAGGTGATAATGCAATCTCATGTCATAGTCCTTGATTAACTCTAGCCATCTCCTTTGCCTGAGGTTCAACTCTTTCTGCGTGAAAATATACTTCAAGCTCTTGTGATCTGTAAACATCATAGCGGTTTCCGATAAGGAAATGTCTCCAGTCTTGAGTGCATGCACTACTGACTGCTAACTCCAAATCATGTGTGGCATAATTCATCTCATGAGGTCGTAGCTATCCTGGAGGTATAAGCTACAACTTTTCCTTCTGCATGAGTACTCCTCCGAGTCCACGACGTGAAGCGTCACAATATACTGGTAATCCTTGTGTATGTCCGGCAAAATCAATCTTTGGGGCTGTGACCAAACGTTTCTTCAATTCACGAGGCGGCTTCACAATCCTCGGTCCAAATGTACTTGGCTTCCTTCTTCAACAGCTCAGTCATGGGTTTGGCAATCTTGAGAAGTTCTCAATAAACCTCCGATAATATCCTGCGAGTCCGAGAAAACTGCGGATTTCCTTGGTGAGGTGGGCGGCGCCAATCGGTGGTGATTCAACCTTGGCGGGGTCAACTGCTATTCCTTCTCCTGAAATAACATGTCGAGGAATCCGACTTCCTTCACCAAAATTCACATTTCTTGAACTTGGCATACAACTAATGTTCTCGAAGTTTCTCCAGAACTAGACGCAAATGCTCCTTATGCTCTTCCTCGCTCTTGGAGAAAATCAATATATCATCGATGAACACCACGACAAACTTGTCCAGATATTCCATAAATACCTTGTTCATCAAATTCATGAAGTATGCAAGAGCATTAGTCAATCCAAATGACATGACGGTATAATATAAACCATACCTGGTAGTGAATGTTGTTTTGGGTATATCCTTTTCACGGATCTTCAACTGATGATAACCTGATCGAAGATCGATCTTGGAGAATACCTTGGCTCCAACTAGCTGATCAAACAGATCATTAATCATCGGCAGAGGGTACTTGTTCTTGATGGTCACTTCGTTCAACGAACGATAATCCACAACCATCCTCAAGGTTCCATCCTTCTTCTCTACCAAAAGAACTGGGGCTCCCCAAGGTGACGAGCTTGGCCGTATATATCCTTTCTCCAATAACTCATTAATTTGATTCTTGATCTCTTTCAAATCGTTCGGGGGCATCCGATAAGGTCTCTTGGATATTGGGGTTGTGCCGGGCAATAACTCAATCAGAAATTCAATGTCTCTCGTCGGTGGCATTCCTGGTAATTCCTCCGAAACACATCGGGAAAATCTTGCACTCTCGGCACTTCCTCTGAACAACTCCGTGAGGGAATGCACTGATTCTTCATCGGGCTACGTCTGGATACATACTTGATCCTCTTACGCTCCGGGGTGGTGGCAGAATAGACTTCTTGAGCACGATCTATGTTTCCTTCAAACTTCGTCAACCAGTCCATGCCTAGGATTACATCCAAGGTGCAGGTTTCCAACACTATGAGGTCTGCGGAAATTTATGATTTCCGATGTTGAGGTTGCATGACAGCCTAAACCTGCCATCATTTCTCCTCTGCGGGCCCGGCGGAAGGGGGCTTCTAAGGGTTTTAGTGGGCAACCGTACTTTTCCACAACTACCCTTGATATGAATGAATCGTTGCACGAGAATCAAAGAGTACCAATCTGAGCGTGAATTCAATAAAACTTACCAACCACGATTATCCGGCTGATCATAGACGTCCTCCACGTCAATGTGGTTCACCTGAGCACGAGGGAAAGGGTTGGGCTTCTTCGCTGAGCTTCCATTGCTGTTTCCATTCCTCTGCTTGGCCTCCGGGCAGTCGGTGGCATAGTGCCCTGTTTTCTGGCACTTGAAACAGGTGATATGACTCAGATCCTTCGGAGCCGGGGCAGAACGATGCTGGTTGCCATTACCGTTTCCATTGCCATTGCCTGACTTGTTGTCCTGGTGGCGGTTGTTCCCATTTCCTCCATGGTTATGACCTCCATGGTTGTGATGGGTGTGCCCTCCTGAGTATGGTGCATAACGGGGCTTCTGCTGAGCTCCAGAGTTGTGCTTCCCCTGGCTGTACTTCCGCTTGCGGCTATCAATCTGCTGCTGCTTGCCTTCAAGTATGGTGGCCTTATCTACCAGCTCACGGTAGTTGGTGAAGGTAGCCACCATAAGCTGCATACCAGTTCATCATTGAGTCCTCGAGAAACTTCTCCGCTGCGGCATCTGTGGCCACATCATCCGGGGCATAGCGAGCTAACTTGCTGAACTCATCCACGTCTTCGCGCCACGATGACGGTTCCCTGGCGTAAGTTGCGGAACTCACGCTTCTTCGGACTCATGGCTCCGGCTGAAACATGGCGGTGCGGAAGGCTGCTGGAACTGATCCCACGTGATGGTGCCGATGGGATAAGTGGCGGTGTAGTTCTCCCACCAAGAAGCTGCGGGTCCATCAAGTTGATGTGCGGCAAAGCGCACCTTCTCTGCATCGGTGCATCCAACGGTGATTAGCTCTCTTCCGACTTTGCGGAGCCAATCGCCGGCCACAATCGGCTCGGTCTGCTAGAGAACACTGGCGGATTCAGCCTTAGGAATCGAGTCAAGTTGTCAGCGAGGGGTGGTGGCGGTGGATTGTTGTTGTTGTTGTTACGATTCGGGATGAGTATCTCGCATGAGGGCATTCTGCTGCTTTGGAGTAGCTGGGTGAGCTCCGCGGAAAACCGGTGTCACGTCTCGGAGGCATCTGGTGTTTTGGAGTGGATGAGAAAATTAGAATAGAACAATGGTCTAATGAGAAATAACACTACCCATATGAATGCACAATCATAAACACACCAATCATTTATTCATTCCACTCAAACATGGTTCAATCTCGATTACAAAAGCTCACGACTAATCGAAAATATCGGCCTAACGATCGACTAAAAAGTAAAATAACATGGTGGTCGACTAAATGTCTTCATCAATAATCCTTGCGTCCTCAGTGCGATGTCCTCCGATGTGGTGTCCTCATTGCGGCGCCTCCTCTTGCGGCTTCCTCGGTGGAACTCCTTCATAATCCTGATCATTGCTCACGAGAGGTCCGTCATCTCCACTCGGAAAAGGTCCTCTCCCAAGTCCATCTTTTCCTCTAATGCGGCAACCTTCATCTTGGTCGTCGACTCTCTCCATGAAGTCGCGATTTCTTCCTCATAGTTAAGGAAGTCTGCGTGTGCCTTCTCCTCCAGTTCAGTTCACGGAACAACAGCCTCCTGTGTACCTTGAGTTCTGGCGATGCGGATCTCCCGTTTCCGAGGAGACACTCCAAGTCCTGGACATAAGAGAGAATGGAGTCGTCCCTCACAGTGCGGATGATATCTCCATTCCTTGCTCTGCGAGAAACCATGGCGAGGTCGATGGATCGAGCTCGGCCTGTACTCTTCTCGGAGATGTCCAAGTGCGATAGATCGCCATGTCCCTTCCGAGGATCCAGTTGAAGTCGGTAAACTCAAAGTCAATAGGCTCTGTATGTCCTCCGAAGGTTCTCCACGGAATATGCACCTCAATCTCAGGCGGGTATCCGTCGGAAGTGCATTGGTTGGCTTCCCGTGATCGAGGGCGAGCAATCTTCACTTCTTCACCATCTGGACCAGCTTCCGCCAAGGGCATCGTCTCATCGGTGGCAAAACTCCGTAGCAAAAGCGGGGTGAACTCGACGCCATCTAGAATGTCGAAAATCGGAGAGAAGTCGAGAAATGAACAGGGAGAATTACGGAATGATAAGGATATAAAGTAAATAGTCTCTTCCTATGGCTTTCCGATCCTAGGGGTTCGTCCCACGGTCAACGTGTGCTCGATACCATCTCTGAGCGACTGACCCAAAATCGATCAAATCTACGTATGCATACCATCCCAAGATCATCTTTGGTACTCATAGTACATCGATGAAATAATCAAAGTTCAATCACACCTGAATTTATTACACGATTCTCATATAGAGTCTTTATTACAATAGAATAAATTCGGCCTAAGGCCAACTCATGAGAAATAAACTAAATAAGTTGCGGAAGCGTAGAAGAATAGCGAGTCCATCCGACTCCAAAGGGCAATCGCCAAGCGCGGAGCGTAGCCTCACTCCTGATCGGAATAAACCTCGCAACATAAGGCGTTGCAGCCGTGTAGGTCAGCATTTTGAATATCTTTGGCAAGTCATGAAGAGAGAATAACAATAATAAAATTACTAACACTATATGCATTTTGGCTGTGGGGCTCTAAGTTTCATCATTTTGCGAAAAGCCAACTTTTCCCTACTACAGTGGACTTGCTTGCAAATACTACAAAATTGTTGGTAGTTATTGAGATGGTTCCGCCAACCAATGTCTCATTCCCAAATTATTAAGTCATAACCCCCTCAATTAATTTATTAATTTTAGTGTTGAGATTTCCGAATACTTCCAAGTTCCAGAGGCTCAAATTGTCCGTAACCGGGGACACGGCTAATCGATTAGATCTTTTCTCTGCAGAGGTTTGCGCACTTTACCCGCAAGAATCATTCCCTCCTTTTAAGTCTTCGCACTTCATGGTGTTTGAAGGCGGGATGAATAAACAGGTCTTAGAAGAGTTCTTACGCCCTTGCCGGTACCCATCCAATCCTACCGTTCTTCTACATCTCGTAGTATCGTCCGGCCAGCGTCACAACTAGGGTTGACCCAGCCAAAGCCCATAATGGCTTGCGGCTGCACAGGTAAGCTTCCGGTCAATGGGGTATACATCCGTCTCTTCGTGGCTGGGTGAAGCTTTCCGCAAGATGTCATGGCGCTTCTCCATGCATCCCGCCAACCACCGGGTTCTCCAGGTGCTCGTCAACAAATCCTCCACCCGATGAGTGAATTCAAGTCCATCTTGATCTTGAAGTTCATGGGGTTGTCATCATCTTTGACTCTCACATCATTCTTATGAATTCACTCAACCAATCCCGTCTACGAGCATAGCAAAAGTAAACTACTTCGTCCCGGGTCATGGTAACAAGGGGAATTTGTTCATCCTACCACATGATACTACTCAAGAACATAACTTCAAATTTTCACCTACTGCATGCATGGTGGGGAGGTATAATTCTAATGCAACAAAAACATAGGTATTGTAAAGAAACATGATCAATGACTTGCCTTGCTGACGATCCTCGTAAGCTAGGGACTCGTAGTAGCAAGCTTCACACTCCGGAAATTCTACCGAGACAAACAATAATCACAATAAGCATATAGCATATGATCACTTAACACAATAGCATAGTAACATAACACACCAAAACAAACGAATCAAAACCCAAAGGAAAACTCGAAGAAATCCAACTCAAAGTTTTCCTACTTCAAGCAACAACTAAAAATAGTTTTATATAACAAAAAATTTCTCAACATAACCTAATCATGGGTTTATGTTAACTTAACAGAAAAGAATGCATTAAGCAACTAGGAGCAAAAAGAATCGATTTAAAAGCTATTATAAAACTCCTATTAGGTCTAAAGCAAATTTTAGTAGGAAAAATAAAATAAAAGTTTTATTTATTATAAATAAAAGTTCATGCTCTAAAGTGACAGAAACTAACCTAGAATAATCAATCACATGTGAAAAATAAATTTATTTGCTAATTAAAATAATAGGAAAACAGTAGCTAGTTAATTAATTAAGAATAGCATGCTTCTGCTAGAAACTATTTTTTATAAATCCTAAAATGCCCAAATTAATTCCTACGGTTAGGCAATGTCAAAACAAAGTTGGGACAAAAAGAATCATTAAAAATAATTTTCCTAACTCATTTTATGGCAGATTTACTATTCTGTCTAAATCTAAAATAAAGCAATTATAAATAATTTTAAAATATCTAATTATATTTTC
Organism: Aegilops longissima; assembly: GCA_021605205.1. Lineage (NCBI taxonomy): Eukaryota > Viridiplantae > Streptophyta > Magnoliopsida > Poales > Poaceae > Aegilops > Aegilops longissima. Next base: position 244,334,792 of record CM038680.1, on the reverse strand, counting down.
TACAGAAACTATAAGAAATTTGCAAACCAAGAAAAAACGAATCACTTAAAAATATTAAGTAGATTAAAAGATATGAATTTTTCAACTCTGAAACTATTCTGTTAAAACAGAAAAACGAAAATAAAGAAAAACAGGCTAAATGGGCCTAACTAACGCCCTGTGCGTAATATAACTAAACGGGGCCTAGGGTTAAACAAATCGGGCCGTTCTAAAAAAACCTAACTAAAATAAATAAACCGGAACTAACCGGAAATAAACCGGTCTTATAAATAGACCGTACCCCTTCGGGGGGATCTAATCCTAGCCGTCGAGATTAGATCGGACGAGGAGGGAAACTCCGGCGGCTTACCGGACGTCGATGGCGGCGGCGGCTCGAGCGGCGAGTGCGTCGGCGTCTCCGGTGGTCGGAGGCGACGGCGGGGAGCTCCGGCGGGTGCGGCGCGACGAGGGGGTGCGTCTGGTGGAGTCCGGCGAGATCGGGGTGGCCGGGGTGAGTCAGGGTGAGGCAAATGGCGGCGGTGGCGTGCTCGGGCTCTGGCGAGTCGTCGGAGGGAGAGAGGGTCCGTGTGGGGCGAGGGGAACGGGTGCGGGAGGGGTATTTATAGGGCGGGCACGGCTTGGCGAGGGCAACCCGGCGAGCAAATCATGGCGAATCCGGATCCCGGGATCCGGTGAGCGGCGGCGTGGGTGAGTGGCGTGGCGAGGGAAGGAGACAGGTGGGGTCCACCTGTCGGCGACGGCGGGAGCGGGGGTTGGTCGGTCGACCGAACCGGATAAATTCGGCGAGGGGGTGCGGTCGGCTCGGCTGGGCGTCATTTGGCCTTGCTGGGCCTGGTTCGATTGGGCTGCCAGTCTTGGGTGGGCCGGTCGGCTGGCCGGTGCCTCGGGCATTTTTTCTTTTTTTAAATTTATTTTTTGAGAAAATATATAAACAGAGATGGAATCTAAAATATAAATATTTTATATAGGACATATATATATATCAAAATGATCAGGGAATATTCCTATCATTTGAACATTTTCGAGGCAAAATCCAAAGTTTATAAAAATCATTTTTCCAAAATTCAAATAAAACTCAAATTTGAATTTCAAACTTTTGGCAATGTTTTTCCTCTGATATTTTTGGAGTGTCATGTTTACTCCTCTCATACCTTTTCTCAAGTATTTATCAGGTATAGTTTCTGAAATGATTCCCATTACCAAAATTTGAATTCAAACTCCAAAACTTAAAATCTTCTGAAACTCCAAATGTCTCTCAAATTCAAACAGAATGCATAGATGCTTAGCTATAATTGTAAAACATACCAAATAGGAAATTTGGGATGTTACAGGCCGTGAACTCCATGACGGGCGCCCAATCGGATTCGATTGGCAGGGGCATGGGGGGTTCGGAGTCCGGATAGGAGTCCGGCACCCTGGAGTCGAGGTCTTCGCAAAGCGACGAGGATGGAGTTCGGCTCGATCGCCGTAGAGATTAAAGCCCCGAGGCGGTGTCCAACCACTCGTCCTCGATCGGGAATCCGGCCCGGATTAAGGGTCGGAGCGGATGCAGTGCGGCCTCGAGGCCTTTGTTCGCTGCAGAGCTAGATCATGCCCATCGAAGCAGGCGGCACGCTGATTGCGGCTCGAATCCGTCGAAGATCAAGTCTCCGCGGATATCGGCCGTATAGTTCAAACTTCAAATCTGACTGATGGCGGGCGTAGCTTCGATCTGCTCCGGATGGCCTGCGAATTGGCCCGCGATGCAAAGCCGCCGAACACGAAGATCTGTCCGGGAGAAAAGTCTCACCTGGACGCGTCGTTGTTGATGATCAAAGGAGCCATCGAGCCTATCGGTGGCGACACAAAGGAAATCTCAATGAAAGCACCAATGTCGTGTCAAAACCGGCGGATCTCGGATAGGGGTCCCAGGCTGTGCGTCTAGGCGGATGGTAACAGGAGACAAGGGACACGATGTTTTACCTGTGTTCGGGCCCTCTTGATGGAGGTAAAACCCCACGTCCTGCTTGATTAATATTGATGATGTGTGTTACAAGAGTGGATCTACCACGAGATCAAAGAGGCTAAACCCTAGAAGCTAGCCTATGGTATGATTGTTGTTCGTCCCACGGACTAAAACCCTCCGGTTTATATAGACACCGGATAGGGTTAGGGTTACCTGAGTCGGTTACAATGGTAGGAGATCTACATATCCGTATCAAGCTTGCCTTCCACGCCAAGGAAAGTCCCATCCGGACACGGGACGAAGTCTTCAATCTTGTATCTTCATAGTCTTGGAGTCCGGCCGATGATGACAGTTCGGCTATCCGGACACCCCCTAGTCCGGAACTCCCTCACCCCCCTACCTCGTGGACAGCCCGGAGGTCCACCGACGTACTTCTTCTGCCTATATAACTCCATATACCCTAAAACTTCCGTAGAACAGAATAGATCGGGAGTTCCGCCGCCGCAAGCCTCAGTAGCCACCAAAACCAATCGGGACCTGTTCCGCACCTGCCGTGGGGGAACCCTCACCGTGGCCATCTTCATCATCCGGCGCTCTCCATGACGAGGAGGAGTAGTTCACCCTCGGGGATGAGGGTATGTACCGGTAGCTATGTGTTTGATCTCTCTCTCTCTCTCTCTCTCTCTCTCTCTCTCTCTCTCTCATGTTCTTGATTTGGCACGATCTTGATGTATCGCGAGCTTTGCTATTATAGTTGGATCTTATGATGTTTCTCCCCCTCTACTCTCTTGTAACGGATTGAGTTTTCCCTTTGAAGTAATCTTATCGGATTGAGTCTTTAATGATTTGAGAACACTTGATGTATGTCTTGCCGTGCGTATCTGTGGTGACAATGGGATATCACGTGATTCACATGATGTATGTTTTGGTGACCAACTTGCGGGTTCCGCCCATGAACCGATGCATAGGGGTTGGCACATGTTTTCGTCTTGATTCTCCGGTAGAAACTTTGGGGCACTCTTTGAGGTTCTATGTGTTGGTTGAATAGATGAATCTGATATTGTGTGATGCATATCGTATAATCATACCCACGGATAATTGAGGTGACATTGGAGTATCTAGGTGACATTAGGGTTTTGGTTGATTTGTATCTTAAGGTTTTATTCTAGTACGAACTTTAGGGCTGTTTGTGACACTTATAGGAATAGCCCAACGGATTGATTGGAAAGAATAACTTTGAGGTTGTTTCGCACCCTACCATAATCTCTTCGTTTGTTCTCCGCTATTAGTGACTTTGGAGTGACTCTTTGTTGCATGGTGAGGGATAGTTATATGATCCAATTATGTTATTATTGTTGAGAGAACTTGCACTAGTGAAAGTATGAACCCTAGGCCTTGTTTCCTAGCATTGCAATACCGTTTACGCTCACTTTTACCACTTGTTACCTTGTTGTTTTTATATTTTCAGATTACAAAAACCTATATCTACCATCCATATTGCACTTGTATCACCATCTCTTCGCCGAACTAGTGCACCTATACAATTTACCATTGTATTGGGTGTTTTGGGGACACAAGAGACTCTTTGTTATTTGGTTGCGGGGTTGTTTGAGAGAGACCATCTCATCCTACGCCTCCCGCTGATTGATAAACCTTAGGTCATCCACTTGAGGGAAATTTGCTACTGTCCTACAAACCTCTGCACTTGGAGGCCCAACAACGTCTACAAGAAGAAGGTTGTGTAGTAGACATCAGCTGATCACGGCGGCGGGGTGAACATCTGGGATGTTGTATTGCACCCGGATGAACCTCTGTATGTACTTGCACAGGTTTTCACCTTCCTTCTGGGGAATGATATGCAAAATCGCTGGCCTGGCCATGAGCTTGGTGACCTCCAGCGAAGGCACCAAAGAACTCATGACACAGATCCGACCAAGAAGAAATGGAATCCGCCGGCAAGTGCATCAACCAAGACATGACATTGGGTTTCAGTGCCAACGGGAAGTAATTGGCAAGCACCTTGTCGTCGCGAGCTCCAGCGGCTTGCATCACGATGGTGTAGATGCTGAGGAACTCCGACGGGTGGGTCTTGCCATTGTACTTCTCGCCGACGACTGGCTTGAACGTGCGGTGGGACGGCCACTGGAACTGCCGCAGCTCCCGGGTAAAGGTCGGGCAACCCACCTCATAGGGTAGGCCACCGGAGCCTCCCGGCGCTGGGTGGTCCATAGTGGGCCCTGCCCGCCTATCTGGCTGGTGGTGCATCGCGCCGGCGCTCGATGGTGGTTCGAGCGTCTTCATGGGCTCGCTCCCGAAGAACTTGGCGCTAATCGCGGTGGGTCCGTGGGTCGGACCACGCTATGGAAATGTTATCACAAGCGTCATCACGACGGACTGGCACCCGCGGCAACTGGCGGAGAGGAGGAGAGTGCACCGTGGCCACAGCACCCGCGTTCCTTCCACCATTGGTGTGCGGTGGTTCGACGGAGCGCCAGCATGAGGACCCCGCTGGTCGTGGCTCATCTTTATTGGCGACACCGACGAGGCTTCGGATGGTGGCTCTCCACTCGTCGAGCTTTTTAGCAGCAGGAGGAAAATGGAGGAGCAGCTGCGCGCGTGCCAAAGCTTCCGCTGGTGTGGGCGGCGGCGAAAGCTGCGTGGACCGTGACGCGCTCCGACTTCTAACCACGTTAGAAGGAGCTCTATCACGGCCTTGCGGCTGCGTGCCATTTCCGCCAGCACTTCGGTGCACGGGCTGGCCTCCTTCGTCCCGCAAATGATGCACGGGACTCTTCCCGCGGCGGCGCCCGGGGTCGCCAGCGTGGCGACGCTGCTCGTCGCGCACAATCTGGGAAGAGCGCGTCGTGGGCACAGGCGTAGGCGTCTTGGAGATCGCTGCACCGCCCGTAGGCGGCACGGCGCCGCCCTTGGAGGGCCCTGCGCTGCCTGCGGGGCGCCCAGCTCCGTCTTTGGATTTGGCTACGTGCGGCCCGTCGTCTCGCGCACTGATACGTCTCCAATGTATCTATAATTTTTTATTGTTCCATGCTATATTATATTATGTTTTGGATGATTAATGGGCTTTATTATACACTTTTATATTATTTTTGGGACTAACCTATTACCGGAGGCCCAGCCCAAATTGCTGTTTTTGCCTATTTCAGTGTTTCGAAGGAAAAGGATATCAAACAGAGTCCAAACAGAATGAAACCTTCGGGAATGTGATTTTCGGAACAAACGTGATCCAGAGGACTTGGAGTCTACGTAAAGCAATCAACGAGCAGAGCACGAGGTAAGGGGGCGCGCCCACCTCCACCAGGCGCACCCACCACCCTTGTGGGGCCCATGTTGTTCCACCGACGTACTTCTTCCTCCTATATATACCCATACACCCCGGAAACATCGTATACGGAGCAAAAACCCTAATTCCACCGCCGCAACCTTCTGTACCCGTGAGATCCCATCTTGGGGCCTTTTCCGGTGTCCTGGCGGATGGGGCATTGATCACGGAGGGCTTCTACATGAACACCATAGCCTCTCCGATGATGTGTGAGTAGTTTACCTCAGACCTTCGGGTACATAGTTATTAGCTAGATGGCTTCTTCTCTCTCTTTGGATCTCAATACAAAGCTCTCCTCGATCTTCTTGGAGATCTATTTGATGTAACTCTTGTTTTGCGGTGTGTTTGTCGAGACCGATGAATTGTGGCTTTATGATCAAGTTTATCTATGAACAATATTTGAATCTCCTCTGAATTCTTTTATGTATGATTGGTTATCTTTGCAAGTCCCTTCGAATTATCAGTTTGGTTTGGCCTACTAGATTGATCTTTCTTGCAATGGGAGAAGTGCTTAGCTTTGGGTTCAATCTTGCGGTGTCCTTTCCTAGTGACAGCAGGGGCAGCAAGGCACGTATTGTATTGTTGCCATCGAGGATAAAAAGATGGGGTTTATATCATATTGCATGAGTTTATCCCTCTACATCATGTCATCTTCCTTAAAGCATTACTCTGTTCTTTTGAACTTAATACTCTAGATGCATGCTGGATAGCGGTTGATGTGCTGGAGTAATAGTAGTAGATGCAGAATCGTTTTGGTCTACTTGTCGCGGACGTGACGCCTATATACATGATCATACCTAGATATTATCATAACTATGCTCAATTCTATCAATTGCTCGACAGAAATTTGTTCACCCACCGTAATACTTATGCTCTTGAGAGAAGCCACTAGTGAAACCTATGGCCCCCGGGTCTATTTTCCATCATATTAATCTCCCGTCAACAAGCTATTTCTGGCGCCGTTTATTTTGTTTTCTTTACTTTTAGTCTTTAACATAAAAATACCAAAAATATTATCTTATCATCTCTATCAGATCTCACTCTCGTAAGTGACCGTGAAGGGATTGACAACCCATTTATCGCGTTGGTTGCGAGGTTCTTATTTGTTTGTGTAGGTGCGTGGGACTCGAGCGTGGCCTCCTACTGGATTGATACCTTGGTTCTCAAAAACTGAGGGAAATACTTATGCTACTTTACTGCATCATGCTTTCCTCTTCAAGGGAAAACCAACGCAGTGCTCAAGAGGTAGCAAGAAGGATTTCTAGCGCTGTTGCCGGGGAGTCTACGCACAAGTCAAGACATACCAAGTACCCATCACAAACTCTTATCCCTCGCATTACATTATTTGTCATTTGCCTCTCGTTTTCCTCTCCCCCACTTCACCCTTTCCGTTTTATTCGCCCTCTCTTTTCCATTCGCCTCTTTTTCTCTCGCTTCTTGATTGCTTGTGTGTTGGTTTGTTTGCTTGTCACTATGGCTCAAGATAATACTAAATTGTGTGACTTTACCAATACCAACAACAATGATTTTCTTAGCACTCCGATTGCTCCTCTTACCGATGCTGAATCTTGTGAAATTAAAGTTGCTTTGTTGAATCTTGTCATGAAAGATCAATTCGACGGCCTTCCTAGTGAAGATGCCGCTACCCATCTGAATAGCTTCGTTGATTTGTGTGATATGCAAAAGAAGAAAGATGTGGATAATGATATTGTTAAATTGAAGCTATTTCCTTTTTCACTTAGAGATCGTGCTAAAGCTTGGTTTTCGTCTTTGCCTAAAAATAGTATTGATTCTTGGTATAAGTGCAAAGATGCTTTTATCTCTAAGTATTTTCCTCCCGCTAAAATCAACTCTCTTAGAAACGACATTATGAATTTTAAGCAACTTGATCATGAACACGTTGCACAAGCTTGGGAGAGAATGAAATTAATGATACGTAATTGCCCTACTCATGGTTTGAATTCATGGATGATTATACAAAAAAATTATGCCGGATTGAATTTAGCTTCTAGAAATCTTTTAGATTCGGCCGCGGGAGGCACTTTTGTGGAAATCACTTTAGGAGAAGCTACTAAACTCCTAGATAATATTATGGTTAACTATTCTCAATGGCATACTGAAAGATCTACTAGTAAAAAGGTGCATGCAATAGAAGAAATTAATGTTTTGACTGGAAAGATGGATGAACTTATGAAATTATTTGCTAATAAGAGTGTTTCTTCTGATCCTAATGATATGCCCTTGTCTACCTTGATTGAGAATAATAATAAATCTATGGATGTGAATTTTGTTGGTAGGAATAATTTTGGTAACAACGCGTATAGAGGAAACTTTAATCCTAGACCGTATCCTAGTAATTCCTCTAATAATTATGGTAATTCCTTCAATAACTCTTATGGAAATCTTAATAAGATGCCCTCTGAGTTTGAGACTAGTGTTAAAGAATTTATGAATTCGCAAAAGAACTTCAATGCTTTGCTTGAAGAAAAATTGCTTAAAGTTGACGAATTGGCTAGGAACGTTGATAGAATTTCTCTTGATGTTGATTCTTTGAAACTTGGATCTATTCCACCTAAGCATGATATCAATGAGTCTCTCAAGGCTATGAGAATTTCCATTGATGGGTGCAAAGAAAGAACCGCTAGGATGCGTGCTAAGAAAGATTGCTTTGTGAAAGTGTGTTCTTCTAATTTTTGTGAGAATAAAGATGAAGATCTAAAAGTTATTGATGTGTCCCCTATTAAATCTTTATTTTGCAATATGAATCTTTATAATGATGGGACTGGAGATGAGACACCTTTACCTAGAAGGCGTTCCAAAAATTTGGAGTTTTTAGACCTTGATGCTAAAATTGGTAAAAGTGGGATTGAAGAGGTCAAAACTTTAGATATCAATGAACCCACTATCTTGGATTTCAAGGAATTTAATTATGAAGATTGTATTTCCTTGTTGCAATCCGTGCTAAATTCTCCTCATGCTTATAGTCAAAATAAAGCTTTTACTAAACATAATGTTGATGCTTTAATGCAATCTTATGAAGAAAAACTTGAGTTGGAAGTTTCTATCCCTAGAAAATTTTATGATGAATGGGAACCTACTATTAAAATTAAAATTAAAGATCATGAATGCTATGCTTTGTGTGACTTGGGTGCTAGTGTTTCCACGATTCCAAAAACTTTGTGTGATTTGTTAGGTTTCCGCGAATTTGATGATTGCTCTTTAAATTTACACCTTGCGGATTCCACTATTAAGAAACCTATGGGAAGAATTAATGATTTTCTTATTGTTGCGAATAGGAACTATGTGCCCGTAGATTTTATTGTTTTTGATATAGATTGCAATCCTTCATGTCCTATTAATCTTGGTAGACCTTTCCTTAGAACGATTGGTGCAATTATTGATATGAAGGAAGGAAATATTAGATTCCAATTTCCGCTAAGGAAATGCATGGAACACTTCCCTAGAAATAAAATTAAATTATCATATGAATCTATTATGAGAGCCACTTATGGATTGCCTACCAAAGATGGCAATACTTAGATATATCCTTGTTTTTATGCCTAGCTAGGGGTGTTAAACGATAGCGCTTGTTGGGAGGCAACCCAATTTTATTTTTAGTTTTTTTGCTTTTTGCGTCTATTTAGGAATAAATATTTGATCTAGCCTCTGGTTAGACTTATTTTTATGTTTTAATTAGTGTTTGTGCCAAGTTAAACCTATAGGAACTTCTTGGATGATAGTTATTTGATCTTGCTGAAAATTCCAGAAACTTTCTGTTCACGAAAACAATTGTTAAAAATCACCAGAACGTGATAAAATACTGATTCCAATTGCAGCAGATCAATAAAAAAATTATTTTGGTCGTACTATTTGGGAAGAATTTTTAGAGTTCCAGAAGTTTTAGTTAGTTACAGATTACTACAGACTGTTCTGTTTTTGGCAGATTCTGTTTTTCGTGTTTTGTTTGCTTATTTTGATGAATCTATGGCTAGTAAAATAGTTTATAAACCATAGAAAAGTTGGAATACATTAAGTTTAACACCAATAAAAATAAATAATGAGTTCATTACAGTACCTTGAAGTGGTGTTTTGTTTTCTTTCGCTAACGGAGCTCACGATATTTTCTGTTGAGTTTTGTGTTGTGAAGTTTTCAAGTTTTGGGTAAAGATTTGATGGATTATGGAACAAGGAGTGGCAAGAGCCTAAGCTTGGGGATGACCATGGCACCCCAAGATAATCTAAGGACACCAAAAAGCCAAAGCTTGGGGATGCCCCGGAAGGCATCCCCTCTTTCGTCTTCGTCCATGGGTAACTTTACTTGGAGCTATATTTTTATTCATCACATGATATGTGTTTTTCTTGGAGCGTCTTGTATAATTTGAGTCCTTGCTTTTTATTTTTAACACAATCATCTTTGTTGTACACACCCTTTTGAGAGAGACACACATGATTAAGAAATTATTAGAATACTCTATGCGCTTCACTTATATCTTTTGAGCTATATAGTTTTGCTCTAATGCTTCACTTATATATTTTAGATCACGGTGGTGAATTTGTTTTACAGAAACTATTGTTCTCTAATGCTTCACTTATACTATTTTGAGAGTCCTACAAAACAGCATGGTAATTTGCTTAAATTGGGAAATTAGTCCTAATATGCTAGGTATTCAAAATTAGTAAAAACTTTCGTATGAGTGTGTTGAATACTAAGAAAAGTTTGATGCTTGATGATTGTTTTGAGATATGGAGGTAGTGATATTAAAGTTGTGCTAGTTGAGTATTTGAGAATTTGATAAATACTTGTGTTGAAGTTTGCAAGTCCCGTAGCATGCACGTATGGTAAACGTTGTGTAACAAATTTGAAACATGAGGTGTTCTTTGATTGTCCTCCTTATGAGTGGCGGTCGGGGACGAGCGATGGTCTTTTCCTACCAATCTATCCCCCTAGGAGCATGCGCGTAGTGCTTGGTTTTTGATGACATGTAGATTTTTGCAATAAGTATGTGAGTTCTTTATGACTAATGTTGAGTCCATGGATTATACGCACTCTTACCCTTCCATCATTGCTAGCCTCTTCGGTACCGTGCATTGCCCTTTATCACCTTGAGAGTTGGTGCAAACTTCGCCGATGCATCCAAACCTCGTGATACGATACGCTCTATCACACATAAACCTCCTTATATCTTCCTCAAAACAGCCCCCATACCTACCTATTATGGCATTTCCATAGCCATTCCGATATATATTGCCATGCAACTTTCCACTGTTCCGTTTATCATGACACGTTCATCATTGTCATATTGCCTTGCATGATCATGTAGTTGACATCGTATTTGTGGCAAAGCCACCATGCATATTATCATACATGTCACTCTTGATTCATTACCCATCCAGGTACATCGCTGGAGGCATTCATGTTGAGTCATACTTTGTTCTAGTATCAAGTTGTAATCATTGAGTTGTAAATAAATAGAAGTGTGATGATCATCATTCATAGAGCATTGACACAAAAAAAGAGAAAGGCCAAAAGAAAAAAGAAAGGCCCAAAAAAAGAGAAAAGAAAATAAAAAGGGGCAATGCTACTATCTTTTTCCTTACTTGTGCTTCAAAGTAGCACCATGATCTTTTTGATAGAGAGTCTCTTGTTTTGTAATTTTCATATACTAGTGGGAATTTTTCATTATAGAACTTGGCTTGTATATTCCAACAATGGGCTTCCTCAAATGCCCTAGGTCTTCGTGAGCAAGCAAGTTGGATGCACACCCACTTAGTTTCTTTTGTTGAGCTTTCATACATTTATAGCTCTAGTGCATCCGTTGCATGGCAATCCCTACTCCTTGCATCGACATCAATTGATGGGCATCTCCATATCCCGTTGATTAGCCGCGTTGATGTGAGACTTTCCCCTTTTTGTCTTCTCCAAATAACCTCCATCATTATATTCTATTCCACCCATAGTGCTATATCCATGGCTCACGCTCATGTATTGCGTGAAAGTTGAAAAAAGTTTGTGATTACTAAAGTATGAAACAATTGCTTGGCTTGTCATCGGGGTTGTGCATGATGAGAGCATTCTTGTGTGATGAAAATGGAGCATGACCAGATTGTATGATTTTGTAGGGATGAACTTTCTTTGGCCATGTTATTTTGAGAAGACATAATTGCTTAGTTAGTATGCTTGAAGTATTGTTACTTTTATGTCAATATTAAACTTTTATCTTGAATCTTTCGGATCTGAATATTCATATCACAATTAAGAGGGTTACATTGAAAATTATGCTAAGTAGCATTCCACATCAAAAATTATGTTTTTATCATTTACCTACTCGAGGACGAGCAGGAATTAAGCTTGGGGATGCTTGATACGTCTCCAACGTATCTATAATTTTTTATTGTTCCATGCTATATTATATTCTGTTTTTGATGATTAATGGGCTTTATTATACACTTCTATATTATTTTTGGGACTAACCTATTAACCGGAGGCCCAACCCAAATTGCTAATCTTTTTTCCTATTTCAGTGTTTCGAAGGAAAAGGATATCAAACGGAGTCCAAACGGAATGAAACCTTCAGGAATGTGATTTTCGGAACAAACATGATCCAGAGGACTTGGAGTCTATGTAAAGCAATCAACGAGGAGAGCACGAGGTAGGGGGGCGCCCACCTCCCCCAGGCACGCCCTCCACCCTCATGGGGCCCATGTTGTTCCACCGACGTACTTCTTCCTCCTATATATACCCATACACCCTCGAAACATCATATACGGAGCAAAAACCCTAATTCCACCGCCGCAACCTTCTGTACCCGTGAGATCCCATCTTGGGGCCTTTTCCGACGTCCTGCCGGAGGGGGCATTGATCATGAAGGGCTTCTACATCAACACCATAGCCTCTCCGATGATGTGTGAGTAGTTTACCTCAGACCTTCGGGTCCATAGTTATTAGCTAGCTGGCTTCTTCTCTCTCTTTGGATCTCAATACAAAGTTCTCCTCGATCTTCTTGGAGATCTATTTGATGTAACTCTTCTTTTGCGGTGTGTTTGTCGAGATCGATGAATTGTGGCTTTATGATCAAGTTTATCTATGAACAATATTTGAATCTCCTCTGAATTCTTTTATGTATGATTGATTATCTTTGCAAGTCCCTTCGAATTATCAGTTTGGTTTGGCCTACTAGATTGATCTTTCTTGCAATGGGAGAAGTGCTTAGCTTTGGGTTCAATCTTGCGGTGTCCTTTCCTAGTGACAGTAGGGGTAGCAAGGCACATATTGTATTGTTGCCATCAAGGATAAAAAGATGGGGTTTATATCATATTGCATGAGTTTATCCCTCTACATCATGTCATCTTGCTTAAAGCATTACTCTGTTCTTTTGAACTTAATACTCTAGATGCATGCTGGATAGCAGTCGATGTGTGGAGTAATAGTAGTAGATGCAGAATCATTTTGGTCTACTTCTCGCGGAGGTGATGCCTATATACATGATCATACCTAGATATTCTCATAACTATGGTCGATTCTATCAATTGCTCGACAGTAATTTGTTCACCCACCGTAATACTTATGCTCTTGAGAGAAGCCACTAGTGAAACCTATGGCCCACGGGTCTATTTTCCATCATATTAATCTCCTGTCAACAAGCTATTTCTGGCGTCGTTTATTTTGTTTTCTTTACTTTTAGTCTTTAACATAAAAATACCAAAAATATTATCTTATCATCTCTATCAGACCTCACTCTCGTAAGTGACCGTGAAGGGATTGACAACCCCTTTATCGTGTTGGTTGCGAGGTTCTTATTTGTTTGTGTAGGTGCGTGGGACTCGAGCATGGCCTCCTACTGGATTGATACCTTGGTTCTCAAAAACTGAGGGAAATACTTACGCTACTTTGCTGCATCACCCTTTCCTCTTCAAGGGAAAACCAACGCAGTGCTCAAGAGGTAGCACGCACGAACGACGCCGCTCACCAGGCTTTGACTGCCAGAGCGATGTTCGTGTTTGTGGGCCGCGCCTCGGGTTCTGTCCGCGACTGCCCCGCTGCTCGTCCGCACCGGTATGGGCCGTCCGGCTCCGGATGAACCGATCACCGTGATCGTCTTCTTCTTGGGAGCCATGGCGATGAGGAACTGCTAGGCTAACTGCTAGACCGAATTTTCACAACTGCACCCCCCTACCTGGCGCGCCAAAGATGTCTATGGGAACGACACCTATGGGATCACTGGGACCCCTTCTATGGTTGGCGTGCGCGGGGTTGTGCAAAGAGCGGGTCTGGCAAGAAGCACAAAGATCGTTTACCCAGGTTCGGGCCGCGAGGATGCGTAATACCCTAGTCCTTCTTTGGTGTATGTATTTGAGTGTTCGTGAGTTCTTGAGCTAGCTACGGTGCGTGGGTAGCCCAAAAAATCCGAATCCTTCTCCTGGTCGCCTCGGGCCTCCTTTTATAGACAAAAGGGGTCGCCACAGTGGCACACAGGAGGTGGAAAGGTGTACAGTGGATGAGTCTATCCTCTGGCACCGTAGGACAAACGCATTTAATGCGCTGCCGACGTGCTCCTCTCGCTTTATCAGGGACGGCAAGGAAGCTCGTCCCAGCTGTCGTCGCCTCGCCTGGCTTCGACATGCGTCCGAGCTGACGAGGCGTCGTAGCGCCACGTTGGCTGGCTGCTAGGCTGGCGTGGTGGTGGAGCCTTCACGAAGATCTGCATGTCACCACGCAGGTTCTTGCTGAGTCGGTCGTGGAGGCCTCTCTTCGCCACGCAGGTGCCTGCCCAGCTGGTTGAGCTAGCAGCTGCATGGGAACGGCGGTGGACCCTTGGCAGACGCGGGCCCTGCTGTTGCCCCGTAGGTGTCTCCAGCAAGGGCCTTGCCAGGGCCCCGGCAAGGGTCTTGCCTTGGCATCGTGGTCTTCCCCAGCAAGCTTCTTGTCGGGGGTCACATGGATTTCCTCGGCTAGGATCCCGCCGAGGATCGTCGTCTTCTGGTCCTCATATGATCTTGTGTATTTATGATCTTGACGAAGATTTGCATGCCACCACGGAGGTGCCTCCCGAGCCCTGGTCCTAATGTGGTTGTTGGAAACCCTCGGGCTCAAGGGTGGCGCGCCCCGCTGGTGTCAGGAAAGTTGCCCCGGCAAGGCTCTTGTCGGGGCCACGGAGGCCACCCGGCGAGGGTCTTGCCGGGGGAGTCCGCCTCGCCCCTTTGCTCTTTGTGGTCTTTGGTCTTGGCGTTGCTCTTATCGCCTTGTGCTCCGGCTCCCCTTCCCTGGGCTGCTTAGTGTGGCCGTGGGCGCGGCTCCGACTGTCCGTGCACAAGTAAAGGGGTCAAAAGGAGAGCCCCTACTTTTGTACACCGACACCCCCCCCCCCCCCCGGTACTCCGATAAATACCTGATACTATCTAGAACACTTCCAGTGTCCGAATATTATCATCCTATATATCAATCTTTACCTCTCGACCATTTCAAGACTCCTCTTCATTTCCATGATCTCATCCGGGACTTCGAACAACATTCGGTCACCAAATCACATAACTCATATAATACTAAATCGGCATCGAACGTTAAGCGTGTGGACCCTACGGGTTTGAGAACTATGTAGACATGACCGAGACACCTCTCCGGTTAATAACCAATAGTGGAACCTGGATGCTCATATTGACTCCTACATATTCTACGAAGATCTTTATCGGTTGATACATCTCTGTTGTATCTATAATTTTTTATTGTTCCATGCCAATATTCTACAACTTTTACATACTTTTGGCAACTTTTTATACTATTTTTGGGACTAACATATTGATCCAGTGCCCAGTGCCGGTTCCTGTTTGTTGCATGTTTTTTGTTTCGCAGAAAATCCAAATCAAACGGAGTCCAAATGGGGTAAAAACTTATGGAGATTATTTTTGGAATATATGTGAATTTTGGGAAGTGGAATCAATGCGAGATGATGCCCGAGGGGCCCACGTGGGTGAGGGGCGTGCCCCAGGGGTAGGGCGCGCCCTGGGCCCTCGTGGCCACTCTGTAAGGCGGTTGCTTCCCTTCTTTCGCCGCAAGAAAGCCAATATCCGGATAAAAATCATGTCCAAATTTCAGCCCAATCGGAGTTACGGATCTCCGGGAATTTAAGAAACGGTGAAAGGGCGGAATCAGGGAGCGCAGAAACAGAAGGAACCAGAGAGAGAGATCCAATCTCGGAGGGGCTCTCGCCCCTCCGCCACCATGGAGGCCATGTACCAGAGGGGAAACCCTTCTCCCATCTAGGGGAAAGGTCAAGGAAGAAGAAGAAGAAGGGGGGCTCTCTCCCCCTCTCTCCCGGTGGCGCCGGAACGCCGCAGGGGCCATCATCGCGACAAGGATCTACACCAACAACTTCACCACCGTCATCACCAACTCTTCCCCCCTCTATGCAGCTGTGTAATCCCTCTTTTACCCACTGTAATCTCTACTCAAACATGGTGCTCAACGCTATATATTATTTCCCAATGATGTATGGCTATCCTATGATGTTTGAGTAGATCCATTTTGTCCTATGGGTAATTGATGATCGTGATTGGTTTGAGTTGCATGTTTAATTATTGGTGCTGTCCTATGGTGCCCTCCGTGTCGCGCAAGCGTGAGGGATCCCCGCTGTATGGTATGCAATATGTTCATGATTTGCTTATGGTGGGTGGCGTGAGTGACAGAAGAACAGACCCGAGTAAGTAGGTTGTTTGCGTATGGGAGTAAAGAGGACTTGATGCCTTATAATGCTATGGTTGGGTTTTACCTTAATGATCTTTAGTAGTTGCGGATGCTTGCTAGAGTTCCATTCATAAGTGCATATGTTCCAAGAAGAGAAAGTATGTTAGCTTATGCCTCTCCCTCAAATAAAATTGCAATAATGATTACCGGTCTAGTTATCGATTGCCTAGGGACAAATAACTTTCTTGTGACAAAAATCTCTCTACTAAAACTAACTTATTTGTGTCTTTATCTAAACAGCCCCTAGATTTTATTTATGCGCTCTTTATTATCTTGCAAACCTATCCTATCATACCTACAAAGCACTTCTAGTTTTATACTTGTTCTAGGTAAAGCGAACGTCAAGCGTGTGTATAGTTGTATCAGTGGTCGATAGAACTTGAGGGAATATTTGTTCTACCTTTATCTCCTCGTTGGGTTCGACACTCTTATTTATCGAAAAAGGCTACAAATGATCCCCTATACTTGTGGGTTATCATCGGTCGAACCGTTATGACGACATACATTATTCCCTTTGTCCCTTGGTATGTTACTTGCCCGAGATTCGATCATCGGTATCCACATACCTAGTTCAATCTCGTTACCGTCAAGTCTTTTTACTCGTTCCATAGTACATCATATTGTAACTAACTCATTAGTCACTTTGCTTGAAAGGCTTCTTATGATGTGCATTACCGAGAGGACCCAGAGATACCTCTCCGATACTCGGAGTGACAAATCCTAATCTCGATTTATACCAACCCAATAAACACCTTTGGAGATACCTATAGAGCATCTTTACAATCACCCAGTTATGTTGGCACACAACGTATTCCTCCGGTATCCGGGAGTTGCATAATCTCATAGTCGAAGGAATATGTATAATGATGTGATCCCGTTATCAAATGACAACACATTTCCATGGTTAGGAAACCTTAACCATCTTTGATAAATGAGCTAGTCAAGTAGAGGCTCACTAGGGATACCATGTTTGTCTATGTATTCACACATGTATTGGGGTTTCCGATGAATACAATTCTAGCATGAATAATAAACATTTATCATGAATAAGGAAATACAAAATAACAACTTTATTATTGCCTCTAGGGCATATTTCCTTCATTCAGTCCAAAGATATATTCCATTCCTTTGATACTGATGCATACATAGTTTGGATCTGATGTAAGTCTTGTGAGTACTTTGGATGAGTACTCATGGTTGCTTTGCTACCTCCTTTTCCCTATACCCGATTGCTGCGATCAGATGACAGATCCAAGGAGCCAGATGCTACCACCGATGACTCAGATCCAAGGAGCCAGATGCTACCATCGATGACTCCTACTACCCCGAGGGTGCCTACTACTACATGGAGGCCCGACGACAGGAGTAGTTAGGAGGCTCCCAGGCAGGAGGCCTTGCCTTTTCGATCCATGTTGATGTTTGTGCTAGCCTTCTTAAGGTAGACTTGTTTACCTTATGTATTGATGGAAATATGCCCTAGAGGCAATAATAAAATGGTTATTATTATATTTCCTAAATCATGATAAAGGTTTATTATTCATGCTAGAATTGCATCAATACATAAACAAAGACCGTGTCCCTAGTAAGCCTCACTACTATAGGATGCTACTAACGCGACACTATGATCAGAGACCCTTTGACGAAAGTATGTGCGATGCATTAATCGCAAATGGGGATGTAAAAAACCATAAAAAAGAATGCAAAACATTTGCGATGGCGGAGACATCAAACACGGTTCAGATTTTATTTACGTGTGCGATGCGGGGCATACGGTTGATCCATACGAACTGTTTGTGATTAGACAGAACAATAGAAATGGGTAGCCATATCAATGCGTGCGCGATATACGGCATACAATTCGCTCCCATGAACTGTTTGCTATTAGGGAATGCAACAGAAACGGCCAGCTAGATCAAGGTGTGTGTGATACACGGCATACGGCTCACTCGGACGAACTTTTTTCCATTAGGAAGAGAACAGAAATGGTTCAACTTAACAAGATGTGTGTGATATGCGGCATACAGTTCACATAGATGAGCTGTTTGCGATGAGCCAAAAGAACACAAATGATTCGTGTAAACAAGATGTGTGTGATACGCAGCAAAAAGCCCACTCGGATGAACTGTTTGTGCTGAGAAATTATAACACAGACAGTTACTATAGTTAGTTCTTGTGTGATTCTGTTTGTATAAAAACTTTGAAAAATGCAAACTAGTTGCTTGTGGTGAGTAGGAGTATCACAGATGATGCGTCTGCGAGTACTGGTGTGCGATGATTAGTAAGTTACACATACGTTTCCTTATGTTAACACGTGTGAGATAAATAACATGTGGCATCGCATACGGTATTTGGGTTGTGTCTGTGCTCCACTTAGTCTTCCCGGGCTCCAGCGAATGCTTCCCGCTCTCCACATGGGTGAATTGTAAAATCCATGCCTCTTCCCTCATCGGTTTCCCGCCACCAGCTAATGGCTTGCTGCATATAACCCAGGCGGCAACGCACCATCACAACACTCTGCGCAGATCTAGTCCTCGCCCATCTACCATTAGTTATTCCAAGCATGCCAGGCAACGGCCAAAGCCTCGACGTCGACCCCTACCTGCGTTACATCTTCGGCGAGGAGAACGAGCCGGAGTAGGTCGGGGAGCAAGAGCTTCATCGGCCAATGCAGGAACCGTGGCCCATCGGCAGCGATATCGGTGTGACAGTCCTTGGGTGCACAATTGACATATTGCAGAGGAGGTGTGATGAGCAGTTTGCCATCCAGCGTGCAATAGATCCAGAGCTGCTCGGCGGCATGATCGATGACCCACCCGAAGAGCTTCCATCACCAGTGCTCATCGAGAGCCTGATGCCCTGCAAGGAATGGGCAGAGGACCTCTGCGGTTCAGTCAAGACACAGCCAGCCCGTGGCTTCATCATTGCCCACGGTGGTCGTGTCAACCTCGATCCTGATGATGTGGTGGCCAGGCTCGAGCGCATACTTGGTGGAATTGACGTCCCCGACAAATTAGAACATCGCCATCATGATATCTTCAGGATGCGGGTGATGGACGAATTTGCTACCAGGCCAGAGACATGGAAATGGAGAGGTTCCCGGAGATATCATGTGCGCGATTGCACACTGTCAAGCTCTTCTGGAAGAGGCCCAGCAGCCCTAAGAGCCTCCCAGCGCTAATAGCTCTGTAGGCGGAGGCGGGTCTGGACACTTGGAATGTACGGCCGCAAGGGTGCTATGCTGATCATGGAGTCCGAGAAGACCGTCGTCGAAAGGCCGCCAACTCAGCCTTTTAGCCTATATTTTATTATAATTGTGTGCATATGTAGGTCATGAGTGTTTTGGGCATTGTTGCATGTGGCATTTTAAATTATCCTGAATATGTAAGACAATTATTAACCGTTGCCATTGTAAATTTGTCTCAACGGCGAGCAGAGCGCGCGTAGGGACGCCGGAGCAGATCCCGCTGCGGTCGACTCAATGGCGAGCAAAACGCGCGGATGGACGCAAGCAGAGCGTGCCACGGCCGCCTCAACGGCGAGCAACCACGTGGTCAACCTTCTAGCACCCCGTGGGAGGCGCGACGGTGCATCCATCGGACACGATGGTTGTAGCGACCAGACCTCAAACGGTCGATCTCGTGCTCGATGTCATCCTCGGATCGATGTCCGACACCACACAGCACTCAAAGGATTTATAACAGAGTAGCAATGACACACTTATTACAATCGAATGTCTCAAGATAGAACTTAATAAAATAAATATGGCTTAAGGCCATCTAATACGATAACAGCGGAAGGCTTGGAAGAATAAGCGAGCCCATCAACTCCAACGGCATCACTGAGTATAGAACCACGACCTAAACACCACACTCGTCGTCTGAAAAGTCTGCAACATGAAACTTTGCAGCCCGAAAACGGGTCAGCACATGGAATATGCTGGCAATGTAACACATAGAGAATAATGAAAGAATAAGCCTATACTACATGCATATATGGCTGGTGGAAAGCTCTATGGCTACAGTTTTGCGTAAAGCCAATTTTTCCCTACTGCAAAGGAATAAATTTATTTAACTATCATGGTGGTTGTGAAACATTGAGAATGGTTGACAACATTCTCAATCCCAATTAAAAGTACTCATTAAAACCAAACAATATTAATTAGAAGTAACATGATGAGATTCACATGATAATCCAAATACTATTACTCAAGATGTCCATAACCGAGGACACGGCTAACCATGATTAGTTTATACACTCTGTAGAGGTTTGTGCACTTCTCCCCACAAGACTCGATCTCCTCCGTTTGATTTATCACACTACATGGTGTTTGAGAAACGGATGACCGAGACATAGTCTTTCAGAAGCGCTAGCACCTTACATGTGGCTAGACAGTACCAACCTACAACCCCTACATCAGCTAGTCTACCCGTAAGAGTTCGCACAACTTAGTCAACTACGCTAGAGCCCATAGTAGCATGTGGATGCACACCAAAGTTTCTAGCATGAAATAATCTCATGATCCCTTTGAGCCTGGGTGGCGGTCCGAAGAAATACAGGCAAGTCCTGATAGAAACCAGGTGCCTCAATCTACCCAGATGTGTGTTTTAGTTGCCACCTTAAATAAACCATTAATTTAACAATCTCACATCTGTCATGGATACACTCACCCAATCCACGTCTACTAGCATAGCACGGCATAATAAGCAAACGTAGAAGTAACTCCCAAGGGTTTGATAATAAAACAGGTAATAGGTACTACCTCAAACTACTTCCCAAAACCCACAATTTAATTAGATTCCTAATCATGCAAGTGTTGAGGATAGATCTAATGCATAAAAACTGGGTATGAGAAGAAGTATGATCAAAGTGTTACTTGCCTTGCGATGATCCATGAAACCTAGAGACTCAAGTAACAAAGCGGTAGCGCACTCGGGTATTCTATCGCAGACAAACAAACAAGCATACCATAAGTACTCATCTAATGCACATGTAAAACTCAAATAGAACTAACCAGATAGTTCAACTTAAGAACTCCGGTTTGCAAAAAGAATCAAATCAAACGAAGCAACGAAAGTCAAACGGCGGAAGAAAACAGCTCTGTTTTACTAATCTGGATCTAAGTCAAATTTTATAGAAGAAAAAACTTGTTTAAGTAGGATATTCGGAAAGAGGGTTTCAAGACGAAACTCTAGGCGCTTGAATCGCCTGATTCCGATAAACGAGCGAAAAGTTATACTAAAACGAAAATCGGATCACGAATCGCGATCAGAAAAATAACGAATTAAATCCGAGAAAAAGAAAAACGACGAACAGGTTAACGAACGAACGTACGTTCACTATTTAACCGAACCGGAAGAAAAAAACCGATATAATAAAAAAACGAAACTAAAAAATAAAGAAAACCGCTGGTTTTAGAAAAAATCGGCGGCACGGTTTTCGAGGCGGCGACGAACCTCGTGCATAGGTCGGCATGAAGTCGGCGGGTCCGCGACAATGGCGCGGGCGGATCTGGCGGCGACGGCTAGGGTTCGGCAAGGGTGGGTGGGCGCAAGGGTGGGTGAGGCTGGGTGGCTCGGGTGGGTGGGCGGCAGGCGGCTTTATTTAAAGCGCCCGAGCGAGTCCCACTCGGGCACGGCCCAAAGGTCGGTCTTGCGTTTTTTATAAATAATTCCGAGCAGAAGAAAAATAAAAAGAAATACTAAACGGACTCCAAAAATCCCGAAATAAATTTTCCCCAGCTTCTAAAATCAAGCCGGACTAGATGAACATTTATTTGGGGCTTAAATGCAATTTTGAGAAACGCGCATTTTTCCTAAATTCAAATAAAAAGGCAAAAAACTCCAAAAGAAAATCTTATTTGATTTTATTATTAAATCTTCATTATTTCTTTATTTTGGGAAAGTCATTTTATTCCCTCTCTCATATTTTGATAGAAGAAATATTTGAAGATAAAATAATTAAAATCAAATGATCCTATTTTCAAATTTTGAGAAAACTCAAATATGAAAATAACGAAATCCCCTACTCTCTCTGTGGGTCCTTGAGTTGTGTAGAATTTCGAGGATCGAGCAAAAATGCAACAAAAAAATATGATATGCAATGATGCTCTATGTATAACATTCCAAATTGAAAATTTGGGATGTTACAATGGTGATATCTTGACCGTGTGTGATAGTGGGCAGACACGTACACGTACATCCGAGAACGCGGGCCCATGTTTCAGGCTTCTGATGCGTGGCATATGGTTGATACATAAGAACTGTTTGCGATCAGCCAGAACAACAGAAACGGGTTTGTAGTCCCAGAACCATCAATAAATTTTGACCTTGTTTCTCATCACATTGCAGATTACAATGCAATAAGTAATTGCAAATCTGTTCACACCGATCAAACTAATATGTGTTCACACTTATCACCGAGCTATAAAAACTACCCACTCGAAAATTAGTTCACAGTTCCTCTCCTCATCACCCACAAAACTGGTCTTTCCTGTCAAGTCGTTCCGCCATGACCGGTAGGAGGAGTTTCGGGTGGACATATAACCAGGCAACAAAGACCAAGGCCGCAGAAGCACTAGAGAGGTCTCGCCGCCAAGCGGCAGCCGCAGCAGAGATGTCCTGGCGCGCCGCGGAGCCCTCGAATGAGCTCTCACAGGCACACGAGGGCTCTCACAAGCGCACTTGCCGCATCAGCGATCACGACGAGCTGGCGTTGCTGAAGCCCTTGTCCGGCGACGATGACATTCTCGCTGGCCTCATTAAGCAGCAGGAGCTAGTCAACGAATTGATGAAGCTACTCAAGATCAGCGATGCCTCAGTTGAGAAGGCGACCGGCCTCATCGAGCAACTCATGCGTAACAATGCGAAGCTCCTCAAGGCGCTCGCCGAGAAGGAGGAGGAGGCCGCAGGCTGGAAGATGTTGCATGAGCAGAGCAGTGCCTCGGGGATGATGCTGACAGCGGTCGTCGTGGAACTGATGGATAACTTGAGGAATCTCTGGATCGAGCGCCAGCAGGAGATGGAGGAATCCATGGCTCCTTTCAAGCAAAGTCATGAGGAATTGAAGAAGGAGCTGGAGGATGTCATCGACCGGCGATCCATCAAGGAGTAGAGACAATAGCTACCTAGATTGTTGTGTGCGATTTCTTCTTCTCTTGCCCCCGTGTCTTCTGGGCTTTGTCGCATGTGGCATTTTAAATTATCTGGAATGTAGACAATTATTATCCGCGCCATTGTAAATTTGTCGTCGTATTATCCATTGCCATTTTATTTGTCGCCGTATTATCCATTTCCCTATGTGGCATTTTAAATTAGGCCAGAATACGAGTTGAAAACACGAACAAAGCAAATGCTAACGTTGAACGGGGCCATGGGATCACAAGCAAAAACCCTCTGTCCAAGTGCTTTAATTAACCACGTGTTAAACAGCGGCTCGGCCGCCAGTAATGGAGAAGTTGTAAACGAGGTGGGTGGCTGGTGGATGGAGGTCAAAGAGCTCGCTTCCCGGTGAGCATGGGCGGCCTTGCTGCTCGCACGTGTCCCGTCGAGCCTGTGAGGTGGATAGGATGCACGCGTCCCGTCGAGCCTGCATGGCGAACTGCTCACACGCGTCCCGTCGAGCGTGCACGGAGGACTTCTCGCACTCGTCTTGTCTAATCAAACAGCTGCACGCACGCTAGTGAGTATGGTTAAATTTTGGCACAAAATACAAAGATGACCAATGAACGAGGACAGAGGTAGTACTATCCCATAAGAAAAGAGGGACGCGTGGCCGCACTTAAATGATTACGGGGACACACGGTTCATATAATACAACCGTTTGTGATATTAACGTGTTAGCTATTTGTTTCCAAAGGACTTGTTGGCTATTAATGTGTGCGCCTTGTCTCAAACTGGACAATTTTTTTACCACGGCATATATGCGCCATGTCATGAAACCATGCCAAGTTTCATGTTTTTTGGGTGAGTTTTCGATTTACTGGGATTTAAAAAATGAGATTCTCAATGTTTCAGGACGACGAGAAGTTTGTAATTCATTCCCATTCCTTCAATGAGACCTAAACATGCACCCAATGACACATGTACGATTTCCCACCCATTTTGCTTCATTGGAGCATGTGCTTGTAGTTCAAAATTGAATTATGGACTAGATTAAATGCCTAGAAAACTCAATTAATATATAAAATGGCCAAACGAACCCTGAACATTTTCAAATTTCAGCACGACACTCATGTTATTCTATGTTGCCTGTAGAAAACAAAGTTCAAGGCGAGAAGAGGCAGCGATTATCATTTCACCCACAAGAGGGGCATGTTTCCCTACTGGAACAATGAGGGTTGCGAGAAGCTTCGGTTTGTAAGAGGCTTGTAATATAGCTTGGCCCAAACTGGACAATTATTTTACCATGACTTATATGTGCCATGTAGTGACACCATGCCAAGTTTCATGATTTCCTGGTGAGTTTTGGATTTACAGAGATTTAAAAACTGAGATTCACAATGTTTGTGTTCAAGCTAGGACGCCGAGACGGTTGAATTCATTCCCATTCCTTCCATGGGCCTAAACATGCACCCTAAGGACACATGTACACTTTTTCTAGCCATTTTGGTGTACTGAAGCATGTATTTGTAGTTCAGATTTGAATTATGGACATTAAATGCCTAGAAAACTCAATTAATGAATAAAAAAGGTCAAACAAACCCTGAATAATTCCAAAGTTCAGCGCGAATCTCCTGTTGTTCCATGTTGCGTGTAGAAGAAAATACAAGGCTATAAGAGGGAGCGATTATCGTTTCACCCACAAGGGGACACGTTTCCCTATTGGAACCACGAGGGTTCTTGCGACAGGCTCTGTTTTGTAAGAGGTTTGTAATAAAGCTTGGCCCAAATTGGACAACATTTTTACCATGACATATATGTGCCATGACATGACACCATGCCAACTTTCATGACTTTATGGTGAGTTTGGATTTATGGGGATTTAAAAACCGAGATTCCAAATGTTTGAGGGCGAGCCAGGACGCTGGTACGGTTGCAATTCATACCCATTCCTGGCATGGGACCTAAACATGCACCCAGGGACACATGTATAATTTTTCTAGCCATTTTCGTGAACTGGAGCATGTATTTGTAGTTCATATTTGAATTATGGACATTAAATGCCTAGGAAACTCAAATAGTGTATAAAAAGGCCAAACGAACCCTGAATAAGTTTAAATTTCAGCACGGATATCATGTCGTTCCATGTTGCCCGTAGAAGAAAATACAAGGCGAAAAGAGGCAGTGATTATTGTTTCGCCCACAAGGGGGACACGTTTCCCTATCGAAACCACGAGGCTTCTTTGAGAGAAGCTCCGGTTTGTAAGAGGCTTGTAATAAAACTTGCGCCAAAATGGACAAAAAAAGTTCCTCGACATATATGTGCCATGTCGTGACACCATGCCAAGTTTCACGATTTTTGGGTGAGTTTTGGATTTACGGGGATTTAAAAACTGAGATTCTTCTCGCAAAATGTTTTCAAATAGCACACGGTTCACTCATGAAAGTTGTGTGCCTACCAAACCGTGGCCAATGCCCCCCTGCTACGCACGCGATTTGAGTCGTGTGTTCTGATTGGCCAGAACCCAAACCCCACGGATCGTACGTCTGCATAGTTGGATGCTCCCAGATCGAACGACAATCCTCATCCCTTTCGACAGCACATGCAGTATATGGGTAAGCATTGTGCGCATGCGTCGTGCTAGCACACGCTTCCTTCTCTACTAAGATTTCTATATTAATGTTGTTATATATCCAAACACGTTACCATTTCCCGCCTGATACGGGGATAACCCGGTGTAGGCCGATCTTTCACGATTGGAGTGGGTTCCCTTGAAGAACACGACGAACACGGGGAAGAACGGAGAGAAGTCACAAGGGGAAACATTCAAGAACAATTCCAATCACACATCCACTAGACAATCAAACACACAAGATCCACAAGGTACATGAACAATAAAAGGAAAGATACAAGGTAAAGTTCATCTCCGTGAGGAGGTCTTGAATCCACAAGGGGATCTTCCCGTGAGGGGTCTTGAATCCAAGGTGGATCTTCTCCGTAGAGGCCGCGGTCTCTCTCGTGGAGTAGATCCATATGGATGAGCAAAGCTCTATCTCTAAATGAGCTATCACATTTGCTAACCCTAGCTAGGAGGAGGTAGGGGTATTTATAGTCTAAGTGGGTGAAAGGGTAAGTGGGAAGGGATACAACGCCAAAGGCTCGCGGCTGCGCATAGGCAGTTACCGGACACCGATGGGGGTCGGACGTCCGGTGGCTCAGGACGGACCGGACGTCCATAAGTCTTCGGATTTCCACTATTTCCCTTCTGTGAAGGTGGCACCGGACGTCCGGTCGACGTCGGTCGTCTGGGCGCTGGGACTTGCCGGACGTCCGGTGTTCGTCGGTCGTCCGGCCACTGTAGCACTCGTCGCTAGAGTTCTTCTGGCCGTCCGGGCTGCGTCAGGTACCGGATGTCCGGTGGCATCCGGACGTCCGATGGATGTAGCTTGTAGCAGCTCCGTCTTCTTCTGTCTTCTCTTCCATGCTTCCCTCGCGGATGGTGTAGGTGTTCCTTGGCGCTTGCACTCCTCCTCGTCATCCGTGAGGTTCCGGTAGTACCTATGCATGCACATGAGAGGAGTGTCAAGCAGTATACCATACTCGAAGGGGTCAAGTGGACACGTGTAGAAGAGATGATTCACCTTTATGTATGTGAAGTAGATGTCGCACGTGTCATTTGCCAAACGGACTCTTGACATGGTGATGCCCGTAGGATGCTCCGCATCATCTCCCCCCCCCCCCCTTGGGAAAGATCCGACCTCGGATCGAAAACCAAATCGCCATGGGAAAGAGATGGCTTCGCCGTGTCGAAGTAGACGTTCACCAAGTACTCATCATCTTCAAGCTCGCAATGGGAACTCTCTAATGTCACACCGTCTAGTGATTCCTTCAAAAGGAGCAACGACAACAAACACTTGGAAAAACAAATGTGGTTAGCGTTAGTGCAAAACCAAACATTCAATTGGTGATTCACCCAACAAGTGTCGTCATCATGCAAAGCATATGGTTTGACAAAGGATTGTGGCATGGCGTGTAAGCACATAAATTGAGCAAAATCAAGGTCATCATGGGGACAAGTATGCAATTGTGAGGTAGTGATGCAAATATGTGTGGCAAGAGAACAAGCATCTACCTTGAGGTCATAGCAAGCATTCACAAATTTCTCAATGAAAGGTCTATGGTAGGCATAGGAATCATTCACAACACCAAATAAAATGAAGTGTCTAAACACATGGGTCAAGTGCAACACAATCCAAGCATAACGTGCATAGGGTGTGGTGAAGATAGTATGGCACTCAACACAATAGAAAGAGCAATTGTTCATCATGTGTGAGGCAATCAAGGCAAGCATGTAGCAATCAATGGGACATGGCATATGTGAAGGAATGACATTGTTGCAACCAAACATGTGATAGGAGCAAGTAACCCAACAATTGGATGCAACACACAAGGCATATATATCATGATGCATGGAAGTTTTAAAATGGCAACTCAAAGCAAGATCTCTAACAAGTGCGCAATCAAGTGGTCCAAGATGACTGACAAGTCTCATGGTGCAAGCAACACAAGTAGTATGATCCGCAATATCCATGATCAAGAAAGATGTCACCTTGAAAGCGTGTCCTTGTTCATTCTTCACAATGTCGAAACACAAGCAAGTGCAATGTAGAATCATTGTGGTAGAAGGTGGTTCGCTCTCAAGAGCTCGAATGGTCAACTCACGTGAAGTGGAAGTTGACACAAAGTCCAAGTTTCCTACACATGCATAAAACAAGGCAAAGAACGTATGTGCATGGTAGATAAACACATCATCCATCATGATGGTTATCTTCTTTTGCACATAACCATTAAAAGCACAAGTGCATGACTAATATGATGCAACAATGGCTATATTTATGGCACTAGGTATATGGTGCAAAGAGGTAAGACAAGCATGCTTCACAAGGAATATGTCAAAATCTCCAAATATATGCGAGAATGCTATGGGGGCAATCTCATGAGCAAGATAAGAATTTTTGCACTCAATACATGGCAAATCATCTAGCATGAGAGCGGCAACACATGGAGATATATGACAAGAAGCAATAACAATCATTTGCAAAGCATGGAAATGGTTGTCATCAACCGCATGAAATGAGCAAGTATGAATCATGGGTGATGCAACATAAGCAAGCATAGAGATCAAGTCGTGCAAACTAGTAGTGCGAACATGCAACATACTAGAGGAAATCATGGCAATCATGTCATGTGAGCAAATAGTAGGCATAAGCAATGCACATGACAGATCAGAAGCACGAACACAAAGCAAGATCATAGTATCATCATAGGGATGGGTCACAAATGGAACATGGCAATAACAAGCAATATCTCCACCAAGCTTGCAAATACACATACAAGTGGTAGAATCAATCATCATGTGTAATGTAAAGCATGGGTCACAAATGCATGGCAAAGGCATAGGAATAAGGATATCATGCAAAGTGAACATGGCAAGATGGGCATAGAATATGTAATGGACAATAACCCATAGCTAAGTGAGGGCCATGTAGAAGAAATGCGTGAAGTCTTTGCGTAAAAAGAGCATTGGGAAAGATAATCCATGGGATCGCAAATCATCGTTGCTCTCTAGAGCTCATTTTTTCAACTTGTGGGATTGCGACGTTCACAAGTATGCATGGGTACCTACACAAAAGAGAAACAAACCAAAGAAATTGTGCACGTGGTAAATGTACACATCATCCATCATGATGTATATGTGCACATGAGAGTTAGCACAAGATAAGCATCGCTCAAAGAAATTTGATGCATGGTATAAGAACATGTCATCCATCATGAAAGAGTAGTTATTATGTATGACACGATGGGGATGCAAATTTAGCATACAAGTATATGGCACATCAATAGCATTTTCATTCATGGGGAGCATATTGTGCACACAAGTATTGGGATCATGCAATGGATGGGATGAATCAAAATCTCCTAAAATGTATGAGGAAACTATGGGGGTCTCCTCATGAGCAATATTGGAAACATCATATGGAGAAAATGGACAACATCCAAAACAATGCATATCCAAAGCTAGGTGGTCATGGCATGGTATATGAGATAAATGATGCAAAGGGAGCATATCAATATCATCACAAGAAAAACAAATGCCAATAACCATGGGCTTGTCATCTATGCCATATGTGCAAATTGGGTTT
The DNA here is from genome assembly GCA_021605205.1 of Aegilops longissima. NCBI lineage: Eukaryota > Viridiplantae > Streptophyta > Magnoliopsida > Poales > Poaceae > Aegilops > Aegilops longissima. Next base: position 244,305,468 of record CM038680.1, on the reverse strand, counting down.
ATTTTAATGGCATATGCATAGTCACTACGATGAGATTGCAAATAGAACATATTGTTGATCTCATGCATAGCATATGACAAGTCAAGTGGATTGTCAAACATGATGTGACCTAAAGAATTGTCACAAGAAATCCTATGTAACATGGCATCACAACTAATAGACTCCACATGAGAATCCTCATACTCATCGTAAATGGGCAAGAAATCATCACATGAGGAAGTCGCACTAGCATGAGTCGTGATACTAGGTGTATCAACATCATGCAATCAATCAATGTCAAGAATGTCCACTACTGGGACTAGAGCATCACCTTCACCTATGTTACCTTTTCCATTCCACTCAAGTGATGTAGGTGAGGCGGGAAAGACCAAATGGTGGTCATCTTCATATTGATGGAACCATGTGGGGGTGCATCATATTCCACCATGGCCATCATCTTGTCCAAAGGAAGGACGTAGTCATCGCGAATCGGCCCGTCATCATATATGGGACGTAGCACCAAACGAGAAGACACAATAGAGGTAGAGGTCAAGTCGTTAGTGTTGAAAGTGGCCTCGCATGACCTATCAACTAACTCACTCTCTCTATGTGGTGGTTCACTCACTCCCTCAAGGTAGGTGCACTCAGTCTCATGTATGGTGCAGTCACTCATCTCACTCAAGTGGTGGGGGTTGTGGCTCTCCTCACATGGGAATTGGGGCAACTCGTCATATATGGGGCTAGTGGTGAACTCACTCTCACTCTCAATATGGTGGCACAAGTCACTCAAGTCATCATACGTTGCCGTGGTCGAAGTGAAATACTCAACCATCTCATCGATGTCGCCATGGATGAAGGCCGAAGATGGCACATCATCACTCTCCTCCATGACCGAAGGGAAAATCCCATGCTCGATCATCTCGTCATCGTCGCCGTGGATGAAGGCCGAAGATGGCACATCATCGCTCTCACCTCCAAAGATGGAATCATCATCCTTGCTCGCCACCTTGTCGCTCGCCTCCAAAGCATGTTCCTTGAAGGTCTTCGTATTCGTACTCGTCGCCGCACCGTCGTGAAAAAGAGTCGAAGGAGACTCGGCATCATCAATGCCACAAATAGGGATGGCGATGAAGTTGAACTTGGGAGCATCGTCTTGGAGCTCGTCGGGCTTGGACATCTTGGTGGTACTATCCTCATGCTCGTTCTCACGGAGCTTGGTCATCACGAAGTGAGCTTGGGGTGGAGAAGCCTTGGCCTTCATGAGTTCTTGTTCCGCCTTGAGAGCACCAATGTAGTTGTCGTCGAGGGACTTGTAGTTCTCGAGGAAGATAGTCTTGGAGATGTTGTTGTGCAATCCCATCATGAAGGGGAACTTCATCGAAATGGGGTCATCCATGCCGGCTCGTCGCAAGGCAATATTCATCTCCTTGAAGTACTCGTCGATGGACTTGGATCCTTGGGTGGTGTTCTCCAATTGGCGTAGAAGTTGTTCCGTGTAGGTTGAGGCACGAACTCTCACCGCATAACTCTCTTCGTCTTGGTCCAATTCATGTCGTCGCTCTCCGAAGGTGTGTGAAGCCACCATGTGTACGCATAGTCATGGAAGTTCCTTGTGGCGCACTTCACTTGGTCTTCGGGACGAACTTGATGTAGCTTGAGGTAGTCGTCCATGAGGCGCTCCCACTCGAGATACTCCTCGGGTTCTTGTGTCCCATAGAAAGGAATCTTGTGGTCGGTGTCGAGGTCATAGTAGCTCATGGAAGTCACGGACTTGAGCTTGGCGAGCTTCTCTTGGGCATAGTCTTGAGGTGCTTGTAGGCGAAGATGTCGTATGTCCGTAGGCAAAGATGCCTTGAAGTCACTTGGCGAAGATGCCAAGGGAGATGGTGAATTCGTTGAGCGGTTGTTGGTGTTGAGCTCTTGACCTTCACATTCTTATCGGTGAGTGTGTCAATGCCGATGTGATCTTGCCAGAGATGGTAGCTCCGAAGCATGTGCTCTTGAGCGTCTTCTCGAAGATGAGGAAGGTCGCTTGTAGGACTTGATGAGGGCTTTGATCTCCTCCATTTGAGCATGCATCTTGGCGTCGGTGGAGTTTTCCGTGGCATCGAACTCGTCGTTGTTGTTGTAGACCCAAGGTGAAATTCCTTTCCTATCCATCACAAGACTCGAGTAGACGTGAGTAGGAAATGAGATAAACAATACCAAGTTACCTTTTCCCAAAGTTGAGGATGTATCCTGTTTCACTCAATGTGAAATGAAAGAATAGTGGAATTGGTACCGGACTTGTTCACTCACACCTATCAAGTAAAGCTTATGGAGTAGATCGGTGAGGATAGTGGCACAAAAATTTAATGCAAAATGTTAGCAGGAGTCAATAATGTTGAAAGAGATTCACAAATTCGCAAATGAAACAAGTAGACCTATAGCAATGAATGGCACACGGAAACACACACACATATAGATAAATGGGGTCGTGCAACCAAGGAATGAGCACAAAATGTGGAATCCACGGAAAACGCTTGTGTTGCACAACTCAAGAGAGACGCTAGCACGCTTGCTCAATAGGCGGATACGACACTTGTGCACAACCTATAAGATGCAAAATGGATAAACTTTCTATCGCAAGTATGCTATGTGTATGATGTTCCCGGTGTCTCTCACAAGATGATCCAAGATGATCAAGTATGATATATTGTAATGCACTATGATACGATGCTATGGCACTTGCTTACAAGCTTCTTTGCTCTCTCTTTTTTCTTAAAAGCTTATTCTTTTTTTTTGTATGGCCACTTTGCGAAATGCACAAACCAAGATAGCAAATGTGTATATGCGGGAACAATCTTGTGACACAATGGACGATATGATACCAAGATGATATGGTATGTATGCAATGGAAGGTGTATCGATGATCGCTAATTTGCACAAGTAACGTTGCCAGCAATACTCAAATGGCTAGTCTCGATAGGCAAGTAACGCAAAATAGGCTAGGGCTTATCAATGTAATGGCAAGGGGAATATCCAATGGTGTCGTCGAGGTTACCGTCCTTGGCGATGATGAGAGGCGGTGTTGCCGATGTCGAACCATCCCTAATTAGCCTAAACACATTAGGAAACGGAAAATCCACAACTCAAAATCTCAAGGACAAAAGTCAAATGGTGGTAGCGAGATGTGGTGGTGGTGTTGCGCAAATGCAATGATGTGTTTTGGAGTAAGCAATGCGGAAGTGGTGGTGGTGGTTGATGAAGAAGCAATCGTCCCTAAGTAGCCAAAACACCTTAGGATACTCGAATCACTAATCAAGCAACCACTAATACTATATGGATCACAAAGGGTTAGGTTGCGGAAGTCGGTGGTGGTAATGCGGATGATGTGGTGGAAGCCCTAGGGGAAGATGCCAAAGTAGTCAAACTTTGATGGAGTCAAATGATGTTGGAAGTATTTTTTTGGGAAGGGGAATGTCAATAGCTTCAAAACGAGCTAAAGAACGTCAAAATCGCAGTTCGGATGAATTAGTTATGGACAAAACAAAAATCAGCCGAAGTCTGAAACTACAAAAGTGACGGTCGTCCGGTGGGTTGGGGTCAACGCGAGATTTCAGATCCGGGACGCGATTTTGGGCGGAATTTCGGGATTTTGGGGTCAAAATTAAGGAGATTTTGTCGATGAAAGATGAAGAAACTTCGAGAAATGCTAGATCCACTCGAAACCAAGCAAATCCATGGATCAAAATCAACAAAACTTCTTCAAACCAACAAATCACAAAAAACAATTGGGGCTATTTTTGGTGGGGATTTTCGAAATTTAGGACGAAATCAAACAAAAGAAGGCTAGAAAATGATGGGAGGACTCCAAATACGTGATCAACGTGGCTCATGATACCATATGATACGGGGTTAACCCGGTGTAGGCCGATCTTTCACGATTGGAGTGGGTTCCCTCGAAGAACACGGGGAAGAACGGAGAGAAATCACAAGGGCAAACACTCAAGAACAAGTCCAATCACACATCCACTAGACAACCAAACACACAAGATCCACAAGGTACATGAACAACAAAAGGAAAGATACAAGGTAAAGTTCATATCCATGAGGAGGTCTTGAATCCACGAGGGGATCTTCCCATGAGGGGTCTCGAATCCAAGGTGGATCTTCTCCGCAGAGGCCGCGGTCTCTCTCGTGGAGTAGATCCGTATGGATGAGCAAAGCTCTATCTATAAATGAGCTATCACATTTGCTAACCCTAGCTAGGAGGAGGTAGGGGGTATTTATAGTCTAAGTGGGCGAAAGGGTAAGTGGGTATGGATACAAGGCCAAAGGCCCGCAGCTCCGCACAGGCAGTGACCGGACGACCGGTGGGGGTCAGACGTCCGGTGGCTCAGGACGGACCAGACGTCCGGAAGTCTTCAGACTTCCGCTATTTCCCTTCTGTGAAAGTGGCACCGGACGTCCGGTCGGCGTCAGTCGTCCGGGCGCTGGGACTTGTCGGACGTCCGGTGTTCGTCGGTCGTCCGGCCGCTGTAGCACTCGTCGCCTAGAGTTCTTCTAGCCGTCTGGGCTGCGTCAGGTACCGGATGTCCGGTGGCGTCCGGACGTCCGGTGGCTGTAGCTTGTAGCAGCTCCATCTTCTTCCGTCTTCTCTTCCATGCTTCCCTTGCGGATGGTGTAGGTGTTCCTTGGCGCTTGCACTCCTCCTCGTCATCAGTGAGGTTCCGGTAATACCTATGCATGCACACGAGAGGAATGTCAAGTAGTATACCATCCTCGAAGGGGTCAAGTGAACACGTGTAAAGGAGATGATTCACCTTTTGTATGTGAAGTAGATGTCGCACGTGTCACTTGCAAAACGGACTCTTGACATGGTGATGTCCATAGGATGCTCCGCATCACCGACACTCCTCTCATCAACTCCTGCCTCTTCTCCCATTGTTTTCCTGCTGCCAGTGTCAGTGCTCATTGAAGGATAGGCGGCGACACACCGGCCATGTAAATATCGCACACAGTTTCTAAAAGCACAAATGTGTGTGATAGGAGGGAGTAGGCCCCATAGGGTGACCAGCGCGAAACGCCTTAAAGGCAAGGAGGCAATTCCTATCAGCAAGGGGCGGCTTCCCATCCGCTAGCATGGTTGAATAGAACAAAGAAGTTAAGCATGCTCGGGCTGGGGTGGTCTAAGGATGGGTGACCCGGTGGGAAGTTGCATATCTTAAGCTTCATTTAAACGCTATGACACGGTCATTATAGAGATAAATGTCTCTATAGTGGCCTGTCATGGCGATTATATAAGCCTTGTGATCCTTGGTTTGGTAATTTGTAGACTATGTTTTTATTGGTTATTTTTTGTTCTAAAAAATCAAAGAATGATTGACTCTATAGTGACCTATCATGGCAATTATATAAACCTTGGGATCCTTGTTTTGCTAATTTGTAGACTATGTTTTTATTGGTTATTTTTTGTTCTAAAAAATCAAAGAATGATCAACATCTGTAGGCCCACACAAATTATCCATTTGACTCAACGCAAGAGACTCTTTGCTCCGTGTGCTATGTTAGAGCAAATCAAGTTTCAGCACATGCGTTGGACGGCACCCGACCCCTACCCCCCCCCCCATCCGCCTCGAAGTTGCGTTCCCGACATCGTATGTATTTAACCTGGCCACGGGGGTGGGTACGATGTTTAGTTTGTAATGTTACTGATTTATTGGTGCCCCATCGAACTTGTGCTTTCGAGATTTGAACAAATCTGAAAGGATCGAGAAGAGGTGTCTAGAGGGGGGTGAATAGACTCTTATCAAGAAAAGTTGCAGTTTTTAATTTCTCTTAAGTTGAAGTGGAGTTTTGGCACAAGTTTAAACATTCACGATACATATCTAGCAAGTATGCAAGGATACAAGAGTATATGAGCAGCAGAAAGTAACGCATGCAAGTTGCAAGAATGTAAAGAGAAGGGATTGGAGTGTGCAAACGAAATTTGGAGACACAGAGATTTTATATCCGTGGTTCCGATAGGTGGTGCTATCGTACATCCACGTTGATGGAGACTTCAACCCACGAAGGATAACGGTTGCGCGAGTCCACGGAGGGCTCCACCCATGAAGGGTCCACGAAGAAGCAACCTTGTCTATCCCACCATGGTCGTCGCCCACGAAGGACTTGCCTCACTAGGGTAGATCGTCATGAAGTAGGCGATCTCCTTGCCCTTACAAACTCCTTGGTTCAACTCCACAATCTTGACGGAGGCTCCCAAGTAACACCTAGCCAATCTAGGAGACACCACTCTCCAAGAAATAACAAATGGTGTGTTGATGATGAACTCTATGCTCTTGTGCTTCAAATTATAGTTTCCCCAACACTCAAATCTCTCTCATAGGATTGGATTTGGTGGAAAGAAGATTTGAGTGGAAAGCAACTTGGGGAAGGCTAGAGATCAAGATTTATGTGGTTGGAATGGAATATCTTGACCTCAACACAAGTGTAGGTGGTTCTCTCTCAGAAAATATGTATTGGAAGTGTAGGCATGTTCTGATGGCTCTCTCCACAAATGAAGAGTGGGTGGAGGGGTATATATAGCCTCCATACAAAATCTAACCGTTACACACAAATCACCAAACTCGGTGGGACCGATTCAGAGAACTCGGTCAGACCGACTTGGTTTATAATGTGACCGTTAGGTGTTTCGGTGGGACCGACATGTCAACTCGATGGGACCGATATCATTAGGGTTAGGACATAACGTAATCTCGGTGTGACCGATTACACAAGCTCGGTGAGACCGATTTTGGTAAAAGTCAAACAGAGAGTTGGTCAGGCAAACTCGGTGGGACCGATTCGCTCATCTCGGTTGGACCGAAACGTTACGAAAAGGAAACAGAGTGTTTGCATTGCAATCTCGGTGGGACCGATCGCTCATCTCGGTTGGACCGAAACGTTACAAAGGGAAATAGAGAGATTACAATCCCATCTCGGTGAGACCGAGATCCCTATCGGTGAGACCGAAAAGACTAGGGTTTTTGGCACTGGCTATGTCAACTGAACTCGGTGGCTCCGGATAGAAAGAATCGGTGGGGCCGAGTTGGATATTTGGTTTGGGACATATGTGTATATGAGAAAGTAGTGGAGGGTTTTGGAGCATATCACTAAGCATTTTGAGCAAGAACCTCATTAAACAACACCTCATCCCTTCTTAATAGTATTGGCTTTTCCTATAGACTCAATGTGATCTTGGATCACTAAAATAGAAAATGTAGAGTCTTGTGCTTTGAGTTTGAGCCAATCTTTTTTCCTCCGCATCTTGAAGGGGTTCCACATCCTCTAGTCCATGCCACTCCATTGTTGAACTCATCTGAAACATACTAGATAGAAGCATTAGTCCAACAAGAGATATGTTGACATTTATTACGAAAATCACCCAGGGAGTGTTGGGGAACGTAGTAATTTCAAAAAAAATCCTACGCACACGCAAGACCATGGTGATGCATAGCAACAAGAGGGGAGAGTGTTGTCGACGTACCCTCATAGACCGAAAGCGGAAGCGTTAGCACAACGCGGTTGATGTAGTCGTACGTCTTCACGATCCGACCGATCAAGTACCGAATGCACGGCACCTCCGAGTTCAGCACACGCTCAGCCGATGACGCCCCTCGAACTCCGATCCAGCCGAGTGTTGAGGGAGAGTTTCACAGACGACGACGGCGTGGCAGGACGATGATGATGTTCTATCGACGCAGGCTTCGCCTAAGCACCGCCACAAGATATCGAGGTGGACTATGGTGGAGGGGGCACTGACGCGCTAAAAGATCAAACGATCAATTGTTGTGTCTCTAGGGTGCCCCCTGCCCCGTGATATAAAGGAGCAAGGGGGAGGTGCGGCCGGCCAAGAGGGGCGCGCCAGAGGAGTCCTACTCCCACCGAGTAGGACTCCTCCCTTTTCCTTGTTGGATTAGGAGTGGAGGGGAAAAGAGGAGGGAGAGAGGAAGGAAAGGGGGGCGCTGCCCCTCTCCTTGTCCTATTCGGACTAGGGGAGGGGCGCGCCCTGCCTCGCCGCCTCCTCTCTTTCCACAAAGGCCCACTATGGCCCATTAAGCCCCGGGGTTCCAGAACCCCTCGGATACTCAGAAAATCCCGATTTCACCTGGAACACTTCCGATATCCAAATATAGGCCTCCAATATATCAATCTTCATGTCTCGACCATTTCGAGACTTCTCGTCATGTCCGTGATCACATCCGGGACTCCGAGCAGCCTTCGGTACATCAAAACTCATAAACTCATCATATAACCGTCATCGAAACTTTAAGGGTGTGAACCCTACGGGTTCGAGAACTATGTAGACATGACGGAGACACATCTCCGGTCAATAACCAATAGTGGAACCTGGATGCTCATATTGGCTCCCACATATTCTACGAAGATCTTTATCGGTCAGACCGCATAACAACATACGTTGTTCCCTTTGTCATCGGTATGTTACTTGCCCGAGATTCGATCGTCGGTATCTCAATACCTAGTTCAATATCGTTACCGGCAAGTCTCTTTACTCGTTTTGTAATACATCATCCCGCAACTAACTCATTAGTTGCAATGCTTGCAAGGCTTAAGTGATGTGCATTACCGAGAGGGCCCAGAGATACCTCTCCGACGATCGGAGTGACAAATCCTAATCTTGAAATACGCCGACCCAACAAGTACCTTCGGAGACACCTGTAGAGCACCTTTATAATCACCCAGTTACGTTGTGACGTTTGGTAGCACACAAAGCGTTCCTCTGGTAAACGGGAGTTGCATAATCTCATAGTCATAGGAACATGTATAAGTCATGAAGAAAGCAATAGCAACATACTAAACGATCGAGTGCTAAGCTAACAGAATGGGTCAAGTCAATCACATCATTCTCCTAATGATGTGATCTTGTTAATCAAATGACACCTCATGTCAATGGCTAGGAAACATAACCATCTTTGATCAACGAGCTAGTCAAGTAGAGGCATACTAGTGACACTCTGTTTGTCTATGTATTCACACAAGTATTATGTTTCTGGTTAATACAATTCTAGCATGAATAATAAACATTTATCATGATATAAGGAAATGAATAACAACTTTATTATTGCCTCTAGGGCATATTTCCTTCATGAAGCACTTGTGCTTTCAATCTCCCCCTTTTTGGTAATTGATGACAACATACATCAAAGCTTTAGATAAAGATATAGAGAACAACAAGTAAAGCTTTGGAAGGACATGTAACATGCATAGGCTCCCCCTATATGTATGCACTCATGTAAATATGGAACATAGGAGCATGTGAATGCATAAGCATGACAGAGTAATCCATGTGTTACATGTATCTTGGCTATATGCATCAGAGCAACTGATTTGAATATAGGAAATGTAACTTCATGCTCATGAGTCCTTCTTGCAAACAATATGTACAACAGCAAGAGATCCTCATACACATGACTGTGATGCATATACTTACCTTGTGGTCTTGAGTTGGCTTAGAAGGGAATGAACCTGAGTAAACAAGGTTAGATAACACATATACATCTACTAGCTAGAGCAAACAAAAGAACCACAAAAGTACCAAGACTGGGATGACATGTATAGAGTGAGTACTGAGTACTCTTTTGATATAGACATGTCCCCAAAAGTAAAGATGTGCAATAAAATCAGAGATTTCCTTCCCTTAGATGTCTTGCTCCCCCTGAATCCTGCATGGGATATTGGGAGAAGATAGGGAACAGAAAGTCAGGGCAAAAGAAAAGAAACAGAGCTAATGCAAACAATCAAATAACATGTCTTTGCCCTCTTAAAGACATGTGGCTTCTCTCCTCTTGAACACCAGGCATCTGGGGTTTCATACACTCTCCCCCTGAGTATTCTCTCCCCCTTTGATGTGATCTCTCTTTATGCTTTGATGTGATCTCTCTCTCCCCCTTTGACATCAATTTCCAAGAAGGGCTCTTCTGGATTTTTAGTACAAAAGGGTTTGGTCCTTGAGTCACAAAGCAAGTCGAATGTGATGCTGGTAGAGGACAAGAGTCATTGAGTGGAGCTGGAGCAAAAAGTATGCAGGAACAAGTGGCAAGCTGTCCTTCCTATAGTGAAATCGGTAGCACCGAGTTGTGTGCTTTGGTGGCACCGAGAGAATTCGGTTGAACCGAAAGAAACAGACCGGTGTGACCGAGTCCATCACAGAGAAAACACTTGTCACCTCAGCTCACTAGGCACTTAAGGTCTCACAAGGATTCGCAAGGAATTAGCTAAAAGATTTGCAATGAATTTGATGCAGAAAATGCAGAACAGGAGGATATAAAAAGATCTAGATGAAGTTTTTTTGAAAGGGGAAAAAATATGCACGAGACAAATGCAAGAGCACGTAGAAACACAAGAGAAGAATTGGGTGGCGACAAAGTCACCTATGTTAGAGTATATTGACTTAGGATTCAAGTGAGGGCACTTGATCATAGGTCATACTCATCGTTTAAGCTCAAAACGGGGTTACCATTTTTCGTTTAAGCATCTTGATGTATTCACATCTTGTTGAGTTGCTTTTCCCCATGATTTGGAGTAAAGCTTCTCTAAGATGGAATAACGTACCTTGGGTGATGGTGTTGATCTTGATCATGTAGTTGAACTTGTGTGGGTTGCTCAAGGTTGATGTAACTCATCAAGAGTTGGGAGCACCACTTGGAATTTTAGTTCATCTACCTACATGGGTTAGTTTTGCAAGGAAGAGCACTTGTGTATACAAAATGACAATCATAAAATTTTAATGTAGAATTTGTCAAAGGATATGTTTGAAGAGTTTTTTGTTTCTTGTCTTCAACCACCATTGTATAGAGACTTGATGATGTAGAGATCGCTCAAGATGTGAGTGAGTTGTAATCTCATGGATTTAGATTCATCCAAGCACCTACAAGGTTTAGATAGCATGCAAGGGTGCAAAATATCCAAGACATATAGATAGCATCATGAAAGAAGTATCAAGGATTAGTCAAAGGCTCATGCCTTGCATGTATCCAAATGGAGTTCCTACTCCAAGTTTGAAGCATCAATGATGTTCAATTCACCTCTCAAACGGCAAAAGACTTTCTCATCAAGCGGTTTGGTAAATATATCCGCTAATCGCTTATCGGTGCGAACATGCTTAAGATCAATGTCCCCTTTGGCAACATGATCTGGAATGAAATGATGACGAACTTCAATATGCTTAGTTCGAGAATGTTGCACGGGATTGTGAGCAATCTTAATAGCACTTTCATTGTCACAAAGCAATGGAACATGTTTCACATATATCCCATAATCTTTAAGAGTTTGGGTCATCCAAAGTAATTGGGCACAACATGATCCAGCGGCAATGTATTCCGCTTCGGTGGTGGATAAGGATACCGAGTTTTGTTTCTTGGAGGACCAAGACACAAGAGATCTACCGAGAAATTGACAAGTACCCGAAGTATACTTTCTATCAACCTTGTCTCCGGCATAGTCCGAATCGGAGTAACCAACAAGATCGAAAGAAGACCTCTTAGGATACCAAATGCCAAAATTTGGTGTGTATATTAAGTATCTCACTATCCTTTTCACAGCCTTAAGATGACACTCTTTAGGGGCCGCTTGACATCATGAACACATGCACACACTTAGCATAATGTCAGGACGGGAGGCACATAGATATAACAATGAACCAATCATAGAGCGGTAAACCTTTTGATCAACCGGTTCACCATACTTAGTCAAGTCAAGATGTCCACTAGTAGGCATGGGTGTAGACATACCTTTGCATTCTTGCATATTGAACTTCTTGAATAAGTCCTTGGTGTACTTTATTTGAGAAACAAAGGTACCTTCCTTAGTTTGCTTGATTTTCAAACCGAGAAAGAATTTGAGTTCACTCATCATAGACATCTCAAACTTCTCCGACGTTAGCTTTCCAAACTTCTCACTAAAATGAGGATTAGTCGAACCAAATATAATATCATCAACATAAATTTGGCACACAAATAGTTCTCCATTAACCATTTTTAGTAAAAAGAGTAGAATCTATTTTTCCAATTTTAAAGCCTTTTTCAATAAGGAACTTGGTCAAGCATTTATACCACGCTCTAGGAGCTTGTTTAAGACCATAAAGGGCTTTGTGAAGTTTGTAAACATGATTAGGTTTCTTAGGATTGACAAAGCCGGGAGGTTGCTTAACATAAACTTCCTCCTCAATTTCACCATTTAGAAAAGCACTTTTAATGTCCATTTGGTACAAGGTGATATCATGGTGATTAGCATAAGAAGTAAGATGCGAATGGACTCAAGTCTAGCAACGGCAGCATATGTCTCACCATAGTCCATACCTTCGACTTGAGTGTAGCCTTGGGCGACTAGACGTGCTTTGTTGCGGACGACTTGACCATCTTCATCTTGCTTGTTGCGAAACACCCATTTGGTACCAATGATGTTGTGGTTGTTGTCGGGCTTCTCGGCCAATGTCCACACTTGATTTCTCTCAAAGTTGTGTAGCTCTTCATGCATATGTAGCGACCTGACCCAAAATCGGTCAAATCTCTGTGTCTGTACCATCCCAAGATCATGCTGGTACTCACAGTACATCGATGAAATAATCAAAGTTCAATCACACCTGAATTTATTACACGATTCTCATATAGAGTCTTTATTACAATAGAATAAATTCGGCCCAAGGCCAACTCATGAGAAATAAACTACTAAAGCTGCGGAAGCGAGAAGAATAGCGAGTCCATCCGACTCCAAAGGGCAATCGCTAAGCGAGCGTAGCCTCACCCCGATCGAATAAATCTCGCAACATAAGACGTTGCAGCCGTGTAGGTCAGCTTTTGAATAAGTGGCAAGTCATGAAGAGAGAATAACAATAATAAAATTACTATCACTATATGCATTTTGGCTGTGGGGCTCTAAGTTTCATCATTTTGCTAAAAGCCAATTTTTCCCTACTACAAGTGGACTAGCTTGCAAATACTACAAAATTGTTGGTAGTTATTGAGATGGTTCCGCCAACCAATATCTCATTCCCAAATTATTAAGTCATAAACCCTCAAATTAATTCATTAGTTTTAGTGTTGAGATTTCGAATACTCCCAAGATTCCAGAGGCTCAAATTGTCCGTGAATCGGGACACGGCTAATCGATTAGATCTTTAACTCGCAGAGATTTATGACTTTACCCGCAAGAATCATTCCTCCTTTTAAGTCTTCGCACTTCATGGTGTTTGAAGACGGACGAATGAAACAGGTCTTCCAAAGAGTTCTTCCGCTACCGCCGTACCCATCCAATCCTACCGTTCTTCTACATCTCGTAGTACCGCCCAGCCAGCGTCACTACTAGGGTTGACCCAGCCAGAGCCCATAATGGCTTGCGGCTGCATTGTAAGCTTCCGTAATGGGGCATCCATCCGTCTCTTCGTGGCTGGGTGAAGCTTTCGCAAGATGTCATGGCACTTCTCCATGCATCCCGCCAACCACTGGGTTCTCTGTGGTGCCCACAACCGCCCTCCACCCAAAGAGTGAATTCAAGTCCATCTTGATTCTTGTAGTTCATGGGTTGTCATCATCATTGACTCTCACATCTTGCTTGTGGATTTCACTCAACCAAAACCCGCTCACGAGCATAGCAAAATAAACTACTTCGTCCGGGGTCATGGTAACAAGGTGATTGGTTCATCCTACCACATGATACTACTCAAGATTAATAACTTCAAAATTTCAACTACTGCATGCATGGTGGGTGGTGATAATTTCTAATGCACAAAACATAGGTATAGAAAATAACATGATCAAAACTTGCCTTGCTGATGATCCTCGTAAGCTAAAGATTCAGAGTAGCAAGCTTCAGACAGGAAACTCTACCGAGACAAACAATAATCACAATAAGCATATAGCATAGGATCACATAACACAATAGCATAGCAATAGCAACATAACACATCAAAACAACCAAATCAAAACCCAAGGAAAACTCAAAGAAAACCAACTCAAGTTTCCTACTTCAAACAACAACTAGAATAGTTTTATATAACAAAAAAAATTCTCAACATAACCTAATCATGGTTTTAGGTTAACTTAACAGAAAAGAATGCATTAGGCAACTAGGAGCAAAAAGAATTAATTTAAAACCTATTATGAAACTCCTATTAGGCCTAATTCAATTTCTATTAAGAAAATAAAATAAAACTTTTATTTATTATAAATAAAAGTTCATCCCTTAAATCAACAGAAACTATCCTAGAATAATCAATCACATGTTAAAAATAAATTTATTTACTAATTATAATAATAGGAAAACAAGAGCTAGTTAATTAATTAGGATTAACAAGATTCTGCTTAAAACTATTTTTTTATTAATCCTAAAATACCCAAATTAATTCCTATGGTTTGGCAATGTCAAATAAAGTTGGGACAAAAAGAATCATATAAAAATAATTTTTCTAACTCATGTTATAACAGATTTACTATTCTGACTAAAACTAAATTAAAGAAATTTTAATTAATTATAACATAGGTAATTATATTTTCTACAGAAACTATAGAAAATTTGCAAACCAACTAAAAAAGAATCACCTAAAAATATTAAACAGAATAAAAGATATGAATTTTTCAAAACAGGAACTATTCTGTTAAAACAGAAAACGAAAATAAATGAAAAAGGGCCTAATGGGCCTAACCTACGCACTGAGCGTAATATAAACTAAACGGGCCCTAGGGTTAAACTAGTCGGGCCGGCTAAATAAAATAAACCCTAACTAAAAACTAAACCGTAAACGAACCGGCCGGTTTTATTTAAAAGACGTACCCCTTCGGGGGTCTAATCCTAGCCGTCGATAACGATCGGACGGGAGGGATCTCCGCGACTTCATCGGAGCTCTCGGCGGCGGCGGCGGCGGCGGCGAAAAGCGCTGGCCTCCGGTCGCCGGGAGGTCGGCGGAGAGCTTCATGGAAAGCGGACGAGCTCGGGAGGTGTTTGGTGGAGTCGGTGGAGGTCGGGAGGGTCTAGGGCGGCGACGGCGACGCAAATGGCGGCGGGCGGTAGGCTCGGCTCCCATGAAAGCTGTGAGAGAGAGAGGAGAGGTTCATGAGGGGCGAGGGGGAATGGGGTGCGGGGCCCGGTATTTATAGGGCGGGGCGAAGCCTCATGCGGAGGGGGCGGATCGGGAGATCGGTGAGATCCCGAGATCTCGGATCTCCGCGAGCGGCGGTGGCGGGCGTGGGGCGAGGGGTTGAGGAGGTGGTGGCCCACCGCCAGAGAGAGAGAGAGGGTGCGGCGCAGCGATTGGCCGAGCCAAGCGCGGGCGCTGGGTGGCTCGGTCGGCTCGGCTGGCTCATTGGCTGGCCTCTGGCCGCCTGGTGGGCAGTCGGTGGTATTGGTCGGGCAGGGGCACTGGCTGGCACTGGGGTTTTTTTTTTGAATTTTTTAATAAAACAAAACAGAGATAACTTAATAAATATAAATATTTTATATAGGACATATATATACCAAAATGATCGGGGAATATTCCTATCATTTGAACATTTTTCCAAAGGCAGAATCCAAACTTTATAAAATTTCATTTTTTCAAATTCAAATAAATCTCAAGTTTGAATTCAAAACTTTTGGCTAGGTTTTCCTCGGATATTTTTGGAGTGTCATGTTTACTCCTCTCATACTTTTGCTCAAGTATTTATCAGGTATAGTTTTTGAAATGATTCCCACTTGCCATAGTTTGAATTCAAATTCAAAACTCAAATCTCTTCTCAAACTCCAAATGGCATTCAAATTCAACAGATGCATAGATGCTTAGCTATAATTGTAAAACATTCCAAATAGGAAATTTGGGATGTTACAAACCTACCATTTTAAGATGAATCTCGCCCTCGAGATTCGGGTTGGCTAGCAAATAGGTGCGGGTGGTCTCAAGAAGGTCTTCAAGGCCCTGTGTGGCTTCTTCCTCGGTGTGGTGACTCCACAAAGACCTTGCAAAACTTGATGACCTTGCTGCGGGTGACTCGCTCCGCAGTCTCGAGAATTCGGACGGTTTCTCCTTGTAGGTCGATCACCGCAAGCTGTATGGCCTCTAGGGCACCGTGTCTCTCAACGGTATATCGCCATGTCGGCATGACACTTCTTCACCGAGAAACATGGAAGACATCATGAACTCCGGACAATCCTTCCGCAATTCCAACTTGTAAGCAACTTCTCCACGACGCTCGAGGATTTTGTAGGGCCAATGAATCGGGTGCTAACTTTCCTTTGACACCAAACCTCTTGATTCCATGAAGTGGAGACACACGAAGATATGCTCGGTCTCCCGCTTCGTAAGTCACTTCCTTGCGCCATCGTCGGCATAACTCTTCCGTCTCGATCGTGCTATCTTGAGTCTGTCTCGAATCAGCTTGACTTTCTCTTCGAATCCTCGATAAGGTCGGAACCGAAAAGTGATCGATCTCCAACACTATCCCACAAAGAATGGTGTTCGCACCTCCTTCCGTATAGAGCTTCGAAGGGGCCATCTTCGATCGGATTGATAATTGTTGTTGTATGAGAACTCACAGATGGCAAATTATCATCCCAGCTAGACCCATAGTCCAGCACACAAGCTCTCAACATGTCCTTCGAATCTGGTTGACTTTCTCGGTCTGTCCATCTGCTCATGGATGAAAAGCTGCATCAATTCCAGCCTCGCACTCCAAAGTTTCATGCAATCGCTTCCAAAACTTTGAGGTAAATTATGTTCCTCTATCCGACACGATACTCCTTGAACTCCATGCAAACATACGATCTTGGTCATGTATATCTTGGCCAACTTAGCATCGGTATAGGTAGTCTTCACGGAATGAAGTGAGCTACCTTGGTCAAACGATCAACCACTACCCAGATAGAATCATAACCTGAACGGGTCCTGGGTAATCCTGTGATGAAATCCATTCCAAGCTTCTCCCATTTCCAATCGAATCGCAAAGGTTGAAGTAACCCTGCTGGCTTCGATGTTCGCCTTTACTCGTTGACAAACATCGATATCGCTACGCACTCGCAATATCCTTCTTCATACCGTCCACCGTAAACTTTCCTTCAAATCCGTGTACATCTTGGTGTTGCCGGGGTGAATCGAGTACGGTGAATCATGAGCCTCCTGAAGAATTAGCTTCCTGAGTTCGGGATCATTGGGCACATAAATACGATCCTCGAACCATATAGTTCCGTGCTCATCCTTACGGAATCCTTTAGCTTTTCCTTCATTCATCTTCCGCTTTATCTCATCAATTTCCTTGTCCGACTTCTGGGCTTCACGAATCCTTTCGGCCAAAGTGGACTGAACTTCCAGAGTTGCAACATATCCTCTCGAACTATCTCCATCGGAGATCTCTCGAGGTCATCGACTAACTCCGGGTAATCCTCCCGCTGTAAGGGTATTCACATAACTCTTACGGCTCAAAGCATCTGCTACAACATTAGCTTTACCGGTGGTAATGCAATCTCATGTCGTAGTCCTTTATCAACTCTAGCCATCTCCTCCGCCGAGGTTCAATTCTTCTCGTGAAAATATACTTCAAGCTCTTGTGATCTGTGTAAACATCACAACGGTTTCATGAGGAAATGTCTCTGTGTCTTGAGTGCATGCACTACGGCCGCTAACTCCAAATCATATGTGGCATAATTCATCTCATGAGGTCGAGCTGTCCGGAGGCATAAGCTACAACTTTTTCTTCCTGCATTAGTACTCCTCCGAGTCCTTGACGAGAAGCGCCACAATAAACCTGGTATTCCTTGTGTATGTCCGCAAAATCAACACTGGGTCTGTAACCAAACGCTTTCTTCAATTCTTGAAAACTGGCTTCACATTCCTCGGTCCAAACATACTTGGCTTCCTTCTTCAACAGCTCACCATGGGCTTGGCAATCTTCGAGAAGTTCTCAATAAACCTTCGATAATATCCTCGCGAGTCCGAGAAAACTGCGGATCTCCTTGATCGAGGTGGGTGACCGCCAATCGGTGATCGATTCAACCTTGGCGGGATCAACTGCTATTCCTTCTCCTGAAATTACATGTCCGAGGAATCCAACTTCCTTCACCAAAATTCACATTTGCTGAACTTGGCATACAATCGATGTTCTCAAGTTTCTCCGTAACTAGACGCAAATGTTCCTTATGCTCTTCCTCGCTCTTGGAGAAAATCAATATATCATCGATGAACACCACGACAAACTTGTCCAGATATTCCACAAACACCTTGTTCATCAAATTCATGAAGTATGCAGGAGCATTAGTCAATCCAAATGACATGACGGTATACTCATATAAACCATACCTGGTAGTGAATGCTGTTTTGGGTATATCCTTTTCACGGATCTTCAACTGATGATACCCTGATCGAAGATCGATCTTAGATAATACCTTGGCTCCAACTAGCTGATCAAACAAGTCATTAATCATCGGCAGAGGGTACTTGTTCTTGATGGTTACTTTGTTCAACGCACGATAATCCACAACCATCCTCAAGCTTCCATCCTTCTTCTCTACCAAAAGAACTGGGGCTCCCCAAGGTGATGAGCTTGGCGAATATATCCTTTCTCCAATAACTCATTAATTTGATCCTTGATCTCTTTCAACTCATTCGTGGCATCCGATAGGGTCTCTTGGATATTGGGGCTGTGCCGTGCAATAACTCGATCAGAAATTCAATGTCTCTCGTCCGATGGCATACCCGTAATTCCTCCTAAACACATCGGAAAATCTTGCACCATCGGCACTTCCTCCTGAACAACTCCCGTGAGGGAATGCACTGATTCTTCATCCGGTGTGCTCGGCTACATACTTGATCCTCTTCGCCCGGTGGTGAGCGTAATAGACTTTCGGCATAGTCTATGTTTCCTTCAAACTTCGTCAACCAATCCATGCCTAGGATTACATCCAAGGTCCGGGTTTCCAACACTATGAGGTCTGTGGGAAATTTATGGTTCCCGATGTTGAGGGTTGCATGACAGCCTAAACTCGCCATCATTTCTCCTCCCGCGAATCGACGCCGAAGGGGCTTCTAAGGGTTTTAGTGGGCAACCTGCATTTTCCACAACTACCCTTGATATGAATGAATGCATTGCACCGTAATCAAAGAGTACCAATACTGAACGTGAATTCAATAAAACTTACCAACCACGATGTCCGGCTGATCATAGACGCCCTCCACGCCGATGTGGTTCACCCGAGCACGAGGGAACGGATTGGGCTTCTTATTTGAGCCTCCATTGTCGTTTCCATTCCTCCGCTGGCCTCCGGCAGTCGGTGGCATAGTGCCCTGCCTTCCGCACTTGAAGCGGTGATGTGGCTCAGATCCTTGAGTCGGGCGAACGATGCTGATTGCCATTACTGCTTCCATTGCCATTGCCATGGCCTCGACTTGTTGTCCTGGCTGCGGTTGTTCCCATTTCTCCATGGTTATGACCTCCATGGTTATGATGGGTGTTCCTCCCGAGTATGGTGCATAACGGGCTTCGCCGAGCTCCCGAGTTGTGCTTCCCCGGCTGTACTTCCGCTATGCTTTCAATCTGCTGCTGCTTGCCTTCAAGTATGGTGGCCTTGTCTACCAGCTCCGGTAGTTGTTGAAGGTAGCCACAATAAGCTGCATACTCAGCTCGTCATTGAGTCCTCAAGGAACTTCTCCCGCTTATGCATCCGTGGCCACATCATCCGGGGCATAGCGAAGCGAGCTTGTTGAACTCATCCACGCATCGCGCCACAAGACGGTTCTCTCGGCGAAGTTGCGGAACTCACGCTTCTTCGCACTCATGGCTCCAAATTGAAACATGAGCGTGCGAAGGCCTGCTTGAATTGATCCCATGTGATGGCACCAATGGGATAAGTGGCGTGTAGTTCTCCCACCAAGAAGGTGCAGGTCCATCAAGTTGATGCGCCGCAAAGCGCACCTTCTCTCGTGATCAGTGCATCCAACAGTGATTAGCTCTCTTCCGACTTTGCGGAGCCAATCATCACCACAATCGCTCGGTGCTACTAGAGAACATCGCGGATTCAGCCTCGTGAATCGAGTCAAGTTGTCCACGGGGTGGTGGCGGTGGATTGTTGGTGTTGTTGTTCGATTCGATGAGTAGCTGCATGAGTGCATTCTGCTGCCAAGCACTGGGTGAGCTCTGGCGGAAAACCGTGTCACGCCCTGAGGCATCCGTGTTTTGGAGTGGACGAGAATTAGAATAGAACAATGGTCTATGAGAAATAACACTACCCATATGAATGCACAATCATAAAACACACCAATCATTTATTCATTCCACTCAAACATGGTTCAATCTCGATTACAAAAGCTCATGACTAATCGAAAAATATCGCCTAACTGATCGATTTAAAAAGTAAAAATAACATGGTGGTCGACTAAAAGTCTTCATCAATAATCCTTGCGCCCTCTGGTGTGATGTCCTCTGTTGTGGCGCCTCCTCTTGCGGCTTCCTCCAAAGGAACTCCTTCATAATCCTGATCATTACTCACGAGAGGTCCGTCATCTCCACTCGGAAAAGGTCCTCTCCCAAGTCCATCTTTTCCTCTATCGCGCAAGCTTCATCTTCGGTCGCCGATCGTCTCCATGAAGTCCGCGACTTCTTCCTCATGGTTAAGGAAGTCTGCGGTGCCTTCTCCTCCGCCATTCAGTTCACGAAACAAAAGCCTCCTATGTGCCTTCGAAGTTACGGCGAAGTCCGGATCTCCCGCTTCTCGAGGAGACACTCCAAGTCCCGGATATAAGAGAGTGGAGTCGCCCTCACGGCACGGATGATATCTCCATTCCTTGCCTCGCGAGAAACCATGGCGAGATCTCGAGGGATCGAGCTCGCCTCAGATCCTCTCGGAGATGTCCAAGGGCACGATAGATCGCCATGTCCCTTCCGATGATCCAGTTGAAGTCGGTGAACTCAAAGTCAATAGGCTCCGTGTGTCCTCCGAAGGTTCTCCCAGGATATGCACTTCAAACTCAGAGCGGGTGTCCGCGGAAGTGCATTAGTTGGCTTCCCGTGATCGAGGGTAGAGCGATCTTCAGCTTCTTCACCATCTCGACCAGCTTCCGCCAAGGGCATCGCCTCATCGGGCCGCAAAACTCCGTAGCAAACTGGGGTGAACTCGACGCCATCTAGAATGTTGAAAATCGGAGAGGAGTTAGAAATGAACAGGGAGAATTACGGAATGATAAGGATATAAAGTAAATGGTCTCTTCCTATGGCTTTCCGATCCTAGGGGTTACGATCCACGGTCAACAGTGCTCGATACCATCTCTCAGAGCGACCGACCCAAAATCGGTCAAATCTACGTGTGCATATTCATCCCAAGATCATGCCGGTACTCACAAGACATCGATGAAATAATCAAAGTTCAATCACACCTGAATTTATTACACGATTCTCATATAGAGTCTTTATTACAATAGAATAAATTCGCCAAAGGCCAACTCATGAGAAATAAACTACTAAAGCTGTGGAAGCGAGAAGAATAGCGAGTCCATCCGACTCCAAAGGGCAATCGCCAAGCGCCGAGCGTAGCCTCACCCTCGATCGAATAAATCTCGCAACATAAGACGTTGCAGCCGTGTAGGTCAGCTTTTGAATAAGCGGCAAGTCATGAAGAGAGAATAACAATAATAAAATTACTATCACTATATGCATTTTGGCTGTGGGGCTCTAAGTTTCATCATTTTGCTAAAAGCCAATTTTTCCCTACTACAAGTGGACTAGCTTGCAAATACTACAAAATTGTTGGTAGTTATTGAGATGGTTCGCCAACCAATATCTCATTCCCAAATTATTAAGTCATAAAACCCTCAAATTAATTCATTAGTTTTAGTGTTGAGATTTCGAATACTCCCAAGATTCCAGAGGCTCAAATTGTCCGTGAATCGGGACACGGCTAATCGATTAGATCTTTAACTCGCAGAGATTTGCGACTTTACCCGCAAGAATCATTCCTCCTTTTAAGTCTTCGCACTTCATGGTGTTTGAAGACGGACGAATGAAACAGGTCTTCCAAAGAGTTCTTTCGCTACCGCCGGTACCCATCCAATCCTACCGTTCTTCTACATCTCGTAGTACCGCCCAGCCAGCGTCACTACTAGGGTTGACCCAGCCAGAGCCCATAATGGCTTGCGGCTGCACGTAAGCTTCCGGTCATGGGGCATCCATCCGCCTCTTCGTGGCTGGGTGAAGCTCGCAAGATGTCATGGCACTTCTCCATGCATCCCGCCAACCACCGGGTTCTCCAGGTGCCCACAACCGCCCTCCACCCAAAGAGTGAATTCCGAAGTCCATCTTGATTCTTGTAGTTCATGGGTTGTCATCATCATTGACTCTCACATCTTGCTTGTGGATTTCACTCAACCAAAACCCGTCTACGAGCATAGCAAAAATAAACTACTTCGTCCCGGGGGTCATGGTAACAAGGTGATTGGTTCATCCTACCACATGATACTACTCAAGATTAATAACTTCAAAATTTCAACTACTGCATGCATGGTGGGGTGGTGATAATTTCTAATGCACAAAACATAGGTATAGAAAATAACATGATCAAAACTTGCCTTGCTGATGATCCTCGTAAGCTAAAGATTCGTAGTAGCAAGCTTCGCACTCCGGAAACTCTACCGAGACAAACAATAATCACAATAAGCATATAGCATAGGATCACATAACACAATAGCATAGCAATAGCAACATAACACATCAAAACAACCAAATCAAAACCCAAGGGAAAACTCAAAGAAAACCAACTCAAGTTTCCTACTTCAAACAACAACTAGAATAGTTTTATATAACAAAAAATTTCTCAACATAACCTAATCATGGTTTTAGGTTAACTTAACAGTAAAAGAATGCATTAGGCAACTAGGAGCAAAAAGAATTAATTTAAAACCTATTATGAAACTCCTATTAGGCCTAATTCAATTTCTATTAAGAAAATAAAATAAAACTTTTATTTATTATAAATAAAAGTTCATCCCTTAAAGCAACATAAACTATCCTAGAATAATCAATCACATGTTAAAAATAAATTTATTTACTAATTATAATAATAGGAAAACGTAGCTAGTTAATTAATTAGGATTAACAAGATTCTGCTTAAAACTATTTTTTTATTAATCCTAAAATACCCAAATTAATTCCTATGGTTTGGCAATGTCAAAATAAAGTTGGGACAAAAGAATCATATAAAAATAATTTTTCTAACTCATGTTATAACAGATTTACTATTCTGACTAAAACTAAATTAAAGAAATTTTAATTAATTATAACATAGCTAATTATATTTCTACAGAAACTATAGAAAATTTTCAAACCAACAAAAAAAGAATCACCTAAAAATATTAAACAGAATAAAAGATATGAATTTTTCAAAACAGGAACTATTTTGTTAAAACAGAAAACGAAAATAAATGAAAAAGGGCCTAATGGGCCTAACCTACGCACTGAGCGTAATATAAACTAAACGGGCCCTAGGGTTAAACTAGTCGGGCCGGCTAAATAAAATAAACCCTAACTAAAAACTAAACCGTAAACGAACCAGTCGGTTTTATTTAAAAGACGTACCCCTTCGGGGGTCTAATCCTAGCCGTCGATAACGCATCGGACGGGGGAGGGGATCTCCGGCGACTTACCGGAGCTCGGCGGCGGCGGCGACAGCGGCGGCGGCAAGTGCGTTGGCCTCTCCGGTCATCGGGGAGGTCGGCGGAGAGCTCCGGCGGGTGCGGACGAGCTCGGGGAGGTGTTTGGTGGAGTCGGTGTAGGTCGGGAGGGTCTAGGGCGGCGACGGCGACGCAAAAATGGCGGTAGGCTCGGCTCGGCGAGCGTGTGAGAGAGAGGAGAGGTTCATGAGGGGCGAGGGGGAAATGGGGTGCGTGGGCCGGTATTTATAGGGCGGGGAAGCCTTGCGGGAGGGGGCGATCGGGGAGATCGGTGAGATCCCGAGATCTCGGGATCTCCGGCGAGCGGCGTGGTGGCGGCGTGGGCGAGGGGTTGAGGAGGTGGTGGCCCACCGCCAGAGAGAGAGAGGGGGTGCGGCGGGCGGTTGGCCGAGCCAAGCGTTGCCGGGCGGGGGTCTGGTCGGCTCGGCTGGCTCATTGGCTGGCCTCTGGGCCTGGTGGGCAGTCTTGCTGGCCGGGCCAGGGCAGAGGGCTGGTGGCGCTGGGGTGTTTTTTTTTTTGATTTTTTTAATAAAACAAAATAGAGATAACTTAATAAATATAAATATTTTATATAGGACATATATATACCAAAATGATCGGGAATATTCCTATCATTTGAACATTTTTCCAAAGGCGTAATCCAAACTTTATAAAATTTCATTTTTTCAAATTCAAATAAATCTCAAGTTTGAATTCAAAACTTTTGGCAAGGTTTTCCTCCGATATTTTTGGAGTGTCATGTTTACTCCTCTCATACTTTTGCTCAAGTATTTATCGTATAGTTTTTGAAATGATTCCCACTTGCCATAGTTTGAATTCAAATTCAAAACTCAAATCTCTTCTGAAACTCCAAATGGCATTCAAATTCGAACAGGATGCATAGATGCTTAGCTATAATTGTAAAACATTCCAAATAGGAAATTTGGGATGTTACAGCATAGCATTTATCCAATCTAGATCTTCCAATGCTTCTTCAACCTTCATAGGTTCAATGCTAGAGATGAATGAGTAATGTTCACAAAAATTAGCCAGGCGAGTTTTAGAGCGAGTGATTCTCCCGGTTTGGATATCATTGTAGATTTGCTCGACGGGATGATCTTTAGCGATTCTTACTCGAACTCATGGGAGCTTTGGCTTGGATCGGGGTGGAACATCTTCTTCATCTTGTTCTTCTTCTTGGTCTTCTTCATTGTTGACGTTGTCATTCTCTTGTCGTGGTGGAGAAGGAGGTTGTTGATGTTCATCTTGGTGTGCTTCCTCATTTTCTTTGTCTTGGTGTGTCCCACTTGTGGATGCTTCCGTATCAATTCTTGGTTCACCTTGTCGTGAGGTAGAAGCTTCCACTTGGACGGCCGAGGTACTCTCCTTCACCTCCGTTGGATGAATCTTGCCAATAGACAAGTCTTGAATTGCTTCCGAAGGGTCTTTGTCTCCTACATCAATTGGCAATTGCTCTACTTACGAGCCGTTAGATTCATCAAACTTCACATCTACCGTCTCTTCAACCCTTCGGGTGAAATTGTTGTAGACACGGTAAGTGTGAGAGTTTGAGCCATAACCAAGTAGGAAACCTTCATGAGATTTAGGAGCAAATTTAGAATGACGATGCTTATCAAGAATGTGGCACTTTGAGCCAAATACTCGAAAGTATCCAACTTGGGGTTTGTTACTGGTGAGGAGCCCGTATGCTGTCTTGCCGAGTAGCTTGTGAAGATACAAGCGATTTGTTGCATGACAAGCTATCTCAAACGCTTCCGCCCGAAAGTGTTTTGGAATCTTGTACTCATCAAGCATCGTTCTTGCCATCTCAATAAGAGTCCGGTTCTTTCTCTCAACCACTCCATTTTGTTGAGTTGTGTACGTAGCCGAGAACTCATGTGAAATCCCCTCTTCGTCAAGAAAGGTATCCACATTTGCGTTCTTGAACTCCGTTCCGTTGTCGCTCTGAACCTTTTTGAAGTTCACGTCAAATTGATTTTGGGCCTTCCTAGCGAAGTTTTTGAAGATCTTTTGGACCTGCGATTTGTCATCAAGAAAGAACACCCACGTAAATCTTGACAAATCATCAACTATGACTAGACCAAATGAGTTACCACCGAGACTCTTGTAGGCATTTGGACCAAAGAGATCCATGTGAAGTAGCTCGAGTGGTCTTCTCGTGGTCATGATGTTCTTCGCGCATGTGACTTCCTCCAACCCGTTTCCCTACCTGACAAGCACTACAAAGTCTATCCTTGTCAAATATAACATCTTTTACTCCAAGGATATGATCACCTTTAATAAGCTTATCAAGATTTCGCATGCCCACATGACCTAGCCTTCTATGCCACAACCAGCCTTTAGAAGACTTAGCAATTAAGCAAGTTCTAGGTTGAGCCTTTTTAGTGAAATCAACAATGTAAAGATCACCTCTACGTATAACGGTAAAGACAATTTTACGATTGTCTCTACGAAACACTTGGCAATCTATCTCAGTAAATATGACATTGAAACCGAAATCAACAAGTCTAGATACTGAAACTAAATTGTAGCCAAGAGATTCAACGAGCATGACATTTTGTATGGAGCTATCATGTGAGATGGCCACCTTAACTAGGCCAACCACCTTACCCTTTGAGTTATCACCAAAAGTGACATACTTTCGAGGGCCGTCGTTTTCAGCAAGCTCACGGAACATATCTTTATCTCCGGTCATATGATCAGTACATCCACTATCAAGGACCCATTCCTTTCCTCCGGCCATGTAGCCATGAAGATTTGCCATAAGACCAAAGTGTCTCAACGCATCATCAAGATCATAGTCACTATCATCATCCTCATCATGGTATCCATGTTCAACATCATCTTGTGATTGATCAAATCCTAGAGAGGGTAATTCATTAGATAAATGATCATTTCTATGGTTATCTTTATGAATTCTAATGGCTTCGGAAATGATATTGCTAATGATTCCAACATCTCCTATGGCACGCATGAGATTGGTAAGCTCAAATAAACAATCACCAAACCTAGGATCACTAGAATTCATCTTACTCAAGGCAATAGACTTATGGAGAATTTTGTCTAAATTTTTCAAGGAATAATTTGGAAATCGTTCCTCAAGAAATATCCATATAGTGTAGGCACAATCAAGAGTAGGAAAGCTAGCAATCAAATTTTTGGGCAATCCTCTTATGATAAGATTGATAGTTCTAAGATTGCGAATCATGTCAAGATCCTCTTCGGGTGTGGGATGCAAAGGATCAATATGAGGTGCACGAGGGCTAGTAATGTACTTGTTCAAGTGATATTCATTGAAAATCTCAAGCATTTCATTTTTCCACTCATAGAAAAACTCTCCATCAAGAATAGGCACTCTACGTCTAAGATTCCCCAAAGTAGACACATCCATCTTCCTCCAAAGGTGTTTAAACAAAGGCAATGAAGACCAAAGCTCTGATACCAATTGAAAGGATCGAGAAGAGGTGTATAGAGGGGGGTGAATAGACTCTAATCAAGAAAAGTTGTAGTTTTTAATTTCTCTTAAGTTGAAGTGGAGTTTTGGCACAAGTTTAAACATTCACGATACATATCTAGCAAGCATGCAAGGATACAAGAGTATATGAGCAACGGAAAGTAAAGCATGCAAGTTGCAAGAATGTAAAGAGAAGGGATTGGAGTGTGCAAACGCAATTTGGAGACACGGAGATTTTTTATCCGTGGTTCCGATAGGTGGTGCTATCGTACATCCACGTTGATGGAGACTTCAACCCACGAAGGGTAACGGTTGCGCGAGTCCACAGAGGGCTCCACCCATGAAGGGTCCATGAAGAAGCAACCTTGTTTATCCCACCATGGTCGTCGCCCACGAAGGACTTGCCTCACTAGGGTAGATCTTCATGAAGTAGGCGATCTCCTTGCCCTTACAAACTCCTTGGTTCAAGTCCACACTCTTGACGGAGGCTCCAGAGTAACACCTAGCCAATCTAGGAGACACCACTCTCCAAGAAATAACAAATGGTGTGTTGATGATGAACTCCTTGCTCTTGTGCTTCAAATGATAGTCTCCCCAACACTCAACTCTCTCTCATAGGATTGGATTTGGTGGAAAGAAGATTTGAGTGGAAAGCAACTTGGGGAAGGCTAGATATAAAGATTTATGTGGTTGGAATGGAATATCTTGACCTCAACACAATTGTAGGTGGTTCTCTCTCAGAAAATATGTATTGGAAGTGTAGGCACGTTCTGATGGCTCTCTCCACGAATGAAGAGTGGGTGGAGGGGTATATATAGCCTCCACACAAAATCTAACCATTACGCACAAATCACCCAACTCGGTGGGACCGATTCAGAGAACTCGGTCAGACCGACTTGGTTCATAATGTGACCGTTAGGTGTTTCGGTGGGACCGACATGTCAACTCGGTGGGACCGACATGTCAACTCGGTGGGACCGATATCATTAGGGTCAGGGCATAACGTAATCTCGGTGTGACCGATTACACAAGCTCGATGAGACCGATTTTGGTAATAGTCAAACAGAGAGTTGATCAGGCAAACTCGGTGGGACCTATTCGCTCATCTCGGTTGGACCGAAACGTTACGAAAAGGAAACAGAGTGTTTGCATTGCAATCTTGGTGGGACCGATCTCTCATCTCGGTTGGACCAAAACGTTACGAAGGGAAACAGAGAGATTACAATCCCATCTCGGTGAGACCGAGATCCCTATCGGTGAGACCGAAAAGACTAGGGTTTTTGGCACTGGCTATGTCAACTGAAATCGGTGGCTCCGGATAGAAAGAACCGGTGGGGCCGAGTTGGATATTTGGTTTGGGACATATGTGGATATGAGAAAGTAGTGGAGGGTTTTGGAGCATATCACTAAGCATTTTGAGCAAGAACCTCATTAAACAACACCTCATCCCTTCTTAATAGTATTGGCTTTTCCTATAGACTCAATGTGATCTTGGATCACTAAAATAGAAAATGTAGAGTCTTGTGCTTTGAGTTTGAGCCAATCTTTTGTCCTCAGCATCTTGAAGGGGTTCCACATCCTCTAGTCCATGCCACTCCATTGTTGAACTCATCTGAAACATACTAGATAGAAGCATTAGTCCAACAAGAGATATGTTGACATTAATTACCAAAATCTCCCAGGGAGCACTTGTGCTTTCAAAATCACACACCAGATCACCCATACATTTTTCCAGGTCGCATGCAGGGTATAGGGGGCGGGTGTTCTGATCGAGCATGTCTCCCTTGTGCAGTTTATACATTCCGCACATATCTATGGGCTCCCCGAGGTATATATATTATCCTTGACCGATAACGAGGGGGCCTGAGGGAGTCCTGGACTAAGGGGTCCTCGGGCGTCCGGCATGTTGGACATGGGCCGGACTAATGGATGTGAAGATACAAGACCGAAGACTCTCTCCCGTGTCCAGATTGGACTCTCCTTGTCGTGGAAGGCAAGCTTGGAGACCAAATATGAAAGATTCCTTTTTCTGTAACCGACTTTGTACAACCCTAGTCCCCTCCGGTGTCTATATAAACTGGAGGGCTTAGTTCGGAAAGAGAGACATTCATACAGGCTAGACTTCTAGGGTTTTAGCCATTACGATCTCGTGGTAGATCAACTCTTGTAATACTCATATTCATCAAGATCAATCAAGGAGGAAGTAGGGTATTACCTCCATAGAGAGGGCCCGAACCTGGGTAAACATTGTGTCCCCTGTCTCCTGTTACCATCAACCTTAGATGCATAGTTCGGGACCCCCTACCCGAGATCCGCCGGTTTTGACACCGACATTGGTGCTTTCATTGAGAGTTCCACTGTGCCGTCCTCAAAAGGTTTTGATGGCTCCTTCAATCATCTACAACAATGCTATCCAAGGAGAGGTCTTTCTCCCCGGACAGATCTTCGTGTTTGGCGGCTTCGCACTGCGGGCCAACTCACTTGGCCATCTGGAGCAGATCGATAGCTACGCCCCTGGCCATCAGGTCAGATTTGGGAGCTTGAACTATGTCGCGGACATCCGTGGAGACTTGATCTTCGATGGATTCGAGACCACGGCAGCCGCTCCCTATCCCTACGATGAACATGACTTAAATCTATCATCGGACCATACTCAGGAAATTGCACATGTAACCGCTCTGGCCTTAGATCCAGAGCAGATCACGCCATCCGAGGATGGGAAGCTCAACCCCGCCATGGAAGCCGCAGACTCCACGACGTTGGAGCCGCACACAGACCTAATCTTGGGTGATATCTATGTCTTCGGAACTTCGGACTCGTTTCCGGCGATAAGTTCCGAACCACGTGTGTCTGCTTATGTCGAGCCAGATCGGTCATCGATTGCCGAGTTCAGCGCCGCGGACATCTTTCGGCACTCGCCTCTATGCGACATGCTGAATTCATTAAAAAAATCTATCCTTAGCGGGGGACTCACAACCGAACTATGTCCGGTTCGAACTGGAGGTGGATGACGGGGGATTTTGCTTCCCACCCGCCACCCACTACATAGCCACTGTCAAGGACTTAACCGACATGCTCGATTACGGCTACGAAGACATCAACAGTATGGACGACGATGCAGATGAGGAGCATGGCCAAAACCCACCGTTTACCGGACGCTGGATGGCCACTTCTTCGTACGACGTATACATGGTGGATACACCCAAAGAGAATAGCGGCAAGGACAAGGAAAATCCAGTCGAGGATGAGCCTCCTAAGACACAACCAAAGCGCCGGCATCAGCGGCGCCGCTCTATATCCCGCCGCAGCAAGGACAGCAATACCGGCACTGGAGAAAACAATACTCCGGACGATGCCGAAGACAATGAAGACCCTGTTGGGGCAACCTCCGGACAGGATGAGCGGCAAGACGGGCACGTTGGCCCTGATGAACCGGCCATAAACGAAGACTCGGAGGACAGTAATTATCTTCCGCTCTCCAAGGATGAGGAGAGCCTCGGCAACAAGGATTTCATCGTGACTGAGGAGCCTCTCGAGCAGCGGCGCTTTAAACGTCGGCTAATAGCCACTGCAAGGAGCCTGAAAAAGAAGCAGCAACAGCTTCAAGCTGACCAAGACCTGCTCAATGATAGATGGACAGATATCCTAGCAGCCGAAGAATACAGCCGCAAACGCCCAACCAAAGGTTACTCGAAGCACAGATTGCTACCTCAGTTCGATGAGGAGGCGACGGAACCTGCACCACGTAGTCAGGACAATTCGGCCGATCGACCACAACGTGATCGGGATAAAGCGGCAGCTCAAGCCGAACAACAGCCTGCCTCACTCCAACGAAAAAAACAGAGATAAAACAGCTCGGGTCATACGTACGACCCTCGGCATGACCTGGACAGTAGAGCAGGATATACCAGATCGATCTACGGATCATGAGGACGTGCCTCGACACACAACGTCGGCTACCTATTCGGACGTGACAAGTCTAGTCACGCCCGGGCCAAAAATCGCATTTAACTCCATCTCGAGCTACGCCGCGACGTAATAATATAGAGGCGCCGCACACCCACTCTGCTTCACCGACGAAGTAATGGAGCATGAATTCCCAGAAGGGTTTAAACCCGTGAATATCGAATCATATGATGGAACAACTGATCCCGTGGTGTGGATCGAGGATTTTATTCTCCATATCCATATGGCCCGCGGAGATGACCTCCACGCCATCAAATACCTCCCGTTAAAACTCAAAGGACCAGCTCGGTACTGGTTAAACAGTCTGCCGGAAAACTCTATTGGCAGCTGGGAGGACTTGGAAGACGCCTTCCGCGACAACTTCCAAGGTACATATGTTCAGCCACCAGATGTCGATGACTTGTCCAGCAGCCCGGAGAGTCAGCCAGAAAGCTCTGGACTAGGTTCTTAGTTAAAAAGAACCAAATTGTCGACTGTCCGGACGCGGAAGCCCTAGCGGCCTTCAAGCACAGCGTCTGGGACGAGTGGCTCACCCGCCACCTCGGTCAAGAAAAAGCAAAATCCATGTCAGCCCTTACCGCTCTGATGACCCGCTTTTGCACGGGAGAAGACAGCTGGCTCGCTCATAGAAGCAACAACGCCAGCGATCCGGGGACTTCCGAAGTCCGAGACGGCAATGGCAAGCCACGACGCAGCAAGCACAAATGTCACAATGATAATGAACGAATGCACGACACAGCGATCAACGCCGGATTCGGTGGTCCCAAACCCGGTCAACAAAAAAAGTCATTCAATGCAAACAGAGACGGGCCATCCAATTTAGACAGGATATTGGATCGGCCCTGCCAGATTCACGGCCACCCCGACAAACCAGCTAATCATACCAGCGGAAGCTGTTGGGTCTTCAAGCAGGCCGGCAAGCTCAACGCCGAACACAAGGGGAGGAGGCCGCCCGGTGATAGCCACGACGAAGAGACTCACCAACCAAATACCAGGGGTCAGTAGCAATTTCCCCCCGAAGTAAAAATAGTGAACATGGTATATGTGACACGCAACTCTACAAGGGAGCAGGAGAAGCACTCCCTCCGGACTCAAGATCATACTACAGCAACCTCAGCCGGAGTACAAAGCGGTCTTATTAAACCGCATACCTTATCGGCCATTAAGCCACCAGTCTTCATTCAACAGAGTCGACCAATTCAGGAGCGGAACTAGCAGTTCGGATTCCGCCGCCCACCACACATACCTGTGAAATCTGTACCGCGCATACATAACTATGCACTTAAGATACCCTGGGCATCGACGGAAGCACAATATGGATGAGCCTGCAAGCACTCCCATAACCTTTGTTTCTTTTCTAATTACTCTTTCTCTTTCATTATCCTTTAGCACAGGTGATGCAAAGGCTAATCATCTCATGGACTCTATTGGAATTTAGACTTGTACACTCACCTAAGGGCTATTTCCGTTAAGGAGTCCCTCATCGAGGACAGGCGGTCCAAAATATTTTTTTGTAGACCGCACTCTTTTTTTCGAGCCTGTAATGTGCCTTTTTCCTCCGCCTTCGACCCCGGGCATGTCAAATAGCCGGGGTTGCGGCTTTTTATCTATAAAATAAATATTGGCATATCACTCAGTCCCAAAGAACATAATCCGTGATCCAAAGATTTGCTTTTTCCAAAAAACTGAATTTGGCTCCTGTGGTTGTTTCACATATACACCTCGGCATAAGTTGCCAGGGGCTCGGTATGGGAACAAATGAGTTGCCGACAAGTCCGAACAGCTTTATAGCGTACTTCGGCATCGCGAGTTTGGCCTTATATGCATTAGCTCCGAATCATGTCTTGGGTCAATAGTTGGGTTGCCCCGCTCCTGTGCTTGCTACCTTATGTTCCGCTCTATCGGCTAGGGCAGTAAAGGGAGAACTACTGCGATTGTGCTTTTGGTTCATCTGGTCAAGCACCTTAGTAGAGAAAGTCGAAAACTGACTGTCATGATGTGGCGAGAGCTGGTCAACCACTCGATGACTTACCGGAATCTTCCGTGATTCCCTCCGTATTATACGAAGGACCTTTTTCTTCAGGTCATATATGTAACGCAACATATTGGAATAAGCCGTGTACATACCAGGGGCTATATCGTAGTCCTCCCCCCATAAAACTCCTATGGCTAAGTGAAAATGTTAATGCCCTATAGTCCGATTGCCTCGTTCACCGCATTGACACCTCCTTAATGGACCAAGACGTTGGGTTAAGAGTGATCAAATGCTTTTCCGAACACCCCCGTACTTTATACGAGGGGGCTGAAGCCGACGACTGGAAAACTTTCAGATTAATACAAAAACGGCCGCACGGGAGGAACAAAAGTATTAGGCAAAACTACAAAAATAGCCTTATTATATTAATGTCTTTTACAAATTTCCATACATTTCACTCGAATATCATGTTTTTCGAGCATTGACCCTCTATCAAGCGGGCACCCTCCAGGACATCATCGAAATAATGCTCTGGTGCGTGATGGTCCTTGCCCTTGGGTGGACCCTTCGCTGCAACATCAGTGGCCTTCATCTTCGCCCAGTATGTCTTGACACGGGCAAAGGCCATCTGTGCACCTTCAATGCATGCTGACCGCTTAACGACGTCGATACGCGGCACCGCATCAGCAAGTCGCCGCACCAAACCAAAATAACTATCCGGAATTGGCTCGTTCGGCCACAACCCGGTCACGGCATCCTTCATGGCAGAACCAGATAGTCTATGGAGCTCGGCCCATTGGCTCATCTGTTCGTTCAGCAACAGTGGGCGTTTTGACGCACCGAACTGCGACCAGAAAAGCTTCTCCGTTGCATACCCTTCTTGCGCTTGGTAAAACTGCGCCGCATCGGAAGCTCTCTTCGGCAGGTCCAACAACGCGTCTGGAGAACTCCACACTTGATTAAGTGGAGCATAATTTGGATCGCCGAACTTAGTTTGCAATAAAAAGGGCTTACCAGCCATGATCTCCCCAACTTGTTGGATATCCTCCCGGGCCGCTCTAGATTCGGACCACACTTCTTTCGCCTCTCGTAAGGCCTTGTCCAAATCAGCTGTTTTGGCTTTATTATCCTTCTCAAGGATTTCACAGCGGCTAGCGGCATCATTTAGCTCACACGCCATCGTGGATATTCTCTCCTCGCATTGGCGCCGAGCAGCCTGTTCGGCCGTTAACACGGCCGATGCCTTCTCGGCAGCAGCATTATTAATTCGGGCCTGCTCTTTGGCCCGGGCCAGCTCAGCCCGAAGGATCTCGACCGCGGCGACACCATCTGCAGTCATGTATATTTCAGTATACAATTCTTAGTGTCATGATCAAATACAGGCACGTGCATGTAATGACCACCCCCGAGACATACCTTGCACCTCGTCAAGCCGCCTTTTGATAAGCGTAATGTCATCATCCGCTACATCAAGCTTCTGCTGTAGCTCTGCAACCTCCATAGTCCGGGCAGTCGCCAGGGGGGTAACAGCCTGTGTACCAATTAATCATTATTTCCTGGGCATATCTTTTTGATCCTCTGATCGCCCCCCTTGGGAAGCCAACCAGAGTCTCAGGGGCTACTACCTATACACATGCGCAGTTCATGAATAAAACACACTCAAAGATTTTTTTTCAGTACAAACCTCGAAGCCTCTAAACAGGCTCGCGCAGGCTTCATTCGGTCCGCTTTTCGCGGACAGAACCTTTTCAACCACCATACCCATCAAGGTATGATGTTCCTCCGAGACGGACTCCTGTCGCAGCATGTTCATCAATATATCCGGCGCTTCTGGACCTCCGGAAGCTGCTGTAGGAGTACGGCCTCCCTTCGAAGGGATCCGCTTATCTGTCCTCAGAATCGTCTCCGGCTGTAAACCGGACAGTCCGGGGCCTTTATTGTTGGCCCCCGGATCCTGGGCTACCAAAGTATCACCTTTGGGTAGTGTCTTCATCACCCCTCGCACCACTTGTTGATTAGGAGAGACCCTCCGGGACGACACCTCAAAGTCGTCCGCCTTATTGGGCAAGGAAACTGGTGGAGGTGTCTTGCTTTCCATCATCTTTGGAAGAAGATCTCCCAAGGAAGAGGATTGGTGAAGAAGACTATTTGCCAAGCTACGAAAACACATATTTTAGATGTTACCCTGGTAACAGGAAAGGAACGAGATATGTTTTAAACCATCCTTGTTCACTCACGATTCGGCTAGAGGCTTGCCCTCACCGTGGGACTGTGCGAAGACGCCATCCTCCAAGCCCGAACCGCCCAACTGGGGTACCTTGCCTCACTTAGGAGCCTTTTCCTCCCAATCTTCGGAGGCAGCCCTTTTCTTACCATGGGGCGAAGAGATGTTAACTTCTTCTTCCCTTTGGTCTTCGGACGATGGAATTTTGATTCCCCCGGACACAATGTTCGATATACCTTCGGGATGGAGGCCGCTTTTGGTCCTCCCGCTTTCATCCTTGTCCTCCTCCACAGGCATCTGGTATGGTGCTGGGGCCAACATCCTTGTTAGTACGGGATCCGTTGGGTCTTCAGGGAGGGGGGTCGAACACCTAATTCGCTCGACTTTCTTTACCCAGCCCTGGAAGAATATAGTTTGCTCAGTAACATATTACGGCATGCTTAACTACAAAGTGTTTGGGGATTGAGCGCTTACCGAGGTATCCGGATGGTTGTAGTCGAGGCCGATGTCCTCGGTGGTGTCCGGCTACTGTGTGCGTAGTGCCGAAAAAGTGTTGGAGGGTTTGTGGTCCTTCCGGGTTAAACTCCCACATGCAAAGAGGCCTACGCTGGCATGGCAGGGCTCGGCGGACTAGCATTACTTGAATCACGTTGACAAGGTCGATGTCCTTCTCAAGGAGGGTTCGGATGCGGATCTGTAGAGTCTGCACTTCATCAATTGATTCCCAGTCCAGCCCCTTATTAATCCATGATGCAAGCTGTAATGCAGGGCCAGAACGGAACGTAGGTGTAGCCGCCCACTTGGTACCGCGGGGTTCTGTGACATAAAACCACTCCTGCTACCATTGGTTGGAAGTTTCGGTGAAAGAGCCTTTTGGCCAGGGAGTATTGGTAAGCTTGCTCAATACAGCACCGCCGCACTCCGCTTGTTTCCCGTCGACCACCTTCAGCCTCACGCTGAAGGTCTTGAGCCATAAGCCGAAGTGTGGGGGAATCCGGAGGAAGGCCTCACACGTGATGATGAACACCGAGACGTGGAGGAAAGAATCTGGGGCTAGATCGTGAAAATCTAGTCCGTAATAAAACATGAGCCCCCGGAAAAAGGGGTGAAGAGCGAACCCTAACCCTTGGAGGAAGTGAGAGATGAATACGACCCTCTCGGCGGATCTGGGAATCGGAATAACCTGTCCTTGAGCAGGAAGTCTGTGGGGGATCTCCGCGGTCAGATATCTGGCCGCCCGAAGCTTTGCAATGTCCTCCTCTATAACAGAGGAAGCCACCCTTCGGCCCTGCGTGTTGGGTCCGGACATGACTGGGAAGCTTGAAGCAATGAAGTCGAACCTTGGGTGCTAGAACTAGAGATTGGGAAGGCTAAGGAGAGGTTTGGCATAAATAAAGATGGCCCTTGGCTCCTTTATAAAGGAAACGGGTATCGAACGCCTCCTCCTAAGCCTAAAAACCTGCCTATTCCTAAGGAATCTTTCCAATGGAACGGTTGGGTTACCCACGCTTGTGTTAATGAGAATCCCGCAATAAGGGGACACGATCTCTGCTTTGACAAGACGTGCCAATGGAAACCGCATCTCGAAACATGGAACGGCAGGACAAGAAGCAGTTCGAAATAATGACCGGGCAAGCGTGATGTCACGTTACGAAAAGTTGTCGGCAGATTGGACTCGTCAAAAATTATATTCTCTACGGTTGTGGTACTTGTGTTGCAGATCCGGACACGTTCGTCCGAAGACTATCTTGGAGTATTCGGAAAGGGGAACCTTCCTTGCAATGCCGAAGACAATTTGCGCTCCGGACACCTCGTCATTGAAGCCTGGTTTAGGGGCTACTGAGGGAGTCCTGGACTAAGGGGTCCTCGGGCGTCTGGCATGTCGGACATGGGCCGGACTAATGGGCTGGGAAGATACAAGACCGAAGACTCTCTCTTGTGTCTGGATTGGACTCTCCTTGGCGTGGAAGGCAAGCTTGGCGACCAAATATGAAAGATCCCTTTCTCTGTAACCGACTTTGTACAACCCTAATCCCCTCTAGTGTCTATATACGGAGGGCTTAGTCCGGAAAGAGAGACAGTCATACAGGCTAGACTTCTAGGGTTTTAGCCATTACGATCTCATGGTAGATCAAGTCTTGTAATACTCATATTCATCAAGATCAATCAAGCAGGAAGTAGGGTATTACCTCCATAGAGAGAGCCCGAACCTGGGTAAACATTGTGTCCCCTATCTCTTGTTACCATCAACCTTAGACGCACAGTTCGGGACCCCCTACCCGAGATCCGCCGGTTTTGACACTGACAGGGCCCACACAATCTATCCCTTTGACCCAACATACAAGAAGGGTTTGACCATGATGGTTTCCTATTGCAATGTGTGCCATGTTAGACCAAATAAAGTTTGAGCGCATGCGTTGGACGACACCCCCCCCACCGCCTCGAAGTTGGGAAACCGACATCGTACGTATTGAACCGGGCTTGGGGTTGGGTACGGTGTTCGTTTTGTAATATAGTTGGTGGCCCATTGAAGTTGTGCATTTGGGATTTAAACACATCACAGACCACCGTACCCATACATATTTTCGGGCCGCATGCAGTGTATACTCAGTCTTCTGATCGACCATGTCTCCCTTGTGCAGTTTTTTTGTGACGACACGCATATCTGTGGGATCTCTGAGTTTATATATATCATCCCTTTGACCGATAACGAGGGGTACGTGTTGGCCATGAATGGATTCCTCCTAGTTCGTGTTAGGGTCGGTGATAGAGGCAAAGGTGTCCCGTCTTTCGATGAGATGTTGGTTTTCGCTTTGGAGGAAGTCGACTTTGACGATCCGACTACGAATGTGCGAGGACGTCGCGCCTTAGCAATCGCTAAACCAACTCCGAGAGGTTATTGACCACGCCAGAGCACGATCAACCTGACCACGAGGGTCTGTTTCCTGCGAGCAAACGAAGAACAAGCAAGAAACTGAGATTGCAATCTCGATATTGCGAATATAAGATGAAAGCTTTATTAATCAAGGTGGGGTTCTGTGACGCCTTTGTCTGCTCGTTGAACACAAACGGCATCTGTGAAGTTGCAGCTATGGCGAACTTTTAATCTAAACAAAACCCAAAGTCTAAACGGTGCCCTAAGGGCTGTATATATGGAGGAAGAGGGGGGGGGGATTTCGTGGCCCTTGGTGGAGGGGTCCGAAATCAACCCTATCTCTTGTTTCCCCACACATACGGACTCTAAAAATAGCCTATACTTGTGTATTTCGAAATTACAAGGGCCTGGCCCAATAATAAGGTGACGAAGACCTAGAATAGCCTCGGGACGAAATTTATGAAGTAGCATATTGTATATTTCGTCCAAGGCTTCATGCACCCATTATGGTGGCTTCAAAGTCCTGAAATCATCACTTGTAACTCCGTTCTTGTTCCACTTGCGCATGGCATCATCTCCATGCTTGTTCTTGCTCCAATGTCCATCCTTCTCCAAGCTAGGCCCTTCATTTGTAAGCAAAACAAATGTATCCAATTTAGGCAGCATCATATTCTCATGAACATTAGAATCATTACCAAGAAACGGAAGTACCTGATAATTTAATTGGCGTGCGCGAGCTCTAGTAATTGGTCCAGTATATGTAGCAGTAGGGGCTGCGGGTGTAACAATGGTATTGATGTCCTCATCATCCGGTCACTGTCACATGTCATTCAACCAAAGCTTGAGCTCATGTGTTGTCAGGATTCCCTCCCACATGCTCGGATTTCTGGGTTCGACCTACACCGTACCCTGTGTATCTCGTCCTTAACTACCTAGCCTTCATGGTTGTTGTGCAGACGAGAGGGTGCACCACATCTAAATTGTACATTATTCTATATTGAAAACACACATCACCCCTTCCAACGTACATCATTTTTGGCCGCATGCAAGAGGTGTTGGTTTTGTGGTCCCTCTCGTGTGATTTTTTATGATGGTTCAATCTATTGGCCCAGGTGGTTTATCGACAACAACAGTTGTTGTTTGGCCAAACGGTAGATTCATTGGTCCGTCTTATGGTAGGTCATGGCGACATGCACGTATGACCAAAGTATCATTACGTGCATCCGCCCCGCTGACACGAAGTGGGAGGTGGGTCAAGCACTCTAGCTAGCTACGACGTTATGTCATTATAGATATATCCAAGGGTGCTTTCGGGTTTGCGAGGCAGGTGCCACCAAAGTTGTGCATTGTGTATTTAAAGTTTTAAACATCACAACCTATACTCCTACATATATTTGGCCACTTCCAGGTGGTTCTTGACTTCTGGCCCCTCTCATCGATCTTCGACAACGCGCCCAACCATGGGCCCACTCGATCAAAGTTGTGCATTGGAATTTGAACATCACAGACCACCCATTTCACAAATATATATTTGGGCCACATGCTGGTGTGGCTATCTTCTGACCCTCTCTAACATTTTTTTGCTGCAAAGACTCTAATGACGCTCAGCGGACACGGGTGTAATGCCTTAACCGTGTGCGATGCAAGTGTGATGTGAATCACCACGACTGCACAAGCGCGAGCAAAGGTGGAGGTACTATCTCAACCGTGTGCGATGCAAGTGCGCTATAAAATCACCACGACTGCGCAAGAGCGAGCAAAGGAGGAGGTACTGGCTTAACCGTGTACGATGAAAGTGCACTGTAAAATCACCACCTGCGCAAGCTAAAGGCGGGTAGTATATTTAGATTGAATTCCACGCATGCGTCTGGAAATTAGGACGAACCGTGTGCGATAGACCAGCTAGCTAGAAATCTAAAAACAAACTACTGGCCTTGAGCGTTGCAAAAATCAGCGGTTCCGCCACTTTTCCTTATTATCATACACCCATATTCTTATTGGACCGTGCGTGATCTTGGGTACTCCCGCCTCACATCAATTCCTTTACCCAATTTTTAGTAGCCGTCGTACTTCAACCGTCGCCGACACTCCTTCAGCACCAACCTTATAGTAAAATTGCAGTAGCTGAGGCATTTGAACCATCGCCCTCCCTCGTCCACCACACCATCTCCACCCACCATTACTAAGGTTTTCAGTAGCCGCGGCGTATCCTCAAACACCACCCCCCTCCATAGTCCCCCACCCGGCCCCCTCCCTACCTTGAACCTTAGCTCGTCGCCGGCGCCGCCACCAACCCCTGCCGGTCTGCCCGTTGCTCCTAGATTAGATGATAAAGTTTAGGTTACCCAGTGATTCCCGTACCATTGCCCCACTCCCCTAAGTTTTTTAGACGAGGCATGCAGTGTCCCTCCCCGCCAGATCCACACCCCCTGCTCCAGAATATCGTAGCCTAAGCTCAACCACGTATCCCGGGGAGCTCGACGAGCATTCGGCCAAGAAGAGGTTTATCATGGCCTCTCTGATGGGCGTTGGTGAGATGGCCGCCATTCGCCCCGACCTATCGATCCCGGAGCAACGCGTCGCGGTGGAAGCCGGCGAATACGTTGACTACATTGCCATGCCAAAGGCTTCATGTCAGCGGGCTAGCGTATTACTATATCTCGGGAAAGCTGGCTACAACATCAAGCTCGTCGACAGCGATGGCTTCACGCGGGCCATGTCACAGGTTAAGTGGTCCATCCCCAACACCTCTGGTTCAACAACCGTCGATCTCTTCAACGGCCCTGCCGCTGATCTCCTCCGCAACGCGATCAAGGATTTGTGATCCTTGTACGCCATCGAGCCCATTTTGTCATTTCTGAAGGACACGTTTGATACGTCCATTTTGCATCATGCTTTTATATTCATATTTATTGCATTATGGGCTGTTATTACACATTATATCACAATACTTATGCCTTTTCTCTCTTATTTTACAAGGTTTACATGAAGAGGGAGAATGCCGATAGCTGGAATTCTGGACTGGAAAAGGAGCAAATATTATAGACCTATTCTGCACAACTCCAAAAGTCCTGAAACTTCACGGAGAATATTTTTGGAATATATAAAAAATATTGGGCGAACAAAGCACCACAGGGGGGCCACCTGCCATCCATAAGGGTGGAGGGCGCGCCCTACCCCCTTGGGCGCACCCCCTATCTTGTGGGCCACCTGGCAAGCCCCCGACGCCCATCTTCTGCTATATGGTGTGCTTTGACCTGGAAAAAATGAGAAGGAAGATTTCGGGACGAAGCGCCGCCGTCTCGAGGCGAAACTTGGGCAAAGCCAATCTAGGGCTCCGGCGGAGCTGTTCTGCCGGGGAAACTTCCCTCTGGAGGGGGAAATCATTGCCATCGTCATCACCAACAATCCTCTCACTGAGAGGGGGTCAATCTCCATCAACATCTTCACCAGCACCATCTCCTCTCAAACCCTAGTTCATCTCTTGTATCCGATCTTTGCCTCAAAACCTCAGATTGGTACCTGTGGGTTGCTAGTAGTGTTGATTACTCCTTGTAGTTGATGCTAGTTGGTTTATTCGGTGGAAGATCATATGTTCATATCCTTAATGATAATTAATACTCATCTGATTATGAACATGAATATGATTTGTGAGTAGTTACATTTGTTC
Source organism: Aegilops longissima (assembly GCA_021605205.1). Taxonomy (NCBI): domain Eukaryota; kingdom Viridiplantae; phylum Streptophyta; class Magnoliopsida; order Poales; family Poaceae; genus Aegilops; species Aegilops longissima. Next base: position 244,263,666 of record CM038680.1, on the reverse strand, counting down.
CTGAGCACATGGGAGAAGTCTTGTTATAAGTAATCATGTGAATTTGGTATTTGTTCGATATTTTGATGAGATGTATGTTGTCTTTCCTCTAGTGGTGTTATGCGAACATCGACTACATGACACTTCACCATTGTGTGGGCCTAGGGGAAGACATTGGGAATTAAATGCAACTCTAAAGATTGGGAACTCGACAATGGTAAGGAGTCAGGTATAAACCTTAAGTTTGATTGTGTTAAATCTTTTATGGATACTGATGCTTTTCGTGATTTTAGCACTAAATATAGACTTGACTCTGAAATAGTAGCTTCTTTCTGTGAATCTTTTGCTACTCATGTTTATCTCCCTAAGTAGAAGTGGTTTAAATATCATCCTCCCATTGAAGTTAAAGTAGTAGAACCTATAAAAGTTGAAGAAGAAACTATTACTTATAATGTTGATCCTATTGTTCCTACTGCTTATATTAAGAAACCACCTTTTCCTTTTAGAATAAAGGATCATCCTAAAGCTCCAACTATGGTTCGTAAGAGTTATACTAGAACACCTACACCCCTTGAACAAATTAAAGTTGAACCTAGTAATGGTTAAAGATCTCTTGGTTGATAATATTGAAGGGCATGTTATTTATTTCTGTGATGAAGCTGCAAGAATTGCTAAACCTGATACTAAAGGTAAACATAGACCTGTTGCTGGCATGGCTGTTGTTTCTGTTAAAATTAGAGATCATTGTTATCATGGCTTATGTGATGCGGGTGCTAGTGTGAGTGCAATTCCTTATACCTTGTACCAAGAAATTATGAATGATATTGCACCTGCTGAGATAGAAGATATTGATGTTACTTTAAAGCTTGCCAATAGAGATACTATTTCACCAATTGGGATTGTTAGAGATGTTGAAGTATTGTGTGGGAAAATAAAATACCCTACTGATTTTCTTGTTCTTGCTTCCCCGCAAGATGATTTTTGTCCCATTATATTTGCTAGACCTTTCTTGAATAATGTTAATGCTAAGATAGACTGCGAGAAAGATATTGTTACTGTTGGTTTAGGGGATATGTCTCATGATTTTAATTTCTCTAAATTTCGTAGACAACCCCATGATAAAGAATTGCTTAGTAAGGATGAAATTATTGGTCTTGCTTCTATTGTCGTGCCTCCTACTGATCCTTAAGAACAATATTTGCTAGACCATGAAAATGATATGTTTATGAATGAAAGAAGGGAAATAGATGAAATATTCTTTAATCAAGGGCCAGTTTTGAAACACAATTTGCCTGTTGAAATCCTTGGGGATCCTCATCCACCTGAGGGTGATCCCGTGTTTGAGCTTAAACAATTACCTGGTACTTTAAAAATATGCTTATATTGACGAAAACAAGATATATCCTGTTATTATTAGTGCTAACCTTTCAGGGCATGAAGAAAAGAAATTATTGAAAACTCTAAAGAAGCACTGTGCTGCTATTGGATATACTCTTGATGACCTTAAGGCATTAGTCCCACTCTATGTCAACACAAAATTATTTTGGAGGAAGATGCTAAACCAGTTGCTGATCACCAACGACGGTTAAATCCCAAAATGAAAGAAGTGGTAAGAAATGAAATACTAAAGCTTCTAGAGGCAGGTATAATTTATCCTATTGCTGATAGTAGATGGGTAAGTCATGTTCATTGTGTCCCTAAGAAGGAAGGTATTACTGTTGTTCCTAATGATAAGAATGAATTGATTCCACAAATAATTGTTACAGGTTATAGAATGGTAATTGATTTTCGCAAATTGAATAAAGATACTAGAAAATATAATTATGCTCTACCTTTTATTGACCAAATGCTAGAAAGACTATTCAACATACACATTTTTTGCTTTCTAGATGGTTATTCTGGTTTTTTCTCAAATACCTATGTCAAAAGATGATCAGGAGAAGACCACTTTTACTTGCCCTTTCGATACCTTTGCTTATAGACGTATGCCTTTTGGTTTATGCAATGCACCTGCTACCTTTCAAAGATGCACGACTACTATATTCTCTGATTTTTTTGAAAAGATTGTTGAGGTTTTCATGGATGATTTCTCCGTTTACGGAACTTCATTTGATGATTGCTTAAGCAACCTTGATCGAGTTCTGCAGAGATGTGAAGAAACTAATCTTGTCTTGAATTGGGAGAAGTGCCACTTTATGGATAATGAAGGTATTGTCTTGGGGCATAAAATTTCTGAAAGAGGTATTGAAGTTGATAAAGCTAAAGTAGATGCTATTGAAAAGATGTCGTGTCCTAAAGATATCAAAGGTATAAGAAGTTTCCTTGGTCTTGCTGGTTTCTATAGGAGGTTTATTAAAGACTTCCCTAAGATTTCTAGGCCTCTCACTAATCTCTTGCAAAAAGATGTTCCTTTTGTTTTTTATGATGATTGTGTAGAAGCATTTGAAATACTTAAGAAAGCCTTGATTTCTGCACCTATTGTTCAGCCACCTGATTGGAATTTACCCTTTGAAATTATGTGCGATGCTACTATTATTCTATTGGTGCTGTTCTAGGGCTAAAGAGTTGATAAGAAATTAAATGTTATTCATTATGCTACTAAAACTCTAGACAGTGCCCAAAGAAATTATGCTACTACTGAAAAAGAATTTTTAGCAGTTGTATTTGCTTGTGATAAGTTCAGATCTTATATTGTTGATTCCAAAGTAACTATTCACACTGATCATGATGCTATTAAATATCTTATGGAAAAGAAAGATGCTAAACCTAGACTTATTAGATGGGTTCTCTCGTTACAAGAATTTTATATGCATATTATTGATAGAAAGGGAGCTGAGAACCCCGTTGCAGACAACTTGTTTAGGTTAGAAAATGTTCTTGATGACCCACTGCCTATTGATGATAGCTTTCCTGATGAGCAATTAGTTGTCCTAAATGCTTCTGGTAATACTCCATGGTATGCTAATTATTTTGTTGCTAAATTTATACCACCTAGTTTTACATACCAGCAAAAGAAAAAGTTTCTTTTATGATTTAAGACATTACTTTTGGGATGACCCACACCTTTATAAGGAAGGAGTAGATGGTGTTATTAGATGTTGTGTACCTGAGCATGAACAGGGATAGACCTTACGCAAGTGCCACTCCGAGTCTTACAGAGGACACCACGCTGGAGATAGAACTACAGATAAGGTATTGCAATTTGGTTTTTATTGGCCTACTCTCTTCAAGGATGCTCGTAAGTTTGTCTTGTCTTGTGATGAATGCCAAAGAATAGGCAATATTAGTAGATGTCAAGAAATGCCTATAATTTATTCACTTGCTATCGATCCATTTGATGTTTGGGGTTTTGATTATATGGGATCTTTTCCTTCCTAAAATGCGTATACACATATTTTAGTTGTTGTTGATTACGTTACTAAGTGGGTAGAAGCTATTCCAACTAGTAGTGTTGATCATAACACTTCTATTAAGATGCTTAAAGAAGTTATTTTTCCGAGGTTTGGAGTCCCTAGATATTTAATGACTGATGGTGGTTCACATTTTATTCATGGTGATTTCTGTAAAATGCTTGCTAAATATGTTGTTAACCATATAATTGCATCTCCATATCATCCTCAGTCTAGTAGTCAAGTAGAATTGAGCAATAGAGAGATTAAATTGATTTTGGAAAAGACTGTTAATAGATCTAGGAAGAATTGGTTTAAGAAACTTGATGATGCATTATGGGCTTATAGAACTGCTTATAAGAACCCTATGGGTATGTCTCCATATAAAATGGTTTATGGAAAGGCTTGTCATTTACCTCTTGAATTAGAACACAAGGCATATTGGGCTATTAAAGAGCTCAATTATGACTTCAAACTTGCCGGTGATAAGAGGTTATTTGACATTAGCTCGCTTGATGAATGGAGGACCCAAGCCTATGATGATGCCAAGTTGTTTAAAGAAAAGGTTAAAAGATGGCATGACAAGATGACACAAAAGCGTGAGTTTAATGTAGGTGATCATGTTTTGCTGTACAACTCTCGTTTAAGATTTTTTGTAGGAAAACTTCTCTCTAAATGGGAAGGTCCTTACATTATCGAGGAGGCATATCATTCCGGTGCCATAAAAATCAACAACGCAGAAGGCACAAATCCAAAGGTGGTAAACGGTCAAAGAATCAAACATTAAATCTCAGGTACTCCCATAAATGTTGAGACCAATATAATTGACACTGTAACATTGGAGGAGTACATAAGGGACACTTTCCAGAATGTTTCAGACTCCGAAAAGGAATAGGTATGTGGTACCATAAGTAAACCGACTCCAAAACTGTTCTAATAGCAATTTTCTCTGTTTTGGAATATTTAAAAAATTAGGAAAATTAAAAGTAGTCTGAAAGAGACACAAGGGATCCACAAGGGCGGAGGGCACGCCCTACCCCCATGGGCGCACCCCCTGCCTTGTGGCCACCCCGTGTGCCCTCCGGACTCTGTTTTCTTGCACAATACTTCTTATGGTCGTGATGACCCACAAGTATAGGGGATCAATTATAGCTCTTTTCAGTAAGTAAGAGTGTCGAACCCAACGAGGAGCAGAAGGAAATGACAAGTAGTTTTCAGTAAGGTGATGTCTGCAAGTGCTGAAATTGTAAGTAGCGGAGTAGTTTGATAGCAAGATAATTTGTAACGAGCAAGTAACGGTAGTAGTAACAAAAGAGCAGCAAGGTAGCCCAATCCTTTTGAGGCAAAGGACAGGCCAAAACGGTCTATTATGATAAGCAAAGCGTTGTTGAGGGTACACGGGAATGTCATCTAGTCACTTTCATCATGTTGGTTTGATGTGTGTTCGCTACTTTGATAATTGTATATGTGGGTGGACCTGTGCTTAGGTGATGTTCTTACTTGAACAAACCTCCTACTTATGATAAATCCTCCTACAAGCATCCGCAACTACGAGAAAAGTATTAAGAATAAATTCTAACCATAGCATTGAACTTTTGGATCCAATCGGTCCCTTACGAAATAGCGCATAAACTGGGGTTTAAGCTTCTGTCACTCTAGCAACCCACCATCTAATTGCTACTCAACAATGCATTCTCTTAGGCCCAAATATGGTGAAGTGTCATGCAGTCGACGTTCACATGACACCACTAAGGGAATAACAACATACATACTATCAAAATATCAAACACATATCAAGTTCACATGATTACTTGCAACATGATTTCTCCCGTGACCTCAAGAACAAAAGTAACTACTCACAAATGATAAACATGTTCATGATCAGAGGAGTATTAAATAGCATAATGGATCTGAACATATAATCTTCCACCAAATAAACCATATAGTAATCAATTACAAGATGTAATCAACACTACTAGTCACCCACAAGCACCAATCTATAGTTCTGGTAACAAGATTGAACACAAGAGATGAACTAGGGTTTGAGATGAGATGGTGTTGTTGAAGATGTTGATGAAGATTGCCCTCCCCAAGATGGGAGAGTTGTTGGTGATGATGATGATGATGATTTCCCCCTCCGGGAGGGAAGTTCCCCGATGGAATCGCTCCGCCGAAGGGCAAAAGTGCTCCTGCCCAAGTTCCGCCTCGAGACGGCGGCGCTCCGTCCCGAAAGTCTCCTCCTTATTTTTTCTAGGTCAAGATCACTTATATACCAGAATATGGGCACCGGAGGTGGGCCGAGGAGGCCACAACCCAACAGGGCGCGCCTAGGTGGGTTGTGCCCACCTGGTGCCCCCCCCCCCCTCTGGTGTTTACTGGCTCCAGTATTTCTTAAATATTCCATAAAAAATCTCCGTGAAGTTTCAGCTTATTTGGAGTTGTGTAGAATAGATGGCCTGACGTAGCTTTTCCAGGTCCAGATTTCCAGCTGCCGGAATTCTCCCTCTTGGTGTGTTCCTTGCAAATTATGAGAGAAAAGGAATTAGAATTACTCCAAAAAGCATTATTATGGATAAAAACGTTATAAATAACAATAAGAAAACATGATGCAAAATGGACGTATCAGGTCGGTAAAAATTCATTACATAATCTCCCGAAGGTTTTGACCATCGTACCATGGCAAGATCTCATATTTTCGTTTGAGCTATTTTCTGCCAGAGTTTTTCAAGGCCAGGCATCATGTCGTCCCCCTCCTCCAACAACACGGGCGACGATGCTTGGCTAATGAAGATAGAGATGAAGAGAGAAGAACTTGGGGAAATCAACGAGGGTGATAAGATCAAGAAGGCCGCGGAAGATCAAGTTCCGACAGTAGAAGAAGAAGACATCCTTCAACCTTACTACAATCATCTTACCCCTATTGAAATTGAAGCTTTTAAGATCATTGAATTAGTTCATGTGCAAAACAAATATCTTACCCGTGAAAATATTCTGTTGCAAGAGCATATCATTACCCTCGAGAGCATCATTCGTAGATTGGAGTTTCTCCTTCGCTCGAAGTGTGACACTACATCATCAACAACTCCATTATCACCACCTCCTAAGAAAGAGACATAAATACATGGTTATGGGCACTCCCCTTGGCAACTGCCAAGATTGGGGGAGGTGCCCCGGTATTGTATCACAATCACACTTTTACCGTTGTCGTTTTTCTTAGTTCGATCCTTTTGGTTATATCTTGATCTAGTTGAATAAAGTTTTTAATATGATCTAGCTTTGAGTTTGTCTCGATCTCTATCTATGTAATCGAGTCCATGAGTTATATATAATAAAGAGTAGTTTTGAGTTGAGGGCTTTGCTATTTTGCTATGATCTTGAGGGAATTAAATAAAATAAAGAATAAAAATAAATAAAAATATTATATATTGATCTTATGGAGAGTAATGACTTCACATATAAAGTGTATGATGAATAAAAGTTGTTGAGAGTTGACAAACATAGTTTTGGTCATTGTTGCAATTAATAGGAAGTAATAAAGAAAGAGAGGCTTCACATATAAATATACTATCTTGGACATCTTTTGTAATTGTGAGCACTCATTAAAATATGACATGCTAAAAAGTTGATGTTGGACAAGGAAGACAACATAATGGGTTATGTTTTATTATATCCGAATAGAAGTTATATTGTCATGGATCATCCAACATGTTGAGCTTGCCTTTCCCTCTCCCTATCTTTTTCTGTGTCCGATTGAAACTTTGAACCATAAGTATCGCGTGAGTGTTAGCAATTATAAAAGACTAAATGATAGTTGAGTGTGTGGACTTGATGACAAGCTCTTGAATTGACTCTTTCTGACGTTATGATAAGTTGCAATTGCTTCAATGACTGAAATCATAGTTTGTTAGTTTTCAATAAAGTTTCTGATTCATACTTTACTTTGTGAACGAATTGTTACTTTAGCATAATAAATTATATGACAATATATGTTGCTGTTCTAAAGATGATCATGATGCCCTCATGTCCGTATTTTATTTTATCAACACCTCTATCTCTAAACATGTGGACATATTTTTCGATATCGGCTTTCGCTTGAGGAAAAGCGAGGTCTAAGCTTGGGGGAGTTGACACGTCCATTTTGAATCATGCTTTTATATTGATATTTATTGCATTATGGAATGTTATTACACATTATATCACAATACTTATGCCTTTTCTCTCTTATTTTATAAGGTTTACATGAAGAGGAAAATGCCGACAGCTGGAATTCTGGACTAGAAAAGGAGCAAATATTATAGACCTATTCTGCACAACTCCAGAAGTCCTGAAACTTCACGGAGAATATATTTTGGAATATATAAAAAATATTGGGTGAACAAAGCACCAGAGGGGGGCTACCTGCCATCCATAAGGGTTGAGGGCGCACCCCCCCCTCGGGCGCACCCCCTGTCTTGTGGGCCACCTGGCAGGCCCCCGATGCCCATCTTCTGCTATATGGTGTGTTTTGACCTAGAAAAAATGAGAAGGAAGCTTTCGGGACGAAGCGCCGCCCTCTCGAGGCGAAACTCGGGCAGAACCAATCTAGGGCTCCGACGGAGCTGTTCTGCCGGGGAAACGTCCCTCCGGGAGGGGGAAATCATCACCAACGATCCTCTCATCAAGAGGGGGTCAATCTCCATCAACATATTCACTAGCACCATCTCCTCTCAAACCCTAGTTCATCTCTTGTATCCGATCTTTGCCTCAAAACCTCATATTGGTACCTGTGGGTTGCTAGTAGTGTTGATTACTCCTTGTAGTTGATGCTAGTTGGTTTATTCGGTGGAAGATCATATGTTCAGATTCTTAATGATAATTAATACTCCTCTGATTATGAACATGAATATGCTTTGTGAGTAGTTACGTTTGTTCCTGAGGACATGGGAGAAGTCTTGTTATAAGTAATCGTGTGAATTTGGTATTTGTTCGATATTTTGATGAGATGTATGTTGTCTTTCCTCTAGTGGTGTTATGTGAATGTCGACTACATGACACTTCACCATTGTTTGGGCCTAGGGGAAGGAATTGGTAAGTAATAAGTAGATGATGGGTTGCTAGAGTGACAGAAGCTTAAACCCTAGTTTATGCGTTGCTTCGTAAGGGGCTGATTTGGATCCATATGTTTCATGCTATGGTTAGATTTATCTTAATTCTTCTTCCATGGTTGCGGATGCTTGCGAGAGGGGTTAATCATAAGTGGGAGGCTTGTCCAAGTAAGGGCAACACCCAAGCACCGGTCCACCCACATATCAAATTATCAAAGTAACGAAACCGAATCATATGAGCATGATGAAAACTAACTTGACAACAATTCCCATGTGTTCTCGGGAGCGCTTTGCATTATATAAGAGTCCGTCCAGGCTTGTCCTTTGCTACAAAAAGGATTGGGCCACCTTTTTGCACCTTGTTTACTTTTGTTACTTGTTACCCGTTACGAATTATCTTACCGCACAACTATCTGTTACCGATAATTTCAGTGCTTGCAAAGAATACCTTGCTGAAAACCGCTTGTCATTTCCTTCTGCTCCTCATTGGGTTCGACACTCTTACTTATCAAAAGGACTACGATAGATCCCCTATACTTGTGGGTCATCAACGTTCTACGGCGGTGGCTTGGGATCCTCAATTGCCAAGTCAGATCTCATCGACTACGACCACGAGGAGGTCACCCACAAAGGTTCTTCCAAGGTGAAATAGCCCATCTATGACATCAGAGAGCGCACCATGGGTCTGTGCTCTCCCAAATGGAAGGATCTCGTCCATGAGATGTGAGGCAACATCGTATCAGCAAATCTTGCCTTTTCTAGCTTGCCAACCCGTACCCTTTGTTGTTGTAGCATTTGTCGTGTGGTGTTTTAACTGTATTGTGTTTAATTATTTTAGTTATGCAAAAATGTATTGTTCAATAGAGCTATGTGATGTTTAAGTATGAATTGTCCACTTCAGTTTCACGAATGGCTATATTTGGTTGTTTATAGTGAGTAGATTCCTTGTTTATCTGTATTTGGTTGTTAGGTTGGTTGACATGAGCATTTTTTCAGTTACTGAGCAGATGCCTTGTTTATATTTATTTGGTTCTTAGGTTGGTTGCAGTGAGCATTTGTCTAGTTATCAGGCAGATGCCTTGTTTATCTCTATTTGGTTGTTAGGTTGGTTGCAGTGATCATTTGTCCAGTTTTCAAGCAGATGCCTTGTTTATCTGTATTTGCTTGTTAGGTTGGTTGCAGTGAGCATTTGTCCAGTTTTCAAGCATATGCCGCGTTTATTTGTATTTGCTTGTTAGGTTGGTTGCCGTGAGACTTTGTCCAGTTTTCAATGGCTATATTTGGTTGTTATACTGGTCATTTATGCCTTGTTTATTTCAGTCATTCACAATGTGATGTTCATTATATGCAAGTCGGAACGGTGCCGCTCGACTGCATCAATACCAGTTTGAACGGCTATATTTGGTTCCAGTTATGCCTAGTGTAGTTAACGCATGCCCTTTATTTCAGTTTTACACATTTAGTGTGATGTTTAAGCATTACCTACGTTCTATTCATTTTCAACAATACCAGTTTGAATTGCAATATTTGATGGCTGTTAAGCCTGTGTAACATCCCAAATTTTCAATTTGGAATGTTATACATTAGGTCATCATGCATATCATATTTTTCTCGCATTTTCCGATCCTAGAAAATTTCACGCAACTCAAGGACCCTCGGAGAGAGTTGGAAGTTTCATTATTTTCATATTTGGGATTTTCCAAATTTTGAAAATAGGATCATTTGGATTTATTTAAATTATCTTCATAAAGTTTTCCTATAAAAATTTTAAGAGAGGGAATAATATGACTTTCCCAACATTTAGGAAAAATGAAGATTTTATAAATAAATCAAATTTGGTTTTTGAAAGATTTATTTTGCTTAGGCAAAAATGAGCATTTTAAAAAATTATGCATATCTGCCCGTTTTTAAAGTTCATTTTGTTCGACTCATTTTTAGGAGTCGGGGAAATTTTGTTTTATTTAAATCGGAGTTCATTTGGTATTTTTTTTAATTCGTTTGGTTTAAATTTTAATTTTTTTTAAAAAAAACTGCGCGCCTCCCTGGGCCGAGGCCCCCCTGCCCAGCGCGGCCCAGTGCCCACCTCCCTCTCCTCTCAAGACGCCCGCCGAGCGGAGTCCCGCCACAAGACGTCGCCGCCGCCCGGAGACCGGCTCGACCAGCGCCTGCCCCCCCCTCCCAAGCGCCGCCTCCCCCCCCCTCCCATAAATAGCCCCCCCTCTCTCTCACCCGAGCCGCCGCCCGCCTCACCGCGCCCGACCGAGCCCGCCCGCCGCCGTGGGCGCCTTGAACCCCCGTCGCCGCCCTCGTCGCCGAGCACCCGCCGCCCTCGCCGCCCGATCGCCGCCCCCTCCCGACCAGCCGGAGCCTCGCGGCGAGAGCCACCGGAGGTAGCCGCCCGCCCGCCCGCCGATCCAGTTTTCCCTAAAACCAATCCGGTTTTTTAAAAAAGATGTTCGGTTTTTTAAACCCTAGATGGTTTTATTTTTCGGTTTTCTTAATTAACGAATGTTCACCGAACCGTCCGTTTCAATGAACGTGTTCGTTGGATTAGTTCTGTTAACGAACGTCCGTTATTTAAACCGTTAAATCGTTTTCTTTTAATCGGATTTAATCCGTTATTTTTCGATTCGATTTGAGATCCGATTTTCAAATCTGTTTTATTTCTCGCTCGTTTATCGAATCGGGTGATTCAAGCGCTGGAGTTTCAGAATGAAACCGCCGTTCGACTAACCTACTTTCACAGAGTTTTGCTACTGTGAAATTTTGACCTAGTTTCAGATTGCTAAATCGAGTCGTTCTCTCTCGAGTTCCGACTTTCGATGTTTATTTGATCCGATTCTTTTTGCAACTGTGGTTCTTAAGTTGAACTATCTGGTTAGATCTTTTATTCGAGATTTCCCGTGCATTAGATGAGTACTTATTGTATGCTTGTTGTTTGTCTGCGTTAGATCACCGAGTCGCCGCTTGTTACTTGAATCTCTAGGTCTCGCGGATCATCGGCAAGGCAAGTAACACTTTGATCATACTCTTCTCATACCCAGTTTTATGCATTAGATCTATTCCTCAAACACTTGCATGTTTAGGATCAAATTAAATTGTGGGTTTGGGAAGTAGATTGAGGTAGTACCTATTACTGTTTTACTTATGAAACCTTGGGAGTTACTTCTCGTTTGCTTATTATGCCATGCTATGCTAGTAGGCGTGGATTGGGTGAGTGAATATCCATGATGATGTGAGATTGTTAATTAATGGTTTATCTAAGGTGGCAACCTAAACACACATCTGGGTGGATTGAGGCACTGGTTTCCATCAGGACTTGCTGTATTTCTTGGACCGCCACCCGGGCTCTAAGGGATCATAAGATTATTCAAGCTGGAAACTTCCGTGTGCAGCCACAAGCCAATTATGGGCTCTGGCGTAGTTGACTAAGTTGTGCGAACTCTTACGGGTAGGCTAGCTGATGTAGGGGATGTAGGTTGGTACGGTCTACCCACATGTAAGGTGCTAAGCGCTTCGAAAGACTATGTCTCGGTCATCCGTTTCTCAAACACCATGTAGTCACGAGAACCAAGCGGAGGCGATCGAGTCTTGTGGGGAAAAGTCGCAAACCTCTGCAGAGTGTATAAACTAATCATGATTAGCCGTGTCCCGGTTATGGACGTTTTGAGTATCCGTAATTGAATACCATGTGAATCTCAACATGTTACTTCTAAATAAAAGATATTGGGTTTTGATGAGTACTTTTAATTGGGATTGAGAATGCTGTCAACCATTCTCAATGTTTAATAACCACCATGATAGTTAAAAAAATTTATTCCTTTGTTGTAGGGAAAAATCAGCTTTATGCAAATGTGACCGTAGAGCCTTACCACCAGCCATATATGCATGTAGTGTAGGCTTATTCATTCATTGCTCTTATGTGTTACATTGCGGCATATTCCATGTCTTGACCCGTTTTCGGGCTGCAACTTTCACGTTGCGGACTTTTGAACGACAGTAAGGTGTTAGGTCGTGGTTCTATACTCGGTGATGCCGTTGGAGTTGATGGACTCGCTTATCTTCCAAGCCTTCGCTGTTATTATTAGATGGCCTTAAGCCATATTATTGTAATAAGTTCCTTGTGGACAACGATGTAATAAGTGTGTGATTGCTACTCTGCAATAAATCCTTGAAATCTTGTGTGGTGTCGGCATTCTTGATCCAGGATGACACTGAGCACGAGACTGGATCCATTCGGTCTGGTCGCTCTGAGAGAATGGTATCGAGCACAAGTTGATATGAGGACACGACCACTAAGTTAAAGCCATAGATCACTACTCTCTTCCCATTTTCTAACTCCTCATCTTTTCTACTCTTTAGGATGACGGACGCGAAGATCAAGTACACCCAACCGGATGAAGGCACACCTTTTGGATTTCACTTGAAGGAAGTTACTAAGTACCTGAACATTGGACTACCAAGCTTCACGGGACTTTCAACGCCACTCTGCTGAAGAGGAGTATTTGGAAGATTCACGCTCACGTTCGGGAAGGACATTCGCCCCAATCACCAAGCCTATAGATAGTGTTTTCAATGCACCAACTTGGAGTCTGGGAAAGAGCATGGCAGCTCACATCACCATGGGACGCATTGGAGAAGTTTATCAAGAAGACCTCAAGGATACCATCTACCAGATTTGCGGACGCCGAGATGACAAGCTGGGGCGTCGTCGGCACCAAGAAGGATAGGTCCATTGCAGCTTTCATCCAGAATTAAATCAGCACATTCGACGCAAGGAGAACCAAATGTGCAATGACATGTTGGAGTTGCGAAGACAAAGGAAGGATCATCGAACTGGAAGAAGAACTAAAGACTACGCAAGGACTACATGGGCGAGATCGTAGCTCGGCAAGACACAATAACGATCTTAAGTGCGAGATCGAAGAACTCAAGAAGAAGTTGGCGCTCGGGAATGAAGACAAGTATGTCGAATATCCAGCGACTACATCAACATCGGCGACACCGATTCGGATCCAAGTGAACCCGACTTTGAAGGCGAAGTGAGCGGACATCATGGAGTCTTCCACCCGTTCAAATTAGTAGAAGTCCCCACATATTAGTAGCATTCCTCCATGTAAACATTATAGTACACGCACTTTTGCGATAGTTAGATCGTTGTAAGCCCTTGTTTGATTGAATGAAGTGATTTTGTGTGCATTTGCTCATGTGCATTTGGGTAGTGATTCCTTAGACCTCATTCTATTCTACATTTCTCTTCTTTTCTAAACCCATCGATGCCTCCGAGATGCGACCCGGATTCGTTTTCCGCGAGAGATCACCCAATTGATCCGGCAGAGAATACCTGATTCAAACATTGGTGCGAACAACAACAACAACAACAACCCACCGCCACCACCACCAGCTGCGGATCATCGACTCGTTTCCTTAGACTGAATCCGCGGTGTATTTCGATAAGCACCGAGCCGATTGTAGCAGATGACCGTGGCTCCGCGAGATAGGAAGGAGCTGACCACTGCAGGATGCACAGATGGTGAAAGAGTGAAGTTTGCAGCACACCGGCTTGAAGGACCCGCAAAGAGCATGGTGGGAGAATTTCACTGACCACTTATCCGTGAGACACTATCACATGGGACCGGTTTGACAAGCTTTTCAGACTTGCCCATGTTTCAGCAGGAGCAATGGCCATGAAGAAGCGTGAGTTTCGCAACTTACGCCAAGGAGGAAGGACTGTTCACACATCGTGGATGATTTTAGCAAATTAGCACGTTATGCCCCGGATAGCGTTACTACGGATGCAGACTAAGCGGAGAAGTTTCTAGAAGGACTGAATGATGAGTTCACATGCCGTTGATGGTGGCAAGTTTCAACAACTACCGGGAGTTAGTAGACCGAGCTCTCATGATTGAAGGAAAGCGGCAGACAAATTGAGAACCGCAAGAGGAAGTATGGACAGGGGAAGTATAACTCTGAAGCCCAGCAGAAGCCTCGTTATACCCCTAAATCAGGAATTCAGTTTGACATACCCATGGAGGAGGTAATCCGCATAACCATAATGGCACCAAGAATGGGAGCAGGAATGGAGGAAACAATGGATGAACCGCACCAACCCGTCAACACCATCCAAGGTAGACTGAGTCACATTACTTGCTTTAAGTGCCGCAAGACTGGGCACTATGCAAATGACTATCGAAGGCGAATGGGAATGGCAATGGAAGCTCGGAAAGAAGCCCAACCCTTTCAACAGGGACGGGTGAACCACATTGATGTGGAGGAGGTTGAAGATCAGCCCGATGCACGATGTCGGTAAGTTTTTGGTTAAGTCATTTCTGCAGTTGTCCTTTTCGATCTTGGTGCATCGCATTCATACATATCAAGGGATTTGTGGATAAGTACAAGTTACCGACCCAAGCCCTTAGGTCACCCATGCTAGTAACCTCACGGGAGCGAATACATGGCTAGTAAATGGTGTGATCGATCGCCACTAAGGATTGGACACTATGTTTTCCCCTCGGACCTAATAGTTCGGAATCCCAAGGATTGGATGTGATATTAGGAATGGATTGGCTATCAAAGTATGGAGGAAACATAGATTGTACCACAAGGTCAATTTTGCTCACCACACCGAAGGAAGGAGGATTAAGTATGTGTCACGCACGAGCGAGGAGAGCACAAGTTAATTGCTTATCGAGAGTGGTGCGGGAAGAAGTACTAGTGGTGAAGGATTATCTGATGTATTTTCGGAAGAGTTGCGGGAATGCCACGGATAGAGACATTGAGTTTTGATCGAGTGTTGCGGGAACATGCCCGATATCGAAGCGACCGTACATGATGCCCGCAAAGGATTTGGCGGAAATCAAGAAGCAGATTAAGGAACTATTGGATAAAGGTTTTATTAAGCCCAAGTTCATCACCTTGGGGATCACCCGTATTGTTAGTGGAGAAGAAGGATGGATCGTTGAGAATGGTTGTTGATTACCGTGGATTGAATGAAGTAACAATCAAGAACAAGTACCCACTACCTATGATAAATGATCTGTTTGATCGCTTGCAAGGAGCCAAAGTGTTTTCCAAGATCGACTTGCGATCGTGGTACCATCGATTGAAGATTCGGGAGCAAGACATACCCAAGACCGCATTTACCACGAGATATGGACTGTATGAGTATACCGTTATGTCATTTGGATGACTAACGCGCCAGCCTATTTCATGAACACGATGAACAAAGTGTTTATGGAGTTTTTGGATAAGTTAAATCGTGGTGTTCATTGATGACATTTTGATTTTTTCAAAGAATGAAGAGGAACACAAGGAACATTTGCGATTGGTTTTGGGAAACCGAGGAACACCGGTTGTATGCCAAGTTGACAAATGTGAGTTTTGGCTAAAGGAAGTTGGATTTCTCGGACATGTTATATCCGGAGAAGGGATAGCATTGACCCCACAAAGTTGAGACCGTAACCAAATGGGAAGCACCAACGACAGTTGGAGAGATTCGAGTTTCCTTGGACTCGCAGGATACTACCGAAGATTCATTGAGAATTTCTCAAGGATTGCAAAGCCTATGACAGAATTGTTGAAGAAGGAAAACAAATTCATATGGATGAGGACTGCGAGGCAAGTTTTCAGGAGTTGAAGAAAAGATTGGTTACCTCACGGTTTGATATTGCGGATCGGACTAAGGATTATGAGGTGTATTACACGCTTCACGTCGAGGACTTGGAGCCGTGCTTATGCAGGAAGGAAGAGTTGTTTCAGTATGCTTCACGACAACTTAAGCCTCATGAGTTGAATTATGCCACTCATGATTTGGAGTTAGCAGCCGTTGTGCATGCTTTGAAGACGTGGAGACATTTTCTCATTGGAAATCATTGTGAAGTATATACGGATCACAAGAGTTTGAAGTACAATTTCACACAGAAGGAATTAAATCTCAGACAAAGGAGATGGTTAGAGCTAATCAAGGATTATGATATGAGATTGCATTATCACCCCGGAAAGGCTAATGTCGTAGCAGACGCATTGAGCCGTAAGAGCCACGTCAATACCCTAATGATGGGAGGAATACCCAATGAGTTAGCCGAGGACCTTGAGAACTATGTTTGGAAATAGTTCGAGAGGCTATGTAGCGACATTGGAGATTCGATCGACAGCGATGGACAAAATCGAGAAGCCCAAAAGGCAGATAAGGAAGTTGCCTCTATAAGGGAGAAAATGGGCAAAGGAAAAGCTAAAGGATTTCGTGAGGATGAGCACGATACCCTATGGTTTGAAGACCGTGTTTATGTGCCTAATGACCCAGAGATCGGGAAGTTGATTTTGCAAGAAGCCCATGATTCACCCTATTCGATTCACCGGAAATACCAAGATGTATTTGGATTTGAAGAATATTTTCGGTGGACGGAATGAAGAAGGATATTGCGGAGTATGTAGCAATTTGCGGCGTATGTCGAAAGTAAAGGCGAGCATCGAAGCGGCAGGATTGTTACAACCGTTGCCGATACCGAATGGAAGTGGGATAAACTAGGCATGGATTTCATCACAGGTTTGCCAAAGACTCGTTCAGGATATGACTCGATTTGGGTCATAGTCGATCGTTTGACGAAGGTAGCTCATTTCATTCGATCAAGACTACCTATAGCAGTGCTAAGTTGGCAAAGATATACATGACCAGAATTGTGTGTTTACGGAGTTCGAGGAGCATCAGATCGGATAGAGGAACCCAGTTTACCTCGAAATTTTGGAACCGGTTACACGAAACATTGGGAACCAGACTAGAATTGATCTGACTTTCCACCCACGGTGATGGACAGACCGAGAGAGTCAATCAGATTTTGGAGGACATCTTTGAGAGCTTGTGCACTAGATTATGGATCTAGTTGGGATGATAATTTGCCGTATGCAGAATTTTCCTACAACAAGATTACCAAACCAGCTTGAAGATGGCACCTTCGAGGCTCTCTATGGAAGAAGGTGCAGGACACCGTTGTCATGGGAATGGCGGAGATCGTCGATTGTTTGGACCAGATTTGATTAAGGAGTGCGAGCGAGAAAGTTAAGTTGATTCGAGCGAGGCTCAAGGTAGCCCATCCGGACAAAAGAGCTATGCCGATTCAAAGCGCCAGCGATTGAGTATGAGGTTGGAGCAGAGTATATCTTAGAGTATCACCGCTTGAGGAGTTAAGCGTTTTGGAGTGAAAGGAAGTTAGCACCCATTTCGTTGGACCATATAAGATTTTGCAACGCATGGGAGAAGTTGCGTATAAGTTGGAATTGCGGAAGGACTGTCAGGAGTTCATGATGTATTCCATGTTTCTCGATTGAAGAAATGTCACCCGAGATAGCGAGAGGTACCGTTAAGAGACACAAAGTGCCCTTTGGAAGCAATTCAGTTGAAGGATGACTTGACATATGAGGAAAAACCGGTTAAGATTCTCGATTATGCCGTGAGTTACCCGCAGCAAGGTTATCAAGTTTTGCAAAGTTCGATTGGAGCCACCACACCGAGGATGAAGCCACACAGGAAAGAGAGGAAGTTTTGTAAGGACCACCTCACCTATTTTCTAGCCAACCCGAATCTCGAGGCGAGATTCATCTTAAGGGTAGGTTTGTAACATCCCAAATTTTCAATTTGGAATGTTATACATTAGGTCATCATGCATATCATATTTTCTCGCATTTTCCGATCCTAGAAAATTTCACGCAACTCAAGGACCCTCGGAGAAGTTGGAAGTTTCATTATTTTCATATTTGGGATTTTCCAAATTTTGAAAATAGGATCATTTAGATTTATTTAAATTATCTTCATAAAGTTTTCCTATAAAAATTTTAAGAGAGGGAATAATATGACTTTCCCAACATTTAGGAAAAATGAAGATTTTATAAATAAATCAAATTTGGTTTTTGAAAGATTTATTTTGCTTAGGCAAAAATGAGCATTTTAAAAAATTATGCATATCTGCCCGTTTTTAAAGTTCATTTTGTTCGACTCATTTTTAGGAGTCGGGGAAAATTTGTTTTATTTAAATCGGAGTTCATTTGGTATTTTTTTTAATTCGTTTGGTTTAAATTTTAATTTAAAAAAAAAACTGCTGTGCCCCTCCCCCTGGGCGAGGCCCAGTGCCCAGCCTTACCGAGCGGCCCACCTCCCTCTCCCTCGCGCACGCCCGCGAGTGAGTCCCGCCGCCACGCCGTCGCCCGCCACCGGAGGCCGGCTCCGGCCAGCGCCTGCCCCCCCCTCCCAGCGCCGCCTCTCCCCCCTCCCATAAATAGCCGCCCGCCCCCCCTCTCTCTCACCCAGAGCCATGCCGCCGCCCACCAGCGCCCAGAGCCGAGCCCGCCCGCCCGTGGTGGGCCTTGCCGAACCCGCCGTCGCCGCCCCTCGTCGCCGGAGCACCCGCCGCCCTCGCCGCCCGATCGCCGCCCCTCCAGACCCCAGGAGCCTCGCCGGCGAGAGCAACCGGAGGTAGCCCGCCCGCCCGCCGATCCGGTTTTCCCTAAAACCAATCCGGTTTTTAAAAAAAAGAGATGTTGGTTTTTAAAAACCCTAGATGGTTTTATTTTTTCGGTTTTCTTAATTAACGAGCGTTCACCGAACCGTCCGTTTCAATGAACGTGTTCGTTGGATTAGTTCTGTTAATGAGCGTCCGTTATTTAAACCGTTAAATCGTTTTCTTTTAATCGTATTTAATCCGTTATTTTTACGATTTGATTTGAGATCCGATTTTCAAATCTGTTTTATTTCTCGCTCGTTTATCGAATCGGGTGATTCAAGCGCCGAGTTTAAATGTGAAACCGCCGTTCCGACTAACCTACTTTCACAGAGTTTTGCTACTGTGAAATTTTGACCTAGTTTCAGATTGCTAAATCGAGTCGTTCTCTCTCGAGTTCGACTTTCGATGTTTATTTGATTCGATTCTTTTTGCAACCAGGGTTCTTAAGTTGAACTATCTGGTTAGATCTTTTATTCGAGATTTCCCGTGCATTAGATGAGTACTTATTGTATGCTTGTTGTTTGTCTGCGTTAGATCACCGGTCGCCGCTTGTTACTTGAATCTCTAGGTCTCGCGGATCATCGACAAGGCAAGTAACACTTTGATCATACTCTTCTCATACCCAGTTTTATGCATTAGATCTATTCCTCAAACACTTGCATGTTTAGGATCAAATTAAATTGTGGGTTTGGGAAGTAGATTGAGGTAGTACCTATTACTGTTTTACTTATGAAACCTTGGGAGTTACTTCTCGTTTGCTTATTATGCCATGCTATGCTAGTAGGCGTGGATTGGGTGAGTGAATATCCATGACAGATGTGAGATTGTTAATTAATGGTTTATCTAAGGTGGCAACCTAAACACACATCTGGGTGGATTGAGGCACTGGTTTCCATCAGACTTACTGTATTTCTTGGACCGCCACCCGGGCTCTAAGGGATCATAAGATTATTCAAGCTGGAAACTTCCGTGTGCAGCCACAAGCCAATTATGGGCCTGGCGTAGTTGACTAAGTTGTGCGAACTCTTACGGGTAGGCTAGCTGATGTAGGGGATGTAGGTTGGTACGGTCTACCCACATGTAAGGTGCTAAGCGCTTACGAAGACTATGTCTCGGTCATCCGTTTCTCAAACACCATGTAGTCACGAGAACCAAGCGGAGGCGATCGAGTCTTAATGGGGAAAAGTCGCAAACCTCTGCAGAGTGTATAAACTAATCATGATTAGTCGTGTCCCCGGTTATGGACGTTTTGAGTATCCGGTAATTGAATACCATGTGAATCTCAACATGTTACTTCTAAATAAAAGATATTGGGTTTTGATGAGTACTTTTAATTGGGATTGAGAATGTTGTCAACCATTCTCAATGTTTAACAACCACCATGATAGTTAAATAAAATTTATTCCTTTGTTGTAGGGAAAAATCAGCTTTATGCAAATGTAACCGTAGAGCCTTACCACCAGCCATATATGCATGTAGTGTAGGCTTATTCATTCATTGCTCTTATGTGTTACATTGCGGCATATTCCATGTCTTGACCCGTTTTGGGCTGCAACTTTCACGTTATGAGACTTTTCGAACGACGAGTAAGGTGTTAGGTCGTGGTTCTATACTCGATGATGCCGTTGGAGTTGATGGACTCGCTTATCTTCCAAGCCTTCGCTGTTATTATTAGATGGCCTTAAGCCATATTATTGTAATAAGTTCCCTTGTGGACAACGATGTAATAAGTGTGTGATTGCTACTCTGCAATAAATCCTTGAAATCTTGTGTGGTGTCAGCATTACTGATCCAGGGATGACACTGAGCACAGAGACTGGATCCATTCGGGTCTGGTCGCTACAGCCTGTTGTCGGTAACATTGCCTTCCATTTTATATCTGCTTTAACAACATGCTGAAACCAACACATTCAAGCTATCATTTGGAGATGACGTTGTTTACCTTTGCTCAATTTATTTGATGTTAAGGTTGTTGTACTTATCATGCCTTTCCACTACTTATGTAGGACAACAACGGGAGTGGCCACCATTTTCCACCGAGGTTAGTTTCATCCCTCGGCTTGTACTCCCCCCATCGTTCCATAATGTAGTGCATATAGATCCAAGCCTAGACACTTGTTAGCTTCTAATATTGACTTATTGCTTGTAGGTACATATGCCCTTGGCAAGGATCCATGCATCGACCCTTTTGCGTATGGGGCAATGAGATATTCATGAACAAGCATCAAGTGAGGAAACTGATAAGGATTATTAGCAAAAAGATACGAATGGTGGCAAGCAAATTATTTGTTTATGCTCTATCCAACACAGCAGTGAGTTGTAGGATGGTAACTACAAACTCTGCAACCTTCTCTTTTTACTGTCCATAATGAGTTGTTAGACAACAATGTCTGAATCTTTTTCGTTTGCAGTGGTTCCCGTAGCAGCTCACTCAATATTACCTTGCAAAGTACATGATTGGTGGACACGCAATGAAGGTTAAAGTATTTCATCCAGACTACAATGAGCATTGAGATGTCCTAATGAATGCAGTGAAGGATGGACGGGCAGCCATCACAAGGGGCTGGCCTAGAGTTGTGCGCGCATTACGCATGGAGGAGGGCACAATATGGGCATTCCTCTTCACCTTCTCCAGCAACCAGAATGTCTTTCGCCTCTCTCTTTACAGTCTTTAGTACAACTGTGGTTCATCATTATTTACTTGATGTACGTAGTTCTTGATATATGTACTGTGCATCGAATTATGCATTCGTGGTTGAACCTATATTTGTAATAAACATGGTTGGATATGAAATAAGTGATCGCCTACTTTCAAATTCAAAACATGTGATTTTTAAATTAGGGATTACACTGCAAGGGTTTGCGAAAGCCTGTGATAGACGTGGAGATTACACATGTTTCTAGGATCCACTACGTGTGCGATCAATCTCTACTGCACACATGATCAGCCAAGAAAAAACGTGTGCGATTAACAACATCATCGCACATAGTTCTTTCTTATTAAATGTTTGTGATAGTCACCTTATCACACATGCTTCGCAATTATGGGTTGTTTGTTATCTTGTGTGCATCGCAAACGTTTGGTCATAGAAGAACGCGTGCGATAGGTCGATCATCCGACGTGGGTACGACGGATGAATCATGTGGGATGTATTCAAGCTTCGCATACAATTTATAGCGACAACTATGTGCACTCTTACATCAAATCGCATACAGTCGAGGAAAAGTAAATGTGTGTGATTGTCTGCTTCTATAATCGTGAACCGTTTGTGATGGGTCACGCATCATAAACGTAGCACCACAGAATACCGACTGCGATGGTAATCCGAGCACAAACGAGTTGCAAGGATGGAGCATTTCGGGTATTCGAGATATTAGAAACAGTTTAGTAGGGACAACTGTATGCATCAAGGCTCCCTATCCCCGACAGTTTATGGGTCATGTGGGAAGGACCCCCCTATCATAGTCACTCACTTGGAGACGGTTCGAAACACCATCGCAGAAAGGGATTAAAACCGTTTGTATAGCACCTCGATGTACTAGTGCCTCTACTAGACTAACTCGTTGATCAAAGATGGTTAAGGTTTCCTAACCATAGACATGTGTTGTCATTTGATAACGGGATCACATCATTAGGAGAATGATGTGATGGACAAGACCCATCCATTAGCTTAGCATATTGATCGTTCAGTTTATTGCTATTGCTTTCTTCATGTCAAATACATATTCCTTCGACTATGATATTATGCAACTCCTGGATACCGGAGGAATACCTTGTGTGCAATCAAACATCACAACGTAACTGGTTGATCATAAAGATGCTCTATAGGTATCTCCATAAGAGAAAGGTGGCATAGAAGCCAGTCCAGTTCGTTTCACATACGAGGAGTTAGGGTAAGAATATGAATAAGCAGAGAAATTCTTCGAGGACTTATGAACATAATGGTTAGAAGAATAATGCTCATATTCATAGCCCTTAGATCTTCCCTGCAAAACAGACATGTTAGCACGATGATGTTCATATGAGGACTTTGATCCTTTTGAGGAATTTGGTCCATATGAAGAATTTGATCTGGGGTTCCTATTCTTCACAGGTGGTGTCATGATGACATTCACCTGAAGACTTTCAAGGCACCTTTTGGGAACCCAGATTTTCTTCATAGGAGAGTCGTTCCTGCAGTTAGTGCCAACATATCTAGCAAATACTTCACCATTCTGATTTTTGAACATTTTATAGTTGGAGTTAAATGACTCATCAAAAGAATGAGGAGATTCACATGTAAAGCCAGATAAGGTAGATGGATCTCTTGGAGGTCCCTTTGCACAACCCATGAGGTTTTGGGATCTTGCTCGGGCTTCCGATAAGTCCCATCGATGTTAGTTTCCTCTCAAAGGCAATACCCTCTTTCCTAGGGTTCCTGTTGAGATCTGTTTTTTAAGCACATCACAAAGAGTCGGATGCCCTTTGAGGCTTTTGTACATGCCTGTCATATACAATTCCTTCAGCCCTGCATTGTCAGTGATACTAGCAATATCCTCAGATGAGGAATTAGTGATAGTAGATAGGTGAAAAATTTGTAGCAGTAGAAGCATTTGAACATTCAGGTGAAGAATTAGCAGATTCACGTTCAATGCACTTCAAACATGGAGGAATGAATTCTTCCTTAGCAGCGCTGATTTGTTGAGCAAGTAATGAATCACGCTCCTTCTGAAGATCTTCATAACTCACCCTTAGCTTTTCAAGATCTTGCTTTCTTTGAAGAAATTCATAAGAAAGCTTCTCATGATTAGATAAGAGAGTGTTATGATGACTTTGAAGGTTGTCAAACTTAGACTGAAGTCTCTGAAGATTTTCAGTCAAGGTTTTAGTGCGATCCATTTCTTCACCCAACATATCGTCACTTTTGTCTAGCATGTTTTGAACCTTTTCAAAAGCCTTTTGTTGTTTCACAACAATCTTAGCAAGTTTAGAGTAGCTAGGCTTGAGGTTTTCATCAGATTCATCCTCACTTGATTCAGAGGAGGGATATTTGAGTACCTTGGCACCCTTTGCCATGAAGCAATAGGTGGGAGCGTAGTCATCATTATCATCAACCTTGTTGTGGAAGCCATTTTCTTCAGTGTTGAAGATGGACTTGCTGACGAATGCAGTAGAGAGGGCTAGGCTCGCCACACCAGACTCTGACTCCTCAGATGCCTCCTCTTCCTCATGTTCCTCAGACTCAGCCTTAGAGTCCATTTCCTTGCCAATGAATGCCCAAGCCTTCTTAGAGCTGCTCTTCTTGTGAGATGAAGACCTTGAGGATTTTGATGATGAAGACTTTGAAGATTTCTTCTTCTTCGTTGAGTCATTAGAACTGTAATCCTTGTATTTCTTCTTCTTTGATTCCATTTCCCACTTAGGACAATCTTGAATGTAGTGACTAGGTTTCTTGCATTTGTGGCATAGCCTCTTCTTGTAGTCACGAGATGAAGAATCGTCACTCCTTGAGGATTTTCCAAAGCGACCACGCCTTGAGAACTTCTGAAATTTCTTCACTAGCAATGCTAGCTCCTAGCTCAGTTCTTCAGGATCACCAAGGCTGCTGCCCGAACCTTCACCTTCAGATTCAGAGACTGCCTTGGACTTCAGGGCGCCTGATCTGCCATAGCTCGAACCATAGAGATCTCTCTTCTCAGCAAGCTGGAACTCATGAGTGTTTAGCCTTTCGAGGATATCAGCGGATCAAGTGACTTGTAATCTCCACGTTCTTGTATCATCAGTGCCAGAGTATCAAATGAGGAATCAAGCGATCTCAGCAATTTCTTCACCACCTCATGGTCGGTGATGTCAGTGGCACCAAGTGCTTGAACCTCATTCGAGATGTCAGTGAGGCGATCGAAGGTTTGCTGAACATTTTCATTGTCGAGTCTTTTGAAGCGGTTGAAGAGATTGCAAAGAACGTCAACTCGAGAGTCACGCTGAGTTGAGACTCCTTCATTCACTTTGGACAGCCTATCCGAGATAAACAGCGGTTTCCAAGGCACTCACTCTGCCATCTGCCCTTTACTCGAGATGGCCACATATGATGTTCTTAAGCAGGAATCGAGTTGCTTGAATCTCTTCACATCGTGACACTCACGGAAGGTGTGAGAGAGAACACCATTTTCCACAACATACCGGAGATCGTTATCAATTGCCTCAAGATGCATTCGCATCTTATTCTTCGATGAGGGGTAGTCCGTCCCATCAAAGGTAGGACACCCAGCAGAGACCTTGATCATACCTGTGGTCGACATAACTAAAACTCCAGACGGTTAAACCAAAATCACACGAACAAGGAGTACCTTGCTCGATACCAATTGAAAGTGCATTAAGTCGACTAGAGGGGTGAATAGGTGATTTTATGAATTCTTCTTGAGGAATTTCAGGGTGAGGAAATTCCTAAGAGAAGAACTACTTTGCGGAATAAGTACTCGGATGCAAACATAACAGAACATAAGCATGGTCATCATGATAAAATGAAAACACATACGAATGCGAAGCGTAAACACGGGATACAGGATGAAGACAAATAGGTGAAGAAATTGAGCTGAGGAAATTGTGAAAGTCTTGATCAAAAGTCTTCAAGCAGATATGAACAAGCACACAACACGGTAATGAGGAAATGAAAGAGTTGAGGAAATAGAACCATTAGGCTTGATGAAGAGAATGATTTGGTAGATCAGTTCCAACTGCTGTGATGTACGTCTGATTGGAGCGGCTAGGTATTTAAACCTGAGGACACAGATCCGGACACCAGATCCTCACCATATTCTCCTTGAGCTAAGGTCACACAGACCTCACCCAATCACTCATGGTAAGTCTTCAGGTGACTTCCAAACCTTCACAAACTCGGTCACTCGGCGATCCACAATTTCCTCTTGGATGCTCTAGACTATGACGCCTAACCGTCTGGAAGATGCACAGTCTTGAAAGGTAACAAGCATCGGATCCACTCAGGATCAATCTCTTCAGTGATGCTCAATCACTTTGGGTTTGTAGGTGTTTGGGTTTGGGTTTTCCTCAATTGATGATTTTCGCTCAAAGTCCTCGGAGGATGCGATGCTCTCAAATGACAAGTGTCGGTTCCTCACGGAGCAGCCAACCAGCTAGTGGTTGTAGGGGGGCGGCTATTTATAGCCTAGGGAGCAGCCCGACATGATAAGACATAAATGCCCTTCAATGATATGACCGTTAGGTGGGTAGATATTTTGGGACAGCTAGCACGTAGCACAGTACGGTCAGAAATTTGACTATCAAATTCCTCAGGGCTATCATGTTCCTAGCTTGTAGGCAATCCGCACTGGCGAATTCCTAACTCCTCAGTCAGAACAAATTCCTCAGAGACCAGAAGAACTTCGTCTCTGTCATTGAAGAAATTGGTGAGGCTGTATGAGATTTCAATGGCTTCACTCGAAGGGATTGGTAGGTGTAGGATTTTGAGTTGAGCATCACATGGAAATTTTTCCTTAGTATTTCCTCGACCCCCTTTAACAGTACGGTGTTTCCTATGACTCAAGAAAGAGAAAATCAAACTACGAAAAAAAGTCTTCCCGCTTCATGTTTCTCGTATGAAATTCAAGTCTTCAAGGTCACACCAATTTCTTCACTTTCAAAGTCTTCAGAAATCCAAAGTCTTCAATCGAAGAACTTCATTCTTAGGGGTCAACTTTCTCTGTAAATATCAAACTCCTCATAGACTTATAGACCTGTGTACACTCACAAACGCATCAGTCCCTTAACCTATAAGTCTTCAATACACCAAAATCACTAAGGGGCACTAGATGCACTTACACTAATGGGCCAAAGGGGGGGGACAGATCAGCCCCTGGTGCGCCCCTTCCTTGGACAACGGGCCCTAGGGAAAGGAAAGGGGAGGGGAGGCCCCTCCTTCCTTTCCCTCCTCAAGTGGGAAAGGAAAGGGGGTGGGGCGCCACCCTCCCCTGCCTTTCCCCCGCACTTATACAAGGCAGGGGGAGGGCGCTGCTTGGGAGAGACCCCAAGTAGGATTCCTTCTACTTAGGCGCCCCTTTGGCTGCTCCTCCTTCCAACCACATATATATATATATATATATATATATATATATATATATATATATATATATATATATATATATATATATATATATATATATATATATATATATATATATATATATATATATATGTGGGAGGGGTGCCTAGCACACAACAGACAATTGCCTAGCCGTGTGCGGCGCCCCCCTCCACCGTTTACACCCCGATCATATTTTCGTAGTGCTTAGGTGAAGCCCTGCGGAGATCACTTCACCATCACCATCACCACGCCGTCGTGCTGCCGGAACTCATGTACTATCTTGCCGTCTTGCTGGATCAAGAAGGCGGAGGACGTCACTGAGCTGAATGTGTGTAGAACGCGGAGGTGTCGTACGTTCGATACTTGATCGGTTGGAGCGCGAAGAAGTTCGACTACATCAACCACGTTGTTAAACTCTTCCGCTTACGGTCTACGAGGGTACGTAGACACACTCTCCCCCTTCGTTGCTATGCATCTCCATGGATAAATCTTGCGTGTGCGTAGATTTTTTGTTTGTTTTCAATGCAATGTTTCCCAATAGTGGCATCATGAGCCAGGTCTATTCGTAGAAGATATGCATGAGTAGAACACAAAGAGTTGCGGGCGGTGATAGTCATACTGCTTACCACTAACGTCTTATTTTGATTCGGCAGTATTGTGGGATGAAGCGGCCTGGACCAACCATACATGTCCACGCACATGAGACCGGTTCCACCGACTGACATGCAACTAGTTTTGCATAAAGGTGGTTGGCGTGTGTCTATTTCTCCTACTTTAGTTGAATCGAAATTGACTGCGGCCGGTCCTTGAAGAAGGTTAAAACAACAAACTTGATGAATCACCGTTGTGGTTTTATGCGTAGGTAAGAACAGTTCTTGCTAGAAGCTCGTAGCAGCCACGTAAAACTTGCAACAACAATGTAGAGGACGTCTAACTTGTTTTTGCAGGGCATGTTGTTATGTGATATGGTCAAGATATGATGTGATATATGTTCATGTATGAGATGATCATGTTTTGTAATATCGACAACTGGCAGGATCCTTAGGTTTGTCTCTTTATTGTATGAAGTGCAAGTGCCATGTAATTACTTTACTTTATCACTATGCGTTAGCGATAGTTGTAGAAGCAATAGTTGGCGTGACGACCTCGATGCAACAACGCAACGATGGAGATCAAGGTCTCGAGCCGATGACGATGGAGATCATGACGATGCTTTGGAGATGGAGATCAAAAGCACAAGATGACGATGGCTATATCATGTCACATATTTTGATTGCATGTGATGTTTCTCCTTTATGCATCTTATTTTTCTTAGAACGACAGTAGCATTATAAGATGATCCCTTCACTTAATTTCAAGATAAAAGTGTTCTCCCTGAGTATGCACCGTTGCTACAGTTCGTCGTTTCGAGACACTACGTGATGATCGGGTGTGATAGACTCTACGTTCACTATATAGTGCCCAGTGATAGTTGTTGTTTTTTGCTTGTTTTTTACTTCACAGAAAATCAATACCAAATGGACTCCAAACGCAACAAAAGTTTTTGGAGATTTTTTCTGGACCAGAAGACACCTGTTGGGGCAAAGAAGTACCAGAGGGGGGCTCCAAGGGGAGCACAACCCACTAGGGCGCGCCTGGGCAGGCGCGCCCAGGTGGGTTGTGCCCGCCTCGCTGGCCTCCCGCACCACCTCTTTGCTCTATAAATACCCCAATATTCCAAAAACCCTATGGGAGTCGACGAAAATCAATTCCAGCCGCCGCAAGTTCCAGAACCACCTGATCCAAGCTAGACACCATCACGGAGGGGTTCATCATCCTCATTGATGCCTCTCTGATGATGCGTGAGTAGTTCATTGTAGACCTACGGGTCCGTAGTTAGTAGCTAGATGGCTTCCTCTCTCTCTCTCTCTCTCTCTCTCTCTCTCTCTCTCTCTCTCTCTCTCTCTCTTTTGATTCTCAATACAATGGTCTCTTGGAGATCTATTTGATGTAACTCTTTTTGCGGTGTGTTTGTTGGGATCCGATGTACTTTGAGTTTATGATCAGATCTATGTTTTTATCCATGAAAGTTATTTGAGTCTTTTGATCTCTTATATGCATGATTACTTACATCCTCGTATTTCTTCTTCAAATCTTTGGTTTAGTTAGGCCATCTATATTGTTTCTTCTTCCCCTAAGAAGAGGTGCTTTGTGATGGGTTCGATCTTACGGTGCTTGATCCCAGTGACAGAAGGGGAACCGACATGTATGTATCGTTGCTATTAAGGATAACAAGATGGGGTCTATTTCTACATAAATAGATCTTTTCTACATCATGTCATCATTCTTATTGCATTACTCTGTTGCTCCATGAACTTAATACACTAGATGCATGATGGATAGTGGTCGATGTGTGGAGTAATAATAGTAGATGCAGGCAGGAGTCAATCTACTAATCTTGGATGTGATGCCTATATAATGATCGTTGCCTAGATATCGTCATGATTATTTGAAGTTCTATCAATTGCCCAACAGTAATTTTTTTACCCACCGTATGCTATTTTTCTCGAGAGAGGCCACTAGTGAAATCTACGCCCCCCGGGTCTCTTCTTTATTATATTTGCCTTCGAGATCTATTTTTATTTGCTTTTATTTTCAGATCTATTAATCCAAAAACACAAAATTACCTTGCTGCAATTTATTGTTATTTATTTTATCTCACATTCCCGCGAGATCTATTTATGCAATCTACTACAATTTTCCCTATCTTTTTACACATGAGGGATTGACAACCCCTCTCTTACGTCAGGTTGCAAGTATTTGTTCTTTGTGTGCAGGAGCCGTTCATGTGGTGTTGCGTGGTTCTCCTACTAGTTCGATAACCTTGGTCCCATCACTGAGGGAAATACCTACCCTAGTTGTGCTGCATCATCCCTTCCTCTTTGGGGAAATACCGACGTAGTTCAAGCCACATCAATGATCAACATAAAGATGTTCACCATTGATGACTACCCCATCTCACGTGATGATCGGACATGGGTTAGTTGATCTGGATCATGTATCACTTAGATAACTTGAGGGATGTTTATTTAAGTGGGAGTTCTTAAGTAATTCGATTAATTGAACTTAATTTATCATGAACTTAGTCTTATAGTTTTGCATATCTATGTAGATCAATAGCTCGCAATATAGCTCCCCTATTTTTGATATGTTCATAGAGAAAACTAAGTTGAAAGATGATAGTAGAAATAAAGCGGACTAGGTCCGTGATCTAAGGATTATCCTCATTGCTGCAAAGAAGAATTATGTCCTTGATGCACCGCTAGGTGACAGACCTATTGCAGAAGCAAACGTTATGAACGTCTGGCAAGCTCAATATGATGACTACTTGATAGTTTAGTGCACCATGCTTTACGGCTTAGAACTGGACTTCAAAAACGTTTTGAACGCCACGGAGCATATGAGATGTTCCAAGAGATGAAATTGGTATTTCAGACTCATGCCCATGTCGAGAGGTATGAGACCTCTACTTTGCCTACAATATGGAGGAGAATAGCTCAGCCAGTGAGCATGTGCTCAGAATGTCTGGGCACTACAATCGCTTGAATCAAGTGGTAATCTTCCAGATAAGATAGTGATTGATAGAGTTCTCTAGTCATTATCAGCAAGCTACTAGAACTTTGTGATGAACAATAATATGCAAGGGATGACGAAAACGATTCTCGAGCTCTTCGCGATGCTAAAATCAGCGAAGATAGAATCAAGATAGAGCATCAAATGTTGATGGTTAACAAGACCACTAGTTTCAAGAAAAAGTGCATGGGAAAGAAAGGGAGCTTCAAGAAGAATGGCAAGCAAGTTGCCACTCCCATGGAGAAGCCCAAAGCTAGACCCAAGCCTGAAACTGAGTGCTTCTACTGCAAAGGAAATGGTCACTGGAAGTGGAACTGCCCCAAATACTTGACGGATAAGAAGGATGGCAGAGTGAATGAAAGTATATTTGAATATTGATGTGTACCTTACTAGTGTTCATAGTAGCCCCTGGGTATTCGATATCGGTTCAATTACTGAGATTAGTAACTAGAAACAGGAGTTGCAGAATAAACAGAGACTAGTTAAGGACGAGCTGACGATATGTGTTGGAAATGATTCACAGGTTGATACGATCACCATCGCACACTCCCTCTACCTTCGGGATTAGAGTTCAAACCTAAATAAATGTTATTTGGTGTTTGCCTTGAGCATGAATATGACCGGATCATGTTTATTGCAATATGGTTATTCAATAATTGTTATTCTGTTTACATGAATAAAACCTTCTATGGTCATACACCCAATATGAATGGTTTATTTAATCTTGATCGTAGTGATACACATATTCATAATATTGATGCCACAATATGCAAAGTTGATAATGATAGCGCAACATACTTGTGGCACTGTTGTTTAGGTCATATTGGTGTAAAGCGCATGAAGAAACTCCATATGGATGGACTTTTGGAATCACTTGATTATGAATCATTTGATACTTGTGAACCATGCCTCATGGGAAAGATGACTAAAACTCCGTTCTTCGGAATAATGGAGCGAGTAATAACTTATTAGAAATAATGCATACCGATGTATGCGGTCCAATGAGTGTTGAAGCACATGGCGGGTATCATTATTTTCTGACCTTCACAGATGATTTGAGTAGGCATGGGTATATCTACTTAATGAAACACAAGTCTGAAATATTTGAAAAGTTCAAAGAATTTCAGAGTGAAGTGGAGAATCATCGTAACAAGAAAATAAAAGTTTCTACGATCTGATCACGGAGGCGAATATTTGAGTTACAAGTTTGCCTTCATTTAAAACAATGTGGAATTGTTTCACAAACTCATGCCACCTGGAACACCACAGCGTAATGGTGTGTCCGAACATCGTAACCGCACTTTATTAGATTGGTGCGATCTATGGTGTCTCTTACCGATTTATCACTATCATTTTGGGGTTATGCATTAAAGACAGCCGCATTTGCGTTAAATAGGGCACCGTCTAAATCCGTTGAGACGACATCGTATGAACTGTGGTTTGGCAAGAAACATAAAGCTGTCATTTCTGAAAAATTTGGGGTTGCGATACTTATGTCAAAAGGCTTCAGCCTGATAAGCTCGAACCCAAATCAGAGAAGTGCGTCTTCATAGGATACCCTAAGGAAATAATTAGGTACACCTTCTACCACAGATCCGAATGCAAGATCTTTGTTGCCAAGAATGGCACATTTCTAGAGAAGGAGTTTCTCTCGAAAGAAGTGAGTAGGAGGAAAGTAGAACTTGATGAGGTAATTGTACCTTCTCTCGATGAAAGTAGCACATCATAGAAAACCGTTCCAATGATGCCCACACCAACTAGAGAGGAAGCAAATGATAATGATCATGAAACTTCAGATCAAGTTGCTACCGAACCTCCTAGGTCAACCAGAGCACCATCTACACGAGAGTGGTATGGTAATTCTGTTCTGGAAGTCATGTTACTAGACCAAGGCGAACCTATGAACTATGAAGAAGCTATGATGAGCCTAGATTCTGATAAATGGCTTGAGGCCATGAAATCTGAGATAGGATCCATGTATGAGAACAAAGTGTGAACTTTGGTGGACTTGCCCGATGATCGGCAAGCCATTGAGAATAAATGGATCTTCAAGAAGAATATAGACGCTGATGATAATGTCACCATCTACAAAGCTCGACTTGTTGCGAAAGGTTTTCGACAAGTTCAAGGAGTTGACTACGATGATACCTTCTCACCCGTAGCGATGCTTAAGTCAGTCCGAATCATGTTAGCAATTGCCACATTTTATAATTATGAAATCTGGCAAATGGATGTCAAAAACTGCATTTCTTAATGGATTTCTTAAAGAAGAGTTGTATATGATGCAACCAGAAGGTTTTGTCGATCCTAAAGGTGCTAACAAAGTGTACAAACTCTAGCGATCCATCTATGGACTGGTGCAAGCATCTCAAAGTTGGAATATACGATTTGATGAGGTGATCAAAGCATATGGTTTTATACAGACTTATGGTGAAGCCTGTATTTACAAGAAAGTGAGTGGGAGCTCTGTAGCATTTCTGATATTATATGTGGATGACATATTGTTGATCGGAAATGATATAGAATTTCTGGATAGCATAAAAGGATACTTGGATAAGAATTTTTCAATGAAAGACCTCGGTGAAGCTTCTTATATATTGGGCATCAAGATCTATGGAGATAGATCAAGATGCTTGATAGGACTTTAACAAAGTACATACCTTGATAAAGTTTCGAAGAAGTTCAAAATGGACCAGTCAAAGAAAGGGTTCTTGCCTGTGTTGAGTAAGACTCAAAACGTGACCACGGCAGAATATATAGAGAGAATGAAAGTCATTCCCTATGCCTCAGTCATAGGTTCTATAATGTATGCCATGCTGTGTACCAGACCCATTGTGTGCCTTGCCATGAGTTTGACAAGGGGGTACAATAGTGATCCCGGAGTAGACCACTGGACAACGATCAAAATTATCCTTAGGTACCTAAAGTGGACTAAGGAAATCTTTCTCAATTATGGTGGTGATAAAGAGTTTGTCGTAAAGAGTTACGTCGATGCAAGCTTTGACACCGACCCGGATGACTCTGAGTCTCGATTTGGATACATATTGAAAGCGGGAGCAATTAGGTAGAGTAGCTCCATGCAGAGCATTGTAGACATAGAAATTTACAAAATACATACAGATCTGAATGTGACAGACCCATTGACTAAACCTCTCTCTCAAGCAGAACATGATCACATCTTAGCACTCTTGGGGTGTTAATCACATGGCGATGTGAACCAGATTATTGAATCTAGTAAACTCTTTGGGTGTTGGTCACATGGCGATGTGAACTATGGGTGTTAAATCACATGGTGATGTGAACTAGATTATTGACTCTAGTGCAAGTGGGAGACTGCTGGAAATATGCCCTAAAAGCAAAAATAAAATGATTATTATTATATTTCTAGATCATGATATAGGTTTATATTCATGCTAGAATTGTATTGCTCGAAAACTTAAATACATGTGTGAATATATAAACAAATACCGTGTCCCTAGTAAGCCTCTACTAGACTAGCTCATTGATCAAAGATGGTTAAGGTTTCCTAACCATAGACATGTGTTGTCATTTGATAACGGGATCACATCATTGGGAGAATGATGTGATGGACAAGACCCATCCGTTAGCTTAGCATATTGATCGTTCAGTTTATTGCTATTGCTTTCGTCATGTCAAATGCATCTTCCTTCGACTATGAGATGATGCAACTCCCGGATACCGAAGGAATACGTTGTGTGCTATCAAACGTCACAATGTAACTGATTGATCATAAATATGCTCTACAGGTATCTCCGAAGGTGTTTGTTGAGTTGGCATAGATCAAGACTAAGATTTGTCACTCCGAGTATCGGAGAGGTATCTCTGGGCCCTCTCCGTAATACACATCAGAAGCTTGCAAGCAAATGACTAAGGAGTTTAGTCACGAGGTGATGTATTATGGAACGAGTAAAGAGAGTTGCCGGTAACGAGATTGAACTAGGTATGAAGATACCGACGATCGAATCTCGGGCAAGTAACATATACCGATGGACAAAGGGAATTCGTGTGTTGTCATAGCGGTTCGACCGATAAAGATCTTCGTAGAATATGTAGGAGCCAATATGGGCATCTAGGTTACGCTATTGGTTATTATTTGGAGAGGTGTAGCGACCGGACCGAATGGATCCGATCTACGTGCTCGATGTCATCCTGGATCGATGTCTTGACACCACACAGTACTTGAAGGATTTATTGCGAGTAGCAATCACACACTTATTACATCGTTGTCCACAAGGGAACTTATTACAATAATATGGCTTAAGGCCATCTAATAATAACAGCGGAAGGCTTGGAATATAAGGAGTCCATCAACTACCATTCGAGTATAGAACCACGACCACACCTTACCGAAAAGTCTTGATGAGGACATCAATACCATTGTTACACCCACAGCCCCTCTTTGCTACATATCTTTGGACCAATTACTAGAGCTCGCATACGCCAATTAAATTATCGGTACTTTCGTTTCTTGGTAATGATTCTAATGTTCATGAGAATATGATGCTGCCTAAATTGGATACATTTGTTTTGCTTACAAATGAAGGCCCTAGCTTGGAGAAGGATGGACATTGGAGCAAGAACAAGCATGGAGATAATGCCATGCATAGAGGAACAAACGGAGTTACAAGTGATGATTTCGGGACTTTGAAGCCACCATAATGGGTGCATGAAGCCTTGGACGAAATATACAAGATGCTACTTCATAAATGTCGTCCGAGGCTATTCTAGGTGCTGCGTCACCTTATTATTGGGCCAGGCCCATGTAATTTCGAAATAATTAAGTATAGGCTGTTTTTAGAGTCCGTATGTGTGGGGAAACAAGAGTTAGGGTTGATTTGGACCCCTCCACCAAGGGCCACGAAATTCCCCTCTTCCTCCATATATACAGCCCTTAGGGCACCGTTTAGACCTTAGGTTTTGTTTAGATTAAAAGTTCGCCATAGCTGCAACTTGGCGTGCCGTTTGTGTTCAACGACCGGACAAAGCGTCCACAGAACCCCACCTTGATCAATAAAGCTTTCATCTTATATTCGCAATATCCAGATTGCAATCTCGGTTTCTTGCTTGTTCTTCGTTTGCTCGCGAGAAGCAGGCCCTCGTGGTCGAGTTGATCGTGCTCGGCGTGGTCAATAACCCTCGGAAGTTGGTTTAGCGATTGCTAAGGCGCGACGTCTCGCACGATCGTGGTCGGATCGTCAAGGTCGACTCCCACGAAGCGATAACCACCATCTCATCGAAACATCGGGACACCTTTGCCTCTATCAAGTGGTATCAGATTTCCGGGTTGCTCGGTGAGATTTTCCAGTTTTTCGTAGTTTAGATCGAGTCATTCTTCATACCTATTGTCCACGAAAAAGCCACAAAAAAATTAGGGTTAGTTCATCATATCCGAACCAATCGAGCCTTTGCATAATCTTTTTAGGGTTTTGCTTTGTTGAATTTGCGGTTGCATCGTCGTGTCAAGTTCTTTGGTCTTAGAGTCTAGTCTTTTAGAGTTTGAGTTACGGTCATAAGTTGTCACTTGCTGCGCTTTCATCATCATCGCCTTGCCATCTACCACCATTGCTTTTCCGCCACCGCTCTGAATCCGTATCCATCTACCACCACCAATCCGTATCCATATACCACCACGCTACCATATACCACCACATTTGTCATATACCACCACCATATATCCACCACCAATCCGAGTTTTCTCATATTAGGTTTGTTTTGAGATCCATCTAGTTTCGATTCGTGTTTCCTTGCGGAGTAGGTTTGGAAAAAAAAAAAAAGTCTGAAACCATAGAAAGTTTAGGCCCAAAATTTTCCAAAAGCGTACTTGTCAAAAAATTTACGGCTACCCTATTTTTAGGTGTTTCTAAGTGGATTGAGGCGATCGCCGTTATAGAAAGTTTTTTGACCCGTTTCAGTTTTTGGGTCGGGCGGTCAAAAAAAAAAAATTTTAGTCGAAAAAATTTCGTGCCCATCTGTCGGTTTGACACAGGAAGAGTTTTGAGACACTCGCCATTATAGTGTTTTTCGCAAAAAAAAAAAAAAAAAAAAAAAAAAAAAAAAAAAAAAAAAAAAAAAAAAAAAAAAAAAATTCAGTGTGCTTTTCCGTTGTTTCCGTGCAGCGCCGTGATTTTGTTAGTGTTCTAGGCTCGCGTCTCTAGCACGGTCTAGCCTAGGACCAGACCTGATCACGTCGTTGGCGTTTATTCAACTTTGCATCTCTGAATTGATTATTCTTGACCCTTTTGCTACCATATTATAAGCCTTCCCAGCTCCACATACATCTACATCGTGCGTTTGACTCTCCACAGTAATCGCTCTATCCAAGCTTTGAGAGTTTTGACTACATCGGTTTGCGATCACCTTTCTTCTTCTTGGGTAGGCTGGTAAGAATTTGAGATTTGCTTGTGGTGTGTTTGTCCACCACACCACCACCACCACTTCCTAGTAGTCTGTCGAATCATATTCTTGTGTGTTTCTATTCTGCTAACCATGGCAGGATCACAAGCCAGCGAGGTATTTGGGAGAACATGACAAACAAAGCGCTACATGATAAGTTTCAACAAATGATGAGTGGGCGGTGGACGATGTGCTAAATAGATTTGAAGAGGCCATGGAGAAGATAGATGGCATTGAGAAGGCGTTGAAACAAAGCTCGATATCAAGTTTAATGAATTGCTCGTGCGTCTACCACCACCACCACCGGCTGCACCTAACGCACCTCTACTACAACAACACGGACTACCTCCACATGTGAAACAGCCCTCCATGAGCTTCCGTGTCCCTCTTGACTGGCCAAGCTGCTTTGGTCTTCTTTGTTGATATACGTGGCTCCTGCTGCTGCGGTGGGGAGGATGATTATGTGAGAGCTTACGAGGATGAGGTTGATCAACATCGAACTACGTGCAACCACCGGCACCACAACCACCGGTCGTCCACATGCAAATAATGGCAATGTTGGGCTCCCCTTGAGTGCGAGATCATGACCATCTCCCTAAACTGAAATTGAATATTCCACCATTTGAGGGTAGATATGTTCTGATATATATCTTACTTGGGAATTAGAAACTGAACAACGATTTACATGTTTACAATATCACGAGGAGAGGCGTGTTCTGCTGCTTTGTTTGTGCTTTCACTAGCTTTGCATGTGTTTGGTGGTGCGAACATTGTAGATTATATCTGTTCCACTACTTGGGCTGCTTTGAAAACTGCTATGCGTACTCGTTGGGTTCCACCATATTATCAGCGTGAATTACTTCAAAAATTGCAGCGCTTAAGACAAGGAAAAAATTCGGTGAAGAATATTATCGGGAATTACAAAGCTGGCTTGATTAGATGTGGTATTGTTGAGGAGAATGAAGCTATGCTTGCACGTTTTACGGGTGGATTAAATAGAGATTCAAACCATTCTAGACTACAAGGATTATAATAATATCACTCGATTATTCCATCTTGCTTGTAAAGCTGAGCGTGAAGTCTTGAGGATCGGCAGGCGTTGGCGCGGACTAACTTTTCTGCAGGTCGACCTTCATCATGGACACCACGTGCATCATCTACTTCCACACGTTCTACTACACGGCACCTCCGTCGGCTGCCACCTCAACCGTGATACAAGAAAGCAGGCACAACCACCACTATCGCCAAGAGCACACTGCTTTGGGCCTACAGAGCTCTTCTTCTTCCATGGCGTCAGCAGGGCACACAAGTGATATTATTTGTCGTCGTTGTAAGGAAGAGGACATTTTTGAGAGAATGCCAATCTCAGCGTGTGATGATTGCTCACGAGGATGGTGGGTATGAGTCCGCTAGTGACTATGATGAAGAGACTTTGGCTCTTATTACACATGAAGAACACGGTGGAGATGATTACGATCTTGAGGCGCAATACATGGCTCTTGAAGATCTTGGCGGTATGAATGTTTAGTTGCTCAACGTGTTTTGAGTGTGCAGGTTACACAAGTGAGCAAAATCGGAGGCATAACTTGTTCCATACAAAGGGAGTTGTGAAGGAGCGTTCTATTAGCGTCATCATAGATGGAGGAGCTGCAACAACTTGGCTAGCATGGATATGGTGGAAGCTTTCTCTCACCACAAGACCACATCCACATCCTTACTACATCCAATGGTTCAACAACAGCGGCAAGGTTAAGGTAACACGTCTTTGTTAGTGTGCATTTTAGTATCTCTACATATCTGATTATGTTGATTGTGATGTGGTACCTATGCAAGCATGTTCCTTATTACTTGGTAGACCATGGCAATTTGATAAAATTCTGTACACCATGGTAGAAACAATCAGTATACTCTTGTTCACAAGGATAAAAATATTACTTTGCTTCCTATGACTCTGATTCCATTTTGAAAGATGATATTAATAGAGCTAATAAAGCAAAACAGGAGAAAAATAAGAGTGAAAATCAGATTGTGGCAAAAGAATTTGAGCAACAAATGAAGCCTAATAATAAACCATCTAATGTTGCTACGAAATTAAACTGAAAAGTGCATGTTTATTTGCCACCAAATCTGATATTGATGAGCTAGATTCTAGCAAATCTGTTTGCTATGCTTTTGTGTGCAAAGAGGCATTATTTTCATTCGAGGGCGTGCCTTCCTCTTTGCCCCTACTGTCACTAACATTTTGCGGGAGTTAGCTAATGTCTTCCCACAAGGCGTGCCACAGGATTACCACCTATTCGAGGATTGAGCATCAAATTGACTTAATTCGGTGCATCGCTACCAACCGCGCACCATACCGTACCAATCCGGAGGAGGCGAAGGAGATTATCGTCAAATCGAGGAGCTGCTCGACAAAGGTTATATCTGCGAATCTCTTAGTCCTTGTCTTTGTTCCTATTATACTAGTGCCTAAAAAGGATGGTGCGTCGGCGTATGTGTGTTGATTGTAGAGGCATTAATAATATTACTATTAGTTATCGTCATCCTATTCCTAGGCTAGATGATATGCTTGATGAATTAAGTGGCTCTACAATATTCTCCAAAGTTGATTTGCGTAGTGGATACCATCAAATTCGTATGAAATTGGGAGATGAATGGAAAACAGCATTTAAAACTAAGTTTGGATTATATGAGTGGTTAGTCATGCCTTTTGGGTTAACTAATGCACCTAGTACTTTCATGAGATTAATGAGCGAAGTTTCGTGCTTTCATTGGACGATTTGTGGTAGTTTACTTTGATGATATCTGATTTATAGCAAATCTTTGGAAGAACATTTGGAACATTTCGTGCTGTTTTTAATGCTCTCGTGATGCACGTTTGTTTGGTAACCTTGGGAAGTGCACCTTTTGCACCGACCGAGTATCTTTTCTTGGCTATGTTGTTACTCCACGAGGGAATTGAAGTTGATAAAGCCAAGATTGAAGCTATTGAGAGTTGGCGCAGCCCAAAGCGGTCACACAAGTGAGGAGTTTTCTTGGACTCGCTGGTTTCTATAGGCGTTTTGTGAGAGACTTTAGCACCATTGCTGCACCTCTCAATGAGCTTACAAAGAAGGATGTGCCTTTTGTTTGGGGTACCATACGGGAAGAAGCCTTCACGGTATTGAAAGATAAGTTGACACATGCTCCTTTACTCCAACTTCGACTTTAATAAGACTTTTGAGCTTGAATGTGATGCTAGTGGAATTGGATTAGGAGGTGTGTTATTACAAGATAGCAAACCTGTTGCATACTTTTACGAAAAATTGAGTGGGCCTAGTCTGAACTATTCTACTTATGACAAAGAATTATATGCTCTTGTTAGGACTTTAGAGACATGGCAACATTATTTATGGCCCAAAGAATTTGTTATACATTACGATCATGAATCTTTGAAACATATTAAAAGTCAAGCTAAACTGAATCGTAGACATGCTAAATGGGTTGAATTCATTGAGACTTTCCCTTATGTCATTAAACACAAGAAGGGTAAAGAAAATGTTATTCTTGATGCTTTGTCTCGTCGATATACTATGCTTTCACAACTTGACTTCAAAATATTTGGTTTGGAGACCATCAAAGATCAATATGTGCATGATGCTGATTTTAAAGATGTAATGCAGAATTGTAAAGAGGAAGAACATGGAACAAGTTAGTTATTAATGATGGTTTTGTGTTCGTGCTAACAAGCTATGCATTCTGCTAGCTCTGTTAGTCTTTTGTTGTTGCGGGAGGCGCATGGAGGAGGATTAATGGGACACTTTGGCGTGAAGAAGGCGGAGGATATACTTGCTACACATTTCTTTTGGCCAAAGATGAGGCGGGATGTTGAGCGTTTTGTTGCTCATTGCACTACATGTCAAAAAGCTAAGTCACGACTCAATCCTCATGGTTTATATATGCCTTTGCTGTGCCTAGTGTTCCTTGGGAGGATATATCTATGGACTTTGTTTTAGGTTTACCTCGAACAAAGAAGGGAGGATAGCATATTTGTTGTCGTGGATAGATTCTCGAAAATGGCACACTTTATACCATGTCATAAAAGCGATGATGTTGTTAATGTTGCTGATTTGTTCTTTCGTGAAATTATTAAGCTTGCATGGTGTGCCAAATACTATTGTTTCAGATCGTGATACTAAATTTCTTAGCCACTTTTGGAGATGTTTATGGGCTAAGTTGGGGACTAAACTGCTTTTTAGTACTACTTGTCACCCCCAACTGATGGACAAACTGAAGTAGTCAATAGAACATTGTCTACTATGCTTAGGGCTGTTTTGAAGAATAATAAGAAAATGTGGGAAGAATGCTTGCCTCATATTGAATTTGCTTATAATCGTTCATTGCATTCTACTACTAAGATGTGCCCTTTTGAAATTGTGTATGGCTTCCTACCTCGTGCACCTATTGATTTGTTGCCTCTTCCATCTTGGAGAAGGTTAATTTTGATGCTAAAGAACGTGCTGAATTGATTTTAAAAATGCATGAGATAACTAAGGAAAACATTGAGCGTATGAATGCTAAATATAAACTTCTTTGGAGATAAGGGTAGAAAACATGTTGTCTTTGCACTGGAGATCTTGTTTGGTTACATTTGCGTGAGATAGGTTTCCTAATTTGCATAAATCAAAGCTAATACCACGTCTTGATGGTCCATTTAAGGTGTTAGAAAATAAATGATAATGCATATAAACTTGAGCTGCTGCAGATTTTGGGGTTAGTCCACTTTTAACATTGCAGATTTGAAGCCTTATTTGGGTGAGGAATATGAGCTTCCGTCGAGGGCGACTTCATTTCAAGAAGGGAGGATGATGAGGACATCAATACCATTGTTACACCCACAGCCCCTCTTGCTACATATCTTGGACCAATTACTAGAGCTCGCATGCGCCAATTAAATTATCGGTACTTTCGTTTCTTGGTAATGATTCTAATGTTCATGAGAATATGATGCTGCCTAAATTGGATACATTTGTTTTGCTTACAAATGAAGGCCCTAGCTTGGAGAAGGATGGACATTGGAGCAAGAACAAGCATGGAGATAATGCCATGCATAGAGGAACAAACGGAGTTACAAGTGATGATTTCAGGACTTTGAAGCCACCATAATGGGTGCATGAAGCCTTGGACGAAATATACAAGATGCTACTTCATAAATGTCGTCCGAGGCTATTCTAGGTCTTCGTCACCTTATTATTGGGCAGGCCCATGTAATTTCGAAATACTTAAGTATAGGCTGTTTTTAGAGTCCGTATGTGTGGGGAAACAAGAGTTAGGGTTGATTTGGACCCCTCCACCAAGGGCCACGAAATTCCCCTCTTCCTCCATATATACAGCCCTTAGGG
Source organism: Aegilops longissima (assembly GCA_021605205.1). Classification (NCBI taxonomy): domain Eukaryota; kingdom Viridiplantae; phylum Streptophyta; class Magnoliopsida; order Poales; family Poaceae; genus Aegilops; species Aegilops longissima. The sequence continues at coordinate 244,221,236 of CM038680.1, read as the reverse complement.
CACCGTTTAGACCTTGGGTTTTGTTTAGATTAAAAGTTCGCCATAGCTGCAACCCGCGTGCCGTTTGTGTTCAGCGACCGGACAAAGCGTCACAGAACCCCACCTTGATCAATAAAGCTTTCATCTTATATTCGCAATATCCAGTTGCAATCTCAGTTTCTTGCTTGTTCTTCGTTTGCTCGCGGAAGCAGGCCCTCGTGGTCGGAGTTGATCGTGCTCGGCGTGGTCAATAACCCTCGGAAGTTGGTTTAGCGATTGCTAAAGCGCGACGTCTCGCGACGATCGTAGTCGGATCGTCAAGGTCGACTCCCACGAAGCGATAACCACCATCTCATCGAAACATCGGGACACCTTTGCCTCTATCAATGCATAGCGTGAAAGTTGCAGCCAGCAATTGGTCGACACATGGAATATGCCTGGCAATATAACACATAAAACAATGAAGGAATAAGCCTATACTACATGCATATATGGCTGGTGGTAAGGCTCTCTGATTTACATTGCATAAAGCTGATTTTTCCCTACATCAAAGGAATAATTTTATTTAACTATCATGGTGGTTGTTAAACATTGAGAATGGTTGTGACATCCTCAATCCGATTAAAAAGTACTCATCAAAACCCAATAACTTTTATTAGAGGTAACATGTTGAGATTCACATGATATTCAATTACGGATACTCAAATTGTCCATAAGCGGGGACACGGCTAATCATGATTAGTTTATACACTCTGCAGAGGTTTGCGCACTTTTCCCCACAAGACTCGATCGCCTCGCTTGGTTCTCGCACTTCATGGTGTTTGAGAAGCGGATGGCCGAGACATAGTCTTTCGAAGCGCTAGCACCTTACATGTGGGTAGACCGTACCAACCTACATCCCCTACATCAGCTAGCCTACCGTAAGAGTTCGCACAACTTAGTCAACTACGCCAGAGCCCATAATTGGCTTGTGGCTGCACACGGAAGTTTCGGTTTGAATAATCTTATGATCCCTTAGAGCACAGGTGGCGGTCAGAAGAAATCTGAGCAAGTCTGATAGAAACCGGTGCCTCAATCCACCCGGATGTGTGTTTAGGTTGCCACCTTAGATAAACCATTAATTAACAATCTCACATCATCATGGATATTCACTCACCCAATCCCGTCTACTAGCATAGCATGGCATAAACAAGCAAGCGTAGAAGTAACTCCCAAGGTTTCATAAGTAAAAGCAGTAATAGGTACTACCTCAATCTACTTCCATCCCACAATTTAATTAGATCCTAATCATGCAAGTGTTTGAGGAATAGATCTAATGCATAAAAAGCTGGGTATGAGAAGAGTATGATCAAAGTGTTACTTGCCTTGCGATGATCCATGAGACCTAGAGATTGAAGTAACAAGCGGCGCACTCGGGTGATCTAACGCAGACAAACAACAAGCATACAATAAGTACTCATCTAATGCATGGGAAATCTCGAATAAAAGATCTAACGAAAGTTCAACTTAAGAACCACAGTTGCAAAAGAATCGAATCGAAATAAACATCGAAAGTCGAAACTCGAGAGAGAACGACTCGGTTTTGCAATCTGAAACTAGGTCAAAATTTCACAGTAGCAAAACTCTGTGAAAGTAGGTTAGTCGGGCGGTGACCGTTCTTGAAACTCGGTAGCTTGAATCACTGATTAGATAAGCGGCGAAATAAAACAGATTTGAAAATCGGATCTGAAATCGAATCGAGAAAAATAACGGATTAAATCCGATTAAAAGAAAAAGCGACGAGCGGTTTAAATAGCAGACGTTCGTTAACGAAACGAATCCAACGAACACGTTCATTGAAGCGAGCAGTTCGGTGAGCGTTCGTTAAATAAGAAAACCGAAAAAATAAAACCAATCTAGGGTTTTTTTAAAAAAATCGAACATCTTTTTAAAAAAAAACGGATCGGTTTATTAGGGAAACCGGATCGGCGGGGCTACCTCCGTGATCGCTTGTGAGGCTCGGCTGACAGGCTAGAAGTCGGCAGGGTCGGGAGAGGCGGCGGGTCGTGGCAAGGACTCGGCGTCAGCGAGGCAGCAGCGGCGTTCCGTGAGGCGGCGGCTTGGCGGCTTAAGGTGGTGAGTGGGGTGGTCGAGGTGAGGAGAGGCGGCGGCTATTTATGGGAGGGAGGCAGGCGCCTTGGGGGAGGCGAGGCGGCCGTGGTGGGGCGGACTCGGGGCGGCGGTGGCGTCTGTGGCGGGGCTCCGCTTCGAGCGGCCCAGCCTTGAGGAGAGGAGAGGAGGTGGGCAGGCTGGGCAGGGGTGGGCCTGGGCCTTGGCCCGAAGCTGACACGATTTTTTAAATTAAAATTTAAACCAAGCAATTAAAAAAATACCAAATGAACTCAATTTAAATAAAACAAATTTTCCCGACTCCTAAAATGAGTCGAACAAAATGAACTTTTAAAAGCGGCAAACATGCATATATTTTAAAATGCTCATTTTTTGCCTAAACAAAATAAATCTCCCAAAACCAAATTTTTTTTGATTTATTTATAATATCTTCATTTTTCCTAAATGTTGGGAAAGTCATATTATTCCCTCTCTTTAATATTTTTATAGGAAAAACTTTATGAAGATAATTTAAATAAATCCCAATGATCCTATTTTCAAAATTTGAGAGAACCCAAATATGAAAATAATGAAACTTCCAACTCTCTCCGAGGGTCCTTGAGTTGCGTGAAATTTCTAGGATCGGAAAAATGCGAGAAAAATATGATATGCATGATGACCTAATGTATAACATTCCAAATTGAAAATTTGGGATGTTACAAGAGGTGTCTCGGTCATGTCTACATAGTTCTCGAACCCGTAGGGTCCGCACGCTTAACGTTAGTTGACGATATATTGTTATATGAGTTATATGATTTGGTGATCAAATGTTGTTCGAAGTCCCGGATGAGATCACGGACATGACGAGGAGTCTCGAAATGGTCGAGAGGTAAAGATTGATATATAGGACGATGGCATTCGGACACCGGAAGAGTTTCGGAGTGCACCGGGTAGTCATCTGGTCATTCGAAGCGGTTCCGGACACCCGCGGTAAGTGTATGGGCCTAATGGGCCAAGGGGGGGGGGGACAGATCAGCCCCTGGTGTACCCCTTCCTTGGACAGCAGGTCCTAGGGGAAGGAAAGGGGAGGGGAGGCCCTCCTTCCTTTCCCTCCCCTACCTTTCCCCCGCACTTATACAAGGCAGGGGGATGGTGCTGCTTGGGAGAGACCCCAAGTAGAATTCCTCCTACTTGGGCGCCCCCTTTGGCTGCTCCTCCCTCCTAACCACCTATATATATGTGGGAGGGGGTGCCTAGCACACAACAGACAATTGCCTAGCCGTGTGCGGCGCCCCTTATGTGACAGGACCTCAAGCGTCGATCTATGTGCATCAGTGTCATCCCTGGATCGATGTCTTGACACGCACGAGTACTTGAAGGATTTATATGAGTAGCAATCACACACTTATTACATGAATGTCTCCAAGAGAAACTTATTACAATAGATATGGCTTAAGGCCATCTAATAACGATAACAGTGGAAGGCTTGGAAGATAAGTGAGTCCATCAACTCCTACGGCATCCTTGAGTATAGAACCACAATCCTAAAGCATCTTACCGTAAATGCGAAAAGTCGCAACATGAGCGTTGCAGCCCGAAAACAGGTCAGCACATGGAATATCTTTGGCAAAGTAACACATAGAGAAAAATGAAAGAGTAAAGCTATACTACATGCATATATGGCTTGGTGGATAGCTCTATAGTTCTGATTTTTGCGTAAAGCCAATTTTCCCTACTACAAAGGAATAAATTATTTAACTATCATGGTGGTTATTAAACATTGAGAATGGTTGTGACATCCTCAATCCCAATTAAGCATCATCATTAAACAAACCCAACAATATTAATCAAAGTAACATGATGAGATTCACACGAAAATCCAAGTACTAGATACTCAAGATGTCCATAACAGGGACACGGCTAATCATGATTAGTTTTATACACTCTGCAGAGGTTGCACACTTTTCCCCACATGACTCGATCTCCTCAGTTGGTTTCTCACACTATATGGTGTTTGAAGCGAATGGCCAGAGACATAGTCTTTCGAAGCGCTAGCACCTTACGATGGGTAGACCGGTACACCTACTTTCCCCTACATCGCTAGTCTACCCTTGTAAGAGTTCATACGACTTAATCAACTATGCTAGAGCCCATAATAGCATGTGGCTGCACACGGAAGTTTCTAGCATGAATAATCTTATGATCCCTTTGAGCACAGGTGGCGGTCCAAAAAAGCAGGCAATCTGGAATAACGGTACCTCAATCCACCAGGATGTGTATTAATGTTGCCACCTTAAATAAACCATTAATTAACAATCTCACATCTGTCATGGAAAATCACTCACCCAATCCACGTCTACTTGCATAGCATGGCAAAATAAGCAAGCGTTGAAGTAACTCCCAAGGGTTTGATAATAAAAGCAGGTAATAGGTACTACCTCAATCTACTTCCCAAAACCCACAATTTAATTAGATCCTAATCATGCAATGTTTGAGGATTGATCTAATGCATAAAAGCTGGGTAGTAAAGAGGTATGATCAAAGTGTTACTTGCCTTAGCGATGATCCGCGTAATCTAGGGATTCAAGTAGCAAGCGGCGCGCGATCGGGTACTATATCGCAAGCAAACAAACAAACAAGCATACAATAAGTACTCATCTAATGCACGGGTAAAAAACTCAAATAAGAGGTCTAACCAGAAAGTTCAACTTAAGAACTCCGGTTTGCAAAAAAAATCAAATCGAAAGAAGAAACAAAACTCAAACGGCGAAAGAAACAAGCTTCGTTTACTAATCTGGTCCTAAGTCAAATTTTACAGAAGCAAAAACTGGTTTTGAGTAGATTATTTGGAAAGAGGGTTTCGAGAAGAAACTCTAGGCGCTTGAATCGTCTGATTTCGATAAACGAGCGAAAAGTTATACTAAAACAAAAATCGGATCAGAAATCACGATCAGAAAATCGCGGAATAAATCCGAGAAAAAGAAAAACGACGAACAGATTAACGAACGAACGTTCATTATCTGGATCTAAACGATGAACGCGTTCATTAAAAACGAACTAACGAGTGAACGCTCGCTAATTAATCCAAACCGGAAGAAAAACCGATCTAACGAAAAAAAAGGAATCTAAAAAAACCGACGGAAAAACCGAGCGGTTTTCAAAAAAAAAAGCAATGGCGAGGTCAACCTCGAAAGTGCGGTTCGGCAGTGGCGGCGGCTCGGTGGCGGCGTGGTGGGCGGCGTGGCGAAGTCGGCGACGACGGCAATGATCGGCAGCGGCAATGACGGCGGAGGCGAGGGCGGCGTCGGGCTCAATGGCGATGGGGGCGGCGGTGAAGGAAATATGCCCTAGAGGCAATAATAAAGTTATTATTTATTTCCTTATATCATGATAAATGTTTATTATTCATGCTAGAATTGTATTAACGGAAACATAATACATGTGTGAATACATAGACAAACTTATAGTCACTAGTATGCCTCTACTTGACTAGCTCATTAATCAAAGATGGTTATGTTTCCTAACCATAGACATGTGTTGTCATTTGATTAATGGGATCACATCATTAGGAGAATGATGTGATTGACATGACCCATTCCGTTAGCCTAGCACTTGATCGTTTAGTATATTGCTATTGCTTTCTTCATGACTTATACATGTTCACTGTAACTATGAGATTATGCAACTCCGTTTACGGAGGAACACTTTGGGTGCTACCAAGCGTCTAGCGTAATCTGGGTGATTATAAAGGAGTACTACAGGTGTCTCCAAAGGTACATGTTGGGTTGGCGTATTTGAGATTAGGTTTTGTCACTCCGATTGTCGGAGAGGTATCTCTAGGCCTTCTCGGTAATACACATCACATAAGCCTTGCAAGCATTGCAACTAATAAGTTAGTTGTGAGATGATGTATTACGGAGCGAGTAAAGAGACTTGCGAACGAGATTGAACTAGGTATTGGATACCGAGCGATCGAATCTCGGGTAAGTAACATACCGATGACAAAGGGAACAACATATGTCGTTATGCGGTTTGACCGATAAAGATCTTGAAGAATATGTAGGAACCAATATGGGCATCCAGGTTCCGCTATTGGTTATTAACCGAGAATAGTTCTAGGTCATGTCTACATAGTTCTCGACCCGTAGGGTCCTTGACAACAACGTTACGATGACGGTTTATTTTGAGTTTATAAGTTTTGATGTACGAAGTTTGTTGAGTCCGGATGTGATCACGGACATGGCGAGGAGTCTCGAAATGGTCGAGACATAAAGATTGATATATTGGAAGCCTATATTTGGATATCGGAATGGTTCGGATGAAATCGGAATTTTAGGAACACCGAGGTTCTGGAACCCTCCGGGGATGTTGGGCCTTAATGGGCCATAAGGGAGAAGAGGAGGCTGGCGGGGGCAGGGGCGCCTCCCCTAGTCCGAATAGGACAAGGAGAGGCGCGCCCTTCCTCTTTCCTCCCCTTTCCTTTTCCAACAAGGCAGAGGGAGTCCTACTCCCGGTGGGAGTAGGACTCCTCCAGCGCACCCTAGGAGGGCGGCCGCCTCCCCTCCCTCCTTTATATCTGGGGCGGGGGCACCCCATAACACACAAGTTGATCTACGCGATCGTTCCTTAGCCGTGTCGGTGCCCCCTCCACCATATTCCACCTCGGTCATATCGTCGCGGAGCTTAAGCGAAGCCCTGCGCCGATGAAGCATCATCATCGTCCTGCGCCGTCGTCTTGTGGAACTCATCCCGACACTTTCTTTGGATCGGTCAGGGGATCGTCATCGAGCTGAGCGTGTCTTTGAACTTCGGAGGTGCCGTGCGTTCGGTACTTGGATCGATCGGATCGTGAAGGCGTCGACTACATCAACCGCGTTGTTATAATGCTTCCGCTTACGGTCTCGACGGTATGTGGACATACACTCTCCCCTCTCGTTGCTATGTCATCACCATGATCTTGCGTGTGCGTAGGAATTTTTGAAATTACTCGTTCCCCAATGATGGCATCGAGCTAGGTTTTATGCGTTGATGTCATATGCACGAGTAGAACACAAGTGAGTTGTGGGCGATATAAGTCATCTTGCTTACCGACATGTCATACTTTGGTTCAGCGGTATTGTGAGATGAAGCGGCCGGACCGACATTACGCGTGACGCTTATGCGAGACTGGTTTCACCGCTTGAGCACTTTCGTTGCTTAAAGGTGACCGGCGGGTGTCTGTCTCTCTCACTTTAGTTGAACCGAGTGTGGCTCGCCGGTCCTTGCGAAGGTTAAAACAGCACCAACTTGACAAACTATCGTTGTGGTTTTGATGCGTAGGTAAGAACGGTTCTTGCTCAGCCCGTAGCAGCCACGTAAAACTTGCAACAACAAAGTAGAGGACGTCTAACTTGTTTTTGCAGGGCATGTTGTGATGTGATATGGTCAAGACGTGATGCTATATTGTATGAGATGATCATGTTTTGTAACCGAGTTATCGGCAACTGGCAGGAGCCATATGGTTGTCGCTTTATTGTATGAAATGCAAACGCCATGTAATTGCTTTACTTTATAAGCAATAGCGATAGTCGTAGAAGCAATAGTTGGCGAGATGACAACGATGCTACGATGGAGATCAAGGTGTCGCGCCGGTGACGATGGTGATCACGACGGTGCTTCGGAGATGGAGATCACAAGCACAAGATGATGATGGCCATATCATATCACTTATATTGATTGCATGTGATGTTTATCCTTTATGCATCTTATTTTGCTTTGATTGACGGTAGCATTATAAGATGATCTCTCACTAAATATCAAGAAGTGTTCTCCTGAGTATGCACCGTTGCGAAAGTTCTTCGTCTTTGAGACACCACGTGATGATCGGTGTGATAGGCTCTACGTTCAAATACAACGGGTGCAAAACAGTTGCACACGCGGAATACTCAGTCAAACTTGACGAGCCTAGCATATCTGAGATATGGCCTCGAACACGGAGACCGAAAGGTCGAACATGAATCATATAGTAGATATGATCAACATAGTGATGTTCACCATTGAAACTACTCCATCTCACGTGATGATCGGACATGGTTTAGTTGATTTGGATCACGTAATCATTTAGATAACTAGAGATGTCTATCTAAGTGGGATTTCTTTAGTAATATGATTAATTGAACTTAAATTTATCATGAACTTAGTACTGATAGTATTTTGCTTGTCTATGTTTCTTTGTAGATAGATGGCTCGTGTTGTTGTTCCGTTGAATTTTAATGTGTTCCTTGAGAAAGCAAAGTTGAAAGATGATGGTAGCAATTACGGATTGGGTCCGTAACTGAGGATTATCCTCATTGCTGCACGGAAGAATTAAATCTGGAAGCACCGCTGGGTGCGAACTGCTTCTTGATGCAACCGGCGGCGTTAAGAACGTCTGGCGAGCAAAAGTGATGACTACTCAATAGTTCGATGTGCCATGCTTTACGGCTTAGAACCGGGCCTTCAACGGCGTTTTGAGCGTCATGGAGCATATGAGATGTTCCAGGAGTTGAAGTTAATATTTCAAGCAAATGCTCGGATTGAGAGATATGAAGTCTCCAATAAGTTCTATAGCTGCAAGATGGAGGAAAATAGTTACATCGGTGAACACATACTCAAAATGTGCGGGTATAATAATCACTTGATTCAAGCTGGGAGTTAATCTTCACGATGATAGTGTCATTGATGAAATTATTCAATCACTCGCCACCAAGCTACAAGAGCTTCGTGATGAACTATAATATGCAAGGGATGGACAAGTCTATTCGAGCTCTTCGCAATGCTAAAAGCAGCGGAGGTAGAAATCAAAAGGAGCATCAAGTGTTGATGGTTAACAAGACCACCAGTTTCAAGAAAAATGGCAAAGGGAAGAAGAAGGGAACTTCAAGAAGAACAGCAAACAAGTTGTTGCTCAAGAGAAGAAACCCAAGTCGGACCTAAGCACTGGCCGAAGTGCTTCTCGCAAGCGATGGACCTTTGAAGCGGAACTGCCCCAAGTATTTGGCGGATAAGAAGGATGGCAAGGTGAACAAAGGTATATGTGATATACATGTTATTGATGTGTACCTTACTAATACTCATGAGAGTACACAGGTATTTGATCTTGGTTACATTGCTAATATTTGCAACTCAAAGCAGGGACTACGGATTAGCGAAGATTGGCTAAGGGCGAGGTGACGATCTTGCGTGGGAAATGGTTCCAAAGTCGATGTGATCGCGATCGACACGCTACCTCTACATCTACCATCGGGATTAGTTTTAGACCTAAATAATTGTTATTTGGTGCCGCGTTAAGCATGAACATTATATCTGGATCTTGTTTGATGCGAGGCGGTTATTCATTTAAGTCGAGAGAATAATGGTTGTTCTATTTATATGAATAATATCTTTTATGGTCATGCACCCTTGAAGAGTGGTCTATTTTATTGAATCTCGATAGTAGTAATACACATATTCATAGTGTTGAAACCAAAAGATCTGAGTTGATAATGATAATGCAACTTATTTGTGCACTTGCCGTTTGGGTCATATCGGTGTAAAGCATGAAGAAACTCCATCTTGATGGACTTTTGGAATCACTTGATTATGAATCACTTGGTACTTGCGAACCGTGCCTCATGGGCAAGATGACTAAAACGCCATTCTCCGGAACTATGGAGCGAGCAAAGGATTTGTTGGAAATCATACATCTTGATGTTTGTGGTCCAATGAATGTTGAGGCCTTGGCGGGTATCGTTATTTTCTCACCTTCACAGATGATTTGAGCAGATATGGGTATATCTATTTGATGAAACATAAGTCGAAACATTTGAAAAGTTCAAAGAATTTCAGAGTGAAGTGGAAAATCATCGTAACAAGAAAATAAAATTTCTCGATTTGATCGTGGAGGAGAATATTTGAGTTCTGAGTTTGGTTTGCATTTGAAACAATGCGGAATAGTTTAGCAACTCCGCCACCGGAACACCACAGCGAAATGGTGTGTCCGAACATCGTGTCGTACTTTACTAGATATGGTGCGATCTATGATGTCTCTTCTTGATTTACCGCTATCGTTTTGGGGTTATGCTTTAGAGGCGGCCGCATTCACGTTAAATAGGGCACCATCAAAATCCGTTGAAGCGACACCTTATGAACTATGGTTTAGCAAGAAACCAAAGTTGTCGTATCTTAAAGTTTGGGGCTGCGATGCTTATGTGAAGAAACTTCAACCATATAAGCTCGAACCTAAATCGGAGAAATGTGTCTTCATAGGATACCCAAAAGAGACTATTGGGTACACCTTCTATCACAGATCGAGAGCAAGATTTTCGTTGCTAAATTCGGATCCTTTCTAGAAAAGAGTTTCTCTCGAAAGAAGTGAGTGGGAGCAAAGTAGAACTTGATGAGATAAGCAGTATCTGTTCCCTTATTGGAAAATAGTTCATCACAAGAACCGGTTCTGTGACAACTACACCAATAAGTGAGGAAGCTAATGATATTGATCATGAAACTTGGATCAAGTTTCTCTTGAACTACATAGGTCAACTAGAGTAAGATCCGCACTGAGTGGTGCGGTAATCCTATTCGGAAGTCATGTTACTTGACCATGGCGAACCTACAAACTATGAAGAAGCGATGGTGAGCTCAGATTCATAAAATGGCTGGAAGCCATGAAATCGAGACAGGATCCATGTATGAGAACAAAGTATGGACTTTGGTTGACTTGCCCGATCGGCAAGCTATTGAGAATAAATGGATCTTTAAGAAGAAGGGCGGCGATGGTAATGTAGCGTCTATAAAGCTCGACTTGTTGCGAAAGGTTTTCGACAAGTTCAAGGGGTTGACTACGATGAGACTTTCTCACCCGTGGCGATGCTTAAGTCTGTCCGAATCATGTTAGCAATTGCTGCATTTTATGATTATGAAATTTGGCAAATGGATGTAAAACTGCATTCTTGAATGGATTTCTAGAAGAAGAGTTGTATATGATGCAACGAGAAGGTTTTGTTGATCCAAAAGGTGCTAACAAAGTGTGCAAGCTCCAGCGATCAATTTATGGTGCAGTGCAAGCCTCTCGGAGTTGGAATAAGCGCTTTGATAGTGTGATCAAAGCATATGGTTTTATGAGACTTTTGGAGAAGCTTTGTATTTACAAGAAAGTGAGTGGGAGCTCTGTAGCATTTCGATATTATATGTGGACGACATATTATTGATTGGAAATGATATAGAATTTCTGGATAGCATAAAGGATACTTGAATAAAAAATTTCAATGAAAGACCTCGGTGAAGCTGCTTACATATTGGGCATCAAGATCTATAGAGATAGATCAAGGCGCTTGATTGGACTTTCACAAAGCACATACCTTGATAAAGTTTTGAAAAAGTTCAAAATGGATCGAGGCAAAGAAAGGATTTTTACCAGATTACAAGGTGTGAAATTGAGTCGAGACTCAATGCCGACCACAATGAGAAGATAGAGAAAATGAAAGATGTTCCCTATGCTTCACCATAGGCTCTATCATGTATGCAATCTGTGTACCGGACTGACGTATGCTTAGCAATAAGCTTGGCGGGAAGGTACCAAAGTAATCGAGTGGATCACTGGACAGCGGTCAAGAACATCTGAAATACGAAAGGACTAAGGATATGTTTCTCGTATATGGAGGTGACAAAGAGCTAGTCGTAAATGGTTACGTCGATGCAAGCTTTGACACCGATCCGGACGATTCTAAATCGCAAACCGGATCGTGTTTTGATTAAGCGGTGGAGCTGTCGGTTGGTGCAGTTCTAAACAAAGCGTCGTGGCGGGATCTACATGTGAAGCGGAGTACATAGCTGCTTGAAGCGACAAATGAAGGAGTCTGGATGAAAGAGTTCATTTCCGATCTAGGTGTCATACCTAGTGCATCGGGACCAATGAAGATCTTCGTGACAATCTTGGTGCAATTGCCTTGGCAAAGGAATCCAGATTTCACAAGAGGACCAAGCATATCAAGAGGCGCTTCAATTCCATTCGGGACCAAGTCCAAGTGGGAGACATAGAGATTTGTAAGATACATACGGATCTGAATGTTGCGAACCGTTGACTAAGCCTCTTCCACGAGCAAAACATGATCGCACCAAGACTCCATGGGTGTTATAATCATTCTTGTGTAATCTAGATTATTGACTCTAGTGCAAGTGGGAGGCGAAGGAAATATGCCCTAGAGGCAATAATAAAGTTATTATTTATTTCCTTATATCATGATAAATGTTTATTATTCATGCTAGAATTGTATTAACCGGAAACATAATACATGTGTGAATACATAGACAAACATATAGTCACTAGTATGCCTCTACTTGACTAGCTCATTAATCAAATATGGTTATGTTTCCTAACCATAGACATGTGTTGTCATTTGATTAATGGGATCACATCATTAGGAGAATGATGTGATTGACATGACCCATTCCGTTAGCCTAGCACTTGATCGTTTAGTATATTGCTATTGCTTTCTTCATGACTTATACATGTTCTGTAACTATGAGATTATGCAACTCCGTTTACGGAGGAGCACTTTGGGTGCTACCAAGCGTCTGGCAACGAATCGGATGATTATAAAGGAGTACTACATGTGTCTCCAAAGGTACATGTTGGGTTGGCGTATTTGAGATTAGGTTTTGTCACTCCGATTGTGGGAGAGGTATCTCTAGGCCTTCTCGGTAATACACATCACATAAGCCTTGCAAGCATTGCAACTAATAAGTTAGTTGTGAGATGATGTATTACGGAGCGAGTAAAGAGACTTGCGTGCGAGATTGAACTAGGTATTGGATACCGACGATCGAATCTCGGGTAAGTAACATACCGATGACAAAGGAACAACGTATGTCGTTATGCGGTTTGACCGATAAAGATATTGAAGAATATGTAGGAACCAATATGGGCATCCGAGGTTCCGCTATTGGTTATTGATGAGAATAGTTCTAGGTCATGTCTACATAGTTCTCGAACCCGTAGGGTCCGCACATAACGTTACGATGACAGTTTATTATGAGTTTATAAGTTTTGATGTACGAAGTTTGTTGAGTCCGGATGTGATCACGGACATGACGAGGAGTCTCGAAATGGTCGAGACATAAAGATTGATATATTGGAAGCCTATATTTGGATATCGGAATGGTTAGGATGAAATCGGAATTTTTGAAACATCGGGGTTACGGAACCCTCCGGGGATGTTGGGCCTTAATGGGCCATAAGGGAGAAGAGGAGGGCGGCCAGGCAGGCGCGCGCCCTCCCCTAGTCCGAATAGGACAAGGAGAGCGGCGCCCCCTTCTGTTCCCTCCCCTTTCCTTCTCCAACAAGGCAGAGGGAGTCCTACTCCCGGTGGGAGTAGGACTCCTCGGCGCACCCTAGGAGGGCGGCCGCACCTCCCCTCCTCCTTTATATCACGAGGCGGGGGCACCCCATAACACACAAGTTGATCTCTGCGATCGTTCCTTAGCCGTGTCGGTGCCCCCTCCACCATATTCCACCTCGGTCATATCGTCGCGGAGCTTAAGCGAAGCCCTGCGCCGTGAAGCATCATCATCGTCCCACGCCGTCGTCTTGTGGAACTCATCCCGACACTTTCTTTGGATCGGTCAGGGATCGTCATCGAGTGAGCGTGTCTTTGAACTTCGGAGGTGCCGTCGTTCGGTACTTGGATCGATCGGATCGTGAAGGCGTCGACTACATCAACAGCGTTGTTATAACGCTTCCGCTTATGGTCTGCGAGTGCGTGGACATACACTCTCCCCTCTCGTTGCTATGTCATCACCATGATCTTGCGTGTGCGTAGGAAATTTTTTGAAATTACTACGTTCTCCAACATCGGCGGAGGCGGATCGGCGGCGGGGCGCGGGCTAGGGTTAGGGTTAGGTGGGGGCGGCGGCGGCTTGGGCTGGGGGTCGGCCCGGGCGCGCTTTATAAAGACCCCCGGCCAGGCGGAGTGAGGTCGATCAGCGTCGGCTCGGGGCCGACCCAAGGGAACATCGTGTTCCAGGCGGTGGCGACGTCGTCCGCCGGTGGCTGGGCACGGCGCGCCTCCTCCTCGGCGTCGCGCTCCAGCTGCTCAAGGTACTCGCCCTCGCGGCGTTCCTCGACCAGCCTTCGCTAGTGCCATTGCTCGAGATAGGCGCGCTCCTGCGCCTCCGTCGCCCCATCCAGATCGTCGGCGCGCTGACCCACTCGCGCACCACTCTGGTCCAGGAGGAGCACTCGATGGGGGTCAGCTCCGGCCCGGCCTTGGCTAGAGACGGCGGGGCCAGCGACGGCACCACGCAGTCGCCGACTATGGACAACGCCATGGCCTCCGCCATGCGCGCCTCATACGTCGCCTCATCCTCCTCCCTGTGTCGCTCCTCCTCCTTGCTCTCCCGGAGGACAGCCGTCAGGGCCGCCTGGTCCTCGTCGCGAACGATGAGGGGCGGCGGCGGGGAGCCATGCGAGACGTCACGGACGCCGCGCCACCTGGCCTCCTTGTGCTCGAAGACGAACCAACGCCCCAATAGGGCGAGTCAATGTTGTAGGCACTGTTGCGACGCTGCTTCGGCGTCAGCAGCGCCCACCAGCGCTACACCTCCTTCGCGTGCGCCCTCGCCGACCGCGGCGCCGCCGGCATTGAGATCCTTTCCGAATCCAAGTGTCAGTCGTGTGGCAGGATGACGTCGGGGTAGGGGAGAGGGACGCGGTTCTCCCAGTGCGACTTCGCCTGGTGCACTGAGACGTTCATGCGCTGCCTCGGCCGGCGGGAAGACGCCAGCGGAGGCGGGGGAGAGGGGTGTCGGGGGCCTTGTCCTTGCATTTGCCGGAGAAGAAAACCCATCCTTGCGGTGGCTAGGGTTGCCGCCGCCGAGGGAGCAGAGGGTGGCGTGATGGGGACGAGGAGCTTTTGAAAGCGGATGAGGACGCCCCCCGTGCACGCTCAGATTAAAAAAGCCCAACTGTCGTCGCTGACGCCTAGGCCCGAGGTGGGCGGTCGTCATAAATTAAACTGACCCCGGTAATTGGACCAGATGAGGATGAGGCGGACACCAAGAAGGCGCGTGAGGCGTCCGCTTCGCGTCCGCGCCGACGCATTTCTGCCGCAAATGGATCGGTGCAGACACAAAGCAGACACATCTTGCAAATGGGTCGGTGCGTTGGGTCTTCATTTTTGTTCGTGCCGATCCAAATAAAAGCCGGCGGACGAAATGGGCACCTAGGTCGGAGTTGCTCTTACATGTCAACGTGTATTTGTCTATGGCTCGCTAGTCGCTTCACGCGCACACGAGAGAAGGAGAGGGGGAGAGCGCGCGAGAGAGATCCAGAGAGAGCGCGAGCTGAGCACAGCAGGCAGGGTGGCACGAGAATGTAAATACTAGGCAAGGCAGAAGAGAACCGTCGGATGGCAGGTTGATGCACGGCAACGCGCGTGTCCGTAAGAAAAACAGCGAGACAGAGATAAGGTTTGGGCCAGCCCACCCAGCTACAATCTCCCTCGCTCGCTGCCCCCCACCAAGCTCACAGCTCGCCTCTCCTCCCTACCCTACCTCGCCGGCGTCGCCACCCCCCGCCGCCCCCATGCTCCACCCAGTGCACCGCCTCCCTGCCACCCCTTCCCGCCCGGCCGTCCACCCGCACGTATCCCCCGCGCCGCCCTCCCTTCGTCTCCGGCGAGTGGCCGGGACGAGGCCGACGACGCCTGTGGTATGCTGCTCCGGTTTCGTGGGTTCGCTGCCTGTAGCGAATCAGGGGAGCGAATTCGAACCTCGATCCAGATCGATCTATGGGGGTCGGGGTTCCGTGGCCATCGATCCGAGATTCATGGCATCGAAAAATAGGTACGTTCGTGCGCGATTATAGTTCCATAGCTTGTAGTGCTAGGGACTTTCATAATGAAATATGTGGTCAATCTGTACCATTGTCGTACTTGCAGTTTGTGTTCTAACCTCCCAATTGTTATCACTTCCTGTCACCAACTCATTTTTTCTATCAAAGATCAGCAGTAGCCAGGTAGTTGCAATTTCGGTTCGTCAGCTGAACAATTAAAGATGTGCTAGTAACGTTTAACCGACATCTACGATAAGATACACATGGTTGGCTCGGCAAACTAAATTAATTTTACTATTTGTGTGTTCGTGCAGTACCAGAGGCAGAGGTAAACACCTAGCATCACCTAGTGCTAGCTTAAATCATGCACCATCACCAAGATTTCGCCATCGGAGGGGTTCACGGTTTATCGTTCGAGCTGAATCAGTGAGCTATTTCTTTTCATTCTGCATCGCTGATGTTATTGTCTGTAAGTACTTGATGTCCTGATGGATTTTGATAAACTTCCAATTGACAGGATTTCTATTCCGTACTTGGCGTGTCGAGAAATGCTAGTAAATCTGAAATCAAGAGTGGTGAGTGTCCTTTATTTAGCAGCTCATGCTCTGAATTTATTAACTTAGATGCTATTTACTCCCTCTGTCCCATAATATAAGATGTTATTACATCCAATATACTCACATATTAGATGTAGTAACATCTTATATTATGAGACAGAGGGAGTAGTTTTTTTTACGTATTATGTTGTTCATTACCAGGTTTTGTTTCCATCCAGTTTAAACCTTCTTAGTCATCCTGTTGTTCGTCATATAAATTCTTGGGAAAATGATTAGAATCAACCGGTTGATTTCTACGCACTCGTCAACCGCGTCCATCACCTGCCACGTGCCCATGTGGATGTGGCCCAGCACGTCTTCCATCCTATCCTCTATAAGAGACGTCGCGAGCCATCCATACCTATCTTCTTGTATACTTCTCGCGTCTCTCTCCTGCCTCTTGGCTCTCTGATTCTCCACCGTTTGTGAGCTTGCTGCCGACAACCGCAACTCGTGTACCACCGTCGCAGCACGGACCGCAGCACCGTCGCTGCTGCAAGCGCCACCCACCTGCTCCGAGCAGACCGCCACCATGCCGCTGGAACTGCTGCAAGCCGGCGAGGGGATGTGCAAGGCCAGCCACGACCGCTACAAGAGCCGACACGCACTGGTGCAAAACGCAACTGCTGGCGCTGCAGGGCCACGGGCCCTGATGCTGCAGATGGGTGTGCCAGTGCTGACAACAGACTGCCTGTCGCGTGATGTGCCGCAACGGGGGTAGGCGGCGCTCCATCTGTGCCTCAAGGGAGCAGCGGGTGCTCTAGCCAGGGGAGCTCGTCAGTTTATGCAACACCACCCTTTGCTACAAGGAGTAGCCGATGGACCATTGCCGAGGCCGGGGGGGTGCTGCGACAGAGCTGCAATGGAGCATTGTCTTGGGGGCGTTAGTTTTGCGACGGAGCATCGCCGGGGGCTGGGGCGGTGCTGCGATGGAGCTGCAATGGAGCATTGTCGGTGGTCATTGGTGCCGCGACGGAGCATCGCCGGGGCCGTGGTGCTGCTATTGAGCTGCAATGGAGCGTCATCGTCGTTGCTGCGACAGGAGCATCACTGGGACCACCCAGTGCTGCCATGGAGCGTCGCCGAGGGGCCTCCAGTGCTGCCACAGAGCATACCCGGCGCTACAACGGAGCAGTAATGAGCGTCCCTTGGCTATCGGTGCTTCCATGGAGCATGACCGCTGCTGCTATGGCAAAGCTGCTATGAAGTGACAACCGATGCTTCGACGAACAGGGGCAGCGCTGTACTGCCTGCTAGGGCTGTTTGTGCGACGGCTACCAGCAGTAGTTGTGGCGACCGGGGAGGAATGCGGTACTGCATAGCATATTCTAGGAGTCCGGTCAGGCGTGTGTTGCTTGAGAGAACAATCCAGCGGCTGTGAAGCATTGCATCGGACGGCGCACAAGGCGGCTGATCCCCGCACGGGATCAGCCGGATGATTCCTAGCACCCACCAAATTCTTGTGATGATCAGATATGCAAACTTTTCATAGTCGATTTCCAACCTCCAATTTTAATTCTCTTTTAGTCATAAAGTGTACATGTGAAATAAAATCAGTACTGCATTAAGATATCTATACTATACTACTATATATATATTATATATATATACAGCGTACCAGTCTTAAGTTGGACTAAGAGCATCAATCATAACCGTTAGTCTTCCAAATCCAACGGCCAATATCAGCAGGATTCGAATGAACAGTAGACTGTTGCTATCTCTATTATGTTCTAGAACAATCCATGTGGCCCTTCCAGAAAAAAGAAGCCCGTAACTGGTGCCTAATGGGCTGTGTTACCACATGACCGCACGAAGGTCTGATTGAGCCCAGGAGAGATTGTTTTAGTAGGAGAACGTGGAGAAAGTAAAGAACCGTATTTAAAAGAAAAAGTAAAGAACCGTGCTGTTTTTCCTTAAATGAATGTACACTATTTTGGCATGAATACTACTTCCTGCTTTTATAATATGTAACTAATATCAGCATTCATACATCACTGTTTTTATTTTTCACTTTGAATCTATCACTTTTTCCGGGGGAAGCGTTTTGGCTCCCAGGAGCACAATCTCCCACATGACCAGTAACCCGAAAAAAAAATAGTAAAGGTTTTAATAAAAATTCTAATTTTTTTGTAGATGTTTGTGTTATTGTTGCATGCATGCTTGGCAATTTTCATGCGCAATGGAGCAGTATTGTTTTGTCGGTGAAAATAATAGTTTGGGGTGACATTTTGTGTCCAATTTGTTTTTTTTTTGCGCAGGCCAAAATGCTTAACCTTTTTTCTAAAAAATTGTAGATAGCATTTGGATGTGACAATGAACACATATAATTTTTGTTCGGGTTTTTTTGTCATTTCAAAAATAATTTTCACGTGCAAGAGCACGTGCAACCAGGAGCCAAATTGGAATTCCGACCTTTTTCCCTTTTTATCATAGTCATTCCATTACATTAAGACGTGCAACGCACGTGTATACATACTAGTGTATCATTGGTAAATGGTAAACTAATATCCTGCACCATTAGCATGTAATTGAATCATTAGCCTTTGGTGCAAAGTACGCCATGATCTTTATGCCATTTTGTTTGGACTCAAATGAATGCCATGAGTTTATGATGTTGTTATGTCACTTTCATCAACTCATTAGCTGATTCTTTCACTTGTTTAGTATTCATTTTAATGGAAATATGAGGTTGGTACGCAATACTGTAGACACACCTGTAGTTTATTTTCTGTGTTGGTTCTAAGAATATATGTCCTGTTCCAGCCTATCGGAAACTTGCTCGGAGCTATCACCCTGACGTGAACAAGTAAGTTGGATAATCATTACCTTGTTGCTTTTCAGCTCCTTGTAACACTTCTTGTATTCTTCTTATTTTCTCTTAGCTCTCTTACAGCTTGACCTTGTGCTCTTCTCATCTTTGTAGATATCTCTTGATTCTTATTTGTTTGTGCACTAGCCATCTTTGCATCTAGCTTGATCAAAGAACATGAGAGTTAGTTCTTATGTGTCTTTTGTCTTTGTTTTAGAGAGCCTGGCGCTGAACAAAAGTTTAAGGATATCAGCAATGCTTATGAGGTTAGGCCAGTTGGTCTTACCCAGTTCTATCCATTCTATGTTCTTCATTCTAGCAGTGCACGTTTCTTCCAGCTAACATGAAGATGATTGCTGTTGTAGGTTTTGTCTGATGATGAGAAGCGAGCGATCTATGATAAATATGGAGAAGCTGGTCTGAAGGGTTCTGGCATGGGAACGGGAGTAAGTGTTCCTTAATAGTGTTCTCCAGTTCACAAGTTTGATCAAGATTACCTTTTGTATTTTTAACTTCTGAACTTAGAATAATATAAACATTTTGGCTTGCAGGATTACTCAAACCCATTTGATCTCTTTGAGTCACTATTCGAAGGATTTGGTGGAATGGGTGGAATGGGCGGGGGCCGTGCTGCTCGTAACAGGCCAATGCAGGGTGATGACGAGAGCTACAATCTGGTTCTCAACTTCAAGGATGCAGTGTTTGGTGTAGAGAAAGAGATTGAGATAACTAGGCTGGAAGGCTGTAATACTTGTGACGGAAGTGGCGCCAAGCCTGGCACAAAGCCAACCACGTGTAAAACTTGTGGTGGTCAGGGCCAGGTGGTCTCCTCCACAAGAACACCACTTGGAATATTCCAGCAGGTATCCACATGCAATACTTGCGGTGGCACTGGTGAATTCTCCACCCCATGCAAAACCTGTGGGGGCGATGGCCGTGTGCGCAAGACAAAGAGGATCAGTCTGAAGGTTCCCGCAGGAGTGGATTCTGGAAGCAGGTTGAGGGTCCGTTCTGAGGGTAATGCTGGTCAGAGAGGAGGCCCGCCAGGAGACCTTTATGTCTTTATTGATGTTCTCTCGGATTCAGTTCTTAAGCGAGATGGGACAAACATTCTCTACACATGCAAGGTTTCTTACATTGATGCAATTCTTGGGACAACTGTCAAGGTCCCCACTGTTGATGGAGTGGTTGACCTGAAGATCCCCTCGGGGACCCAGCCGGGTACAACTCTGGTGATGTCTAAGAAAGGTGTTCCACTTCTTGGTAAATCAAATGCTCGCGGAGACCAGCTGGTGCGTGTCCAGGTTGAGATTCCAAAGCGTCTAAGCAGCGACGAGAGAAAGCTGATCGAAGAGCTTGCAAACCTCAACAAGGCTGAGCCGGCAAACAGTAGGAGATGATAACTGAATCACGCTTGGTTGGTTTGGTGCTTGTGCGATAGGCAATTTTGATGCAAATTGCAGCGACAAAGTGACAGTTGGAGTTGTTACTGTAGGAACTCTGCTCATTCTGCACGCAGTGTCATGGAGTAAAACTGTTGAGAGATAAAGCCATGTCTATATCTTCATTTTAAGCTTACAGAAAGGTAGGTCACCGCAAATCACCAAATGGATGGTGAACTTTTTGCAATAGCCTGTCGTATGCTTTAGCCAAGCTTATTAGCCTATTTTTTGATGACATATGATTCTTGTATCTTTGGAAGTATTAGGGGCATTATTACTGCTCAAAGGTTTTCAATATTTGTTGCAGAAGTGCCGCAACATTTTATGAGCATTTTGTAAGCTGTAACACGAACATGTGGCATTTTGGTGGCACTGCGGATTCGGATTCCATTAAGTAGTCCTTTGCAGCTATTACAATCTACTACCTTGGTCCTCGTTTATTGGTCCCCATTATATTTTGTCAAATTTTGATCATAGATTTAACTAACAAAATGTTCATGCATGTCGCAAAAAATTATATCATTGAGAACTATGATCAAATACAAATCCAATGATATAATTTTTGTTGACATGAATTAACACTTTGTTAATTAAATCTTTGATCAAAATTTAGCACAAATTATAAAGGTGACCAATAAACCAGGATCGGACGTACTCCCTCCGTCCCATAATGTAAGACGTTTTTTGACACTACACTAGAGTAAAAAAAACATCTTATATTATGGGACGGAGGGAGTAATATATATCTTCTGTTGCCATCTAGGTGAACTTCGGGACATATCTAGCTTCTGTTCCATCTAGGTGAACTTGGGGACAGGTTAGCTTCAGTTTAGCTTGCATTGAACATATAAACCCTCCTAGACTCGTAGTCACGACAGCTTCAGTTTAGCTTGCATTGAACATATAAACCCTCCTAGACTCGTAGTCACGACCGCGCCCTCCATGTCGCCCTGTATAATTGCTATGCCACCGCTTGTAAATTCTGCACCCTGCCGAGGACATTTTAGGCCCCGCTTGGATTGTCGGTTGCCTCCCAAATACCCCCGTAATCGATACAGACCTCCGGCCATCGTTTCTATTCCAGTGGGAAAATACAGTGTGGCCGGTAATTTACACCTGTAAATTAAATCCGGCTGTATAAACTTACACTGAATCCAAGCGGGGCCTTGGTCTTTTCAACGGGCCAAGGGTATTTTAGTCTTTTCAGCAGGCCAAAAAGGCAGGCAGCTCGGGCAGCAGCGAGACCGCGCAGACTGCGTCTTCCCCACGAACCCTAGCCGCGTCCTCGCCTCCTCCTCCATCCGCGCCGCCTCCTCGCCTCCTCCTCCGTCCGCGCGCCGCGTCCTCGTCTCCTCCTCCATCCGCGCGCCTCGGCGGCGACCCGATGGAGGGCGGCCGGGTCGGAGCGGTCCCCCGCGTCCCTCCTTCCCCGCTTGGCGCTCTCTACTCCCAGCACAGCTGCCGCCTCCCTCTGCTCTTCCCATCTCGCCAGAGCCGCCGCACCCGGAGGCGACCGACGTTGCTCCATCTCGAGCTGCCCGTTCCCTTCTCTCCCCGCAGCGGGCGGAGAAGATGGAGAGGAGCTCGTCCGCCCACCTTCCACCATGGTTTGCAGCGGCCGGAGAAGATGGAGAGGCCGAGCTGCGGCTGCCTCGTGTGCGCTCTCCTGCATCTCGCGCGGGAGCGAGTGGTGGTGACTAGCATAGAAGGCGGAGGAGGTCATTGGGGCCGGCTTCCCTTCCGTTTTGTCTGCCAAGCTCCGCGCGTTGGTGAGTCCCTCCTCTATCCCTCTACATCTCTCCCTCTCTCTGTCAGAGGGCAGCTGCCGACCCCGAGGTGCAGGCGGCCATGGAAAAGCAGAAGATGCCACACCTGGCTTTCCCCTTGCCTCCTGCCCTTTCTCTTCAGCTCATTCATTTACATGTGCAATTTCTTTTTTATCTATGCCTGCAAGGTGTTTGATGAAAGTTCAGTAAGGCTGTGAGGGAATACCAAACAAGAGAGGATCCAGTATCTGTAACATGCATCAGGTTGACACCAACTTCATGCATTTTGCTTCAAGATCATTGTTAGTTTAGTTCAAGATATTTTCTCATTCTGTTGGAAGATAGAAAGGATGGTCGTCGAAAGATAATTGTTCTACTTGGATACCTTTCTTTGTTTTCGTTTGCATTTAAGTAAAAATGTTCAACTGCAGATATAGATTGCAGTCAAGACACCTGCTCCTCGTCATCGACAGAAGGAAGGGAGCAGCAACCGCAATAGGCGACGGTGCTGGGCGAACGCGTCAGACATGAGCCGCTTCGGCTTCTTCCAGCGGCCCAGCCATGACGCCCTCAAGCCGCCGACGGCAGCGGCCGTCTACCAAGCTACACTGCTCCTGATCTTCATCGCCCCACACCGTCGTACTCCGCACAGCTCAGCCTGGCCATGATGCTCTTAGGTCACGGACGCTCACAACGTAGCCGACGGTGGCGACCCACTCCCAACCCGCGTTGCTCTCCGTCAGCGCTGACAGACTTAGTTTGTTTTTCAGTGTGCGCACTAGGTCTCTGAATAGTTTAAATCTGAACGCAACAACAAGGTATCACATATTTCTTGTAAAATCTCGATGGAAGAGTTGTTCCTTAAAATAAGATTTTGATTGTCTTTTTCCTTTTTGCCTAACAAAACATATGTCTACTTCTAATTTGTAGGCTGCCATCCTGAGCATTGACGAATAGTACATCAAAGCATTTTCTGAACTTGCTAAAAGCAAACGTGGAAGCTCTCCCTAATTCATCCTTTAAAGGTGGCTCACAGAGATCGCAGGTGATTCTCTAGCTGACCAGTTATGAATTTTCTTTATGTTATTGCTGATCTCAGATGTTTAGTTTCCAAGTTTATCTCAAAACTACACCTTCTATGAATGCCCCCAGGTGGTGCATATCTAAAAGCTCTTTGTGCATTCTTACGATTTTTATATATGCATTTGCGTGAATTGAGCCCGGATCTGATCTGGTTTGGCTATGTTCATGGTTTTCTTTGGTCGCGTATGAGTGGAAAAGGGAGGCAGGGGAGTTCGAATTTGTGAGGACAATGACGCCATGGTTGACTGAATGGCAATAGGAAGAAGGCACATCTCATGTAATTGTTTTATTTAAGACAAGTCTGCACTGGGGAGTTCCAATTTGTGAGGACAATGGCGCCATCGTTGACTGAATGGCAATAGGAAGAAGGCACGTCTCATGTAATTGTTTTATTTAAGACAAGTCTGCACTCTCTTATGTCAAATTTGCAGATTCCCCTGCCCTAGGTATGGTGCTTTTGATCCTTCAGCAAAGATTTTCGCTGTTATTACACTATGGTGCTTAACTATGATACCTTTGGCACCAGGCTATTTCTAAGGGGGAGAGAAGTGTGTTATTTTTTGTTGGGATTACAAAGAATGGTAGCGGTGAGTATATGGTATATTCTTTTCCCTATTTTTCTTTAACATATTTAGTTTTGGGTATAGGCACGACCATTAAATTCAATCATTTCCCTTATCTCTATCGAATTTAAACATTGCATAATGATTTATTCTCTGTTTTGACCTTGCACTGAAATCTGAATTCAGCTCATGTGCATGTATGTTTATACCTAGCCTAAAATCTCGTCTCCTGCATATTGTGGTAGGTGACCTCATGTAGGGGTATGCTTAGCAGTTTAGTGTTGCTTCTCCATCATATCTTGACACCCTTTGATTAAGTACATGGTCTGTCTTGCCCATTAATCGTTCATAATAAAAATATAGGTATTACAAACATCATTTTGTGGACCAAATACTGTGTCCATGTAATCATGTTGTCTATTTATGAATTTATTTGTATTATTACTGCTCTACTATGGTGCGATTGGTGTTCCTATTTGTCTATTTTGGCGTTTGCTACCTTCTCTGTTGTTTCCTTCTGTGTTGCATGGCGGAGGAAGAATTTGGTTATTTGGAGTGTGCACTGGAGCTATCGGAAGATAATTCCATTACTGGATTCATAACTTTTGGAACATAAGTACAGGTAATAGCCTGTGTTTTCTCATTTGTGTTCTATTCAATATTCAATCACAAAAAATAAAACCACATGAACTGGAGGGTGATACATTGATTATTTTATCGAATATCTAGCTTAAAATTAATCTCCTGTTTGAAGAGTTTTCTGCTGTGTTAATTCACTTGTAAGAACAACTATGTACATGATTGCTGCACTGCATGATATCCTACTGTATTGCTTCTCAGTGATGATTAATTATGAGAACAGATATAAAACTGTTGCCGCTTTTGCTAATAGTTGGTACTCACTTGCTTCTGGATCTTCGACGCCACGATTTTTTCCCTTCGAGAACTGATACTTGTGTGTTTGCTTTTGTTGTTATGCCAAATTTTGTGTTCTGATTTAGTAAACTGGGTGTGCACAGATATACATTTTGTCCTAAAAAAATTAAATGGAGACAGTCTGATGATGCTAAAGCATTTTCTAAGTCTGAAGTATCGAGGAAATTAACAAGATGGAATGTATGATGCTAAGCACTATGTAGTACAGATGGTCAGATATACATTTTGTCCTAAAAAAAGTTAAATGGAGACACTCTGATGATGCTAAAGCATTTTCTAAGTCTGAAGTATCGAGGAAGTTAACAAGATGGAATGTATGATACTAAGCTCTTTGTAGTACAGATGGTCGCTTATAATTGTGATCTGTTTCATGGATAATTAAGTGATAATTTTGTGGTCCTTGTATATAGTCTGTTATAAAAATTTAATTGTCTCTTATGTACAACTATGCTGCCTAACAAACGGTGAGTCCGAGAGCTCTGTCGGATTGTCATTGTTTGTTAAATGAATTGCTACAAAGGGCATATTGGCATATTATTTTCTCTTCTATATATGTTTGTTGAATGAATTGCTACAAAGTTTATGTTGACAAATTTGTTTTGTTTTTTCCTTTTTAAGAATCGGTGATATGCAGCTGGTTGATTTTCCAACATAAAGACTAGAGAATTGCTACAATTTGAGATGGCAGTGAATGCTTATGAGGTCTGTTCTAAGTTTAAGAAAGCTAATTGTTCTAAACTATTTACTGTTGCATCTGTCATCTGTAGTACTACTGACTTTCTTTCATACCCAGACTCGCTTTGCTACGAAGGAGAGATGAAGATATACCTGCGGTGGAGGAGGGTGGCGGTTGGTGCCTGTGGAGCTGCGGTGTGCCGCAGGCAATCGAGGCGGCTAAAGCTTGCTGCGGCCCTGAGCCCATTGCGCGGCGATGGAATACATGGAAATGCCGTGCTGATGACCAATCTAGAAATATTGGTTACTAAATTAGCAGATCTATCTATAGTTTTCCTGTAAAACTAATAAATTTGGAAGGCATGGATTTGTTGTACGAAGGACTGATAAAGACATACCTGCGGTGGAGGAGGACGGCGGTTGGAGCCTGTGGAGCTGCGGTGTGGCGCAGGCAATCCAGGCGGCTGAAGGTTATTGCGGCCCTGAGCCCGTTGTGAGCCGAGGGAATATATGGAGACGCCGTACTGACGACCAGCGGAGCGAGGCTGTCTTGCCATGGAAGCAGCGCTTTTGAACAACTACCACTTATGCTTTTACCTATATAATCTCTGCTGTTGTTCCTCATTGATCTATTAATATGCATAATGACACGCTTATCTATAATTATTTGTTTTTACTACTTTCTCTGTTTCAAACATTGAGTACTCACCAGCAACAACAAATATGCTAAGCAAGAGTCATGCCCTACCTGGTAGCGCCCACCTTCCACTCAAGGGATATAGCACTATCGTTTAGCATAGACTGTTCCAGGAGCTGTAAGTATACTCCTTATTTTGATCTGTGACTAAGTTTTCCTATCATCACTTTTACAATACTTGGCTTGCTGCCGGCCTTTGCGCCATTGGCGCAACGGGTTATCTAGTTGAAGTGAAAAGCCGGTGGAAGAGCATGTAGATGAAGTGAAAAGCCGGTGGAAGAGCATGTAGATGTGATAGTGTGCTCATAAATTCACAATCCCTCTTTTGCTTCATCCTATTCTGATTTGAGTTCGGTAAGACCACCTCTATTTCTCTCTCCATTCTACGTATGCATGTTTGATGTCGCCTCTTTTTTCCCCTACACGTTGTCTCCTGCACGTCCCTTTCCTCCTTTCCCCCCTACACGTTGGTAAAGGAAGTGGCACGACGAAGATATCTGACTTATTTTCATTTTCTATGGTAAGGTGAACTATTTGTTCGCCAAAACTAGGGATAAATTATCTGATTTGTTACTTACAACAAAAAAGATAGTTAAACTTATTCCCAACTTAAAATAGTTCCAGTTCTCAAGGCACGTTATTATATATGCTCTTATATACAATCTGCACAGCGTCAGATGCTAGCGTTACCTAAGGAAAACACTTCATATCTATAGTCTGATATAGAGCATTCGTCATACCACTTGTTTGCCGTTGATAATTGCTTAATCCCACGGATGGAAAATCACCTTAATCCCATGGTTTGTTGCTAACCAACCACTTTTAGCGCACGTAAATCCCTCCTCCCCTAATCACTCGCTCGTTTCATCTCTCCCCAATGCCCCGTTCCTCTCATGGTCACGATCTCACCGACCTGGCCGACATCGATGCACCCCACCTCCGAGTCTGGTTTCCACTGCATCGCCCCTGTCCTCTCCTACATCCGCGCCCAGAATCAATCCCCCGTTCTCCTTGATCCCAACCGATGTCGCTTCAAGTTCCCCATCAACCGCGGCTGGAAGATCCGATCTCGTGCACTCCTTGATGATGCCCCCCTCCCCCCCCGGGCGCTACCTCGCCGTGTGCCATACCAGATTTAGCTTCTCGTTGCCTCGTCTACTTCCCTGGAGCATCAACCGGCTGCAGACGTACCAAATGTCGGCCGGATAACCCGGAGCGGCTTCTAGTCCTTTTCCCATCTTGAACATCCCTGCTCGGAATCGAAGGTATCGCCTTGCATCAATGCCCCCCTCCTCCATCAACTGTATGCCCTTGTTCAGATTATTCTCAGTTTGGTAAGATTAATTTCAGAGATGCGACTAAGTTTCTAATACATTGTGTGTCGAGTGTTGACTGCTTTTGGATGTCAAATTTCTGTGCTTCTACATGTCACTACCCGTGTTACATAGCTTAACTTTTTGTGCTTCCAAGTGTCATGCTTCCTATGCATCCTCTCTACCTTGCGTTAGCAGAACCACGCTTTTTGTACAACAATGCCGAATTGTTTCCTATATTTCTCATATATATGTTACACATGCTTCGGTCAACTCGACATTGCCTATTTTCCGGTAGCCAAAGTGATTATACCTAGTTAGCTTTTTTTTCCAGATTCTTTTGTAATTCATTTAGTTCTATGTCTGAGCTTTGGAAGCAAAATTCATTTTCATTAGCAACAATTTTTGATAGATTCATACTTCCATTTATTCCGACAGGGTGACTTGTAGTGCGCTATATTTCTCATGTATCCTCGTTCTGACAACAAATTTGGTTTCTGTATGCCATTTTGATTCTACCAATCATGGTGAAGTTTTGCATCAACCATTGCCCATATATGCTTTCTATTATACACACATTTTCCAGGAACTACACTGCTTCAAGAACTGCGAGCATAGGCTGTTCTAGTGAACTTCCAGTACACTAACATTATTCTTATTGTAATACATTTTTCTAGTGCAACTTTTGTGCTTCCTTGTTCCTATTTTTTTTCTATTTATAACTGTTTTATGTACCCGAGTTCAGCCATCCTTTTGTTTCCACGCAATGCCAAGTGAGGCTATCGATGCTGAGGATGCCAGCATGACCAGGCACCGCTAGCCGCCGACTGTTCTGATGGTGACAAGGGGCTTGCAGCATGCGTAGAGCTTATCCATGATCATCTGTTCAGCATGCGTTGAGACTTCAGCAAGACGGAAGTGAAAATAGTGTCACCGTAATTGATGCTTTGAAGTATTGATGCTACCTCAGAATTATGTTTGTTCAGTTTAGATAGTTGACCACAATAGAACCATGCTTCAAAATATCCATTCTTAACCATCCAGTGCTTCTATATATGTATTTTGAAGCTTCTTTATAGTACTATTTTTTTGCTTCATACCTTCTATTCGGTTGCATCATGCCTAAATGTTTTATGCCTAAATTTCGTGCCATGGCAGTGTTTTCTGAAATTGGTGCCACGACAACATTTTTGAAAAGATCGCCACGACAACGTTTTCTGAAATTACCGCCACGACAACATTTTTGAAACGGCTGCCACGACAACGATTTTTCTATCGCCACAACGATATTTCAAGTGAAGATTCAAGAAGATTGTGAAGACTTCCCGACGCCTAGGTGATGTAGGGTGGAACCCTAGTTGGTGATCTTTCACGAATTGGAGGGGAGAACCCACAAAGAACACGGGAAAGAACGATGAGAAATCACACGAGGAACACTCAAGAACAAGTCCAATCACACATCCACTAAACTCAAAACCACATAGGATACACAAAGGATATGAACAACAAAGGGAACAAAGAAACAAGGCAGAGTTCATCCCAAATCCTATGAAGGAGATGAGGTCTTGAATCTAAGATGGATCTTCCCTGGATAGGGGTCTTGATACCCACTAGGGGGTTTTCTCACATGGAAGTCTTGATCTCCATGAGAGATGTGGTAGATATGAGCAAAGCTCTCTCTAGATCCGAGCTATCACTTTGCTAACCCTAGTTCGTCCAAGCGAAGGGGTATTTATAGTCTAGGGGGAGATAGATAGATAGATACATGTGCCAAAACCCTCGGGTCAGCGCACAAGCAGCGTCAGGCATCCGACAAGTGTCGGTCTTCCGGTGGCTCGTGAGCGTCTGACGATCTGGAGGGCGCCGGACTTTCGACGTTTTGGCTCTGGACATGAGGCATCAGATTTCGGATGTGGTCGGTCGTCCGGTGGCTGGAGCTTGTTGGATGTCCGGGTTGGTCGGTTGTCCGGTCGCTGTAGACTTGATCTTCGGTAGATTTCCTGGGCGCTCTTCCTCTTGCCGTGCCGGATGTCCGGTGGCTTCCCCATGCACGGTGCCTGTAGCTTCAGGTTCTCCACTCGTAACCACTAAGGAACGAGTTCACCTTGGATTCGATTGCTCTTGCACGAGATATTTTCATCAGCCCACTCGGTGTCTGAGGTGTCGATGGCATATCCATGGGGATGACTGTAGGATGCTTTTGCTTCATCCCCTCCTCCTTGGGAAGATTCGACCTCGGATCATAAACCGTATGACCATTCAAATGGTAGATATGGAGGGACATAATGTGATCAAAGTACTCCAAGATCTCTCTGGGATGGTATACATGCAAAACGTGGAAATACAATGGTTGTTACACACAAGGTGTCCATCGGTTAAGTATTAGTCCTGCCGAAAAGATTGTTCATGAAAAGGCACATGATGCTTAGACAAATGATATAAATGATATGTAAAGCATTCATGGGAGCAAATTCATTTGTGGTATACACAAACTTGTGGTGAATGTGATTAATGTGACCATTGTGCAAAATGATATCATAGTGGGACGGTTTATTAAGAGCATGAGCATGACAATTGGTGCTCAAAATGATTGTGTTATAATGCAATTAATGGTGGAAGTTGTGACCATTTTCTATAAATATGCCATCAAGGTAGATCACAACAAACTTGCTAAGAAAGTGCACAAGCTCATATATCATGGATGACATGGAAATACAAGATGCATCAAGCCATTTATAATGCGAGTCCATCCATGCATAAAAAGCAAACTTGTCATGGGTGTGATGTGTCCAACTAGCATGTTCATCAACAAATATGGATGTGCTGGTGTAGTTTGGCAAAAGTTTCTTGGCATACAGTTGGTTGATGTTATGGCATGAGTGGTGGTCCGGTGGTGCATCCACTAATTTTGTGCGCTCCTCAACTTGAAGTTTCGTGGAACGAAGCTCCCATGACGTTCCTCTATCCAATAGATGTATCATGTAGACAAGAAGAAGGAAACAACAATGAAAGTGTGGCCCATCCAATATGCATATTTGAGGATGGCTCAAAGGGAAGGAGTTCACCTTTAGGAGGGTCTAAAAAATGTTGGTGTCGCACATCGTGTACGGCTTCACATGACTAATATGTCACCTGACGGCACCGCCTCCTAAATCATTCAAAGTGAAAGAACATGAAAAACACTCGGAAAAACAAATGAGGTTAGCGTGAATATGAAACCTATCATTCATGTTGTGAGATACCCAACAGTGTTGTCATCATTCTTATCATAAGAAGCAACAAGAGAATGCGGCATGATATGGAAGCATATGATGTGATTATAGTGAAAGGCATTAAGCTCATTCAAACGAGCATGCTTCACAAGTAAGATATCCAAGTCTCCAAGCATAAATGAGAAAGCTAGTGCAATTTCTATATCAATAAGCATAACATGGTTGCACTCACTATAAGGGAATGTGTGCAAGGCAACTAATGGAGATATGGAACAATGATCAATACAAATCATGTGAGAGGCATGAACATATATGCTATCAACCCAATGAACGAGCAAGTATGTATCAGGGGTGATGCAAAAAACCAAGAATATCATAAGGTGAATTACTTAGTCCTTATTGGTTACCTTATGCAAGCAAGGGCCACAATTGCACGGCAAAGGCATAGAACGAGGCATAACATGCAAGGTGAACATGGTGAAATGGGCATAAGGTGACAAGTGGCATAGATCCCATAGCCGTGTGAGAGCCAAGTAAAAGAAATGCACGTAGTCCTTGCGCGAGGGAAATGGTGGAAGAAGCATTCCAAGATATCCCAAATCATCGGTGCTCTCAAGAACTCGTTTCATCAACTCATGGGATTGTGAAGTTGATGAGTATTCATGAGTACCTACACAAAACAAAGGCAAAGGAAAATTTGTGTGCAAGTGGTATATGTACACATCATCCATTATGATGTGCACGCGCTTGTGTTGGTTAGCACAAAATATCCAGTGCTCAAACGAATGAGATGCATGATATAGGAATATTTCATCCATCATGAATGGTTTGTTGTTATGTATAGCACAATAGAGATTCGAAATGTGTAAAGCATCATGAGAAACATCTAGGGCATTGTTATTCATGATACGCAGATGGTGCACACAATGGATGCAATCATGCGATCTACAATCATTTTTATGGCATGTCATATGGGATGAATTGCAGAATTTTTGCAAGGAAAGTTTAGCAATATCATCGCATGAAAAGAAAAATCCAATAACTAAGGGCTTGTCATCTATGCCATATGTGCAAATGGATTTATGTGAATGGGATATGCATAGGCACCATGGTGAGATTGTAATGATGCCATATGGAAAATCTCACTCATAACATATGACAAGTTTAACTAGTTGTCAAACATGATGTGACCAATAGAATTTTCACATGATATTCTATGAAGCATAGCACCACAACTAAGTAATTCAACATGCTCATCATCATATGCATCATAAATGGGTGGCACATCTAAGCATGTAGAAGACATATTATGTGGTGTATCCATAAGGTGATCAACATCATGCAAGCAATCGATGTCAAGATAGTCCACTAGTGGGACAAGCGAAGCACCATCACCTATGTTGCCTTTAGAGCTCCGCTCATGTGTTGTAGGTGAGTTGGCAAAAATCCACGCTTGGTCAATATCTTCATCAACTTGATGGAACTATGTAAGGGTGCATCATCATCCACCATGGCCATCGGTTTGCCCATTGGAGGTACGGATTCGTCGAGGATAGGTGCTTTGTCTTTTAGGAGATCTAGCACCAAGGAAGAAAACACACTAGGAGTAGAGGTTAAGTTAGAAATCATAGTGGCCTCACATGCCTATCATCTACCTCACTCACTAAGTGTTGTGGCTCACTCATTCCCACTATGATGCTCTCACTCATATGGTGGTGATGGCTCTCAACCTCACATAGGATGTTTGAATGTTTTCATGTGTGGGGCTAGTGGTGGTCACACTCATTCTCTCATGGGAGATGCACTCAATGTCACATATGGTGGGGTCACTCATATCACTCATGTGGTGGTGGCTCTCCTCACATGTCAATTGGGGCATCTCGTCATATGTGGATGTCGGAGACATGTAGGTGAAAATGTCTCCATACTCAATTCCTTCCGCCACCTTGGTTCAATGGATAGTCCCGCGCTCAACCTCCTCATCCATAACATTCCAAATATGAATGTCGTTGGATGTGGAAAATCATCACTCTCCTCCGATACCGAAGGGAAAGTCCCATGTGCGGTCTCGTAGCTTGACTCTGAGTAGGAGTCCCATGTGGGCGACATATTCATGTTGTGAAAGAGGTTCGTGCTCGCCGCCTTGGTCGAAGGGAAAATCCCATGCTCGACCGTCTTGTCTTCGTCTCCTTGTATGAGGTCCATATGATGTGGCACCCCGTTGCCCGCCTCCTTGACCGAAGGGAATTTCCCATGCTCGACCATCTTCCTTGGGGTGCTTCCGAAGATGGAAGGGCCAATCCCGTTTGTAGTCGGTCGCCTTGGACTTGGCGCCGAACCTTCTTCTTGGTGGCGGTCATCTCACAGTCTTCTCTTGTGCTCATGAAGGTTGGTCATATCTTGATGTAGAGCTTGTTGGGATTTGTTGGTGTGCGCATCTCGAGCATCTTCATCTTGATGGTAACGTTGTCATACTTGAACTTGTAGTCAATGGTATTCTTCGTCTTCGTGCACATGTTTCTTGCAGGTGACTTTCCCTTCACGACGATGTGGATCATGAATGTGATGGTGGTCATCACGAAGATGAAGATGTGGACGAATTGCGCTTGCAGCAGATGGGCACTCTGAAGATGTGCAACTTTCTCGCTGCCGCCTTGAAGATGATAAAGGGGAATAAGACTTGTAGTTGGACGACATGTATCATAGTTGATCCATGTGTGCGTCCAATTAGTTGTCGAGGTAGCCCCTTTTCCTTGCTTCATAGTGACAGATGTCAGCGGTGAGTCCCTCAATGCGGTGATGCAAAGTGCCTCACATTGCTCCATTGTAGTCCGAAGTGGGGAGTTTTGGTGATGTAGTTGTTCGCAGCATCATGGACATCAAAGACCGATGATGATGTGATTTGCCTATCCATCACAAGATTCGAGCAAAGGTGAGTAGGAAATGAGATAAACTATACCAAGCTACCTTTTCCCAAAGTTGAGGATGTATCATGTTTCACTCAATGTGAATTGAGAGAATAGTGGAATTGGTACCAGGCTTGTTCACTCACACCTACAAAGTAAAGCTTATCGAGTGGCTTGGTTAGGACAAGTGGCACAAAGTTCAATCAAGTGTTAGTCCAAGATGTGAATATTGTTGAGGAAGATTCACAAAATTGCAATGTAAAGCAAATAGATCAATAGCTATGGTGGCACAAAGGAACACACACACACACACACACACACACACACACACACACACACACAGAGAGAGAGAGAGAGAGAGAGAGAGAGAGAGAGAGAGAGAGAGAGTGAGATCCGCAGAACCAAGGAATGAGCACAAAATGTGTTACCACGGAAAAGCTCTTGTTGCATGGATACTAGACAGACAATAGCTCGATTGCTCAGATGCGCTAGATATGCTTGTGCACCAACCTATGCGAGTAACCGTGCCATCTTCAATCCCAAATATATTATGTATGTATGATCCAATATACTATGCAAAATGGCTCAATGCTATTTCTAGTACTTACAAACTCTTTTGTATCTCCTCTTTTGCTTAAAATCTTTTTCCTCTTTTTTTGTATGCTTCCTTTATCACTATGCTTGATGCTCGAGCCAAGGTATGAGACAAGTATGTAAGATATGCATGGGAGAGACATAATGACACAATGATGATTGCACGCTAAATGTAGCTATGCGGCGTAAGCATATCATTAAGGTGCACATATAGCGTCCCGACAATTATCAACTTGCTAATGTTGGTGGTAAAATAACGCAATGGGCTTGGGGCTATCAATGCAATGGCAAAAAAATGTACAATGATGTTGTTGAAGTTACCGTCCTTGCTTACGGTCGCAGTGTCAAAATGTGAAGAGATCGTTGTCAATGTCGAGTCCGTGGCGATGATGAGTGGTGGTGTTGCTGACGTTGAGCCGTTCCTAATTAGTTGAAACACCTTAGGAAATGGAAAACACAACTCAAAATATCAAACAAAATTGGTCAAAATTGGGTTAAGGTGGCGGAAGAGTATGGTGGGGTGTTATAGTTGGCGGAGTTAGTCGGTGCTCGTATCGCTCTGTGTGGTGGTTGATGAAGAAGTAACCATCCCTAAGTAGCCTAAACACCTTAGAGGACTCAAATCACAACTCAAGCAACCACAAATGCAATGGGGATCAAAATGGGTTAGGTTCCGGAAGGCTATGGTGGTATTGCGGATGATATGATGGAGGGCCCAGGCAAAGATGCCAACATTCGAAACATTTGATGAAGTCAAAGGATGGTGGTAGTATTTTTCTGGGATGGTAGATGTCAATAGCTACAAAACAAGCTAAAGAACGTCAAAATTTGACATCAGATGAATTAGTTATGGCCGAAATAAGAATCGACCAAAGTTAGTTTCTACGCGTACCGACGTCCGGAAATGGATGGATGCCCTGTGGTTGGAGCGGAATGTACATCCAAAAATAACGAGAAATCTGTGAATTTGGTTGGATAGCAGGGGTCGGATTTCCAGTGGTTCGGGAGGCTCCGAACATCCAAAAAACGTCGGTCGTTCGGCTGGTCTGGGTCAACTTGAGATTTCAGATCCGTGGCGTGATATTGGGCGATATTTTTGATTTTGGAGGTCAAAATTGAGGGGGGATTTTTTTGGGGAAATTTCGTGGTGCGGAGCTGGGAAAGCCAAGACCCACTTGCCAAACAACAAAATCGTGAATCGAACACAACAAAATCTCACAAGAACCAACAAAATGCAAAAAAAATGGGAGGCATATTTTTGGTGGGGATTTTGAATTGGGACAAAAATGAACAAAATTAGGCTAGGAAACAGAGGGGGGGGGGATCCAAATTCATGGAAACCAAAGCTCTGATCAAAGATGATGTAGGGTGGAACCCTAGTTGGCGATCTTTCACGAATTAGAGGGGGATACCCACAAAGAACACGAAGAACACGGGGAAGAACGAGGAGAAATCACAAGAGGAACACTCAAGAACATGTCTAATCACACATCCACTAGATTCAAACCACACAAGATCCACAAAGGTACATGAACAACAAAGAGAGCAAATATACAATGTAGAGTTCATCCCGAATCCTATGAAGGAGATGAGGTCTTGAATCAAAGATGGGTCTTTTCTAGATAGGGGTCTTGATCTCACATGGAGAGGTGGTTGATACGAGCAAAGCTCTCTCTCGATCTGAGCTATCACTGAGCTAACCCTAGTTTGTCCAAGTGAAGGGGTGTTTATATTCTAAGGGTGGAGAGAGAGAGGTACATGGGACGAAACCCTTAGGTCTGCGCATAGGCGGCTGATAACCCACAAGTATAGGGGATCGCAACAGTTTTCGAGGGTAGAGTATTCAACCCAAATTTATTGATTCGACACAACGGGAGCCAAAGAGTATTCTCAAGTTGTAACGCCCGGATAATCTTGCTACAGTAATCCCTCTCTAATCATGCCACGTCATCCCGATTACTGTTGCTAAACGCCCGTTAGTTCAAACCGTTCGAAATTCAGATTCAAATTATTGTCAAACGGCAAAAGTTTCAAAATATTAAACTAAAATGTTGGAGTGTGCGAGTTAAGTGCCGAGGTAATTATAGTAAAGAAAACAAAATTTATAAAATACTTAAATGCCTGAGTTGAGTAAAAATAGTGAAAGAAAATAAATAAAAGAAAAGAGATAAAACAGAAAAACAAAAGACAAAAAAATAGGAGAGAAGCCCCCGGGCTTGCCCAGTGACCTCAGCCCAAGCCCAGGCCACCACCAGGCCCGGCCGGCCCACCCCGCGCCCCCACTCCTCTCCTTATCCCCGCAACCCTAGCCACCACCCCACTCGTCCACTCCCCCCCATTCGCTCCTCCCACGTTCCCCTCTCTCCCTCGACTGGATCGAGGGGAGCCAGATCCCGCGTCGCCGGCGTCGCCCGTCACCACCACCCCCTCGCCGGAGCCGCCTCGCCGGCCCTCGTCCTCGTCCTCGCACCCCGTCCCCTCTCCCCCTCGACGGTGCTCCTCGCCTCGCCGACCGCGACCGTGCCAGGACGCCCCAGCGACGCTGCCCCACGCTCGGCCTCATCCTCGGGCCACCGTCGCTGCCTCGCCATCGCCGGAACCTCCCCGTCCTCCTCCTCGCCGGACCTCCCCGACCTCCGTCGAGCCCACTGCCACGGTTCCCTACTCCCCACAGTGAGGCATCCTCCTTCTCCCCTGTCTCTGCCTTCACGGCGCTGCTGTGACCACGCCACGCTTCGCGTCGCCCGTTCTAGCCACGCTCGCCGCTGCGCCCGTGCGTGGCGCGCCGTGACCCCTCTCGGCTCGGCCCCTACCACTGCGCGCGCCAGCCAGCATCGCCTTCGCCCCTCGGCCTCGTGCCGCCCGGCCCGCTCTCCGGCATCGATGCCGCCGTCGCTCAGGTCGCCCGGCGCGCCAGCCCTGCGCCCATTCTGGCGGCTGCGTCACACGCCGTGGCCGCCGGTGTTAGCGCCCACGGCCACGGCCTTGCCCGCCTCCTCGCCCGGCGATTTGGCGAACCCATCGGGCGCCCAGAACGCCCGACCCGCCCGAAGCGCCCGAACCGCTAGGGCCCCACATGCCTATGGCGGGGGCCCACACCTGAGACGTTAAAAAAGAAGAAGAAGAATTAAAAATAAAAATAATAATAAAAATAAAAATGATTTAATAAAATTAATTATTAATTAATTAATTATCTAATGAATTAATTAAGTTAATTAATCCGGTTTAATTAATTTAATTAACTAGTTAGGTTAATTAAATAGTAATTAAATTAGCCTAAACCCTTATTAAATCTAAACAGTGTATGACAGGTGGGTCCCACTAGACCCACTGGTCAGGTTGACCGAGTCAACTCTGTTGACTGCTGATGTCAGCATGACATCATGCTGAAGTCATTAATCTGTTTTCCGAATTAATTAAATAATTAATTAAATTCCAGAAATTAATAAAATCTTTAGAAAATCATATCTTTTAATCCGTAACTTCGATTAAAATATTTTCAACATGAAAGTTGCTCGAGCGGCGAGGCGATTCCGGATCACGCAACCCGTTTGTCCGCCATACCCCTAACCTATCGAACTCGCAACTTTCCCCTCCGCTCCTCGCCTTAAAAAGCGAAACACCGGAATACTTTCCGGATGCTTCCCTTTCACGGTATCACCTCATACCGCGTTAATGCACCCTAGCATAGTTACTTGTCATGTCATGCATCGATATGCATCTGTTTGCATGGTATTCATTGTTTCTCCCCCCTCTTCTCCTCGGTAGACTACGAGACCGATCTGCTGCTGCTGCCGATTCGACTACGGAATTGACGACCCCTCTCTCTTGCCGAGCAACCAGGCAAGCCCCCTTGATCACCAGATATCGCCTATTCTACTCTATCTGCTTGCATTAGAGTAGTGTAGCATATTATTGCTTTCCGTTATACCTATCCCGATGCATAGCTTTGTCCTTGCTACTCTTGTTGTTACCTTTACCTGCAATCCTACTTGCTTAGTATAGGATGCTAGTATTTCCACTATGGCCCTACATTCTTGTCCGTCTGCTGTGGCTATCGGGCCGTGATCACTCGGGAGGTGTTCACGGGTATATACTATATACTTATACATGATACATGTGGAGACTAAAGTCGGTCTATTTGGTGGAGCACCCATGAGTGGATCTTTGTGGCGGAGCGACAGGGCAGGTTGAGACCGCCTAGGAGAGAGGTGGGCCTGGCCCTGTTTGGTGTTCGCGGATACTTAACACGCTTAACGAGATCTTGGTATTTGATCTGAGTTTGGCTACGGGCCTATACGCACTAACCAACTACGTGGGAAAGATATGGGCACTCGGCGTCGTGGTATCAGCCGAAGCATTTCGTGACGTCAGCGACTGAGCGGCGTGCGCCGGATTGGACTGGAACGTCACTAGGCTAGGTTTGCTTCGGCCGCACACGCATAGCGTCTTGAGTGCGCTTAGGGCGATGGGCCCGCACCCTGCGGCGCTTAGGTTTAGACCGGCGTCTTGACCTCTGTTATGCCTAGGTGGGGCTGCGGCGTGTTGATCTTCAGCGGCGGGCATGACCCGAAAAGTGTGTCCGGCCAAATGGGATCAAGCGTGTTGGGTTATGTGGTGCACCCTGCAGGAAGTTAATCTATTGAATAGCCGTGATCTTGATAACAGGACGACTTGGAGTTGTACCTTGACCTTATGACAACTAGAACCGGATACTTAATAAAACACACCCTTCCAAGTGCGGATACAACCGGAGATCGCTCTCTAACAGGCAACGAGGAGGGATCGCCGGTAGGATTATGCTATACGATGCTACTTGGAGGACTTGATCTACTCTCTTCTACATGCTGCAAGACGGAGGCTGCGAAGCGTAGTCTTCGACATGATTAGCTATCCCCTCTTATTACGGCATTCTGCATTCAGTCCATCGATATGGCCCTTTACACATATATCCATGCATATGTAGTGTAGCTCCTTGCTTGCGTAGTACTTTGGATGAGTACTCACGATTGCATTGTTTCCCCTTTTCCCCTATCTCTACTCGATTGCTGCAACAGACGATGGAGCCAGAGCAGACGCCACCGTCGATGGCGACTACTACACTGAGGCGCCTACTACTATGTGCAGCCATGGACGGCGACCAGGAGTAGTTAGGAGGATCCGAGCAGAGGCCTGCGCCTCTTCGTCTGTATCCCGGTTTGGGCTAGCCTTCTTAAGGCAAACTTGTTTAACTTGTGCGTACTCAGATATTGTTGCTTCCGCTGACTCGTCTATGATCGAGCACTTGTATTCGAGCCCTCGAGGCCCCTGGCTTGTATTATGATGCTTGTATGACTTATTTATGTTTTAGAGTTGTGTTGTGATATCTTCCCGTGAGTCCCTGATCTTGATCGTACACGTTTGCGTGTATGATTAGTGTACGATTGAATCGGGGGCGTCACACAAGTATTAGCAGTTGAGTTGTCATTTCATACACACCTGGAAAACTTAATATCTGCAGCAAAGTATTTAGTAGCAAAGTAGTATGGACGTAACGGTAACGGTGGCAAAGGTAATAGTAGCAGTTTTGTAGTAATTGTAACAGTGACAACGGAAAAGTAACTAAGCAAAGATCAATATGTGAAAAGCTCGTAGGCATTGGATCAGTGATGGATAATTATGTCGGATGCAATTCCTCATGCAACAGTTATATGTAAAGCCAGCATTCAAGTTTTCAGCAAAGATTCTGAACTAACCATATTCACAATAACATTTAGGTCTCATGCTTACTCATATCAATGGCATAATCAACTAGCGAGCAATAATAGTAAATCTCGGATGACAACACTTTCTGAAAACAATCATAATATGATATAACAAGATGGTATCTCGCTAGCCCTTTCCGAGACCGCATAAAACATAAATGCGAGCACCTCACGAAGATCAAGGTGACTAGACATTGTAATTCATGGCAAAAGAGATCCAGTCATAGTCATACTCAATGTAAACTAATTGTAATGCATGGAAATGACAGCAGTGCTCTCCAACTGGTGCTTTTTAATAAGAGAATGATGACTCAACATAAAAGTAAATAGATAGGCCCTTCGCAGAGGGAAGCAGGGATTTATAGAGGTGCCAGAGCTCGATGTTTGAAATAGAGATAAATAATATTTTGAGTGGCATACTTTCGTTGTCAACATAACAACCAAGAGATCTCGATATCTTCCATGCTACACACATTATTGGCCGTTCCCAAGCAGAATGGTAAAGTTTATACTCCCCCACCACCAACAAACATCAATCCATGGCTTGTCTGAAACAACGGGTGCCTCCAACTAACAACAATCCTGGGGGAGTTCTCTTTGCAATTATTTTGATTTGAGCATGGGACTGGGCATCCCAGTTACCGGCCATTTTCTCGTGAATGAGGAGCGGAGTCCACTCCTCGTGAGAATAACCCACCTAGCATGGAAGATACAGACAACCCTAGTTGATACATGAGCTTTTCGAGCATACAAAAAAGAATTTCATTTGAAGGTTTAGAGTTTGGCACATACAAATTTACTTGGAATGACAGGTAGATACCGCATATAGGAAGGTATGGTGGACTCATATGGGATAACTTTGGGGTTTATGGAAGTGGATGCACAAGCAGTATTCCTGCTTAGTACAAGTGAAGGCTAGAAAGAGACTGGGAAGCGACCAACTAGAGAGCGACAACAGTCATGAACATGCACTAAAATTAATCAACACTGAGTGCAAGCATGAGTAGGATATAATTCACCATGAACATAAATATCATGGAGGCTATGTTGATTTTGATTCAACTACATGCATAAACATGTGCCAAGTCAAGACACTCGAATCGTTCAAAGGAGGACACCACCCTATCATACCACATCACAACCATTTTAATAGCATGTTGGCACGCAAGGTAAACCATTAGAAACTCCTAGCAAATTAAGCATGGCATGAGCAACTATAATCTCTAATTGTCATCACAAACATGTTTCATTCATAATAGGCTAAATCAGGAACACTGAACTAATAATATTTACAAAAACAAGATAGGTCAACTTCATACCAGCTTCTCTCATCTCAATCAGTCCATCATATATCGTCATTATTACCTTTCACTTGCACGACCGAACGGTGTGGATAATAATAATAGTGCACGTGCAATTGGACTAAGCTGGAATCTGCAAGCATTCAATACAAGGGAGAAGACAAGGTAATATGGGCTCTTGGTTAAATCAACAATAATGCATATAAGATCCACTCAACATTTTCATCATGGTCTTCTCCTCTCGATCCCCAAAGAAAATAAATAAAACTATTTACACGGGAAAGCTCCAAACAAGCAAAAGAAGAACGAGGAATCTTCTTTGGGTCTTCTTTTAATTATTACTACTACAGGCATGGAGAGTAAACTAGCTAAAAACTACAACTAATTTTTTGGGTTTTTCTTAAGGTTTTTCAAACACACAGGAAGAAGGCTTAAAACAAAAAATAAACTAGCATGGACAATACAATGAAAAAGTATGAGCACCGACAACTGGCATGAGTGTGTGAACATGAATGTAATATCAGTGAGAAATACGTAATCCCCCAAGCTTAGGCTTTTGGCCTAAGTTGGTCTATGGCCACGGCTGGCCTGGCGGATATCCAAAGTTGTAGCTGGGGTCGTACTGAGATGCAGCGACTATTGCCTGACGAGCTGCAGCTTGGAGGCGAGCTGCCTCCGTCCTCCTTTCATACTCGTTCGCCTCCTCCCTGGTTATAACATATCTCCTTTTTGCCTAAAAGTAAAATAAAGTAGGGGCAGGGAGAGCAACATGGACAATGCGACGTCTATCGAAGATTAGTCGGTACTGGAGGAACTGTTCATTCCTCTCAACAAACTGATGGCGAACCATAGCATTATAATCTAGATAAGCGGGAGGCAATTCCATGTCATTTGCATGTATGGGTACATCAAGATAATTAGCTACACGAGTTGCATAAATTCCACC
The DNA here is from genome assembly GCA_021605205.1 of Aegilops longissima. Lineage (NCBI taxonomy): Eukaryota > Viridiplantae > Streptophyta > Magnoliopsida > Poales > Poaceae > Aegilops > Aegilops longissima. Next base: position 244,178,758 of record CM038680.1, on the reverse strand, counting down.
AAACAAGTCTCCACTTAAACCGTTAAGATGCAACCTTCGTGCAACAATGACCCTCAGGTTATATTGTTTATCTTCTAATACCGCACTCTTGAGGACACAAAGATCTGGAATGCACACGTGACAAGCTTCATCTTTACCGTCAATGCATCTACCTATAAAGAGAGCAAAATAATGTATGGAAGGAAAATGAATGCTCCCTATGGTAGCTTGTGTGATTTCTCTAGATTCCCCCACAGTGATACTAGCAAGAAAGTCTTTATATTCAGATTTGCGAGGTTCACTAACATTGCCCCACTGCGGGAGTTTACAAGCAGTATTAAAATCTTCTAAATCCATGGTATATGATTTATCATAAAGGTCAAATAAAACAGTGTGAGAATTGCGTGAGGATGTAAATTTAAACCTTCTCACAAAGGAATCAGTTAGGTAACGGTATTGCGGGCACTTATCTAACACGAAGCCCTCAAGATCAGCATTACGTACATACGCATCAAATTCATCCTTGATACCTGCTCCGACCATAAACTCCTCTGACGACCATTCACAAGGCCGCACTTGAGCTTCCCTTGGTAGTTCATTGTCCGGCTCACGTATCGCGAGCCTGGGTCCTTGCTTTCTTGAGGAACCACCTTGGTACATTTTCCTAAACATATTTCTTCCTCTGAAAAATTTCTGAAATTTTTAGTGACTCAAAATAAAAGTGAACCAAACTCAACAAGATTGATAGCAACTACTCCCAAAAGTGCCTAGAGGCTATATCATGCATTAAAACTACTTTTGACCATATAAATTTGACATGAAAGCTCAAGAACAGGGTCACCTAAGCAGCAAAAAAATTGCAATAAATAAAGCACTAGAACAAAAACTAATTGGACCACTGGAGGAGTCACATACCGAAGAACAATCCCCCAAAACAGTTTTGTGAATGAAGCTTTGAGCAAGGAGATCGAAAATGGCAGCAAGATGAGCTAGAACACATGTTTGATCTATGGGAGAATTTTTTCTGGAGGAATAAGAAGTGTGTGGGTGCAGGAATAAGTGGAGGGGTCACATGGGGACCATGAGGCAGGGGGCGCGCCCTGGACCCTCGTGGCCAGGTGGTGGCCCCCTCTGCTGTGTTCTCAGTGCCAGATATTCTTAAATATTCTACAAAAAATCATATTTCAATTTTGGGGCATTTGGAGAACTTTTATTTTCGGGGCATTTTTTATTGCAAGGATAATTCAGTAAACAGACGGAAAATACTATTTTTGCCTTATTTAATCTAAATAACAGAAAGTAACAGGAGGGTACAGGGAGTTGTGCTTTCTAACTTCATCCATCTCATGCTCATCAAAAAGGAATCCACTAACAAGGTTGATCAAGTCTTGTTAACAATCTCTTTCCGAATAGCATGAAACCGGAGAATTTTTGAATAACACTCAGTTACCTCAATGGGGATATGCACATCCCCAACAATAAGAATATCATATTTCTTCTTGACAGTAGGAAGAGGGAATTCAAAACCTCCAATAGTAATCATTGGAATTTTCCAATAGAATTGATACTGTGGACTTGAGGTTGTTTCCTCGGAAAGTGTACCGTATGCTCATTACCATTAACATGAAAAGTGATATTGCCTTTGTTGCAATCAATAACAGCCCCTACAGTATTCAAAAAGGGTCCACCAAGGATAATCGACATACTATCGTCCTCGGGAATATCAAGAATAACAAAGTCCGTTAAAATAGTAACGTTTGCAACCACAACAGGCACATCCTCACAAATACCGACAGGTATAGCAGTTGATTTATCATCCACTTGCAAAGATATTTCAGAATGTGTCAACTTATTCAAATCAAGTCTACGGTATAAATAGAGAGGCATAACACTAACACCGGCTCCAAGATCACATAAAGCAGTTTTAACATAGTTTATTTTAATGGAGCATGGTATAGTTGGTACTCTTGGATCTCCTAGTTTCTTAGGTAGTCCATCATTAAAAGTATAATTAGCAAGCATGCTGGAAATTTCAGCTTCTGGTATCTTTCTTTTATTTGTAACAATATCTTTCATATACTTAGCATAAGGATTCCTTTTAAGCATATTAGTTAAACGTATACACAAAAAGATAGGTCTAATTATTTCAGCAAAGCGCTCAAAATCCTCGTCATCCTTTTTCTTGGACGGTTTAGCAGGAAAAGGCATGGGTTTCTGAACCCATGGTTCTCTTTCTTTACCGTGCTTCCTAGCAATGAAGTCTCTCTTATCATAACATTGATTCTTTGATTGTGGGTTATCAAGATCAACAGCAGGTTCAATCTCTACATCATTGGTATTGCTAGGTTGAGCATCAACATGAACATCATCATTAACATTATCACTAGGTTCATGTTCATTACCAGATTGTGTTTCAGCATCAGAAATAGAAATATCATTGGGATTCTCAAGTGTGTCAACAACAGGTTCACTAGAAGCATGCAAAGTCCTATCATTTTTCTTTTTCTTCTTCTTAGAAGGACTAGGTGTATCAACATTAGTTCTCTGAGAATCTTGCTCAACTCTCTTAGGGTGGCCCTCAGGATACAAAGGTTCCTGAGTCATTTTACCCCATCTAGTCATAACTCTAACAACATTATCATTTTTCTTATTATTTAATTCACTGAGCAAATCATTCTGAGCTTTAAGCACTTGTTCTACTTGAGTGGTAACCATAGAAGCATGTTTACTAATAAGTTTAAGTTCACCTTTAACTCTAGACATATAATCACTGAAGTGTTCAATCATATAAGCATTACATTTCAATTGTCTACCAACATAAGCATTGAACTTTTCTTGTTTAACAATAAAATTATCAAACTCATCTAAGCATTGGCTAGCAGACTTATAATGAGGGATATCACCTTCATCAAATCTATAGAGAGAATTTACCTTTACTACCTGTGTCGGGTTATCAAGACCATGTATTTCTTCAATAGGTGGTAAATTCTTGACATCTTCAGCTTTAATACCCTTTTCTTTCATAGATTTCTTTGCCTCTTGCATATCTTCAGGACTGAGAAATAGAATACCCTTTTGTCCTACCCTCCCGTGGTAGCGGGGTCCTATTGGAAACTAAGGGGTATTACGGCCTCCATTTAATAGAGTATCGGACCAAAGCATTAACACTTAGTGAATACATGAGCTCCTCAAACTACGGTCATCAACGGGAGTGGTCCCGATTATTGTCACTTCAGGGTTACGGATCATAACACATATTAGGTGACTATTGACTTGCAAGATAGGATCAAGAACTAACATATATTCATGAAAACATAATAGGTTCAGATCTGAAATCATGGCACTCGGGCCCTAGTGACAAGCATTAAGCATAGCAAAGTCATAGCAACATCAATCTTAGAACATAATGGATACTAGGGATCAAACCCTAACAAAACTAACTCGATTACATGATAAATCTCATCCAACCCATCACCGTCCAGCAAACCTACGATGGAATTACTCATGCATGGCGGTGAGCATCATGAAATTGGTGATGGAGGAAGGTTGATGATGACGATGGCGATGGATTCCCCTCTCCGGAGCGTCGAAGGGACTCCAGATCAGCCCTCCTGAGAGAGATTAGGGCTTGGCTGTTGGAGATATGCCCTAGAGGCAATCATGTATGATGATATTTCCTATGTGTTTATGAATAAAGATAGTCCTTGGACATTATCAAAGATGTGTATCAGCAAGTACGTGACTTGTTTGTGGGACTATACATTGTATGATGACTGTCCTAAAAGGTCCCTAGTCGAAAGGGCTGTGTGGACGCGCAACCGACTAGACTAGCATATGACACGGTCGATGGCTCGGTCTCACTAGCCATGGAGCATTGGATGCTAACCGGATAATATGGACTTGGAAAGGTCTGGTCGGATTCGACATAGTCGGATCCGAGTCGAGATAAGGTCCGAGTCGGACAGACCCAACTATGAGGCGCGATAATATGTCATCTGTGAGTCTCTAGTACAACATCGTTCTATGTCCTAAGACTGAGTGGCGCATGTACTCGAGATGGTGATAGACTTGCTTTGGGCCGACCAAACGCTACTCCGTGATTGGTAGTTACAAAGGTAGGTTTGGGTTTGTCGGTCCCATCTTTGCGAGACATGGTCGAGCAAGATGGGATTGCCCCTCCGATCGGAGAGATATACTCTGGGCCCCTCGTGTGATCGACCAGAATAGCATGGCCATGCGACAAGGATTATGAGATAATCCGGATAGTGGTCGGTATCCTTTGGAGCGAGAAAGAGGTCGGGCTAGCACAAGGATGACAGTCTCGCCTTGAGCCCGACAACATATATCGTGTGGCAAAAGGAATGGAAGTATGATGTACTGAGTTCGCCTAACCAGCTTCATCGTCGCTTGGTGGTCGGCACGCCTTGCTAGAGGCCGCTACCAACCGTCTGGTCGGAGGTGATCTGAGCTGTGACCAAGCCGACTTGAACCTAAGGGGTCGCGGCAGCAAGGAAGGAACCTACAAGGTCGGTTCGTGGGACACTTTGGTCGGATGTGATCCGAACTAGACTAGGAACGTGACCGAGTAGACTTTGGGCTTTAGGGTCCGTGGCGAGGCCCAAGTGTTGAGCTCATGACGGACGCCTATATAAAGTGGAGGTGCGGCACACTCGCAGGTGCTTTGGCCTGAGAGAGAACGCTTTTTGGCCTCAGGAGGCAGATCGCTTCGGCCTCAGGAGGTAGATCGCTTCGGCCTCAGGAGCCACCTCCACTTGCCGCCGACTGTGTGATCAGACCTAGCAGTCCGCCGCTCGGTGTTCCTCCCGCACGCGCGGATACCGTTAGAGGCGGTGCACTTGCGCCGCTCCGGTGAACTCGTCACGTGGGATCGACGACCGGCCGCTCGAGGGAGATCGAGCGAGGAGGAGGCGATCCACGCGACGCCGCTGCCCCAACTCTTCTTCCGCTGCGGCGCTGCGCGTCTAGTGGTAACAGATCGTGATCCATCTCCGTAGCATGTTCTGGATGTTCTGCGTGTAGGAATTTTTAATTTGCAGTCGACGCACCCTACCGTAGAACCCAACAGTGGTATCAGAGCCTCTGCTATAGGATTTGGATTCAGATCATATGCATATTAGATATGTGGAGGCGGCAGATGAGATCTATTGTCCTTGAAGAGCTCGGCTATGTGCACGGTTGATGTGATCAACTGCACATGGGGATCGTTGAGGCTATGTTTTCTGTAATCGGGATCGATGAGGTCGTGACACGATCTACCCCTACCGGTCAGTCATCCGCCATCGGGGTTAACAGTGAAACGTAAATCCGAATCGGATTCGCGATGATCGATAAGATCGGTCAGATCAGAGACCGCCGTATGCGTAGCGCCGTGTATTTCGTACCCGCCACACAAACCGGTAGAATGCGATTCTATGCATAACTTTGTTTTGCAGGTTTGATGTGGATAGTATGGCTCATGTGTATATGATGCATGTGTGTAATTTATCGTGGGCTGCGTGTCATGTTTGTCACGGCGAGAATAAAGTGCTGTCATTATATTGTATAACGACCTGCGTGTCGACTTGTGACTCTATGTAAAATTCATTACTAGTTGTAGTAGTTGGATAATAGAGATCAGGTTGGCGGCTTGGCGCCCGGCGTGACAAACAAGATGGAGTTAAGTAGATGGTCATTGGAGTCGGAGCCGACACGGAAGAACGTCCATGAAGGAGCCATACTATTTCACAATATGTGTTATATTTGTGATTGTTATGCTTCTTTGTTTCTATGCATGTTAAAATGATAGAATGATCCTCATGAATATCAAGCGAATTGCCATCCCGATGTTGCACCTTCGCACGTCAAATACGTCTAGTAGTGGGCTCATAAAATTGGGGTGCTGCTTTGGGTGTCCTTGAAGCTGAAGGGTTTCGTGTCGGACACGGACACCTTTGCATCGAGTTAACTTGACAAGGCTATCAAAGCGATTTTGGGCCTTGTGGCAAAGAAGGTTGGGAGCAGGGTATGAGATACCTTCCCGACCGGCGTGAGTCGTATAGAATACGATTAGCAAGGAGTTGCTTCTTCGGATAGGTATGTTGGCTAGCGGTGATGCTAAAGCTCACTAGTCGCATCGCTAGTCGGATCTGAATCACCGAGAGTTTGCGGAGGATCTTGACTTGATGGGAGTATTTCTGTTTAGGCTAGAATTACTCTACATAAACACATTGCTTAGTGATTGCATATTTTCATTTGTAGATCAATGGCACCACCTGCTCAACCCAACTTTGCATTGAAATCAATTCGGAAAAGGATAAACTGAATGGAACAAACTTTACCACCTGGTATAGAAATTTGAGAATTGTTCTCAAGCACGATAAAAGGAACATGTTCTAGAGGATCCACTTCGGAGGAACCTGCTGATAATGCTAGTGCCACGACTAAAAATGCCTACGAAACTTCGTTGATGAATCAACGGAGATCAGTGTCTCGATCTTTGGCTTGTATGGAGCCCGATTTGCAACAGCATTTGAAAATGTTGAGGCTTACGATATGATCGAGAGTCTCAAGAGCATGTTTCGAACACAGGCTAGGACCGAAAGGTTCAACGTCTGGCGATCCTTGATGGATTGCAAGCTGAAGGAAGGTGATCCATCGAGCCCACATGTGATCAAGATGATCGGATATGTGCAAGCTTTGGATCGTTTGGGCTTCCGCTCTTGGATGAGCTGGCTCTCGATGCTGTTCGGTTCTCTTCCGCCCAGCTATGGGGCGTTCATCTCGAACTATCATATGCATGGCATGGATAAAAGCTCACTGAATTGCATGGGATGCTCAAGGTGGCGAGCAGGATATTAAGAAAGGCACGCATCAAGTGTTGATGGTGCAGAAATCGCTAAGTTCAAGAAGAGTTGGTCCAAGAAAAGGCTAAGGCAAAGGGCACGGAGACGGTAACCTCTGCCGCTGCATGAAGTCTGGACGGACTCAAAGACCGTTTGCTTTCTTTGCAAGGAGACCGGTCCTTTGGAAGAAAGCTGTAGCAAGTGGCTTGCGAGCATGGCAAGAAGGCGGAAATGCTTCTTGAGCAAAGGTACACTTGTTGCATATGTTATAGACATTTACCTTGCTGACATACCTAGTAGCTCTTGGGTATTTGATACGGATCGGTTGTTCATATTTGCAACTCGATGCGGGGTTGGTAAGAACTAGGCGTGTGGCACAAGGGAGATTGACATCGTGGTCGGCAACAAAGCAAGAGTTGCTGCGTTGGAGGTCGACACGATGCAGCTCAACTTCCTTCCGGATTCATAATGGAATTGAATAATTGTTATTACATTCCTGCACTTAGTCGGAACATTATTTCTGCCTCATGTTTGATGAATCAAGGTTATGAATTCAATTTAAAGGACAATGGTTGTTCGATATTTTTGAATGGTATGTTCCACGGCTATGCACCCATTGTTGATGGGCTATTTATATTGAATCTAGAACAGAACGGTCTATAACGTGAATGTCAAGAGGCATAAGCCAAATGAGATAAATCCGACATACTTACGGCATTGCGGCTTGGACACATTAGTGCGAACGCATGAAGAAGCTCCATGATGATGGGCTCCTAACCCGTCCGACTTTGGGTCGTTCGAGACATGTGAATCATGCTTACTCGGCAAGATGACTAAGTCTCCTTTCGCAAAGAGTTGCGAGAGGCGTCGAAGCTATTGGAACTTATACACGTGATGTGTGTGGTCCAATGAGCACAACCGCCAGAGGTGGCTATCGATGCCGTGACTTTTACCGGCGACTTGAGTAGATATGGATATATCTATTTGATGAGGCACAAGTCGGAGACTTTTGAAAAGTTCAAAGAGTTTGAGCGAGGTTGAGAATCAGCTCGGCAAGACTATAAAGTTCTGCGATCTGATTGTGGAGGTGAGTACATGAGCCAGGAGTTCGATGATCATCTGAAAAGTCGAGGTATAGTACCTCAGCTCACACCTCAAGATGCATACGGAGAAATGGTGTGTCGAGCGGGAATAGGACCTTGTTGGACATGGTGCGGTCTATGATGAGCAAATCGGATTTACCCTTGTCATTTTGGGGATCGCTCTAGAAATTGCAGCTTTCACATAATAGGGTACCATCAAAATCCGTAGACAAGACACCGCATGAGATGTGGGTGGGAAGAGTCGGTTTGTCTTTTCTAAAGATTTGGGGTTGTGAAGCATTTGTCAAGCGACTTATGTCGAGACAAGCTTACACCCAAGTCGGATAAATGCATATTCGTGGGATATCGAGAAACCTTGGGATATAGCTTCTACAACCGGAAGAGAACAAAGTGTTTGTTGCTCGGAGCAGGGTTTTCCTTGAGAAAGAGTTTCTCGGTCTGGAGGCCGGTGGGAGGGCGGTTCGACTCGAAGAAATTCGAGGACCACTGGGGCGGCTCGGTGGTGATGAGATCATACCGAGTCGGTCGGGGAACCTGTAGTGGAAGCGGCACGGAACCACGAAGGTCGGAGAGATTGCGCAGAGTGCGTGATGTATTGTTGCTAAGCGGCAGCCGCCACGTATGCGGAAGCGATGGTGAGCCAGATTCGAGGCATGGCTAGAGGCCATGAGATCCGAGTTAAAGTCCATGGATGAGAATCAAGTGCAGGACTTGGTTGATCCGCCACTGGCGTAATCGCCATTGGTTGCAAATGGGTCTTTAAGAAGAAAACCGATGTGGATGGAAATGTTCAGATCTACAAAGCTCGACTTGTCGCTAAAGGTTATGGACAAGTTCAAGGAATTGACTACTGACGAGACTTACTCGCTGGTAGCGATCTGAAATCGGTGAGGATCATACTAGCTATAGCGGCATATTTCGATTACGAGATATGGCGGATGGATGTCAAAGCGGCTTTCCTTCACGGAAATTTAACCGAGGGCGTGTATATGATACAGCCGAGGGTTTTGTCGATCCGACTAGCACTAGTAAGGTATGCAAGCTCAAGAGATCCATTTATGGGTTGAAGCAAGCATCTCGGAGTTGGAACATTCGTTTTGATGAGGTAAATCACTGGTCTCGGTTTCATCAAAAGCGAAGAGGACTCTTGTTTATACAAGAAGTTAAGTGGGAGCTCGATAGTGTTTTGATCTTGTATGTGGACGACATACTACTGATCGGGAACGATGTTTCGATGTTAAACTCGGTCAAGGGATCATTGAATGGCAAGTTTTCGATGAAGGACCTTGGTGAGGCAGTCTATATTTTAGGCATTAAGATCTATAGAGATAGATCGAGGAGGCTGCTCGGCTTAAGCGAACACGTACATAGATAAAGTGTTGAAGCGGTTCAACATGAGTGAGGCGAAGAAAGGGTTCTTGCCGCTCTCACATGGTATAAGGCTAAGCGAGACTCGAGTCCTTCGACATCGATGAGCGAAGCGGGATGAGTAGGATTCGAATGCCTCGACAATCGGATCCATCATGTATGCCATGATATGTACAAGGCCTGATGTTGCTTTTGCAATAAGCCTAACAAGTAGATACCAGGCCAACCCGGTGAGAGTCCTTTGGGCAGCGGTAAAGTCTATTTTAAGTACACGAAAAGGACTAAAGAGATGTTCCTAGTTTATGGAGGTGAGGAAGAGCTCGTCGTAAGGGGTTACGTCGATGCTAGTTTCCAAACCGATAGAGATGATTGTCGATCACAGTCTGGATTCGTGTACGTCCTGAACGGAGGAGCAGTGCACTGGATGAGTTCCAAGCAGGATACGGTGGCCGATTCTACCACAGAAGCCGAATACATTGCGGCTTGTGAAGCTGCAAAGAAAGGTGTTTGGATCCGACATTTTCTGGATGATCTTGGTATTTTCCCAGCCTCGGTGAAACCGCTGGACCTTTATTGTGATAATCTGGTGCCATCGCACAAGCCAAGGAGCCGAGGAATCACCACAAGGTCGGACACATAGACCGGAAATATCACGATCTGAAAGATCGTAAAGAATGGTGATGTAGAGTTATGCAAGATTCACACGGATGCAAATGTTGCAGATCCGTTGACTAAGCCGCTTCCACAACCCAAGCATGAGGGGCACGTTAGAGCTATGGGCATTCGATGCCTATTTGATTGACTCTAGTGCAAGTGGGAGGCTGTTGGAGATATGCCCTAGAGGCAATCATGTATGATGATATTTCCTATGTGTTTATGAATAAAGATAGTCCTGGACATTATCAATGATGTGTATCGCAAGCACGTGACTTGTTTGTGGGACTATACATTGTATGATGACTGTCCTAAAGGTCCCTAGTCGAAAGGGCTGTGTGGACGGCGCAGCCGACTAGACTAGCATATGACACGGTCGATGGTTGGTCTCACTAGCCATGGAGCATTGGATGCTAACGGATAATATGGACTTGGAAAGGTCTGGTCGGATTCGACATAGTCGGATCCGAGTCGAATAAGGTCCGAGTCGGACAGACCCAACTATGAGACGCAGCGATATGTCATCTGTGAGTCTCTAGTACAACATCGTTCTATGTCCTAAGACCTGAGTGGCGCATGTACTCGAGATGGTGATAGACTTGCTTTGGGCCGACCAAACGCTACTCCGTGGTGGGTAGTTACAAAGGTAGGTTTTGGTTTGTCCAGTCCCATCTGCTGCGAGACATGGTCGAGCAAGATGGGATTGCCCCTCGATCGGGAGAGATATACTCTGGGCCCCTCGTGTGATCGACCAGGAATAGCATGGCCATGCGACAAGGATTATGAGATAATCCGGATAGTGGTTGGTATCCTTTGGAGCGAGAAAGAGGTCGGGCTAGCACAAGGATGACAGTCTCGCCTTGAGCCCGACAACATATATCGTGTGGCAAAAGGAATGGAAGTATGATGTACAGGTTCGCCTAACCAGCTTCATCGTGCGCTTGGTGGTCCGCACGCCTTGCTAGAGGCCGCTACCAACCGTCAGGTCGGAGGTGATCGAATCGTGACCAAGCCGACTTGAACCTAAGGGTCGGCAGCAAGGGAAGGAACCTCGAGGTCGGTTCGTGAGGACACCGGTCGGATGTGATCCGAGGCTGGACTAGGAACGTGACCGAGTAGACTTTGCTTTAGGGTCCGTGGCGAGGCCCAAGTGTTGAGCTCATGACGGACGCCTATATAAAGTGGAGGTGCAGCACACTCGCGAGGTGCTTTTGGCCGAGAGAGAGCGCTTTTGGCCTCGGGAGGCGGATCGCTTGCCTCGGGAGGTAGATCGCTTCGGCCTCGGAGCCACCTCCACTTGCCGCCGATCGTGTGATCGGACCTAGCAGTCCGCCGCTCGGTGTTCCTCCCGCGCTTGGATATCGTTGTTAGGCGGTGCACTTGCGCCGCTCCGCGAACTCGTCGTGGGATCGGACGACCGGCCGCTCGAGGGAGATCGAGCGAGGAGGAGACGATCCACGCGGACGCGCTGCCCCAACTCTTCTTCGCTGCGGCGCTGCGCGTCTAGTGGTAACGATCGTGATCCATCTCCGTAGCATGTTCTGGATGTTACTGCGTGTAGGAATTTTAATTTGCGATCGACGCACCCTACCGTAGAACTCAACATTGGCAGCGGCTCCTTATCGTAAAACACGATGAATCCTTCTCTCTGATTTTTTTCTCCCCGAACGTGAATATATAGAGTTGGAGTTGAGGTTGGTGGAGCCTCAGACGGCCCACGAGGCAGGGGGCGCGCCCTCCACCCTCGTGGACAGGGCGTGGGCCCCCGTGGTGTTGACTCTTTTGCCAGTATTTTTTACTTATTCGAAAAATATTCTCCGTGAAGTTTCAGGTCATTTCGAGAACTTTTATTTCTGCACGAAAATAACACCACGGCAATTCTGCTGAAAATAGCATCAGTCCGGGTTAGTTCCATTCAAATCATGCAAGTTAGAGTCCAAAACAAGGGCAAACATGTTTGGAAAAGTAGATACGTTGGAGACGTATCAACAGCGTCGACCGTCCAACGAGTGTGGGTCATCCGGTGGCGCGCGAGCATCCGGACGTCCGGAGGGCGTCAAACTTCCAAAGTTTTGGCTCTGGACATGAGGCATTAGATTTCCAGATGTGGTCAGTAATTTGATGGCTGGAGCTTGTCGAACATTCGGCATTGGCCGGTCATCCGGTCGCTGTAGACTTGGCCTTCAGTAGATTTCCTGAGCACTCTTCCTATTGCTGCACTGGATGTCCGGTGGCTTTTGGACGTACGATGCGTGTAGCTTCCAGCTTCTCAACTCCTTGCTCCGCTTCCGGTGATCGCTCCTAGCTGCTCCATGGATCTTCTCTTGGTTCCTGGTCACACATAACATATCAATTTGAGGTAGTAGTCGTGTCTCACATGCATGCAAAGGGAAATAACTAAGGAGCGAGTTCACCTTGGATTCGATTGCTATTGCACGAGCTCTTATCATCGGCCCACTCGGTGTCTCAGGTGATGATGGCATGTCCATCTGGTTGACCGTAGGATGCTCTGCATCACCAGGGCTATACCATATCATGCTATTATGAATTGCCTGAGATGTTTATCTCTTTATTGTTTGCACCCTCTGACTGTGCAATAGTCAATTATTAGGGTGATCTCTCATTGAAAATATCAAGTTAAAAGGTGTTCTTCCCAATGTTGCAACTGTCTATAACATGTGGCTTTCTGGAGTGCATCATGTCCACATGAGTACAAACGGATCGTGAAGTGTAAGGCGGGCGAGGACAGACCAAGCAAGCAGACAACGCTCAGTTGTCTTGAAGTTCTGGCACAATAGTTGTGAGCTCGAGCATGAAGCATCAAAAAAGGAAAAAGATCCATATGTATATATGATCGACAAAAGATTGCCTACCGGTCGAAGTTCATGTCATCAGTGATGTACACATCAATGGCTAGAACAAGACCAGGTTCTTGAATCACTCACTATCAATTATGAGAGATTTTGATTTGAGTGGGAGCACAATTATGAATTAATTAAGTTTAATCACTAGTGCAAATTAATTATGAACAATGTCTATGTGTAGTTTGCATTATAAGTTGTAGAATAGTGGCTCATGATTCCACTTTTGTTGTTGAAATTGATTAGCTATTTTTATCTAGTTGAATCTTTACGATCGGGACAAGACTTGGCGCAAATGGAGGATTTGGCATTCACACAAGACCTAGTGCACATACAATACACAAGACTTGGTGTCAGAGCACTAACACCAAGCGATACCCAGACTCAACTCCACCAAACACCCATAAGACAAAAAGCAAGAAGTCTTGGTGTTAGAACCACCACACCACGTGACAAGATTGGTCTGTCATAAAACACACGGATGTGTGGTCACCCAAGAGTTTGACCTTTCAGTTTTCCCACGCAAATGGATTGCCACCCAAATTCAAAGATTGAGTTCCCATGCAATTTAAGATTCCCCGAAAAAGTATGACAGAACCAGACGGAAAGCAAGCTCAAGACGAGAAGATATACATGCTTGGTGTTAGAGGCCACCCTAGGTGCATTTGGTGTCAGGCACTTACGACACTTGGTACCCACCCTAGATACGGTACTTAGTGTCAGAATGCAGTGCTGACCAATCCCGCATGAGAATATGGGTGCAAGACTTGGCACACGAAGCACACTACACCGCCAACAATGCAAACCAATTATTGGATACAACACCATAATGAAAATATGATCCCGTGCAAGCCCCTGCCAACACAAGGACGTCAGCGGGATAAACCATTATTCCAACAAGCCACCACCACAAAAAGGATTCAATGCCTCAAAACAGGGGACAAACACATCAACAAGGAACAATTCTGTTAGCAAGACCTGGGAAACTTGGCAACGGACCACCCAGATGACATGATATAACCAGAGATGATACCAGCAAGGCTTGGTGTCTGATCATCAGTAGGACATAACATCAAGAAGTAATTGATGTTAGATAACCAGAATTCAACCCCAATAACCCTAGAGACCCAATGTCAAAGTATGGATCAGGGCAGTCAGAAATGATCAGTATACCCAGAAGATCAAGACCTCAAGCACAACCAGAGAAACCCCAAGGTATGTTTCCGTGCGGGAAAGGTAAGCCCAGACATCTCGGGACGAGATTTTCTTAAGGGGGGTAGGTTTGTAACAACCTAGATTTTCCCTTCTAGAAAATTCATTTATTGTTTTGCCTCCCATCCTTTTCTTTTTATGTTCTTGGCTTTTGTTTGCACTCTTGTGTTTAATTCAGAGTAGTGACTTGCCTAGTTACTTGAGGTTGGGGTTCTGCCTCCCAAAACCCTAACAACCCTTCCTAGTAACAAAAACCCTAGAACCATAGTTGCACTAAAACACCCTTGTTCCTTGCACATAAAATCACCAAGATATTTGTAGAGATCCTCCTACAAATATCTTCACTATTTCAATCATAAACCACCCACACCCAAGTCAAGTTTTGATCAGAGCACCCCTCTTTAGTTTCTGCTAGATCTGTCAAATTGCAAAGAAAGTAAATTATAGCTTCATCCTATGAAGCCCATAATTTGCATACACCACCATAAGATCATATCATGCATTATCACCAAATTTGAGCCACATCCAACAGCAATAGCTTCCTCCGCAATTTTCCCAAAGATTGCATACACCTAGCCATGTCGTGAAGGAAATATATTTTTCATCCACCCACTTGAGCCCAAATTGGAGCTCACCATCATCTCCAAGTGTTTGTACATACTACTGCAGGATACTACTAACGCGACACTACGATCAGAGACCCTTTGCTGAAATTGTGTGCGATGCAATAATCCCAAACGGTGGTGTAGAAAACCCATCAAAAAAGGTGCAAAACGTCTGCAATGGCGGAGCCATCAAACACGATTCAGATTTTAGTTGCGTGTGCGATGCAGGACACACAACTAATCCATTCAAACTATCTGCGATGAGGCAGAACAACAGAAATGGGCAGCCATAACAATGTGTTTGCGATGCAGGACACACGGTTAATCCATTCGAACTATTTGCGATGAGGTAGAACAAAAAAAAAACGGGCAGCCATATCAATGTGTGTGCGATATACAACATACGGTTAACTCGGACGAACTGTTTTCTATTAGGGAACACAACAAAAACGGTTCAACTTAACAAGATGTGTGTGATATGCGGCATACAGTTCACATGGATGAACTGTTTGTGATGAGCCAAAAGAACACAAACGAGTCGTGTAAACAAGATGTGTGTGATAACAGGCAAACAACTGACTCGGATGAACTGTTTTCGATGTGAAATTACAACACAGACGGTCAATGCAGTTACTTCGTGTGCGATTCTGTGTGTACAAAAAACTTTGAAAAATGCAAACTAGTTGCTTGCGGTGGCGGAGTATCGCACATGATGAGTCTGCGAGTACTCTTGTGCGATGATTAGTATGTTACACATATGTTTCCTTATGTTAACATGTGTGTGAATTTGCAATATGGACAGTTAATATGCAAATGCCTTGTGGTCATCGGGCACACGCTTAAACTCAATGAACTGTGTACGATACTAATACTTTCCATGAAAATTTATGAACTTGGGTAACAAAATTTGAGTAACATATATATAGTGGTTACACTATTCGACAAAAGGAGGATCTTCGTAACACGGTTTTGACAACCATATGGTCCATATCTACATACTTAACATAGTAACAACTATCACATTTTAAGAGGCTAAGGGCCAACAACCATATGGTCCATATCTACATACTTAACATATATAGTAATAGCTAGCACATTTTAAGAGGCTGAGGGCCAACAACCACAACTATCCACTGGAAGCAGCTTGATCACGGCGACTCGACATCTCTACAATGAAAAGGAAGAGCCCTCCTGTGCCTTGGTAGATCATGAGTAGAACAGTGTCTCCAATTTTCCAATATGGATGAATTGCCACGAGAAGCGAGAACTTGTTAGTTTGAATGGTTCCATTTCTGTGGGAAATGCAGTACCTTGCAATCACTTTGGCGTTATTAGCAGGCACAAGTGTAATTCGACCATGCCGGAAATCGATCCAGGAACTGCTACTGAGGGGCAATTTACATTGACATGTAGAATAAAAAACAATTGTAACATATCATTGAAGATATATATAGTTTATGAGCATCAACATTAAAATAAGACTTTTTACCAGCGTTTTGTGCACACAATTTGTCTTGTTTAGTGTGTGCACCATAGGTCTAATTAATCCCATCCAAAATCCAGCATTCATACGCTGTGCTATCTCTGTCAGATTATCAACAAAGTTTATGACATGCTTCAAGTCCTTCCAGTGAAATTTGGTATGCTTAGTAACATATAGATCGTTCACTATGCATCCAACATATCCTTCTTAAAAGGTGGAAAGGTATTATTTATTCAGAACATGGCAGAAGAATATATAGTGCGTATAAATTGGTAAATAGAATTTGTTAATGCCTAGGAACGGAGTCAAAATATGATATCACTATTGGTTGCTTAAATAGTGATCAATTGGTTGCTTAAATAGTAATATGATAGCAAGGAGAAAGTTAAAGGACACTAACCTCAATCATACTTTGATCGACTGATGACATTGGGGAAGTAAACATCCATGTTAATTAGACCAGGCTGTGGTACACGCACTATAATTTTATTGCCAGCTTTCAGTTCATAACACTTAGACATTTTTATCTAAAGGTCCGCATTAAAATAGGAGTGACCATCTTTATCAAGTTTGACGCTAACCGTTATTGTAAATCCATGCTGCGTTGTCAATATGACATCACAGGAGTCATCGACAAAGTAAAGCCCAAGATTTCCTTCTACTCCCATTCTTGCAAAGCAAGGGATGTTACCTTCAAATGAAAATTAAGATCGTAAATTAGATATATTGACATATGAGCAAGATGCAAATATAGGAGTGGCGATAGAATAGATCCATATATATATATATATATATATATATATATATATATATATATATATATATATATATATATATATATATATATATATATATATAGATGAAAGCAAAGTACAAAATGTAGAATTAAAATAAATAATGTAACAAAGATTTGATGCAAATATATAGGTAATGTAGCAACAGACGGTATAGTTCAGAAATTTAGGCCATGCCGACCGTGGTAGGTTGAGATTGAACATACCGAGCGCTCCCTGAAGTCATCCGGAATGGTGAGATAGAATTTTGTTTACGATTGGCCACGACCATAGTTGCCCGATTTGTGCTCGTTGTGGACACATGAATGAACACCCACAAATGAACTAGAACAAAAATGATTCCACGGAGATTTACGCCGGTTGATTAATAGCGACGGACGAACTGCGATAAGAGATGATTGAATATTTTGCTAATTAAGTTGATTACCTTCTCCATGAGAAAAATCCCCAGCCCAATCCCGCCGAAAACCCCACTCGACCGGAGTCTAGAATGTCGGTGCAGACAGGCGGCAGAAAGTGGTGGAGGCGATATCCGGTGTCGTTTGGAGCGCGACCTACGCCCGCCGCCAACAGCCGTCGAGCTTAGGGTCCAGAGTTGCATAGGAGTCCGCGGCGAGTGATTGGGGACAAAGTGGGCGAGGGTTTTCTTTTCCTTTTGCATGTGTGAGTGAACACACACGGTTCGCAGAGGCGACGGAGATGAATCGTGTGCGATAGTAAATCACCGAGATTGAATGGGAATCCAAATTTCCTTTGTCCTTCATCCATGAGTTTTTTTCTACGATTAACATAAACCCTGCTAATCACCGTGTTAAAATTTTACAATTTTCCGGGTTCATTTACAATATTTAGGGCATTATGTGCATTTTGTAGGCATTAATGCACGTAATTCAAATTCAAACAATCGGTACATGAAAGGGTGCACAAGAACGGTCTGGAAAAACCATACTCATGGTATTTAGTAATTTCTCAAGCCTTTTACAAGGAATGGACAGAGATTACAATGGAATGCATGGCAATAGTCAACCACAAACGCGTCATTTACTGGGTTATCAACTACAGAACAATGAAATATGTGCTTGAAAAACATGACGACTGGCATGGTGCCATGGTCTGGCCCCACCCTGCCCTGGTTAAAAGGTGAAAAGGTTTGATTTATGTCATCATGCATGCCCTTCATAAATCGAACCATCACCGAGGAAGTTCAATGCTTTTGAGAGGGAAATCCCCAATGTGTGTGCGATGAGGTAGAACAACAAAAACGGGCAGCCATATCAATGTGCGTGCGATATACAGCATACGGTTAACTCGGACGAACTGTTTTCTATTAGGGAACACAACAGAAACGGTTCAACTTAACAAGATGTGTGTGATATGCGGCATACAGTTCACATGGATGAACTGTTTGCGATGAGCCAAAAGAACACAAACGAGTCGTGTAAACAAGATGTGTGTGATAACAGGCAAACAGCTGACTCGGATGAACTGTTTGCGATGAGAAATTACAACACAGACGGTCAATGCAGTTACTTCGTGTGCGATTCTGTGTGTATAAAAAACTTTGAAAAATGCAAACTAGTTGCTTGCGGTGGCGGAGTATCGCACACGATGCGTCTACGAGTACTCTTGTGCGATGATTAGTATGTTACACATACGTTTCCTTATGTTAACATGTGTGTGAATTTGCAATATGGACAGTTAATATGCAAATGCCTTACGGTCATCGAACTGCGCTTAAACTCAATGAACTATGTACGATACTAATACTTTCCATGAAAATTTATGAGCTTGGGTAACAAAATTTGAGTAACATATATATAGTGGTTACACTATTCGACAAAAGGAGGATCTTCGTAACACGGTTTTGACAACCATATGGTCCATATCTACATACTTAACATAGTAACAACTATCACATTTTAAGAGGCTAAGGGCCAACAACCATATGGTCCATATCTACTACTTAACATATATAGTAACAACTAGCACATTTTAAGAGGCTGAGGGCCAACAACCACAACTATCAACTGGAAGCAGCTTGATCACGGCGACTCGTCATCTCTTCAATGAAAAGGAAGAGCCCTCCTGTGCCTTGGTAGATCATGAGTAGAACAGTGTCTCCAATTTTCCAATATGGATGCATCACCACGAGAAGCGAGGACTTGTTAGTTTGAATGGTTCCATTTCTGTGGGAAATGCAGTACCTTGCAATCACTTTGGCGTTATTAGCAGACACAAGTGTAATTCGACCACGCCGGGAAATCGATCCAGGAACTGCTACAGGGGGCAATTTCTGTTGACATGTAGAATAAAAACAATTGTAACATATCATTGAAGATATATATAGTTTATGAGCATCAACATTAAAATAAGACTTTTTACCAACGTTTTGTGCATACAATTTGTCTTGTTTAGTGTGTGCACCATAGGTCTAATTAATCCCATCCAAAATCCAGCATTCATACGCTGTGCTATCTCTGTCATATTATCAACAAAGTTTATGACATGCTTCAAGTCCTTCCAGTGAAATTTGGTATGCTTAGTGAGGGAGTCCTGGACTAGGGGTTGTCCGGATAGCCGAACTATCATCTTTGGCCGGACTCCTGGACTATGAAGATACAAGATTGAAGACTTCGTCCCATGTACGGATAGGACTTTCCTTGGCGTGGAAGGCAAGCTTGGCGATACGGATATGTAGATTGCCTACCATTGTAACCGACTCTGTGTAACCCTAACCCTATTCGGTGTCTATATAAACCGAAGGGATTTAGTCCGTAGGACGAACAACAATCATACCATAGGCTAGCTTCTAGGGTTTAGCCTCTCTGATCTCGTGGTAGATCTAGTCTTGTACTACCCATATCATCAATATTAATCAAGCGGAGTAGGGTATTACCTCCATCGAGAGGGCCGAACACAGGTAAAAACATCGTGTCCCTTGTCTCCTGTTACCATCCGCCTAGACGCACGATTCGGGACCCCCTACCGAGATCCGCGGTTTTGACACCGACATTGGTGCTTTCATTGAGAGTTCCTCGTGCGTCGCCGTCGGGAAGGATGCCTCATCCGTCTTTAAAGACGATACTATCGCCAAAGGAGCCTTGGCCATCTGGTCGACTCTTGGTTAGGTGGTTTCTTATGACCGCCAGTTCGCCCGCGCAAGCGATGACTTCTCGGGTCGCCGAAACCAATCTTCACGCTAACTCGGATTTGCCGAGCGGTTAGATCGATCGAGCTCTCCTCCGTAAGCGAGCTCTTGGATTGCATCGCCGCATACAGGAGTCGCCATAGACTACGACCAGATCGGGCCTAAAACCGATCGAGAGAGATCAACTCTCCCGGGCTACCCATCATGTTGCTGTGGCGGAGGAGCAATCTGGCGATTCTTCTTCTATCTTAAGGACTAGCTACGTCCGATTCCCGATCCCTCCATGCGGATTCCCGCAGAGGGGCGGATGTCGATCAAGCCACGAACTTAAAGTCGGTGGCGGGTTGGATTCATTGGATAGCATTCAAAATCCAAACTTCCAAGTTTGGAAACTTCTCGCCCTCGAGTCTTAAATTGGGCGGGTTAGGATCTAGTTCCACCCGCCCACCCAAACATTAGCAATCTATCGAATTCGCAAGAGCCCGCTGAAACATTACATCATTCTTGGGCGATTCCTCCTGGTTATGGACAGGATAAAGGACTGCCGAGAGGAGGACGCAATCTCACTTTTCTGCAATAATTGCACGGACAAGGGAATCCTAAGCGCCATAAGTCGCTTGAAATTACACGCTTTGTTGACTTAGTGACCATAGTACAAAAGTCTTGTGCGATGGAAGTGCTTGGAAAACCGAAAGTAAATTTTGGGATAATCCGCCCGAATATAGCCCTAGTCCGAAATAAAATGGTGCATCATCACCAAGCACCTGGGTTAAACATCAAAAACAAAAACCCCTAAAGGGCACGGGACCGTCTTTGGAGGGTTGGCTAAGCGGACCTCGCAAAATTCATAGCACGCAGGGCGCCACTCCAACTCATAGCCTTGAGCATGTTGGATACTCGGCAGGTGGACAAAAGTGGCGAAGAGCTTCTAGCCTCGTAATCCCAGCCCAGCAACACCGGTATGGTATTACAGATCTTGAGACTTTCGCATCAAATAACATGCGAAGCGAACACTCCATAACCTTGCGAAGTCTACCAAGTAGCAACAATAAATCCATGGGTGACACGGCTATTACCTTTAATGCCAGTGACGAACCCAAATTCTGAACAGCCCGAGCACCAGCCGCATTGGTCCTCAGTCCAATAGTGGACGGCTTTCGCCTTACTAAGGAACTCATGGATGGCGGCAGCGGACTAAACCTCATCTATGAGGAAACCCTCCGAAAAAAGGAAATAGACTGGAACCGCATTGAGTGAAGCAGCACAACCTTTAGAGGAATAATCCCTAGCCGGGAAGCATGCTGCTGGGAAAAATCACACTAGGCGTAGTGTTATTTCGACGGACAATTACAGGTCGAGGAGGTCACATTTCAAGTGGCCCCGTTCAGCAGCGGATATCACGCTTTATTAGGGCGAGAGGCATTCACAATTTTTCAAGCTATACCCCATTATGGGTACATGAAGCTTAAAATGCCGGACCTAACGGAATCATCACTCTCGCTAGTGATCCGAACATAGCACTCGCCGAAAACAAGACAGCCGCACTAGCCCTCGAGGCACTATCCAAAGCCCTAGCGGCCGAGGAGCTCAACGTGATGCGCTCCACGGTGAGCAGGGACGATGTGATACTTGATAAAAGATCCAAGTCCACCTCTTTTAAACCAGCGGATGAAATAGTCAAATTCCAAGTCCACCCAACGGACCCTACAAAGGCGGCCTCCATTGGGGCACAATTGAACCCCGATGTAGACGCCGACCACGAGAATTTCTACGAGAAAAGCTGGGACATTTTGCCTCGCACCCTTGGACATGCCAGAATCCCACGTCGGCTGGCCGAGCACAGCCTAAATACCCTAAAAGGGTTCAAGCCAGTCAAACAGGCTCTTCGGCGCTTTTCCAAACCCAAGAGACAGGCCATGAGAGAGGAGCTAGCCAAACTTCTGGAAGCCGGATTCATCAGAGATATAAAACATCCGGACTGGCTAGAAAATCTGGTGATGGTACCAAAGAAGGATAAATCCTGGCGCCTATGTGTTGATTTCAAAGACCTTAATAAGGCTTGCCCAAAGGATCCCTTCCCTCCTCGCATTGATCAAATTATTGGCGCTTACTGCAGGACACGACTCATTGTGCTTCCTCGACGCGTACTCCGGCTACCACCAAATCAAGATGGCGGAGCCAGACCAAGCCGCAACAGCATTCATCACTCCATACGTCCCATTCTGCTTCAACACAATGCCCTTCGGGCTCAAAAACGCCGGCGCAACATATCAACGCATGATTCAGACATGTCTGGCAAACCAGATCGGCAAAACAGTGGAAGCATATGTAGATGACGTGGTCGTCAAATCCAAGCATGTCGAAACTCTAGTATACGACTTGAGGCTCACATTCGACAATCTCCAAAATTATGACATTAAGCTCAATCCGGAAAAATGCGTCTTCGGCGTTCCAGCCGGAAAGCTCTTGGGCTTCCTTGTGTCCGGTAGAGGAATTGAAGCAAACCCAGCCAAGATCCGAGCTCTGTCACAATTGGATATTCCAAAAGACCTCAAACAAATACAAAAATTGACTAGATGCGTAGCGGCTCTAAGCCGCTTTATTTCCCGTTTGGGAGAAAAGGCGTTACCCCTTTACCGTCTCCTCCGGCGCATCGAACACTTCGAGTGGACGGATGACGCCACGACCGGACTCGAAGAAATAAAAGCCATATTGGCAACAAATCCGGCTCTGGCGCGCCCAACATGGGTGAACCAATGCTATTATATATCGCCGCAACACATCAAGTTGTCAGCGCGGTGCTCGTCGTCGAACGAGAAACGGACGGACACAAGTTCCCTCTTCAAAAACCGGTTTACTATGTGTCCACTGTCCTAACTCCATGCAAGTCCCGGTACCCACATTATCAAAAGATAGCATCTGCGGTGTTCATGGCATCCCGGAAGCTGCGACACTACTTTCAAGAGTGTTCGATAACGGTAGCCTCCGAAGTACCTCTTAACGACATTATAAACAACCGCCCGTGACGGGCCGGATTGCTAAATGGGCCATAGAGCTCCTTCCATTTGACATAACCTATAAGCCACGACGAGCTATTAAGTCGCAGGTTTTGTCCGACTTCGTGGCCGAATGGACCAAAGCCGAACTCCCTAAAGAGTACGGCGCATACTCCAATTGGATCATGCACTTTGACGGCTCCAAAATGTTGGCCGGCCTAGGGGCTGGCGTCGTCCTGACGTCCCCAACCGGGGACACAGTCCAATACGTCCTTCAGATAATGTATACGGAATCCAACAACGCGGCGAATCGACCCTTCGCACGGCCTCCGGATGGCGGTCTCCATGGGCATTAAACGCCTAGAGGTGCGCGATTGAACCTCGCGATATCTCAAATAAACGGAGCCTTCGATGCCAAAGATCCGAAAATGGCAGCGTACCGCAATGCGGTCCTAAAAATGTCAGCACGGTTCGAAGGGCTCGAATTTCATCATATAGCCCGGGATAACAACCAGGCGGCGGACGTATTGGCACGCATCGGCGCAAAACGCGATGCCGTCCCGCCCAACATCTTCCTGGAACGGCTGTTCAAGCCATCCGTACTATGGGAAGGGGAGTCCGGAAATAACAATCCGGACCCAACCGCACTGCCTGACACCGAACACTCTGACACAATCGGAGGCTCTGCCAACGAGATAACACCCTCCGCCCATGAAATAATGGCGGTTATCGCCCCGTGGACGGAACCATTCCTAGCCTACCTAACTAGGCAGGAACTCCCCGAAGACCAAAATGAGGCTCGCTGCATAGTACGGCGATCCAAAGCCTATAAAGTCCATGAGGGAGAGCTCTATAAGAAAAGCACAACAGGAGTCCTTCAAAGGTGTATCTCCAAGAGGAAGGGCGAAACCTCTGGTGAAATTCATGCCGGACTGGGTGGGCACCACGCCGCAGCCAGGGCCCTTGTAGGCAAGGCCTTCCGTACATGATTTTATTGGCCAACGGCCCGGCAGATCGCAGGATTTAGTCCAACGATGCGTCGGTTGCCGCTTTTTGCTAACCAAAGCCACATGCCACCTACCGCCCTCAAAACTATACCCATCACCTGGCCGTTCGTCATGCAGGGTCTTGACATGGTTAGACCCCTTAAGGAGGAACCCACAAGCAAAAATACCTATTGGTCATGGTGGATAAATTCACCAAATGGATAGAGGCCAAGTCGTTAAAGCGGCGAATCAGGGCGGTGATAGACTTCATATCGGGGTAGTGCACCGTTACGGCGTCCCCCACAGTATCATCACTCATAACGGCACCAACTTCACGGCCGATGAGGTTGACCCATAATGGTGCAAAAACATGGGCATCAAGCTCGATTACGCCTCAGTCTATCACCCTCAAACCAACGGTCAAGTCGAGCGAGCAAACGTTCTAATCATGAGCGGCATTAAACCCAGACTAGTGCGGTCCCTCAAGGAATCTAACACGCACTGGGTTGAGGAGCTCGACTCCGTACTCTGGGGGCTGCGGACCACGCCGAATTGTACTACCGGATTCACACCATTTTTATGGTGTACGGCGCAGAGGCAGTCTTGCCTTGCGACATAATTCATGACTCACCTCGCGTGCGCATGTATGAAGAAAGAGAAGCCGAGCTCGATCGGCAGGACAGTTTGGACGCATTGGAGGAGGAGTGCGACGTGGCAAAAGCTCGTTCCACATTTTATCAACAGCAGGCTCGAAGATATCAAAGCAGGGAAGTACGGGCCAAAGCTTACAACGTTGGCGAACTAGTTCTACGCGTGCCGGACAAGAAAAAGGACAAACTCAAGCCCAAATGGGAAGGTCCCTTCATCATCGACCAGGTCCTGACCGGCAGAGCGTACCGTCTGCGAAACGCATCGGATAACCGACTCGAGCCGAACCCATGGAACGCAGCCCGTCTACGAAGATTCTACGCCTAAGCGCCGGACTCCGAGTTCGTCTCCTTCCTCCGTCCACATTTTCTATTTTTGCTGTCTTTTATTTCTCTCCTTCCTCCTCCTTCTTCTTGAAGCCTTTAGAGGCTCGTTTGCGCTTTGTTCGCTTGATACTTGACGCGCTGTCGCGCTCATTATACTGGGGCTTCTTTAATGAAGCTTATTTATACGGGCTTCATGCCCAACACATGTGTCAAACTTCCGCATGTACCTTTTACTCACCATTATATGCATCGATATGACTTAAGTTTTGGCCAAGCTGGGTTGCCTGGCTCTGTGCTTACCCCTACATTCTCGATTGTTCGGCTAGGTGGTAAAGGGAGCACCTCTGCGATTATTCTCGCCGGGTCACCGGATGTGTACCTCAGACGGGTGAAGCGAAAGCTAAGCGTTCTTAAGGGAATATTCGGTCGATGAACTGAAAGATGATTTTTAACTATTTATCCATATGCCCCCAGATGATTTTCTGCTTTCTTAGCAGTTTGGACATGCACTTTAGGGCATGCCTCCCAGGGAAAGGAACCCTTAACGGAACTATTCTCCATGGAAGATGTTTCTTACTATCCATGTAATATAACATAACTAGTTGGGCACTTGTCTGATACATCAATAATGACCCCTACGCCTTGTCTCCATGCATGCCCCGGTTCTTACATAACCGCGAGGGTATTCGGACACACTCCGGACTATTGGGTCCCGAGGTCGGGCTTAAAAGGTCCGCTATGACAAGCGATCTACAATCCGCTAGAAGACATTTTTCATGTCATATTAAATTACATAGTCAACTCGACTAATTGTATCCCTCCTCAATGCCATCTAATAGGCTATCTAATTTACAATCTTCTTGGGGAATACTTGGCGACCAATTCTACTTGGCCGTACACTAAGCTTACAGGATCTCCTTCCCATCCGCCCCACAGTCCGACCTCGCCATGTGATTTGGGTCACCTTCGTGTACCGTGTCTTTACCATGGCCTGAGCCTCCTGGCGCCTTGACGGCAGGCCGATATCTTCCATAGTCGTAAGTGCCGCGTGCTCCTTGAAGCCGCTCTGCCAGCTCCCCAATGCCTTGGGCGGGGAGATAGATAGCCACAAGGCACTGGCGACGCCTTTCATCACTGCCGAACTCGTTCGTGCAGCCGACGCAGATTCGGAAGAAGATCACCAAGAACTGGGCATCTCCTCCTCGGGACGACCTGTGAGCAAACCTACATACATGTTTATGTTAGTCGCCTTCCTCGCCGAACTCTTTCAAAATTCGTTTAAGCACTTATGAAAATGCCGCGACGAAGCCGCCGATTCTCCTTACTGAGTCGGACAACTGGGCACGAACATCCTTTAGTTCCTCACCCGGTTGGGTGTTGGCATCTTGAGGTTATTTTTCTCCTGCCGCACCCTCGTAAGCACGATCTCGCCGGCCTTTAGCTGGCGCAGGAGCTGTTGCTTGTCCGGATCCATCCTGACGCTATCTGCAATGTTAATGTCAGATTTATGCACACGCCGCACTTTGCGATGCTACTTCTACTTTGAAGGGCATATATTACCAGAGGGAGTCTTCATGGCTTCCCCGGTTGCGGCCAGTGCGGCCTCAAGTTGGGCCTTGCACTCTTCAAGCTCATGGGACAAACGGGTATTCTTTTGGTAAGAACTCAGATTCCAAATGATCCTTAAATCAGTTATCCTAACTATTTTAAGTCTCGGGGCTCTTGGCATATATATAACTGTCAAAATTCCTTACCCGTATGTCTTTCACATACTGCTCCGTGGCTCTGGCTAGGCCATCTTGAGCGGCACGGAGGTGCGCTTCTCCCGAACTAAAGGCGTCCAACGCCTCTTGGGAGAAACATGCGTCACGTAGAATAGTCTGGCGACGCCTATGATTCATGGCGCTCTCCACCTCCAACTTGGTGGCGGACAGTCTGTCGGCATCCTCCGTTGGAGGAGCATCCGATGCACGCCTCGTGTTTGTACCCCCTTCCGGACTCGGCTTTTGAGCCTGGTTGGCGGAGGTCCGATTATAACTTCTCGGACTCAGTCCGCGGCGCTTTTTTCTGAAAAAACCACGGCGTCGGTGTGCCTCCCAGAACCTCTCCTTAAAAC
Organism: Aegilops longissima; assembly: GCA_021605205.1. Taxonomy (NCBI): domain Eukaryota; kingdom Viridiplantae; phylum Streptophyta; class Magnoliopsida; order Poales; family Poaceae; genus Aegilops; species Aegilops longissima. The sequence continues at coordinate 244,151,637 of CM038680.1, read as the reverse complement.
ACGATGGCACATCATACCGCGGGCGGCGTCTCGAGTCGTACCGCACTTCTTTTCCGTCTGCTGGGCCGAGCTGCCCCTTGTTGGACGCATCGGCGCAGGCTCGGCTTCCCTTTTCAAGGCACCCCCTGCGAAACACCATGAAATACGTGGTGATTAGAAGGAAAGCACGGGTGGGTCATGGTATCCGGACTTCGGTCACAGTTACCTGGGAGGCCGGAAATAATCCGGGGTAGTTGGTCGTAATGGCAACCAAAGCATTGTCGATGCTAACTTGGTGGAACACCCCGTCGATCAGCTCCACCTTTATATCCGGGTCCTCTTCGGAGGCTGGATCGAGGGACCGTTCTGGATCCTCGGGTTGTGGGGGCGGGCTGTGTATCTTCTCCACGGCCCGACGCAGTTCTGCGTAGAAACCATGAAATGAGATATTTAGCCACGGAACATGGATCGGACAGGCCACAAAGATATTTGCTTACCCAACTTCGAGGATTATTCAAGGAAACCCGTTCGATGGACTGACGCGAGAAAATCCTCCTCTTCCCTTTGTACATGGCGGACAAGGTCTTCACCAGTTCGGTGACCGATCCCGCCCTTTATGCCATGGCGGGTGGCATCGTCCTCCCGTTGAAGTCCCACATGGGTGGCCCCTATATTGGAGCGGCTGCACTCTCCTCATAATGCAGATTGCCATGACTCCAATCATGGTCAATCCGGCATGAGCCGATAATCTTATTCGCTCATCAAGTAAAGGACGCGTCGATCATTTTCCCTCTGGGGGCTCGGGCGCCAGCTTAGGCGCTTCTTCGAGGAGCGTTGCTAAACTCTGGAAGGCCGATCCGAACAGATCCGCAGCGGGGCGTCCTCCATGTAAAACCATTCCGAGGGCCGGTCCTCGGACGCCTTCTTTGGGGTTCCGGATAAGTATCCGGTCCCGGCGATGCGCCATAGTTCGGCTCCGCCCACTTGTTATATTGACCCTTCGTGAGAACGAGGCACAAGGCAGAACAATCTCTTCCACAGAGCGAAATGGGCCTCAACGCCCAGAAACAACTCGCAAAGGGACACAAAGCCCGCTATATGCGAGATGGAGGCAGGCGAAGGTTGTGCAGCTAGAGGTCGAGAACTCCGAAGCCCCGGAGAAACGGATGGATTGGAAATCCGAGTCCTCTCATTAGGTAAGAGATTAAGCATACCCGCTCTCCCTTAGAGGGATCGGGACGCTCTCCGCCTGCTTCCGCCCTTATAAGTGGCGAGTCCGAACGCACCGGAACCATGAAAGCCGGGGAAGGAATCCCTTGGTTTGGAGCACCACCAATTATTTGTCGGGATGAGCATCTCCCCAATCTTCGGCTGAGGGCTGGGAACGCGAGAGGAGGAGAGCGTCGATCGTCCATGGTGGAGTGGTTTTTTGTCAAAGGCGCTCGATGAAGGCTCGCGAAGGGAGGATTATGTGATCCGGATCTGGATCCCGTCTCTTTATAGACGGCTCATTTGCACAGCAAGGGGGTAAATGTAAAGATACCACGACTTTTCACATTCGTTCGACACGTGGAAGATGGCCATTATTGGGCGTGGAAGCCGAGAAGCGCGATATTCACAAGAAAGCCGGACACTATTCAACACAGGATTCGGAGGGAACCCGCCTTGCAATGCCGAAGACAATCAACACGCCGGACTTATCATAATTGCAGCCTGGTTCGGGGGCTCTTGAGGAGTCTGGACTAGGGGTGTCCGGATAGCCGAACTATCATCTTTGGCGGACTCTCGGACTATGAAGATACAAGATTGAAGACTTCGCCCCGTGTCCGGATAGGACTTTCCTTGGCGTGGAAGGCAAGCTTGGCGATCTGGATATGTAGATTTCCTACCATTGTAACCGACTACTGTAACCCTAACCCTATTCGGTGTCTATATAAACCGAAGGGTTTTAGTCCGTAGGACGAACAACAATCATACCATAGGCTAGCTTCTAGTGTTTAGCCTCTCTGATCTCGTGGTAGATCTACTCTTGTACTACCCATATCATCAATATTAATCAAGCAGGAGTAGGGTATTACCTCCATCGAGAGGGCCCGAACCTGGGTAAAAACATCGTGTCCCATGTCTCCTGTTACCATCCGCCTAGACGCACAGTTCGGGACCCCCTACCCGAGATCCGCCGGTTTTGACACTGACACTTAGTAACATATAGATCGTTCACTATGCATCCAACATATCCTTCTTAAAAGGTGGAAAGGTATTATTTATTCAGAACATGGCAGAAGAATATATAGTGCGTATAAATTGGTAAATAGAATTTTTTAATGCCTAGGAACAGAGTCAGAATATGATATCACTATTGGTTGCTTAAATAGTGATCAATTGGTTGCTTAAATAGTAATATGATAGCAAGGAGAAAGTTAAAGGACACTAACCTCGATCATACTTTGATAGACTGATGACGTTGGGGAAGTAAACATCCATGTTAATTAGACCAGGCTGTGGTGCACGCACTAGAATTTTATTGCCAGCTTTCAGTTCATAACACTTAGAAATTTTTATCCAAAGGTCCGCATTAAAATAGGAGTGACCATCGTTATCAAGTTTGACGCTAACCGTCATTGTAAATCCATGCTGCGTTGTCAATATGACATCCTGGGAGTCATCAGCAAAGTAAAGCCCAAGATTTCCTTCTACTCCCATTCTTGCAAAGCAAGGGATGTTCTGCTTCAAATGAAAATTAAGATCGTATATTAGATATATTGACATAACAGAGCAAGATGCAAATACGGGAGTAACTGATAGAATAGATCCATATATATATAGATGAAAGCAAAGTAAAAAATGTAGAATTAAAAATAAATAATGTAACAAAGATTTGATGCAAATATATAGGTAATGTAGCAACAGACGGTATAGTTTACAAATTTAGGCCATGCCGACCGTGGTAGGTTGAGATTGAACATACCGAGCGCTCCCTGAAGTCATCCGGAATGGTGAGATAGAACTTTGTTTCCGACTGGCCACGACCACAGTTGCCCGATTTGTGCTCGCTGTGGACACATGAATGAACACCCACAAATCAGCTAGAACAAAAATGATTCCACGGCGATTTCCGCCAGTTGATTAATAGCGACGGACGAACTGCGATAAGAGATGAGTGAATATTTTGCTAATTAAGTTGATTACCTTCTCCATGAGAAAAATCCCTAGCCCAATCCCGCCGAAAACCCCACTCGACCAGAGTCTAGAATGTCGGTGCAGACAGGCGGCGAAAAGTGGTGGAGGCGAAATCCGGTGTCGTTTGGAGCTTGACCTACGCCCGCCGCCAACAGCCGTCGAGCTTAGGGTGCAGAGTTGCATAGGAGTCCACGGCGAGTGAGTGGGGACAAAGTGGGCGAGGGTTTTCTTTTCCTTTTGCATGTGTGAGTGAACACACACGGTTTGCAGAGGCGACGGCGATGAATCGTGTGCGATAGTAAATCACCGAGATTGAATGGGAATCCAAATTTCCTTTGTACTTCATCCATGAGTTTTTTCTACGATGAACATAAACCCTGCTAATCACCGTGTTCAAATTTGACAATTTTCCGGGTTCATTTACAATATTTAGGGCATTATGTGCATTTTGTAGGCATTAATGCACGTAATTCAAATTCAAACAATCGGTACATGAAAGGGTGCACAAGAACGGTATGGAAAAACCATACTCATGGTATTTAGTAATTTCTCAAGCCTTTTACAAGGAATGGGCAGAGATTTCAATGGAATGCATGGCAATAGTCAACCACAAACGCGTCATTTACTGGGTTATCAACTAAACAACAATGAAATATGTGCTTGAAAAACATGACGACTGGCATCGTGCCCTGGTTAAAAGGTGAAAATGTTTGATTTATTTCATCATGCATGCCCTTCATAAATCGAACCATCACCGAGGAAGTTCAATGCTTTTGAGAGGGAAATCCCCAAGTTTGAAGGGGAATCCAAATTTCCGTCCTATTTTGTCATTCATTTTTTTCCAATGATCAACATACCGCCTCAAATGCAACATGTTCAAATTTGACATTTTTCCGAACTCATTTACCATATTTAAGGGATTATGTGCATTTTCTAGGCATTAATTATGCACACAATTCAAATCCGAACAATCGGTGCATGAAAAGGTGCACAAGAATGGTCTAGAAAACCATGCTCGTGCCATTTAGTTCATTCTCATGCCTTTTACAAGGAATGGGCAGATATTTCAAGGAAATGTGTGGCAATAGTCAACCATAAATGCATCATTTTCTGGGTTAAGAACTATACAAAAATGAAATACATGCTTGAAAAAACATGACGCCTGGTGTGGTGCCATGGTATGACCTCACCGTGCCCTGGTAAAAATGTCGTCATGCACGCCTTTCATATATAAAACGAACCACCACCGAGGAAGTTTCATGGTTTTGAGGGGGAAATCACCAAGATTGAAGGGGGATCCAAATTACCTTTGTCCACGAGTTTTTTTTCTATGATGAACATACAACCTGCAAATCACCGTGTTCAAATTTGGCACTTTTCCGGGTTCATTTGCCATATTTAGGGGATTATGTGCATTTCCAAGGCATTAATGCGCATAATTCAAGTTCAAACAATCGGTGCATGAAAGGGTCCACAAGAACGGCCTGGAAAACCATGCTTGTGACATTTAGTAAATTCTCATGCATTTTATAAGGAATAATGGATAGATATTTCGATGAAATGTGTGGCAATAGTCAACCACAAATGTTTGTTGTTGGGTTTTCAACTATAGAAAAAAAATGAAATAAATGCTTAAAAAACATGACACCTGGCATGGTGCCATGGTATGACCTCACCATGCCCTGGTAAAAATTTGAGAAGGTTTGGCTTATGTCATCATGCATGCCCTTCATAAATCGAACCATCACCGAGGAAGTTCCATGCTTCCGAGAGAGAAATCCCCAAGATTGAAGGGGAATCCAAATTTCCGTCCTAGTTTGTCATTCAGTTTTTTTCCAACGATCGACATACCGCCTCAAATGCAACGTGTTCAAATTTGACATTTTCCCGGGCTCATTTACCATATTTAGGGGATTATGTGCATTTTCTAGGCATTAATGGACATAATTCAAATTCGAACAATCGGTGCCTGAAAAGGTGCACAAGAACGGTCTGGATGTAACATCCCAAATTTTCAATTTGGAATGTTATACATTAGGTCATCATGCATATCATATTTTTCTCGCATTTTTCCGATCCTAGAAAATTTCACGCAACTCAAGGACCCTCGGAGAGAGTTGGAAGTTTCATTATTTTCATATTTGGGATTTCCCAAATTTTGAAAATAGGATCATTTGGATTTATTTAATTATCTTCATAAAGTTTTCCTATAAAAAAATTAAGAGAGGGAATAATATGACTTTCCCAACATTTAGGAAAAATGAAGATTTTATAAATAAATCAAATTTGGTTTTGGAAGATTTATTTTGCTTAGGCAAAAATGAGCATTTTAAAAATATATGCATGTTTGCCGTTTTTAAAGTTCATTTTGTTCGACTCATTTTTAGGAGTCGGGAAAAATTTATTTTATTAAATTCGGAGTTCATTTGGTTTTTTTAATTGTTTAGTTTAAATTTTTTAAAAAAAAAAGCCCGCCCCACAGGCCAAGGCCCGGCCCAGTGCCCAGCCAGGCCCGGCCCAGCGCCCGCCTCCCTCTCCTCCCACTTGAGCCCCGCGCCAAGACGCCGCCCCCACCGCCGCCGAGTCCGCCTCCACCCCGGCGCCCCTGCCCCCTCCCCAAGCCGACTCTCCCCTCCCATAAATCGCCGCCGCCCCCCTCTCCTCACCTCGACCCGCCGCCGCCGCTCACCGCCAAGCCGAGCCCCCTGCCGCCGTTCTCCTGCCGCCGTTCCCCCGTGCCGAGCACGCCGCCCTCCGACCCGCCGGACCACCCCCGCCGCCCGGAGCCCCGGACCTCGCCGGCGAGAGAGCCACCGGAGGTAGCCGCCGCCCCCGCCCCGCCGATCCGGTTTTTCCCCTAAAAAAACCGATCCGGTTTTTTTTTTAAAAAAAAGAGATGTTCGGTTTTTTTTTAAAACCCTAGATGGTTTTTTTTCGGTTTTCTTATTTAACGAACGTTCACCGAACCGTCCGTTTCAATGAACGTGTTCGTTGGATTAGTTCTGTTAACGAACGTCCGTTATTTAAACCGTTCGTCGTTTTCTTTTAATCGGATTTAATCCGTTATTTTTCGGATTCGATTTCAGATCCGATTTTCAAATTTGTTTTATTTCTCGCTCGTTTATCGGAATCAGGTGATTCAAGCGCCTGGAGTTTCGTAACGAAACCGCCGTTCCGACTAACCTACTTTCACCGAGTTTTGCTACTGTAAAATTTTGACCTAGTTTCAGATTGCAAAACCGAGTCATTCTCTCTCGAGTTTCGACTTTCGATGTTTATTTTGATTCGAATCTTTTGCAACCAGGGTTCTTAAGTTGAACTTTCTGGTTAGATCTTTTATTCGAGATTTCCTGTGCATTAGATGAGTACTTATTGTATGCTTGTTGTTTGTCTGCGTTAGATCACCGGAGTGCGCCGCTTGTTACTTGAATCTCTAGGTCTCATGGATCATCGGCAAGGCAAGTAACACTTTGATCATACTCTTCTCATACCCAGTTTTATGCATTAGATCTATCCTCAAACACTTGCATGTTTAGGATCAAATTAAATTGTGGGTTTGGGAAGTAGATTGAGTAGTACCTATTACTGCTTTTACTTATGAAACCTTGGGAGTTACTTCTACGTTTGCTTATTATGCCATGCTATGCTAGTAGACGTGGATTGGGTGAGTGAATATCCATGACAGATGTGAGATTGTTAATTAATGGTTTATCTAAGGTGGCAACCTAAACACACATCTGGGTGGATTGAGGCACTGGTTTCCATCAGGACTTGCTGTATTTCTTGGACCGCCACCTGTGCTCTAAGGGATCATAAGATTATTCAAGCTGAAACTTCCGTGTGCAGCCACAAGCCAATTATGGGCTCTGGCGTAGTTGACTAAGTCGTCACGAACTCTTACGGGTAGGCTAGCTGATGTAGGGGATGTAGGTTGGTACGGTCTACCCACATGTAAGGTGCTAGCGCTTCGAAAGACTATGTCTCGGTCATCCGTTTCTCAAACACCATGTAGTCACGAGAAACCAAGCGGAGGCGATCGAGTCTTGTGGGGAAAAGTGCAAACCTCTGCGAGTGTATAAACTGATCATGATTAGCCGTGTCCCGGTTATGGACGTTTTGAGTATCCGTAATTGAATATCATGTGAATCTCAACATGTTACTTCTAAATAAAAGTTATTGGGTTTTGATGAGTACTTTTTAATTGGGATTGAGGATCTGTCAACCATTCTCAATGTTTAACAACCACCATGATAGTTAAATAAAATTATTCCTTTGATGTAGGGAAAAATCAGCTTTATGCAAATGTAACGTAGAGCCTTACCACCAGCCATATATGCATGTAGTATAGGCTTATTCCTTCATTGCTCTTTATGTGTTACATTGCCGGCATATTCCATGTCTGACCGTTTTGGGCTGCAACTTTTCACGTTGCAGACTTTTGAACATTTAGTAAGGTGTTAGGTCGTGGTTCTATACTCGAGTGATGCCGTTGGAGTTGATGGACTCGCTTATCTTCCAAGCCTTCGCTGTTATCATTAGATGGCCTTAAGCCATATTATTGTAATAAGTTCCCTTGTGGACAACGATGTAATAAGTGTGTGATTGTTACTCTGCAATAAATCCTTCAATCTTGTGTGGTGTCGGCATTCTCGATCCAGGATGACACGAGCACGTAGACTGGATCCATTCGGTCTGGTCGCTCTGAGAGAATGGTATCGAGCACACCGACCGTAGGACACGACCACTAAGTTAAAGCCATAGATCCCTACTCTCTTCTCATTTTCTAACTCCTCATCTTTTCTACTCTCTTTAGGATGACGGACGCGAAGATCAGGTACACCCAACCGGATGAAGGCACACCTTTTGGATTTCACTTGAAGGAAGTTACTAAGTACCTGGACATTGGACTACCAAGCTTCACCGGGACTTTCAACGCCACTCTGCCTGAAGAGGAGCGCTGGAAGATTCACGCTCACGTTCCAGGAAGGACATTCACCCCAATCACCAAGCCTATAGATAGTGTTTTCAGTGCACCAACTTGGAGTCTGGGAAAGAGCATGGCAGCTCACATTACCATGGGACGCATTGGAGAAGTTTATCAAGAAGACCTCAAGGATACCATCTACCAGATTTGCGGACGCCGAGATGACAACTGGGACGTCGTCAGCACCAAGAAGGATAGGTCCATTGCAGCATTCATCCAGGAGTTAAATCAGCACATTCGGCGCCAGGAGAACCAAATGTGCAATGATATGTTGGAGTTGCAGAATGCAAAGGGAAGGATCATCGAACTGGAAGAAGAACTAAAGACTACACGCAAGGACTACATGGACGAGATCGTAGCTCTGGCAAGACACAATAACGATCTTAAGTACGAGATCGAAGAACTCAAGAAGAAGTTGGCGCTCAGGAATGAAGACCAGTATGTCGAATACCCAAGCGACTACATCAACATCGACGACACCGATTCGGATCCAAGTGAACCCGACTTTGAAGACGGTCGAGGAGTACATCATGGAGTCTTCCACGGTTCAAATTAGTAGAAGTCCCCCACATATTAGTAGTATTCCTCCATGTAAATATTATAGTACACGCACTTTTGCGATAGTTAGATCGTTGTAAGCCCTTGTTTGATTGAATGAAGTGATTTGTGTGCATTTGCTCATGTGCATTTGGGTAGTGATTCCTTAGACCTCATTCTATTCTAAATTCTCTTCTCTTCTAAACCCATCGATGCCTCCGAGACGCGACCCGGATTCGTTTTCCGCCAGAGATCACCCAATTGATCCAGCAGCAGAATACCCCGATTCAAACATTGGTGCGAACAACAACAACAACCCACCGCCACCACCACCACTGCGGATCATCGACTCGTTTCCTTAGACTGAATCCGCGGTGTATTCTAGTAGCACCGAGCCGATTGTAGCAGATGGTGGCTCCGCAAGATAGGAAGGGAGCTGACCACTGCAGGATGCAGATGGTGAAAGAGTGAAGTTTGCAGCACACCAGCTTGAAGGACCCGGCGGCATGGTGGGAGAATTTCACACCACTTACCCGTAGACACCGCCACATGGGACCAGTTTCAGCAAGCTTTCAGACTTGCCCATGTTTCAGCAGGAGCCATGGCCATGAAGAAGCGTGAGTTTCACAACTTACGCCAAGGAGGAAGGACTGTTGGCAATCGTGGATGATTTTAGAAAATTAGCACGTTATGCCCCGGATGACGTTACTACGGATGCAGCTAAACATGAGAAGTTTCTAGAAGGACTGAATGATGAGTTCACATGCCGTTGATGGTGGCAAGTTTCAACAACTACCAGGAGTTAGTAGACCGAGCTCTCATGATTGAAGGAAAGCAGAAGAATTGAGAACTGCATAGCGGAAGTATGGACAAGGGAAGTATAACTCTGGATCCCAGCAGAAGCCTCGTTATACCCTAAATCAGGAATTCAGTTTCACATACCCATGGAGGAGGTAATTCGCATAACCATAATGGCACCAAGAATGGGAGCGGAATGGAGGAAGCAATGGACAGAACCGCACCAACCCGTCAACACCATCCAAGATAGACTGAGTCACATTACTTGCTTTAAGTGCCGCAAGGCGGGCACTATGCAAATGATCGCCCGAAGGCGAATGGAAATGGCAATGGAAGCTCGGAAAGAAGCCCAACCCTTTCAACAGGGGACGGTGAACCACATTGATGTGGAGGAGGTTGAAGATCAGCCCGATGCGAGAATCGGTAAGTTTTTGGTTAAGTCATTTCTGCAGTTGTTCTTTTCGATACTGGTGCATCGCATTCATACATATCAAGGGGATTTGTGGATAAGTACAAATTACCGACCCAAGCCCTTAGGTCACCCATGCTAGTAACCTCACCCGGAGCAAAATACATGGCTAGTAAATGGTGTGATCGACTGCCATTAAGGATTGGACACTATGTTTTCCCCTCAGACCTAATAGTTCTTTAATCCCAAGGATTGGATGTGATATTAGGCATGGATTGGTTATCAAAGTATGGAGGAAACATAGATTGTACCACAAGGTCAATTTTGCTCACCACACCAAAAGGAAGAAGGATTAAGTATGTATCACGGCACGAGCGAGGAGAGCACAAGTTAATTGCTTATCGAGAGTGGTACGGAAGAAGTACCGATGGTAAAGGATTATCTGATGTATTTCCGGAAGAATTGCCGTGAATGCCACCGGATAGAGACATTGAGTTTTTGATCGAGCTGTTGCGTGAACAGGCCCGATATCGAAGCGACCGTCTGCAGGATGCCCGCAAAGGATTTGGCGAAATCAAGAAGCAGATTAAGGAACTATTGGATAAAGGTTTTATTAAGCCCAAGTTCTTCACCTTGGGGATCACCCGTTTTGTTAGTGGAGAAGAAGGATGGATCGTTGAGAATGGTTGTTGATTACCGTGGATTGAATGAAGTGACAATCAAGAACAAGTACCCACTACCTATGATAAATGATCTGTTTGATCGCTTGCAAGGAGCCAAAGTGTTTTCTAAGATCGACTTGCGATCAGGGTACCATCAGTTGAAGATTCGGGAGCAAGACATACCCAAGACAGCATTTACCACGAGATATGGACTATATGAGTATACCGTTATGTCATTTGGACTGACTAACGCGCCAGCCTATTTCATGAACCTGATGAACAAAGTGTTTATGGAGTTTTTGGATAAGTTCGTCGTGGTGTTCATTGACGATATTTTGATTTTCTCGAAGAATGAAGAGGAACACAAGGAACATTTGCGATTGGTTTTGGAGAAACTGAGGGAACACCAGTTGTATGCCAAGTTCAGCAAGTGTGAGTTTTGGCTAAAGGAAGTTGGATTTCTCGGACATGTTATATCCGGAGAAGGGATAGCAGTTGACCCCACAAAAGTTGAGACCGTAACCAAATGGGAAGCACCAACGACAGTTGGAGAGATTCGGAGTTTCCTTGGACTCGCAGGATACTACCAAAGGTTCATTGAGAATTTCTCAAGGATTGCAAAGCCTATGACAGAATTGTTGAAGAAGGAAAACAAATTCATATGGACTGAGGACTGCGAGGCAAGTTTTCAGGAGTTGAAGAAAAGATAGGTTACCTCACCAGTTTTGATATTGCCAGATCAGACTAAGGATTATGAGGTGTATTGCGACGCTTCACGTCGAGGACTTGGAGCCGTGCTTATGCAGGAAGGAAGAGTTGTTTCAGTATGCTTCCGACAACTTAAGCCTCATGAGTTGAATTATGCCACTCATGATTTGGAGTTAGCAACCGTTGTGCATGCCTTGAAGGCGTGGAGACATTTTCTCATTGGAAATCATTGTGAAGTATATACGGATCACAAGAGTTTGAAGTACATCTTCACACAGTAGGAATTGAATCTCAGACAAAGGAGATGGTTAGAGCTAATCAAGGATTATGATATGAGATTGCATTATCACCCCGGAAAGGCTAATGTCGTAGCAGACGCATTGAGCCGTAAGAGCCACGTCAATACCCTAATGATGGGAGGAATACCCAATGATTTAGCCGAGGACCTTCGAGAACTATGTTTGGAAATAGTTCCGAGAGGCTATGTAGCAGCATTGGAGATTCAGTCGACACTGATGGACAAAATCAGAGAAGCCCAAAAGGCAGATAAGGAAGTTGCCTCTATAAAGGAGAAAATGGGCAAAGGAAAAGCTAAAGGATTTCGTGAGGACGAGCACGATACCCTATGGTTTGAAGACCGTGTTTATGTGCCTAATGACCCAGAGATCAGGAAGTTAATTTTACAAGAAGCCCATGATTCACCCTATTCGATTCACCCAGGAAATACCAAGATGTATTTGGATTTGAAGAATATTTTCTGGTGGACCGGAATGAAGAAGGATATTGCGGAGTATGTAGCAGTTTGCGACGTATGTCAGAAAGTAAAGGCAGAGCATCAGAAGCCAGCAGGATTGTTACAACCGTTGCCGATACCCGAATGGAAGTGGGATAAACTAGGAATGGATTTCATCACAGGTTTGCCAAAGACTCGTTCAGGATATGACTCGATTTGGGTCATAGTCGATCGTTTGACCAAGGTAGCTCATTTCATTCCAGTCAAGACTACCTATAGCAGTGCTAAGTTGGCAAAGATATACATGACCAGAATTGTGTGTTTACACGGAGTTCCGAGGAGCATCGTATCGGATAGAGGAACCCGTTTACTTGAAATTTTGGAACCGGTTACACGAAACATTGGGAACCCGATTGGAATTGAGACAGCTTTCCACCCAGCACCGATGGAGACCGAGAGAGTCAATCAGATTTTGGAGGACATCTTTGAGAGCTTGTGCACTAGATTACGGATCTAGCTGGGGCGAAAATTTGCCGTATGCAGAATTTTCCTACAACAACAGTTACCAAACCAGCTTAAAGATGGCACCTTCGAGGCTTTGTATGGAAGAAGGTGCAGGACACCGTTGTCATGGGACTAAACGGAGATCGTCGGTTGTTTGGACCAGATTTGATTAAGGAGTCCGAGAATGAAGGTTAAGTTGATTCGAGATGCAGGCTCAAGGTAACCAGTCCGGATAAAAGAGCTATGCCGATTCAAAGCGCCAGCGATTGAGTATGAGGTTGGAGCAGAGTATATCTCGAGTATCCCCGCTCGAGGAGTTAAGCGTTTTGGAGTTAAAGGAAAGTTAGCACCCGCTTCGTTGGACCATATAAGATTTTGCAACGCATGGGAGAAGTTGCGTATAAGTTGGAATTGCGGAAGGACTGTCGAGGAGTTCATGATGTATTCCATGTTTCTCGATTGAAGAAATGTCACCCGAGATAGCAGAGGTACCATTAAGAGACACAGTGCCCTTTGGAAGCAATTCAGTTGAAGGATGACTTGACATATGAGGAAAAACCGTTAAGATTCTCGATTATGCCGCAGAGTTACCCGCAGCAAGGTTATCAAGTTTTGCAAAGTTCGATTGGAGCCACCACACCGAGGATGAAGCCACACAGGAAAGAGAGGAAGTTTTGCTCAAGGACCACCCTCACCTATTTTCTAGCCAACCCGAATCTCGAGGGCGAGATTCATCTTAAGGGGGTAGGTTTGTAACATCCCAAATTTTCAATTTGGAATGTTATACATTAGGTCATCATGCATATCATATTTTTCTCGCATTTTTCCGATCCTAGAAAATTTCACGCAACTCAAGGACCCTCGGAGAGAGTTGGAAGTTTCATTATTTTCATATTTGGGATTTCCCAAATTTTGAAAATAGGATCATTTGGATTTATTTAATTATCTTCATAAAGTTTTCCTATAAAAAAATTAAGAGAGGGAATAATATGACTTTCCCAACATTTAGGAAAAATGAAGATTTTATAAATAAATCAAATTTGGTTTTGGAAGATTTATTTTTCTTAGGCAAAAATGAGCATTTTAAAAATATATGCATGTTTGCCGTTTTAAAGTTCATTTTGTTAGACTCATTTTTAGGAGTCGGGAAAATTTATTTTATTAAATTCGGAGTTAATTTGGTTTTTTAATTGTTTGGTTTAAATTAAAAAAAACGCGCCCCTACAGGCCAAGGCCCCCCGGCCCAGCCAGCCAGGCCGGCCCAGCGCCCGCCTCCTCTCCCTCCCAGCCCCTGCCCCGCCGCCGCCGCCACCCCCGCCCCCGAGTCCGCCTCCACCCCGCGCCCCTTGCCCCCTCCCCAAGCCGACTCTCCCTCCCATAAAACGCGCCCCCCCTCTCCTCACCTCGACCGCCGCCCGCCCACCCAGCGCCAAGCCGAGCCTGCCGCCGCCGTTCTCCTTGCCGTTCCCTGCCGTCGCGAACACGCCGCCGACCCGCCGCCCCCGACCCCGCCGGACCACCCCGCCGCCCGGAGCCCGTCGGACCTCGCCCGGCGAGAGCCACCGGAGGTAGCCGCCGCCCGCCCGCCGATCCGGTTTTCCCTAAAAAACCGATCCGGTTTTTTTAAAAAGAGATGTTCGGTTTTTAAAACCCTAGATAGTTTTTTTTTTGGTTTTCTTATTTATGAACGTTCACCGAACCGTCCGTTTCAATGAACGTGTTCGTTGGATTAGTTCTGTTATGAGCGTCCGTTATTTAAACCGTTCGTCGTTTTCTTTTAATCGGATTTAATCCGTTATTTTTACGATTCGATTTGAGATCCGATTTTCAAATCTGTTTTATTTCTCGCTCGTTTATCGGAATCAGGTGATTCAAGCGCTGGAGTTTAAATATGAAACCGCCGTTCCGACTAACCTACTTTCACAGAGTTTTGCTACTGTAAAATTTTGACCTAGTTTCAGATTGCAAACCGAGTCATTCTCTCTCGAGTTTCGACTTTCGATGTTTATTTTGATTGAATCTTTTGCAACCAGGGTTCTTAAGTTGAACTTTCTGGTTAGATCTTTTATTCGAGATTTCCTGTGCATTAGATGAGTACTTATTGTATGCTTGTTGTTTGTCTGCGTTAGATCACCGAGTGCGCCGCTTGTTACTTGAATCTCTAGGTCTCGCGGATCATCGGCAAGGCAAGTAACACTGATCATACTCTTCTCATACCCAGTTTTATGCATTAGATCTATCCTCAAACACTTGCATGTTTAGGATCAAATTAAATTGTGGGTTTGGGAAGTAGATTGAGTAGTACCTATTACTGTTTTACTTATGAAACCTTGGGAGTTACTTCTCGTTTGCTTATTATGCCATGCTATGCTAGTAGGCGTGGATTGGGTGAGTGAATATCCATGACAGATGTGAGATTGTTAATTAATGGTTTAACTAAGGTGGCAACCTAAACACACATCTGGGTGGATTGAGGCACCTGGTTTCCATCGAGACTTACTCAGATTTCTTGGACCGCCACCTGGGCTCTAAGGGATCATAAGATTATTCAAGCTGGAAACTTCCGTGTGCAGCCACAAGCCAATTATGGGCTCTGGCGTAGTTGACTAAGTCGTCACGAACTCTTACGGGTAGGCTAGCTGATGTAGGGGATGTAGGTTGGTACGGTCTACCCACATGTAAGGTGCTAAGCGCTTCTGAAAGACTATGTCTCGGTCATCCGTTTCTCAAACACCATGTAGTGCGAGAAACCAAACGGAGGCGATCGAGTCTTGTGGGGAAAAGTGCGCAAACCTCTGCAGAGTGTATAAACTGATCATGATTAGCCGTGTCCCCGGTTATGGACGTTTTGAGTATCCGGTAATTGAATATCATGTGAATCTCAACATGTTACTTCTAAATAAAAGTTATTGGGTTTTGATGAGTACTTTTTAATTGGGATTGAGGATGCTGTCAACCATTCTCAATGTTTAACAACCACCATGATAGTTAAATAAAATTATTCCTTTGATGTAGGGAAAAATCAGCTTTATGCAAATGTAACCGTAGAGCCTTACCACCAGCCATATATGCATGTAGTATAGGCTTATTCCTTCATTGCTCTTTATGTGTTACATTGCGGCATATTCCATGTCTGACCCGTTTTGGGCTGCAACTTTTCACGTTGCGAGACTTTTCGGACCACAGTAAGGTGTTAGGTCGTGGTTCTATACTCGATGATGCCGTTGGAGTTGATGGACTCGCTTATCTTCCAAGCCTTCGCTGTTATCATTAGATGGCCTTAAGCCATATTATTGTAATAAGTTCCCTTGTGGACAACGATGTAATAAGTGTGTGATTGTTACTCTGCAATAAATCCTTGAAATCTTGTGTGGTGTCGGCATTCTCGATCCAGGATGACACTGAGCACAGAGACTGGATCCATTCGGGTCTGGTCGCTACACTGGAAAACCATGCTCGTGTTATTTGGTACATTCTCATGCCTTTTACAAGGAATGGGCAAATATTTCAAGGAAATGTGTGGCAATAGTCAACCATAAACGCTTCGTTTACTCGGTTAACAACTATACAAAAAATGAAATACATGGTTGGAAAACATGACGCCTGTCGTGGTGCCATGGTATGGCCTCACCATGCCCTGGTAAAAATTGGAGAATGTTTCCTTATGTCGTGATGCACGCCATATATAAAACGAACCATCACCAAGGAAGTTTCATGGTTTCGAGGGGGAAATCACCAAGATTGAAGGGGGGGTGGGTCCAAATTTCCATTGTCCTGTGTCCACGAGTTTTTTTCTATGATGAACATACAACCTGCAAATCACCGTGTTCAAATTTGGCATTTTTCCGAGTTTATTTGCCATATTTAGGGGATTATATGCATTTCCTAGGCATTAATGCGCATAATTCAAGTTCAAACAATTGATGGATGAAAGGGTCCACAAGAACGGCCTAGAAAACCATGCTCGTGCCATTTAGTAAATTCTCATGCCTTTTACAAGGAATGGACGGATATTTCGATGAAATGTGTGGCAATAGTCAACCACAAATATTTGTTTGTTGGGTTTTCAACTATAGAAAAAATGAAATAAATGCTTAAAAAACATGGCGCCTTGCATGGTGTCATGGTATGACCTCACCATGCCCTGGGAAAAATTTGAGAAGGTTTGGCTTATGTCGTCATGCACGCCCTTCATAAATCGAACCATCACCGAGGAAGTTCCATGCTTTCGAGAGGGAAATCCCCAAGATTGAAGGGGAATCCAAATTTCCGTCCTAGTTTGTCATTCAGTTTTTTTTTCCAACGATCAACATACCGCCTCAAATGCAACGTGTTCAAATTTGACATTTTTCCGGGCTCATTTACCATACTTTGGGGATTATGTGCATTTTCTAGGCATTAATGGACATAATTCAAATTCGAACAATCGGTGCATGAAAAGGTGCACAAGAACGGTCTGAAAAACCATGCTTGTGTTATTTAGTACATTCTCATGCCTTTTACAAGGAATAGGCAGATATTTCAAGGAAATGTGTGGCAATAGTCAACCATAAACGCGTCATTTACTCAGTTAACAACTATACAAAAAATGAATCACATGGTTAGAAAACATGACGCCTGTCGTGGTGCCATGGTATAGCCTCACCATGCCCTGGTAAAAATTGGAGAATGTTTTCCTTATGTCGTGATGCGCGCCTTTCATAAATCGAACCATCACCGAGGAAGTTTCATGGTTTCGAGGGGGAAATCACCAAGATTGAAGAGGGGGGGGGGTTCCAAATTTCCTTTGTCATTTGTCCACGAGTTTTTTCTTCTATGATGAACATACAACCTGCAAATCACCATGTTCAAATTTGGCACTTTTCCGGGTTCAATTGCCATATTTAGGGGATTATGTGCATTTCCTAGGCATTAATGCGCATAGTTCAAGTTCAAACAATTGATAGATTAAAGGGTCCACAAGAACGGCCTAGAAAACCATGCTCGTGCCATTTGGCAAATTCTCATGCCTTTTACAAGGAATGGACAGATATTTCGATGAAATCTGTGGCAATAGTCAACCACAAATGTTTGTTTGTTGGGTTTTCAACTATAGAAAAAATGAAATAAATGCTTAAAAAACGCCTAGCATGGTGCCATGGTATGACCTCACCTTGCCCTGGTAAAAAATTGAGAAGGTTCGACTTATGTCGTCATGCACGCCCTTCATAAATCGAACCATCACCCAGGAAGTTCCATGCTTTCGAGAGGGAAATCCCCAAGATTGAAGGGGAATCCAAATTTTCTTCTTTCTTTGCCCTGGAGTTTTTTTTCTACGATGAACATACACCCTGCAAAACACCGTGTTCAAATTTGTCATTTTTCCGGGTTCATTTACCATATTTAGGGGATTATGTGCATTTTGTAGGCATTTAGCGCATATGAATCCAATCCAGCTACAGGTGCACGGGTGTGATGTGAGGGACGTGGATTGCCGTTCGATCGCGACGCATCCAACGGTGCACACGCGCGATCCGCGTGGCTGGGGTTCCGGCCAATCATAACGCAACACACAATAGGCTCAGCGCACACTGTTTCCGGAAGCAATGGAGATGAACCGTGTGCGATAATGAACGAGCAAAATTGTAAGGGAAGCCAAATTTCTGTTGTCGTTTGTCGTTGAGCTTTTCAATACCACCGCACTGTACGGATACCCGGCCCCTCCGTCGTAGAGCTCTCTCCAGGCGTCGTCCATGGCACCGCATCGCACAGTAACTGGTAAGGAAGCGATGGCATCCCGCCGCGGCACGTTCCTCGCTGCACGCGGCCGCACACATGGTAAGGAAGCGATGGCATCTCGCCGCGCCGAGTTCATCACCATCGGCGGCCAGACAGTTACATGGGCGGACTTTGAGGCTGCCATGGCTAAATGGGTGGTGGATCTAGAGGCGGCCAAAGCCGCATAGAAGGAGCGGAAAAGGTAGAAAGCAGTCAAGAAAAGAGAGTCCCGCCGTCGCAAGAAGAAAGAGGCCGCATGCCGTGGTGAGGAGAGCTTGGCAGAGATCGAAGCACGGTGGGTTTCCGCCTACAAGGCCGGGAAGGAGAACGCCGGCGTCTGGCCAGCATGCCCTGATGGCAGCATGTGAGAAGTAGTTTAAGTTTGTAGTATTAGAGTAAATTACCAGTAGTACTTTAAGTTTGTAGTATTAACGTACAATGTCGGTAAGAGCATCCTTTGATGGCTTTGAGCGTTGATTAGCATGTGTGCCCATGTGCATCTTTTTGCATTAATCATTAGAAGATCACAAAACACACGGTTTCTATGCCGTACCCGTCTGCGTTTTTTTTGCGTTAATGACCCATAAGTCAGCTACCTGTGCGATGTTTCCTAGTAAACCCGACGTACCATTGACCAAAAAAAATCAAGTACACGTGTACATTTTTTGGAGACGGGATCTGTCAACTTTCTTTTTTCTCGCACACGAGTATTTTACGCGCTTCGTCTGTGTTGTGTGTTCCCCCCGCCCAAGTTTCAAGTTTCGCACCGAAATTTTCATTAGGCGCGCGATTTCAGAATTTATTCCTCCAACCACATCCCCTTCCCCTCAGTATCCCCCTCTCTCGCGCCTTCCCCTACCGGCATCTCAAACCGCCGCCGCCGCAACCACATCTACGTTCTGCTCGAATCCAGTCAGGTAACCCACCAATCTCTATGACGTCCCCGGCCTGATTGCTTAAATGGCGCCTGCGAAACATCCTCATGCCTCCAAATCCCCCCCGCCAGGAGCTGATGGGGTCCATGGCGGGATGGCCGATGTGCGTGTTGACCCGGAGGAACACCTCGCTTTCGCCGCTGCCGCCGACATGGTGCAGGCTCTGGCCCAGATGAAGTCCCCCGGCGACTACCCCCCAGGACTTAACAGGTAAGATCTGACCAGCCAAATCTTACCAATACCACTTGCAACGGCTATGATTTGTACGGTTGATGTATTGAGCATGTTCGTGCCTTGTTTATTTCAGTACTGCACACTGTGTGATGTTCAAATATTACCGTGTCCAGCTCGATTTCACCAATACCAGCAACAAACTTACAATACATGACTCAGGATATCACTAGAGATGCTGCCCATTTGCTATTTTTAGTGGTTGCTAACCCTATTGTACTTAACATGCCTGTCCATGTACTTACGCAGGGTCATAACGACCGATGCCGTCGAGGTGAGCTGCATCCCATGTCTTACAGTATTTCACATAATTTCTGCAATTGCAGTTTAACTTCTACCATTTACTGGTTGCCTGTAGGTACACATGTCAGTGGCACTGATCCACGCTTCGACCCAGAGGAACAACTCGCCTCCGCCGTCGGTGACTTTGGGCGGGCTCTGGCCAAGATGAAGTGCCCCAGCAACTACCTCTCAGGACTTACCAAGTATGTACTCACCAGTTCAATCTTACCAATACCAGTTGCAATTAATGGCTATGTTATGTACGGTCGATGAATTAAGCATGTTCTAGTAAACATGCCTAACATGTTTTTGCTACTTTCCCTACCTTTTTATAGACATCTGGCCCATTCTCCGCTGTGGCAGCACCTGCCTTGTGATGTTTAAGTATGCCAATTGCATTTTTATCAGTACTGGTTTCAATGTCTATTAAGCCTGTTTCAATTAACAGTTGAATCCATTTTTAAATAGTTGTATTTCAATGGCTACACACTTACAAAACATGACTTATGATACTGTTAAGCCTGTTGCAATTAATAGTTGTATCCATTTTTTAATCTGTCCATTTTCTACCATGCTACTCCCTTCAATGAAGATATACTAGAGATGCTGCCCCATTTGCTATTTTTGGTGGATGCTAACCCTGTTGTACTTAACATGCTTGTCCATGTACTTACGCAGGTCGAAGCTGTCGATCTTGTTGTTTGCCGTCAAGGTTAGCTGCATCCCATGTCTTCTTGTATTTCACATCATTTGTGCAATTGCAGTTTAACTTCTACCATTTTGGTTGCTGTAGGTACACATGTCGCTGGCACCGATCCATGCTTGACCGGAGGAACAGCTCGCCTCCACCGCCTCTGACTTTGGGCGGGCTCTGGCTAAGATGGAGTGCCCCAGCAACTACCTCTCAGGACTTACCAAGTATGTATCCACCAGTTCAATCTTACCAATACCAGTTGCAATTAATGGCTATGTTTTGTACTGTCCATGTATTAAGCATGTTGTCGTAAGCATGCCTAACATGTTTTAGCTATTTTCCCTACCTTTTTATAGATAGCTGGGCCATTACCTACTCTGGCAGCACCTGCCATGTGATGTTTAACTCTGCCAATTGCATTTTTATCAGTACCGATTTCAACGGCCACTAAGCCTGTTGCAATTAACAGTTGTATCCATTTTTAAAGAGTTGTATTTCAATGGCTACAAACTTACAAAACATGAATTAGGATGTTGTTAAGCCTGTTGCAATTAACAGTTGTATCAATTTTTTAATCCATCCATTTGCTACCGTGCTATTCTTTCGAAATGAAGATATCACTACAGATGTTGCCGTTTTATTACCATTTGCTATTTTTGGTGGATGTTAACCCTGTTGTAGTTAACATAGGCTTTCCATGTACTTACACAGGGCTACAATGGGCGATGCTGTTGTTTGCCGTCGAGGTTAGCTGCATCCCATGTCTTATACGCCATCTATTCCTAAATATAAGTATTTTTAGAGATTCCAATATAGACTATATAAGGAGCAAAATGAGTGAATCCAGATTCTAATCTAAACTATATCTATAATTCTATATACATCAGTATGTAGTTCATAGTGAAATCTCAAAAAAAAACTTGTACTTAGGAACATAGGTAGTTGTATTTTACATCATTTGTGCAATCTCAGTTTAGCTTCTAACATTTACTGGTTGCTTGTAGGTACATATATGAGTGGTACTGATCCACGCTTCGGTCCCTTTTGCGTATGGGGTAATGAGATATTCATGAACAAGTGTCAAGTGAGGAAACTAAGAAAAAATGTTAGGCGAAAGAAACGGGTGATTGGAATTAAGCTCTTTATTTACACTTTGTCGAAGATAACAGTGAACTTTAGATGGTAAGTAATGTGTTGCCTTTTCCCCCTACCCACAACAAGTTACTCTATTAGACCTTAGTATCTGATATTTTTCTCTTTTCAGTGGTTTCCGAAGCTATTTACTGATTATTACCTTGCAAACTACATGACAGGAGCGGAGGCAACTAAGGTTAAAGCATATAATTCATGCTACCATGATAATGCTCTAGAAGTCTTCCTGAAGGCGGTGAAGGATGGGCGGGCGATCGTCACAAGGGGTTGGACAAAATTGGTTCGTGCCTATGCATGCAGGAAGGCACATTATGGGCATTCCGCTTCTTCAACACCGTCGGCAGTCAAAATGATTTACACTTGTCTCTTCACCTTTACCGCCTTTAAATACTGTGGTTCATCATAGTTAATTGGTGCCTGATCCTGTAATTACTGAACATATTGTACTGGCAATTTTATTTATGGATTCGTTGTTGAACCATTGTGCTAAGAATTTGAGTTGCACGTTTCATATTTCAAAATTTCCAATTAGAATAATAGATTACAGGCAAAAATAAAAAGAGAATGGAACTTTGCAAACGGTTCTGGCAGTAAAAGCGCTTGTGATGGATAGCCCAATGCCAGACAGTTTACTACATCAAATTGTGTGTGTGATTTAGTTAATGAAAGCAAATAATTAACCAAGGCAGAGCGTGTGTGATAGTTACACCTTTCACAAACGATCCTACACATAAAACTGTGTGGGATGTACATACAAACAGAAACGTTTTCCCTGGATTGACTGTGTGGGATGTACATAAGAACGGAAATGTATTCCTTGGATTGACTGTGTGTGATATACATACGAACAGAAAAGTTTTTCTGGGATTCACCGTGTGGGATGTACATACCTACGGAAATGATTTTCTCGGATTACCGTGTGGGATGTACATACCTATGAAAATGATTGGGTTTCGATGCCTCGCTCGATCGCACACGGCCCCAGCCTGGGTCCCAGGAGGTCCTATCCCCTATGATTTCTGGGTCGTGTGGGAAGGACACACTATCGCACACACTCACTTGGCGACGGTTCCAAATGCCATCGCGGAAAGGGGTTAAAAGCCGTTTGTTTAGGACCGACACGCACCAGTGACAGAATTTCCCTTTGTACAGGAAGTGCTAGCTATACTCACCTAAATGGCCTCAAATTTTGCATGCATGTTATCCATCATATAGGACTAGCCTCCACCAAAATTTAGCTTCATTACACACAACATATGAGCACAACGCCCTCCCCATATTTCTGTACAGATTGCCAAGTTGTAAAGGAAGTACCATTTAGGATCTCCACTTGCCACCAAAATTTACATGCACGTGCACACTCATGTAAGACCATCCTACACAAAATT
The DNA here is from genome assembly GCA_021605205.1 of Aegilops longissima. NCBI lineage: Eukaryota > Viridiplantae > Streptophyta > Magnoliopsida > Poales > Poaceae > Aegilops > Aegilops longissima. The sequence goes on along the minus strand of CM038680.1, from coordinate 244,128,704 downwards.
TAGACCAACTGGCCCATCCATTTGAGCACATCAAGCTCCCAAAGCCTACTGACTAGCAAACTAAGTTACAAGGGAAGTACTAGCTACACTGATCAATTAGCCACCAAACTTTGCATACATACTCATCATCATGCCAAACACTCCACAACCAATTTCATCATGTTTGGCCAAGCCAAATTCAAATGGCAAGCATCAAACACTTGCTGACAGAAACCTAGATGGATGCTCAATTCACAACTCAACCTCCTAAGACCCTTACCTCCACACACAGAGTCTCAAAACACTTTTTACTAAGCCCTAGACATCATGGCCATGACCAAAACCCACTGGCATTGCCAATGCCAGTGGTGACCATGCTAGGAGCATGCAAATCTTTTCCACATAACCAGCATCAAGGGTTTTAGGAGGTTCCCCATCTCCATGAGTAGCAAGTACAACTATTTTTTTGGGTGTTTCGTGTTCCATATCCATAACTGAAGATATAAAAAAACTTAGAACAGAAAATAAAATCTTCTTAGAGATAAAGCCAACAAGCGCACACGAGAATATTCACGCACACTATTGCTCCCCGGAAACGGCACCAGAAAAAGGTCTTGATAACCAACAAGTATATAGGATCGTTTGTAGCCTTTGTTGATAAGTAAGAGTGTCGAACCCAACGAGGAGCTAAATGTAGAATTTATATTCTATGCAAGTTCTATCGACCACGATACAACTCTACACACACTAACGTTTGCTTTACCTAGAACAAGAATAAAACTAGAACTACTATGCGAGATAATAAATATTAGTTGTTTAGGAGAGAGCTTTTTGGAGAACAATGAGCGACATTGTCCCTAGGAAATTAATATCTAGATCGGTAATCATTATTTTAGTTTCATGTGAGGGAGAGGCATAAGCTAACATACTTCCTGTACTTGGATCATATATACTTATCATTGGAACCCTAGTAAGCATCAACAACTACTAAAGATCCATTAAGGTAAAATCCAACCATAGCATTAAGAGTCTCCTTTAATCCCATTCGCAACAACCCGCTTACTCAGGTTTAAACTTCTGTCACTCTCATAACCCACTGTAAGCGAATCATGAACATATTGCAACACCCTACAATGGGAATCCCACACGTGTGCCCAACATCAATGGCACCATAGGACAACACCAAAATAAAACATGCAACTCAAACCAATCATGGTCACCAATCAACCCATCGGATAAAACAAATCTACTCAAACATCATATGATGGCAACACATCAGTAGATAATAATATGTAGCATAAAGCACCATGTTTAATTAGGGATACAACAGGTTGTGGGAGAGTGGACCGCTGAGTATAGATGGGGGAAGGTGATGGAGGTGTTGGTGAAGACTGCAGAGTTGTTGGAGTAGATCACCGCCATGACGGTTCCCTCGGTCGGCACTTCGGCGCCATCGAGAGAGAAGGGCAGAGGTCCCTCCTCCTCCTTCTTCTTGCTTGACCTTACCCCTAGATGGGAGAAAGATTCTCCCTCTAGTCCTTCACCGCCATGGCCCCTGAGAAGTGGGAGCCCCTCTAGATTGGATCTATCTCTCTTTTTTCTTCTCTGTTTCGTGTTCCTATTTTCTGGCCGAACACCGTTTTTAAATATCCAGAGATCCATAACTCCGATCCGGCTGAAATTTTAACATGATTTTTTTCCAGATATTAGCTTCCTTGCACCCGAAGGACAACTCCAACCAGCTTTTGAGGAAGCCACAAGCTTGCCTGGCATGCCCCCCCCGGGGGGGGGGGGGGTAGGCGTGCCCCTGAGCTTGTGGAGCCCATGGTCCCCCCTTGGCATTGATTCTTGTACAAAAATTATCATATATTCCATAAAAAATCACCGTGAAATTTTATCGCATTTGGACTTCGTTCGATATGGATTTTTTTGCGAAATACAAAAACATGCAAAAACCAAAAAATGGCACCGGCCATTGGATTAATATGATAGTCCCAAAAATAATATAAATTGTTGCTAAAAGTATGTGGAAATAGTAGGATAATGGCATGAAACAATAAAAAAATATAGATACGTTGGAGACTTAACAGACTACTACATGCCCATCTAGGTGTAGGACAGGGTGGGATCCAAGTCTTCCACCAGCTCATCCTCATAGCCACATCCTCCTCCTTCTCCATCGCCTATGTCAGGATGATGTCGAGTATCTCCCTGTTTAGGTCATTGTACGTCGGCTCTCCCACTCTAGGCATTGTAGCGAACAGCATGCGAGCACCCATCTGCTCCCCACCCGCTGCCCGCGCCTGTACGAGCTGCAGAAAAGAATACACGGAGAAGAGCGGTGCCGCATTTACGTCGACGATGTAAGGCACCCTATCGACGGGGGTTCCGAGATGCTTGGCGGCATAGTGGTACGAAGGCTTGTAATGCCCGGCCCCGACACCGTCTGTAATGTGGGCGCGCCTGTCTGGTGACATTTTCCATGTCCGCCATGACCACCGCGAGCACCATGCCCAACGCCACCTCCAGTTCCACCAGGGGCCAACCGCTTCTTGAGCTTCTTCTCCTTTGCGACCTTCGCTTTGACAGAGCGAGTTTGCCATGTAGCCGAGCTGATCTTTCGCCAAGCGGGATGCCTAGATTCTCCGGAACCTCCGCCACCTCCATCTCCAACAGGTTCTTCGATGGTTCAACGCATCGGTGGCGGAAGGAAGGAGAGGGTGGGAGAAAAGAGTTTGAATTGGGTGGAGAGCGGCGGGGGATGGAAGAAGAGAGTGGGGGATTTTGGCGCGGAAACGGTGTGCGTTGCTACAAAAGCGCGGGATCCACCTTCCTTTTGGGTGGGCCAGGGGAGTCAAAGTGTCGCGTTGAAGGAAATATGCCCTAGAGGCAATAATAAAGTTGTAATTTATATTTCCTCATATCATGATAACTGTTTATTATTCATGCTAGAATTGTATTAACCGGAAACTTAGTACATGTGTGAATACATAGACAAACAGAGTGTCCCTAGTATGCCTCTTCTTGACTAGCTCGTTAATCAAAGATGGTTAAGTTTTGATGTAGGGTAGAATCCTAGGTGGACGATCTTTGACGATTGGAGCAAATCCCATGAAGAACACGGGGAAGAACGGGGAGGAATCACAAGGGGAAACACTTAAGACCAAGTCCAATCACACATCCACTAGACAATCTAACACACAAGATCCACAAGGTACATGAACAACAAAAGGAAAGATACAAGGTAAAGTTCATCTCCACGAGGAAGTCTTGATGATATCCCGCGGGATCTTCTCACATGCTCACATGGAGGGCTTGAACTCCATGGGAGTGGTAGTCTCTCTCTCTCTCTCTCTCTCTCTCTCTCTCTCAAGAGTAGAGGTAGGTAGGAGCAAAGCTCACATACAAATGAGCTATCACTTTGCTAACCCTAGAATGGTGGAGGAGGAGGTCTATTTATAGTCTAAGCCATGAAGGGGTAAGTGAGGGGGTGAAACAGGTACACGGGCCTCGACCCGAGTCATGCGCGCAGGCATAGGCCGGATGATCCGGATGAGGGTCCGGATGATCCAGGCATCGTATGAATGATCCGGGTCCTCGTCCGGATGATGCGGCTTCGAGATTCTGCAAGCTTCAGCCGTCGAGGTTGGGGAATTACCCGGATGATCCGGGTGGGCGTCCGTATGATCCGGCTCGGCGTCCGGATGTCCGGCTCCAGCTCAGCAGCCGCTCCGTCTTCTTCTCCTTTCTTCCGTCTTCTCTTCCATGCTTCCCTCGAGGACGGTGTAGTCATTCCTTGGCGCTTGCACTCCTCCTCGTTGTCCGTGAAGTTCCGACAATACCTATGCATGCACACATGAGAAGTGTCAAGTAGTATACCATCCTTGAAGGGGTCAAGTGAGCATGTGTAAAGAAGATGATTCACCTTTGTGTATGTGAAGTAGATGTCGCACGTGCCACTTGCCAAACGGACTCTTGACACGGTGATGTCCATAGGATGCTCCGCATCAAGTTTCCTAACCATAGACATGTGTAGAATTTTATGAACGGGATGACATCATTACGGAATGATGTGATGGGACCCATTCGTTAGCTTAGCATAAATGATCGCTTAGTTTTATTGCTATTGCTTTCTTCATGACTTATACATGCTCCTCTGACTATGAGATTATGCAATTCCTGAATACCGAAGGAATGCCTTGTGTGCTATCAAACATCACAACGCAACTGGGTGATTATAAAGATGCTCTACAGGTGTCTCCGATGGTGTTTGTTGATTTGGCATAGATCGAGATTAGGATTTGTCACTCCGAGTATCGGAGAGGTATCTCTGGGCCCTCTCGGTAATGCACATCACTATAAGCCTTGAAAGCAATGTGACTAATGAGTTAGTTACGGGATGATGCATTACAGAACAAGTAAAGAGGCTTGCCGATAACGAGATTGAACTAGGTATGAGGTACCGATGATCGAATCTCGGGTAAATAACATACCGATGACAAAGGAAATAATGTATATGTTGTTATGCGGTTTGACCGATAAAGATCTTCCTAGAATATGTAGGAGCCAATACGAGCATCCAGGTTCCGCTATTGGTTATTGACCAGAGATGTGTCTCGGTCATGTCTACATAGTTCTCGAACCAGTAAGCGTGACGCAGCAATGTTCGATGACGATTTGTATTATGAGTTATGTGATTTGATGACCGAAGTTTGTTCGGAGTCCCGGATGAGATCAAGGACATGACGAGGAGTCTCAAAATGGTCGAGAGGTAAAGATCGATATATTGGAAGGTTATATTCGGACACCGGAATGGTTTCGAAGTGTTTCGGGTATTTACCGGAGTACCGGGAGGTTACCGGAACCCCCCGGGAGAGTAATGGGCTTTAATGGGCATTAGGGGAAAGGAGAGAAGAGCCTCAAGGGATAGCCGCGCGCCCTCCCTATGGTTGGTCCGAATTGGACTAGGAGGGGGCGGCGCCACCCTCTTTCCTTCTCCCCTCTTCCCCCTTCCCTCCTTCTCCTAGTTGGAATAGGAAGGGGGGGGGGGGCGAACCCTACTTGGACCGGGAGTCCAAGTAGGACTCCCCCCTTTGGCGCCCCCCCTTGGGCTGACCTCCTCTTCCCCCCTCCTTTATATACATGGGAAGGGGCACCCCAAAGGCACATCAAGTCTTCTCTTAGCCGTGTGCGGTGCCCCTCTCCACAGTTACACACCTCGATCATATCGTCGCAGTGCTTAGGCGAAGCCCTGCGCCGGTAAATTCATCATCACCGTCGCCACACCTTCGTGCTGACGGAACTCTCCCTCGTCCTCAACTGGATCAAGAGCTCGAGGGACGTCATCGTGCTGAACGTGCGTTGAACATGGAGGTGTTGTACGTTCGGTGCTAGGATCGGTTGGATCGCGAAGACGTTCGACTACATCAACCGCATTACTAAACGCTTTCGCTTTCGGTCTACAAGTGTACATGGACACACTCTCCCCGCTCGTTTCTATGTATCTCCTAGATAGATATTGCGTGATCGTAGGTAATTTTTTTGAAATACTGCATTCCCCAACAGTGTCATCTGAGCTAGGTCTATGCGTAGATGTTATATGCACGAGTAGAACACAATGAGTTGTGGGCGATAATAGTCATACTGCTTACCAGCAATGTCTTACTTTGATTCGGCTGTATTGTTGGATGATGCGGCCTGGACCGACGTTACATGATCGCGTTCATGAGACTGGTTCTACCGACGTGCTTCGTACACAGGTGGCTAGTGAGTGTCTGTTTCTCCAACTTTAGTTGAATCAAGTTTGGCTATGCCTGGTCCTTGTTGAAGGTTAAAACAACACACTTGACGAAAAATAATTGTGGTTTTGATGCGTAGGTAAGAACGGTTCTTGCTACAAGCCCGTAGCAGCACGTAAAACTTGCAACAACAAAGTACAGGACATCTAACTTGTTTTTGAGGGCATGTTGTGATGTGATATGGTTAAGACGTGATGAGATATAAATTGTTGTATGAGATGATCATGTTTTGTAAAAGTTATCGGCAACTGGAAGGAGCCTTATGGTTGTTGCTTTATTGTATGAAATGTAATCACCATGTAATTTCTTTACTTTATCACTAAGCGGTAGCGATAGTCGTGGAAGCAATAGTTGCCGATACGACAATGATGCTACGATGGAGATCAAGGTGTCAAGCCAGTGATGATGGTGATCATGACGGTGCTTTGGAGATGGAGATCAAAGGCACAAGATGATGATGGCCATATCTTATCACTTATTTTGATTGCATGTGATGTTTATCCTTTATGCATCTTATTTTTCTTAGTACAGCGGTAGCATTATAAGATGATTTTCGGTGTCAAAACCGGCGGATCTCGGGTAGGGGATCCCGAATTGTGCGTCTAGGATCGATGGTAACAGGAGATGGGGGACACGATGTTTACCCAGGTTCGGGCCCTCTCTATAGAGGTAATACCCTACTTCCTGCTTGATTGATCTTGATGAATATGAGTGTTACAAGAGTTGATCTGCCATGAGATTGTAATGGCTAAACCCTAGAGGTCTAGCCTATATGACTATGGTAATGTGTATATTTTTCGGACTAGCCCCTCTGGTTTATATAGACACCGGGGGGATCTAGGGTTTACATAGAGTCGGTTACATAAGAAGGAATCTTCATAATCGGTCGCCAAGCTTGCCTTCCACGCCAAGTAGAGTCCAATGCGGACACGGGTACAGTCTTCGGCCTTCATGTCTTCACGGCCCATCAGTCCGGCCCATGGATAACAGGCCGGACGCCCGAGGACCCCTTAGTCCAGGACTCCCTCAGTAGCCCCTGAACCTGGCTTCAATGACAAGGAGTCCGGCGCGCAGATTGTCTTCGGCATTGCAAGGCGGGTTCCCCTTTTTCCAAACTCCAAGATAGTCTTAGGATGCGATGATAGTATCCGGACCTGTCACACACACCATACATAACCGCAGAGAGAATATATTTTTATACTAGTTCTATCCGTTGACAGCTTTTTACAACACGACATCACATCTGCCCGGTCATAATTTTGAACCGTTTTTCGTCTGTCGCTCCACGTTCCGAGACGCGGTTGCCATTGGCACGTCTTGTCGAAGCAGAGATTGTGTCCCCTTATTGCGGGATTCTCATCAATGCGGGCATGGGTAACCCAACCATGCCGTTTATACGGCCCTTGGGGATAGGCGAATCTTAAGGCGAGTGAGGAGGCGTTTAATATTTGCTGCCTTTATAAGGGGATAAGGATTCCTCCTTCCTCTCAAACGCCCTCTCTCTGTCCCCGCCTTTCCAATCTCGAGCTCCAGCGCCCAAGTTCTAATCTCCTTCCCACTCAAGCCACCATGTCCAGATCCGGAGGTCAAGGCAAGTGGATGATCTCCTCCATCAAGGAGGAGGACATTACTGAGCTCCGGGCGGCCGGATATTTGGCAAAGGAGATCACTCTTCGCCTGCCGACCGAGGGACAAGTCGTCCCCACGCCGGAGCCCACAGAGAGGGTAGTATTCATCCCCCATTTCTTCCGCGGGCTAGGTTTCCACTCCACGCTTTCATCCGCGGGCTGGTGTATTATTACGGGATAGATTTCCATGATCTGTCCCTGAATTACTTCCTCAACATCTCGGAGTTTATCGTCGTGTGCGAGGCCTTCCTCCGCATCCAACCCCACTTCGGGCTATGGCTCAAAGTCTTCAACGTGAAGCCGAAGGTGGTGGACGGCTAGCATGCAGAGTGCGGAGGAGCCATGGTGAGAAAGCTACCAAACGTCTCCTGGCCGAAAGGTACTTTTGTGGAGATAGTGAAGGAGTGGCAGAGACAATGGTTCTACATCACAGAACCCCGCGGCACCACCTGGGCCGCGGCTACCGAATTCCGCTCCGGTGCTCCCATGCGGCTCATTTCTTGGGTCGAGAAGAGTCCGGACTGGTGTTCGCCCGATGAACTGATAGCGTTGCAGACGCGCGTCCAGAGCATGATAGCCAAGGACGTCAAGCTCTTCGATGTGATCGGTGATGCTAGTTCGCCGGATTCTTCCATACCAGCTCAGAGGTCTCCCTCTGTGGGATTTCAATTCGAAGAAGCATCAGACCCTGGTGAGGCTCTTCGAGACCACCCACGAAGATGCCTAGAAGTTGCTCTTTAAAGGCAACGAGAAACCGCCGGCCACGAATTCAGACCGTGGTCACGACTGTAAACACCCCGCCAGCGAGGTATGTTACTTTTGATGTATCCCCAACTTAAATGTTTTGAGGATGATGTCTGAGCTTTTATTATTGCTCTTTCAGGACTGGATGGAGAGGGCGAAGCGGATCCAGTGTCCGGCTCCGCTGCCTGAAGAACCAGTCATCCCGCGCCTAGAGAAAATGCTGGTGCCGGCGCCATATAAGGCACCGGAGAAGAAGGCCAAGGGGGCCAAGAGTGGCCCCCGTCGCAAGGGCACTCCGGACGTGACGTCCGAAGAAAACGAAGCTCATTCCTCTGTCCCTGAGGACAATGATGAGGAAGAGGCGGACGAAGAGGAAAACAACCCTCCCCCTGAGGAGAGGAGGAAGAAGAGGGCGGCTTCGGGGCATCTGGAAGCGGAAACGCCCAAGAAGGGGAAGGGCGCCCCAGTGGTCAATACCACGTGGGACATTGACAGTAGTCCGGAACGATGCCCCCGCACTAAGCCCCAGGCCGCATCATATGTGACATGTCTCGTCCACGCGCACATCCGGCCCTTTCTTTTTATTATCCTGATATAGTTAACTGCACTATCGCACTCCGGCCCGCGACCTTATACAACGATCCTCATTTGGAGGTTCGTTGGCTCCATCAGAGATGGCGAGCATGTCACCACCGCCTGCTTATTCCCCCGGGGCCAGGGACGACACCGAAGTGTTGTCCTGGAGGACCGCTCCGAACCGGGGAGGAGCCCAGGACGTTGTCTGGGAGGTGCCACAAGGCAAGACCTCCACTACTGGACATATGAGGGAGCCGATCCCCATGGAGATTGGTGAAGAGGGCCGCATCCAGTTCGGCCCGCAGCCGAATATAATTCTGGAGATCCATATGGTTCCGGAGTCGGGCGAGCAGCCCCCTTTGAAGGAGGGGGGTGCGCCGCTTCCACCGGTGGCCCCTGTCCATCTAGGGACGCCGGATAACCTAATGGAGGCGCTACGAGGCGCATCCATCATGGACGAGCACCGTGTCCTTATGGGTGCGGTGATCGAGAAGGTTCAGTCCGCCAAGAGTGGGTGAGCGAAGCTACAACAACTTTGTTGTGAGTTTGAGGTAAGTGACATAGAAAGAAAAAACCCCATGTAGTCAAGAGCCTCGAGACCTGTCGGTGTTCGCTAAAAGAGCCGGACAGAGGATCAATCTTCTATTGTAGGGGACTAATCGTAATATGTATGCATAAGCGGTATCATTGTTGGCGCAACCTCGCATCTGCCAAAGTCTCGAATTGAGGCGGAGGGTGGACCGGACCGAGAACGAGCTCGGCGAGGTTAAGGTTCGGCTTCAGGAGAAGCAAGGTGAGTAACGACTTGCTGTGTGTTCGGAAAGCATAGGCGCTGTATATTTACTATAGTGTCATAATATGTGCAGGAGCCGCGACCGAGGTCGAGGCCCTGAGGAAGGCCCTGGGCGAGGCCGAGGAGAAGGCTGTCCAGCAGCAAGCCGCCCGTAAGAAGATCAAGGCCCGGGTCAAAGAAATCCAGCAGGAGCTCCAGGATGCGGTGAAAAAAAAAGTGAGACCTTGGAGCATGATGCGTCGGCTCAAGGGGCCGAACTCACCAAGGCTCGTCAGAGCGCGGAGACTGCACGGAATGAGGCCCAGGCTGCCCTCCAGGAGATCCAGGAGGCCAAGAAGATCACGACTGTTGTGGAATTGTCACGGCAGATGTCCTCATGAAAGGACTTAGTCGTGGAGCCATCGCAACTAGGAAGCTTAAAGGGGTTAAAACGGGAGAAAGGACACGAGGGTTTATACTAGTTCGGCCCCTTGCGGTGAAGGTAAAAGCCTAATCCAGTTGAGGTGGAATTACTACGGTTTCGATGACCAGGGAGCGAATCCACTATGCCCGGCTCTCGATCTGATGTTACTTGCCCTAAGCCGCCGGCGGGTCGTCCCCTATACACGGGTTGACACCCCGCGACCTACAGAGTCCCGGCCGGCTCATAAACAGTGTCCGGCTCTGTGACTAGTTAATCTTGCCTTACAATACAAGTCATGCCATTATGGCGGTTTATTACTATGGGCCTTAAGTCGCCTGCGGGCTTTGGGCCCTTAACTGAACCGCCATCTTCAAGCTTGATATTGTGCTTCATATGATAAATCGTCATAGCGTAACCCGGCCCCTCCTGGGCGGGTTACACTAGTAGTTATATCCCCAACATTAGGCCCCAGATTGATTTGAACCGGTTCATGTCAATCTTCAATACCTTAAGAAAAAGTCTTCTGTCTTCTGTTTGTGCAAAAGTTATAATCCGCCATGACATCATCTTCTGGATTTATGATAACCCGCCATGATGTCATCTTCTATTAAATTCATATATTATTCCATCACATCCCAACGGATCCTTATCTTAATGACCATCCTGAAAATCGAGGCGTCTGAGTAGCTGGATAACCATGTTTGGCCTCCTCATTTTTCGCGCCCGCTTTATCAATCCTCCTTTATAAATAGGCACGACCTTCGGTCTTTCCTCATTCTCCCCCTTTCGTCGTCTTCTTCCTCTCGCTACTCCACTACCACTCGAGCTTCACCGCCGCCGCCGCCGCCGCAGAGCACCTTGTCTTCATCAATCTTGGCCGTTGCATCAACCTGAATCGATCAGAGAACGGCGGTGACCCTCCGCAGTAGATCTGTAGCTGGAAGTTCTTGCCGTCCCGCACCCCAGATCCGCATTTAGGGTTTGCAAGTTCCTCTGCGTTTTTTGCTGTTCATCATAGTTTCTTCAGAGTTCCTCCACCGCAGCCTCTTCTGATTTAAAAAGCAACATATCCTCCTGCGGTAATCGTTTTATGTCCATTTTTGAAACTAGCAGATCCATTTTCTTTGTACAGAGGCCTTATTAGAACTCATGAACTCATCTGTACCAGTTTTTAGGTCTAGAATATTTTCTTTTCTGAACGACCGTTTGATCCAAAATAACATCTGCAACCCGCGAAACTTGTTTGTGCGACACTTAGGCAAAAACTATATCTGTTATGTCCACTTAACCATGGCGACTCTTATCGTTGGCTTTAAAAAAAGGCAATGCTCAATCAATAATTCCGACCACTCATGGTGGTTTAAATAACTTAACTGCTTATGATGCCCATGGCGGCTTGAATAATCTGATATAGTTAGCCACATGTCATTAGGCCCCTTCGTAAGCCGCCATGTTGAATATGAATTGAAATATTTTCTCCGGCTTAAATTTGAGCCGGAAATTTTTATTTTGTCATAGGCTTCCATCTCCATAATGCCGCCCAAGGCTCCCAAAGCACCCGTTACATGCAACTGGGTTAGATCCATCGTCACAGATAACACCTTTAATGAGTTTGTGAAGACTGGTTATTTGCCGAAGAAGGAAGTCATGTCCTATCGTGCTCCTGATCCGATAGAAGTAAAACCTCAACCCAAGGAAGGGGAAGTTATCGTCTTTACTGATCACATGAACCGGGGCTTTTCTCCACCCGGCTCAAAAAATTTCAGAGACGTCTTGCACTTTTTTGACCTGCGACCTCAAGACATCGGACCCAATTCCGTGTCAAATATCTGCAATTTTCAAGTGTTCTGTGAGGTGTACCTTGGAGAAGAACCCAGCTTGCTACTCTTTAGAGAGTTACCGTCAAAACAAACGTGCCAATGGGCCCAGCTTGGAGCTTGGAGGAATCTCAATCCAGCGACGGAGAGACTGTCTCTTCCCGTATGCCGAAACACCGAGCCACCCTAAAGATTGGAACCAGACATGGTTCTATTGTCAAGACACTTCTCCGGCTAATGAGAACCCTCTGCCCGGCTTTCGCGCCCTGCGCCTGGAGTCAACTCACCCTTTGCCAGATAAACTGTCTCCGGCTGAACGTCAAACACTTGCCCCCACCTTAAGCAAGGTCAAGGCTCTTCTGGGGAATGGCCTAAACGGCATTGATCTGGTCCGGGTTTGGCTTGCCTGGCGGGTTATTCCTTTGAGCCGCCGCCCCAGCTTGATGTGCGATTACACATGCCAAAAGAATGATCCTCTACAGCACAACCCTGTCGACTTACCTGAGGATGTCGTTGATGATATGACCAAGTCTCTTCTGAATGAGAGCCTGGCAGACTGCGGGAAAGTGGGTTTACGTCCTTTCTGCAAAGCTAACCCGGCTCCAGTGGTAAGCCATTAACTTGAGCATTTTTACCTTCAACTTTAACAATTTCATCTTTACTCAAAAACCTTTGTTGAAATTCACAGGCTGATGATGAATTTTGGAAGGTCACGTATGACCATGAAGCTGCAAAGAAAGCTAGAAAAATCAAGAAAGCCGCCAAGAAAGCCACTGCCCGGAAGAAGGGGAACAAGCCTAACGCCTCAGATATGCTTCATTTGGAAGATACCTCCGAGTCAGAGGTAGCTCTTGACTCTTTAGGCTCCTTTTTTAACCATCTTATTGACACTGATTATCATCAGGAGGATACAGGAGCAAGTCATGTAGCGATTGAAGAGGTAACTATAATTTCCTCCGACTCCTAGCCTTTGCCGAGACAGAAATTCCGAAGAGTAACCCGGAAAGTAAGATTTTCACATCCTTTAGCTTACCAAGATCCTCAATTTCTTTTGAAGTGACAGATTCATGAGAGCCGGAGGCAGACCCGGACCAGTAAAGATGTGGAACTCTCCTCCGGCTTACCCAATGTAACAAGGAAACGCCAAACTGAGGTCATCTCCGATTTACATACTTTTTACCCTTTGGCGGGTTTCACTCGTCAACCACTCAATTCTTCTGACTCAAACTATCAGGGAACTTCACCTTCCTCCGGCGAATCAATGCAGTCCAATATGCCGGCTTGCAAAACCGCTCCAGGGTAACGATAATTTGTTTATCTTGTGCTTATCTTACCCATGTTTTTTGCACTAACCTTTTGATTTTTACACAGCGTACAAGTAAAGCCCAGCAAGAGGGCGAAGAAGAACAAGCCGACCGAAGAGCCGATCTTGAATGAACCCGAGCTCAGAATGGCTACTCCTGACACCTCCGCTCATGAGCCGCCTCCTGAACCAGCCCACGATATTCCAACGCCTACTGTTGACCCGCCTGTCGAGCAAGCCATTGACGGTTCTGAAAATCCGGAGATCCCTAGCCCGGCCAAAACGGATGACCTGGATGTCGAAATCATCAAAACTGACTTTGTTGAGCCGGGGAGACCCACCATGCTGGCCAAGTGCTCCGCCAAAGAAGAACTTCTGGAACGCCGCAAAGCTAAGCTGGATGTCACTGATTATACTCATCTGAGTATTGGAGAAATCATCTCTGGTTATATAAATCAAGTGCACAACAGCCGTGACATGGAAATTGACATGGTGAAATAGATACACCAAAAATCTGTGGTATAACTCTTGTTGCTATACTTTATATATCCTTACTATACCAGCCCCCAAGTCTATTGCTTATGATGAAATATGCTGTAGACTTAAGACCAGCTTAGTAATATCTGTAAGAAGCCCGGCTTATCCTGTAGCCCCCAAGGGCCGGCTGAAACTGTATGTTTGAACCGGTCCTTATCACGTTTAAATCAAGAAGTACTTGGAACAGCAATATGCATTAGCCCCCAAGTGCCAAGTACCTTTGCCTGCAAAGTGCTTGGGACTTACTTCCATGAACCGCCACTGTAAACAGAGTTCTTCAGCATACATTAGCCCCAAAGTGCCAAGTATCTTTGCTTGCAAAGTGCTTGGGACTTAATGTTGCATTATGATAACTCTGATTGTAACCCTGCTTTTGTACAGGCCACTATTAATCAATTTGAATCGGAAATATCTGACTTGAAGAATCGCCTGGAAGCACAGGAGATTGAAACCCAAAAAGCCAACTCCAAGTTTGAATTCACTGTATCTGAACAAGAGAAACTAAAAAAGGACATTGAAGCAGAGAAGAAAGCCTGGGCTGATGAAAAGATCGCCTTGATCAACCGGGCCGAGAAGGCTAAGGCGGCTCTTTCAGAAACAACCGTCGAATTAATCGGCTTAAAACGCCATGTATCTCAGATGGTCTCAGCAATCTTTGGTAAGTTATTCTGCAAGTGTTAAATATTTGAATCTTTTCTAACAAGTCTATCAATTGTCATTAACTTACCTGACTTTGCAATGCAGCCCCAGGAGTTCCAATCTTAACCAAAGCATGCTGGTAAAATTGAAGGCAGTTTATACACTGGTAGAACAACTCTACACCGGGTCACAGCGTGCCTTTGCCGCCGTGGCCCTGTCGAATGAAGTTCCCAGCCTCCTGTCAGATGTAATCAAGCGGGTTGCTGTGCTACCTCAGCGGCTCAAAGAATTAAGGCGGTCTTCTTCAAGAGCCGGAGCCATAGCTGCATTAAGCCGGGCCAAGGCGTGGCTACCTGAGCTAGACCCGGCCAACATCTCCATTGGGTATCCAAGCCTGAAGGAGGACGACACCCCATTTGACCAGAAGGATTTCACCGCTTGTGTGGAAGAAATACGCCCTATGGCCACTCTGATTGGTAACGACACAGTTCTTACCAAGTATCAACCGGGTTATGACGCCAAGGATCAGAGAATTCCGACCCCTCACTATGAAGAGATCAGCCTGATCCCTCCACTTCGTAAGCATACCTTCGCCCCTGAAGTTGACCCTGCTGGGCTAATTGATGATGAAGCTGAATTTAAGGCTTTGAGTGGCATTGACTGGTCATCATCAACCTTCCAGGACAGGGAAACAGATGGAGGAGAGGAAAAGGATGACCCGGGAGCTTCTGGTCAACAAAACAAGTGATCCGTCTGGCGGCTCATACTTTGTGTTTTGCTGAAAAACAAGATTAATCATGTGGACTCGGGGAGTCATGTAATAGGGTAGAAATAACTTGATTTTGCCATGCCATCGCGCACGTATTTGGTGCTCAACGTCTGATATTCCTCCGTGTTACGCTTAACATCTGTTTCCTTACGCTTAAGAGAATTTGATTCAACTGTCCTGCATACAGAAATAAATCACAAGACCCTTGGCGACTCACCGCAAGGCGGGTTATATAACTTATATAAAACCCAAAAAGAATCATAGATAAATAAACCTGTTATCAATTATAACATTGAAATACAACTGATGAAATCATACCTATGATCCTTTGAATGATGCCGTTGGTTTATGTGATCCGGGCAGTGAGGGTGAGAACCCAATTCTGTAAAAACCTGGCACA
Source organism: Aegilops longissima (assembly GCA_021605205.1). NCBI lineage: Eukaryota > Viridiplantae > Streptophyta > Magnoliopsida > Poales > Poaceae > Aegilops > Aegilops longissima. The sequence goes on along the minus strand of CM038680.1, from coordinate 244,113,318 downwards.
TATGATGTTTGTTATGTGCTAACAACTTTATTGATCAAGGTTAAGCTGGTGGGATAGAAACCACCCCATAAATGCTTTCAAATATGATAAAAAAAGTCTCAAGACAGTCAAATAATTGTTATTGCAAAACTTTTACATCAATTATAACCTTGAAATACAACTGATGAAATCATACCTATGATCCTTTGAATGATGCCGTCGGTTTATGTGATCCGGGCAGTGAGGGTGAGAACCCAATTCTGTAAAAAACTGGCACATATGATGTTTGTTATGTGCTGACAACTTTATTGATCAAGGTTAAGCTGTGGAATAGAAACCACCCCATAATGCTTTCAAATATGATCAAAAAGTCTCAAGACAGTCAAATAATTGTGATTGCAAAACTTTTACAAGAAATAGACAAAATTTTGAGGCTTCTGATTCGAATACGATCAGTAAAACGTTCCAAAGGGGTTAAGCTAAGATTCAAATACGATCATATAGCCCCCAGTGGCTTTGGCGTTGCCGATCAAGAGGGTATCGACATCTATGTTCTCTTTGGTTCGAATACGACCTATGTTTGAACAGGAAGCCCCCAAATGACCTTGAGAGTTGTTTAATGATGCTGATTCGAATACGATCCACGTCAGACCCAAAAGGGGTTGAGCTATGATTCAGATACGATCAAGAAGCCCCCTAGTGGGTTTGGCAGTATGCCAATCAAAAGGGTATCGACAACTATGTTCTCTTTGGTTCGTATACGACCTATGTTTGAACAGGAAGCCCCCTAGTGATCATTATATTTAGCAGCTAGATTCAAATATGATCATAAGCCGGACCAGGAGGAGAGCTAGATTCAAATATGATCAGTTCCATGTTGGTCATTTTTAAAGATATAACAATGAAGACAAATAAACTTTTGAGGATGAAAAGGACAGAGGTCCTGCTTTATTACTTTTCATAATATATACATCGTCAAAATATGTACATCATGAGAGCCATCAGCTTAAGTGTAGTAAGGCCGAAGATGAGCGATATTCCACGGCCAGCGGGTCTCCTCCTCCGACTTACGTGAGTCTTTGTGCTCTCGAACAGCGATGATGTAATATGACCCGTTATTCAGGTTCTTGCTGACTACAAAGGGTCCTTCCCAAGGTGGGGATAGCTTGTGCATATTGGATTGATCCTGGATGAGCCGGAGCACTAAGTCACCCTCTTGAAAGGTTCTGGACTTAACCCGACGGCTGTGATAACGACGCAGATCCTGCTGGTAAATCGCCGAGCGGGCTATTGCTAAGTCACGCTTCTCATCCAACAAATCAAGTGCCTCCTGACGAGCTTGTTCATTAGTAGCTTCAACATAAGCCGCCACTCGTAGGCGAGTCATGGCGGATGTCACTTTCGGCGGGACCGCCTACGCTTCCGTAAACCATGAAAAAAGGCGTATAACCCGTCGATCTGTTAGGTGTAGTATTGATGCTCCAAATCACAGAAGGCAACTCCTCCACCCAACAACCCGGCATCTGTTGTAAAGGGACCATGAGCCGGGGCTTTATACCTTTCAAGATCTCTTGATTGGCTCTTTCAGCTTGGCCATTGGATTGAGGATGAGCTACTGATGAAACATCGAGCCAGATATGTTCACGTTGACAGAACTCTTCCATAGCACCTTTGGACAAATTAGTACCATTGTCAGTTATGATGCTGTGTGGAAAACCAAAATGAAATATCACCTTTTTCATGAACTGAACTGTCGTGGCTGCATCACACTTACTGACCGGCTCTGCCTCAACCCACTTCATGAATTTATCAACGGCCACCAGGAGGTGTGTCTTTTTATTCTTGGACCTTTTGAAAGGCCCAACCATGTCAAGCCCCCAGACTGCAAACGGCCAAGTGATTGGAATCATCCTTAATTCTTGAGCCAGCACATGAGCTCGTCGTGAGAATTTTTGACAACCATCACATTTACTGACCAGATCCTCCGCATCAGCATGAGCCGTCAGCCAATAAAAACCATGACGGAAAGCTTTGGCCACAAGAGATTTTGAGCCGGCATGATGACCACAATCCCCTTCATGGATCTCACGAAGTATTTCTTGACCTTCCTCAGGCGACACACAACGTTGAAACGCCCCAGTAACACTGCGATGGTGCAACTCACCATGAACAATTGTCATGGACTTGGACCGCCAGATGATTTGTCTAGCTAAGGTCTCGTCCTCAGGCAACTCGCCCCGATTCATGTAAGCCAAATATGGTACTGTCCAATCTGGGATGATGTGAAGAGCCGCCACAAATTGCGCTTCTGGGTCTGGAACAACTAAGTCTTCCTCTGTGGGCAACTTGACAAAAGGGTTATGCAAAACATCCAAAAAGGTGTTAGGTGGCACTGGCTTACGCTGAGATCCAGCCGGCTTAAAGCATCAACCACCTCATTCTTCCTTTGATAAATGTGCTCCACCTGATAACCCTTGAAGTACCCAGCTACAACGTCAACTTCAAGGCGATAAGACGCCATGAGAGGATCTTAGAATCCCACTTGCCTAACACCTGTTGAGCCACCAAATCTGAGTCGCCCAAGCACCTTACCCGGATTAAGTTCATCTCCTTAGCCATCCGAAGACCATGGAGCAAGGCCTCATACTCAGCTGCATTGTTAGTACAGGGAAACATCAACCGGAGCACAAAGCAAAATTTGTCACCTCGAGGAGAAGCTAAAACAACTCCAGCCCCCGAGCCCTCCAATTGCCTGGATCCATCAAAGTGAATAGTGCAATATGTGTTGTCCAGCTTTTCCTCAGGCGTCTGTAGCTCTGTCCAATCGTTGATGAAGTCCACCAGTGCGTGAGACTTAATAGCAGTGTGTGGCACATACTTCAAGCCATGAGGTTCAAGTTCAATGGCCCACTTGGCGGCTCGTCCTGTAGCCTCTCTATTCTGAATGATGTCTCCCAAAGGAGCAGAACTTACCACAGTGATGGGGTGACCCTGGAAGTATTGCTTGAGCTTCTGACTCGCCATGAACACCCCATAAACGAGCTTCTGCCAATGTGGATATCTTTGCTTAGACTCAATAAGCACCTCACTGATGTAGTAAATCGGCCGTTGAACCGGATGCTCCTTGCCAGCCCCCTTGCGTTCCACCACAATTGCAACACTGACAGTGCATGAGTTAGCAGCCACATACAACAATAACGTCTCTTTATCAATGGGAGCCGCAAGGACCAGCGGCTCAGATAGCTGTCTCTTTAAATCTTCAAAGTCAGCGTTAGCGGCATCACTCCAGACAAAATTGTCTGTTTTCTTCATCATCTGATACAACGGTATGGCTTTCTCACCTAACCGGCTTATGAACCGGCTTAAAGCAGCAATACGACCCGCCAGTCGCTGAACATCATTGACGCACGCCGGTTTAGCCAAAGAGGTGATTGCCTTGATCTTCTCCGGATTAGCTTCAATGCCTCTGTTAGAGACCAGAAAACCCAAAAGCTTGCCTGCTGGCACGCCAAACACGCCGGGTTAAGCATCATTTTGTAGACCCGAAGATTATCAAAGGTTTCCTTCAGATCATCTATCAAGGTTTCCTTCTCTCTGGATTTCACCACAATATCATCCACATAAGCATGAACATTGCGCCCAATCTGATTGTGGAGACAGTTCTGTACACATCGATGATAAGTCACCTGGGCACTCTTGAGCCCAAATGGCATAGATACATAACAGAAGGCTCCAAACGGAGTGATGAAAGCCGTCTTCTCCTGGTCCTTAACTGCCATTTTGATCTGATGATAACCAGAGTAAGCATCCAAGAGGCTCAAACGCTCACAACCCGCCGTAGCATCAATAATTTGATCAATACGGGGAAGAGCGAAAGGATCAGCCGGACAAGCCTTATTTAAGTCCGTGTAATCCACACACATCCGCCAGGTGCCGTTCTTTTTAAGTACAAGCACCGGGTTAGCCAACCACTCTGGGTGAAAAACTTCAACAATAAACCCGTCCACCAAGAGCCGGGCCACCTCCTCACCAATAGCTTTACGTCTCTCCTCGTTAAACCGCCGAAGAAACTGCCTGACCGGCTTAAACTTTGGATCAATATTCAGAGTGTGCTCAACGAGTTCTCTCGGTACACCCGGCATGTCAGAAGGTTTCCATGCAAAGATGTCCCGGTTCTCACGGATGAACTCGATGAGCGCGCTTTCTTATTTAGGATCCAGATTAGCACTGATACTGAATTGCTTAGATGAGTCGCCTGGAACAAAATCAACAAGCTTGGTGTCATTAGTCTATTTAAATTTCATCACCGGGTCATGCTCTGTAGTTGGCTTCTTGAGAGATGTCATGTCCGCCGGGTCAACGTTGTCCTTATAAAACTTCAGCTCCTCTGCTGCACAAACAGATTCAGCATAAGCAGCGTCACCCTGCTCACATTCCAGGGCTATCTTCTGACTCTCATGCACGGTAATGGTGCCCTTGTGACCCGGAATCTTGAGCTGCAAGTAAACATAACACGGCCGCGCCATGAACTTGGCGTAAGCCGGCCGTCCAAACAGAGCATGATATGGGCTCTTGATCTTGACCAGTTCAAAGGTTAATTTCTCAGCCCTAGAATCATGCTCATCTCTGAAGGCTACCTCCAACTCAGTCTTACCAGCTGGGTATGCCGATTTACCAGGCACCACTCCATGGAAAACAATGTTGGATGTCTTTAGATTTTTGTCAGTCAACCCCATACGACGAAAGGTCTCATAATAAGGATGTTGATGCTGCTACCTCCATCCATGAGTACTTTAGTGAATTTATATCCACCAACCTGAGGTGCTACCACCAAGGCCAACTGACCCGGATTGTCAACCCGGGAAGGGTGATCCTCCCTGCTCCACACAATAGGCTGCTCTGAACACCTTAAATAACGGGGAACCGCCGGTTCAACAGCGTTCACAGCCCTTTTATGAAGCTTCTGGTCTCGTTTGCACAAGCTAGTGGTGAACACATGATACTGTCCACTATTCAGCTGCTTTGGATTGCTCTGATAACCCGAATGCTGCTGCTGACCTCCCTGACCAGATGTTGATTATAACCACCTTGATTTCCTTGAAAACCGGAACTTGAGCCGCCGCCCGAGCCATGAAAACTGCCTCCACCTGAGCCGCCACCAGTCCCATGGTTGCCGTCGAACATGTAAGAATTTTTGAAGGCCTTCATGATCGTGAAACCTTTCCATAGGTGAGTGGCTGGCCTTTCCCGAGTGCCATGTCTCGGACAGGGTTCATTGAGCAGTTGCTCAAGAGTAGGACCTGACCCGCCGGATCGAGGGGGTGGCCTCCCCTTGCGTTGTTGATTGTTACCCTGTGAATTGGTGTTAGCCACAAACTCCGGGTTACCATCGGCCTTACGTTTATTGCCTCCTTGACTCGCCGGGTTATGCTGCTGACCCTTTCTATTGTCGTTCTTCTTTCCCTTCCCTGTCTTCTCTTCATCAGACGCGGGATCCTTGGTACTATCAGAATCGGCGTATTTGACTAGAGCCTCCATCAGCTGGCCCATATCATTACTATCATGCTTGAGCCGCCCCAGCTTCTGTTTCAGAGGCTCAAATCGGCAATTTTTCTCCAACATTAAGACCACAGAGCCGACATCCATTTTGTCAGACGAATGTATTATCTCCTTGACCCAGCGCACCCAATGGGTGGTGGACTCACCTTCCTCTTGCTTACAATTAGTCAAGTCCACAATTGACATGGGCTACTTGCAGGTGTCTTTGAATTTTGGATAAATCGGGCTTTTAACTCTGCCCATGAACCAATGGAATTAAGCGGCAACCCCTTCAGCCAGGTGCGGGCCGTTCCGTCCAGCATCATGGTGAAGTACTTGGCCATCGCCGCATCACTGACCTCCAACAGCTCCATGGCCATCTCATAAGTTTCGATCCACACCCCAGGCTATAAGTCAGCTATGTAATTTGGCACCTTTCGGGGTCCCTTGAAATCCTTGGGCAAACGCTCATTTCACAAAGCCGGCACCAAACAAGGAACGTCGCCGGTTCTTGTGACCACACCTTCCTCAACGGAAGTCATTGGATAATCCGGGAAGGTTTGGTGAGCCGCTTGCTGAGCCGCCTGGTGAGCCGCCTGCTGAGCCGCCCGCTCATCCTCTCGACGTATCCTGTCCTGTACCAGATTATGCCCACCTGGCTGGTTACGGCACTGGGCGTTGCCTGACAAGGCCTCCGAATCCATATGTCTGCTTTAACTTGGGCTCCGGCTTGGGCGAGGAGTCGAATGGATTCTGTCTCGACTATAGGAATAAGCCTCCTGCTGGGCCAGAGTCGTCTGAAGAAGTTCTCTGACCCTTCACGTCTCAACTGCTGTTGGAGAGTCGCCATCCATCGGGAGAGCCGCCAAACGTGCCGATGCAGCAATTAGGTTCTCCAAGGGGTTGGAAAAATGATCCGATGGTGTTGGTACGTAGCGAGGCGGGACCGTATTCACGTGAGGAGGTTCCATCATCCGAGGCTGAACCAGTGCCCCCACTCCGGATGTTGCAAATCGGTTTGCCTCCTGCGGGTTACTAGGGCCGGCTCCGGGTGTGCAGAAGAGATTTCGAGGATCATAAACCGGAGGCAAACGGGATTGGGCCTTCTGGTGCCTCCTCCTCATCACCTCACTAGATGCGTTCAGATTCATCGTAAGCTGAAAGCCTCTGACTGGATCTGCTGAGCGCGAGCATCCAAAGCCGCCCGCTCCGCGGCCAACCTGGTGTCCTCAGCTGCTAGGGCTTCTTTGGCTCGGGCTATCTCCTCACGTACCTGTGCTACCTCTGCATCATGCTCAGCTTGACTCACCGGAATAAACGTGGCGGTTAACAGGGCCGTCAATTTGTCCATGAGATCAATCAGCACCTGAGCCGGCGGGCGCACAGGCCCTCTTGCCCTGGCTGCTCCTGACCTGGAAGTTATTGCTGCCGCAACCGTAGAGTTTTGACCGGGTTGGGTGCGAGCCATGAAGATCCCAACTCTGCTCGACGGCTCAAAGGGGTCCGAAATACTGCTGCCATGGGAACAGCTCCCAAGCCCGCCATCTTATAATTGGTATAATGAATCCGTCTCACCAGTGGATGACTCACCATCGGAGTAGACGGCCGTCTCACCGCCGTCCATGGATCCTTCAGAAAGTTCTCCTCCATGGATGCAACCCACGAAGGCACGCTTCATAGCGGGCTGAGCCCGGGCGGGTCTGGCACGCTGAGCCGTCTCGATGATGTCGTGCAGATGTACGGCTTAGGGCCCGGCTCGCCAATCCGTCCAATGAAGACGTGGATTGCACCGAAGGGAACCCGGTACCCGTACTCAATTGAGCCAGCGTCGGGACCCTAGCCGGCGTCGTCGATGTAGAGCTTGCCGCAACGACTCTTGGTCATCCGGCCCACAGCGTATCCCTTGAGCCCTTCAAAGCTGCCCTTCAAGAACTCAAATCCACCGTGCGCTGGCCCCACGGTGGGTGCCAACTGTCGTGGAATTGTCACGACAGATGTCCTCGTGAAAGGACTTAGTCGTGGAGCCATCGCAACTAGGAAGCTTAAAGGGGTTAAAACGGGACAAAGGACACGAGGGTTTATAATGGTTCGGCCCCTTGCGGTGAAGGTAAAAGCCTAATCCAGTTGAGGTGGAATTACTAGGGTTACGATGACCAGGGAGCGAATCCGCTATGCCCGGCTCTCGATCTGATGTTACTTGCCCTAAGCCGCCGGCGGGCCGTCCCCTTATATACACGAGTTGACACCCCAAGGCCTACAGAGTCCCAGCCGGCTCATAAACAGTGTCCGGCTCGGTGACTAGTTAATCTTGCCTTACAATACAAGTCATGCCATTATGGCGGCTTATTACTACGGGCCTTAAGTCGCCTGCGGGCTTTGGGCCCTTAACTGAACCGCCATCTTCAAGCTTGATATTTGGCTTCATATGATAAATCGTGATAGCGTAACCCAGCCCCTCCTGGGCAGGTTACACTAGTAGTTATATCCCCAACAATGGCGGGTAAGGCTTTTAAGATGCAAAGCAAGTATGCGGAGAAGCAATACCTTTTACTAACCCGGGTTCGGAGTTCCCCAGGGGCTTTTGCTGATTTGCCACGCAGTGTTTCGGACGATGTGGAGTTCTATCGAGCCGAAGGAGGGGGTTCTACGGAGAAGCTCTTCTGGTTGCAATATGCGGTGTCAGAGCCTCCCGTGTCCTTCACCGATCAGCTGAAACAGCTGGTGGAGCTGCATAGGGTGGACGAATTAGCCATGAAGGATTTGACAATCCGGCTATGGCCAGCCGAAGCTATGCCTGGCAGCTACTTCGGACTCGTGAGGCGGATAGTGAACGCATGTCCTCGGCTGGACGTCGTCAAGCCCTCTGCCTGTATTGAAGGTGCCCGTATGGCCTTCGCTCGTTGCAAGATGTGGTGGGCGAAGATGAACGCCGTTGAAGTTGCCAGCGGGCCGCCGGAGGGCAAGGAGCACCGCACACCCGAGCGATATTTTGCGGATGTCATAGAAGGGTCTCGACTTGTAGCGGCGCAATGTTCACAGGACATTGTATTTGAATAAATGTATTCATGTTGCCTTTGCCTTGTGTTATGAAAACAAAGCATGTTTTTTAATGTAATTTTATAATGCTTTTAATTGTTTCCTCCTGTGCGGCCGTGTTGTATGTAATTTGAGGGTTGGCCAGTCGTCGGCTTCTGCCCTCACGTAGGTAGTACGGAGGTGTTCGGGATGGAATCTAAACAATATTGATCCAATTATATGGTCCTTGAAGGAGTTGTTTAGCGCAACGAACAAGGCAATCAGACCATACGGCTTAAACGCCCTCACTTAGCCATAGGAGTTTTATAATAAAGCATGAGCGCAACCCCTAGTTTAAACCAGAGTGCTGTCAGCATTTGATCGGGAAGTGCCGGTCTCTCGCATAACGCGGAAAAAATCTCCAACAATTTGTAACCCTCGAATAGCTGACCGGCTCTCGCCGTATCATGACAGTCAGTTTTCGGCTTTCTCTACTGAGGTGCTCATTTGGTCAAGGCCAGGGCACAATGGCAGTAGTTCTCCCTTTACTACCCTAGCCGATTCAATAAACGAGGATAGCAAGCACGTGGCCGAAACCCAACTATTGACCAAAGACATGATTCGGAGCCAATGCATATAATGCTAAATTCGGGGTGCCGGACTTATCTATAAGAAGTGGTCGGACTTTGCTGCCGTATTATGGGACGACGGGGAGCCCCTGGCGGATATGAGACGTACCAGATTGTATGGATGCGGTCGATAAATTGAAATAAAATTGAAGTAAGAAACAAAAACCACAGAAACTGGGCCGCAAACCATTTTCATTATAACTGTATGGATACGTCAAGGCATATCCTGTACAAAAAGTGCGATAAGCATCCAGGCTATTTAACATGCCGGAATTAAGAGGGCGCAGCGTGCGGGTCCTGAGAAATAAGTAGAAATACCGTCAAGAAGAACGTGTAGAGGTTACCCTACGCACTTATGCTGCTTGCCGTCTTTGTATGTCGATCCTTCGAAAGGACTGGCTATCAGGCACAGGGGAAAAAGAACCTGAAACAAAAAGGAAAAAGGGGGAAAGTATGTGTGAGTCCGGGGTCGGTCAAGCCGTACTGTGGACCACTAGCTGTGCCTCCGTCTATGCCCATGGGATTTTGAGTGCGTAATTGCGCGTGGTACGAGTGCCATTACTTAATCAAGGCTGGGACGGAGGCCGAATTTCTAGTCAAGCTCTTGACGGGCCGAGTTGTCTTGTGGTAACATAGTCCAGACCTTCTTGACGGTGTCCATGGGCTCGGCAGCCGGATTGCGGGTCTGCTTGAAAAGGTCGTTCTGTACTTCTGCTGCTAGGGCGGCAGTGTGCTCCTCTGTACGGAGGGAGCATTCTGTATTTCCATTAACTGTTATGATGCCGCGTGGACCGGGCATCTTGAGCTTGAGGTAAGCATAGTGTGGGACCGCGTTGAATCTAGAGAACGCGGTTCGTCCGAGCAGTGCGTGGTAGCCACTGCGGAAGGGGACGATATCAAAGATTAACTCTTCGCTTCGGAAGTTGTCCGGAGAACCGAAGACCACCTCCAGCGTGATTGAGCCCGTGCAGCGGGCCTCAACGCCTGGTATTACTCCTTTAAAGGTAGTCTTTGTGGGCTTGATTCGTGAGGGATTAATGCCCATCTTCCGTACTGTATCCTGGTAGAGCAGGTTGAGGCTGCTTCCACCATCCACCAGGACTCGTGTTAGATGGAATCCGTTGATGATTGGGTCAAGGACCAGTGCGACCGAACCGCCATGGCGGATACTAGTTGGATGATCTCGACGGTCGAAGGTGATCGAAAATGACGACCACGGATTGAATTTTGGGGCAACTGGCTCTACCACGTAGACGTCCCTGAGTGCCCGCTTGCGCTCCTTTCTGGGGATGTGCGTGGCGTATATCATGTTCACGGTTTTGACTTGAGGGGTAAATTTCTTCTGCCCCCCGGTGTTCGGCTGCCGGGGCTCTTCGTCCTCGTCCTCACTTTGTGATCCCTTTTCTTTGTTTTCAGCATTTAACTTGCCAGCCTGTTTGAAGACCCAACAATCTCTGTTGGTGTGATTGGCTTGTTTGTCTGGGGTGCCGTGTATCTGGCACGGACGGTCGAGTATGCGGTCCAGGCTGGAAGGTCCCTCATTGTTCCTCTTGTAGGGATTCTTCCGTTGGCCGTGCTTGGAGCCGCTGAATCCAGCGTTCACTGTGGTGTCGTCGGTGTTATCGCCATTGCTTCGGCGTTTGTGTCTATTGCGCTGGAGCTTGCCGGTGCTGTTCTTGGCCTCAGAGGGGCCTACCTCGTTGGCTGTGTTTTTGCTTCAGGCCAGCCAGCTATCCTCACCCGTGCAAAAGTGGGTCATGAGTGCTGTGAGGGCTGCCATGGATTTCGACTTTTCTTGGCCGAGGTGGCGGGCGAGCCATTCGTCACGGATGCTGTGTTTGAAGGCTGCTAGGGCTTCGGCGTCCGAACAGTCAACAATCTGGTTCTTTTTGGTTAGGAATCTAGTCCAGAATTTTCTGGCTGATTCTCCAGGTTGTTGAACTATGTGGCTTAAGTCGTCGTCATCGGGTGGCCGGACATATGTACCTTGGAAGTTGTGGAGGAAGGCTTCTTCCAAGTCCTCCCAGCTACCGATGGAGTTCTCAGGCAGACTGTTTAGCCAGTGTCGAGCTGGTCCTTTGAGCTTTAACTGGAGGTATTTGATAGCGTGGAGGTCATCTCCTCGGGCCATGTGGATGTGGAGAATAAAATCTTCGATCCACACTACGGGGTCGGTTGTTCCGTCGTACGATTCAATATTGACAGGCTCGAACCCCTCGGGGAATTCGTGATCCAGCACCTCATTTGTGAAGCAGAGAGGCTGTGCGGCGCCTCTATAGCGGGCCGCATCACGCGCACCTCCGACAAAGTCCATCTGTGGTTATCGGTTCGGGTGTGATTAAGTTTGTCATGTCCGAATAGGTAGCTGTCATCCCGAGTAGGGAAGCGTCCTCGCGATCCGTATATAGATCTAGTGTGTCCTGCTCTACTGTCCAATTCCCGCTGAAGATCGTATGTATGGTCCCGAGCTGGTCTGTCCCTGTGTTTGCGCGGCGGTGGGGCGGGTTGTTGTTCGGCCCGAGTTGCCGTTTTATCCCGATCGCGGGGTGGTCGGTCCGCCACACTATCCCGACCGCGTGGTGGTCGGTCCGCATTGCGCGAGGGAGGTATGGGATCTGGTGCCTCCTCATCGAACTGAGGTAGCAGTCTGCGTTTTGGCTAACTCTTGGCTGGGCGCTTGAGGCCATATACTTCGGCTGCAAGGACATCGGTCCATCTATCGATGAGTAGGTCTTGATCTGCTTGGAGCTATTGCTGCTTTTTCTTTAGGATTCTTGCAGTAGTTATGAGCTGGCGCTTAAAGCGCTCCTGCTCGAGGAGTGCCTCAGGCATGATGAAGTCCTCAATGCCAAGGCTCTCATCATCCTCGGAGAGTGGACGATAACTATCATCATCTGGGTCATTGGTCGTGGCCTGTTTATCAGGGTTCACTTGCTCGTTGTCTTGCTCCTCCTGTTCGGATGCAGCTCTAACAGGGTCTTCATTATTTTCAGCGTCGCTCGGAGTACTATTTTCTCCGGTGCCAGTGTTGTCATCTTTTGAGCGACGAGGCTTAGAGCGGCGTTTAGGGCGTCGGCGCCAGATCCTTTAGGTGTATCAACCATGTAGACGTTGTACAAAGAGGTGGCCGTCCAACATCCAGTGAATGGCGGGTCTTGGCCTTGCTCCTTGTCGATATCGTCGTCCATACCGTCGATGTCTTCGGAGACATAATCGAGCTCGTCGGTTAAGTCCTCGACGGTAGCTATGAAGTGGGTGGAGGGTGGGAAGCAAAATTCCCCATCATCAGCCTCTAACTTGAACCGAACATAGTTCAGCTACGAGCCCTTCTCCAAGGACAAATTATTTAAGGAGTTCAACACATCACCCAAAGGTGAGTGCTGGAAAATGTCTGCGGCGTTGAATTCGAAGATCGATAACCGATCTAGCTCGGTGTCCGCAGGCGTACACTGTCCGGAACTTATAGCCGGAAACGAGTCCGAAGTTCCGCTGACGCAAATATTGCAAGGTGTTGAGTCCGTGTGCGGCTCCAACGCCGCGGACTCTATGGCTTTGCATGGCGCGATCTGCTCTGGATCTAAGGCCGTTGCAGCAACAGGAACCATCTCCTGGATGTGATCCGATGACAGTTTAAGTCATGTTCATCGGAGCGAGTGATGTCTACTACGCAACCTTCTCCTTGTAGACGTTGTTGGGCCTCCAAGTGTAGAGGTTTGCAGGACAGTAGCAAATTTCCCTCAAGTGGATGACCTGAGGTTTATCAATCCGTGGGAGGTGTAGGATGAAGATGGTCTCTCTCAAGCAACCCTGCAACCAAATAACAAAGAGTCTCTTGTGTCCCCAACACACCCAATACAATGGTAAATTGTATAGGTGCACTAGTTCGGCGAAGAGATGGTGATACAAGTGCAATATGGATGGTAGATATAGGTTTTTGTAATCTGAAAGTATAAAAACAGCAAGGTAGAAAGCGATAAAAGTGAGCGTAAACGGTATTGCAATGCGTTGAAACAAGGCCTAGGGTTCATACTTTCACTAGTGCAAGTTCTCTCAACAATAATAACATGGTTGGATCATATAACTATCCCTCAACATGCAACAAAGAGTCACTCCAAAGTCACTAATAGCGGAGAACAAACGAAGAGATTATGATAGGGTACGAAACCACCTCAAAGTTATTCTTTCCAATCAATCCGTTGGGCTATTCCTATAAGTGTCACAAACAGCCCTAGAGTTCGTACTAGAATAACACCTTAAGACACAAATCAACCAAAACCCTAATGTCACCTAGATACTCCAATGTCACCTCAAGTATCCGTGGGTATGATTATACGATATGCATCACACAATCTCAGATTCATCTATTCAACCAACACATAGAACCTCAAAGAGTGCCCCAAAGTTTCTACCGGAGAATCAAGATGAAAATGTGTGCCAACCCCTATGCATAGGTTCATGGGCGGAACCCGCAAGTTGATCACCAAAACATACATCAAGTGAATCATGTGATATCCCATTGTCACCACAGATACGCACCACAAGACATACATCAAGTGTTCTAAAATCATTAAAGACTCAATCCGATAAGATTACTTCAAAGGGAAAACTCAATCCATTACAAGAGACTAGAGGGGAGAAGTAACATAAGATCCAACTATAATAGCAAAGCTCGCGATACATCAAGATCGTGCCAAATCAAGAACACGAGAGAGAGAGAGAGAGAGAGAGAGAGAGAGAGAGAGAGAGAGAGAGAGAGAGAGATCAAACACATAACTACTGGTACACACCCTCAGCCCCGAGGGTGAACTACTCCCTCCTCGTCATGGAGAGCGTCGGTATGATGAAGATGGCCACCGGTGAGGGTTCCCCCCTCCGGCAGGGTGCCGGAACGGGTCTAGATTGGTTTTCGGTGGATACAGAGGCTTGGGGCGGAACTCCCGATCTATTATGTTCCCCGATGGTTTTAGGGTATATTGATATATATAGGAGGAAGAAATACGCCAGGGGAGCCACGAGGGGCCCACGAGGGTGGAGGGCGCGCCCAGGGGGTGGGCGCGCCCCCCTGCCTCATGCCTTCTCGTTCATCCCCCGACGTGCACTCCAAGTCTCCCGTATTGCTTCCTTTCCAAAAATAACTTTTCCGAAGGTTTTAGTCCATTTTGACTCCGTTTGATATTCCTTTTCTTCGAAACACTGAAACAAGGGAAAAACAGAAACTGGCACTGGGCTCTGGGTCAATAGGTTAGTCCCAAAAGTAATATTAAAGTGCATAGTAAAGCCCATTAACATCCAAAACAGATAATATAATAGCATGGAACAATCAAAAATTATAGATACGCTGGAGACGTATCAGCATCCCCAAGCTTAATTCCTGCTCGTCCTCGAGTAGGTAAATGATAAAAACAGAATTTTTGATGTGGAATGCTACCTAACATATTTATCAATGATATCTTCTTTATTGTGGCAAGAATATTCATATCCATAAGATTCAAGACAAAAGTTTAATATTGACATGAAAAAAATAATACTTCAAGCATACTAACAAAGTAATCATGTCTTCTCAAAATAACATGGCCAAAGAAAGTTATCCCTGCAAAATCAAAAAGCTGGCTATGCTCTATCTTCATCACACAAAATATTTAAATCATGCACAACCCCGATGACAAGCCAAGCAATTGTTTCATACTTTTGATGTTCTCAAACTTTTTCAATCTTCACGCAATACATGAGCGTGAGCCATAGACATAGCACTATAGGTGGAATAGAATGGTGGTTGTGGAGAAGACAAAAAGGAGAAGATAGTCTCACATCAACTAGGCGTATCAAAGGGCTATGGAGATGCCCATCAATAGATATCAATGTGAGGGAGTAGGGATTGCTAGGGATGGCAATGGGGACAATCCCCTATGGGGATACCTACAACATCCCCATCCCCGTCTATTCCCTATCATCCCATCCCCATCCCCGTTTACATGACTGGGGATGAAATTTCCCCATACCCATGCCCCACTGGGGAACGGGACCCCATTAGGGTCCCCATCCCCGTAAACAAATACGCATATACATAATATGACACCCTATAATCAACATACATACATGGTGTTGTCCTTGTCCTGCTAATGCCTATCTAGGTCGTATTGACTTTTTGGTCATGGTGGCAGCTGAGGTGAGGATGTGAGATAAGTTTAAGGTTTTTTCCAGAGTTTTTTTTGTTTTTGCAAGTTTGTTTGTGAATATTTTAAGGTTGACCGCAGTATCACAGTTACTAACCGGGTCCCCAATGGGTATAGGGTCTAGGGAATAGGATATCATCCCCATCCCCGTTGTACCCTATGGGGAATAAAATAGTTTGGTAAATATCCCCATGGGGATGTTTTTCGCCCATCCCCACCCCCTAATAGATGAAATCCCCATGGGTTTGGCGAGTATGGGGCCCTGTTGCCATCCCTAGGGATTGCCATGCAACGGATGCACTAGAGCTATAAGTGTATGAAAGCTCAAAAAGAAACTAAGTTGGTGTGCATCCAACTCGCTTTCTCACGAAGACCTAGGGCATTTTGAGGAAGCCTGTCATTGGAATATACAAGCCAAGTTCTATAATGAAAGATTCCCACTAGTATATGAAAGTGACAACATAGGAGACTCTCTATAATGAAGATCATGGTGCTACTTTGAAGCACAAGTGTGGTAAAAGGATAGTAGCATTGCCCCTTCTCTCTTTTTCTCTCATTTTTCTTATTTTTTATTTGGGCCTTTTCTCTTTTTTTGGCCTCTTCTTTTTTCTTCTTTTTTTTTCGTCCGGAGTCTCATTCCGACTTGTGGGGGAATCATAGTCTCCATCATCGTTTCCTCACTGGGGCAATGCTCTAATAATGATGATCATCACACTTTTATTTACTTACAACTCAAGAATTACAACTCAATACTTAGAACAAGATATGACTCTATATGAATGCCTCTGGCGGTGTACCGGGATATGCAATGACTCATGAGTGACATGTATGAAAGAATTATGAACGGTGGCTTTGCCACAAATATGATGCCAACTACATGATCATGCAAAGCAATATGACAATGATGGAGGGTGTCATAGTAAACGGAATGGTGGCAAGTTGCATGGCAATATATCTCGGAATGGCTATGGAAATGCCATGATAGGTAGGTATGGTGGCTGTTTTGAGGAAGGCATATGGTGGGTGTACGATACCGGCGAAAGGTGCGCGGTATTAGAGAGGCTAGCAATGGTGGAAGGGTGAGAGTGCGTATAATCCATGGATTCAACATTAGTCATAAGGAACTCACATACTTATTTCAAAAATCTATTAGTTATCGAAACGAAGTACGACGCGCATGCTCCTAGGGGGATAGATTGGTAGGAAAAGACCATCGCTCGTCCCCGACCGCCACTCATAAGGAAGACAATCAATAAATAAATCATGCTCCGACTTCATCACATAACGGTTCACCATACGTGCATGCTACGGGAATCACAAAATTTAGCACAAGTGTTTATCAAATTCACAACTACTCTACTAGCATGACTCTAATATCACCATCGTCATATCTCAAAACAATCATAAGGAATCAAACTTCTCATAGTATTCAATGCACTTATATGAAAGTTTTTATTATATCCCTCTTGGATGGCCATCATATTAGGACTCATAACCAAAGAAATTTACCATGCTGTTTAGGACTCTCAAAATAATATAAGTGAAGCATGAGAGTTCATCTATTTCTTCAAAATAAAACCACCGCTGTGCTCTAAAAGATATAAGTGAAGCACTAGAGCAAACGACAAACTACTCCGAAAGATATAAGTGAAGATCAATGAGTAGTCGGATAATTATGCAACTATGTGAAGACTCTCCCATTTAATAATTTCAGATCTTGGTATCTTATTCAAACATCAAGCAAAACAAAATAAAACGACATGACGCTCCAGGAAAAATGCATATCATGCGGCGAATAAAAATATAGCTCCAAGTAAAGTTACCGATGAATGAAGACGAAAGAGGGGATGCCTTCCGGGGCATCCCCAAGCTTTAAGCTCTTGGTAGTCCTTGAATATTACCTTGGTGCGCCTTGGGCATCCCCAATCTTAGGCTCTTGCCACTCCTTATTCCGTGTTCCATCGAATCTTTACCCAAAACTTGAAAACTTCACAACACAAAAATTAACAGAAAATCTCGTGAGCTCCGTTAACGAAAGAAAACAAAACACCACTTCAAGGTACTGTAATGAACTCATTCTTTATTTATACTGGTGTTAAAACTACTGTATTCCAACTTCTCTATGGTTTATAAACTATTTTACTAGCCATAGATTCATCAAAATAAGCAAACAACACACGAAAAATAGAATCTGTCAAAAACAGAACAGTTTGTAGTAATCTGTACCTAAAGCAAACTTCTGGAACTCAAAAAATTCCAAAATAAATTGGTGGACCTGAGGACTTTGTATAGTAATCATCTGCAAAAAGAATCAACTAAATAGAACTCTCCAATAAATGTTTTTAGCTAATCTCGTGAGCGCTAAAGTTTCTGTTTTTTGCAGCATGATCATAAAGACTTCACCCAAGTCTTCCCAAAGGTTCTACTTGGCACAAACACTAATTAAAACATAAAACCACATCTAAACAGAAGCTAGATGGATTATTTTTTCCTAAACAGAACCAAAAAGCAAGAAACTAAAATAAAGTTGGGTGCCTCCCAACAAGCGCTATCGTTTAACGCCCCTAGCTAGGCATGATGATTTCAATGATGCTCACATAAGACATAAGAATTGAAACATAAAGAGAGCATCATGAAGAATATGACTAGCACATTTAAGTCTAACCCAATTCCTATGCATAGGGATTTTGTGAGCAAACAACTTATGGGAAAAATAATCAACTAGCATAGGAAGGCAAAACAAGCATAACTTTGAAACTTTAAGCACATAGAGAGGAAACTTGATATTATTGAAATTCCTACAAGCATATATTCCTCCCTCATAATAATTTTCAGTAGCATCATGAATGAATTCAACAATATAACCAGCACCAAAAGCATTCTTTTCATGATCTACTTGCATAGAATTTTTATTACTCTCCTCATAAGCAAATTTATTCTCATGAATAGTAGTGGGAGCAAACTCAACAAAATAACTATCATGTGATTGAAAATTAAGATCAAGATGACAAGTTTCATGGTTATCATTATTCTTTATAGCATACGTGTCATCACAATAATCATCATAGATAGGAGGCATGCTTTCATCATAGTAAATTTGCTCATCAAAGCTTGGGGGTCAAAAAATATCATCTTCATCAAACATAGCTTCCCCAAGCTTGTGGCTTTGCATATCATTAGCATCATGGGTATTCAAAGAATTCATACTAACAACATTGCAATCATGCTCATCATTCACATATTTTATGCCAAGCATTCTATGTAATTCTTCTTCTAGTACTTTGGCACAATTTTCCTTTCCATCATACTCACGAAAGATATTAAAAAGATGAAGAATATGAGGCACCCTTAATTCCATTTTTGTAGTTTTCTTTTATAAACTAAACTTGTGATAAAACAAGAAACAAAAAGATTAGATTGCAAGATCTAAAGATATACCTTCAAGCACTAACCTCCCCGGCAACGGCGCCAGAAACTGCTTGATGTCTACTACGCAACCTTCTCCTTGTAGACGTTGTTGGGCCTCCAAGTGCAGAGCTTTGTAGGACAGTAGCAAATTTCCCTCAAGTGGATGACCTAAGGTTTATCAATACGTGGGAGGCGTAGGATGAAGATGGTCTCTCTCAAGCAACCCTGCAACCAAATAACAAAGAGTCTCTTGTGTGCCCAACACACCCAATACAATGGTAAATTGTATAGGTGCACTAGTTCGGCGAAGAGATGGTGATACAAGTGCAATATGGATGGTAGATATAGGTTTTTGTAATCTGAAAATATAAAAACAGCAAGGTAGCAAGCGATAAAAGTGAGCGTAAACGGTATTGCAATGCATTGAAACAAGGCCTAGGGTTCATACTTTCACTAGTGCAAGTTCTCTCAACAATAATAACATGGTTGGATCATATAACTATCCCTCAACATGCAACAAAGAGTCACTCCAAAGTCACTAATAGCGGAGAACAAACAAAGATATTATGGTAGGGTACGAAACCACCTCAAAGTTATTCTTTCCAATCAATCCGTTGGGATATTCCTATAAGTGTCACAAACATCCCTAGAGTTCGTACTAGAATAACACCTTAAGACACAAATCAACCAAAACCCTAATGTCACCTAGATACTCCAATGTCACCTCAAGTATCCGTGGGTATGATTATACGATATGCATCACACAATCTCAGATTCATCTATTCAACCAACACATAGAACCTCAAAGAGTGCCCCAAAGTTTCTACCGGAGAATCAAGAAGAAAATGTGTGCCAACCCCTATGCATAGGTTCATGGCCGGAACCCGCAAGTTGATCACCAAAACATACATCAAGTAAATCACGTGATATCCCATTGTCACCACAGATACGCACCGCAAGACATTCATCAAGTGTTCTCAAATCATTAAAGACTCAATCCGATAAGATTACTTCAAAGGGAAAACTCAATCCATTACAAGAGATTAGAGGGGAGAAGCAACATAAGATCCAACTATAATAGCAAAGCTCGCGATACATCAAGATCGTGCCAAATCAAGAACACGAGAGAGAGATCAAACACATAGCTACTGGTACACACCCTCAGCCCCGAGGGTGAACTACTCCCTCCTCGTCATGGAGAGCGCCGGGATGATGAAGATGGCCACCGGTGAGGGTTCCGCCCTCCGGCAGGGTGCTGGAACGGGTCTAGACTGGTTTTCGGTGGCTATAGAGGTTTTCGGCGGCGGAACTCCCGATCTATTCTGTTCCCCGATGGTTTTAGGGTATATTGATATATATATATAGGAGGAAGAAATACGTCAGGAGAGCCACGAGGGGCCCACGAGGGTGGAGGGAACGCCCAGGGGGGGTGGGCGCGCCCCCTGCCTCGTGCCTTCCTCGTTGATCCCCTGACGTGCACTCCAAGTCTCCCGTATTGCTTCCTTTCCAAAAATAAATTTTCTGAAGGTTTCACTCCATTTGGACTCCGTTTGATATTCCTTTTTTGCGAAACACTGAAACAAGGGAAAAACAGAAACTGGCACTGGGCTCTGGGTCAATAGGTTAGTCTCAAAAGTAATATAAAAGTGCATAGTAAAGCCCATTAACATCCAAAACAGATAATATAATAGCATGGAACAATCAAAGATTATAGATACATTGGAGACGTATCAGCGAGGGGGAGCAATCGCCGCGGTCTCAAATCCGTTGAAGATCAAGTCTCCACGGATATCTGCGACGTAGTTCAAGCTTCCAGATCTAACTTGATGGCGAGGGGCGTAGCTACCGACCTGCTCCAGATGGCCAAGCGAGTTGGCCTGAAGTACGAAGTCGCCGAACACAAAAATCTGTCCGGGGGAGGAAGGTTCCTCCTTGGACAGCGTCATTATCGATGATTGAAGGGGCCATCAAACCTTTTGTCGACGGCATAGTGGAACTCTCAATGAAAGCACCAATGTCGGTGTCAAAACCGGCGGATCTCGCGTAGGGGGTCCCGAACTGTGCGTCTAGGATCGATGGTAACAGGAGACGAGGGACACGATGTTTACCCAGGTTCGGGCCCTCTCTATGGAGGTAATACCCTACTTCCTGCTTGATTGATCTTGATGAATATGAGTGTTACAAGAGTTGATCTACCACGAGATCGTAATGGCTAAACCCTAGAGGTCTAGCCTATATGACTATGGTAATGTGTATATTATCCGGACTAACCCCTCTGGTTTATATAGACACCAGGGGGATCTAGGGTTTACATAGAGTTGGTTACATAAGAAGGAATCTTCATAATCGGTCGCCAAGCTTGCCTTCCATGCCAAGTAGAGTCCAATCCGAACACGGGTACAGTCTTCGGCCTTCATGTCTTCACAACCCATCAGTCCAGCCCATGGATAACTGGCCGGACGCCCGAGGACCCCTTAGTCCAGGACTCCCTCAATGATCCCTCACTAAGTTTCAAGGTATGCGTGTTCTCCCTGAGTATGCACCGTTGCTACAGTTCGTCGTGCCGAGACACCACGTGATGATCGGGTGTGATAAGCTCTACATTCACATACAACGGGTGCAGGCCAGTTTTGCACATGCAGAATACTTGGGTTAAACTTGACGAGCCTAGCGTATGCAGATATGGCCTTGGAACACTGAGACCGAAAGGTCGAACGTGAATCATATAGTAGATATGATCAACATAGTGATGTTCACCATTGAAAACTACTCCATCTCACATGATGATCGGACATGGTTTAGTTCATATGGATCACGTGATCATTTATATGACTAGAGGGATGTCTATCTAAGTGGGAGTTCTTAAGTAATATGATTAATTGAACTTTAATTTATCATGAATTTAGTACCTGATAGTATTTTGCATGTCTATGTTGTTGTAGATCAATGGCCCGTGCTATCGTTCCCTTGAATTTTAATGTGTTCTTAGAGAAAGCTAAGTTGAAAGATGATGGTAGCAACTACACGGACTGGGTACATAACTTGAGGATTATCCTCATTGCTGCACGGAAGAATTACGCCCTGGAAGCACCGTAGGTGTACCACCCGCACCAGCAACTGCAGACATTGTGAATGCCTAGCAGCCGCGTGTTGATGACTACTCGATAGTTCAGTGTGCCATGCTTTGCGGCTTAGAATCGAGACTTCAGAGACGTTTTGAACGTCATAGAGCCTATGAGATGTTCCAGGAGTAGAAGTTAATATTTCAAGCAAATGCCCGAGTTGAGAGATACGAAGTCTCCAACAAGTTCTATAGCTGCAAAATGGAGGAGAATAGTTCTGTCAGTGAACATATACTCAGAATGTCTGGGTACCACAACCACTTGACTCAAGCGGGAGTTAATCTTCACGATGATAGTGTCATTGATGAGTTCTTCAATCACGCCACCAAGCTACAAAAGCTTCGTGATGAACTATAATATGCAAGGGATGGATAAGACAATTCCCGAGCTCTTCACAATGCTAAAGGCTGCGGAGGTAGAAATCAAGAAGGTGCATCAAATATTGATGGTTAACAAGGCCACTAGTTTCAGGAACAAGGGCAAAGGGAAGAAGGGAACTTCAAGAAGAGCGCCAAGCAAGTTGTTGCTCAAGTGAAGAAGCCCAAGTCGGACCTAAGCACGAGGCCGAGTGCTTCTCCGCAAAGGACTAATTCTTTGAGCGGAACTTCCCCAAGTATTTGGCGGATAAGAAGGATGGCAAAGTGAAAGGTATATTTGATATACATGTTATTTATGTGTACCTTACTAATGCTCGTAGTAGCGCCTGTGTATTTGATACTGGTTCTGTTGCTCATATTTGCAACTCGAAACAGGGGCTACGAATTAAACGAAGATTGGCTAAGGACGAGGTGACGATGCATGTGGGAAATGGTTCCAAAGTCGATGCGATCGCCGTCGGCATGCTACCTCTACATCTACCGTCGGGATTAGTTTAGACCCGAATAATTGTTATTTGGTGCCAGCGGTAAGCATGAACATTATATCTGGATCTTGTTTGATGCAAGACGGTTATTCATTTAAATTAGAGAATAATGGTTGTTCTATTTATATGAGTAATATCTTTTATGGTCATGCACCCTTGATGAGTGGTCTATTTTTGTTGAATCTCGATTGTAGTGATACACATATTCATAATATTGAAGATACAAGGTTAATAATGATAGTGCAACTTATTTGTGGCACTGCCGTTTAGGTCATATTGGTGTAAAGCGCATGAAGAAACTCCATGCTGATGGACTTTTGGAATCACTTGATTATGAATCACTTGATGCTTGCGAACCATGCCTCATGGGCAAGATGACTAAGACTCCATTCTCCGGAACAATGGTGCGAGCAACTGACTTGTTGGAAATAATACATACTAATGTATGCGGTCCGATGAGTGTTGAGGCTCGCGGCGGGTACCGTTATTTTCTGACCTTCATAGATGATTTGAGCAGATATGGGTATATGTACTTAATGAAACATAAGTCTGAAACATTTGAAAAGTTCAAAGAATTTTAGAGTGAAGTGGAAAATCATCGTAACAAGAAAACAAAGTTTCTGTGATCTGATCGTGGAGGTGAATATTTGAGTTATGAGTTTGGTCTTCATTTGAAACAGTGTGCAATAGTTTCGCAACTCACGCCACCTAGAACACCACAGCGTAATGGTGTGTCCAAACGTCATAACTGTACTTTATTAGATATGGTGCGATCTATGATGTCTCTTACTGATTTATCGCTACCGTTTTAGGGTTATGATTTAGAGACGGCTGCATTCACGTTAAATAGGGCACCATCCAAATCCGTTGAGATGACGCCATATGAACTGTGGTTTGGCAAGAAACCGAAGTTGTCGTTTCTTAAAGTTTGGGGCTGCGATGCTTATGTGAAAAAGCTTCAACCTAATAAGCTCGAACCCAAATCGGAGAAATGTGTCTTCATAGGATACCCAAAGGTGACTGTTGGGTACACCTTCTATCACAGATCCGAAGGCAAGATATTCGTTGCTAAGAATGGATCCTTTCAAAAAAAGGAGTTTCTCTCGAAAGAAGTGAGTGGGAGGAATGTAGAACTTGATGAGGTAATTGTACCTTCTCCCTTATTGGAAAGTAGTTCATCACAGAAATCAGCACTGGTACACGTCGGTCCTAAACAAACGGTTTTTAACCCCTTTCCGCGACGGCATTTGGAACCGTCGCCAAGTAAGTGTGGGAGATAAGGGGGTCCTTCCCACATGACCCAGAAACTGTCGGGGATATGCCCTCCTGGGACACACGCTCGACAAAATGAGGCCTTGTGCGACCGACGAGCGCTCAAATATGGAAATACGTATAGTAGATCTAAAAAATACAATTATACGGCGAAATTGTTTCTGGTCGCAAGTACATCCCACACAGTCAGTCCCCGCTAAACGTTTCCATCCATATGTACATCCCACACAGTCGCTCCAAGGAAAACGTTTCCGTTCACAGGTGCATCACACACAATTTTTCCCGTTAAATCGTTTGCGTTATTGAATGTATCACACATGGTCCGTAGAAGAAACTGTGTGGCAAAGGCTATCCAACATACACTATTTTTATGCGGTAAACGTTTGCGCAAGGTGGCGTAACGCAAACAGTTCTCAAGAGAAAGTCATGTGTGATTGTTCATTGATCCAACACGGATTATTCCTAGAAACTTTGAACGTTGCCTGAGGTCATCGCCCACGGTATTTTTTCAGCAAACGTTTGCAATAGAAAAACCCGATTAGCCGGTTAATTCGCCATTAGCAGGCTAATTATTCGACTATTCATAATCCATTTATTAATCTAACTGACATTTCATATTAAGCACACAATATATTTCATTTCCATATTAAGGAAGCAGAATTTCATAATTGAAATACATCAGAGTACAACATGATATAGCTTCAGTACTCAGCTACCCCATTACACAACTTCACCAGCAGCAAGTTCCACATGCAACATGTAGAACCTTTCGAAATTAGCATCATAGACGGTATATAGACAAATGCATCTCATCTGGAAAACTGCTGAAGCGGAAGGCGAATATTGAGCCTTTATTCAGGTTGAAGGTCTTTGCAACTTTAGGCCAGTGCCTGTGGATGATTGACCATCCGTCCTTCGACCTCTTCAGGAACACTTCAATATTGAACCGTGGGTGTTGTATGAAAACCTTCCTCGCCTCCTGACCATAGAGGTGGTTTGAGAGGTAATCATCAGTGAACTGCTTTGGAAAGGCCTGAAAACAAGGATGTGCATAAATATCTTCTCTATAATGGAAATGGGGCAAAGGAATAAAAAAGGCAAGGTATAATAGTTAGTACCATCTTGTAGTGAACAGATGTTTTCTTCATTGTGCAGAGAAAGATCTTGTTGTTTTTTGTCGCTAATTTCTTTATCCTAACAATCTTTCTGAGTTTCTTGATTTGATTGATATTCATGGACAACTCATTTCCCCATATGCCAAAAGGGTCGAATAGTGGGTCAAAACCTCTGACAACAGGACCTACATGTGCAAGACCAAATTGTTAAAAACCAAAATATTAGAATGGTTCCTGCAATTGCACAATAAAGAACGGACCATGCACGTGCTAACCTCGATTGCAAACCTCGGTGCTTCCCATTGTTTCCCTGAAACACATATAAGGTAGTTAGTCATCAGGTTAAGTAAGGGTTCGCATGCTATTAGTAAAATATGTTGATGAAAAATAAGCACATTGCAGATCATCAGATTAATTCAAGCCACACCGAAAACCCATTTACCCAAACCAAGCATGATTAAGAACTAGGAAATATAGCACTTGTATATGTTTCTCATGTATTAAGTGCAGCCAAATTCGATTTATTCCTCACATGCACAAAAATACAAAATTCTACCCACGACAATTGGACATCGCATTGCAGAATTGAACCAATCAGTTAACTAAACACCCCAACAAATGAACCAAACATTAACTGAGCACGACATTGCACAATATAACATACTCCTAATATAAGATCAGACAGTTAACCACACAGTTAACTACAGCCAATTGTAGCAATTGTATTTGTTTCTCATGTATTTACTACAGCCAAATTTAATTTATTCCTCACATGGTATACAATAAAAAATGCACCTACAATTTTGTAAACATAAATTCAATTTATTTCTCACATGGAAGATAATACAACATTGCAGCCTGAAGAATTGAACATCACATTTGCAGAATTGAACCGAATAGTTAACTGAAGACGACAACTAATTAACAAGTTAATAAGTGAGCACCACACATCACGACATATAGAACATATACACTATAGCAACCGATTGCATGGTAAAATTAGATAGCACAATTCACTAGAATTTGTGAAGGAAAGGCAGGAGCAACACACGCAACGGGTAAACCGAGCATGCTTAACCGGCATAGCTATCAAATGGCAAGGTGCTCCTCCAAGATCTGGGGTCAGCACGAATGGCAGCCATCGCGTCCTCATCCGCGCGTGCGGCCACGATTTGCTTCTCCGCTGCCAAATGCTCATTGAGATCCTGGTTATACTACGTGCACCATGGCTTAGGGCGGCGCTTATTTGGTGGAGGGTCGGTGATTTGGGTGGAAGGTGTCGCACTCGCGCCGGTGGTCGGGGCATGTGGGATGTGGAAGGAGGAGGAGGCTGGGGGTCGGGTGTGGATTACCTGCCGGGATAGACGAGGCCGAGCATCGTGAAGGAGGTTCGTCGACGAGGAGGCGGCGCTGGAAGCAAGGAGTGAAGGTTTCAACTTGGAAAGGATGGCGGAAAGAGGGGAAATGTGGCTTTTGGTAAGGGGGAGGGGGCGGGAAGGTAGATATTTCCGCGGAAGCCAAAAAAGAATCGCTTCAGCCAAAAAACTGGCGCGCAAAGTGTCATCAGACACGGTCCCTTATTTAGAACTGTGTATGATATGTGTACATCACAAACGATTCAGATAGATTAACCCGTGTGTGATGAGTTTGAACATCAAAAGTTTTGGTTCAAATTTCCATGGTTACAGTGGTCATCCACATCATTGCATAATTTGGGTACACAAAGGAGACTACAACACACCCACACTTCTTATTCGAGCAAGTTCAGCAATTAAATAGAGCTAGCTGACCTAAACATTACTCTAACAAATTAAAGACCGGCGCTCTTAATTAAACAAAAAAAAGAGTACTACTACGACTGGTGCTCGTCGATCTCCGCCGCCGCCTCCATGTCCAGCTCACGCCCGACGGTCTCCTGGGGAAGGATCTCCATGGCATCCATCGCACCATACTCGGCAAGCATCTCGCTATCCGAGTCCGCCACCTATTTGGAAAAGGCCGCCATGAGCTGGGCATGGGCGGACGCGATCTGGGCTTGGACGGGCTCCGTCGTTGCAACGTATGCGGTGGAGCTACGGACGACTTCTCGAACGCTCTCGACGATTGCCAGCTCTTTGGCTGTGGGTTGCCAACCGTTGTCGGAGAAGCTTCATTTGATTTGTCCGGTGACGCCAGGAGCTGGGCGTGGGCGACCTCGACATGGTCGTGGGCGGCCTCCATCAAGGCTAAGGTCACCGCTGCAGAACGGAGAACTATTGTGCCACTCTCGCCAGTTGCTATCCCCGAGGCAGATGTTGCCACCGCCACCTGAGAAGCAACAACGACCGTCTGGGCTGCCTTTGCCGCCAGTCGCAGATTGCGGCCGCGCTCATGCACCTTGTTAACATGCGCATGGCGGCTGCGGCCGCACTCTCACCGGAGTGGGCCACCGAAGTTGCCCTCACGATGCGGGTCCACATGCCCATCTTTCACCGGCGACGATTAAACAGTGAAATGATATTTGGGGAGTGAGCTAGTGTGCTTGAGACGCCGACCGTGGACTGTAGCCGATGCACCTTCTCACGTAAGCCATAGGCGTACTAGACACAGACGGTGCTCCAGGATATTTTGTGCTGCATCTCACATTGTTGCTGATAAGAAACTGTCTGCGATCTACTTGATTTTTCATCTTGATTTGAATTACATAATGGGGTCACAGCGGCAATGGACGGTTTTTGAATTGCTAGACCTTTTATCTGGAGTGCACATGCAACTATATGTGTGTTGTAAAAGAATTGGAATTATTCAGGGTTCATTTGAACATTTTATACATTAAATTGGTTTTCTAGCCATTTCAGATGCACAATTCAAAATTAAACTACATGCACATGCTCCAGTGCATATAAATTGGTTGAAAAATCAAATATGTGTCCTTGGGTGCATGCTTAGGTCCCATGCAAGAAATGGGAATGAATTTCAAACACCAAGGCACTGTTGATTGCCGGCAAAGCGTTGAAATGCCTGATTTTTAAATTCTAGTAAATCCAAAACTCGTCTGAAATTCATTAAACTTGGCATGCTAACATGGAGCGGCATCAACATGCCATGGTAAATTTTTTATCCCATTTGGGGCAGGTTTGGGTATATGCTTCTCACAAACCGAGCTTCTCACAACAAGAATGATTGTTTTCGGTAGGGAACATCCCACCTTTGGGGACGAAACGATATCCATTGCCTCTTGTTGCTTTCAAATTTTTTTTCTCGCAACATAGAACAACATGAGTGCTGTGTGAATTTTTGTGATTTTTCGGGGTTTGTTTGGACATTTTATGCATTAACTGAGTTTTCAATGCATTTATGTGCATAATTCAAATTTGAAGTACATGCACATGCTCCAGTGCATATAAACTGGTTGAAAAATCAAATTTGTGTCCTTGGGTGTATGCTTAGGTCCCATGCAAGAAATGGGAATGAATTTCAAACACCACGGCACCGTTGATTGCCGGCAAAGCATTGAGATGCCTGGTTTTTAAATTCTAGTAAATCTGTAACACCCCTAGTGTCATGCTACAGTAACCCCCTGTTAATGGTGCGATGTCATCATGTTAATGTTGCTAACCCTCACTTGGTCCAAATCACTGTTCATATTCAAACTCAAATTTAAAGTCAAATATTTCTGCCAAACCTGAAAACTAAAATGTTCAAAGTGTGGCAAATAATTCCCGGGTATTTATCATGTTGGAACCAACCTCTTTTGGATTCCGAAAGTGCCCCTGGAAATTATTTAGTGGTCCAACATCATATTAATTGGCCTTTTCAATTTCCAAAAAAATGCTTGAACAATTCCGTTGGCTCTAAAACTTTTTGTGAAACACCACAATTTGGTGCATGAATTATGTGCCAAGTTTCATTCTTAACAACATCCATTTTTGTGCTCCAACTATTTGCAAAACAGAAGAGGAAAATAAAAAAAGGGAAAAGGCTAAAAAAGAGAAAAGCAAACCCCCCTCTCACTGGGCTTCGGCCCAGCTGGCCACCGGGCCAACCAGGCCGGCCCAGCCGCCCCCTACTAACCCCCTCACCCCGTGACCTAACCGAACCCCTCCCCCACGATCCCCACAATCCCCCCGCCTGGATCTGGATCGCGCCCCGGCGCGCCCGGACCCCGCCGCCTCGTCCCTGCGCCCCATCGCCGGTGTCTCCCATCTCCGTCGTCGCCTCCCCATCTCCTCCCCACGCCGGAACGCCTCCTCCCCGACCCGGCCTCCCCACTCCTCACCGTCCTCCTCTCTCCAACGATGTGAGAGAGCCCCCCTCTCCTCTCTGCCCCGCTCAATGCGCTCGTCACTGTCGCCACTCGCACGTCCGCCAGCGCCCAGCCCATGGCCCCCCACGCTGGCCGTGCCCAGCGCGCGCATCCGCCCCTGCTTCCCCTGCTCGGTCCTGCCCCGCCTGCTCGCTCGCCGACCATGCCCCTCGTGCAACCTCGCGCTCGCCCGCCTCTGTGTCCTGCAGGACTGCGGCACCGGGCGCCACCCGCAACTGCTGCTGGGCGTTGTCGTCCTCGACGCGCTCGACAACCCCCGCGCCTCCCTTCACCGTCCCTGGACGCGGTTTGGCGCCCACGTTCAGACGTGGCCAACCGCGTGCGGTTTGGCCACCGGACGGCGAGTCCCAAACACCGACATCGTCTTCTGTGCTCGCCAGTGGGCACGAGCGCACGCAAGTTTAGCCAGTGGGTTGACCCACTGATGCATGGGCCCGATCGGCTTAACTAACCCCTAGCCGCTAGTTAAAAACACAATTAATTTCAGTTAACTAATATCAGTTAAGTTAATGACTCCATGACAGAAGGGCCCCACTGTAACATAAAGAAAAATGGTTAATCTAATAAAGCCAGCGACAATGACAAGTGGGACCCCAACACTATTCCCCTTTTGACCAGTCAACTTTTGACCTGGTCAACTGTCCCCACCTGTCAGCCTCACAGCCCTTTGCTGTGTACACTGTTCTGTGTGCACATAGCAATTTCACCTTTTATTTTGAATTAATAATAATTTCAGAATATTGTTTAAACTTCAAAAAAATCATTTAAAATAATCCGTAACTCGGATGAAAATACTTTGTACACGAAAGTTTCTCAGAACGACGAGATGAATCCGAATACGCCCTCCGTTCGTCTATCACACGTCCCTAGCATAGCAAACGTTGAACTTTTACCCTCCGGTTCATCTGTCTGACAGGCGTCCGGAACCAGGAAAACTTTCCCAGATGTTATCCTCCTTTGCCAGTATCGCCTAGCGCTGCGTTAGAACACCTCTACCACCGCTTATTGTCTTGTTATGCTTATGGTTGCGTGTATTTACTGTTTCTTCCCCCTCTTCTTCTCCGATAGACCTCGAGACCGCTGCTGATGCCCCTGTGATCGACTACATCGATGACGACCCCTCCTTGCCAGAGCAACCATGCAAGCCCCCCTTTGACCATCCCGATATCTCCCATTCCATTCTCTCATGCTTGCATTAGATTTTGCTAGTGTTATTGTTTGCTCCTATTCTGATGCATAGCCTGCTTTTGTATCTGGTGTTGTACCTTACCTGCTTATCCTAAACTGCTTAGTATAGGTTGGTTAGTGATCCATCAGTGACCCCCACCTTATCCTTGTTGCCCCTGCTTCATCATTGAAGACCCGATCAACGGGAGCAAAGACCAGGCCCCGACACCGCACATCACTTTTCTCTTCGTTGCTCGACACTACTGGGTTACTATCGAGTGTCGAGGGTGAGACCTCTACAGCACTTCTGATATTAACCCTGTAGTGTAGCTATTCGGTCGTGGTCATCGAGGGTGATTCTGCCTTAACCACTTCCGATACGACTCTGTCGTGCAACCCCTCAAGTGTGAACCTTGGGGGTGGTTCCTCTTACGTTCACCTTGATGATTACATCGAGTGAAATCCATCGGGGGTGATTCCTCGGGTTTTCCCTTTGATGTTTGGACACATAGTTACTATGGTTACTATGACTTTACACTGAACCATGTTACTAAAGACGGGTCAGCCCCGAGGGGTACCCGCGTGAGCTTAATTGCGAGCGATGTGGAGACGGGTTGACCTAGAGGGTGCCCGCGAGATAATTACGAGGCGTGGCCGGGCATTCCTAGCCCTTGCCGCAAGTCCTCGAGACGGGGCAACAGGGTCACATACTTCATGAGTCTCTGCTGGTTACCGCGCATTCCTAATCCACTACAGTTTGGATATTTGATCCGAGGGGCCTCTGGCCTGATAGCACTAACCATCACGTGGGCATAGTATGGGCGTTCTGCATTGTATGCATCAGCCGAAGCTTAATAGGCGTCAACGATCGACGTCTGCGCGGGTTGGACTGGTAAGCTCCGCCTTTTTAGGAAGGTAGCTAGGTCGCTCACCACCAGCGACGCATAGCGTGCAGGAGTTCGGTGCGATGGCCCATGACCCCGGGGCATAGGTTTAGTCCGGCGTCTGACCTCTCTATTAAGCCTAGGTCGGGTTGCGGCGTATTGTTTGGCGAGGCGGGCATGACCCAGGAAAGTGTGTCCGGCGGAGTTAATCGGCGTGGTGGGTAAGTTGGTGCATCCTGCAGGAAGAAAACATCTATCCATAGCCTGTCCTCGATAGCGGACACTTGGAGTTGTATCGATCGATACAACTAGAACTGGATACTTGTGATGAGAACTGGATGGTGATGAGAATTGGATTGTGGTGATAAGCTGGATAGTATGGCTCGGGATGCCTTTCTCGCAGGGAGTCGAGAAAGGATCTCCGGCCGAGGTTGATAACACTTCTACCACTTTACTTTATTCTACTCTACTCCCTCCGGTTCTTTGCAAGATGGTGGTTTCGAAGATGCTAGTCTTCGATAGGACCAGCCTTCTCTCTATTACGGCATTTACAGAGCCGGGCCACATATACAGCCTTCCTTTGATAATGTTGCATATGTAGTGTAGATCCTTTCTTGCGAGTACTTTGGATGAGTACTCACGATTGCTTTGCTTCCCTGTTTCCCCCTTTCTTCTTCTTTCTAGTTGATGCAACCAGATGTCGGAGCCCAGGAGCCAGATGCCACCATCGATGCCTACTACTACGTGGAGACCGCCGACGACCAGGAGTAGTTATGAGGCTCCCAGGCAGGAGGCCTTGCCTTTTTGATCGTTGTTGCTTTTGTGCTAGCCTTCTTAAGGCAAACTTGTCTAACTCATGTCTGTTCTCAGATATTGTTTCTTCTGCTGAGTCTTGTGTATTCAAGCTTATGTATTCGAGCCCTCGAGACCCCTGGCTTGTAATATAAAGCTTGTATTATTTTAAATTTGTGTCTAGAGTTGTGTTGTGATATCTTCCGGTGAGTCCTTGATCTTGATCGTACACATTTGCGTGTATGATTAGTGTACGATTGAATCGAGGGCTTCACAAGTTGGTATCAGAGCCGACTGCCTGTAGGATCCCCCTTTCCAACTCCTTGGCCAAAGTTGAGTCTAGAAACCGAAAACCGTTTTACTAACTTGGCTGTGTGGCTTACGGGCCCACGTCGCCAATTGGGTGGTATTAGGATCTTTTATTCCTCGTCTATACTCTGGGACTCTGCTCTCTCTTCCATTCGGGTTAAATGATTTTGCTAACTCTAACATTAGGATCTCGTAACTACTTCCTCCCGGAGAGCCCCTTATTACCGATGATCGCTTGCTTCGCCAGAAGATTCTGCAGATACTCCTCGATGTTTCTTGAGACCCTGTGCCAACTGCCTTGCAGTTCCTGACCATCGATAATCCCCCTGAATAACATCTTGCCGCTTGTACCTTCATATCCAGTTGCTCCTATTATTACAAGATGTTGTTTCAAGAATCCTTTGTGCCTTCTGCTTTGCGGCTTCTTTTTGCACTACGGATAATTCACTGAACCCGTTCATCCCCAGTTGTTCATATGCTTTCCAAAATACTTGGAAATACTATGTGATCTTCCGAAAATCCTCTACAGCCTATTGCTCTTGATTCTCCTTGCCTGCTTGCATTAGGATTAATTCCATATGTCTAGCAATATTCTTTAAAAAACTTTGTGGTAGTCATTCTGTTCCTATGGATTCAACGTGTGAGCGAATACTCGCAATCATCAATTAATCCTTGGAAATTTTCTTTCCGGCTCCAACAGCGCTCCGGTTATGAGCTAGTTCTTGCCCAATCAAGATTTGATCGGTGCACCTCTAAGTCTATTCAACTTACTCATCTTTTGATCAGAGCCTCTGCTTCTGATCCTTCATATTGAAATCGTAATTCCTTTGTACCCAAGCATTGAATTATTCAAATGTTTCCATAAACCGATTCGTTTGCATCCCTTCTTCTTCTGGCTGAGTACCGATATTCACATCAGATCCTTTGCGGACCACATGATCTTTTGGTGGATTACTATTCGGCAGCTCCTTCATATTTTAAATCATTGACGACTTTCCCATGATACAAACTGCCTCTGGCGAATTGTATCATCTACTCCGTATGGCCAGCCCTTTGCTTTCAA
The DNA here is from genome assembly GCA_021605205.1 of Aegilops longissima. Taxonomy (NCBI): domain Eukaryota; kingdom Viridiplantae; phylum Streptophyta; class Magnoliopsida; order Poales; family Poaceae; genus Aegilops; species Aegilops longissima. Next base: position 244,079,684 of record CM038680.1, on the reverse strand, counting down.
GCGTGTACCCATCGCTCCTGTTATTGTGTTGTATAGCTTCGTAAAATGTCCCGATGGGTTGAACCTATGCTTTTGCTAATTCGTGTGAACTCAAAAGTTATGCGAGTCATACTCTTCTGGTGCTTCACTAGATAAATCTTCAGCACTACAATTTCTTCGAAAACGTGGAGTGAATGAAAGGTTATGCATTGAAGAAGTGGGAGTCGACCTTGAACTTTGTGTTCATTCCCATGGACCCGATGTGGCACTTATCAGGGAAGCTTCTTGTGATAATAATAATCCCCTTGTTATAAGTTCATCTGGTATCTATGTTTGGTCCTTTGCAACCGTGGTTCTAACCATGATTGTTCCCCTTTAATTCCATTCCTCGGACAAGTTAAAACACTTGTCTTCTACAGATCAATGCATCTCCACAACCTCTATTTTGATCTTTCTTCGAGTATTACACTCCGGTACCTCAAGAATAAAAAAGAAGTGTGTTGCTTCCTATGAGTCTTCATCTAGTATTGCTTTTCACCGATTTCAGATTTCCCCCGGGTTCTGAGTTATTCCACTCGAGAACACCGATAAGTGAATCAGTTCTGCACTCTGATGCTATAACTATAAGTAATTTTTGTTCCTTACAAGTTTAATAATCCTTCAAGTCATTCCTAGCCTGATCAGCTATATCATTATCGTGCTAAATTTTAACTGTGCTACCTGGTCCTTCCCAGAGTGCAATTTTTGATGATGAGCTAAGCTTACGTCGCTCTTCCTTTTCATATCATTTCGCCTTGAACAATAAGCTTGGTTTCGGGTTTGTGTCGTACATGTGGTTCCAATAACCTTTCACTTCATCATTCTTTTCACTTGATGTCATCGCTGATTGATTACATCTTCATGAAAGCTCTTGATAAAAGTGTCGTGATCATCATTAACATTCTGAGCTCTTCTGGGATATCAGTCAAATTCGTGGTGAGAAATACCATCCTTACCCCTCGATAATTTGTGTTATCATCGGCAACATTCTTGTCTCCTCCCCCAAAAAAAAACTTGTTCTTATAAGTTTTGGAAATACATCCTTTGTGACATGTCGATGGATTGCTACTGAACCCATCGGTCACATTCTCATCTTTTTCCTGGTAAAATTGCATGAGATGTTCTAAAAATTCCTGATGGAACCTGGTGTTTCCAAAGTCTGACCTTTGCCTACTAACCATGTCGTTGCTACCCCGAAGCATGACTGTGGTATTCCGATCATCAAAAGGAACATTAGAGGCGCAATGCTAAATGTTTCTTGATCACTTATCCAAACACCGTTGTATGGGTAAAGTCATGAATTTCCTCTACCCTTTATATAAATGGTAATCTACTTACTAAACTGTCATGGATATCATCCTCTGCGTGTCCTTGGGAAGTTTACACTCCTGATATTTCTGTGTAAACACATTTTCCTTTCCATTGTTCTTATTAAATTAATAATCACCTTCTTCATTTCCATTGTTTGATTAATCTTTATTGTGATATATATGATATAAGCAGTAATAAATCCCTGCTTATAAAACACCCCGATGTACAACCTTGTCAGTGAGACCCTGTTACTAATGTTGCTGACATTTTGGTATCACCCATGGACGAGAACTTTGCCTATTGGTCCGCCTCGAATTAACGAGCAGGAAAATGGTTCTCTTCATCCCACGCCCTTGGTACCAAACTTTGTTGCCAACATAACTGACATGCTATTCTCTAACCTGCCTTGTTGTGATGACCGTTCAAATATTAGCGCCTTCCTGCTTCTAACCCACATGGTGGGCCCATAACCCCACAGTTCCACAGGATCGAAACCTGACTCTCCTCTACAACCTTGATGCCGAAATATTCTTTACACTTGGCTACATATAATGTCACGAGCCACCTTCCGAGAGATGATCTATTCCCGATGCTCTGAAACCCCTTTCTCACACTCTGTTCAAGTATCAATCGTTGTTCATTCAGTTGAAACTTCCTATTGTACCTTCATACTTTGCTCTCGATGTTTTATTAAGTTTCAACTCGAGAGATACTTCTGCCTCATTCCCTGAATTGTTCACCAGATAATTAACCCTATAAGGGCCAGTTCTCCTGAAGTTACTCTTTACTTCCCCACTTAAATCTCGGGACGAGATTTCTTGTAGTGGACGAGATTTGTAACACCCTTGGTGTCATGCTACAGTAACCCCTGTTAATGGTGCCATGTCATCATGTTACTGTTGCTAACCCTCACTTGGTCCAAATCACTGTTCATATTCAAACTCAAATTTAAAGTCAAAAATTCAAATTTGCCAAACCTGAAAACTAAAATGTTCGAAGTGTGGCAAATAATCCCCGGGTATTTATCATGTTGGAACCAACCTCTTTTGGATTCCGAAAGTGCCCCTGGAAATTATTTAGTGGTCCAACATCATATTAATTGGCCTTTTCAATTTCCAAAAAAATGCTTGAACAATTCCGTTGGCTCTAAAACTTTTTGTGCAACACCACAATTTGGTGCATGAATTATGTGTCAAGTTTCATTCTTAACAACATCCATTTTTGTGCTCCAACTATTTGCAAAACAGAAGAGGAAAATATAAAAAGGGTAAAAGGCTAAAAAAAGAGAGAAAAGCAAACCCCCCCCCCCTCTCACTGGGCTTCGGCCCAGCTGGCCACCGGGCCAACCAGGCCGGCCTAGCCGCCCCCTACTAACCCCCTCATCCCATGACCTAACCGAACCCCTCCCGCACGATCCCCACAATCCCCCCGCCTGGATCTGGATCGCGCCCCGGCGCGCCCGGACTCCGCCGCCTCGTCCCTACGCCCCATCACCGGCGTCTCCCATCTCCGTAGTCGCCTCCCCGTCTCCTTCCCATGCCGGAACGCCTCCTCCCCGACCCGGCCTCCCCATGCCTCACCGTCCTCCTCTCTCCAACGATGTGAGCGAGCCCCCCCCTCTCCTCTCTGCCCCGCTCAGTGCGCTCGTCACCGTCGCCACTCGCACGTCCGCCCGCGCCCTGCCCATGGCCCCCCGCGCTGGCCGCGTCCAGCGCGCCCATCCGCCCCTGCTTCCCCTACTCACTCCTGCCCTGCCTGCTCGCTCGCCGGCCACGCCCCTCGCGCAGCCCCGCACTCGCCCGCCTCTGTGTCATGCGGGAGATGCATGCACCGGCGGCACCAGAATCGCCATTGGCGTTGTCGTCCTCGACGCGCTCGGCAACCCCCACGCCTCCCTTCACCATCCCTGGACGCGGCTCGGCGCCCATGTTCAGACGTGGCCAACCGCGTGCGGTTTGGCCACCGGACGACGAGTCCCGAACACCGCCGTCGTCTTACAGGTTTCGCCGGGCGGCGAACGCAGCAGACGCATATAAGTTTAGCTAGTGGGTTGACCCACTGACGCGTTTGCCCGACTGGTTTAACTAACCCCTAATCGCTAGTTAAAAAAAGAATTAATTTTAGTTAACTAATATCTGTTAAGTTAATGACTCCATGACAGAAGGGCCCCACTGTAACTTATAGAAAAATGGTTAATCTAATAAAGCCAGAGACAATGACAAGTGGGACCCCAACACTATTCCTCTTTTGACCAGTCAACTTTTGACCTGGTCAACTGTCCCCACCTGTCAGCCTCACAGCCCTTTGCTGTGTACACTGTTCTGTGTGCACATAGCAATTTCACATTTTATTTTGAATTAATAATAATTTCAGAATATTGTTTAAACTTAAAAAAAATCATTTAAAATAATCCGTAACTCGGATGAAAATACTTTGTACACGAAAGTTGCTCAGAACGACGAGACGAATCCGAATACGCCCTCCGTTCGTCTATCATACGTCCCTAGCATAGCAAACGTTGAACTTTTCCCTTGGTTCATCATCGACAAGGCGTCCGAACCGGAAAACTTTCCCGGATGTTATCCTCCTTCGCCAGTATCGCCTAGCGCTGCGTTAGGACAACTCTAGCACCGCTTATTGTCTTGTTTTGCTTATGTTTGCGTGTATTTACTATTTCTTCCCCCTCTTCTTCTCCGGTAGACCTCGAGACCACTGCTGATGCCCCTGCGAGCGACTACGTCGTCGACGACCCCTCCTTGCCAGAACAACCAGGGAAGCCCCCCTTTGATCATCCCGATATCGCCCATTCCATTCTCTCATGCTTGCATTAGATTTTGCTACTGTTATTGTTTGCTCCTATTCTGATGCATAACCTGCTTTTGTATCTGGTGTTGTACCTTACTTGCTTATCCTAAACTGCTTAGTATAGGTTGGTTAGTGATCCATCAGTGACCCCCACCTTCTCCTTGTTGCCCCTGCTTCATCATTGAAGACCCTATCAACGGGATCGAAGACCAGGTCCCAGCACCGCACATCACTTCCCCCTTAGTTGCTCGACACTACTGGGTTACTATCGAGTGCCGAGGGTGAGCCCTTTACAGCACTTCTGATGTTAACCCTGTAATAGCTATTCGGTCATGGTCATCGAGGGTGATTCCGCCTTAACCACTTCGATACAACTCTGTCGTACAACCCCTCAAGTGTGAACCTCGGGGGTGGTTCCTCTTACGTTCACCTTGATGACTACATCGAGTGAAATCCACCGGGGGTGATTCCTCGGGTTTTCCCTTTGATGTTTGGACACACAGTTACTACGGTTACTATGACTTTACACTGAACCATGTTACTAAAGACGGGTCGGCCCTGAGGGGTATCCGCACGAGCTTAATTGCGAGTGATGTGGAGACGGGTTGACCTGGACGGTGCCCGCGAGATAATTACGAGGCGTGGCCGGGCATTCCTAGCCCTTGCCGCAAGTCCTCGAGACGGGACAACGGGGTCACATCTTTCGTGAGTTTCTACTTGTTACCGCGCGTTCCTAATCCACTATGATTTGGATATTTGATCTGAGGGACCTCTGGCCTGATAGCACTAACCATCACGTGGGCATAGTATGGGTGTTCTGTGTCGCATGCATCAGCCGAAGCTTAATAGACGTCAACGACTGAGCGGCGTGCGCCGGGTTGGACTAGTAAGCTCCTGTCTTTTTAGGAAGGTAGCTAGGTCTGCTCCGGCCGCGTCACATAGCGTCAGGAGTTTTGGGCGATGGCCCATGACCCTGGGGCATAGGTTTAGTCGGCGTCTTGACTCTCTCGCCTAAGCGTGGGTCGGATTGCGGCGTATTCTTTGGCGAGGCCGGGCATGACCCAGAAAGTGTGTCGGCGAAGTTAATCGGCGTGGTAGGTAAGTTGGTGCACCCCTGCAGGTAGAAAACATCTATCGATAGCCTGTCCTCTGATGCGGACACTTGGAGTTGTATCGATCGATACAACTAGAACTAGATACTTGTGATGAGAACTGGATGGTGATGAGAATTGGATTGTGATGATAACTGGATAGTATGGCTCTGGGATGCCTTTCTCGCAGGGAGTCGAGAAAGGATCTCCGGCCGAGGTTGATAACACTTCTACTACTTTACTTTATGCTACTCTACTCCCTCCGGTTGCTGCAAGATGGTGGTTTCCAGAAGATGCTAGTCTTCGATAGGACTAGGCCTTCTCTCTATTCTGGCATTTCTGTAGCTCAGTCCACATATAAAGCCTTCCTTTGATAATGTTGCATATGTAGTGTAGATCCTTGCTTGCGAGTACTTTGGATGAGTACTCACGGTTGCTTTGCTTCCCTGTTTCCCCTTTTATTCTTCTTTCCGGTTGATGCAACCAGATGTCGGAGCCCAGGAACCAGATGCCACCGTCGATGCCTACTACTACGTGGAGATCGCCGACGACCAGGAGTAGTTAGGAGGCTCCCAGGAAGGAGGCCTTGCCTTTTCGATCATTGTTGCTTTTGTGCTAGCCTTCTTAAGGCAAACTTGTCTAACTCATGTCTGTTCTCAGATATTGTTGCTTCTGCTGACTCTTGTGTATTCGAGCCCTCGATGCCCCTGGCTTGTAATATAAAGCTTGAATTATTTTAAATTTGTGTCTAGAGTTGTGTTGTGATATCTTCCCGTGAGTCCTTGATCTTAATCGTACACATTTGCGTGTATGATTAGTGTACGATTGAATCGATGGCGTCACAAAATCCAAAACTCGTCTGAAATTCATGAAACTTGGCATGCTTTTATGGAGTGGCATCAACATGCCATGGTATATTTTTTGTTCCATTTGGGGTTGGTTTGGGTATATGCTTCTCACAAACCGGAGCTTCTCACAGTAATTATGATGGTTTTCGGTAGGGAACGTCCCACCTTTGGGGACGAAACAATATCCATTGCCTCTTATTGCTTTCAAAATATTTTCTTGTGTCAACATAGAACAACAGGAGTGTTGTGTGAATTTTTGTGATTTTTTGGGGTTCGTTTGGACATTTTATCCATTAACTGAGTTTTCAATGCATTTATAAGCATAATTCAAATTAGAACTACATGCACATGCTCCAGTGCATATAAATTGATTGAAAATCAAATCTGTGTCCTTGGGTGCATGCTTAGGTCCCATGAAAGAAATGGGAATGAATTTCAAACACCTGGGCACCGTTGATTGCCGGCAAAACATTGAGATGCCTGGTTTTAAATTCTAGTAAATCCAAAACTAAATGAAATTCATGAAACTTGGCATGCTATCATGGGCGGCATCAACATGCCGTGGTAAATTTTTTGTCCCATTTGGGGTAGGTTTGGGTATATGCTTCTCACAAACCAGAGCTTCTCGCAACCAGCATGGTGGTTTTCGGTAGGCACCGTCCCACCTTTGGGGACGAAACGATATCCATTGCCTCTTATTGATTTCAAATTTTTTTCTCGTGTCAACATAGAACAACAGGAGTGTTGTGCGATTTTTTGTGATTTTTCAGGGTTCGTTTGTACATTTTTATGCATTAACTAAGTTTTCAATGCATTTATGTGCATAATTCAAATTTGAACTACATGCACATGCTCCAGTGCATATAAATTGGTTGAAAAATCAAATCTGTGTCCTTGGGTGCATGCTTAGGTCCCATGCAAGAAATGGGAATGATTTTCAAACACCAGGGCACCGTTGATTGCCGGCAAAACATTGAGATGCCTGGTTTTTAAATTCTAGTAAATCCAAAACTCGTCTGAAATTCATGAAACTTGGCATGCTATCATGCAGCGGCATCAACGTGCCATGGTAAATTTTTTGTCCCATTAGAGGTAGGTTTGGGTATGTGCTTCTCACAAACCAGAGCTTCTCACAACAAGCATGGTGGTTTTCGGTAGGGAACGTCCCACCTTTGGGGACGAAACGATATCCATTGCCTCTTATTGCTTTCAATTTTTTTCTCGTGTCAACATAGAACAACAGGAGTGTTGTGTGATTTTTTTGTGATTTTCAGGGTTTGTTTGGACATTTTCATCCATTAACCGAGTTTTCAATGCATTTATGTGCATAATTCAAATTTGAACTACATGCACATGCTCCAGTGCATATAAATTGGTTGAAAAATCAAATATGTGTCCTCGGGTGCATGCTTACGTCCCATGCAAGAAATGGGAATGAATTTCGAACACAAGGGTACCGTTGATTGCCGGCAAAACATGGAGATGCCTGGTTTTCAAATTCTAGTAAATCCAAAACTCGTCTGAAATTCATGAAACTTGGCACGCTATCATGGAGCGGCATCACCATGCCGTGGTAATTTTTTTGTCCCATTTGGGGCAGGTTTGGGTATATGCTTCTCACAAACAAGAATTTCTCACAACAAGCATGATGGTTTTCGGTAGGGAACGTCCCACCTTTGGGGACGAAACGATATCCATTGCCTCTTATTGCTTTCAATTTTTTTCTCATTTCAGCATAGAACAACAGGAGTGTTGTGTGAATTTTTGTGATTTTTTTGGGTTAGTTTGGACATTTTTATGGATTACCTGAGTTTTCAATGCATTTATGTTCATAATTCAAATTTGAACTACATGCACATGCTCCAGTGCATATAAATTGGTTGAAAAATCAAATCTGTGTCCTTGGGTGCATGCTTAGGTCCCATGCAAGAAATGGGAATGAATTTCAAACACTAGGGCACCGTTGATTGCCGGCAAAACATTGAGATGCTTGGTTTTTAAATTCTATTAAATCCAAAACTCGTCTGAAAATCATGAAACTTGGCATGCTATCATGGAGCAGCATCACCATGCCGTGGTAATTTTTTTATCCCATTTGGGGCAAATTGGGTATATGCTTCTCGCAAACCAGAGCTTCTCACAACAAGCATGATGGTTTACGGTAGGGAACGTCCCACCTTTGGGGACGAAACGATATCCATTGCCTCTTATTGCTTTCTAAGGTTTTTGTCGTGTCAACATAGAACAACAAGAGTGTTGTGTGATTTTTTGTTATTTTTCGGGGTTCGTTTGGACATTTTTATGCATTAACTGAGTTTTCAATGCGTTTATGTGCATATTTAAAATTTGAACTACATGCACATGCTCCAGTGCATATAAATTGGTTGAAAAATCAAATCCGTGCCCTTGTGTGCATGCTTAGGTCCCATGCAAGAAATGGGAATGAATTTCAAACACCAGGGCACCGTTGATTGCCGGCAAAATATTGAGATGCCTTGTTTTTCAATTCTAATAAATCCAAAATTCGTCTGAAATTCATGAAACTTGGCATGCTATCATGGAGCGGCATCAATATGCCGTGGTAAATTTTTTGTCCCATTTGGGGCAGGTTCAGGTATATGCTTCTCACAAACGAGCTTCTCACAACAAGCATGATGGTTTCGGTAGGGAACATCCCACCTTTGGGGACGAAACGATATCCATTGCCTCTTATTGCTTTCAATTTTTTTTTCTCGTGTCAACATAGAACAACAGGAGTGTTCTGTGAATTTTTGTGATTTTCGGGGTTCGTTTGGACTTTTTTATGCATTAACTGAGTCTTCAATGCATATATGTGCATAATTCAAATTTGAACTACATGCACATGCTCCAGTGCATATAAATTGGTTGAAAATCAAATCCGTGTCCTTGGGTGCATGCTTAGGTCACATGCAAGAAATGGGTCTAGGGCACCGTTGATTGCCGACAAAATGTTGAGTACTTTATTTTAAAATTCTAGTAAATCCAAAACTCGTGTGAATTTCATGAAACTTGGCATTCTATCATGGAACGTAACCCGACATGCTGTGGTATTTTTCGTGTCCATTTTGAGAGAAGGCGCACTGGTTTGAGAAAATAGCTGCCACTTCAGTATCTCAAACGTTTGTATAATTCAAACCATGTGCGTTCTGTTAACCATTCACGTGACGCCACATGTCTTGGTTTTAATGGCTATAGGAGGTGTCGTGCGGACAGCTACTTGACCTTGACTGAACAGGAGGCGTGCGAGCGCCGTCCGGTGCACAGGCTGATCGAGAGTCGTGCTAGCTGTCCTCAAATGTGCAGGTTCACCAGGAAGCGTGCAAGCTGTACGCTGCGCAGGCTCACTGGGAAGCGAGCCCTTTGACTTCCATGGCCACCCGCCTTGCTCGCATCCTCTCCATTAATGGTGCCCAAGCCGCAGTTTAATTCGGTTTTTAAATATAAAACACTCATCGCAAACATTTTAGTTATAACACCCGCATGCAAACTGACAGCTTCCCAAGGAAGCCAAGAGAAAATGTGTCGACCAGGATTTCTGCAGCTCTTGATCACAAACGTTTTGGATAGAATACCCGTATGCAAAGTGAGAGCAGCACATGATTTGTGCATCCCTTCAACGCAAATGGTTGTTTTGGATGACCCATGTGCAACCACGTACAAACAATTTGGTATGATTTGTCAATCCTTGTAACACTGCGATTTGTCAAAATATGGAGCTAAAAATAACTAGCACTTTATAATTTTTGCAACTAAAATTTAGTAATTAAGCATTCATTCTTAATTTATACAAATAGTTCAACTCGACAGCTGAACTGACCAAACATTTCCCCAATTGTTGCCAACCACGTACTGAAATAGCTAGTTCAACTATATATACTAGCTAATTTTAAGTACGTTGTATAGTTCCACCACATCTATAGTCAGATGAAATGAACAAAATAGACCCTAAATACTACTACTACTACTACTACTACTACTACTACTACTACTACTACTACTACTACTACTACTACTACTACTACTACTACTACTACTACTACTAGCGACGGGCCTACTGACGAGCTGGGCAACCGCAATACGGTGCTGCCGTTGTTGCAGCTTCAGCGACGCTCACCTCGAACGCCCTCTGCCGCTCCAGACGACCCCTCTCGAAGCGGTGGTTCTCCTCGTAGATCTCCTGATTCCTCGCCTCTGAGGCGGCGTGTGCCGCGGCCACGGCGGCGGTAAGGCTCTTTGCATGCTGGACGAGGTGCTCCTCCTCCTCCCGCAGGAACTCACTGTAGCACGCAAGGTCGCTGACGCACGTGCGGGCATCCACCTCCGCCTCCCGCATTCGGGCGGCGGTGGCGGAGCGGCTGATGACCCCAGCGATCGACGGTGGGATGGCGGCCACGGTGGCCCACGACGGGGTGGCGGCCACGGCCACCACCTCCTGCCTTCGGGAAGCGGTGGCGAAGCTGGTGATGGCCATAGTGGACGGCAGTGGGGTGGTGGCACGACGGCCACCTCCCGCCTGTGGGCCGCGGCGGTGGAGCGAGCGATGGCCCTGGCTTTCCATGGTGGTGTGCTGGCAACGGCAGCCGGCAACAGCTGCCGACGGGCAGCAGCGGCGGAGCATGTGGTGGGTGTTCCGCGCACACCCAACAGGGATGCCACGCGCACTACACTACACCGGGGACTGCGCCGCCACCACGGTGTAGCCTCCCAAGTGGAGTTGTCCTCTAATGACGGCGGAGTGGCTGAGCGACGACGGCAGACCGGTGCCATTGGCGATTGTGGGAGAAGCAGACGAGATAAGCTACAGTGAGGGAGGGGAAAATGCGACGCAGGACTCGCCGGTCGTGAGGGTTTTTACAGTAGCCGGTAAGCATTGGGATTTTGGGGGATTTCACCGAGTCGGGCGGGAAGCTTGCGCGGGAACTTGCGATGTTGCGCGGGAACGGGCTCATGGATGATTCATTGTCGCCACCGTTTGGCCAAAAGAACGCCCCCGCGCGTGTAAGCCGTCTGCGGCAGCGGGGTGACAAGACGTGCGAGAGGAGGACGAAAGGCCACGTACACATACAGTTAATAAAAAAATGTTTGCGATTTAATTACCTACTATACCACCATCCTTATTTACAAATATGATTTAACTAATAAAATACGAATGCATGTCGCCAAAGATTACATAGTTGGATTTGTATTTGAACATAGTTTCCAATTATATAATTTTTTAACATGCATTAACATTTTGTTGGTTAAATTTGAGGGCAAAGTATGGCACAAAATATAAAGGAGACTATAGACTAGACGGAGGTGGTAGCACACAGCCGCTCTCTACGCAGCAACGCAACTGTCGGCCGGCTTGTAGGCGACCATTTCCTGCGTGTTCAACTACTCTTTGCGTGTGGTTTCTTGCGGTTCAGACGGCCGTGGCACGCTATGCTCGCGTCCCGCCATGCACGCTCTGCTCTCGTGTCCCTCCGGGTGCTCTGTCCTCCTCCCTCCACACGCGCTGCCAGTGTTTGGGGCCGGGGCACAATCACGCGCGTTCGTGTGCAAGCGGTTGCACTGGGCGCGGCGCGACGATGCAGTTACCGCTGCAAAAACTGCCATGCGGACGCCTCGAGAATCCACGCCGCCCGGCCCCCTTTTATTCCTACGGCTATTTACCTTCATCTCTCGTCTCACACAACACAATAAGCACACCCACGAGGACACATACAGAGAGGACATCCAGCGGTTCCAATGGCGCTCCCCATGGCTCCAATGGCGCTCCCAGCGGCCGACGACGACAACGGCGGGCAGTTCACCGCGCATCACGTAGTGGACACCCACGTGAGGGGGAAGGCCCTCTCGGTGGTGTACACGAACGATCCGGTCTCGGTGGAGAGCTCCATCCGAACTATGGAGCAGTTCCTTGCCGAGGACAAGTACCGAGTGGTCGGCTTCAACCTCGAGTACACCATCGGTCGTGCCGGGCACGATCAGAAGTTTGCTATCGCCCAGTTGTGCGTGCCACATGACGTCCTCGTCTACCACTACCACCTTACCACAAGGCCTTGCAAGCGTTTCCCCAGGTTTATCAACAGCTCCGACTACATTTTCGCTACGGTGGACACCACCAACAATCTAAAATCGCTCAAGTTTTCGGACTTGAAATGCCCGAATGTTGTCAACATCCAGCACCACTACAAGGTCTGGGGCAGCAACAAAAACAAACTGAACTCCCTGGTTGACCTTGCCTCTGCCATCATCGACCCCTACTACGCGAAGATGAAGGAAGAGAGCAATAAGGACAAGAACACTTGGCACAGTGCGTGGCATGAGAGACTGGATGAACAACATGTCAAGTACGCGGGCATGGACGCGTACACAAGCTACGAGATGCACAGGCAGATCGTTGACATGAGGAACTGTCTTCTTCCTGACCCAGACGAGGGATCGAGCCACATAGCAATGGCGGGAGCGTCACAAGAAGTAGATGACTAGACGATCGTTTCTCCTACTTTAGAATGCATGCAATTGTTTATTGAGGTGTGTGCGAATGATCTGTCTAGTCACTTATGTAATTGGATGTTTATTTCAATTATATATATATATATATACACACACATGTTATTCTACTACAGACAGAGCAATTCACACGGCTTATTAGCAGCAATCTTCTGTGTTATTATTGGTCTTCGCACACATTTCTGATTACGGACCTGTTTACCGCGTATCACACACATATTGTTCAGTTGAACTGTTTCCATTGTGTTACCTATTTACACACAGTTCATCCCAATGAAACGTATGCTGTATATCGCACATGCCTTCATCTGACTGCCTGTTTCTATTGTTCCTCCTCATCCCAAACAGTTAATTGAGCTGAACCGTATGCCCTGCATCGCACACACAACTAAATTATGAATCGTGTTTGATGCATCCGTCATCGCAAACGTTTTGCACCTTTTTTGACGGTTTTTTTACACCACCGTTTGCGATTATGGCATCGTACACAGTTTGGTCGAAGGGTCTCTGATCGTAGTGTCGCGTTTGGACCTGCAGTAGTGCAGTTCCAGTGATTCCTACACCAATTAGTGAGGAAGCTAATGATGATGATCATGAAACTTCAGATCAAGTTACTACTAAACCTCGTACGTCAACCAGAGTATGATCCGCACCAGAGTGGTATGGTAATCCTGTTCTGGAGGTCATGTTACTTGACAATGACTAACCTACGAACTATGAGGAAGCGATGATGAGCCCAGATTCCGCGAAATGGCTTGAGGCCATGAAATCTGAGATGGGATCCATGTATGAGAACAAAGTGTGGACTTTGGTTGACTTGCCTGATGATCGGCAAGCCATAGAGAATAAACAAATATTCAAGAAGAAGATTAACGCTGACGGTAATGTTATTGTCTACAAAGCTCGACTTGTTGCAAAAGGTTTTCGACAAGTTCAAGGATTTGACTATGATGAGACCTTCTCACCCGTATCGATGCTTAAGTCTGTCCGAATCATGTTAGCAATTGCCGCATTTTATGATTATGAAATTTGGCAAATGGATGTCAAAACTGCATTCCTTAATGGATATCTAAAGAAGAGTTGTATATGATGCAACCAGAAGGTTTTGTCGATCCTAAAGGTGCTAACAAAGTGTGCAAGCTCCAGCGATCCATTTATGGACTGGTGCAAGCCTATCGGAGTTGGAATATACACTTTGATAGTGTGATCAAAGCATATGGTTTTATACAGACTTTTGGAGAAGCCTGTATTTACAAGAAAGTGAGTGGGATCTCTGTAGCATTTCTAATATTATATGTGGATGACATATTGTTGTTTGGAAATAATACAAAATTTCTGGATAGCATAAAAGGATACTTGAATAAGAATTTTTCAATGAAAGATCTCCGTGAAGCTGCTTATATATTGGGCATCAAGATCTATAGAGATAGATCAAGATGCTTGATTGGACTTTCACAAAGCACATACCTTGATAAAGTTTTGAAGAAGTTCAATATGGATCGGTCAAAGAAAGGGTTCTTGCCTGTGTTACAATGTATGAAGTTGAGTCAGACTCAATGCCAGACCACTGCAGAAGATAGAGAGAAAATGAATGTCATTCCCTATGCCTCAGCCATAGGTTCTATCATGTATGCAATGCTGTGTACCAGACCTGATGTGTGCCTTGCTATTAGTTTGGCAGAGAGGAATAAAAGTAATCCAGGAGTGGATCACTGGACATCGGTCAAGAACATCCTGAAATACCTGAAAAGGACTAAGGATATGTTTCTCTTTTATGGAGGTGACAAAGAGCTCGTCATAAATGGTTACGTCGATGCAAGCTTTGACACTGATCCGGATGACTCTAAGTCACAAACCGGATACGTATCTATATTGAATGGTGGAGCTGTCAGTTGGTGTAGTTCCAAGCATGGAGGAGTCTGGATGAAGGAGTTCATATCCGATCTAGGTGAAATACCTAGTGCATCGGGTCCAATGAAAATCTTTTGTGACAATACTGGAGCAATTGCCTTGGCGAAGGAATCCAAATTTCACAAGACAACCAAACACATCAAGAGACGCTTCAATTCCATCCATGATCAAGTCAAGGAGGGATACATAGAGATTTGCAAAATACATACGGATTTGAATGTTGCAGACCCGTTGACTAAGCCTCTCTCACGAGCAAAACATGATCAGCACCAAGACTCCATGGGTGTTAGAATCATTACTATGTAATCTAGATTATTGACTCTAGTGCAAGTGGGAGACTGGAGGAAATATGCCCTAGAGGCAATAATAAAGTTGTTATTTATATTTCCTTATATCATGATAAATTTTTATTATTCATGCTAGAATTGTATTAACCTGAAACTTAGTACATGTGTGAATACATAGACAAGTAGAGTGTCCCTAGTATGCCTCTTCTTGACTAGCTTGTTAATCAAAGATGGTTAAGTTTCCAAACCATAGACATGTGTTGTCTTTTTATGAATGGGATCACATCATCAGGGAATGATGTGATGGACAAGACCCATTCGTTAGCTTAGCGTAAATGTTCGCTTAGTTTTATTGCTATTGCTTTCTTCATGACTTATACATGTTCCTCTGACTATGAGATTTTGCAACCCCCGAATACCAGAGGAATACCTTGTGTGCTATCAAACGTCACAGGCAACTGGGTGATAATAAAGATGCTCTACAGGTGTCTCCGATGGTGTTTGTTGAGCTGGCATAGATCAAAATTTGGATTTGTCACTCCGAGTGTCGGAGAGGTATCCCTGGGCCCTCTCGGTAATGCACATCACTATAAGCCTTGCAAGCAATGTGAATAATGAGTTAGTTACGGGATGATGCATTACGGAATGAGTAAAGAGACTTGCCAGTAACGAGATTGAACTAGGTATGAGGATACTGATGATCGAATCTCGCGCAAGTAACATACCGATGACAAAGGGAACAACGTATGTTGTTATGCGGTTTGACCAATAAAGATCTTTGTAGAATATGTAGGAGGCAATATGAGCATCTAGGTTCCGTTATTGGTTATTGACCATAGATGTGTCTCGGTCATGTCTACATAGTTCTTGAACCCGTAGGGTCCGCACGCTTAACGTTTGACGATGATTTGTATTATGAGTTATGTGATTTGATGATCGAAGTTTGTTCGGAGTCCCGGATGAGATCACGGACATGATGAGGACTCTCGAAATGGTCGAGAGGTAAAGATCGATATATTGGAAGGTTATATTCGGACACTGAAATGGTTCCGAAGTGTTTCGGGTATTTTCCGGAGTACGGGGAGGTTACCAAAAACCCCCGGGAGAGTAACAGGCCTTAATGGGCTTTATGGGAAAGGAGAGAAGAGCCTCAAGGGGTGGCTGCGCCACCCCCCCCCCAATGGTTGGTCCGAATCGGACTAGGAGGGATCGGCACCCCTCTCTTTCCTTCTCCCCTCTGCCCCCATCCCTCCTTCTCTGTGACGCCCCCGATTCAATCATACACTAGTCATACACGCAAACATGTACGATCAAGATCAGGGAGTCATGGGAAGATATCACAAAACAACTCTAAAAAAAGTCATACAAGCATCATAATACAAGCCAGGGGCCTCGAGGGCTCGCATACAAGTGCTCGATCATAGACGAGTCAACGGAAGCAACAATATCTGAGTACAGACATAAGTTAAACAAGTTGCCATAAGATGGTAAGCACAAACTGGGATACAGATCGAAAGAGGCGCAAGCCTCCTGCCTGGGATCCTCCTAAACTACTCCTGGTCATCGTCAACGACCTGCACGTAGTCGTAGGCACCTCCAGTGTAGTATGGGTCATCATCGACGGTGGTGTCTGGCTCCTGGGCTCCAACAGCTGGTTGCGAGGTCCAAGAAGAAGAGGAAAATGGGGAAAAGAGGGAGCAAAGCAAACATGAGTACTCGTACAAAGTACTCGCAAGCAAGGATCTACACTACATATGCATGGGTATCTATGTATGAAGGAAATATGCCCTAGAGGCAATAATAAAGTTATTATTTATTTCCTTATATCATGATAAATGTTTATTATTCATGCTAGAATTGTATTAACCGGAAACATAATACATGTGTGAATATATAGACAAACAGTATGTCACTAGTATGCCTCTACTTGACTAGCTTGTTAATCAAAGATGGTTATGTTTCCTAACCATGAACAAGGAGTTGTTATTTGATTAACAAGGTCACATCATTAGTTGAATGATCTGATTGACATGACCCATTCCGTTAGCTTAGCACACGATCGTTTAGTATGTTGCTATTGCTTCCTTCATGACTTATACATGTTCCTATGACTATGAGATTATGCAACTCCGTTTACGGAGGAACACTTTGGTACTACCAAGCGCCTGGCGAATCTGGGTGATTATAAAGGAGTACTACAGGTGTCTCCAAAGGCAGATGTTGGGTTGGCGTATTTCGAGATTAGGATTTGTCACTCCGAATGTCGGAGAGGTATCTCTGGGCCCTCTCGGTAATGCACATCACTTAAGCCTTGCAAGCATTGCAACTAATGAGTTAGTTGCGGGATGATGTATTACAGAACGAGTAAAGAGACTTGCCGGTGACGAGATTGAACTAGGTATTGGATACCGACGATCGAATCTCGGGCAAGTAACATACCGATGACAAAGGGAACAAAGTATGTTGTTATGCGGTTTGACCGATAAAGATCTTCGTAGAATATGTAGGAGCCAATATGGGCATCCAGGTTCCGCTATTGGTTATTGACCAAGAATAGTTCTAGGTCATGTCTACATAGTTCTCGAACCCGTAGGGTCCGCACGCTTAAGGTTTCGATGACAGTTTTATTATGAGTTTATGAGTTTTGATGTACCGAAGGAGTTCGGAGTCCCGGATGAGATCGGGGACATGACGAGGAGTCTCGAAATGGTCGAGACGTAAAGATCGATATATTGGACGACTATATTCGGAGTTCGGAAAGGTTCCGAGTGATTCGGGTATTTTTGATCTGGGAGAGTTACGGGAATTCGTATTGGGCCTTAATGGGCCATACGGGAAAGGAGAAAAAGGGCCAAAAGGGTGGCCGCCGCCCTCCCCTTGGACTAGTCCGAATTGGACTAGGGAGGGGGGGCGCCCCCTTCCTTCCTTCTCCTTTTCCCTTCCCTTTCCTTCTCTCCTACTCCTAATACATGGAAGGGTTCCTAGTTGGACTAGGAAAAGGGGAATCCTACTCCCGGTGGGAGTAGGACTCCCCATGGCGCGCCATAGTAGAGGGCCGGCCTCCTCCTCCCTCCCTCCTTTATATACGGGGGCAGGGGCACCCCATGGACACACAAGTTGATCTTCGTGATCGTTCCTTAGCCGTGTGCGGTGCCCCCCTCCACCATATTCCACCTCGGTCATATTGTAGCGGTGCTTAGGCGAAGCCTGCGACGGTAGAACATCAAGATTGTCACCACGCCGTCGTCTTGTGGAACTCCTCCCGACGCTTTGCTGGATCGGAGCCCGGGATCGTCATCGAGCTGAACGTGTGCCAAGAACTCGGAGGTGCCGAGTAACGGTGCTTGGATCGGTCGGATCATGAAGACGCGTCGACTACATCAACAGCGTTGATATAACGCTTCGCTTTCGGTCTCACGAGGGTGCGTGGACGGACACTCTCCCCTCTCGTTGCTGTGCCATCACCATGGTCTTGCGTGTTCGTAGGAAATTTTTGAAATTACTACGTTACCCAACAATGTAAAGGGGCAATATCGATGGACTGAACTGCAGAATGCCAGAATAAGAGGGGAATAGCTAGTCCTGTCGAAGACTATGCTTCTGGCAGCCTCCATCTTGCAGCATGTAGAAGAGAGTAGATGGTATGTTCACCAAGTATCATCGCATAGCATAATCCTACCCGGCGATCCTCCCCTCGTCGCCCTATGTGAGAGCGATCACTGGGTTATATCTGGCACTTGGAAGGGTGTGTTTTATTAAGTATTCGGTTCTAGTTATCATAATGTTAAGGAACAACTCCGGGTCGTCCTTTTACTGAGGATCACGACTATTCGAATAGATAAACTTCCCTGCAGGGGTGCACCACATTACCCAACACGCTCGATCCCTCTGGCCGGACATAGTTTCCTGGGTCATGCCCGGCCTCGGAAGATCAACACGTCGCAACCCTACCTAGGCACAACAGAGAGCACACTGGTCTAAATCCTATGAGCGCAGGGTCTAGGCCCATCTCCCATTGCACACCTGCATGTTGCGAACGCGGCCAGTGAGCAGACCTAACCTCCCTTATACAAGAGCAGGCTTTCCAGTCCAACAGCACGCCGCTCGATCGGCGACGTCAAGAAGGCTTGGTGATACCACGGCGTCGAAAGTGCCCGTGAATCGTTCCGCGTAGTTGGTTAGTGCGTATAGGCCAGTTGCCAGACTCAGATCAAATACCAAGATCTCATTAAGCATGTTAATTGATGTAACCGTGCACGCCGACGAGGGACAGGCCCACCTCTCTCCTAGGTAGTCTCAACCTGCCCTATCGCTCCGTCACAAAGTAATAGTCAGGGGCCGTCGGGAACCCAGGCCCACCACTACCGGGATGGAACCACGTGTCGTTTCAGCCCCCACATCGGAATTACCTGCGGGTACTCTACAAGCCGACCCAACTTTAGTCACCACAATGTATCATGTATAATAGTGTAGTATGTATATACCCGTGATCACCTCCCGAAGTGACCACGGCCCGATAATATAGCAAAGCAGACGGACAAGAATGTAGGGCCACTGATGGAATACTAGTATCCTATACTAAGCATTAGGATAACAGGTAAAGGTATCAACAAGTGTAGCAACAAAGACAGGCTATGCAATAGAATAGGTGCTATCGAATCAACAACAGTGGCAAACCTAATGCAAGAATAAGAGAGAAAAGAGTGGGCGATATCTGGTTGATCAAAGGGGGGGCTTGCCTGGTTCCCCTGGCAAGGAGAGGTCGTCGTCGATGTAGTCGATCACGGGGGTATCGGCAATGGTCTCGGTGTCTACCGAAAAGAAGTAACGGAGGGGGAACACAATAAATAACAGATCAATCAAAGCATCACAAAGCATAATAGGGCAGTACATGGTGCTAGGTGTGCCCTAACGCGGCACTAGGTGATACCAAAAAAGGGGGGAAACATCCGGGAAAGTATCCCCGGTGTTTCGCGTTTTCGGATAGATGAACCGGAGGGGGAAAGTTGCGTGTTCACTATGCTAGGAATATGTCGTGGATGAACAGGCTACGTATCTGGATTCGTCTCGTCGTTCTGAGTAACTTTCATGTACAAAGTATTTTCATCCGAGTTACGGTTTATTTTTGATGATTTATCAAAGTTTTATGCATTATTCAAATTTATTTAATTATTTAAATTGAACATTATCCAGAACAGTGAAAGGTGATGTCAGCATGACATCACCATGACGTCAGCAGGTCAAACCCAGCTGACCAGAGTCAAACATGGCCCTTGGGTCTAGTGGGACCCACCTATCATTGAGATAGTGGTGAAATAGGATTTGTTTTAGATTAATTAGAATTAATTAAGTGTGGGCCCCATTAGTCAGTGACAAATTAGTGTTTTAATTAACTAATTAGGTTAATTAATTAATATTTTTTTTTGCAGTTTTTTAATCATTCCAGGAGCGTGGGCCCCGCGTGTCAGTGGCTCATGGCCTTAGCGGGCGCGGGCGCGATGGTGCGATTCTGGCAAGACCTGCAGGCAGGCCGAGCCCGACCGGGAGGCAAGGCGAGGCCACCAGGCACGGTGGCGTTTGGCGGCGTGGCGGCGGCGG
Source organism: Aegilops longissima (assembly GCA_021605205.1). Taxonomy (NCBI): domain Eukaryota; kingdom Viridiplantae; phylum Streptophyta; class Magnoliopsida; order Poales; family Poaceae; genus Aegilops; species Aegilops longissima. Next base: position 244,059,296 of record CM038680.1, on the reverse strand, counting down.
CGGGCGAACCCGGCGGCGCCACATGGGGAAGTGGAAGCGACGGCGGTGGCGGCGGCGCGCATGGCGGCGTCGCGGGAGCAGCAGAATAGGGCGGCGGGAGGTAGGCTGCAGGTGCACGGGCGCGCAGGCAGGCGCGACAAAGGGCGGTCCAGGGCGTGCGAGAGCACGACGGGGGACGCGCGCGGATGCAGGTGGTCTCGGGCGCCAGCGGCAGATGCTGCGGCATGTAAGCGGCATCGGAGCGCCAGAGCGGGGCAGCATGGGGCGCGCTGGGTTGCGGCCGGACGAGGAGGGCATGGCCCGGGTGGCGCGGCCATAGCCGGATGGACGCGCGGGCATGTCACGCATGCGGTGGGGCAACGGAGGGAGGACGAGGACGGCGCCGTGACGTTCTAGACAGGGAGAGGAAGAGGGGAGGCAGAGGGGACGGGGCAGTGGTGCTCGAGGTGGGGGACGGGGACGACGCGACGCAAGGGAGGCAGTCCGGCGAGGTGGTAGTGCCCTGGCGCCGGCGAGGTCCAGCGAGGGGCGCCGGCGTGGTGGCGACGGGAATAGGCGGTGGCGAGGCGCGATTCGGTCCCTCGATCCCGATCTGGATCGGGGAGGGGAGAGAGACGTGGGGGGAGTGGGGCGGTTGGGTTAGGGTTTCAAGGTGGAGTGGGGGGTTATGGGGAGTGGGGTGGGCTGGACGGTTTGGGGCCGGCCTGGTTAGCAGCGGGGCCGACTGGCCCAATGGGGGGGGGTTCTCTTTTTCATTTTTTTGTTAGTTTTGTTTTCTGTTTTTGTTCTTTCCCTTTTTCTTTATTTTCTTTTCTGTTTTCTCACATTTCCTAAACATTATAGTTTTGGAAAAAATACATAGGTTGCACCTAATTTACTAAACTTAATTATGTCACATTCCGAACATTTTTGTTTTGATATTTGAAAACTTTTATTGTTTGTCAAAAATTAAAATTTGATTTTGAAACGTTTTGATCTAATGCGAGGTTTAGCAACAGTAACAAAGGTGACGTGGCATCATTACCGTAGGTTTACTGTAGCATAAGTATCCGGGCGTCATAATTCTCCTCCACTACAAGAAATCTCGTCCTGAGATTTAAGAGGGGGAGTAAGGGGGAAATGTCTGGTTATGAAATTATAACGAATCTTCTCGGTCTCCGTTGCTTTTATCGAAGAGGTCGATCCATTACGTTGATTTCTTCCTCTTCTTCAGGTCATCATGATGAAGTCGGCATCCTTTCTTCGGGAACTCCATCTTACTTATGAAAGAATGAAGGGTGGGTTATCCAGAAGAACAGACCTCTGCAAGGTTGACTATATGGTCGATAATATCGGGGAAGGTGGCGGAAAGTAACTCTCGAATTGAAACTTAAGAAAATATCGAGAGCAAAGTAAGGAGGTGTCATGGGAAGTTTCAAGCAGGTAGGCAATCGTTCGTTTCCTGAAACAAAGTGTGAAAGGGGTCCAGAGCAACGAGAATAAGTATTGCGTCTGATAACAGAATAGATCACTAGGAAGGTGACCCTGTAGCGACCCGACCTCAGACGGTCAAGCCTCTGTGTATCTGTGCCATCCTCGGATCAAGTATCTTGGCACACACAAGACATCAATGTATATATCAAAGTGCAATCACATGTATAAATAACGTAAAATGATATATACCTCATAATACTCAGCGGAAACAATCAAACGGGTGTGGAGTCCCATCAACGCCATCGGCAGGTTGAGTGTAGACCGTAACCTGTATCGTAACTCTTACTCGTCGAGGAAATATCGCAACATGATACGTTGCAGCCGTGTAGGTCAATTACATTGAATGTACCGCAAGATCACAATAAGAGAAAGCAGATGATAAACTATACTATATGCGGTATGGCTTTGTGGCTCAGATCTGAGTTTTGTTTGCGTAAAAGCTGGTTTTATTATCCCTACACCAAAGGAATAAATGAAGTCTGTACTATGGAGTTTTCTATCATGACATGGTTCCGCCAACCGATGTCCCATAGCCCAAAATCATCATAAGTTGCCCAAAATTAAGTTATCAATCCGGTGTTGAGAGTTCGAGATAGATCCAAATCCAGATGCTCAAATTGTCCGTGAATCGGGACACGGCTAATCGATTAGGTTTAAACCCTCTGCAGAGGTTTGTACACTTTACCCACAAGATTCGATCCCTCTTTATTACGTTCTCGCACTTCGAGTGTTTGAGAACAAGATGACCAAACATGGTCTTCCAAAGAGTTCCTCGACCACCGTCCGTACTCATCCCATCCTACCGTAGTTCTACATCTGCTAGTACCATCCCAGCCGAGTCACAACTAAGGTCAACCAAGCGAGCCCATAATGACTTGCGGTTGCAGGTAAGCTTCCGGGCGTGAAGTATTCTTCCGTCTCTTTGAGTCTGGGTGAAGCTTTCCGCAAGATGTCATGGCGCTTCTCCATGCATCCCGGCCAACCACTGGTTTCTCCAGGGTGCCCGTCAACCGTCCTTCACCCAGTAGTGTGTATTGAAATTCTTGTCTTGAGTCTTGAAGTCTTGAGGCCTTGAAATTTGCAGTCCTTGCAGATGCCATCATGGAGTTGTCGTCATTGACGTAGAGTCCTCCTTCTTCACACCACTCTCGAGCACTCATACCAACCCCGTCTACTATAGCGTAGCATAAAACAAAATAACGTCCCGGGCTTGGTAACAGGGTGATGGGTGCTTACCTCATGCATACTACTCAACTTCAAGAATCAATAACACTCTTTGGGGGGTTGCAAAGATGCCACTAAGTGCAATAAAACATAGGTATGAAAGCATGGTCAAAGTGAACTTGCCTTGTTGACGATCTTTGAAAACTAGGGACTCGTGGTAGCAAACTTCGCACTCCGGAAATTCTACCGAGGCAAACAATAACCATAATAAGCACATAGCATATGATCACTTAACATAGCAACAAAATAACATAATACATCAAAACAAACGAATCAAAACCCAAAAGAAAACTCGAAGAAATCCAACTCAAAGTTTTCCTACATCAAGCAACAACAAAAAAAAAATAGTTTTACATAACAAAATTTTTCTCAACATAACCTAAACATGGGTTTATGTTACCTAATGAAAAGAATGCATTAAGTAACTAGGAGAAAAAGAATCAATTTGAAAGCTATAGTAAAACTCCTATTAGGCTTAATCCAATTTATATTAAGAAAATAAAATAAAAGTTTTATTTAATATAAATAAAAGTTCATCCTATAAAGTGACAGAAACTAACCTAGAATAATCAATCACATGTGAAAAATAAATTTTTTACTAATTAAAATAATAGGAAAACAGTAGCTAGTTAATTAATTAGGATTAACAAGAATCTGCTAGAAACTAATTTTTTATTAATCCTAAAATACCCAAATTAATTCCTATGGTTTGGCAATGTCAAAATAAAGTTGGGACAAAAGAATCATCCAAAATAATTTTTCTAACTCATGTTATAACAGATTTACTATTCTGACTAAAACTAAAATAAAGCAATTTTAGTTAATTTTAACATAGCTAAATATATTTTCTACAGAAGCTATAGAAAATTTGCAAACCAACAAAAAAAGAATCACCTAAAAATATTAAACAGAATAAAAGATATGAATTTTTCAAAACAGGAACTATTCTGTTAAAACAGAAAACGAAAATAAATGAAAAAGGGCCTAATGGGCCTAACCTACGCACTGAGCGTAATATAAACTAAACGGGCCCTAGGGTTAAACTAGTCGGGCCGGCTAAATAAAAAAAACCCTAGCTAAAAACTAAACCGGACTAACTAAACCGGACCGAACCGGTTTTATATAAAAACATACCCCTTGGGGGATCTAATCTCGACCGTATACTCTAGATCGAACGGACGAGGAGGGAGAGAGAGCTCACCGTGGGGAAGGTCGACGGCGAGCGGCTCGGACGTCGGCGGCGGCGGCGCTCCGATCGTCGGCGGGCTCCGGCGAGGGCACGGGCGGACGCGGCGTTCGACGGCGAGCCCAACGGTGGTCGAGGTGGCGTCCGAGGTGGAAGGAGACGGACAGCGGCGAGGTCGAGGCGGCGGTGGCGTTCAAGGCGTCGGCGGTGGTGGCGCTCGGTGGGTTTTGGGGTGGGTGAGGGCACGGGAGGTGTGGTCGAGCGAGGGAGTCGGGAGGTGGTCTCGGCGAGCTCGGGGTGGTCGGGGTGGGTCGGGCGGCAGCAATGGGTGGCGGCGGCCTCGGGCTCCGGCGAGGCCTTGCGGGGAGAGGGAGAGGTCCGGCGAGGGGGAAATGGGGTGAGGGGGAGGGCTTTTATAGGGCGGGGGGCGTCGGCGGGCGCGGGAAGCGAATCGGGGGAGGATCGGGGGAGATCCCGGGATCGCGAGGTTCTGGTGAGGCGGCGTGGGCGGGTGGCGTCTGCGAGGTCGAAGACGGTGGGGCCCACTGTCGATGAGAGGGAGAGGGGGACGGGTCGGGCGACCGGTCCGAAGGGTTTCAGGCGAGGAGGGCTCGGTGGGCTGCTGGGCTGGCCTGGTGAGCCTTTGGTGGCGCTCAGTGGGCTCGGTCATTTGGGCCGCCTCAGCTGGCAGGGCAGTGCTTTGGTGGCGCTGAGGGGTTTTCTATTTTTTTAAATTTATTTTTTAATAAAACAAAACAGAGATAAAACATAAACTATAAATATTTTATATAGGACATATATATACCAAAATGATCAGGGGAATATTCCCTATCATTTGAACATTTTTCCAAAGGCAAAATCCAAACTTTATAAAAATCCATTTTTTTCAAATTCAAATAAAATTCAGATTTGAATCCAAAACTTTTGGCAATGTTTTCCTCTGATATTTTTTTGGAGTGTCATGTTTACTCCTCTCATACTTTTGATCAAGTATTTATCAGGTATAGTTTTTGATATGATTCCCACTTGCCAAAGTTTGAATTCAAATTCCAAAACTCAAATTTGAAAGAGGGTTTCAAGGCACTTTCAAATGACTTTCAATTTGATATTTTTTTTTAACTTCCAACTCATATTTCATATAATTGAAGAAGTCATTTTATCTTCCCTCATGAAAATCATTGAGTTGCATAAAGCTTTGAATTTGAAGTATTGCCAAATGAAATTTAAATCTTTTCCAAAACCCTATTCATTTCAAAATGGAAGAAGTCATGTCATCTTCACTCTAGGGTTTGGTGTTGGAATGAATTTGAATTCATTGGGATCCAAAAAAAGGGGAAAGTTTTGGGAAAGTCATTTCATTCCCTCTCATTCAACTTTCAAAAGTTTCAAATTCCACTCAATTTCACTCAATCAGTCAAACAAACAATCAGACAACAAGCATAGTTATTTATTTAATATAACATTCCAAAATTTAGAATTTTGGGATGTTACAAACCTACCACACTTAAAATGAATCTCGTCCTCGAGATTGAAGAAACTAACAAGAAAAGGTTAGGGGTTGGGGGTCTTCTAGCAAAAGTTCTGGTCAGAAAGGTCAGGGGTGCTACCACACTCAAAACAAGGTTACAGTTCCAATAAACTCAGATACTTCCTCTGGAGTGCCGACAATGTATGTATCTTCACATATCTTACAATAGCTCCTTCATTAACGCTCTTCTGTCAGAAGCATAGAGTTTTCCTTGAAATCTTGGGTCGGTTCTTCAAAGTTGTGGTTCGTCCGAGACTGGATCTTCTTAGTTGATAGGTCTGTGTCCATTCTAGACAACCATCGAAATACTCATGGTGGTCTACAATTTATGGTTTCTCCTGCAGAAAACGGGTCTGGGTTGAACCTTACCGTATAACCTACGATTGGCAACGGTTGCCTGTAAAGGGGTTCCATCGTCCTACCATTCTATGGTTTTATGGCTTATCGCGTTGACACTCTTCTAAGGTTTTCAAAGCTCTCTGATTTTCCATCAACATATGATAGTTCATGATAGAAGTCTTCGGTATGGGGGCCAATCCATCCCGTACTTGAATCATTACCACATACGTAAACAGTGAATCACGCATTCTAACACTTGGGCATACTCACAAGCATTGCAGAATTTCTCTTGTTCTCGAGCGGGTTCGAGTAATTCCATGGTTTCATAAGCCAAACAAAACATCTATCGTTACTTCACCACTCTCGGTTTTTATGCACCCTCCTACGTAAGCGTATGCTGATTGGATCACTGATTCTTCCACGTTTATTCCTTTATCAAGGTTACATCTGTTCCTTTTCAAAATCCTGGGCCTGTGGGTTATGGCCCACGTCAACACTAGTGCAGCTTTAACTCCTCCTTGGGGTAACTCTCTTGTTCCATATTACACCTACTTTAAATCCAGTAGTACTCTGTTTCTTCATACCATCATATCAAAAGCACAACTCCAACTTATTTTGTCCGACTTCCTTCTATGGACCGTCATGAATAACACATTTCTTTCTTCATTGATCTTGTGGCTTTACGGAGTACTACGACACCAAAGAGAAATGCACCAGTTTATCCATAAATCTCTTTATTATCATCTCAATATTTTATTACATCCTTAACCATTTTTCGTGCATCCAAATTCCAAAAAGTTTATTACAAATGCTGCCACCCACATGGTTCGGTATGGTCGACATTACTTCCAACTTTATTCATTTTTTCCTCCTTGAGGATTCTTGATCCTTTGGAATTGTGCGACATGTGCCTTGAATTTTTCAATCTTCGTTTCATCGTGGTGGCCTTGAGCTTCACCTCCATCATCTCTGTATGCACTTCGCTTAGGTATTCACGAGTATAACGGAGTCTTGCTTCAAGTATTTCTCGATCGGCGATGGCTTCCATGGCTGCTTCACGAACAGCATCGAAGAAAGTTGCTTGTGGCACACGTGAAATGAAAAGTACTGCCCCATCATCTTTGGGCAAACTCCTTTCAAATGGTGGAGGTGTACCTCCACATACCAAAGTTCCACTCCCTTTTGCATGAAGGGTAGCCTTTGTAGACTGCATCTCCTTCAAGGTGAATATGCTTCATCATGTCCTTCAGATCTTGGGTAATCATGATCACTTGTCGTGGTCATGATCGTTTCAGACCTTTAAGGAAAGACTCGTAAAGGGTCGTCATCTGCAGTTTGTGAAACAGAAATGATGCTCAGAATTAAGGTACTTATCTCCTGGGGCACACATTCATATCATCCAAACTGAACTTCAAACTCAATTTCCAATTTCCTGTTTATGCATCACAACTCACCTTCTTCCATGTTCATCAAGAATATTAATTTCCAAGATAAAATATGACAACTCCTTAAAGCTTTTCAGTATGTGACATTACAACTTTATTGAGTCATGAACTATTACAATCTCAGAGTAATCTATTACATAACTCAACTCATTGAGCTCATGAAAATGAAATTGCTTTCTACTACTCTTATTATCCATATCAAAATTCCAACTACTCAACTCCAGCTTTCATCTTGTCGGGACATTTAATAGCATAATGTCCTGCCTCCTTGCAGCGAAAACAATTGACTTCCGACATGTCTCGGGGCTTCTTTGTGATTATGCGGGCTCCTTGGATTCTTGGCTTCTTTTCTGGACATTTACTAGCGTAATGACCTAAATCCTTGCACTGTAACAAGTGATATGACTTAGGTCCTTCTCTGCAAAAATTGCGTTGTTCTCGGGTTGCCTTCTTTTCTCTTCTGGATTTCTCTGTAGTGATCGAGTTTCTATCTCCGGGGTCAAACTTCACTTCTGCTGTCGGAAATATCCAGATACTCTTTTCTTTCCTTGGTGCAATACTGTGAAAAATGTCCTTCTTCTCCACATGAATAGCAGGCATTGGAGTAAAATCTGTTGAGGCCCTTTCCATCAGGGTCTTCAACCCATTCCCTCATCACAGGTTCTTCTAGACCTTCCTTGAGGGCTTCCTTCATTCCATCTTCACGCTTCGAATAGTTTGTTGCACCGTGGAGTAAATGTGACACTGCACAGGTAGTGGGTGGTTCCTTCACACAGGAAGCAAGTCACCTGACTAGTTGGGCATTCCTCAGCTGGGTGTTTCTCCTCACAATGAGGGCATCCATCTTTGTGTTCCTCCTGGGTGTGTCCTATTTCTCCGCAAATCTTGCGAGCACAAGGTTTCTTCTTGGGTTATCATAGTGCTTCCGGATGAGGCGTGATCTCAACAGGTCTTCTTGAATTCTTCCCAAGTCTTTGTTCCATTCCATCCTGTATAGCTTGATGCATCTGCCACCATGTTGCAGCACTTCCTTCAAAGTACTGAAGAGCGTAAGATACTTCATTCTTCCTTGAAACCAAATTGCTTCCGAAGTGATTCTCCATGTTCGAATCCATAGCTCGCCTCCGGCTGAGTCTTGATCCGAGAGAATATCAGGCCAACTTCGTTCATCATCTATGGGGTCCAAAAGTTTTGGGATGAGATATGAGAGAGGTGGGGAGGGATATACACACAATACAAACAATAGTTTTTGAAGAAACAAGTTTTACTTTGTGGCTGTCGGAAAACATCAAACAAATGACAGCTCACAAATCGTCGTATCTAACGTAAGTATATATAACAGGGGTTTGGTCTTCTAAAGGTCAAATAATTCTTCAGATTCTTCAAATTCTTCAAGTCTTCGGAGTCTTCAATTGTTGCAGCTTCAACTCTTCTAATGCATGGTCAAATCCTCTTTACTCTGAAGAGGCCATCAGTTATCCGATATCTTGTCCTTCTTGGAGCGGCTTCAGTTTGATTCTTCATGTGATCAAAAGGGAAAAGGGTATATTCTAACTATTTGAGGTGAGAGTGTCTATTTGATAAAATCAGAAGAGATGAGAGGTAAGAGTCTTTTTGAAAATAAAGTTTTAGAGATTTTCGGTCCTAGGGGCTTTCCGGTTTCTAGGGTCACGTCCTACAGTCAACATGTGCTCTGATACCATTTCAGAGCGACCCGACCTCGAGACGGTCAAGCCTCGTATCTGTGCCATCCACGGATCGGTATCTTTGCACACAGTACATCAATGTATATATCAAAGTGCAATCACATGTATAAATAACGTAAAATGATATATACCTCATAATACTCAGTGAAACAATCAAGCGGGTGTGGAGTCCCATCAACGCCATCGGCAGGTTGAGTGTAGACCGTAACCTGATCGTAACTCTTACTCGTCGAGAAATATCTGCAACATGATACGTTGCAGCCGTGTAGGTCATTACATTGAATGTACCGGCAAGATCACAATAAGAGAAAGCAGATGATAAACTATACTATATGCAGTATGGCTTTGTGGCTCAGATATCGAGTTACATTTGCGTAAAAGCTGGTTTTATTATCCCTACACCAAAGGAATAAATGAAGTCTGTACTATGGAGTTTTCTATCATGACATGGTTCCGCCAACCGATGTCCCATAGCCCAAAATCATCATAAGTTGCCAAAATTAAGTTATCAATCCGGTGTTGAGAGTTCCGAGATAGATCCAAATCCGGATGCTCAAATTGTCCGTGAATCGGGACACGGCTAATCGATTAGGTTTAAACCCTCTGCAGAGGTTTGTACACTTTACCCACAAGATTCGATCCCTCTTTTATTACGTTATCGCACTTCAGAGTGTTTGAGACCAAGATGACCGAAACATGGTCTTCCAAAGAGTTCCTCGACCACCGTCGGTACTCATCCCATCCTACCATAGTTCTACATCTGCTAGTACCGCCCCAGCCAGAGTCACAACTAAGGTCAACCAAGCGAGCCCATAATGACTTGCGGTTGCAGGTAAGCTTCCGGCGTGAAGTATTCTTCCGTCTCTTTGAGTCTGGGTGAAGCTTTCCGCAAGATGTCATGGCGCTTCTCCATGCATCCGGCCAACCTTTGGTTTCTCCAGGTGCCCGTCAACAAATCCTTCACCCGATGAGTGTGTATTGAAATTCTTGTCTTGAGTCTTGAAGTCTTGAGGCCTTGAAATTTGCAGTCCTTGCAGATGCCATCATGGAGTTGTCGTCATTGACGTAGAGTCCTCCTTCTTCACACCACTCTCGAGCACTCATACCAACCCCGTCTACTATAGCGTAGCATAAAACAAAATAACGTCCCGGGCTTGGTAACAGGGTGATGGGTGCTTACCTCATGCATACTACTCAACTTCAAGAATCAATAACACTACTGGAGGGGGTTGCAAAGATGCCACTAAGTGCAATAAAACATAGGTATGAAAGCATGGTCAAAGTGAACTTGCCTTGTTGACGATCTTTGAAAACTAGGGACTCGTGGTAGCAAACTTCGCACTCCGGAAATTCTACCGAGGCAAACAATAACCATAATAAGCACATAGCATATGATCACTTAACATAGCAACAAAGTAACATAACACATCAAAACAAACGAATCAAAACCCAAAAGAAAACTCAAGAAATCCAACTCAAAGTTTTCCTACATCAAGCAACAAAAAAAATAGTTTTACATAACAAAATTTTCTCAACATAACCAAAACATGGGTTTATGTTACCTAACAGAAAAGAATGCATTAAGTAACTAGGAGAAAAAGAATCAATTTAAAAGCTATAGTAAAACTCCTATTAGGCCTAATCCAATTTATATTAAGAAAATAAAATAAAAGTTTTATTTAATATAAATAAAAGTTCATCCTATAAAGTGACAGAAACTATCCTAGAATAATCAATCACATGTGAAAAATAAATTGTTTTACTAATTAAAATAATAGGAAAACAGTAGCTAGTTAATTAATTAGGATTAACAAGAATCTGCTAGAAACTAATTTTTTATTAATCCTAAAATACCCAAATTAATTCCTATGGTTTGGCAATGTCAAAATAAAGTTGGGACAAAAGAATCATCCAAAAATAATTTTTCTAACTCATGTTATAACAGATTTACTATTCTGACTAAAACTAAAATAAAGCAATTTTAATTAATTTTAACATAGCTAAATATATTTTCTACAGAAACTATAGAAAATTTGCAAACCAACAAAAAAGAATCACCTAAAAATATTAAACAGAATAAAAGATATGAATTTTTCAAAACAGGAACTATTCTGTTAAAACAGAAAACGAAAATAAATGAAAAAGGGCCTAATGGGCTAACCTACGACCGAGCGTAATATAAACTAAACGGGCCCTAGGGTTAAACTAGTCGGGCGGCTAAATAAAAAAACCCTAGCTAAAAACTAAACGGACTAACTAAACCGGACCGAACGGTTTATATAAAACACCCCTTGAGGATCTAATCTCGACCGTATACTCTAGATCGAGCAGACGAGGAGGAGAGAGAGCTCACCGTGGGAAGGTCGACGGCGAGCGGCTCGGACGTCGGCGGCGGCGGGCGCCCGATCGTCGGCGGAGCTCGGCGAGGGCACGGCAAGACGCGGCGTTCGACGGCGAGCCCAACGGTGGTCGAGGTGGCGCCCGAGGTGGAAGGAGACAGACGGCGAGGTCGAGGCGGCGGTGGCGTTCGAGGCGTCGGCGTTGGTGGCGCTCGGTGGGTTTTGGGGTGGGTGAGGGCACCTGGGAGGTGTGGTCGGCGAGGGAGTCCGGAGGTGGTCTCGGCGAGCTCGGGGTGGTCGGGGTGGGTCGGGCGGCGGCAATGGCGGCGGCGGCCTCGGGCTCCGGCGAGGCCTTGCGGGGAGAGGGAGAGGTCCGGCGAGGGGGAAATGGGGTGAGGGGGAGGGCTTTATAGGGCGGGGGGCGTCGGCGGGCGCAGGAAGCGAATCGGGGGAGGATCGGGGGAGATCCCGGGATCATGAGGTTTCGTGAGCGGTGTGACGGGTGGCGTCGTGAGGTCGAAGACGGTGGGGCCCACCTGTCGGTGAGAGGGGAGCGGGGGACGGGTCGGGCGACCGGTCCGAAGGGTTTCGAGCGAGGAGGGCTCGGTTGGCCAAGGCTGGTGTGCTGGGCCGCTGGTGGCGCTGGTGGGCTCGATCAATTTGGGCCGCCTCGGCGGCTGGCTGGGCAGTGGCAGGGTGGCGCTGGGGGTTTTCTATTTTTTAAATTTATTTTTAATAAAACAAAACAGAGATAAAACATAAACTATAAATATTTTATATAGGACATATATATACCAAAATGATCAGGGAATATTCCTATCATTTGAACATTTTCAAAGGCAAAATCCAAACTTTATAAAAATCCATTTTTTTCAAATTCAAATAAAATTCAGATTTGAATCCAAAACTTTTGGCAATGTTTTCCTCTGATATTTTTTTGGAGTGTCATGTTTACTCCTCTCATACTTTTGATCAAGTATTTATCGGTATAGTTTTGATATGATTCCCACTTGCCAAAGTTTGAATTCAAATTCCAAAACTCAAATTTGAAAGAGGGTTTCAAGGCACTTTCAAATGACTTTCAATTTGATATTTTTTAACTTCCAACTCATATTTCATATAATTGAAGAAGTCATTTTATCTTCCCTCATGAAAATCATTGAGTTGCATAAAGCTTTGAATTTGAAGTATTCCCAAATGAAATTTAAATCTTTTCCAAAACCCTATTCATTTCAAAATGGAAGAAGTCATGTCATCTTCACTCTAGGGTTTGGTGTTGGAATGAATTTGAATTCATTGGGATCCAAAAAAAGGGGAAAGTTTTGGGAAAGTCATTTCATTCCCTCTCATTCAACTTTCAAAAGTTTCAATTCCACTCAATTTCACTCAATCATCAAACAAACAATCGGACAACAAGCATAGTTATTTATTTAATATAACATTCCAAAATTTAGAATTTTGGGATGTTACAAACCTACCACACTTAAAATGAATCTAGTCCTCGAGATTCAAGAAACTAACAAGAAAAGGTTAGGGTTGGGGTCTTCTAGCAAAAGTTCAGTCGAAGGTCGGGGTGCTACCACACTCAAAACAAGGTTACAGTTCAATAAACTCAGATACTTCCTCTGGAGTGCCGCAATGTATGTATCTTCACATATCTTACAATAGCTCCTTCATTAACGCTCTTACATCGTCGAAGCATAGAGTTTTCCTTGAAATCTTGGGTCGGTTCTTCAAAGTTGTGGTTCGTCCGAGACTGGATCTTCTTAGTTGATAGGTCGTGTCCATTCTAGACAACCATCGAAATACTCATGGTGGTCTACAATTTATGGTTTCTCCTGCAGAAAACGGGTGCAGGTTGAACCTTACCGTATAACCCACGATTGGCAGCGGTTGCTGTAAAGGGTTCCATCGTCCTACCATTCTATGGTTTTATGGCTTATCGCGTTGACACTCTTCTAAGGTTTTCAAAGCTCTCGATTTTCCATCAACATATGATAGTTCATGATAGAAGTCTTGGTATGGGGCCAATCCATCCGTGCTTGAATCATTACCACATACGTAAACAGTGAATCACGCATTCTAACACTTGGGCATACTCACAAGCATTGCAGAATTTCTCTTGTTCTCGAGCGGGTTCGAGTAATTCCATGGTTTCATAAGCCAAACAAAACATCTATCGTTACTTCACCACTCTCGGGTTTTGCGTACCCTCCTACGAAGCGTATGCTGATTGGATCACCGATTCTTCCACGTTTATTCCTTTATCAAGGTTACATCATTTCCTTTTCAAAATCCACGGGCACTGTGGGTTATGGCCCACGTCAACACTAGTGCAGCTTTAACTCCTCCTTGGGGTAACTCTCTTGTTCCATATTACACCTACTTTAAATCCAGTAGTACTCTGTTTCTTCATACCATCATATCAAAAGCACAACTCCAACTTATTTTGTCCGGCTTCCTTCTATGGACCATCATGAATAACACATTTCTTTCTTCATTGATCTTGTGGCTTTACGGAGTACTACGACACCAAAGAGACATGCACCAGTTTATCCATAAATCTCTTTATTATCATCTCAATATTTTATTACATCCTTAACCATTTTTCGTGAATCCAAATTCCAAAAAGTTTATTACAAATGCTGCCACCCACATGGTTCGGTATGGTGGACATTACTTCAACTTTATTCATTTTTTCCTCCTTGAGGATTCTTGATCCCTTTGGAATTGTGCGACATGTGCCTTGAATTTTCAATCTTCTGTTTCATCGTGGTGGCCTTGAGCTTCACCTCCATCATCTTTGTATGCACTTCGCTTAGGTATTCCTGAGTATAACGGAGTCTTGCTTCAAGTATTTCTCCGATCTGGCGTATGGCTTCCATGGCTGCTTCACGAACAACATCGAAGAAAGTTGCTTGTGGAACACGTGAAATGAAAAAGTACTGCCCCATCATCTTTGGGCAAACTCCTTTCAAATGGTGGAGGTGTACCTCCACATACCAAAGTTCCACTCCCTTTTGCATGAAGGGGTAGCCTTTGTAGACTGCATCTCCTTCAAGGTGAATATGCTTCATCATGTCCTTCAGGATCTTCGGGTAATCATGATCACTTGTCAGGGTCATGATCGTTTCAGGACCTTTAAGGAAAGACTCGTAAAGGGTCGTCATCTGCAGTTGTGAAACAGAAATGATGCTCAGAATTAAGGTACTTATCTCCTGGGGCACACATTCATATCATCCAAACAGAACTTCAAACTCAATTTCCAATTTCCTGTTTATGCATCACAACTCACCTTCTTCCATGTTCATCAAGAATATTAATTTACAAGATAAAATATGACAACTCCTTAAAGCTTTTCAGTATGTGACATTACAACTTTATTGAGTCATGAACTATTACAATCTCAGAGTAATCTATTACATAACTCAACTCATTGAGCTCATGAAAATGAAATTGCTTTCTACTACTCTTATTATCCATATCAAAATTCCAACTACTCAACTCCAGCTTTCATCTTGTCGGGACATTTAATAGCATAATGTCCTGCCTCCTTGCAGCGAAAACAATTGACTTCCGACATGTCTCGGGGCTTCTTTGTGATTATCTGGGCTCCTTGGATTCTTGGCTTCTTTTACGGACATTTACTAGCGTAATGACCTAAATCCTTGCACCTGTAACAAGTGATATGACTTAGGTCCTTCTCTGCAAAAATTGCGTTGTTCTCGGGTTGCCTTCCTTTTCTCTTCTGGATTTCTCTGTAGTGATCGAGTTTCTATCTCCGGGGTCAAACTTCACTTCTGCTGCCGGAAATATCCGGATACTCTTTTCTTTCCTTGGTGCAATCATGTGAAAATGTCCTTCTTCTCCACATGAATAGCAGGCATTGGAGTAAAATCTGTTGAGGCCCTTTCCATCGTGGTCTTCAACCCATTCCCTCATCACAGGTTCTTCTAGACCTTCCTTGAGGGCTTCCTTCATTCCATCTTCACGCTTACGAATAGTTTGTTGCACCGTGGAGTAAATGTGACACTGCCTCAGGTAGTGGGTGGTTCCTTCACAGGAAGCAAGTCACCCGACTAGTTGGGCATTCCTCGGTGGGTGTTTCTCCTCACAATGAGGGCATCCATCTTTGTGTTCCTCCCGGTGTGTCCTATTTCTCCATAAATCTTGCGAGCACAAGGTTTCTTCTTGGGTTATCATAGTGCTTCCGGATGAGGCGTGATCTCAACAGGTCTTCTTGAATTCTTCCCAAGTCTTTGTTCCATTCCATCCTGTATAGCTTGATGCATCTGCCACCATGTTGCAGCACTTCCTTCAAAATCTTGAAGAGCGTAAGATACTTCATTCTTCCTTGAAACCAAATTGCTTCAAGTGATTCTCCATGTTCGAATCCATAGCTCGCCTCCGGTGAGTCTTGATCGAGAATATCGAGCCAACTTCGTTCATCATCTATGGGGTCCAAAAGTTTTGGGATGAGATATGAGAGAGGTGGGGAGGATATACACACAATACAAACAATAGTTTTTGAAGAAACAAGTTTTACTTTGTGGCTGTCGGAAAACATCAAACAAATGACAGCTCACAAATCGTCAGTATCTAACGTAAGTATATATAACAGGGTTTGGTCTTCTAAAGGTCAAATAATTCTTGATTCTTCAAATTCTTCAAGTCTTGAGTCTTCAATTGTTGCAGCTTCAACTCTTCTAATGCATGGCCAAATCCTCTTTACTCGAAGAGGCCATCGGTTATCCGATATCTTGTCCTTCTTGGAGCGGCTTGATTGATTCTTCATGTGATCAAAAGGAAAAGGGTATATTCTAACTATTTGAGGTGAGAGTGTCTATTTGATAAAATCAGAAGAGATGAGAGGTAAGAGTCTTTTGAAAATAAAGTTTTAGAGATTTTCGGTCCTAGGGGCTTTCCGGTTTCTAGGGTCACGTCCTCTGATCAACATGTGCTCGATACCATTTACAGAGCGACCCGACCTCGAGACGGTCAAGCCTACGTGTATCTGTGCCATCCACGGATCAAGGTATCGCACACACAGTACATCAATGTATATATCAAAGTGCAATCACATGTATAAATAACGTAAAATGATATATACCTCATAATACTCAGTGAAACAATCAAGCGGGTGTGGAGTCCCATCAACGCCATCGGCAGGTTGAGTGTAGACCGTAACCTGTATCGTAACTCTTACTCGTCGAGGAAATATCTGCAACATGATACGTTGCAGCCGTGTAGGTCAATACATTGAATGTACCGCAAGATCACAATAAGAGAAAGCAGATGATAAACTATACTATATGCGGTATGGCTTTGTGGCTCAGATCTCGAGTTTTGTTTGCGTAAAAGCTGGTTTTATTATCCCTACACCAAAGGAATAAATGAAGTCTGTACTATGGAGTTTTCTATCATGACATGGTTCCGCCAACCGATGTCCCATAGCCCAAAATCATCATAAGTTGCCCAAAATTAAGTTATCAATCCGGTGTTGAGAGTTCCGAGATAGATCCAAATCCAGATGCTCCAATTGTCCGTAACCGGGGACACGGCTAATCGATTAGGTTTAAACCCTCTGCAGAGGTTTGTACACTTTACCCACAAGATTCGATCCCTCTTTTATTACGTTCTCGCACTTCAGAGTGTTTGAGAACAAGATGACCGAAACATGGTCTTCCAAAGAGTTCCTCGACCACCGTGTCGGTACTCATCCCATCCTACCGTAGTTCTACATCTTCTAGTACCGCCCCAGCCAGAGTCACAACTAAGGTCAACCAAGCGAGCCCATAATGACTTGCGGTTGCACGGGTAAGCTTCCAGGCGTGAAGTATTCTTCCGTCTCTTTGAGTGCTGGGTGAAGCTTTCCGCAAGATGTCATGGCGCTTCTCCATGCATCCCGCCAACCACTGGTTTCTCCAGGTGCCCGTCAACAAATCCTTCACCCAATGAGTGTGTATTGAAATTCTTGTCTTGAGTCTTGAAGTCTTGAGGCCTTGAAATTTGCAGTCCTTGCAGATGCCATCATGGAGTTGTCATCATTGACGTAGAGTCCTCCTTCTTCACACCACTCTCGAGCACTCATACCAACCCGTCTACTATAGCGTAGCATAAAACAAAATAACGTCCGGGCTTGGTAACAGGTGATGGGTTCTTACCTCATGCATACTACTCAACTTCAAGAATCAATAACACTACTGGAGGGGGTTGCAAAGATGCCACTAAGTGCAATAAAACATAGGTATGAAAGCATGGTCAAAGTGAACTTGCCTTGTTGACGATCTTTGAAAACTAGGGACTCGTGGTAGCAAACTTCGCACTCCGGAAATTCTACCGAGGCAAACAATAACCATAATAAGCACATAGCATATGATCACTTAACATAGCAACAAAGTAACATAACACATCAAAACAAACGAATCAAAACCCAAAAGAAAACTCGAAGAAATCCAACTCAAAGTTTTCCTACATCAAGCAACAACAACAAAAAAAATAGTTTTACATAACAAAATTTTCTCAACATAACCTAAACATGGGTTTATGTTACCTAACAGAAAAGAATGCATTAAGTAACTAGGAGAAAAAAGAATCAATTTAAAAGCTATAGTAAAACTCCTATTAGGCCTAATCCAATTTATATTAAGAAAATAAAATAAAAGTTTTATTTAATATAAATAAAAGTTCATCCTATAAAGTGACAGAAACTATCCTAGAATAATCAATCACATGTGAGAAATAAATTGTTTTACTAATTAAAATAATAGGAAAACAGTAGCTAGTTAATTAATTAGGATTAACAAGAATCTGCTAGAAACTAATTTTTTATTAATCCTAAAATACCCAAATTAATTCCTATGGTTTGGCAATGTCAAAATAAAGTTGGGACAAAAGAATCATCCAAAATAATTTTTCTAACTCATGTTATAACAGATTTACTATTCTGACTAAAACTAAAATAAAGCAATTTTAATTAGTTTTAACATAGCTAAATATATTTTCTACAGAAACTATAGAAAATTTGCAAACCAACAAAAAAAGAATCACCTAAAAATATTAAACAGAATAAAAGATATGAATTTTTCAAAACAGGAACTATTCTGTTAAAACAGAAAACGAAAATAAATGAAAAAGGGCCTAATGGGTCTAACCTACGCACTGAGCGTAATATAAACTAAACGGGCCCTAGGGTTAAACTAGTCGGGCCGGCTAAATAAAAAAAAACCCTAGCTAAAAACTAAACCGGACTAACTAAACCGGACCGAACCGGTTTTATATAAAAACATACCCCTTGGGGATCTAATCTCGACCATATACTCTAGATCGAACGGACGAGGAGGGAGAGAGAGCTCACCGTGGGGAAGGTCGACGACGAGCGGCTCGGACGTCGGCGGCGGCGGCGCTCCGATCGTCGGCGGGCTCCGACGAGGGCACGGGCGGACGCGGCGTTCGACGGCGAGCCCAACGGTGGTCGAGGTGGCGTCCGAGGTGGAAGGAGACGGACGGCGGCGAGGTTGAGGCGGCGGTGGCGTTCGGGCATCGACGGTGGTGGCGCTCCGGTGGGTTTTGGGGGTGGGTGAGGGCACGGGGAGGTGTGGTCGAGCGAGGGGAGTCCGGAGGTGGTCTCGGGCGAGCTCGGGGTGGTCGGTGGTGGGTCGGGGCGGCGGCAATGGCGGCGGCGGCCTCGGCTCAGCGAGGCCTTGCGGGAGAGGAGAGGTCCGCGAGGGGAAATGGGGTGAGGGGAGGGCTTTTATAGGGGGGGCGTCGGCGGGCGCGGGAAGCGAATCGGGAGGATCGGGAGATCCGGGGATCGTGAGGTTTCCAGAAGGCGGCGCGGGCGGGTGGCGTCGAGGTCGAAGATGGTGGGGGCACACTGCCGGTGAGAGGGGGGAGCGGGGACGGGTCGGGCGACCGTCCGAAGGGTTTCAGGCGAGGAGGGCTCGGCTGGGCGGCTGGGCGCTTGCTGGGCCGCTGGTGGCGCTGGTGGGCTCGGTCGGTGGGCCGCCTCGGCTGGCTGGCCGGCAGTGGCTTTGGCTGGCGCTGGGGGTTTCTATTTTTTAAATTTATTTTTTAATAAAACAAAACAGAGATAAAACATAAACTATAAATATTTTATATAGGACATATATATACCAAAATGATCAGGGAATATTCCTATCATTTGAACATTTTCAAAGGCAAAATCCAAACTTTATAAAAATCCATTTTTTTCAAATTCAAATAAAATTCAGATTTGAATCCAAAACTTTTGGCAATGTTTTCCTCTGATATTTTTTGGAGTGTCATGTTTACTCCTCTCATACTTTTGATCAAGTATTTATCGGTATAGTTTTGATATGATTCCCACTTGCCAAAGTTTGAATTCAAATTCAAAACTCAAATTTGAAAGAGGGTTTCAAGGCACTTTCAAATGACTTTCAATTTGATATTTTTTTAACTTCCAACTCATATTTCATATAATTGAAGAAGTCATTTTATCTTCCCTCATGAAAATCATTGAGTTGCATAAAGCTTTGAATTTGAAGTATTCCCAAATGAAATTTAAATCTTTTCCAAAACCCTATTCATTTCAAAATGGAAGAAGTCATGTCATCTTCACTCTAGGGTTTGGTGTTGGAATGAATTTGAATTCATTGGGATCCAAAAAGGGGGAAAGTTTTGGGAAAGTCATTTCATTCCCTCTCATTCAACTTTCAAAAGTTTCAAATTCCACTCAATTTCACTCAATCAGTCAAACAAACAATCAGACAACAAGCATAGTTATTTATTTAATATAACATTCCAAAATTTAGAATTTTGGGATGTTACAGACCCATCAATTACATATGTAGCCAGGCTCGAGAAATAACTTTGGAGATAGGGATATACTGAAGAGTCAGGTTTTGATCCTGTGGAACTGTGGGTTATGGGCCCATCATGTGGGTTAAAGTAAGAGAGGCAGCGATATCTTGCATGGTCATGATAGCATGGCATGTCAGGGAATAGCCTGTGAGTTATGTCGGCATCAACGTCGGTACCAAGGGCGAGGGATGATTAGAACCATATTCCTGCTCCTTGAACCAGGCGGACCAATAGGTAAGGTTCTCGTCCATCGGTGGCTACCAGAATGTCATCAACAATAGTAACAGGGTCTTACTGACAGAGTTGTACATTGAGGTGTTTACATAAGAAGTGAATTATTACTACTTAGATCATATAGATCACAAGAAATATTAAACAAAACAATGGAAAGGAAAAGGTGATCATCAGATTAAACAGAACAATGGAAAGGAAAATGTGTTTAAACACATATTTCAGGGGTATATCCTCCCCAAGGGCAAGCAGAGCATGATATCCATGGCGGGTTATAACATAGAAAACCCTTTAGGAAAGGAGAGAGAAATTCCATTCCATTACCCGTACAACGGTGTTTGGATAATTGGTAAACAAAATTTAGCATTGTGCTTCAAATGTTCTTATTGAAATTCAGAGTACCACAGACATGCTTCGAGATAGTATTGACATGGTCTTCAAGCAAAGGTCAGACTTCGGATACACGAAGGATCCATCAGGAACACCTTGTAGAATAAGTTTTACAATTTCCTCATGGAAGAATGGATATCCTTGCTAAAAAGGAAACTATAACAATAGGTCCTCCGGTCAGGTGTCTAGGCATGACATCACCTTACCGAGTCATATAAAGACCAATGTTAAGACTCTTAGAAATTTGTTCCAACCATCATATCTAACCGAGGTTCAGATCCGATTGGTGTCATGATACCTCAGACTTAGGATGCCTGAGAAGAAAATGTGCAACACAAATTGACGAGATGACAATGTAAGATTCTCGGGAAATGAACTATGGGAGCGAGTTCCAAAACAAGAGTTCATCATTAAACCAAGGAGAGGATGAGGAGGTGGCTGATGGTTTCAGCGAAAATTCATCGAGATTTCCAACAAGATGGATTTCCACAATTATGTGAACATGGAGATAACATTTGTCAGATCAAATGGTGTAATGATGTATGCTCGAGGAAAACATACACAATTAACGATTTGTTGAAAGGTGCACCCATAATATGGGCTTAGGTAGCATGATCAATGTTTAGAATGGTGATTCCATAACCAATACACAAAGAATGAAACTATTGTTCATTATCTTACAAGCAATAAGGTTGCTAGTAATTTTGAATTTTACACATCACAGTTCAATCATCGGTATTCCGATTGGAAACAACACGGGGACCAAGAGATGAATGTAGATGGCGAGATGTATCACTTGTATAGAGAATTCTTAAGAGGTGGTGAAATTTTCACAACATCCTTTATATATAAGATGGTATTACTTCAAGGTACGACATAAGATAAGCTGGATAGCCAGGAACTCAAGGTACAGCCACAACGCAAACAATTTTGTGTTGGAAAGAAGGAAAGGAAGTAGTCGATGACAACACAAATTACCAAGGAACAAGGATGGTATTTCCCATGAAGAATTCAAATAGATATCTTGGAAGAGCTCAGAATGTTGATGATGATCACGACACATTTTTCGAGAGATTTCAAGATGTAATCGATCGGCGATGACATCAAGTCGAAGGAATGGTGAAGCGAAAGGTTATTGGAACCAAGGGTACGCCACAAACTTGGAATCAAGCTCGCTGTTCAAGGCGAAATGATATGATGAGGAAGATCGGCGTAAGCTTAGCTCATTGGTGAAAATTATGCTCCGTGAAGAAGGACCAGGTAGCACAGTTAATTTTTTTAGCACAATAATGATATAGTCAATCAGGCTAGGAATGAAGTAATCGGGTACAAATTCGTAAGCAAGGAAGATTGCTTAGAATGGTTGAATCGTAGAATAGACGCGATTCAGTTAACGGTGTACTTGAGTGACTAACCACTCAGAACCCAGGAAAAATGGAATGGGTGAAAATGTAGTACTTGATGAAGAACTCATAAGAAGTTTTGGTGTTCCATGATAATCTCGAGATACGAGGGGGTAATACTCGATGACAGATCAAAGTAGAGGTTGGACTGGGGTATTGCTCTGTAGAAGACAAGTGCTTACACTTGCATAGGAAATGGTATTTAAAGGAGAACACGGTCGGGACCACGATTGCAAAAGTCCAGATCCCAGATATAAGATGGACTTATACCAAGGGAATAATTAATTTTAAAAGAAGCTTTGATGAGAAGATCTACATTGTGTCCATGGGCATGAACTCAAAGTTCAAGGTCGACTCCCACTTCATCAATGCATAACCTCCCATTCACCTCTTGTATTTAGAAAATGACATTAGTTGTTGAAAGTTTTACCTGGTGCAATACCAGATAAATATGACCCGTGAAATCTTCCGGGTTCACACAGATTAGGGAAGGCGCTGGTTCAACCCATCGGGGCATCTTAGGAACATATACCACAAACTTCGGAGTAAATAATACAAGCTCGAAAGTACAGTATGGTTATCAAAGCAGAGGATACAAATTACCAAAGGCATTATATACCCATGGAAAGGCTCACAAGGTTATTGAATATGAATGACACTGTCGGATAATAATCCAACAAGGGGTCTTGTGGTCTACAATAGAGCTGATGCAAGCATCGGTACTCTTATCGGAGGAAGAAGGGACGGGCATCGGATTATAGAAACAACTGACTAATTCAAAGCTTAAATGCAAAGGAATTATCATTTCCAAATCAAGGGATCAGAAGCCAATGGTCTGAGTAAGAATGGATAAGTTGAATCGACTTATGGGTACAATCGACGACAATTTGATTGGTCGATAACTAGCTCATGTTCAAAATGACATCTGAGTCGGAAAGATAATTTAAAAAGATCAACTGATGATTGTGTGCATTTGCACTCATGTTGAATCATTAGGATCAAAATGACAGTGTCAAAGAAGACTAATGAATATTGCCAGACATATGGGAAGCATCCATAATGCAAGCAGACAAGTATTTGCACAGCAGTAAGCTGCTAAGGATTTTCGGAGGATCGAATAGTATATCGAATACTTTTGTGAAACACCTGAACAACTAGGGATGAGCGGATACTCGGTAAGTGCAAGGAATTATCCGTAGGGGTATTCATGTGGAAAAGAACTACAAGGCAGTAGGCACAAAGTATTCTTAGAACAATATAGAGAATTTTGAGGTATCTTATAATAACAAGATCAACGGGGAACGATTGTATGAATGGCAAGTGTACGTGGTTATCCATAGAGGTTTATCGATGAATGGGAATTGCAAAAGCGATGGCACAAAGTCTCGAGAGAACATCACAGAGTATCCTCGGAATCTTCTGGTGCGGCAGAGGATCATCGTAATAAGGTGCTCTCCGGGTGAAAGTGACCACGAGATCCTAATGTTAGATTTAGCAAAATTCATTTAACCCGAATAGAAGAGAGATTAGAGTCTCGGAGTATAGATGAGGAATAAAAGATCCTAATACCACCCAATGGCGACGTGGGCCCATGGGCCGCACAGCCATGTTAGTAAAATAGTTTTCATCAACTAGACTCAACTTCGGCCAAGGAGTGTGGAAGGGGGATTTCTATAGGAAGTCGGCTCTGATACCAACTTGTGACGCCCCCGATTCAATCATACGCTAATCATACACGCAAACATGTGCGATCAAGATCAGGGACTCACGGGAAGATATCACAACACAACTCTAAAAAAAGTCATACAAGCATCATAAATACAAGTCAGGGGCCTCGAGGGCTCGAATACAAGTGCTCGGTCATAGACGAGTCAGCGGAAGCAACAATATCTGAGTACAGACATAAGTTAAACAAGTTGCCATAAGATGGCTAGCACAAACTGGGATACAGATCGAAAGAGGCGCATGCCTCCTACAGGACCCTCTAAACTACTCCTTGTAAATAAATCGTGCCCGCACGTAGTAGTAGGCACCTCCAGTGTAGTAGGGGTCGTCGTCGACGGTGGCGTCTAGCTCCTGGAATCCAACATCTGGTTGCGACGTCCGAGAAGAAGAGGAAAAGAGGGAAAAGGGGGAGCAAAGCAACCGTGAGTACTCATCCAAAGTACTCAAGAGCAAGGATCTACACTACACATATGCATGGGTATCTATGTAAAGGGGCAATATCGGTGGACTAAACTGCAGAATGCCAGAATAAGAGCAGAATAGCTAGTCCTGTCGAAGACTATGCTTCTGGCAGGCTCCATCTTGCAGCATGTAGAAGAGAGTAGATGGTAAGTTCACCAAGTATCATCGCATAGCATAATCCTACCCGGCGATCCTCCCCCTCGTTGCCCGGTGTGAGAGCGATCATCGGGTTATATTTGGCACTTGGAAGGGTGTGTTTTATTAAGTATCTGGTTCTAGTTGTCATAAGGTCAAGGTACAACTCCGGGTCATCCTTTTACCGAGGATCACGGCTATTCGAATAGATAAACTTCCCTGCAGGGGTGCACCACATTACCCAACACGCTCGATCCCTCTGGCCGAACACACTTTCCTAGGTCATGCCCAGCCTCGGAAGATCAACACGTCGTAGCCCTACCTAGGCACAACAGAGAGGTCAGCACGCCTGTCTAAATCCTATGCACGCAGGGGTCTGGGCCCATCGCCCATTGCACACCAGCACGTTGCGAACGCGGCCGGTGAGCAGACCTAGCCTCTCTTATACAAGAGCAGGCGTTCCAGTCCAACCCGGCGCGCCGCTCAGTCGCTGACGTCAAGAAGGCTTCGGCTGATACCACGACATCGAGTGCCCATAACTGTTCCCACATAGTTGGTTAGTGCGTATAGGCCAGCGGCCAGACTCAGATCAAATACCAAGATCTCGTTAAGTGTGTTAATTGATGTAAACGGGGACGCCGACCAGGGTCAGGCCCACCTCTCACCTAGGTAGTCTCAACCTTCCCTGTCGCTCTGCCACAAAGTAACAGTCGGGGGCCGTCGAGAACCCAAGCCCGCCACTACCGGGATGGAACCACCTGCCCTGTCAGCGCCCACATCAGAATCACTTGCAGGTACTCTACGAGCCGACCCGACTTTAGTCACCACAATGTATCATGTATAATAGTGTAGTATGTATATACCCGTGATCTCCTCCCTAAGTGACCATGGCCCGATAATATAGCATGGCAGATGGACAAGAATGTAGGGCCACTGATGGAATACTAGCATCCTATACTAAGCATTAAGATAGCAGGTAAAGGTATCAACAGGTGTAGCAACAAAGACAGGCTATGCAACATATTAGGAGCTATCGAATCAACAACAGTAGCAAACCTAATACAAGAATAAGAGAGAACATAGTGGGCTATATCTGGTTGATCAAAGGGAGGGCTTGCCTGGTTGCTCTGGCAAGAAGGAGAGGTCGTCGTCGATGTAGTCGATCACGGGGGTATCGGCAGCGGTCTCGGGGTCTACCGGAAAGAAGTAACGGAGGGGGAACACAATAAATAACAGAGCAATCAAAGCATCCCAAAGCATAATAGGGCAATACGCGGTGCTAGGTGTGCCCTAACGCGGTACTAGGTGATACCGAAAAAGGGGGGAAACGTCCGGGAAAGTATCCCCGGTGTTTCGCGTTTTCGAACAAATGAACCGGAGGGGGAAAGTTGCGTGTTCGCTGTGCTAGGTATGCGTGGCGGATGAACAGGCTACGTATCCGGATTTGTCTCGTCGTTCTGAACAACTTTCATGTACAAAGTATTTTCATCCGAGTTACGGTTTATTTTCTATGATTTATCAAAGTATTATGCATTTTTGAAATTTATTTTATTATTTAAATCGAACATTATCCAGAATAGTGAAAGTTGATGTCAGCATGACATCACCATGATGTCAGCAGGTCAAACCCAGCTGACCAGAGTCAAAGATGGCATGTGGGTCTAGTGGGAACAACCTGTCATTGAGACAGTGGTGAAATAGGATTTGTTTAGATTAATTAGGATTAGTTAAGTGTGGGTGCCATTACTCAGTGACAGATTAGTGTTTTAATTAACTAATTAGGTTAATTAATTAATATTTTCTTACTGTTCTTTTAAACCGTTCCAGGGACATAGGCCCCGCGTGTCAGTGGCTCATGGCCTTAGCGGGCGCGGGCGCCAGCGGTGCGATTATGGGCGCACCCGTGCAGGGCCGAGCCTGACCGAGGAGGCGAGGCGAGGCCACCGGGCACTGATGGCGTTGGCGGCGTGGCGGCGATCGTGGGCGGACCGGCGGCGCCGCATGGGGAAGCGGAACCGTGGGCGGCGGCGGCGCGAAGGCGGCGATCGCGGCAGCAGCAGCGAAGGGCGAGCGAGAGGTAGGCTCTGGAGTGCTTGCGCAGCGGGCATGGCGAAGGGCTGTCCAGGGCGTGGGGGAGCACGGCGATGTACGCAGGTGGTCGCGGGCGCCAGCGGAGCGCCGGAGTGGGGCTGCATGAGGCGCGCAGGGTTGTGGCCGGACGAGGAGGGCATGGCCCGGGAGGCACGACCGAAGCCGGATAGACGCGCGGGCGCGTCACGCGTGTAGTGGGGCAACACAGGGAGGACGAGGACGGCGTCGTGACATTCTGGACAGGGAGAGGAAGAGGGAAGGCAGAGCCTGAGGGCCTCACCGGCGGGGCGTAGGGCATGGGGCAGTGGTGCTCGAGGTGGGGGACGGGGACGACGCGACGCAAGGGAGGCAGTCCGGCGAGGTGGTGGTGCCCCGGCGAAGCCGGGGTCAAGCGAGGGGTCCCGGCGTGGTGGCAGCGGGAATCGGCTGCGGCGTCGGCACGGTTCGGTCCCCCGATCCTGATCTGGATCAGGGAGGGGAGAGAGACATGGGGGGAGTGGGGCGGTTGGGTTAGGGTTTCGAGGTGGAGTGGGGGTTAAGGGGAGTGGGGTGGGTTGGGCGGTTTGGGGCCGGCTAGCTAGTGGTGGGCCGACCGCCCGAGGGGGGGGGTTCTCTTGTTCATTTTTTTGTTAGTTTTGTTTTCTGTTTTTATTCTTTCCCTTTTTCTTTACTTTCTTTTTTGTTTTCTCACATTTCCTAAACATTATAGTTTAAAAAAATACATAGGTTTCAGCTAATTTAGTAAACTTAATTATGTCACATTCCGATCATTTTTGTTTTGATATTTGAAAACTTCTATTGTTTGTCAAAAATTAAAATTTGATTTTGAAACGTTTTGATCTAACGCGAGGTTTAGCAAAAGTAACAGAGGTGACGTGGCATCATTAGCATAATTATCTCGGCATCACATTCTCCTAGTTTGATTAGGAAAGGGGGGGGCGAATCATACTTGGACCGGGAGTCCAAGCAGGACTCCCCCCTTTGGCGCGCCCCCCTTGGGTCGGCCTCCTCTTCCCGCCTCCTTTATATGCGTGGGAAGGGGGCACACCAAGTCTTCTCTTAACCGTGTGTGGTGCCCCCCCCCCTCCACAGTTACACACCTCGGTCATATCGTCGTAGTGCTTAGGCGAAGCCCTGTGCCGGTTACTTCATCGTCACCGTCGCCACGTCGTCGTGCTGACGGAACTCTCCCTCATCCTCAACTGGATCACGAGCTTGAGGGACGTCATCGTGCTGAACGTGTGCTGAACACGGAGGTATCGTACGTTCGGTTCTAGGATCGGTTGGACCGCGAAGACGTTCGACTACATCATCTGCGTTACTAAACGCTTCCGCTTTCGGGCTATGAGGGTACGTGGACACACTCTCCCCGCTCGTTGCTATGAATCTCCTAGATAGATCTTGCGTGATAGTAGGTAAATTTTTTGAAATACTGTGTTCCCCAACACACGTGTCTGGACTCCCGCAAACTCCCCTACCCCACGTTTGGTTCCGGTTTGCAGGAAAATCATTGTCCGGAGAGTGCCGCGAACCGATACAGGACCGTGTTGGATGGCTTATGTGGTCCTAATAGCGTGGTTCGGACGGATGCAGACGGTTTGAGGGTCGACATTGGAGATTCCCTTAGTCTCGATGTCGATTCTTGTTCGTTTGATGTAATACATGCTTTTTTGATTAACTTTGTACCATCAGATGTATTCTGCTTGTTAATTAAGAAATGACGAGAGGGCAATGTCTGACATGCGGACGAGGCGTAACTCTTCACGTTTGTGTGCATGGGCAACAAGCGCTAGAGTTTCTCGTGCCTCTTGCCAACACCGTCGCTGATCTACCTTGTCTCCTATGGTCCTAATAGCGTGGTTCGGACGGATGCAGGCGGTTTGAGGGTCGACGTTGGAGATGCCCTTAGTCTCGATGGTTATTCTTGTTATTTTGATGTAATACATGCTTTTCTGATTAACTTTGTACAATCGGATGTGATTCCGCTTGTTAATTAAGAAATGACGAGAGGGCAGCGAGTGACATGCAGACGAGGCGTACCTCTTCGCATTTATGCGCAAGGGCAACAAGCGCTAGGGTTTTTCATGCCTCCCGCCAGCATCGTCGCCGATCTACCTTGTTTTCTGTGGTCTTAAGGCCATGGACGCACGACGAATCTCGGCCCTTGCCAGCATGAGGGCGCCATTTTTGGATTATTATGTTTTAAAGTTTGTTAGGGTTTGTGTGTCCTACTCAGAGAAGCGAGGCAGCGGCGGCTCTTTGAAGATGGAATAAGGTTCTCCCCGCCTGGGCCATGTCCAGATGATGCTTCTAGCATCATCAGAGGGTGTGGCAAGGTTTGTCTCTGACGGATCTCGAGGAATTCTGTCGGCCTTTGTCTCCGACGGATCTCTAGGAATTATGTCGGCGTTTTTCTTCGGTGGATCAAGTCGTCGTCCGTCTGTGTTTATGTGTCTACTGGTTGGATCCTTTCAATTTATGCTTTTCTTCATCGGCTGCGGTTGCAATTCTGCTGCACTGGTCATATGAGGTCTTAACACGACGACTTCCCAACTGTCTACTACAACAATATTTGTCCGACTCCGATGAGGGAGGGGCGATGACAGTGGTGCGCCTTCGGCTCGCTCCAGGGCTTGTAGTCCTCGCTAGGTGGTCTACATACCTGGATGCATCCTTTTTTACCTTTTGTGTTCTTCTTACTATCTTGACAGTTGATGAATGGATCGAACGTTTTCTCCGAAAGAAAATCTGAAAGGGCGGTTTTAAAAACACTTAGTGTGCAAGGCGTTGTGTCGAAGGGATAATTTAGAGTAGTGATTGATGATACTCTTATCTCATTTTGATGTGCCATTGCCAAAGATATTTTTAGACGTCTTACACAAAGGAAAAAGGTCAGCCTTTCCACATCAGCGGTTCACCCTCCACTCGTAACAACTTGATTCCAAAACCAAAGTACCTTTAGCCGCTAGGAACCGAGGCCGCGTGGGTAACGACTTCAAATTTACTAGCTTAGCAGAACAAACGCACAATGCTCTATGTACATATTAGCAGCCACAAAGTAATATACTAAACTGAGCTTTATTCTCTCAAAGCACACTTCAGAATGTACAATTGCATTATTTTAAGACGCCCTTTTACCCTCCTCAGTAAGTGGGAACAACTGGACCTGCAAAAAACACGAGTATATCGCAGGATAGGATAAGCGTTTGGTTCCTATTCAAAATGTACTTTTTATTTGAGTACTTGAGTGCTTTGGCGCTTTTAGGAAATACTTTTCATGGATTTCACAAAGCATATGTTTGTCCCTACTCAAATTATTGGTAACCAAAAGTTATATGTACATACCTAGCTTTAGATAGATAGTACCTAGCCTGAGATAGATAGATCAGGCTTTGTTACTTCAGTAGTTATAGTTTATGTTTCCAGTGCTCCATTCTCGGCGACAGATTATGCTTATTTGTACCGAATATCCGGGAGGATGTGCTATCGGGCCAGCATTTACAAGTTAATACCTCAAAAATGACGATTTTGTTTGACATTGTTTTTTATTGTGCAATAGCATTTCTGAGGACATTATTTCAATTTTAAATACTTCTCTTATGTAGATCTTTTAATCGTATTACCTTGTATTATAGACAATAAAGAGGTTATTTTATGAAAATCTGAAGAGATTTATTGATTTTTCCTTGATAGTTTGTTTATATTATAGTACACTGGTAACGGAAATGGAATGAGGAAAAACGAAGTATGTATGTTTCCTGAACTTAAAGGCATGCAAATATAGAGCCATTGTTGCCAAGGGTGAGGCAACTTCGTTCGTCCCAAATCCTCGATGGTGTTGAGGAAGAGTTATTTATTAGAATTTACTTCTCACCCTGCTTTGCAAGCAACATGTTGAGAGCAACTCTATGCAATGGCGGAGCCAAAAAAATTGATTGACTCGGGTCAAATATATTAATCTATGTTGGGGAGGGCCATACCACTAAAATAGATAGTTAATACATAGTTATATCAGAATTAAGCAATCATCTAATGAAAAAAAAAATGCATGTTGGCCTGAACCCGAGCCCTTGCTGGCCACCGCCTGCCTCTGCCACTGACTCTTAGTTCACAACCTAGAGCGAGAGGGCAGATGGCCCTCTACGATGATATGATGGTGTCTGTGGTACAATAGTGTCACGTGCTTTCTCATGGAGGCATGGTTTCGTACATAGTCGGTGTCTCAGATGCTTCTTGATAGGGTGTGGCTACTCCCGTACGCATGAACGACATTAAGTTAATGGTGCTTGCGTTACTCTCCAGGTTATCGGTTTATCTTTGATATGCTTTGTAAGAGGATTTCCTCATCACCTTGAAGTTCAGTCATTTGACTTTATTTATAAACTGGGGTAAAAAAAACCTATTTCTAGGAGAAATAAAAACGAAGACATGGCCATAGGAGTTCAAGTATACACAACAGGGTTGTCCTAGTTAAGAGTTGCCATGAGCCATTAGATCAACATCAGACAGTAAAACAAAAATCTACTATGGTTAGCACTAGACTAAGAGTATGCAATAGGGCATCTTCAACATGGACACTCAAACCTCCTCTACATGTCCGAACAGTTTTAGGTATTCAATGCGGCCTCCTAAACTGGGCCCAACAAGTCCGAATGTTTCAAATCCCCCAGTCAAGCCCCAAATCGAAAGAATACCCAAGTGTATCGAGAGAAATCATCAACAATAACCAGACCATAGTGAGTACCACTGAAGCTTGCATAATTCTGAGGACCGAATAAATCCATATACAGAATTTCCAGTGGTCTTGTTGTGGTCATAATTGTCTTGGATGACTGATGTTTCTTAGCCAATTTACCAGCCTCACAAGCAGCACAAAGACGATTCTTGTCGAATTTCACATCGGGAATGCCACAGAGATGATTTTTCTTCACCAGAGTCCGCAAATTTCTCATACCTGCATGACCAAGTCTGTGGTGCCACAACCATCCTTTGGTCTCTTTTGCAAGCAAACAAGTTTGGACTGAGGGACCCTTAGATAAATCCACAATATAAAGATCACCTTTTCTAATTTCCTCAAAGACGAAGGAGTGGTCAGAGGCCATGAAACAATGCATTTAGATATAGAGAATAAGGCTAGCATGCCTAAATCACATAGCTTGCCAACAGACATGAGATTGAATCTGAGGGATTGAATCCGAGGGATTGAACAAGCAACACAACATTAATAGACTTATCCTTGAAGATAGCAATTTTACCTAGCCCAATTACCTTTCCTTTGTTGTTGTCGCCAAAAGTGATATACTTTAGAGGAGAAGAAGTTAAGTTGGGGTTGACAAACAACAACTTGTCTCCAGTCATATGACTAGTGCATCCATTGTCCATTATACATTCAGTGCACCCGGAGACATAGTCCTGCAGAAGAATTAGGCTTTCTTAACCAACCACGTCTTTGCAGGTGGCTTCGAAGCAAATGAACGAGCAGGGTAGGTTTTCTTTCGATAAGCATACTTGTTACTCGATGAGGAGCGACTATAATTGAAGGAGTAAGCATTGAAATTATTTCCAGATGAATGAGCGTAATGATTGTGTCCTATATGCATATATTCATTCTGTCGAATCCTTTGTGCATGCATGGTTAGTCGAGCATCAAAAGTTTTCTTAGGCACCCAAATGGCTTTCTTTGGGGGGGGGAGGGCATTTCTGCTGTTTGGTCCAACATAGCGAGCAACAATCTCACCATGTTGATCTTTGAACTACTTATAGTTTTTCAGGGACTCATTATCAGGATATTCAGGCATGGGAGAGTTATATCCCGAAAGTAATGCTAGGTCGAGCGTTTTTCTCTTTGCAGGAACCCACACAGTTTGAGGATATTGATGTGGTTCCCAGTAAGTGCCATTTTCATTCAGTTTTCTTTCGAATCCGATGCCTTCCTTTCTGGGATTTTTGTGAAGAATAGATTTCTTCAGAACATCACAAAGGGTTTGGTGTCCTTTGAGAGATTTGAACATCCTTGTCTGAAGAAGATCCTTCAACCTAGCATTTTCATTAGAAACGGAACTATTTTCCTCGATCGAGGTGTTAGCATTCACAGATAATTCAACATTTGATTCGGCATTATTTCGTTCAATGCATTTTAAACATGGTGGCTCAAACGCTTCATGTTTCTCTTTAAGTTGTTGGGTGAGAAGAGAATTTTCTTTCATCAAATCCTCGTGAGCCTCTCTCAGCGCCTCGAGTTCCTGTTTCCTTTTCGGGTAATCATAGGTCAATCTTTCGTGGTCTGCTGAGAGAAAATCATGATGAGTTGATAGTTCATCCATTCGTGACTTGAGAGTGGAATACTCTTCGGTAAGGGACTGGTTTTTCTCCATCTGCTCAACCAACAACCCTTCGGATTTCCTGAGGGTTTTCTCAATTTTCTCAAGAGAATTTTGTTGTATATTGGCAATTTTGATCAACTTAGCATGGTCATCCTCATCAGAAGAATATTGATCACTGGAGTGAGTCTTGTGATGTTTGGAGGATACCTTTTCTTTCGAAGCCTTGGCCATGAAGCAGTAAGCAGGAGATTCGTCATCACTTGAAGGATTCCCGAAGAAGTATGTCATAGCAGAGGAAACACATGCTATGCCAGCCATGCCGGAGTCAGAATCTTCATCGGATTCTTCTTCTTCAGAACCTGACGATTCTTCTTCTTCAGAATCCACTTCCTTGTCGATGTAATCCTTGGCCTCACGAGAAGTATTCTTGCAGTTGGAGGAGGACTTAGAACGATTCTTTGAGGAAGATCTCGATGATGATTTTGAAGTGATAGTCCGTCCCATTGAATATGGGAATCTTGAGATGCAACTTGTAGTTCACTGAATACATACTTAAACTCTGAAGTCGTTAGACTAAAATGAGCAGAGTCAAGGAGTACCTTGCTCTGATACCAATTGTAGGAACAAAGTATGTCTACCAGAAGGGGGGTGAATGGGAGTTTTAAATTTTCTTCAGTAAACTTATATCTCTCAGAACCCAGCAACGGAATAAACGATAAACTAGCTAATAAGAACTACAACAAAGTATCGAAGAGAAACTAAGGCATGTATCGAAGTAAATTGCATGAATGGAATGCATCAAAAGTGAACTTGGGTAACAGAGGTAACCGAAGGTGCTCGAAGGCGATAAGGTATTTGTTCGACCAGTTCGTCCTTCTGTGAAAGGATTACCTCTGGTCGGAGGGGCTGTGACTTAACACGGAAGATAAAGTCTCTTCACCCTATTCTCCTCGACAATCGATTCGTCAACCGATGCCGATCACTCATGGTAGATACTTGAAGGCGATCTCTGAACCTTTACAGACTTCTTCTTTGAGAACCACAATCACTCTTGGGCTCTGAAGAAATTGACACCTAACCATCTAGAGAGTTTGTAGCTCTCAAGAGTAATAGGTGGAGCGTACTAAACTTAGATTCCAGTGATGCTGAACCACTATCTAATTCTTCGGCTCTAGGGTTTTTCTCTCGGTGGATTTTAAACTCAAATCGCTCAGAGAGGGGGTTGCTCAACAATCTTCTCAGAATAAAATGGAGCAGCCACCAGACAAAGCCGGTGCGGGGTGGCTATTTATAGCCTCAGCCTTCCCAGATGGGAAATGACCATTTTGGACAAGGTTCAACCAATGGCCAACCGACACATTCACAATGGTCGAATTTTGGAGCAACAATAACTTTACTTGAGAAATAAGTAATGCTAACTCCTTGGCCCGAGGCAAATCTCTCGTAGAGAAGAAGATCACAATCTCCTACTGGCAAGTATTTGTTTGGAGCACAAAGAGATTTTTCTCTTAGCTTTCATAGGATTTGGGTTTAGCATCAGAGAATCAAAGCTTCGAAACGCTATACCCCACTTAATACTACGGTGGTCCTATGACTCAATGAAAGAAGAAGAACAATGAAATAAATGCCACGTCTTCACTTCGTCTTCATTCTTCCTCAAGAGCAGTCATTTGCTTCGAAAATGCACCAAACCAATTGCTTAGACTTCGGCAATTTTTAGGCGTCACTCTTGATAGCTTTATCTTCAGTGATAACCTTTGCTGCTGTGCAGGGAGATTATCTTCGTCGTTTTCATCAAACTCCTCGATACATCAGGGACCTGTTACTCTATGTGCACTAGTAAACACATAAGTCCCATACTATTTATGTCAAAAAACTCCAAAACATTAGGGGCCTATCATTGCACCAACAAATGATTATTGCAATAAGTAGTGGACATATCATAATTAGCATCCCCAAGCTTGGGGTTTTGCATATCATTAGCACAATTGACATTAATAGAATTTATAATAACACCATTGCAATCATGCTTTCATTCAAGGGGCTATCGTGAATCACTTCATAAATTTCTTATTTTAGCACTTCATCACAATTTTCAGATTCACGAATCTCAACCAAAACGTCATAAAGATAATCTAGTGCACTCAACTCACTAGAAATTGGTTCATCATAGTTGGATATTTTAAAAATATCAGCAAGTGGATGAGGATCCATAAGCGTTTTGTTTTTGGATTTCAATAAACATACAATTATACCAAATGAACAAGCAAACAAACCAAGTAAGACATAAAGATAAACAAAAAGGCGAACGGAAAGAAGGCAAATAAAAAGAATTTTTTTTGTGTTTTTGAAAAAAAGTTTTAGAAGTGGGGAGATAAATACAAGAGGCGAATGTCAAATAATGTAAATTGGAAGGAGATGAGATTTGTGAATGGGTACCTGCTAGATGTTGATGATGTCTCCCCGGCAACGGCGCCAGAAATTCTTCCTGACTGCTTGTATCTGCGTTGGTATTTCCCCAAAGAGGAGAGGATGCATGATGCAACACAGCAACGAGTATTTCCCTCCGTTATGAAACCAAGGTTATCAATCCAGTAGGAGAACCAAGCAAGACTATGTAAACAGTACCTGCACACAAATAACAAATACTTGCAACCCAACGCGTAAGAGGGATTGTCAATCCCTCCTCGGTATTGAGATAGATTAAATTGTATGAGATGGAATAATAGATCTAGCACGAAATCAAAATAAAATAAATAAAGAAAAAGTTCAGCAAGGTATTTTTGGGTTTTTGGAATAATAGATCTGAAATTGATATGATAAAAGATAGACCCGGGGGGCAAAGATTTTACTAGTGGCTTCTCTTCAGAAAATAGCATACGGTTGGTAAAAAATTACTGTTGGAATTGATAGAAGAGCAAATAATTATGACGATATCCAAGGCAATGATCATGTATATAGGCATCACATCCTAGATTAGTGGACCGAAATGATTCTGCATCTACTACTATTACTACACGCATCGACCACTATCCAGCATGCATCTAGTGTATTATGTTCATGGAGAAACGGAATAATGCAATAAGAATGATGACATGATGTAGACAAGATATATTCATGTAGGAATAGACCCCATATTTTTATCCTTAACAGCAATGAAATGCGTGCCTCGCTACTCCTTCTGTCACTAGGTGAGGACCCGCAAGATCAAACCCATCACAAAGTACCTCTTCCCATTACAAGAAAAATCAATCTAGTTGGCCAAACCAAACCAAAGTTTCAGAGAAGAAATACGAGGCTATAAAGATCATGCATATAAGTGTTCAATAAAGACCCAAATAATATTCATAGATAGAACTAATCATAAACACGCAATTCATTAGATCCCAACAAACACACCGCAAAAGGTCATTACATCAAATAGATCTCCAAGAACATCGAGGAGAACATTGTATTGAGAATCAAAAAGAGAGAAGAATCCATCAAGCTACCGCCTACGGACACGTAGGTCTGTGGTAAACTACTCAAGCATCATCGGAGGAGCACCAATGAGGATGATGAACCCCTCCATGATCGTGTTCCCCTCCGGCAAGGTGGCGGAATAGGGCTCTAGATTGGATCTCATGGTTCTGGAACTTGCGGCGGCTGGAATTGTGTTTCATCGACTCCCCTGGGGTTTCTGTAATATTTGGGTATTTACCGAGCTGAGAGGCTGGCGTGCCCTGGTGTCTTGTGTGCCCCACGGGCCTCCCCTCCGGTACTTTCTTGCCTCTCAAGTTGTCTTGTGGGCAGAAAAAAATCCCCAAAATGTTTTGCTGCATTTGGACTTTGTTTGATATGGATATTCTGTGAAGTAAAAAAAAGCAAAAAAGAACAACTGGCACCGGGTACTATGTCAATAGGTTAGTCCCAAAAAATGATATAAAGTTGCTATAAAATGAATATAAAACATCCAAGAATGATAATATAACAGCATGGAACAATTTTATTATTCTTGGATGTTTTATAATTTTTGATTGTTCCATGTTGTTATATTATCATTCTTGTATGCTTTATATTCATTTATAGCAACTTTACATCATTTTTGGGACTAACCTATTGACATAGTGCCCAGTGCCAGTAGTTCTTTTTTGCTTGTTCTTTACTTCACAGAATATCCATATCAAACGAAGTCCAAATGCACCGAAACATTTTGGAGATTTTTTCTGCCCAGAAGAGACCCAAGGAGCCCAGGAGGTGTACCAGAGGAGACCCATGGGGCCCAGAAGACACAAGGGCACTAGAGGCCCCAAGCGCACCCTAGTGCCATGTGGGGTCCGTGGTGATCTTTTCCACCGCCTCTCAGCTCTATAAATACCCAAATATTCCAGAAACCCTATGGGAGTCGACGAAATGCAATTCCAGCCACCGCAAGTTCCAGAACCACGAGATCAAATCTAGAGCCCTATTCCAACACCTTGCCAGAGGGGGAAACGATCACAGAGGGGCTCATCATCCTCATTGGTGATCCTCCGATGATGCATGAGTAGTTTACCACAGACCTGCAGGTTCGGAGGCAGTAGCTAGATGGCTTCTTCTCTTTTTTTGATTCTCAATACAATGTTCTCTCCAACGTTCTTGGAGATATATTCGATGTAATGACTTTTTGCGGTGTGTTTGTTGGGATCTGATGAATTGTGAGTTTATGATCAGATCTATCCATGAATATTATTTGGGTCTTTGTTGAACTCTTATATGCATGATCTTTATAGCCTCGTATTTCTTCTACGAAACTTTGGTTTGGTTTGGCCAACTAGATTGATTTTTCTTGCAATGAGAAGAGGTGCTTTGTGATGGGTTGATCTTGCGGTGCTTATTCTCAATGACAGAAGGAGACATGACACACTTGTATCATTGCCATTAAGGATAAAAAGATGGGTCTATTCCTACATGAATAGATTTTATCTACATCATGTCATCGTTCTTATTTGAAGAAAATGACCTGTAGCCCTAATAAGATCTCCAAGAACATGAATAATGAGCCGGTTCTTCAAAAGATCACCTAGTCAATATTTTGCATAAAAAACCGAGTTGTAGCCCCCAAGGCCGGTTCATCTTCGAGATAGTCTGGTATTTCATGTGTGAAGAACATGACTTGCATTAGCCCCCAAGTGCCATGTAGGGTGCTTGCAGCTACTTGGGACTTGACCAAATAGCAATTTTTGCATGTTGTAGCCCCCAAGTATCGGGTAGTAAGCCTACGGCGACTCGGGGCTTGTAGAATGGTTTGAAATTAA
Organism: Aegilops longissima; assembly: GCA_021605205.1. Taxonomy (NCBI): domain Eukaryota; kingdom Viridiplantae; phylum Streptophyta; class Magnoliopsida; order Poales; family Poaceae; genus Aegilops; species Aegilops longissima. Next base: position 244,021,176 of record CM038680.1, on the reverse strand, counting down.
AGATGGTGTCTGTTTTGACTGGATATGGTCCAATTGGTCGAGTTAAAAGCTGTCGGCTTGCAGGAACAATTGAAAACAGAGAAAAAAACTTCATGAGAGAGTAGAGTCATCCTCCTCATGCAACAAGTTGTTTTGATTGCCTCGGATAGCCTGCACTCCTTGAAATCCACTCATGAAGAAGAAAGAACAACACTGCTGAAACCTGCGGAAGAGGTGTGGAAAACAAGTTGGAGCCGGTGACTCAAGAGCTGGACATGCTGAAACATTATATAACCAATATGACTGTGGCCATCTTTGGTAAGTGGTACTTTTACTGTGGTCAACATCCGAGTTAAATGTTGGCTAGCTTATTCATATGTTTTCCTTCTAGTGTAGTTAGGAGAAATGACAATGCTATCCAACTGTCTCTAGTGAAGTTGAAGGCAATTTATACTTATCTGGAGCAGTTATATACGGGTGGTGCTTATGAGATAATGGTAGTGAAAAATGCCATAACATCCCCTCTTTGATTAAAGACATGCTTGAGGACTTGCCCACTGTTCCAGAAAGGATCCAAGAATTGATAAAATCGGCGGTTCGTGCCGGGACCGGCATGGTTCTTGCTCGAGCAAAAGCCTTTCTTCCTGAGATGGATCTAGCTGAGATGGTGGGCGGGTTTCCACATTTCAAGGTTGATGGCTGATGACCCACAAGTATATGGGATGAATCATAGTCCTCTCAATAATTAAGAGTGTTGAACCCAACGAGGAGCAGAAGGAAATGACAAGTGGTTTTCAGCAAGACATTCTCTGCAAGCACTCAAATTATCGATAGCAAGTAGTTTGGTAGAAAGGTAATTCGCAACGAGTAACAAGTAACAAGTGTAACAAAGGTGCAACAAGGTGCCCCAATTATTTTATAGCAAAAGGACAAGCCTGGATGAACTCTTATATAAGGCAAATCGCTCCCGAGGACACATGGGAATTATCATCAAGTTAGTTTCCATCATGCTCATATGATTCCCTTTCTTTACTTTGATAATTTGATATATGGGTGGACCGGTGCTTGGGTGCTGTCCTTACTTGGACAAGCCTCCCACTTATGATTAACCCCTCTCACAAGCATCCACAACTATGAAAGAAGAATTAAGATAAATCTAACCATAGCATTAAACATGTGGATCCAAATCAACCCCTTATGAAGCAACACATAAACTAGGGTTTAAGCTTCTGTCACTCTAGCAGCCCATCATCTACTTGCTAGTTCCCAATGCCTTCCCCTAGGCCCAAATCATGGTGAAGTTCCATGTAGTCGGCATTCACATAACACCACTAGAGGAAAGACAACATACATCTCATCAAAATATCGAACGAATACCAATTTCACATGATTGCTTATAACAAAAACTTCTCGCATGTCCTCGGGAACAAAAGTAACTACTCATGTAGCGACCCGACCTCAGACGGTCAAGCCTCTGTGTATCTGTGCCATCCCTGGATCAGTATGTTGACACACACAGTACATCAATGTATATATCAAAGTGCAATCACATGTATAAATAACGTATAACTGATATATACCTCATAAGTCTCAGCGGAAACAAGTAATCGGGTGTGGAGTCCCATCAATGCCATCGGCAGGTTGAGTGTAGACCGTAACCCTGTACCGTACTCTTAATCGTCGGAAGAAAGTATCTGCAACATGATACGTTGCAGCCGTGTAGGTCAGTACATTGAATGTACCAGCAAGATCACAACATGAGAAAACAGATGATAAAACTATAATATATGCAATATGGCTTTGTGGCTCTGTGACTGAGTTTTGTTTTGCACAAAAGCTGGTTTTATTTTCCCTACATCAAAGGAATAACTGGAGTCTGTACTATGGAGTTTTCTATCATGACATGGTTCCGCCAACCGATGTCTCATAGCCCAAAATCATCATAAGTTGCCCACAATTAAGTTATCAATCCGGTGTTGAGAGTTCCGAGATAGATCCAAGTCTAGAGGCTTAAGTTGTCCGTAACCGGGGACACGGCTAATCGATTAGGTTTTAACCCTCTGCAGAGGTTTGTACACTTTACCCGCAAGATTCGATCCCTCTTTTTACGTTCTCGCACTTCGTGGTGTTTGAGAACAAGACGACCAAACATGGTCTTCCGAAGAGTTCCTCGACCACCGTCCGGTGCTCATCCAATCCTACCGTAGTTCTACATCTGCTAGCACCGCCCCAGCCAGAGTCACAACTAAGGTCAACCAAGCCGAGCCCATAGTGACTTGCGGTTGCAGGTAAGCTTCCGGGCATGAAGTATTCTTCCGTCTCTTTGAGTCTGGGTGAAGCTTTCCGTAAGATGTCATGGTGCTTCTCCATGCATCCCGCCATCCACTGGTTTCTCCAGGTGCCCGTCAACATCCTTCACCCAAGAGTGTGTATTGAATTCTTGTCTCGAGTCTTGAAGTCTTGAGGCCTTGAAGATGCAGTCCTTGCAGATGTCATCATGGAGTTGTCATCATTGACGAGAGTCCTCCTTCTTCACACCACTCGTGCACTCATACCAAACCCGTCTACTATAGCGTAGCATTAAAATAAATAACGTCCCGGGCTTGGTAACAGGGTGATGGGTTCCTACCTCATGCATACTAATCAACTACAAGAATTCAATATCACTACTGGAGGGTGGTTGCAAAGATGCCACTAAATGCAATAAAACATAGGTATGAAAGCATGGTCAAAGTGAACTTGCCTGGTAAGTTGATGAAGATAACAACACTCTCGAATAATGACTTGGTAGAACTATTCGTCACTCCGTTGAAAATCTATATAGTCAAACATAGCATTCATATAAGCAAACATCCTAGCAAACAATTCTAACACTCATAGTAAAACCAACAAATAAAAATGCAAATCAAGGGACACCAAATAAAAACAAGGAAAACTACACAACAAAACTACTAAAGAAAACTCTAAGACATAAAACAAAATAGTTTTGTCCTAAGTAAAACTTAACCAAGAAAATACTAAACTAATAAACTAACAGAAAATACAAAGTAAAACAACTAAGTTAACAGAAGCTATTTTTTCCATAAAATTTTATTTGCAAAAAGAAACAAATAAAAGCTTTTATGAAACACTAACTATGACCTAAACAAGTTTTCGTACAAAACTAAGTAAAATAATGTTTTAAATAAAAACAATTTTTCTTTTGTTGACTAACAGAAACAAAACTAAATTTTTCAAGAGTGACAAAAAGAAAAATTTAAAACAATTAAAACTATAAAGAAAAGACTAAAACAAAACTATAACTAAAACAATACTGTTTTGCTAAAACCTAATTCAAAATAAACTAAAATAAATAACTATATTCTACTGGATAAACAAAACAATAACAAAGCAGTAGCAAAAAGAATCAATCAAAAATCTATTTCTAAACTCAAGTTAAATCAAATACAAGGATTTAAGATAATTTGATCAAGTTCAAATTTAAATATTCAAACCTAAAAAATATTTACCTATTCAGAAACTTTACAAAATTTGTGATCTAACGAATTGGAATCACTCAATTTGGATATGTATACTAATAGATATGAATTTTCTAAGATCGCTACTTTTCTGAAAAGAAGAATTACGGGATTTCTTTGATCTCACCGGAGTAGTTGCCGGAGTTGGGGAAGAAGATCGGATCCGAGGTTATGGGGGCTCCTAGAGGAAGGAGAGCACGGGACGGTGCAGAAGAGATCTCAGCAAACTCAGGGGAGGCCGAGTAAGTACCAACCGAGCCTCGGGCGGCAATGGAGAAGCCGCCGGAGTTTATGAACTCCGATGAGTAATTGTGCTGGATAGGGAGGGGGATAAGCTCCCATGGGAGAGGGCTTTGGGCGAGGGGAAGGAGGGCAACATGAGGGAGGTATTAATAGGGCGAGGGGGTGTCCAGATGCGTGCAGCCATGGCGAGCAAAAAAAACGGTAAGTTCGGATCTCCGGCGAGGAAATCCGGGGCATTAATGGCCTTTTACTTGGAGAAGGAGGTGTAGGGGAAGGAGGTGGATCCATTCAGAGAATTCTTGGGGAAGGGGAAGGAGGGAAGGGTGTGGGGCGCGGGGTGGGGGGCGTGCATGCGTTCTGCTCCTGTAGGTGCAGAACGATTGTAGGAGGAAGACGACCTGTTGGGTCGTGGAGGATCTGGGCCTAGTGCGGCTGGGCTTTGGCCAGTTTTTGTTTTTTTTATAAAATAGAGAAGGAAAACTGAAATAGAGGGCAATAAATAAAATAAATATATATGCATATTATATATCAAAATTTTCAGAAAAACATTTGTTACAGTATGGACAATTTTTCAAGTTCAACTAAAATTCACAGCAAATCCCAAAATTAAAAAGGTGCCACTGTTGCATTTAAAATGCAAACAAAATTATTTTAAAATACCAAAATGATTTTAAAATCATTTTTTCTCCACTTTTCTACTGTAGGGAATCATTTTACCCTATTTTCGTATATTTTAGTTTTGGAGAAAAATAATTTCAATAAAACCAAATAACTCCAATTTGAAAGTGGGTTTCAAAATAATTTCAACCGGCCTTTCAATTTGATTCTTTTAAACTTCCAACTCATATTTCATATAATTTGAAGAAGTCATTTTATCTTCTCTCATGAAAATCATTGAGTTGCAGAAAGTTTCTGAATTTGAAATATTTCCAAATGGAATTCAAATCTTTTCAAAACCCTTTTCATTTATTTAAATGGAAGAAGTCATATCATCTTCTCTCTAGGGTTTTGTGTTTGAATTGAATTTGAATTCTCAGAGATCAGAAGTCAAAAAAAAAGGCTTGGGAAAGTCATTTCATTCCCTCTCATTAAACTTTCAAAAAGTTTCAAATGCACTCAATTTCACACAATCAATCACTCAACAATCAAACAAACAATCAGAATTATTTATTTAATATAACATTCCAAAATTTAGAATTTTGGGATGTTACAACTCACAAAGCATGTTCATGTTCATGATCAAAGGGGTATTGAATATCATTAAGGATCTGAACATATGATCTTCAACCAAAAAACCAACTAGCATCAACTACAAGGAGTAATCAACACTAGTAGCAACCCACAGGTACCAATCTGAGGTTTTGAGACAAAGATTGAATATAAGAGATGAACCAAGGTTTGAGATGAGATGGTGTTGGTGAAGATGTTGATGGAGATTGATCCTCCCACGATGAGAGGGTCATTATTGATCATGATGACTTTGATTTCCCCCTCCCGGAGGGAAGTTTCCCCGGCGGAATCACTTCGCTGGAGACCTAGATTGCTTCTGCCCACATTCCACCTCGAGACGGCGGCACTTTGTCCCGAAAGCCTTCTCTCTATTTTTTTGCTAGGTCAAAACCCTTAATAGCAGATGATGGGCAACGGAGGCTGGCCAGGGCCCCACAAGCTCAGGGGCGCGCCCCCCCAGGTTGTGGCCACTTGGTGGGCCCCTTTCTGGTATTTCTTTGCCCAATATTTTTTATATATTCCAAAATAATTCTCCTTAAAGTTTCAGGAATTTTGAAGTTGTGCATAATAGGGATCTCAAATTTGCTCCTTTCCGGTCCAGAATTCCAGCTGCCGGCATTCTCCCTCTTCATGCAAATCTTGCAAAATAAGGGAGAAAAGGCATGAGAATTGCATCATAAAGTGTTATGATAGTCCATAATGTGATAAATTCCAACATAAAAACATGATGCACAATGGACGTATCAACTCCCCCAAGCTTAGACCTTGCTTGTCCTCAGGTGAAAGGCAAAATCTATAATCATGACCAGATGTTTAGAGATAGAGGTGTCGAAAAAAATACGTACATGAAGCCATCATGATCATCTTTAGAACGGCAATATGTTGTCATATAACTTCCCATGCTAAAGTGATAGTTCATTCACAAGGTAAAGCATGAACCATATACTTCATTGAAAACTAACAAACTATGATCTCAGTCATTGATGCAATTGCAATTTGTCATAATGTCACAATGATTCTATATAAGAGCTTTTATTTAGCAAGTTCACATACTCAATGATACGTCCCCAACGTATCTATAATTTTTGATTGTTCCATGCTATTATATTATCTGTTTTGGATGTTTTATATGCATTTATATGCTATTTTATATTATTTTTGGGACTAACCTATTAACCTAGAACCCAGTGCCAGTTTATGTTTTTTCCTTCTTTTTGAGTTTCATAGAAATGGAATACCAAATGGAGTCCAAATGGAATAAAACCTTCGCGATGATTTTTCTTGGATCAGAAGACACCCAGGAGACTTGGAGATCAAGTCGGAAGAGCCACGAGGCGGCCACAAGGGGGAGGGTGCGTCCAGGGGGGTAGGGTGTGCCCCATGCCTTGGGGCCCACTTGTGACACCCAGACCTAATTCTTCGCCCTATATATTCACATATATTGCCAAACCACCAGAAGCATCCACGAAAACAATTTTCCACCGCCGCAACCTTTTGTTCCCGTGTGATCCCATCTAGGGGCCATTTCCGGCATCCTGCCGGAGGGGGATTCGATCACGGAGGGATTCTACATCAACTCTATTGCCCTTCTGATGAAGCGTGAGTAGTTTACCTCAGACCTATGGGTCCATAGCTAGTAGTTAGATGGCTTCTTCTCTCTGTTTGATTCTCAATACCATGTTCTCCTCGATGTTCATGGACATCTATCCGATGTAATCTTGTTTTGCGGTGTGTTTGTCCAGATCCAATGAATTGTTGATTTATGATCAACTTATCTATGAATATTATTTGAATCTTCTCTGAATTCTTTTATGCATGATTTTATATCTTTGTAACTCTCTTCGAACTATCAGTTTGGTTTGGCCAACTAGATTGGTTTTTCTTGCAATGGGAGAAGTGCTTACCTTTGGGTTCAATCTTGCGGTGTCCTTTCCCAGAGACAGTAGGGGCAGCAAGGCACGTATTGTATTGTTGCCATTGAGGATAAAAAGATGGGGTTTACATCGTATTGCTTGAGTTTATTCCTCTACATCATGTCATCTAACTTATTGCGTTACTCTGTTCTTCATGAACTTAATACTCTAGATGCACGCAGGAGTCGGTCGCTGTGTGGAGTAATAGTAGTAGTTGAAGAATCGTTTCGGTCTACTTGACACGAATGTGATGCCTATATTTCATAATCATTGCCTTAGATATCGTCATAACTTTGCGCTTTTCTATCAATTGCTCAACAGTAATTTGTTCACCCTCCGTATTATTTTCTATCTTGAGAGAAGCCTCTAGTGAAACCTATGGCCCCCGGGTCTATTTTCCATCATATAAGTTTTCGATCTACTATTTTTCATCATATAAGTTTCTGATATATTATTTTGCAATCTTTTACTTTCCGATCTATAAACCAAAAAACCAAAAAATATTTACTTTATCATTTGTTTAGTTTCATCTATCTCTATTAGATCTCACCTTTGCAAGTGGCCGTGAAGGGATTGACAACCCATTTATCGCTTTGGGTGCAAGTTGTTTGATTGTTTGTGCAGGTATTGGTGATTTGTGCTTTGTCTCCTACTGGATTGATACCTTGGTTCTCTAACTGAGGGAAATACTTCTCTCTACTTTGCTGCATCACCCTTTCCTCTTCAAGGAAAAAACCCACGCCAGCTCAAGAAGTAGCAGGAAGAATTTCTGGCGCCGTTGCCGGGGAGATCTACGCCAAGTCAAGACATCCAAGTACCCATCATAAAACTCTCATCTCTTGCATTACATTATTCGCCATTTGCCTCTCGTTTTCCTCTCCCCCACTTCTAAAACGATTTTTAAAAAGATTTGCCTTTTTCTTCGCCCCTCTTCTCTTCTTCATTGCTTTTCGTTTGCTCATGTGTTTGATCGCTTATCTTGCTTTCATGGTTAGTCCTCCCATCATTGTTAGCACTCCCGATAATGAAGTCCTCAATTTAAAAAAAAGGGAGGGAGAAAATTTAAAAATTGCTTGGTATAGAATTTGCAATGCTCAGAATAGATCTACTCGAAAGCAATCTAGTACTGTTCTTCTTCGCAATTTTTAGGTGGGCATTACTCCTTGGGATAGATATTTTTAGATACCATTACCGGCGGGAATTTTTTGGGGAGCCATACTTTTGATTCTTACAATGCTATGATAGATTTGTTAGGCCCGCCACCTCTTTGGGTCAATGGAATTGTTTTGACCTTGGAACATGTGATGCAAAGGCTTGATATTATTGAGAATAAAATTGCTACCGTATAGTTGATTGAGAATTTGGATAAAAAGATTCATAATCATATTACTCAATATGGATCTAAGGTAGGAGTTACTTTAAAGAATCTTAGAGAAAAGGAACCCATAGTTAATGAAAAGGTAGATAAAGATTCTACTAGAATTGGCAAACTAGAAGATATTATTACCAATTTGGGTTCTTCTTTTTCCTCCATTAAAACTACTCAAAATCTTCCTCCTACTAAGACTGCCAAGTTTATTTACGTTCCTAAGATTAAGGGTGAATCTTCTAGTAAAGAAAATGAAGATCTCAAATAAATAAGAGCTTGTTGGAAGGCAACCCAATTTTATTTTATTTTCTTTGCTTTTTGGTTCTGTTTTTCAATAAATAATTCATCTAGCCTCTGGTTAGATGTGTTTTTGTGTTTTAATTAGTCTTTGTGCCAAGTAAGACCTTTGGGATGGCTTATGGTGATAGTTGATTTGATCTTGCTGAAAAACAAGAACTTTTGCGCTCAGGAAAATAATTCTCATTTTTGACAGAAGTGTGATAAAATACTGATTCTTTTTGCAGAACATTAATAAAAAAATTGCTCAGGTTGACCTATATTTTCTGAATTTTTGGAGTTACATAAGTATTCGAGAGTTATAACTACAGACTATTCTGTTTTTCACAGATTCTGTTTTCTATGTCTTGTTTTCTTATTTTGATGAATCTATGGGTACTATCGGGGGGTATGAACCATGGGAAAGTTGGAGTACAGTAGATATTACACCAATATAAATAAAGAATGAGTTCACAGCAATAGCAAAAGTGGTGATTTATTTTCTTATACTAACGGAGCTTATGAGATTTTCTGTTGAGTTTTGTGTTGTGAAGTTTTCAAGTTTTTGGTGAGGTTTTGATGGACTATGGAATAAGGAGTGGCAAGAGCCTAAGCTTGGGGATGCCCAAGGCACCCCAAGGTAATATTCAAGGACAACCAAGAGCCTAAGCTTTGGGATGCCCCGGAAGACATCCCCTCTTTCGTCTTCGTCTATCAGTAACTTTACTTGAGGCTACATTTTTACTCACCACATGATATGTGTTTTGCTTGGAGCGTCTCGTATGATATGAGTCTTTGCTTTTTAGTTTGCCACAATCATCCTTGTTGTACACACCTTTTGAGAGGGACACATATGAAACGTGATTTATTAGAATACTCTATGTGCTTCACTTATATCTTTTGAGCTAGGCAATTTTGCTCTAGTGCTTCACTTATATATTTTTAGAGCACGGCGGTGGCTTTATTTTATAGAAATTGTTGAACTCTCATGATTAACTTATATTATTTTGAGAGTATTCTCTAAACAGCATGGTAATTTTCTTTGGCTATAAATTTAGTCCTAATATGATAGACATCTGAGGGGGTATAATAAAAACTTTCATACAAAGTGCATTGAATACTATGAGAAGTTTGATTCCTTATGATTGTTTTGAGATATAAAGATGGTGATATTAGACTCATGCTAGTGAGTAATTGTGGATTGGAGAAATACTTGTGTTAAAGTTTGTGATTCCTGTAGCATGCACATATAGTGAACCGTTATGTAACGAAGTTGGAGCATGCGGTATTTTTTGATTGTCTTCCTTATGAGTGGCGGACGGGGACAAGCGATGGTATTTTCCTACAAGTATATCCCCCTAGGAGCATGCGCGTAGTACTTTGTTTCGATGACTAATAGATTTCTGCAATAAGATGTGAGTTTTTTATGACTAATGTTGAGTCCATGGATAATACGCACTCTCACCCTTCCACCATTGCTAGCCTCTCTAGTGCCGCGCAACTTTCACCGGTACCATACACCTACCATATACCTTCCTCAAAACAGCCACCATACCTAACTATTATGGCATTTCCATAGCCATTCCGAGATATATAGCCATGCAACTTTCCACCGTTCCTTTTATTATGACACATTTCATCATTGTCATATTGCTTTGCATAATCATGTAGTTGACATCGTATTTGTGGCAAAGACACCTTTCATAATTATTTCATACATGTCACTCTTGAGTCATTGCACATCCTGGTACACCGCCAGAGGCATTCATATAGAGTCATATTTTGTTCTAAGTATCGAGTTGTAATTTTTGAGTTGTACGTAAATAAAAGTGCGATGATCTTCACTATTAGACCATTGTCCCATGTGAGGAAAAAAATAAAAGGGAGGCCAAAGAAGGCAAACAAAAAATGAGAGAAAAAGAGAGAACGGTCAATGTTACTATCCTTTTCCACACCTGTGCTTCAAAGTAGCACCATGATCTTCATGATAAGAGAGTCTCCTATGTTGTCACTTTCATATACTAGTGGGAATTTTTCATTATAGAACTTGGCTTGTATATTCAAATGATGGGCTTCCTCAAATTGCCCTAGGTCTTCATGAGCAAGCAAGTTGGATGCACACCCACTTAGTTTTCTTTTGAGCTTTCATAAACTTATAGCTCTAGTGCATCCGTTGCATGGCAACCCCTACTCACTCGCATTGATATCTATTGATGGACATCTCCATAGCCCGCTGATACGCCTAGTTGATGTGAGACTATCTCCTTCTTTTTGTCTTCTCCACTACCACCATATACCTATAGTGCTATGTCCATGGCTCACGCTCAAGTATTGCTTGAAAGTTGAAAAGGTTTGAGAACATCAAAAGTATGAAACAATTTCTTGGATTGTCATCGGGGTTGTGCATGATTTGAATATTTTGTGTGATGAATATGGAGCATAGCGAGACTATATGATTTTGTAGGGATAAGCTTTCTTTGGCCATGTTATTTTCAGAAGACATAATTGCCTTGTTAGTATGCTTGAAGTATTATTGTTTTTATGTAATATCAAACTTTTCTTTTGAATCTTATGGATCTGAACATTCATCGCACAATAAAGAAAAATTACAAGTATAATAAAAAAAACGTTAGGTAGCATTCCACATAAAAAATTCTGTTTCTATCATTTACCTACTCGAGGACGAGCATGAATTAAGCTTGGGGATGCTTGATACGTCTCCAACGTATCTATAATTTTTTATTGTTCCATGCTATTATATTATCTGTTTTGGATGTTTTAAATGCATTAATATGCTATTTTATATTATTTATGGGACTAACCTATAAACCTAGAGCCCGGTGCCAGTTTCTGTTTTTTCCTTGTTTTTGAGTTTCACAGAAAAGGAATACCAAACGGAATAAAACCTTCGCGATGATTTTTCTTGGACCAGTAGAAACCCACGAGACTTGGAGATCAAGTCGGAAGAGCCACGAGGCGGCCACAAGGGGGGAGGGCACGCCCCTGCCTTGTGGGCCCCTCGTGACTCCCCTGACCTAATTCCTTGTCCTATATAATCACATATATTCCCAAACCACCAGAAGCATCCACGAAAACACTTATCCACCGCCGCAACCTTCTGTTTCCGTGAGATCCCATCTAGGGGCCTTTTCCGGCATCCTGCTGGAGGGGTATTCGACCACGGAGGGCTTCTACATCAACTCTATTGCCCTTCTGATGAAGCGTGTCTAGTTTACCTCAGACCTACGGGTCCATAGCTAGTAGCTAGATGGCTTCTTCTCTCTCTTTGATTCTCAATACCATGTTCTCCTCGATGTTCTTGGAGATCTATCCGATGTAATTTTCTTTTGCGGTGTGTTTGTCGAGATCCGATGAATTGTGGATTTATAATCAGCTTATCTATGAGTATTATTTGAATCTTCTCTGAATTATTTTATGCATGATTTGATATCTTTGTAATTCTCTTGGAACTATCGTTTTGGTTTGGCCAACTAGATTGGTTTTTCTTGCAATGGGAGAAGTGCTTAGGTTTGGGTTCAATCTTGCAGTGTCCTTTCCCAGTGACAGTAGGGGCAGCAAGGCACGTATTGTATTGTTGCCTTCAAGGATAAAAAGATGGGGTTTACATCATATTGCTTGAGTTTGTTCCTCTACATCATGTCATCTTAGTTAATGCGTTACTTTGTTCTTCATGAACTTAATACTCTAGATGCAGGCAGGAGTCGGTCGATGTGTGGAGTAATAGTAGTAGATGCAGAATCGTTTCGGTCTACTTGACATGGACGTGATGCATATATTTAATAATCATTGCCTTAGATATTGTCATAACTTTGCCTATTCTATCAACCGCTCGACAGTATTTTGTTCACCCACCATATTATTTGCTATCTTGAGAGAAGCCTCTAGTGAAACCTATGGCCCCGGGTCTATTTTCCATCATATAAGTTTCTGATCTACTATTTTCAATAATATAAGTTTCCGATCTACTATTTTGCAATCTTTTACTTTCTGATCTATAAACCAAAAAACCAAAACATATTTACTTTATCGTTTGTTTAGTTTCATCTATCTCTATCAGATCTCACTTTTGCAAGTGACTGTGAAGGGATTGACATCCCCTTTGTCGTGTTGGGTGCAAGTTGTTTGATTGTTTGTGCAGGTATTGGTGATTTGTGCATTGTCTCCTACTGGATTTATACCTTGGTTCTCTAACTGAGGGAAATACTTATCTCTACTTTCCTGCATCACCCTTTCCTCTTCAAGGGAAAAACCAACGCAAGCTCAAGAAGTAGCACTCAACCATCATTTAGTCTTTCACAATTTCTAACACTCACGCGATACTTACGAGATCAAAGCTTCGGTCAAACACATAGAAATATAGGGGTTATAATTTCGCCTCCCAACCATTTACCTCGAGGGTAATGTCAAAAATAATAACTCATGATCACCTACATTCGACTGGATATGTCTATCTAGATCTTTCTCCAACACATGATGCTTGCCAAAGAGAAAAATAAAAAGTAATGGTGAAGATCACCATGAATCTTGCATAAAGGTAGGTAATTAAAATAAAATACAGACCCTTCACGGAGGGAAGCAGAGGTTGTCATGCGCTTTCTATTTGGATGCACAAAATCTTAATGCAAAGGAATGTCACTTTATATTGCCACTTGTGATAGAGACCTTTATTATGCAGTCCGTAGCTTTTATTTCTTCCCCATCACAAGTTCATACAAATCTTATTTTCCTCACACTAAAAGATCATACATATTTAGAGAGCAATTTTTATTGCTTTGCACCAATGACAACTTACTTGAAGGATCTTACTCAATCCATAGGTAGGTATAGTGGACTCTTATGACAAAAATGGGTTTAAAGATTCTGGATGCACAAGTAGTATCTTTACTTGGTGCAGAATTTTTGGCTAGCATGGGATAGAAAGCAAGCTTCACATGTCGGAGGATCCATAACAATGTAAATTCTATTCGGATGTAAGAAAACATAACTCATTACGTGGTCTTCCTTGTCTAACAACAACTTATTAGCATATAATATTTTAATGCGTGCGCTCACAATCATGAAAGATGTCGAAGATAGTATTTTTATATGTCAAACCTCTCTTTCTTTACTTCTTATTAATTGCAAGAGTGACCAAAACTATGTTTATCAACCTTCAATAAATTGCATGCATTATACTTCTTATATGTGAAGTCATTACTCTCCATAAGATTATTATATAATCTTTTATTTTCTTTATTCTTTTTCATCTCTAATATCAAAGCAAGAAAGCAAAACAGTCAACTCAAAACTAATCTTTATTATATAACTCTCATACCCGATTACATAGATAGATCACAAAGCAAAAGCTTAAAGACTAGATCATACTAAAACTTTTATTCTACAAGATCACAATTTAACCAAAAAGATCAAACTAAGATAGATGATAATGATAAATATGGTGATACGATGCTGGGGCGCCTTCCCCAAGCTTGGCACAAGCCAAGGGGAGTGCCCATACCCGTGTACTCAAGTCTCCTTCTTCGGAGGTGGTGGTGATGTTGATGATGTGGGAGGCGTGTCCTCTGTCTTCCAAGGCATAGGCTTCCCATCATAGAAGGATGACGAGTCTCTGGAATCCTGAAATCTACATCTAAATTCATCCTCTTAAATCTGGACTCATACTCATAGTTTTGGTTTTGTAAGTCATAGATCTGTGCTTGGAGGTGCTCAATTCGCTCGTGAAGATTGAAGATGGCCTCTCCAACATTATCGTTGTCTAGCTTGTGATCACAGGTGAATTCCATGATCATGGAGTGGTTGGCGTTGAGTTCGCGTCCCTTGGCACTTGAAGATCTCCTGCTCCACTGCTTTGAGCCTGGTGTACACGCTTCCGGCCTTCTTTGGCCCTTGAACATCCCAGATGTGAAGCACCCCCTCACGCATCTCAATGGTTTGAGGGTGTTTCATCACCTGCGAAAGGTAGGAGCTGATGACCTTCTCGTAGAACTTGTCCTTCGATGAATTTGGAGTCGTCCTGGCGATCTAGATCTATCAGAAAAATTGCTCGAAACAAGAACACAGGATATTTCCGTGATACTGTGGTCAGAACCTTCAGGAGTTTATATAATGAATTTTTACAAAGCAAAACAAGTAATCTGGGAGAAAACGGAGTCTCGACGGCGCATGAGGGCACCACAAGCTCGGGAGGCGCGCCCAGGGGGTAGGGCGCGCCCCCTAGGCTTGTCGCCTGCTCGTGCGCTTTCCGGACTATGTATTATTTTCCTCATTTTTTATATATTCCAAAACGGAGTAAAATTGCTTTTATGGAACTTTTGGAGTCGGTTTACTTACCATATCACATACCTATTCCTTTTTCAGTGTTTCGGGTTCGTTTCGAAAGGTTTTCTTTATGTACTCCTCCTGTGTTATGGAATGAATAATATTAGTCTCAATATTTATAGGCGTACCTGAGATATAGTTCTTAATTCTTTGTCCATTCACCACCCTCGGGTTGGTGCCTTCGACGTTGTTGATCTTGATAGCACCGGACCAATAAACTTCTCCGATAATGCAGGGTCCTTCCCATTTGGAGAGAAGTTTTCCTGCAAAATTTTTTAAACGAGAATTTTATAGCACGACTTGGCCACCTACATTAGATTCCCGGTTTTGTATTCTTCAGCCGTGCCATATTTTAACCCTTTCTTTAAAGAGTTTAGCATTTTCATAGGCTTGGGTTCTCCATTCCTCAAGTGAACTAATATCAAACAACCTCTTTTCACCGACCAGTTTAAAATTATAGTTGAGCTCTTTAATTTCCCAATAAGCTTTATGTTCTAATTCAAGAGGTAAATCACATGCTTTCCCATAAACCATTTTATATGGAGACATACCCATAGGATTTTTATAAGTAGTTCTATAAGCCCAAAGTGCATCGTCAAGTTTCTTAGAGCAATTCTTCCTAGATCTGTTTACAATATTTTGCAAGATTAGCTTTATTTCCCTATTACTTAATTATACTTGACCACTAGAATGAGGATGACATGGAGATGCAATTATATGGTGAACATCATATTTAGCAAGAAGTTTACGGAAAGCACCATGAATGAAGTGTGAACCACCATCTGTTATTAAATATCTAGGGACTCCAAACCTATAGAAAATACCTTCTTTAAGCATTTCAATACAGTGTTGTGATCAACACTACTAGTTGGAATAGCTTCTACCCACTTAGTAATCTAATCAACAACAACTAAAATATGATTATACCCATTGGGGGAATGAAAAGGTCCCATATAATAAAATCCCCAAACATCAAATGGTTCAATAACAAGTGAATAGTTCATAGGAATTTCCTGACATCTACAAATATTACCAATTCTTTGACATTCATCACAAGAGAGAACAAACTTACGTGCATCTTTGAAAAGAGTAGGCCAATAAAAACCAGATTGTAATACCTTGTGTGCAGTTCTGTCTCCCGCATGGTGTCCTTTGTAAGCCTCAGAGTGACATTTTTTAGGATTTGTTCCTATTCATGCTCAGGTATACAACGTCTAATATTGCCATCTACGCCCGCTTTATATAGATGTGGATCATCCCAAAAGTATTGTCTTAAATCAAAGAAAAACTTTTTATTTTGTTGGTATGTGAAACTAGGTGGTATATATTTAGCAACAATGTAATTGGCATAGTCCGCATACCAAGGTGTGTTACGAGAAGCATTTACAATAGCTAATTGTTCTCCGGGAAAGCTATCATTAATAGGCAGTGGGACACCAAGAATATTTTCTAACCTAGACAAGTTATCAGCTACTGGATTCTCGGCTCCCTTCCAATCAGTAATATGCAAGTCAAATTCCTATAACGAAAGAACCCACCTAATGAGTCTAGGTTTAGCATCTTTCTTTTCCATAAAGCATTTAATAGCAGCATTATCAGTGTGAACAATTACTTTAGAATCAACAATGTAAGACATGAATTTATCACAAGCAAACACAACTGCTAAAAAATTTATTTTTAGTAGTAGCATAATTTCTTTGAGCACTGTCTAGAGTTTTGCTAGCATAATGTATAAAATTTTAATTTTTTATCAACTCTTTGTCCTAGAATAGCATGATAACCCACAAGTATAGGGGATTGCAACAGTTTTCGAGGGTAGAGTATTCAACCCAAATTTATTGATTCGACACAAGGGAAGCCAAAGAATATTCTCAAGTATTAGCAGCTGAGTTGTCAATTCAACGGCACCTGAAAGACTTAATATCTGTAGCAAAGTATTTAGTAGAAAAGTAGTATGGAAGTAACAGTAATGGTGGCAAAAGTAACAGTAGCAGTTTTGTAGCAATTGTAAAACCATGGAAATTCTGCTGAAAACAACGTCAGTTCGGGTTAGTTCCATTCAAATCATGCAAATTAGAGTCCAAAACAAGGGCAAAAGAGTTTTGAAAAGTAGATACGATGGAGACGTATCAACTCCCCCAAGCTTAACCCATTGCTTGTCCTCAAGCAGTTCAGTTGACAAACTGAAAGTGATAAAGAAAAGCTTTTACAAACTCTGTTTGATCTTGTTGTTGCAAATATGTAAAGCCAACATTCAAGTTTTCAGCAAAGATTATGACTAGACATTGTAATTCATGGCAAAAGAGATCCAGTCACAGTCATAGTCACTATAAATTAATAACAATGAAACAAATGACAGTGGTGCTCTCTAACTTGTGCTTTTGTAAGAGGATGATGACTCAGTAATAAAAGTAAATAGATAGGCCCTTTGTAGAGGGAAGCAGGGATTTACAGAGGTGCCAGAGCTCGAGTTTTTGAAATAGAGATAAATAATATTTTGAGCGGTGTGCTTTCATTGTCAACATAAGAACCAAGAGAACTCGGTATCTTCCATACTAGATACATTATAGGCGGTTCCCAAACAGAATGGCAAAGTTTATACTCCCCCACCACCAACAAGCACAATCCATGGCTGGTCCGAAACAACGGGTATCGTCCAACTAACAACAGTCCTGGGGGAGTTTTGTTTGCAATTATATTTTGATTTGATTTGAGCATGGAACTAGGCATCCCGGTTACCAGCCATTCTCTCGTGAATGATGAGCGGAGTCCACTCATCATGAGAATAACCCACCTAGCATGGAAGATACTGACAGCCCCCAGTCGCCACATGAGCGATTCGGGCATACAAAACATATTATCATTTGAAAGTTTAGAGTTTGGCACATGCAAATTTACTTGGAACGGCAGGTAAATACCGCATATAGGTATGTATGGTGGACTCATATGGAACAACTTTGGGTTTATGGAAGTGGATGCACAAGCAGTATTCCCGCTTAGTACAAGTGAAGGCTAGAAAAAGACTGGGGAGCGACCAACTAGAGAGCGACAATGGTCATAAACATGCATTGAGATTAACCAACATTGAGTGCAAGCATGAGTAGGATATAAATCACCATCAACATAAATATCGTGGAGGCTATGTTGATTTTGTTTCAACTACATGCGTGAACATGTGCCAAGTCAAGCCACTCGAATCATACAAAGGAGGATACCATCCTATCATACTACATAACAACCATTTTAAAAGCATGTCGGGACACAAGGTAAACCATTATAAACTCCTAGCTAATTAAGCATGGCATGAGTAACTATAATCTCTAATTGTCATTGCAAACATGTTTCATTCATAATGGTCTGAATCAAGAATGATGAACTAATCATATTTACAAAAGCAAGATAGGTCGAGTTCATACCAGCTTTTCCTCATCTCAAACATTCATCATATATCGTCATTATTGCCTTTCATTTGCATGGTCGAACGGTGTGGATAAAGATAATAGTGCACGTGCATCGGACTAAGCTGGAATCTGCAAACATTTATTCAAAGGAGAAGACAAGGTAATATGGGCTCTCTGTTAGATCAACAATAATGCATATGAGAGCCACTCAACATTTTCATCATGGTCTTCTCCTCTCGACCCCCAAAGAAAAGAAAAGAATTTCAAAGAAACAAACTGAAATGTTTTTGGAGTTTTTGTTTTTCTGAAGAAAGTAAAACAAGAACGAGAAAAACTATTTACACAGGAAAGCTCCCCACAAGCAAAAGAAGAATGATAAATCTTTTGGGGTTTTCTTATAATAGTGCTACTAAATAAACATGGAAAGTAAACTAAACTACAACAATTTTTTTGGGTTTTCTCAAAGTTTTTCAAACACATAAGAAGAAAGGAAAAAAAAACTAACATGGATAATACAATGAAAGAGTATGAACACCGACAACTAGAATGAGTGTGCGAACATCAATGTAATGTCGGTGAGAAATACGTACTCCCCCAAGCTTAGGCTTTTGGCCGAAGTTGGTCTAGGGCCACGACTGGCCCGGATTGTATCCGAAATCATAGTTGGGGTTGTACTGTGCTACGACAACTACCGCTTGGCGAGCTGCTTCATGGAGGCGAGCGGCCTCCATTGTTCTCTCATACTTGTTCACCTGCTCTCTAGTTATAAAACATCTCCCATTTACCTAAAAGTTAGAGAAGGCAGGAGCAGGAAGGGTAATAGGGACATCACGTCGTCTGTCAAAGATTAGTCGGTACTGGAGGGACTGTTCGTTCCTCTCAAGAAACTGGTAGCGTACCATAGCATTACAATCTAGAAAAGCAGGTGGCAACTCAATGTCATTCCCTCTTATGGGTATACCAAGATAATTAGCTAACGAGTTTCCTAAATCCCACCAAATAAATCTTCATCTTTAGCATTAAGATGTAACATCCTCGCAATAATGGCCCCCAAGTTATATCGCTTATCACCTAACACCGCACACTTGAGGATACTAACATCTGGAACGCAAAGGTGGCAATGCTCATGCTTACCATTAATGCATCTACCTATAAAGAGAGCAAAATAATGTATGGCGGGAAAGTGAATGCTCCCTATGGTAGCTTGTGTGATATTTCTAGTTTCTCCCACAGTGATGCTAGCAAGGAAATCATTATATTCAGCTTTGTGAGGATCACAATGAAGGCCCCATTGTGGGATTTTGCAAGTAGTATTAAAATCCTCAAGATGCATGGTATATGATTCATCATAATTATCAAATAAAACAGTACCGGTATTGCGCTTAGATGAAAATTCAAACCTCCGCACAAAGGAATTGGTGAGGTGATAGTATTGTCGGCACTTATCTGACACGAAGTCCTCAAGGCCGACATTTTGTGCGTATGCATCAAACTCATCCTTGAAACCTGCATGAACCATTAATTCATCCGACAGACATTCACAATGCCGCACTTGAGCTTCCCTCGGTGGTTCAAGGTCCAGCTCACGTATCGCGAGCCTCGGTGCTTGCTTCCTCAAAGAACCACCTTGGTACATTTTCCTAAACATTTTTCTTCCACTGAAAAATTTCTGAAATTTTTAGTAACTCAAAATAAAAGTGAACCAAACTCAACAAGATTGATAGCAACTACTCCCACAAGTGTCTATAAGCTATATCATGCATCAAAACTACATTGGACCATATAAGTTTGACATGCAAGCTCAAGAACAAGGTCACCACAGCAGCAAAAAATTGCAATAAATAAAGCACTAGAACAAAAACTAATTGGACCATTGGAGGAGTCACATACCGGAGAACAATCCCCCCAAACAGTTTTGCAAATGGAGCTTTGCACACAGAGATCAAAAATGGCTGCAAGATGAGCAAGAACACGGGTTTGAGCTACGGGGTGATTTTTTTGGAGGAAGACGAAGTGGATGGGTACTGGAATAAGTGGAGGGGACCCACAAGGGACCCACAAGGCAGGGGGCGCGCCCTCCACCCTTGTGGCCCACTGGTGCATCCCCCTGGTGCAAGTTCAGTGCCAGAAATTCTCAAATATTCTATAAAAAATCATACTAAATTTTCAGGGCATTTGGAGAACTTTTATTTTCAGGACATTTTTATTCCACGGGTAATTCAGAAAACAGACAGAAAATACTATTTTTGCTTTTCTTATTCTAAATAATAGAAAGTAAAAAGTGGGTACAAAAAGTTCTGCCTTCTAAATTCATCCATCTCATGCTCATCAAAAGGAATCCATTAACAAGGTTGATCAAGTCTTATTAACAAACTTCTTCTGAATGACATGAAACCGGAGAATTTTCGAATAACACTAGGTTACCTCAATGGGGATATGCATGTCCCCAACAATAAGAATATCATATTTCTTTTTTACAGAAGGAAGAGGGAATTCAAAACCTCCAATAGTAATAGTTGAAAATTTTCCAATAGAATTGATACTATGAACTTGAGGTTGTTTCTTTGGAAAGTGTATTGTATGCTCATTACCATTAACATGAAAAGTGACATTGCCTTTGTTGCAATCAATAACAGCCCTTGCAGTATTCAAAAAGGGTCTACCAAGGATGATCGACATACTGTCATCCTCGGGAATATCAAGAATAACAAAGTTCGTTGAGATAGTAACGTTTGCAACCACAACAGGCACATCCTCACAAATACTGATGGGTATAGCAGTTGATTTATGAGCCATTTGCAAAGAAATTTCAGTAGGTGTCAACTTATTCAATTCAAGTCTACGATACAAAGAGAAAGGCATAACACTAACACCAGCTCCAAGATCACATAAAGCAGTTTTAACATAGTTTCTCTTAATGTAGCATGGTATAGTTGGTATTCCTGGATCTCCTAGTTTCTTTGGTACCCTTAAAAGTATAATTAGCAACCATGGTGGAAATCTTAGCTTCTGGTATCTTTCTTTTATTTGTAAGAATATCTTTCATATACTTAGCATAAGGAGGCATTTTAAGCATATCAGTCAAACGCATACGCAAGAAGATAGGTCTAATCATTTTAGCAAAGCGCTCAAAATCCCCAGCATCCTTTTTCTTGGATGGTTTAGGAGGAAAGGGCATGGGTTTTTGAACCCATGGTTATCTTTCTTTACCATGCTTCCTAGCAACGAAGTCTCTCTTATCATAACGTTGATTCTTTGATTGTGGGTTATCAAGATCAACAACAGGTTCTATTTCAACATCATTATCATTACTAGGTTGAGCATCAACATGAACATCATCATTAACATTATTACTAGGTTCATGTTCGTCACCAGATTGTGTCTCAGCATTAGAAATAGAAAATCATTAAGAATCTCAGGTGGATCCACAATAGGTTCACTAGAAGCATGCAAAGTCATATCAGTTTTCTTTTTCTTTTTATTACAAGGACTAGGTGCATTAGTATTAGTTCTCTGAGAATCTTGCTCAACTCTCTTAGGATGGCCCTCAGGGTACAAAGGTTCCCGGGTCATTTTACCACCTCTAGTCATAACCCTAACAACATTATCATTATTCTTTCTATTAAACTCATCAAGCAAATCATCATGTGCCTTAAGTACTTGTTCTACTTGAGTTGTAACGATGGAAGCATGTTTACTAATAAGCTTAAGATCATTAACAGTTCTACTCATATAATCACCCAAGTAGTCAAGCATGTAAGCATTACGTTTCAATTGTCTACTAACATAAGCACTTAAATTTTCTTGTTTAACAATGAAATTGTCAAACTCATCCAAGCATTGACTAGCAGACTTATTATGAGGAATATCACCTTCATCAAATCTATAAAGAGAGTTTACGTCTACTACCTGTGTCGGGTTATCAAGACAATGTATTTCTTCAATTGGCTATAAATTCTTAACATCTTTAGCTTTAATACCTTTTTCTTTCATAGATTTCTTTGCCTCTTGCATATCTTCAGGACTGAGAAATAGAATACCTCTTTTCTTCAGAGTTGGCTTAGGAGTTGGTTCAGGAAGTGTCCAATCATTATAATTACTCAATATATTGTTCAATAGCAATCCAGCTTTCTCAACAGTTCATTCCCTGAAAACACAACCAGCACAACTATCTAGGTGGTCCCTAGAAGCATCGGTTAGTCCATTATAAAAGATATCAAGTATTTCATTTTTTCTTGAGAGGATGATCAGGCAAAGCATTAATTAATTGGAGAAGCCTCCCCCAAGCTTGTGGGAGACTCTTTTCTTCAATTTGCACAAAGTTAAATATTTCCTTTAAAGTAGCTTGTTTCTTATGAGCAGGGAAATATTTTTCAGAGAAGTAGTAAATCATATCCTGGGGACTACACACACAACCAGGAGCAATAGAATTAAACCATAACTTATTATCACCCTTTAATGAGAAAGGAAACAACTTAAGAATATAGTAATATCAATTTTTTTCCTCATGAGCAAATAGGGTGGCTATATCATTCAATTTTGTAAGATGTGCCACAACAATTTCAAATTCATAACCATAGAAAGGATCAAATTCAACCAAAGTAATTGACTCAGGATCGACAGAGAATTCATAATCCTTATCAATAACAAAGATAGGTGAAGTAGCAAACTTAGGATCATATTGCATTCTAGCATTCAAAGACTTTTCTTTCAGCTTAGCTAACAGTTTCTTAAGATCATCTCTATCATTACAAGCAAAGAAGTCTCTAGCGGTTTCTTAATCCATAATATAACCCTCAGGTATAATAGGCAATTCATATCTAGGGGGAGAATCATAATCTTAAGTTTCAATAATATCATCAGTTTTAGTAATTTCATTCTCTCTAACCCTAGCAAGTTGTTCATCAAGAAATTCCCCTAGTGGCTGATACGTCCATTTTGCATCATGTTTTCTTACTGTTATTTATAATGATTTTATACATAATAATGCTTTTGAAGTAATTCTAATGCCTTTTCTCTCATAATATTCAAGGTATACACAAAGGGGAGAATTATGGCAGCTGGAAATTTGGACCTGGAAAAGCTACGTCAGGCTACCTATTCTGCAGAACTCCAAACAAGATGAAACTTCAAGGAGATTTTTTATGGAATATTTGAGGAATATTGGAGCAAATAACTACCAGAGGGGGCCCACCAGGTGGGCACAACCCACCTGGGCACGCCAGGGAGCCCAGACGTGCCCTGGTGGGTTGTGCTCACCCAGGCCCACCTCGGGTGCCTATCTTCTGGTATATAAGTCATTTGGACCTAGAAAAATAAGGGAGGACTTTCGGGATAGAGTGCCGCCGTCTCGAGGAGGAACTTGGGCAGGAGCACTTTAGCCCTCTAGTGGAGCGATTCCGCCGGGGGAACTTCCCTCCTGGAGGGGGAAATCAACGCCATCATCATCACCAATAACTCTCCCATCTTGGGGAGAGCAATATCCATCAACATCTTCAACATCACCATCTCATCTCAAACCCTAGTTCATCTCTTGTGTTCAATCTTGTTACCGGAACTATAGATTGGTGCTTGTGGGTGACTAGTAGTGTTGATTACATCTTGTAGTTGATTACTATAGGGTTTACTTGGTGGAAGATTATATGTTTAGATCCAATATGCTATTTAATACCCCTCTGATCTTGAGCATGATTATCATTTGTGAGTAGTTACTTTTGTTCTTGAGGTCACGGGAGAAATCATGTTGCAAGTAATCAAGTGAACTTGATATGTTTTCGATATTTTGATAGTATGTATGTTGTGATTCCCTTAGTGGTGTCATGTGAACGTCGACTACATGACACTTCACCATATTTGGGCCTAAGGGAATGCATTGTGGAGTAGCAATTAGATGATGGTTTGCAAGAGTGACAGAAGCTTAAACCCCAGTTTATGCGCTATTCCGTAAGGAACCGATTGGATCCAAAAGTTTAATGCTATGGTTAGAATTTATTCTTAATACTTTTCTCGTAGTTGTGGATGCTTGCGAGAGGGTTAATCATAAGTAGGAGGTTTGTTCAAGTAATAACAACACCTAAGCACTGGTCCACCCACATATCAAATTATCAAAGTACCGAACACGAATTAAACCAACATGATGAAAGTGACTAGATGAAATTCCCGTGTATCCTCATGAATGCTTTGCTTATCATAAGAGACCGTTTTGGCCTGTCCTTTGCCTCAAAAGTATTGGGATACCTTGCTGCACTTTTTTTACTACTTTCATTACTTGCTCGTTAGAAATTATCTTGCTATCAAACTACTCCGCTACTTACAATTTCAGCACTTGCAGACATTACCTTGTTGAAAACCACTTGTCATTTCCTTCTGCTCCTCGTTGGGTTCGACACTCTTACTTATCGAAAAGATCTAAAATTGATCCCATATATTTGTGGGTCATGAAGGCTCTTTTCTGGCATCGTTGCTGGGGAGTGAAGAGCCTTTGGTAAGTGGAATTTGGTAAGGAAACATTTATATAGTGTGCTGGAATTTATTGCCACTTGTTACTATGGAAAACAATCCTTTGAGGGGTTTGTTCGGGGTATCTTCACCTCGACCGGAACCACAATTAGCTACCCCTCAACCTACTACACCTACTGAAAATATTGAATATGAAATTCCTTTGGGTATGATAGAACAACTGCTAGCTAATCCTTATGCAGGAGATGGAACCAAACATCCTGATATGCACTTGACATATGTAGAACAAATTTGTGGATTGTTCAAGGTTGCAGGTTTACCCAAAGATGAGGTTATGAAGAAGGTTTTCCCTTTATCTTTGAAGGGAAATGCATTGGCATGGTATAAACAAAGTGATGATATTGGATCTTGGAATTTGAATCGTTTGAAATTGGAGTTTCATCAAAAAAATTATCCTATGCATCTAGTTCATCGCGATCGAAATTATATATATAATTTTTGGCCTCTTGAAGGAGAAAGTATCGCTCTAGCTTGGGCGAGGCTTAAGTCAATGTTATATTCATGCCCCAATCATGAGCTCTCAGGAGAAATTATTATCCAGAACTTTTATGCTCGGCTTTCTCGTAATGATCAAACCATGCTTGATACTTATTGTGCTGGTTCTTTTATGAAGAAGACTATTGAATTCCGGTGGGATCTTTTGGAAAGAATTAAATGCAACTCTGAAGATTGGGAACTCGATAAAGGTAAAGAGTCAGGTATTAAACTTAAGTATGATTGTGTTAAATCTTTTATGGATACCGATGCTTTTCAAAAGTTTAGCACTAAATATGGACTTGACTCTGAGATAGTAGCCTCCTTTTGTGAATCATTTGCTACTCATGTTGGTCTCCCTAAAGAGAAGTGGTTTAAATATCACCCACCTATTAAAGTAGAGAATAAAGAACCGGTACCAGTTAAAGAAGAAACTATAATTTACAATGTTGATCCAGTTGTTCCTTCTCCTTATATTGAGAAACCACCTTTCCCTGTTAGGATAAAGGAACATGCTAAAGTTTCAACTATGGTTAGCAAAAGCTATATTAGAACACCTAAACCTGATGAACAAATTGAAGTAGAACCTAGTATTGCTATGGTTAAAGATCTCTTGGAAGAAGATATGGATGGGCATGTTATTTACTTCTATGAAGAAGATGCTAGAATTGCCAAGCCTGATAAAACGGATAAACATAGACCTGTTGTTGGCATGCCCGTTATCTCAGTTAAAATAGGAGATCACTATTATCATGGTTTATGTGATATAGGTGCTAGTGTGAGTGCTATTCCTTATGCCTTATATCAATAAATTATGAATGACATAGCACCCGCAGATATAGAAGACATAGATGTTACTATTAAACTTACTAATAGAGACACTATTTCACCAATTGGGATTGCTAGAGATCTTGAAGTCTTGTGTGGGAAAATAAAATACCCTACTGATTTTCTTGTTCTTGGTTCCCCACTAGATGATTTTTGTCCCATTATCTTTGGTAGGCCTTTCTTGAACACCGTTAATGCTAAGATAGATTGTGAGAAACAAACTGTCGGTGTTAGTTTTTGTGATGAGTCTCCCGAGTTTAATTTTTCCAAGTTTAGTAGAAAGCTTCATGAAAAAGAATTGCCTAGTAAGGATGAATTAATTGGTCTTGCTTCTATTCCTGTACCACCTACTGATCCTTTAGAACTATATTTGCTAGACCATGAAAATGATTTACATATGCACGAAACAAATGAAATAGATAAGATTTTCTTTGAACAATGTCCTCTGCTTAAACACAGTTTGCCTATTGAAACTCTAGGAGGTCCTCCTCCACCTAAAGGTGATCCTGTGTTTGAATTAAAACAATTGCCAGACACTTATATGCTTATCTTAATGAAAAGAAGATATATCCTGTTATCATAAGTGCTAACCTTTCAGAACATGAAGAAGAAAGGTTATTGAAAGTTCTAAGGAAGCACCGGGCTGCTATTGGATATACTCTTGATGATTTAAAGGGCATTAGCCCCACTCTATGTCAGCACAAAATTAATATGGAACCTGATGTTGAACCCGTTGTTGATCACCAACGTCGGTTAAACTCGAAGATGAAAGAAGTGGTAAGAACAGAGATATTAAAACTTCTGGAAGCAGGTATAATCTACCCTATAGCTGACAGTAGATGGGTAAGTCCTATTCATTGTGTCCCTAAGAAAGGATGTATAACTGTTGTTCCTAATGATAAGAATGAACTTATTCCACAAAGATATGTTACAGGTTATAGAATGGAAATTGATTTTAGAAAATTAAACAAAGCAACTAGAAAAGATCATTACCCTCTGCCTTTTATTGATCAAATGCTTGAAAGATTATCTAAGCACACACATTTTTGCTTCCTTGATGGATATTCTAGTTTTCCACAAATACCTGTTTCTCAACCTGATAAAGAAAAGACTACTTTTACTTGTCCCTTTGGAACCTATGCTTATAGACGTATGCCTTTTGGTGTATGTAGTGCACCTGCTACCTTTCAAAGATGTATGACTGCTATATTTTCTGACTTTTGTGAGAAGATTGTTGAGATTTTCATGGATGACTTCTCTATTTATGGGAAGTCTTTTGATGATTGTTTAAGCAATCTTAGCGAATTTTGCAGAGATGTGAACAAACAAATCTTGTCTTGAATTGGGGGAAGTGCCACTTTATGGTTAATGAAGGCATTGTCTTGGGTCATAAAATTTCTGAAAGAGGTATTGAAGTGGACCAAGCTAAGGTTGATGCAATTGAGAAAATGCCATGTCCTAAAGATATAAAAGGTATTCATAGTTTCTTAGGTCATGATGGTTTCTATAGGAGTTTTATCAAAGACTTCCTAAAATTTCTAGGCCTCTTACGAGTCTTTTGCAAAAGGATATTCCTTTTGTTTTTTATGATGATTGTATAGAAGCATTTGAAACACTCAAGAAAGCCTTAATTTCTGCACCTATTGTTCAACCACCTGATTGGTACTTGCCTTTTGAAATTATGTGTGATACTAGTGATTATGCTGTTGGTGTTGTTCTAGGACAAAGAGTTGATAAGAAAATGAATGTTATTCATTATGCTAGTAAAACTCTAGACAGTGCTCAAATAAATTATGCTACTACTGAAAAAGAATTCTTAGCAGTGGTATTTGCTTGTGATAAATTTAGACCTTATATTGTTGATTCCAAAGTAATTGTTCACACACACAATGCTGCTATTAAATATCTTATGGAAAAGAAAGATGCTAAACCTAGACTTATTCGATGGGTTCTCTTATTACAAGAATTTGATTTATATATCATTGATAGAAATGGAGCAGAGAACCCAGTAGCTGATAACTTGTCTAGGCTTGAAAATGTGCCTGATGACCCACTACCTATTTATGATAGTTTTCCTGATGAGCAATTAGCTGCAATAAATGTTGCTCATAACACTCCTTGGTATGCTGATTATGCTAATTACATTGTTGCTAAATATTTACCACCTAGCTTTACATAACAACAAAAGAACAAATTCTTCTATGATTTGAGACATTACTTTTGGGATGACCCACATCTTTAAAAAGAAGGAGTAGATGGTATTATTAGACATTGTGTGCCTGAGCATGAACAGGGACAAATCCTATGGAAATGTCACTCCGAAGCTTATGGAGGGCATCATGCTGGAGATAGAACTGCTCACAAGGTATTGCAATCTGGATTTGATTGGCCTACTCTCTTCAAGGATGCCTGTAAGTTCGTCTTATCTTGTGATGAAAGCCAAAGAATAGGTACTACCAGTAAGCGCCAAGAAATGCCTATGAATTATTCACTTGCTGTTGAACCATTTGATGTTTGGGGATTTGATTACATGGGACCTTTTCCTTCCTCTAATGGGTATACACATATTTTGGTTGTTCTTGATTATGTTACTAAATGGGTAGAAGCTATTCCAACCAGTAGTGCCGATCACAACACCTCTATTAAAATGCTTAAGGAAGTTATTTTCCCAAGGTTTGGAGTCTCTAGATATTTAATGATTGATGGTGGTTCACACTTTATTCATGGTGCTTTCCGTAAAATGCTTGCCAAGTATGATGTTAACCATAGAATTGCTTCACCTTATCACCCTCAGTCAAGTTGAACTTAGCAATAGAGAAATAAAATTAATTTTGCAAAAGACTGGTAATAGGTCCAGGAAGAATTGGTCTAAGAAATTAGATGATGCACTTTGGGCTTATAGAACAGCTTTGTAAGTGCATCTAGTGCCCCTTAGTGATTTTGGTGTATTGAAGACTTATAGGTTAAGTAACTAATGCGTTTGTGAGTGTACACAGGTCTATAAGTCTATGAGGAGTTTGATATTTACAGAGAAAGTCGACCCCTAAAAATGAAGTTCTTCAACTGAAGACTTTGATATTCTGAAGACTTTGAAAGTGAAGAAATTGGTGTGACCTTGAAGACTTGGTATTCATTTGAGGAACATGAAGCGTGAAGACTTTTGTTTTCGTAGTTTCATTTTCTCTTTCTTGAGTCATAGGAAACACCGTCATCGTTAAAGGGGGTCGAGGAAATACTAAGGAAAAATTTCCATGTAATGCTCAACTCAAAATCCTACACCTACCAATCCCTTCGAGTGAAGCCTTTGAAATCTCATACAGATTCAGTCAACTTCTTCAAAGGATGAGACGAAGTTCTTCCGGTCGCCGAGGAATTTGCTCGACCGAGGAGTTAGGAATTCGCCAGGCGGATTGCCTACACAAATGAGGAACATGATAGCCCCGAGGAATTTGAGAGTCAAATTTCCGATCGCTGTCAGGTGCTGCGCCACCTGTCCCAAAATATCTTATCCACCTAACGGTCATATCATTGAAGGGCATTTATGTCTTATCACATCGGGCTGCTCCCTAGGCTATAAATAGCGCCCCTACAACCACTAGCTGGTTGGCTGCTCCGAGAGAACTTGACACTTGTCATTTGAGAGCAACCCATCCTCCGAGGACTTTGAGCGAAAATCATCAAGTGAGGAAAACCCAAAACCAAACCCCTATAAACCCAAAGTGATTGAGCATCATCAAGAAATTGATCCTGCGTGGATCCGACGCTTGTTACCTTTGAAGACTGTGCTTCTTCCAGACGGTTAGACGTCATGGTCTAGAGCATCCAAGAGGAATTGTGGATCGCCGAGTGACCAAGTCTGTGAAGGTTTGGAAGTCGCTCAAGACTTACCACGAGTGATTGGACGAGGTCTGTGTGACCTTAGTTCAAGGAGAATACGGTGAGGACTTGGTGTCCCGAGCTGCGTGCTCGCTGATCGGGTGTCCGGACTGTGTGTCCTCGAGTTTAAATTCTCAGCCGCTCCAACCAGACGTACAACTGAGACAGCAGTTGGAACTGGTCTACCAAATCATTGTCTTCACCAACCTAACTGGTTCTATTTCCTCAACCCTTTCATTTCCTCATTACTGTGTTGAGTGTTTTGTTCATATCTGTGTTTGAAGACTTTGACTGAAGACTTTCTCAATTTCCTCAGTTCAATTTCTTCAGTCTGTTTGTCTTTATCTTGTGTTATCCTGTGATTACGCTTTCTGTACTCTGTGATTGTCTTCATTTCATCATGATGACTATGCGTGTATTCTGTTATGCTTACTTCTGAGTACTTATTCCGCTGCAAGTAGTTCTTCGCTAAGGAATTTCCTCATCGGCAAATTCCTCAGTGAAGAATTCATAAAAATCGCCTATTCACCCCCCCTCTAGTCGATATAACGACTTTCAATTGGTATCGAGCAAGGTACTCCTTGTTCGTGTGATTTTGGTTTAACCACCGGAGTTTTAGTTATGTCGACCGCAGGTATGATCAAGGTCTCAGCAGGTGTCCTACCTTCGATGGGACGGACTACCCTTATCGAAGAACAAGATGCGAATGCATCTTGAAGCAATTGACAACGATCTCGGTATGTTGTGGAAAATGGTGTTCCTCACCACACCTTCCCCGAATGCTGCTGATGTGAAGAGATTCAAGCAACTTGATTCTCAAGCGAAGAATATCATATGTGGCCATCCGAGCAAAGGTCAATATGGAAGAGTGAGTGCTTTGGAATCGCTAAGCTCATCCGGGACAAAGCTGTCCAAAGTAAATGAAGGTGTCTCAACTCAGCGTGACTCTCGAGTTGATGTTCTTCGAATCTCTTCAACCGCTTCAAAAGACTCGACAACGAAAATGTTCAACAAACCTTCGATCGCCTTCATCGACATCTCAAATGAGCTTCAAGCACTTGGCGCCACTGACATCACCGACCATGAGGTGGTGAAGAAATTGTTAAGATCACTTGATTCTTCATTTGATACTCTGGCACTGATGATTCAAGAACGAGCTAACTACAAGTCTCTTGATCCTGCCGATATCCTCGAAAGGCAAAATACTCACGAGTTCCAACTTGCTGAAAAGAGAGATCTCTATGGTTCTGGCTATGGAAAAACACGTGCCCTGAAGGCCAAGGCTGTGTCCGAATCTGAGTGTGATGACTCGTAGTAGCCTTGGAGATCCTCAAGAATTAGGCCAGAGCTAGCATCGCTCGTGAAGAAATTCCAGAAATTCTCAAGACGTGGTCGCTTTGGAAAATCCTCAAGAAGCAGTGATTCCTCATCTAGTGACTATAAGAGAAGACTTTGTCACAAATGCAAGAAACCTGGTCACTACATCCAAGATTGTCCTCATGGGAAAAGGAATTAAAGAAGAAGAAACACAAGGATTACAGTTCGATGACGCCAAGAAGAAGAAGAAATCATCAAATCTTCATCATCAAAATCCTCAAAGCTTTCTTCTCACAAGAAGAGCAGCTCCAAAAAGGCTCGGGCATTCATTGGCAAGGAAATGGACTCAAGCTGAATCGAGGAACATGAGGAAGAGGAGGAGTCCAAGAATCCGAATCTGTGTGGCTAGTCTGGCTCTTGCTATCGCTTTTGTTAGCAAGTCCATCTTCAACATCAAGAAACTGACTCACCGACAAGCCCGATGAGGAAAATGATGACTACGCCCCACCTATTGCTTCATGGCAAAAGGTGCCAAGGTACTCAATTTCACCTCCTCTCAATCTAGTGAAAATGAATCGATGAGGATCTCAAGCCCAGCTACTCTAAACTTGCTAAGATTGCTATAAAACAACAAAGGGCTTTTGAAAAGGTTCAAAACATGCTAGACAAAAGTGATGATATGTTAGGTGAAGAAATGGATCGCACTAAAGCCCCGATCGAAAATCTACAGAGACTTTGGCCTAGGCTTGACAGCCTTCAAGGTCATCATAACACTCTCCTATCTCGATCATGAGAAACTTTCTTATGAATTTCTTCAAAGAAAGCAAGATCTTGAGAAGCTAAGAGTGAGTTATGAAGATCTTCCAAGGAGCGCGATTCATTACTTGCTCAACAAATCAGCGCTTCTCAAGAAGAATTTGTTCCTCCATGCTTAAAGTGCATTGAACGTGAATCGCTAATTCTTCACCAATGTTCAAATGCTTCAACTGTTATAAATTCTTCACCTGCCTCTCGCTATCACTAATTCCTCATCCGAGGACATTGCTAGTATCACCGACGATGCAGGTTGAAGGAATTGTACATGACAGCATGTACAAAAGCCTCAAAGGGCATCGACTTTGTGACGTGCTTAAAAGCAGATCCTCAACAGAACCCTAGGAAAGAGGGTATTGCCTTTGAGAGGAAACTCAATGCTGATGGAACATACCGAAGCCCGAGCAAGATCCCAAAACCTCATGGGTTGCTGCAAAGGGACCTCCGCTGATCCATCTAACTTATCTGGCTTTACATGTGAATCTCCTCATTCTTTCGATGAGTCATTTGACTCCAACTATAAACAGTTCAAGAATCGAATGGTGAAGTATTTGCTAGATATGTTGGCACTAATCGCAGGAATGGTTCCCTATGAAGAAAATATGGGTTCCCAAGAAGTGCCTTGAAAGTCTTCTGTGAATGTCCTCATGACACCACCAAAGGAAGAACAGGAACCCCAGATCAAATTCTTCATATGGACCAAATTCTTCATATGGATCCAAGTCCTCATACGGACCAAATTCTCACGTGGATCAAATTCCTCAAAAGGATCAAAGTCCTCATATGAATATCATCGTGCTAACAACTCTGCTTTCGCAGGTAGAGATAAGGGCTATGAATAT
Source organism: Aegilops longissima (assembly GCA_021605205.1). NCBI lineage: Eukaryota > Viridiplantae > Streptophyta > Magnoliopsida > Poales > Poaceae > Aegilops > Aegilops longissima. The sequence goes on along the minus strand of CM038680.1, from coordinate 243,988,239 downwards.
GTGCATTATTCTTCAAACCAATATGTTCATATGTCCTCAAGAATTTCTCCGCTTATTCATATGCTTACCCTAACCCCTCTTATGTGAAACGAAATGGTTTGGCTTCTATGCCACCATTCTCGTATGGAGCTCGCAGAGTGATGAACTCTTTGCCACCCCTTCAGATGTGGGTGGTGAAGAAAAGAACTAATCTCTTCTGCAGGTCGGTCTCCGGACATGCCTTAACGTCTCAAGAATTTGCCGGGACCTCACGAAATTGCTCGAAAGGACGCAGTTAATCATGATGAAATGAATCTTCATTTCACACGCCCTCATATCGCTTATCTCATTATATCGACCGATGAAATTGCTCGATGAAATTGATATCATATTCTTCACTGATGAAGTATATGAGATCGTAAGTTGTACTAATTCATCTGCAGGATAATCAACCCAAAGCCACTGAGTGGGTTCTTGATAGTGGATGTACAAATCACATGACTGGTGATAAGAATCTATTGATGGATGCTCCCTTATCACCGTCACATCTGAAGCATATCATCTTTGCTGACAAAGGCAAAAGTCAGGTATTGGGTCTTGGTAAGGTTGCTATCTCTAAGGACATGCACATGGACAAAGTCATGCTTGTTGAATCCTTAGGATACAACCTCATGTCAGTCTCAATGCTTTGTGATCTTGATATGGTTGTTATCTTTGGCAAGTATCGTTGTGTTGTGATTATGGAAGTCGACAATTCCAAAGTCTTCAAGGCTTTAGGAGAGGAGACTTGTATATTGTTGACTTCTCCACAGACCACAACCAGCCGTGTGCCTACTTGCAAAAGCTTCGTAGGCTGGCTATGGCATCGACGACTTGGTCACGCAGCATGAGGAATTTGCACACGCCATGAAGAAGAAGCATGTCATTGGCATTGAGAATGTCAAATTCCTCAAGGATCACTTATGCGGAGCCTGTGAAGCTGGAAAAATGACCAAGGCCAAGCATCCAGCAAAGACTATCATGACCACTACTCGTCCCTTCGAATTGCTTCACATGGACCTCTTTGGTCCCAATCATTATTCAGCTGTCGTTAACGATGCATCTCTATATGTCTTTGTTATTGTTGATGATTACTCTCGTTACACATGGGTACACATTGTTACTTACAAAAATCAAGTGCAGGAAGTCTTCAAACGATTTTCCTCGAGGGCTTCAACTAACTTTGGTGTGAAGATCAAGCACATCAGGAGTGACAATGGAACTGAGTTCAAGAATTCCGGTCTTGATGACTATCTTGATGAACTTGGTATTACTCATGAGTTATCTGCTCCTTATACTCCTCGGCAAAATGGCGTCGTGGAGCGCAAGAACAGAACTCTGGTTGAGATGGCTTGCACTATGCTTGATGAATACAAAAAGCCTAGTCGTTTCTGGATTGAAGCAATTGACACTACGTGCCACATCATCAACAGAGTATATCTTCACAAATTCTTCAAGAAGACTGCCTATGAACTCCTCACTGACAAGAAACCTAATGTAAGTTATTTCAAAGTCTTCGGTGCTAAATGCTGGATTAGAGATCCTCATCACAACTCTAAATTTGCACCGAAAGCACATGAAGGTTTTATGCTTGGTTACGGAAAGGACTCGCACACCTACAGAGTCTTCAATATCACTCTACACAAGATTGTTGACACTGTAGATGTGCGGTTCGATGAAACTAATGGCTCGCAAAGAGAGCACCTACCTTCTGTGTTAGACGAACCAACACCTGAGGATTCTATCAGTTCAAGGCAACCGAGGATGTCATTCTCATCAAGAAACTGCTCAAGAATTCATTCCTCAGACGCCAAGAACGCCGAGCTGATGCACCAAGATAATGTCAAGAAAATGGTGCCGAGGAAAATGATCAAATTCCTCGACGACAACCAGCTCATCCTCGCTGCAAAAGAAGTGCAAGTGGAGAAGATCATCGATGACATTAAAGCGCCAGTCCTCTCACACGCCAAAAGCTTCACATTTATCTAACTTTTGTGGGCACTATGCTTTTGTCTCTATCACAGAGCCCACTAAGGTAGATGAAGCATTTCGAGCCGGTGGATTCAGGCCATGCAAGAAGAATTACATCGTTCGAGCTCAACAATGTCCGAACTGGTCAAATGTCCAGATCCTCGCAAGCATAATATCATTGGCACAAAGTGGATCTATCGCAACAAGCAAGATGAAAATGGTCTTGTGGTGAGGAATAAGGCACGACTAGTAGCTCAAGGCTACACGCAGGTTGAAGGAATTGATTTCGATGAAACCTTTGCACCCGTTGCTAGACTTGAGTCTATTCGCATATTACTCGCCTATGCTAACCATCACAATATCACTCTATATCAAAATGGATGTGAAAAGTGCATTCCTCAATGGTAAGCTTGAGGAAGAAGTATATGTTGCTCAACCCCCAGGTTTTGAAGATCCAAAGAATCATGACAAAGTCTTCAGACTCAATAAGGCCCTCTATGGCCTCAAGCAAGCCCCTCGGGCGTGGTATGATACATTGAAGGAATTCTTCGTGAAGAATGGCTTCACACCCGGTTCACTCGATCCTACTCTCTTTACTAAATCTTATGATGGTGAACTGTTTGTGTGCCAAATATATGTTGATGATATTATCTTTGGCTGTACTGACCAACGTTATAGTGATGAATTTGCTTACATGATGAGTGAAGAATATCAAATGTCTATGATGGGAGAGTTGAAATTCTTCTTAGGTCTTCAAATTCGTCAACAACACAATGGCATATTCATATCTCAGAGAAATACCTCAAAGATGTCCTCAAGAAATTCGCATGCAAGATTGCAAAGGTGTCAAAATTCCTATGCCCACAAATGGCCATCTATGCAATCGATGAAAATGGTATTGACTTCGATCACAAGGTATACCGCCCATGATTGGTTCTTTATTGTACTTATGTGCATCTAGGCCAGATATAATGCTTAGTGTTTGCATGTGTGCCCGATTTCAAGCTACATCAAGGAATCACACCATAAGGTCAGTAAAGCATATTCTTCGATATCTAGCTCACACACCAACACTAGGATTATGGTACCCCAAGGGCTCTACTTTTGATCTCATTGATATTCTGACTCGACTATGCTGGTGATCGTGGACCGCAAGTCAACATCTGGTACTTGTCATTTCCTCTGACGATCTTTGGTCCTGTTGGTCCTCAAGAAACAGAATCTGCGATCACCGCTTCATCATGGAAGCTGAATACATTGCTGCTGGCTCGTGTTGTGCTCAATTGCTATGGATAAAGCAAACCCTCAAGGACTACGGCATCAACGTGAAGAATGTGCCACTCTATTGTGACAATGAGAGTGCCATCAAGATTGCTCACAACCCAGTTCAGCACTCGAAGACAAAGCACATTCAAATTCGTCATCATTTTCTTCGTGACCATGTGTTGAAGGGCGACATCTCCATCGAGTACGTGAAGACTGAAGAACAGCCAGCTGATATCTTCACTAAGCCCTTGGATGAGAAGAGATTTAGCAAGTTGTGGTGTGAGCTAAATATCTTAGAATCTTCGAACGTTCTTTGAAAAGAACACACATCCTGACACTTATGCAAAATTGATGACTTAGATGTGCAACACATGAAGAAACGTTTTTCTTCAATCAATGAAGAATAACACTCCTAGTGTGAAGAAATTAATGAAGAATTTGATTCTCAGAACCCTACGACAATTGTACGCGGTGTCTGAAATCATCTTTCTTATACGGTGGGTCACGCCACCACCAAAGTTGAAAATCTTAAATTTGAGTTTTTCCTCAGTTTTGAAATTCTTCAGTTTTTCAAATTCTTCAACTTTGCAAAATCTTCACTGTTTCCGTCGTCTTTCTTCATTGGCTATATATATATATATATATATGGGTTTATGTCCTCTACAACATTCACTTATGGCTATTTCTTCAAGTCGCTTTTTTCGCTAAGTGAATATGATCGGACCCTTCCCTCTATGCTATACTCAACCCAATCCATTCACAAATTCTTCATGTGCTTTCTACTTTGAAACTCGCTCAAAATCTTCACGTGTCCTTGACACTGAAGAAATTGAAACGAACTTTAAAACTGATCTTATCCAAACTTTCGCTTTTGCCGCATTAAACCGCTCCGCATCCCACGATGCATTATTCTATTCACCCACGATCGACATGATCTCCACTACACAAGACGTGGGTGACACATGTCGTGAGAAGGAAATGGTCAGGCATGTTCGCCCTAAATCTTGGGCGATCCGCTTTTCACCGTGTCTATAAATACCCTCTCCCTTCCTCACTTCTTTTACTCGCCGACATCTCTCTCCCGCCGAGCTCCTCAAACCCTAGCGCCGCCGCTACTCCATCGTCAGCCGGTGAGGAAAAGCTTCACTGCCTCTACCTCGTCGCCGACGTACTCGCGCCGACCGCGGAAATCCTCACTCCGTCGCCGCCGTAGCTGTATTCCTCTGCCAAGTTAGGGCGTGGAAGATCTGAACGGACGAACTTCCCAACTGTTCTTCTCAGTTCATCGTGTTCTTCACTTTGGGTAATTAAAAGTTACTTTTATTACTCGCTTTGATTCTCAAATCTTCTTGAAAATCTTCAAAGGTGTTTATTCTTCAAATCTTCACACATATGAACACCTCAAATCTCTTGATTTGTTTCTCTAAGCAATGATTTTCTTCAAGATTCCTCAATTGTGTGGATCCTCGATCTATACAACTCGAACCTAAGACAAAGAACGCTTAGTGAAATTCCTCAAGGCTCATCTGGTCAAAATCCTCAAAACCTGTTCTTTTGAAAACCTTCCGAGAACGATATGACCTCTCCAAATTCCTCGCAACTATACTCTGCTCACAGTACAAATGTCCGCTGCTGAATCCCTAGATTCTCATCAACTTAACTCATTTGCAGCTCCTCAAGAAAAACTGCATACTTCTTCAGAGAACTCAATTGTTCAATTTCTCAATCAAGAACATGGAAGACGGTAAGAAGCCATAGAAGGGAGGAAAGAAACCCGAGGTTATGACTGCTTGAAATCCTCGAGGAAATCTATGCCGACTATGCACACCGGATGAAGAAAACAAAAATCAACGCAAGGTGCGATTCGTAAGATTGAACGGAGATGGGCACGGGAATGGAGGAATATAGATATGTAACTCCTAAGTACATGAAGAAATTCGCCTAAATCCTCCATGTCCAAGAGCCCTTTGGCACCGCCAAGTAGCTGATCCCACAAGCATGAAACGAGGTGAGGACTTTCCGATGAATAGGCTAAACGCCAAGCAAAATTGGCAAAGCAAGCAAAGGAGGCAAGAAGAAATTCAATGAGGATTCTGCCGCTGCATCGCCATCGAGGTCTCGGTCAAACCGAGGAAATCCATGCAAAAGAAGCCTGCTCATAAGCCAAGTGTTTCACCATCCGCGCCTCACGCCAAGTTCCTCAAAGCAGCACCTCCAAGCAAATTCTCACACCGCTGCTGCTCCACCAAAGTCCTCAACAGCTCCGTCAAAGTCTTCAGCCTCGTGCACCTAGCTACATGTCAAAGGACTGCTGGCTTCTCAATTGCCTCAGCGTTTCGCAAGTTCCTCACGCTCCCATTTCTTCAATCGCCCGACTCACCAAGACCAAAGCAACAATGGACGAGGTCCTCGCCTAGCCCAAGGAAGAAACAGGTTGCATTCCATGTGCCTTCGATGATGAGGCATCTGATGATGAACTTATGGAAATCATCGAGACCGCCAAGAAAAGGCCGCTAGAGCCAAAGGCACAGCTTGTGCCCTCGCCATCGATCCAAGAAAATCCTCGACTATATTGATCTCTCGCACAAGGATCCCAATACCCCTATGCCCGACCTTCATCCGACACCGGACAAAGTCATATGTTGACTCACTTCAGAGCTGAAGAAAATGGAAGTTTGAGAAGGCAAGGAAATCAAAAGGCTCAATACAGAAGGAGAAGTTCTCAAGAAAACGTTGTCAAGATGACACCGAGGAGCTTCTCAAGGTCCAGACAGAAATTCAAGACCTCAAAAAAACTTCGATTCATATTATGCTGATTGGCAAGGAGCCAAGGTCGATTGTGAACCGACGAAAAATTCACCAATGTTGCCGCCCAAAGGCAACATGAAATTCCTCAGTCAAGCCTCAGCCCAACCGATCGAAGAACATGCCAAGACCACTGATGACGCCAGCCTGCTGATGAAAATGCTAGTTCCAGGCTGATGATCCCATTCCAGCCACCGAAGAAATTGCTGTGGCACCCACTAGTAGTGCGCTCAAGAAACTGCCAAGACAGGCAATTGAATCGCCATACCAAGAAATCGAACCACATTCCTCAGCCCCTCCTGCACCAACTCCAACTCCAATTCTTCCATCTGCCTCTGATTTTAAGAAAACCAAGGCTGCGGAACGAGCCGCTGTGAAGAAAAGGAAAGCATCAGCTGCGTCAGACTCTTCGGCTGCGAAGAAAATGAGGCCTATGACCAGCTCATACGAAAATCCAATTGATGCTGTTCCAATTTCCTCCGTACCATCAAAGGACGTTGTTCCTTTTGGAGAAGACTATGAGATCCCAGTCGGATCTGATGAAGAACATCATTCTGCTGCTTCGTCAGAGCAGATTGATGAAGAAATTGAAGTGGATGCAATCCCTTCAACCCCAATCATATCCTCATCTATGCCTCAGTTCACAGCTGAAGAGGCTGGTGCTGAGGAAATTGAAGATGAAGATGTGGATATTGGATGCACCACACCAGTGATAAATGATGACTTTTGGGAAAGTCAGCATCCCAATACTCCTCTCTTCACCCCGCTCCAACAGATTCCTCAGTCCCCTACACAAACAGTCCAAGTGGACTCTGAAGAAACTCAACCCACTGGTTCTGTGCATGAAGAAATTCCAGCCACTAGTGCTGATGAAACTGCTGCTGCTGATCCTCAGACTGCATCTGTTGAGGAACAAGAAATTCCTCAGCCTGAACCTGAACTTACGATTCCTGAGGTGGTGATGCAACTCACTGACACCCCTCTGCCCAAGCAAAAGAATCCGTTCTCAAGCAAGCAAAAGTTCAAGGCTGAAGATTTCTTTGCCGAGCACGTGTTCTTCATCGATTATAATCCATATGATTCGCTCGCATTAGGAAGAGGCGCTTCGACTGCCAGCCAAGCCAACTTCTATTCCTCGCTCTTCAACAAGGATAAAATCTTCGATCATGCTCATATTCCTCATGTGGATATGGAGTCGCTGCCAGCTTTGAGCCAGTCCTCGGTGTTCTTCACGACGCAGACTTCTAAATTTCTGCACCGATATATGTGGATCGGAATGAAGAACTAATTCTTCGCTTTTATGCAATGCTGCACATCACGGAGACGCTCAAGACGTGAACTCATGGGTCTTAGATTGATGACTAAAACACTCACTACAAGGCACCAAAGAATCGAATTGCTTCGTGCCCTACCACTCGATCCTCCACTTGATGGTGCACGCCGATCTACGATTTAACCGTAACTTTCAAATCACTATATGCAAGTGCCGATGAAGCCTTTGAAACCAAGGCAGGCCCCAAGAACCAAATTCCTCGTCAAGGAATTACTATATGTGCCTCGGACTGTCTATCGGATTCGACGAATACTATGAGTCCTATCAAAGGCCACGACTCGAACGATGAAGAAGTCGCTGGCATCATGAAGAATATGCTTTTCAACATCATCCATGGCGCTCCTCCGCCAACTTCCATGATTTCTTCATGAGGACTCGCAAACATAGCTATGTCACCATTTGAGCTGAAGCCTTATGCGCCTTTGGATTATGAGACTCATCGAACAAGGTCTTCACTAAATTACAAGGCTGATACTTTGAACCATCGCAGCTACTTGCCTCCGATTGAAGTCCTCAAACGGACATTTACCTCGGTGATGACAAGGGCAAGGCTATGCTGTGATCGATGAAGGCATTCGCCCATTGATGGACAGTTTAGCAAAGCAGCATCCTACTCCACCAATGATGACTCGCCACACATGACTCAGCCGCAAATACCTCACCAAGCAAAGTCCTCAAGCTCATCGCACCTGTGGTGATGATCGATCGTGAGTTACTCCTCGCCTTCATCAAGGTTGATCGTAATCATAAATGGGTCAAGCGTCGCTTGGTACTTTTCTTCACAACATGACCTCAACACACAATGCAAGTGAAGAAAACCACTACTACCTCCATGAAACCTTCAAACGCACTGGCTATTCTTTCACATGTCTACAGTGAAGAAGAACTGACGTCAATGGGACTCAAGGAAGAATTTGACTGGTCTGCACCTCCTCCGAAGAAATTCAAGAAGGTCAAAGTTCCTTCCTTGGTGGCCAACTCCTATTCTTCATCTCGCGACACTGATGAAAATGAAGACTTGGAAGACACCGCGGCTGGTCCTACTTCAACAAACAACCCCAACAATACTGGTGCTCCGTGTTCAACTTGAAATTCTTCAGGAGCGTTAGTTCTCAGTTTCGATCCTTTTGGTCATTTGATGACAAAGGGGGAGAAATTTGAGTTAGTCTTCAAGCGGGTCTAGTTTTTGCCTATATACACTAATTTATTCTATTAAGTTACAACTCTCGTTCTTCTGAAACTTTTTATTGGATCGAGTTGTAATCTTAAACCCGATGGTGCTTTGATACTTTTGATGCATTATGCTCTTGCACTATGCTCTGATTCTCGTGAGCTTCTTGAAAATCTTCATAGCAAATCGATTTGGGCTCGATACTTTTGATGCGTTATTTTGCATACTCGAATAACATCAAGCACCATATTTCATCATGCATTTCAAATTCTTCATATTATATGTCAAATGTGTATGAATTACAAGATATAGGGGAGATCTCCATGATTCAATTCTTCAAATGTGCATTGCCTCAAAAGCAAATTCCTCACTATGCACATCTTCGTGGGGAGTTCTTCTATATCTTGCAATCAAATTCCTCATTATCAGTATTTACAATTCATATGTTTATCCTCGTTGAAAACTTAACCTATATTGTCATCAATCACCAAAAGGGGAGATTGTAAGTGCATCTAGTGCCCTTAGTGATTTTGGTGTATTGAAGACTTATAGGTTAAGTAACTAATGCGCTTGTGAGTGTACACAGGTCTATAAGTCTATGAGGAGTTTGATATTTACAGAGAAAGTCGACCCTAAAATGAAGTTCTTCAATCAAGACTTTGATATTTCAAGACTTTTCAAGACTTTGAAAGTGAAGAAATTGGTGTGACCTTGAAGACTTGGTATTCATTTGAGGAACATGAAGCGTGAAGACTTTTGTTTTCGTAGTTTCATTTTCTTTCTTGAGTCATAGGAAACACCGCATCGTTAAAGGGGTCGAGGAAATACTAAGGAAAAATTTCCATGTAATGCTCAACTCAAAATCCTACACCTACCAATCCCTTCGAGTGAAGCCTTTGAAATCTCATACAGTTCACTCAACTTCTTCAAAGGATGTAGACGAAGTTCTTCCGTCACGAGGAATTTGCTCGACCGAGGAGTTAGGAATTCGCCAGGCGGATTGCCTACAAGGAGGAACATGATAGCCCCGAGGAATTTGAGAGTCAAATTTCCGATCGGTTGTGCTGCGCCACCTGTCCCAAAATATCTTATCCACCTAACGGTCATATCATTGAAGGGCATTTATGTCTTATCATGTCGGGCTGCTCCCTAGGCTATAAATAGCCGCCCCTACAACCACTAGCTGGTTGGCTGCTCCGAGAGAACTTGACACTTGTCATTTGAGAGCAACCCATCCTCCGAGGACTTTGAGCGAAAATCATCAAGTGAGGAAAACCCAAAACCAAACCCCTATAAACCCAAAGTGATTGAGCATCATCAAGAAATTGATCCTGCGTGGATCCGACGCTTGTTACCTTTGAAGACTGTGCTTCTTCCAGACGGTTAGGCGCCATGGTCTAGAGCATCCAAGAGGAATTGTGGATCGCCGAGTGACCAAGTCTGTGAAGGTTTGGAAGTCGCTCAAGACTTACCACGAGTGATTGGACGAGTTCTGTGTGACCTTAGTTCAAGGAGAATACGGTGAGGACTTGGTGTCCTGAGCTGCGTGCTCAATGATCGGGTGTCCGGACTGTGTGTCCTCGAGTTTAAATACTCACCGCTCCAACCAGACGCATAACCGAGACAGCAGTTGAACTGGTCTACCAAATCATTGTCTTCACCAACCTAATCGGTTCTATTTCCTCAACCCTTTCATTTCCTCATTATCGTGTTGAGTGTTTTGTTCATATCTGTGTTTGAAGACTTTGATCAAGACTTTCTCAATTTCCTCGGTTCAATTTCTTCACCTGTTTGTCTTTATCTTGTGTTATCCTGTGATTACGCTTTCGTAGACTGTGATTGTCTTCATTTCATCATGATGACTATGCGTGTATTCTGTTATGCTTACTTCTGAGTACTTATTCCGCTGCAAGTAGTTCTTCGCTAAGGAATTTCCTCACCGGCAAATTCCTCAGTGAAGAATTCATAAAAATCGCCTATTCACCCCCCCTCTAGTCGATATAACGCACTTTCAAGCTTATAAAAATCCTATGGGTATGTCTCCATATAAAATGGTTTATGGAAAAGCTTGTCATTTGCCTCTTGAGTTAGAACATAAAGCATATTGGGCCATCAAAGAGCTGAATTATGATTTCAAACTTTCTGGTAAAAAGAGGTTATTTGATATTAGATCTTTAGATGAATGGAGAATCCAAGCTTATGAAAATGCAAAATCATTCAAAGAAAAAGTTAAAAGATGGCATGACAAAAGAATCCAAAAGTATGAGTTTAAAGTTGGAGAATATGTTCTTTTGTACAACTCACGTTTTAGATTCTTTGCAGGAAAACTCCTCTCAAAATGTGGAGGCCCCTATGTTATTGTAGCGGCCTGACCCAAAATCGGTCAAGTCTCTGTGTCTGTACCATCCCAAGATCATGCTGGCACTCACAGTACATTGATGAAATAATCAAAGTTCAATCGCACCTGAATTTATTACACGATTCTCATATCGAGTCTTTATTACAATAGAATAAATTCGGCCGAAGGCCAACTCATGAGAAATAAACTAAGTAAAGCTGCGGAAGCGAGAAGAATAGCGAGTCCATCCGACTCCAAAGGGCAATCGCCAAGCGCGAGCGTAGCCTCACTCTCGATCGAATACTCCTCTCGCAACATAAGACGTTGCAGCCGTAGGTCAACATTTTGAATATGCTGGCAAGTCATGAAGAGAGAATAACAATAAAAGTACTAATACTATATGCAATTTGGCTGTGGGGCTCTAAGTTTCATTATTTTGCGAAAAGCCAGTTTTTCCCTACTACAGTGGACTTGCTTGCAAATACTACAAAATTGTTGGTAGTTATTGAGATGGTTCCACCAACCAATGTCTCATTCCCAAATTATTAAGTCATAACCCCCTCAATTAATTTATTAATTTCAATGCTGAGATTTCCGAATACTTCCAAGTTCCAGAGGCTCAAATTGTCCGTAATCGGGACACGGCTAATCGATTAGATCTTTTCTCTGCAGAGGTTTATGACTTTACCCGCAAGAATCGCTCCTCCTTTTAAGTCTTCGCACTTCATGATGTTAGAAGACGGACGAACGTAAACAGGGTCTTCCGAAGAGTTCCTCCGCCACCGCCGGTACCCATCCAATCCTACCGCTCTTCTACATCTCGTAGTACCATCCGCCGAGTCACAACTAGGGTTAACCAAGCCGAGCCCATAATGGCTTGCGGCTGCATGTAAGCTTCCGGTCAATGGGGCATCCATCCGCCTCTTCGTGGCTGGGTGAAGTTTTCCGCAAGATGTCATGGCACTTCTCCATGCATCCCGCCAACCACCGGGTTCTCCAGGTGCCCACAACCGCCCTCCACCCAAAGAGTGAATTTCAAGTCCATCTTGAGCTTGAAGTTTATGGGGTTGTCATCATCTTGACTCTCACATATCCCTTATGAATTCACTCAACCAATCCCGCCTCACGAGCATAGCAAAACAAACTACTTCGCCCCGGTCATGGTAACAAGGGAATTGGTTCATCCTACCTCATGATACTACTCAAGAACATAACTTCAAAATTTCACCCACTGCATGCATGGTGGGGAGATATAATTCTAATGCAATAAAAATCATAGGTATTATAAAGAAACATGATCAATGACTTGCCTTGCTGACGATCTTCGAAAGCTAGGGACTCGTGGTAGCAAGCTTCGCACTCCGGAAATTCTACCGAGGCAAACAATAACCACAATAAGCATATAGCATATGATCACTTAACATAATAGCATGCTAACACAACACACAAAGAAATCGAATCAAAACCCAAAGGAAAACTCGAAGAAACCCAACTCAATGTTTTCCTACTTCAAGCAGCAACTAGAAATAGTTTTACATAACAAAAAATTTCTTAACAGAACCTAAGCATGGGTTTATGCTACCTAACAGAAAAGAATTCATCAAGCAACTAGTAGCAAAAAGAATCACCTTAAAAGCTATTATAAAACTCCTATTAGGCCTAAAGCAATTTCTAATAAGAAAATAAAATAAAAGTTTTATTTATTATAAATAAAAGTTCATGCTCTAAAGTGACAAAAACTAACCTAGAATAATCTATCACATATGAAAAATAAATTTATTTGCTAATTAAAACAATAGGAAAACAGTAGCTAGTTAATTAATTAAGAATAACATGATTCTGATTATAACTATTTTTTATTAATCCTAAAATGCCCAAATAAATTCCTACGGTTAGGTAATGTCAAAACAAAGTTGGGACAAAAGAATCACTAAAAAATAATTTTCCTAACTCATTTTATAGTAGATTTACTATTCTGTCTAAATTTAAAATAAAGCAATTCTAAATAATTTTAACATAGCTAATTATATTTTCTACAGAAACTATAAGAAATTTGCAAACCAACAAAAAAGAATCACTTAAAATATTAAGTAGATTAAAAGTTATGAATTTTTCAAATCTGAAACTATTCTGTTAAAACAGAAAACTAAAAATAAAGAAAAACGGCCTAATGGGCCTAACTAACGCCCTGGGCGTAACTTAACTAAACGGGCCCTAGGGTTTAAACTGAATCGGCCGTTCAACTAAAACCCTAAATAAAATAAACCGAACTAAAACCGTTCACTAAACCTAAACCTAATAAACCATACTTCTGGGTTCTAATCACGCCACGAAAACAGATCGGACGGCGGGAAGTCTCGGCGATTTACGGACGTCGACGGCGACGATGCTCGGCGGCGAGTGCTCAAGCATCTCGGTGGTCGGGGCGACGGCGGAGGTCACCGCCAGGTGCGGACGGGCGGGGAGTGGTTTGGTGGGGTTGGTGGAGCTCTGGGATGACCGGGCGCCGTGAGGGGTTAATGGTGGCGGCGTGCTCGATCTCCGGCGAAAGGCGTGCATGGAGGGAGGAGAGGGTCGGCGAGGGGCGAGGGGGAATGAGGTGAGGGGGTATATATATAGGCGGGCGGGACGACTTGGAGGAGGGGGCGAATCGGGAGGATTGGTGAGATCCGGATCCCGGGATCCGGTGGCGGCGTGGGCGAGTGGCGGGCGAGGGAAGAGGAGGTGGGGACCACCAGTCGGAGTGAGGGAGCCGGGTTCGGTCGGTCGACGAACCAAGGGTTTCAGCGAGGGGTGCGGTCGGTGGCTCATTGGGCCGCTGGTGGCGGCCTGGTGGGCGGCTCGGTTGGCTGCCAGTCTTTGGCTGGGCCGATCGGCTGTCAAGCGCCTGGGGTTTTTTCTTTTTCTAATTTTATTTTTTGAAAAATAAAATAGAGATAATATATAAAATATAAATATTTTATATAGGACATATATATATCAAAATGATCAGGGGAATATTCCCTATCATTTGAACATTTTTCCAGGGGCAAAATCCAAACTTTATAAAAATTCATTTTTTTCAAAATTCAAATAAAACTCAAATTTAAATTCAAAACTTTTGGCAATGTTTTCCTCTGATATTTTTGGAGTGTCATGTTTACTCCTCTCATACTTTTTCTCAAGTATTTATCAGGCATAGTTTTTGAAATGATTTTCCACTTGCCAAAATTTGAATTCAAATTCCAAAACCCCAACACTTCAAATGCCACTCAAATTCAAACAACATGCATAGATGCTTAGCTATAATTGTAAAACATTCCAAATAGGAAATTTGGGATGTTACAAACCTACCACCTTAAGATGAATCTAGCCCTCGAGATTCGGGTTGGCTAGCAAATAGGTGCGGTGGTCTCAAGGAGGTTTTCTTCTCGCCCCGGTGGCTTCTTCCTCGAGTGACGGCTCCACAGACCTTGCAAAACTTGATGATCTTGCTGCGGGTGACTCTGTTCGCAGTCTCGAGAATTCGGACGGTTTCTCCTTATAAGTCGATCACCGTCGAGCTGTATGGCCTCTAGGGCACCGTGTCTCTCAACGGAACATCGCCATGTCGGCATGACATTTCTTCACCGAGAAACATGGAAGACATCATGAACTCCGGACAATCCTTCCGCAATTCCAACTTGTAAGCAACTTCTCCACGACGCTCGAGGATTTTGTAGGGCCAATGAATCGGGTGCTAACTTTCCTTTGACACCAAACCTCTTGATTCCACGAAGGAGACACACGAAGATATGCTCGGTCTCCCGCTTCGTAAGTTACTTCCTTGCGTTCTCGTCGGCATAACTCTTCGCCTCGATTGAGCTATCTTGAGTCTATCTCGAATCAGCTTGACTTTTTCTTCGAGTCTCGATAAGATCGGAACCAAAAGCGATCGATCTCCAACACCATCCCACAAGCAATGGTGTTTCGCACCTCCTTCCGTATAGAGCTTCGAAGGGGCCATCTTCGATCGGATCGATAACTGTTGTTGTATGAAAACTCTGCGATGGCAAATTATCATCCCAGCTAGACCCATAGTCTAGCACACAAGCTCTCAACATGTCCTCCGTAATCTGGTTGACTCTCTCGGTCCGTCCATCTGCTCATGGATGAAAAGCTGATCAACTCCAGCCTCGCACTCCAAAGTTTCATGCAACTCGATTCCAAAACTTTGAGGTAAATTGTGTTCCTCTATCCGACACGATACTCCTCGAACTCCATGCAGACATATGATCCTGGTCATGTATATCTTGGCCAACTTAGCATCGGTATAGGTAGTCTTCACGGAATGAAGTGAGCTACCTTGGTCAAACGACCAACCACTACCCAGATAGAATCATAACTGAACGGGTCTGGGTAATCCAAAGTGATAAAATCCATTCCAAGTTTTTCCCATTTCCAATCAGGAATCCGCAAAGGTTGAAGTAACCCTGCTGGCTTCGATGTTCTGCCTTTACTGCTGACAAACATCGACATCGCTACGCACTCGGCAATATCCTTCTTCATACCTATCCACCGTAAACTTTCCTTCAAATCCAGGTACATCTTGGTGTTACCGGGGTGAATCGAGTACGGTGAATCATGAGCCTCCTGAAGAATTAGCTTCTTGAGTTCGGGATCATTGGGCACATAAATACGATCCTCGAACCATATAGCTCCTTGTTCATCCTTACGGAACCCTTTAGCTTTTCCTTCATTCATCTTTTGCATGATTAATTGAACTTAAATTTTTCATGAACTTAGTCCTGGTAGTATTTTGCAAATTATGTTATAGATCAATAGCTCGCGTTGTTGCTTTCATATGTTTGTTTTGATATGTTCCTAGATAAACTGTGTTGAAAGATGTTAGTAGCAATGATGCGGACTGGATCCGTGATCTGAGGATTGTCCTCATTGCTGCACAGGAGAATTATGTCCTTGATGCACCGCTAGGTGATAGACCTATTGCAGGAGCAGATGCAGACGTTATGAACGTTTGGCTAGCTCAATATGATGACTACTTGATAGTTAAGTGCACCATTCTTAATGGCTTAGAATCGGGACTTCAAAGACGTTTTGAACGTCTTGAGCCATTTGAGATGTTCCAGGAGTTGAAGTTAATATTTCAAGCAAATACCCGAGTTGAGAGATATGAAGTCTCCAACAAGTTCTATAGCTAAAATTGGAGGAGAATTGCTCAACTAATGAGCATGTGCTCAGATTGTCTGGGTACTACAATTGCTTGAATCAAGTGGGAGTTAATCTTCCAGATAAGATAGTGATTGATAGAGTTCTCTAGTCACCATCACCAAGTTAGTAGAACTTCATGATGAACTATAGTATGCAAAGGATGACGAAAACGATTCCCGAGCTCTTCGCGATGTTGAAATCAACGAAGGTAGAAATCAAGAAAAGAGCATCAAGTGTTGATGATTGACAAGACCACTAGTTTCAAGAAAAGGGCAAAGGAAAGAAAGGAACTTCAAGTAGAATGACAAGCAAGTTGTCACTCCCGCCAAGAAGCTCAAAGCTAGACCAAAGCCTGAAACCGAGTGCTTAATCGCAAAGGAAATTGTCACCGAAGCGGAAATGCCCTCAATATTTGGTGGATAAGAAGGATGGCAAAGTGAACAAGGGTATATTTGATATACAGGTTATTGATGTGTGCCTTACTAGTGTTTATAGTAGCCCCTGAGTATTTGGTACTTGTTCGGTTGCTAAGATTAGTAACTCAAAATAGGAGTTACAGAATAAACAGAGACTAGTTGAAGGGGAAGTGACGATGAGTGTTGGAAGTAGTTCCAAGATTGATAAGATCATCATCACACACTCCCTATACTTTCGGGATTAGTGTTAAACCTAAGTAAGTGTTATTTGGCATTTGCGTTGAGCATGAATATGATTTGATCATGTTTATTGCAATACGGTTATTCATTTAAAGTCAGAGAATAATTGTTGTTCTGTTTACATGAATAAAACCTTCAATGGTCATACACCCAATGAAAATAGTTTGTTGGATCTCGATCGTAGTGATACACATATTCATAATATTGATGCCAAAAGATGCAAAGTTAATAATGATAGTACAGCTTATTTGTGGCACTGCCGTTTGGGTCATATCGGTGTAAAGCGCATGAAGAAACTCCATTAAGATGGATTTTTTGGAATCACTTGGTTATGAATCATTTGATGCTTGCGAACCGTGCCTTTTGGGCAACATGACTAAAACTCCGTTCTCCGGAACAATGGAACGAGCTACTGAATTATTGGAAATAATACATTCCGATGTATGCGATCCAATGAGTGTTGATGCTCGTGGAAAGTATCGTTATTTTCTGAACTTCACAAGATGATTTGAGCAGATATGGGTATATCTACTTGATGAAACATAAGTCTAAAATAGTTGAAAGGTTCAAAGAATTTCAGAGTGAAGTGGAAAAATCATCGTAACAAGAAAATAAAGTTTCTATGATCTGATCGTAGAGATGAATATTTGAGCTACGAGTTTGGCCTTCATTTCAAACAATGTGGAATAGTTTCACAGCCCACGCCACATGGAACACCACAACAGTAATGGTGTGTCCGAACGTCAGAATCAAGACTTTATTGGATATGGTGCGATCTATGATGTATCTTACCGATTTACCACTATCGTTTTGGGGTTATGCATTAGAGATAGCTGCATTCACTTTAAATAGGGCACCATCTAAATCAGTTGAGACGACACCGTATGAACTATGGTTTAGCAGTAAACCTAAGCTGTCGTTTATTAAAGCTTGGAGTTGCGATGCTTATGTGCAAAAGGTTTCAACCAGATAAGCTCGAACCCAAATCGGAGAAGTGCGACTTCATAGAATACCCAAAGGAAACTGTTGGGTACACCTTCTATCACAGATCCGAAGGCAAAACTGTAACATCCCAAAATTCTAAATTTTGGAATGTTATAATAAATAGATAGATTTGATTGTTGTGTGATGGATTGACTTAAAGTGAGTGAATTCGAAATTTTTGAAAGTTAAATGAGAGGGAATAAAAGGACTTTCCCAAACTTTCATTTTGCCTTTATGATCTCCGTGAATTCAAATTCTTTTCACCACAAAACCCTGGAGAGAAGATGACATGACTTCTTCCATTTATTTAAATGACAAGGGGTGTTGAAAATATTTGAATTTCATTTGGAAAATATTTCCAACCTAGGAACTTTATGCAACTCAATGATTTTCACGAGCAAAGATAAAATGATTTCTTCAAAACATATGAAATATGAGTTGGGAGTTTCAAAGAATTAAATTCAAAGTTCTCTCGAATTTATTTTCAATTTGGAGTTATTTGAGTTTTATTCAAATTATTTTCTCCAAAAATAAAATATAAGGAAAATAGGGTAACATGATTCCCTACATCGTAAAATTGAGAGAGAAAAATTTGAATTAATTTTGGTATTTTTTAAATTGATTTTTATTGTATTTTATTAGAGCAGGAGCATTGTTTGAATTATTAGAATTTGTGTGTATTTTATTTAATGCTATAAAAATGTCCATGTTGTAGAAAATCTTTTTCTGCAAATTTTGATATATTATATTCCTATAGTATATTTTGATTTATTTAGTTTTATTTCTTTTCTTTAGAAAACAATTGTTTTAAAAAAACTTTCTCTCCACCTACTGGGCCAGCCCAGCCGAAGCCAGGCCAAGGCCCAGCGCGCCACCGCCTTCGTCCCCGACTCGAAGCCAAGACGATCGCCGCCGATGTGCTCGCCTGCCTCCCGCCGCCTCCCTTTCCCCTCCTCCATGCCCGACCCGGCCCCTCCTACTTTAAATACCCGAGGCCCCGGGCCCCGTTCCTTTCCTCCGCGAGCTGTCACTGGCCACAGAATCTCGCCGGAGTTGCGAGCTCGACGAGATCTGCCATGACCGCCAGATGCTGCTCCACTCAGAGCCGAGCGCCGACACCGCCATCGTCTTCCTCCTCGTCGCGCAAGACCTCCCAACAACTCCGCCATCGCCGCCGACGCCCGGAGCCGTCGCCCCGTTCCTCGCCGACGCCCGATGCCGCGGGAAGCCGCCGGAGTTCCGCCGCCGGTTTTCCGACGGAAAACCGCCCCATCCGGTAAAACCCTAGTTCCGGTTTATTTCGGTTCTTTTTCGGTTAAGTTAGGTCTAGATCGTTTTTTTTTGTTAGATTTATTTTATGGATGTTCATTAGTTAGGGTTTGCACCGAACGGTTTTTTTGTTCATTAGCGTTCGTTAGCGAACGTTCGTTAAATAGACTTTTATTTTTATTTTGATTTTCGGCCAGGGACCTATCTATGAATACTTTTTCTACAGATTAGCCCCTGGAATTCAAACGGTCACAACTTTTTATCCGTTTATCCAAATCCAACGAAACCAACGCCCACTTCTTCGTTATGATCCCCTCTATCCAGTAATCCAACTCAAACATGTTTTTGAAAATTTAAAATTTGAATTAGACCAGATTTGAATTTGAACTTCGTTTGATCGTAACTTGAGTTTTATAACTCCGTTTGAGTTGATTCTTTTTGCAAATCGAAGCTCTTGACCTAAACTTTCTGATAAGGCCAAATTCATATAATTTTGGTACTGTTAGAAATTTGTTTTATGTTGCAAGAGTTATTTGCTTGGTTTTGATGTTTTCTGAATCGTCTTCTTCGTTCTTTTTTATCTTTTGAGTGATTGCTTATGTGTGGTTACTATTGTTTGCTTACGATATATTGACTGGAGTGTGACGAGTAGATCTATCAAGAGTTTTGAGTGCGAATCATATTCATCAACTGTACAGGCAAGTAACACTTTGATCATACTCTTTTCATACCCAGTTTTTATGCATTAGTTCCAATCCTCAAACATTGCATTGATTAGGATGTCATTAACATGTGGGTTGGGAAGTAGTAGTTGAGGTAGAACCTATTGCCCTATTACTATTAAACCCTTGGGAGTTACTTCTACGTGTCGCTTATATTGCTATGCTATGCTCGTAGACGTGGTTTGGGTTTGAGTGTATTCCATGACAGATGTGAGATTGTTAATTAATGGTTTAACTTAAGGTGGCAACTTTAATACACATCTGGGTGGATTGAGGCACCTGGGGAACCCAGTGTTGTCTGTTTTATCTTTGGAAATCCCGGGGTACCCGTGTGATCTTCCTATGGAACGCCACCAGTGCTCAAAGGAACTGAGTTTATTCATGCTAGAAACTTCCGTGCAGCCACAAGCTACTATGGGCTCTAGCATAGTTGAGTAAGTTACGTGAAGCTCTTGAAGAGGTAGATCAGCAGGTAGTGGGTTTTGTAGGTTTGGTATGGTCTACCCGGAGTAGAGAGTTAATGTTTCTGAAAGACTGTGTCTCGGTCATCCTCTTCTCAAACACCATGAAGTGCGAGAAATCAACGGAGGCGATCGAGTCTTGTGGGGAAAAGTGCACAAACCTCTGCAGAGTGTACAATCTAATCATGGTTAGCCGTGTCCCCGGTTATGGACAATTCTGAGTATCTAGTATCTGAGTATTCACATGTATCTCATCACTCTTAAATTAATATTGTTGGGATGTTAACTACTTTAATTGGGATTGAGAATGCTGTCAACCATTGTCAATGTTTAACAACCACCATGATAGTTAAATAAAATTTATTCCTTTGCAGTAGGGGAAAATTGGCTTTTCGCAAAAACATTGTAACCATAGAGCCTCCACCAGCCAAATATGCATGTAGAGATAGCCATTATTCATCATTGCTCTATGGTGTGAATTTGCCAAGACATTCAATGTAATCGACCCTTTGTGGCTGCAACGCCTCATGTTGCAGGATCTTACGACGAGTAAGTGATACGTTAGGGTTACGATTTCTACACTCAACTTTGTCGTTGGTGTTGATGGGAATCCACAACCTTGTTACTTCCTCTATTTGGATTGAGGTAATAGTATTTACGTTATTTATACATGTGATTTACCTCTGTTATAAATCCTCGAGTACTGTGTGTGTCAGCATACCGATCCACGGATGACACTTAAGCACAGAGACTTGATCCATTCGGGTCGGGTCGCTACAAGATGGTATCAGAGCACATGTTGACTGTAGGACGTGACCCTAGAAACTGACAAGCCCATAGGAAAGATTTTCTCTACAACTTCATTTTCAAAAAGATCTTTTACTCTCTTCTTTTCGAGCTTATTCAGATATTCCCTTTAGTGAGACCATACCCTTTTCCTTTTGACCACTCAAGATTTGACCGATGAGACCACTCCAAGGAGATAAGATATCGGACAACTAAGACCATTTGGAATGAAGAGGATTTTACCGTGTAAATGGAAACTACAACTGTTGAAGACTCCGAAGACTAGGAGATTTTGAAGGCTCTGAATAATTCCCAGATTTTTATGACCTAGGAAGGTTACACTTATGGAATTTGACAGATTATGGAAGTTATCAATACCCGAGATCAAGGTGTATCGGAGAAAGACCGGAATATGGAGAGTTAGAACTCAAAAATTTTGTCAGGAAACCCAAGACATGAGAGATCAATTATGGAATGAAGCTCATGACAGTAACATGGGCATAGACACGGCTGACCATGGTATGATTGCCGCTTATGCTATTGTCACAGTGCTGAGATAAGCATGCAGATGCATGGAAGAATTGAATGGTAGAAGGCTGATGGAGCATCCGTTAAGCAAATGGTGCAGTTTTAACCTTAGCTGGTGTATCGCCAGGATCAGGAGTATTACATCAAGGAGTTTAGGGTGGATCTGCAGGAAGCCGTATTTGACAAGGAAGCAGTTCGTGAAGAACTCACGACCCAGAAGCTGAAAGTAGCCAAGCTAGAGGAGCAAAACCTTGAGATACCGGAGATTCGTTAGGAACTGAAGGATAGTAGGACCATGGTTCATTCCAAGGATGTTGAAACTAGAAGTTTGGAATGCAACCCCAGAAATATTAAAGGATGTCATGAGAGACTTCGTGTCAATAGATATGAACTGGCAAAAGAACTTGAGAAGGACAAGCATGATCGGAAGAAGCCATCAGAGACATGAACAAGAATCGAAGAGTTTGATGACTTTGAAGATTTATTGACCATTAGAAGCCCAAACCCCTATTATATACTTACGTTAGATGCGACGATTGTGAGCTGTCATTTGTTTGTTGTTTTTCCGACAGCCACAATAAAATCTGCCTTTTCAAAACTTTTGTTTGTATTGTGTGCATCCCTCTCTATCTCTCTTATCCCACCCCAAAACCCTTGGACCCAATAGTGGATGAATGGAGATGAGCTCGTATTATCTGGACCGATGAGTCAATTGGAGACCGAGCAGTGGATTCAGAACATGGAGGATCACATGAAGAATAACCCTATAGCCGGAAAGGATATGACCCAACATGCTCTTGAGTGATTTGAAATAGGTGCCACTACCTGGTAGAGGATGTACCAAACCATCAATGGATGGCGAGGAGTAACCACTTGGAAGGAATTTAAGTGGACTTTATTAAAGTCTTGACTTGTATTCCAGAAATTGAGGCCTTATGGAAAGGATATGAAGAAACCTTGTGCATACAAGCTTTGTGGAGAAATAGGACACAACCATAAAGAAAATAAGGACGAATATCCTCATAAGCAGAGGATTACCAAAGGAGTTAGCCGAGGATCTCAGGGAACTTCGGTTGGAGATTGTTCCCAAAGGTTTTGTTGCAGCAATGGGAGTTCATTCTACATTGTTGGGAAAGATCCGTGAAGCTCAGAAGGATGACAAAGAGATTGTTGAGGTAAAAGAGAGGATGAGCAAAGGAAAGGCCAAAGGTTTTCGTAAGGATGATCATGACACCTTATGGTTCGAGGACCGTGTATATGTGCCCAATAATGCAAAGATCAGGAAATTAATACTTCAGGAGGCTCATGACTCACCATACTCGATTCACCCTGGAAACACCAAGATGTATTTGGATTTGAAGGAGTGATTCTGGTGGACTGGTATGAAGAAGGATATTGCGGAGTATGTAGTCGTAGGTGATGTATGCCAGAGAGAGTAAGAGCAGAGCATCAGAAGCCAGCAGGATTACTACAGCCCATGCCGATACCCGAATGGAAGTGGGATAAGCTTGGCATGGATTTCATTACCGGATTTCCCAGAACCCGATCGGGATATGATTCTATCTGGGTAGTAATTGATTCGCTTGACCAAAGTGGCTCACTTTATCCCAGTGAAAACCACCTATACAAGTGCGAAGTTGGCCAAGATATATACGACTAGGATCGTATGTCTGCATGGAGTTCCGAGGACCGTCGTATCAGATAGAGGAACACAGTTTACCTCAAAGTTTTGGATTCAGCTGCACCAGACTTTGGGTACTAGGCTAGAGTTCAATACAGCCTTTCATCCGCAGACAGACGGATAGACCGAGAGAGTCAATCAGATTCTGGAGGACATGTTGAGAGCGTATGCGCTACATTATGGATCTAGTAGGGATGATAATCTACCTTACGCTGAGTTCTCATACAACAACAGTTACCAAGCTAGTTTGAAGATGGCCCCTTTTAAGATTTGTATGGGAGAAGGAGCCAGACACCGTTGATGTGGGATGAAGTTGGAGACCGTCAGTTGTTTGGACCAAATGTGATCAAGGAGTCAGAAGAGAATGTTAAAGTTGATCGAGATAGACTGAAGGTAGCTCAGTCCAGGTAGAACAGTTATGCAGACTCAAAAACGCAAGGAGGTAGTCTATGAAATCGGAGACAAAGCATATCTTTGTGTGCCACCTCTGCGAGGAGTTAAACGATTGGAGTTAAGGGAAAGTTAGCCCCGAGATTTGTGGGACCATACTGAGTTTTGGAGCGTATGGGAGAAGTGACCAACAAGTTGGAGTCACCCGAAGGACTGTCAGGAGTTCATGATGTGTTTCATGTTTCCCAGTTGAAGAAGTGCCATGCAGAGATGGCCAATACTCCCCTGTAAGGACGCTTGACCCTGGAAAGGATAATGATGTTCCACGAAGTGGAGTATGGACTTCATGAGTATAAGTTTTTATCTCGGTAGGTGGGATATCCCACGAGGATGAAGAGATGAATTACTATTGGATATAAAGGAGGTATGATGTTGGTAATATGGATCAATGGAAATTCCATGATGAGTCTGAGTAATCATGTCTTAGTTTGGTACCAGTAGAAGGAAGGGAGACATTACAATTGGATGGATTTTTAGTATGCTAGGATGCTAGGGAGTTGGATGTTGGAATAATGATCAGTTACCCCGAGGATGTGTTCAAGGTTTGCAAGTGATGAGATGGGCTATAACCCACGTGCCCTGTGACCTGCCAAGAAGCAAGCACATTCTTGTCAAGGAAAAACCTCGGAAGAAGTTATGATTTTATCAACCGACGATTCTATAGGAGTTTACGCAAAACCTCAGAGTTGTTAAGGAACGATAGATGTTTGTTTGGCTTGCAGAATCAATGGATTTATCCGAACTTGGTTCGTCGACAAGAGAAATTCTGCAATGCTTGTGAGGATGACCGAGTGTTAGAATGCGAGATTCACTAAATCATATACTGGGTAATGATTTAAAAGGGATGGATTGATCACCATACCGACTTACTCTTATTATTCGCCTTGCTATATGGGATGGTAAATCTGAGTGACTTACCTAAAGTAGAGAGACGACGATCAAAACCTCGTTTGAACCTTAGAATGGTATAAGTATTTTCCCTTGTACAAGGCAGCTTTTGCCAACCGTAGGATATACGGTGAGGATCAACCAGACCCATTTCCTGCAGGAGAAACCATAAATTGTTGACCACCATGAGATATCGATAGCTGATTAGTATTGGCGCCAGACCCGTCAGCTAAGAAGACCCAGTCTCGGAATAACCGTACCAAGATGAAAGGATAGAATAATTGAGCAAAAGGTTATGCCACTACCGGAAGAGCCCAGAGAAGGAATTTTCTGAAAATCTGAGAAGACCGACACTGTCAACAATAAGGATGGAGTATATGAGTTTTTATGGAACCGTAACCGTGCTTCTAAGGGTGGTAGCACCCGAGACCCTGGAGACGATCGATTGATTTTTGAGAAGACCCCAAGCCTAACCTATTTCTTGCTAGCCTCTCCGAATCTCGAGGACGAGATTCCTTTTAAGGGTGGTAGGTTTGTAACATCCCAAAATTCTAAATTTTGGAATGTTATAATAAATAGATAGATTTGATTGTTTGTTTGATTGCTGTGTGATTGATTAACTGAATGTGAGTGAATTCGAAACTTTTGAAAGTTAAATGAGAGGGAATAAAAGGACTTTCCCAAACTTTCATTTTGCTTTTATGATCTCCGTGAATTCAAATTCTTTTTACCGCAAAACCCTGGAGAGAAGATGACATGACTTCTTCCATTTATTTAAATGACAAGGGGTGTTGAAAATATTTGAATTTCATTTGGAAAATATTTCCAACCCAGGAACTTTATGCAACTCAATGATTTTCACGAGCGAAGATAACATGATTTCTTCAAAACATATGAAATGTGAGTTGGGAGTTTCAAAGAATTAAATTCAAAGTTCTTTTGAATTTATTTTCAATTTGGAGTTATTTGAGTTTAATTCAAATTATTTTTCTCCAAAAATAAAATATAAGGAAAATAGGATAACATGATTCCCTACATCAGAAAATTGGAGAGAAATAAATTTGAATTAATTTTGGTATTTTTTAAATTGATTTTTATTGGATTTTATTAGAGCAGGAGCGCTGTTTGAATTATTAGAATTTGTGTGTATTTTATTTAATGCAATAAAAATTTCCATGTTGTAGAAAATCTTTTTCTGCAATTTTTGATATATTATATTCCTATAGTATATTTCGATTTATTTAGTTTTATTTCTTTTCTTTAGAAAACAATTTTTTAAAAAAAACTTTCTCTCCACTCCTCTGGGCCGGCCCACCAAGTTGTGCCAAGGCCCAACAAGGCCACCGCTTCACACCGACTCCCGAGCGCCAAGACGATCGCCGCCATGCTCCGCCCGGCCTCCTGCCGCCGCCTCCCTTTCCCCTCCTCCAAGCCTGACCCGGCCCCTCCTACTTTAAATACATGAGGCCCCTGGCCCCGTTCCTTTCCACCGCGAGCTGTCGCTGCCGCCACGCAAAACCTCGCCGGAGTTGCGAGCTCCGACGAGATCTGCCGCCACCGCCCGCGCCGTTCCAGCTCCGCAGCCGAGCGCCGACACCGCCACCGTCTTCCCCTCGTCGCGCCGCACCTCCCCAACAACTCCGCCATCGCCGCCGACGCCCGGAGCCGTCGCCCCGTTCCTCGCCGACGCCCGACGCCGCGGGAAGCCGCCGGAGTTCCGCCGCTGGTTTTCCGACGAAAAACCGCCCCAACCGGTAAAACACTAGGTCGGTTTTATTTCGGTTAAGTTAGGTCTAGATCGTTTTTTTTGTTAGATTTATTTTATGGACGTTCATTAGTTAGGGTTTGCACCGAACGGCTTTTTTGTTCGTTAGCGTCCGTTAGCGAATGTTCGTTAAATAGACTTTTATTTTTATTTTTATTTTCGGCCAGGGACCTATCTATGAATACTTTTTCTACAGATTGGCCCCTAGAATTCAAACGGTCACAAATTTTTATCCGTTTATCCAAATCCAACGAAACCAATGCCCACTTCTTCGTTATGATCCCCTCTATCCAGTAATCCAAGTCAAACATGTTTTTGAAAGTTTAAAATTTGAATTAGACCAGATTTGAATTTGAACTTCGTTTGATCGTAACTTGAGTTTTATAACTCCGTTTGAGTTGATTGTTTTTGCAAATCAAAGCTCTTGACCTAAACTTCTGATAAGGCCAAATTCATATAATTTTGCTACTGTTAGAAATTTGTTTTATGTTGCAAGAGTTATTTGCTTGGTTTTGATGTTTTCTGAATCATCTTCTTCGTTCTTTGTGATCTTTTGAGTGATTGCTTATGTGTGGTTACTATTGTTTGCTTATGATAGATTGACCGGAGTGTGACGAGTAGATCTATCAAGAGTTTTGAGTGTGAATCATCTTCATCAACTGTACAGGCAAGTAACACTTTGATCATACTCTTTTCATACCCAGTTTTTATGCATTAGTTCCAATCCTCAAACATTGCATTGATTAGGATGTCATTAACTTGTGGGTTGGGAAGTAGTAGTTGAGGTAGAACCTATTGCCCTGTTACTATCAAACCCTTGGGAGTTACTTCTACGTGTCGCTTATATTGCTATGCTATGCTCGTAGACGTGGTTTGGGTTTGAGTGTATTCCATGACAGATCTGAGATTGTTAATTAATGGTTTAACTTAAGGTGGCAACTTTAATACACATCTGGTGGATTGAGGCACCGGGGAACCCAGTGTTGTCTGTTTTATCTTTGGAAATCCCGGGGTACCCGTGTGATCTTCCTATGGACCGCCACCCAGGCTCAAAGGGAACTGAGTTTATTCATGTTAGAAACTTCCGTGTGCATCCACAAGCTACTATGGGCTCTAGCATAGTTGAGTAAGTTACGTGAAGCTCTTGAAGAGGTAGATCATCAGGTAGTGGGTTTTGTAGGTTTGGTATGGTCTACCCGGAGTAGAGAGTTAACGTTTCTGAAAGACTGTGTCTCGGTCATCCGCTTCTCAAACACCATGAAGTGCGAGAAATCAACGGAGGCGATCGAGTCTTGTGGGGAAAAGTGCACAAACCTCTGCAGAGTGTACAATCTAATCATGGTTAGCCGTGTCCCCGATTATGGACAATTCTGAGTATCTAGTATCTGAGTATTCACATGTATCTCATCACTCTTAAATTAATATTGTTGGGATGTTAACTACTTTAATTGGGATTGAGAATGCTGTCAACCATTCTCTATGTTTAACAACCACCATGATAGTTAAATAAAATTTATTCCTTTGCAGTAGGGAAAAATTGGCTTTTCGCAAAAACATTGTAACCATAGAGCCTCCACCAGCCAAATATGCATGTAGAGATAGCCATTATTCATCATTGCTCTATGGTGTGAATTTGCCAGTACATTCAATGTACTGACCCTTTGTGGCTGCAACGTCTCATGTTGCAGCATCTTACATGAGTAAGTGATACATTAGGGTTACGATTTCTACACTCAACTTTGCCGTTGGTGTTGATGGGAATCCACAACCTTGTTACTTCCGCTATTTGGATTGAGGTAATAGTATTTACGTTATTTATACATGTGATTTACCTCTGTTATAAGTCCTCGAGTACTGTGTGTGTCAACATACCGATCCAGGGATGACACTTAAGCACAGAGACTTGATCTATTTGGGTCGGGTCGCTACAAAAACATTCGTTGCTAACAATGGATCCTTTCTAGAGAAGGAGTTTCTCTCGAAAGAAGTGAGTGGGAGGAAAGTAGAACTTGATGAGGTAACTGTACCTGCTCCCTTATTGGAAAGTAGTTCATCACAGAAATCTGTTCCTATGACTACTACACCAATTAGTGAGAAAGCTAAATGACGATGATCATGTAACTTCAGATCAAGTTACTACCGAACCTCGTAGGTAAAATAGAGTGAGATCCGTATCAGAGTGGTATGGTAATCCTGTTCTGGACGTCATGTTACTTGACCATGACAAACCTACGAACTATGAGGAAGCGATGATGAGCCCAGATTCCGCGAAATGGCTTGACGCCATGAAATCTGAGATGGGATCCATGTATGAGAACAAAGTGTGGACTTTGGTGGACTTGCTCAATGATTGGCAAGCCATTAAGAATAAATGGATCTTCAAGAGGGAGATGGACGCTGATAATAGTGTTACTATCTACAAAGCTAGAATTGTCGCAAAAGGTTTTTGACAAGGTCAACGTGTTGACTACGATGAGAGTTTCTCACTCGTATCTATGCTTAAGTCTGTCCGAATCATGTTAGCAATTGCCGCATTTTATGAAATCTGGCAAATGGATAAACGAAACTGCATTCCTTAATGGATTTATTAAAGAAGAGTTGTATATGATGCAACCAGAAGGTTTTGTCAATCCTAAATGTGCTAACAATATATGCAAGCTCCAGCGATCCATCTATGGACTGGTACAAGCATCTCAGAGTTGGAATATACGCTTTGATAAGTTGATCAAAGCATATAGTTTTATACAGACTTGCGGTGAAGCCTGTATTTACAAGAAAGTGAGTGGGAGCACTACAACATTTCTGATAAGTATATGTGAATGACATATTGTTGATCGGAAATAATGTAGAATTATTCTGCAAAGCATAAAGGAGTGTTTGAAAGGAGTTTTTCAAAAAAGACCTCGATGAAGCTACTTATTGAGCATCAAGATCTATAGAGATAGATCGAGACGCTTGATAAGTTTTTTCAATGAGTACATACCTTGACAAAGATTTTGAAGTAGTTCAAAATGGAACAGTCAAAGAAAGAGTTTCTTGCCTGTGTTACAAGGTGTGAAATTGAGTAAGACTCAAAGCCCGACCACGGCAGAAGATAGAAAGAGAATGAAAGTCATACCCTATGCCTCAGCCATAGGTTCTATAAAGTATGTCATGCTATGTACCAGATCTATTGTATACCCTACACTGATTTTGGCAAGGGAGTACAATAGTGATCTAGGAGTAGATCACTGGACATCGGTCAAAATTATCCTTAGTGGAATAAGGATATGTTTCTCGACTATGGACGTGACAAAAGGTTCGTCGTAAAGGGTTACATCGATACAAGTGTTGGCACTGATCCAGATGACTCTAAGTCTTCATCTGGATACATATTGAAAGCGGGAGCAATTAGCTAAAGTAGCTCCGTACAGAGCACTGTAGACATAGAAATTTGCAAAATACATACGGGTCTGAATGTGACAGACCCGTTGACTAAAATTATCCCACAAGCAAAACATGATCACAGCTTAGTACTCTTTGGGTGTTAATCACATAGCGATGTGAACTAGATAACTGACTCTAGTAAACCCTTTGGGTGTTGATCACATAACGATGTGAACTATGGGTGTTAATCACATGGTGATGTGAACCATTGATGTTAAATCACATGGCGATGTGATCTAGATTATTGACTCTAGTGCAAGTGGGAGACTGAAGGAAATATGCCCTAGAGGCAATAATAAAGTTATTATTTATTTCCTTATATCATGATAAATGTTTATTATTCATGCTAGAATTGAATTAACCGGAAACATAATACATGTGTGAATATATAGACAAACAGAGTGTCACTAGTATGCCTCTACTAGACTAGCTCGTTGATCAAAGATGGTTATGTTTCCTAGCCATAGACATGAGTTGTCATTTGATTAACGGGATCACATCATTAGGAGAATGATGTGATTGACTTGACCCATTCCGTTAGCTTAGCACTTGATCATTTAGTATGTTGCTATTGCTTTCTTCATGACTTATACACGTTCCTATAACTATGAGATTATGCAACTCCAGTTTACCGGAGGAACACTTTGTGTGCTACCAAACATCACAACGAATCGGGTGATTATAAAGGTGCTCTCTGGTGTCTCCGGAGGTACTTGTTGGGTTGGCGATTTCGAGATTAGGATTTGTCAC
Source organism: Aegilops longissima (assembly GCA_021605205.1). Taxonomy (NCBI): domain Eukaryota; kingdom Viridiplantae; phylum Streptophyta; class Magnoliopsida; order Poales; family Poaceae; genus Aegilops; species Aegilops longissima. The sequence continues at coordinate 243,957,781 of CM038680.1, read as the reverse complement.
TCCAATTGTCGGAGAGGTATCTCTGGGCCCACTCGGTAATGCACATCACTATAAGCCTTGCAAGCATTGTAACTAATGAGTTAGTTGCAGGATGATGTATTACGGAACGAGTAAAGCAACTTGCCAGTAACGAGATTGAACTAGGTATTGAGATACCGACGATCGAATCTCGGGTAAGTAACATACCGATGACAAAGGGAATAACGTATGTTCTTATGCGGTTTGACCGATAAAGATCTTCGTAGAATATGTAGGAGCCAATATGAGCATCCAGATTCCGCTATTGGTTATTGACCGGTAACGTGTCTCGGTCATGTCTACATAGTTCTCGAACCCGTAGGGTCCGCACGCTTAAGGTTTTGTTGACAGTTTTATTATGAGTTTATGAGTTTTGATGTACCGAAGGAGTTCGGAGTCCCGGATGAGATCGGGGACATGACAAGGAGTCTCGAAATGGTCAAGACGTAAAGATTGATATATTGGACGACTATATTCGGACATCGGAAAGGTTCCGAGTGATTCGGGTATTTTTTGAAGTACCGGAGAGTTACGGGAATTCGTATTGGGCCTTAATGGGCCATACGGGAAAGGAGAGAAAGGCCCAAAGGGTGGCCACACCCCTCCCCATGGACTAGTCCGAATTGGACTAGGGAGGGGGGGGCGCCCCCTTCCTTCCTTCTCCTTCTCCCTTCCCTTTCCTTCTCTCTTACTCCTATTACTTGGAAGGTCTCCTAGTTCTACTAGGAAAAGGGGAATCCTACTCCCGGTGGGAGTAGGACTCCCCTAGGGCGCGCCAAAGAGAGGGCCGGACCTCCCCCTCCTCCACTCCTTTATATACAGGGAGAGGAGAGGGGCACCCCTTGGAGAGACAACAATTGATCCTTGAGATCTGTTAGCCGTGTGCGGTGCCCCCTTCCACCATAGTTCTCCTCGATAATATTATAGCGGTGCTTAGGCGAAGCCCTGCGACGGTAGAACATCAAGATCGTCACCACACCGTCGTGCTGACGGAACTCTTCCCCGACACTTTGCTGGGTCGGAATCCGGGGAACGTCATCGAGCTGAACGTGTGCAAGAACTCGGAGGTGCCGTAGTTTCGGTGCTTGATCGGTAGGGCCGTGAAGACGTACGACTACATCAATCGCGTTGTGCTAATGCTTCCGCTTTCGGTCTACGAGGGTACGTGGACACACTCTCCCCTCTCGTTGCTATGTATCACCATGATCTTGCGTGTGCGTAGGATTTTTTTTTTAAATTACTATGTTCCCAACATTTGGTTCTCTTGTGAAATCTGGATTCCTTCACCAAGGCAATTGCTCCAGTATTGTCACAAAAGATTTTCATTGGACCCTATGCACTAGGTATTACACCTAGATCGGATATGAACTCCTTCATCCAGATTCCTTCATTTGCTGCTTCCGAAGCAGCTATGTACTCCACTTCACACGTAGATCCCGCCACGACGCTTTGCTTGGAACTGCACCAACTGATAGCTCCACCATTCAATATAAATACGTATCCGGTTTTTTGCTTAGAGTCATCCGGATCAGTGTCAAATCACGCATCGACATAACCATTTACTACGAGCTCTTTGTCACTTCCATAAATGAGAAACATATCCTTAGTCCTTTTCAGGTATTTCAGGATGTTCTTGACCACTGTCGAGTGATCCACTCCTGGATTACTTTGGTACCTCCCTGCTAAACTAATAGCAAGGCACACTGTCGGTGTATGAAAGTAGGGATCCCTTTTTGCATCCCTTTACTTGTGTGCGGGCAGTCGCAGCCCCACGCCCCTGGCCACGCTTGGCGGGGCAGAGGAAACAAAGGCACAAGACGACCAGACCAACGCCAAGCCGGAAACACAAAGAGCAGAAGGGCGAGATGGACTCCCCCGGCAAGGCCCTTGCTGGGGCGGCCTCCACAGCCCCGGCAAGAGCCTTGCCGGGGCAACTTGCCCAACTCCAGCAGGGCTGCCACCCTTGAGCCTAAGAGTTCCGACTCCCACAACCACATTGGAACCAAAGCTCGGGAGGCGCCTCCGTGCTGGCATGCAGATCTTTGTGAAGACCAAGAACGTGCAAGATCAGATGAGAATCAGAACATGGAGATCTTCGGCGAGGTCCACGAGCCCCCCCCGTGGCAAGACCCTTGCCGGGGACGCCCACGACGCCGCGGCAAGACCCTTGCCGGGGCCCCGGCAAGACCCTTGCCGAAGACATCCGCAGGGCCGCAGCCAGGCCCACATCTGCCAAGACTCCGCCGCCGTTCCCATGCAGCTGCCAACCCACCAACTAGGCGAGCACCTGCATGGCGATGTATGGCCTCTAGGCCAACTTATCAAGCACCTGCGTGGTGGCATGCAGATCTTCGTGAAGGCTCTACCACCGCACCAACTCAGCAGCCAGCCAGCCAGCGTGGCACTACACGCCTCGTCAGTTCGGACGCGCATCGAGGCCAGGCGAGGCGGCGACAGCTGGGACGAGCTTCCTTGTCGTCCCCGATTGTAACACCCCGGAAGTAACTTTCCATATTTGTAACTCCAACTCTTGCCATTTTCGGCATTGTGATATGATATTCCCTCCGTGGTTGGGTTTTCTTCATTTTTGCATTTTGTCCATGTCATGCATTTTTTTATCATTTCATCATGTGCATCGCATTTGCATACGTGTTAAATCTCATGATTCCGAGCATTTTTCCGTTGTCCGTTTTGCAATCCGGCACTCCTATCTTCCCGGCGGCCCTTTTACGCTTTTTCCGTAAAGCGGTACTAAACCTTCTCGGAATGGACCGATGTTTGTCTAGTGGCCTTGGTATACCACCCGTAGACCACCGGTCAAGTTTCGGGTCATTTGGAGCTCATTTGGTACTCCAACGGTTAACCGCACTCTCGCAAAGGCCTCTTTTAAGTTGCAGCCCAACACCCCTCCAAAATAGTCCAATAACTCATTTGGAGCTTCCTAGCTCCTTCTACCTATAAAAACACACCCCTACCCGAAATCCCGGATCAATTCCCCCCTAACCTAGCGAAATTCCCCCTCCGCGCAGCCGGACACGTCCGGGTGAGCCGGACACGTCCGCCCGCCGCCGCCCGTGGCCAACCAGGCGTGCCACGTGGCCGCCGGTCCCCGATTCCCCATCGGCCGCGCCCTGGCCGCCAGGGCCAGGCGGGGCCCTCCAGCCTGATCGCCGCCGCCGCCCTTCGGGCGCGCCCTCCGCCGCCTCTCCTCGGCCAGCGCCTCCCCGCCCGCCATCGGCCGCCGTCGCCGTCTCGGCCCTCGCCGCCGCCACGCCGACCTCGCCGCCGGATCTCCACACTGCGCCCTCGCCCGCGCCGCCGCCCTCGACGGATCCCGATCGGATCTCGATCTCTCCCGTTGACTTCTTCCCCCCCTCATTTCTTCTAAGTCTTTAATCCTGTTAACATTTCGTGGCATTTTCTACGTAGCATATCTTTGCATCTGTAGCTCCATTTTGCGCGTATAATATATCAAAATGTTCGTCTCGAAGAGTAGATCATTTCATATCATTGCATCATTTTCATTTGAGCTCATCTTGATGCCCGAAATGCTGTTGGAAGAGGGCTATGTGATGTTAGTTTCTGTTTCTTAACAGAACTTGCACTTTTGTTATTTTTGCCATGATTGATGTGTGCACCCTATGAATTTGAGTCCTACATGTGTTTTGTAATATGCCATGCCATCTTTCCAGGGGTGTATTCCATGTATTTTTGTGATATATGTGGTGACTAGCACAAGCATGCAAAGTAGGTGTCCTGATGTTGCTGTTTTCAGCTCTGTTTAGCTGATATTTTGATGCCATGTTAACTTGATGCTACCGAGAGATCCTTGCATATTTTGAGATACTTCAGTAAGGATGTTTTGTTCTACATGTCTTGCTCTATCCATACATTCCCTTGTTTGCAATTATGGAGTGCTATAGCTTGAGTCAATCGAGCTCTACATTTGCTATCAAATGTTTCCTGGCAGATTGTTTACAGGTTATTCAATTTTGCCAAGGTTGTTGTGGTTGATCCATGTATGCTATGTTACTGTTCTTGCCATGTATATCTTCTATGCCATGTCTTCTTGATGTATGTATGCTTAGTTTATCATGAAAGGCTCTGTAGTGAGTGCATTGATCTTGTAAACATGCCTACTTGTTATCAGTTTTTGACATGCCATGTTGCTGAATCTGTTAACGAAACTTTCGATTTTGACATGGGTGTTACTATATCTTATGATCCTTTTTGGCTTATGGTCAGTAAGGGACTTTTGTTCTATGCTTTGAGTAGATTCATGCCATGCCTTGTTTTGCTATTATAAGTTCCTGTAGCATGTAGTTTTGTTGCTCTGAACATTGCTACCTGATGCTGTTTTTGCCATGTCCAGCCTGATATTTTGTGCACTTTTGCCATGCTTGTTTGAACCTGTTATGATGTGATTTAGCCATAGCTCAGTGCTCATCTTTTGTCAAGCATCTTGTGTAGATCACTGCCATATACTTTGTTGGTACGTTTGGGTGCAGTAGCTTAATTTCTTGTTGCTTGCTAAGTGGCATCATGCTGTTATTGGCAGATTTGTGCCATTCTTGTTTTGCTTGTCATTTGCAAACCGTGCATCCGATTCCGGTGATCTTTATATCGATTTCAACCGAAATCATCTCATCTTTCCAGCGGCATACTTGGTTTGCCAATTTGATGCCCGGTTCGTCATTTTCCTTCCGGAGCACGCATACGCATTGCATATCACATCCCGCATATCATGCCATATTTTGCATCATGTTGATTGTGCATTGCACCGTGATTTATTGTGGTTCCTTTGTTTGTGTTCTTGCTTTGGGTAGAGCCGGGAGACGAGTACGTGAACGAGGAACCTGTTGAGAACGCTTACGAGGATCAAGCTTTCGACAACTCTGAGAACATTGCAGGCAAGATGACCATACCCTCGAAATCACTTCTATCTTTGCTATGCTAGTTGCCCGCTCTTTTGCTATGCCTATGCTACGATGCCTACCACTTGCTATATCATGCCACCCATATTGCCATGTCAGCCCCTAACCATCCTTTTCCTAGCAAACCGTTGATTGGCTATGTTACCGCTTTGCTCAGCCCTCTTATAGCGTTGCTAGTTGCAGGTGAAGCTGAAGTTTGTTCCTTGTTGGAACATGGAGATGTTGTTCCTTATTGGAACATGTTTACTTGTTGGGGATATCACAATATATGTATATCTGCTATAATTAATGCATCTATATACTTGGTAAAGGGTGGAAGGCTCGGCCTTATGCCAGTGTTTTGTTCCCTCTTGCCACCCTAGTTTCCGTCATACCGGTGTTATGTTCCTTGATTTTGCATTCCTTACGGTTGGGTGATTTATGGGACCCCTTGACAGTTCGCTTTGAATAAGACTCGCCCCGGCAAGGCCCAACTTTGGTTTTACCATTTGCCACCTAAGCCTTTTCCCCGGGTTTTCGCGAGCCGAGGGTCATCTTTATTTAACCCCGGGCCAATGCTCCTCGAGTGTTGGTCCAAACTAGAGCCACTTGCGGTGCCACCCGAGGCAACTTGGGGCATCTTCGGTTGCCGACGTAGTGTTCATCCGGATGTGCCACGAGAGCGAGATATGTGCAGATCCTATCGGGATTTGTCGGCACAATCAGGCGGCTTTTGCTGGTCTTGTTTTATTGCTGTCGAAATGTCTTGTAGTCCGGGATTCGAGATTGATCGGGTCTTCCGGTAGAAGGTTTATCCTTCGTTGACCGTGAGAGCTTATAATGGGCTAAGTTGGGACACCCTGCAGGTATTATCTTTCAAAGCCGTGCCCGCGGTTATGAGGCAGATGGGAATTTGTTAATGTCGGTTGTAGAAAACCGAAGTTGACCTCAATTTAAAATACACATCAACGCGTGTGTAACCGTGATGGTCTCTTCTCGGCGAGCCCGGAAGTGAACACGGTGTTGGAGTTATGTCGGCGTAAGTAGTTCGGGATCACTTCTTGATCGCTACTAGCTTCACGACCGTGCTTTGCTCCTCTTCTCGCTCTCTTTTGTGAATGTAGCCACCATAGGTGCTAGTCGCTTGCTGCAGCTCCACCTTACAACTCCGTCCTTCCTATAAGCTTAAATGGTCTTGATCTCGCGGGTGTGAGATTGCTGAGTCCCGTGACTCACAGATTCTACCAAAACAGTTGCAGTGCCGGCGATGCGGTCACGGTGACGAACCGAGCTCACGTGGGAGTTCGACGAGGCGTGGTCGTTACTATGTGTCTTTTCACGATGATCGGTAGTGGTGCCCAGTTGGGACGATCGGGGATCTGTGTAGCATTTGGGGTATCTTCTTTTATTTTGGTTCCGTAGTCGGACCTTGAGTGTACTCGAATGATGGATGTTTATTTATGTCTTGTGTGAAGTGGCAATCGTAAGCCAACTATGTATCTCTTTCCTTATGTATTACATGGGTTGTGTGAAGATTACCTCACTTGCGACATTGCTTTCAATGCGGTTATGCCTCTAAGTCGTGCCTCGACACGTGGGAGATATAGCCGCATCGAGGGCGTTACACCGATAAAACAAGAAGGGCACGTCGGCAGCACATTAAATGTGTTTGTCCTACGGTGCCAGAGGATAGACTCGACCACTTTATAGCTTTCCACCTCTCGTGTGCCACTGTGGCAGCCCCTTTGTCTATAAAAGGAGACCCGCGGCGTACTGAGGTACGATTTGGACTTTTTGGACCCTGCACGCCTTGTAGCTAGTCCAAGAACACCAGATAATCAGAAACCAGCAGGAGTAGGGTATTACGCATCACTTGCGGCCCGAAGCTGGATAATCCCCCCGCGTTGATCTCTCAATCCCGCTCTTTCCACAGCCCCGCTCCCGCCAACCGTAGCAAAAGGGATTCCTCGTGATCTCGTAGGTGTCATTTCCCCCGACACACACATCAGGTCTAGTACACAGCATTGCATACATGATAGAACCTATGGCTGAGGCATAGGGAATGACTTTCATTTTCTCTCTATCTTCTGCAGTGGTTGGGCATTGAGTCTGACTCAACTTCACACCTTGTAACACAGGCAAGAACCCTTTCTTTGACTGGTCCATTTTGAACTTCTTTAAAACTTTATCAAGCTATGTGCTTTGTAAAAGTCCAATTAAGCGCTTTGATCTATCTCTATAGATCTTGATGTCCAATATATAAGCAGCTTCACCAAGGTCTTTCATTGAAAAATTCTTATTCAAGTATCCTTTTATGCTATTCAGAAATTCAGTATCATTTCCAATCAACAATATGTCATCCACATATAATATCAGAAATGCTACAGAGCTCCCACTCACTTTCTTGTAAATACAAGCTTCTCCAAAAGTCTGTATAAAACCATATGCTTTGATCACACTATGAAAGCATATATTCCAACTCCGAGAGGCTTGCACCAGTCCATAAATGGATCGTTGGAGCTTGCACACTTTGTTAGCACCTTTTGGATCAAAAAAACCTTCTGGTTGCATCATATACAACTCTTCTTTAAGATATCCATTAAGGAATGCAATTTTGACATCCATTTGCCAAATTTCATAATCTTAAAATGCGGCAATTGCTAACATGATTCAGACAGACTTAAGCATTGCTACAAGTGAGAAGGTCACATCGCAGTCAACTCCTTGAACTTGTCAAAAACCTTTCACAATAAGTAGAGCTTTGTAGACAGTAACATTACAATCAGGGTCAGTCTTCTTCTTGAAGATCCATTCATTCTCTATTGCTTGCCGATCATCGGGCAAGTCAACCAAAGTCCACACTTTGTTCTCATACATGGATCCCATCTCAGATTTCATGGCCTCAAGCCATTTCGCGGAATCTGGGCTCATCATTGCTTCCTCAAAGTTCGTAGGTTCATCATGGTCAAGTAACATGACGTCCAGAACAGGATTACCGTACCACTCTGGTGCGGATATTGCTCTGGTTGACCTACGAGGTTCGGTAGTAATTTGATCAGAAGTTTCATGATCATCATCATTAGCTTCCTGACTAATTGGTGTAGGAATCACCGGAACTGATTTCTGTGATGAACTACTTCCCAATTCAGGAGAAGGTACAATTAACTCATCAAGTTCTACTTTCCTCCCACTCACTTCTTTCGAGAGAAACTCCTTCTCTAGAAAGGATCCATTCTTAGCAACGAATATCTTGCCTTCGGATCTGTGATAGAAGGTGTACCCAACTGTCTCCTTTGGGTATCCTATGAAGACACATTTCTCCAGTTTGGTTTCGAGCTTATCAGGTTGAAGCTTTTTCACATAAGCATCGCAGCCCCAAACTTTAAGAAACGGCAACTTGGTTTCTTGCTAAACCACAATTCATATGGTGTCGTCTCAACGGATTTACATGTTGCCCTATTTAACGTGAATGCAGCCGTCTCTAAAGCATAACCCCAAAACGATAGCGGAAAATTAGTAAGAGACATCATAGATCGTATCATATCTAATAAAGTACGATGACGTGTTCGAACACACCATTTCGCTGTGGTGTTCCAGGTGGCGTGAGTTGTGAAACTATTCCACATTGTTTCAAATGAAGACCAAACTCGAAACTCAAATATTCACCTCCACGATCAGATCGTAGAAACTTTATTTTCTTGTTACGATGATTTTCCACTTCACTCTGAAATTCTTTGAACTTTTCAAATGTTTCAGACTTATGTTTCATCAAGTAGATATACCCATATCTGCTCAAATCATCTGTGAAGGTCAGAAAATAATGATACCCGTCGCGAGCCTTAGCACTCATCGGACCTCATACATCAGTATGTATTATTTCCAATAAGTCAGTTGTTCGCTCCATTGTTCCGGAGAACAGAGTCTTAGTCATCTTGCCCATGAGGCATGGTTCGCAAGAATCAAGTGATTCATAATCAAGTGATTCCAAAGCCCATCAGCATGGAGTTTCTTCATGCGCTTTACCCCAATATGACCTAAAGCGAAGTGCCACAAATAAGTTGCACTATCATTATTAACCTTGCCTTTTTCTATATTATGAATATGTGTATCACTACTATCGAGATTCAACAAAAATAGACCACTCTTCAAGGGTGCATGACCATAAAAGATATTACTCATATAAATAGAACAAACATTATTATCTGATTTAAATGAATAACCGTCTTGCATCAAACAAGGTCCAAATATAATGTTCATGTTTAACGCTGGCACCAAATAACAATTATTCAGGTCTAAAACTAATCCCGATGGTAGATGTAGAGGTAGCGTGCCGACAGCGATCACATCGACTTTGGAACCATTTCCCACGCGCATCATCGCCTCGTCCTTAGCCAATCTTCATTTAATCCGTAGCCCCTGTTTTGAGTTGCAAATATCAGCAACAGAACCAGTATCAAATACCCAGGCGCTACTACGAGCATTAGTAAGGTACACATCAATACCATGTATATCACATATACCTTTCACTTTGCCATCCTTCTTATCCGCCAAATACTTGGGGCAGTTCTGCTTCCAGTGACCAGCCCCTTTGCAATAGAAGCACTCAGTCTCAGGCTTAGGTCCAGATTTGGGCTTCTTCACTTGAGCAGCAACTTGCTTGCCGTTCTTCTTTAAGTTCCCCTTCTTCCATTTGCCCTTCTTCTTGAAACTGGTGGTCTTGTTAAGCATCAACACTTGATGCTCCTTGATTTCTACCTCCGCAGCCTTTCGCATCGCGAAGAGCTCGGGAATTGTCTTATCCATCCCTTGCATATTATAGTTCATCACAAAGCTTTAGTGGCTTGGTGGCAGTGATTGAAGAACTCTGTCAATGACACTATCATCAGGAAGATTAACTCCTAGTTGAGTCAAGTGGTTGTGGTACCCAGACATTCTGAGTATATGTTCAATGACAGAACTATTCTCCTCCATCTTGCAGCTGTAGAACTTATTGGAGACTTCATATCTCTCAATCCGGGCATTTGCTTGAAATATTAACTTCAACTCCTGGAACATCTCATATGCTCCATGATGTTCAAAACCTCGTTGAGGTCCTAAGGGAGTCCTGGACTAGGGGGTGTCCGGATAGCCGAACTATCATCTTTGGCCGGACTCCTAGACTATGAAATACAAGATTGAAGACTTCGTCCCTTGTCCGGATAGGACTTTCCTTGGCGTGGAAGGCAAGCTTGGCGATACGGATATGTAGATTTCCTACCATTGTAACTGACTCTGTGTAACCCAAACCCTATTCGGTGTCTATATAAACCGAAGGGTTTTAGTCCGTAGGACAAACAACAATCATACCATAGCCTAGCTTCTAGGGTTTAGCCTCTCTGATCTCGTGGTACATTTACTCTTGTACTACCCATATCATCAATATTAATCAAGCAGGAGTAGGGTATTACCTCCATCGAGAAGGCCCGAACGTGGGTAAAAACGTCGTGTCCCTTGTCCTGTTACCATTCGCCTAGACGCACAGATTCGGGACCCCTACCGAGATCCGCCGGTTTTGACATCGACATTGGTGCTTTCATTGAGAGTTCCTCGTGTCGCCACCTATAGGCCCGATGGCTCCTTCAATCATCAAGAACGACGCAGTCCGGTGAGACTTTTCTCCCGGACAGATCTTCGTATTCGGCGGCTTTGCGCTGCGGGCCAATTCGCTAGGCCATCTGGAGCAGATCGAAAGCTACGCCCCTGGCCATCAGGTCAGATTTGGAAGCTTGAACTATACGGCCGATGTCCGCGGAGACTTGATCTTCGACGGATTCGAGCCACAGCCGAGCGTGCCGCACTGTCTCGATGGGTACGATCTAGCTCTGCCGCCGAACAGTGCCCTGGAGGCCGCACCAGTGCCGCTCCGACTCTTAATCCGGAGCCGGTTTCGCCGATCGAGGACGGTTGGTTGGACACCGCCTCGGGGATGAAATCTCTACGGCGATTGAGCCAAGACCATCCTGTCCTTTGCAAAGCTCGTGACTCCCGGTGCGGACTCCTTTCCGGACTCGAACCTCCCGCGCCCGCGGTCGAATCCGATTGGGCGCCGGTTATGGAGTTCACCGCCGCGGACATCTTTCAGCACTCGCCCTTTGGTGATATCCTGAACTCATTAAAGTCTCTCTCTTTGTCGGGAGCCCTGGCGAACTACTGATAAGGAAGGTTGGGATTGGACGATGAAGAAATTCAACGCCCACCCACCACCCACTTTGTAGCCACTGTCGATGACTTAACAGACATGCTCGACTTCGACTCTGAGGACATCGACGATATGGACGATGACGCGAAGACGTCCAAGAACCAGCGCCCATAGGGCACTGGATGGCCACCTCAACTTACGATATATATATGGTGGACACACCTAAGGGAAGCGATAACGAGGAACGACGAGACGCTGTGAAAAAAAATTCCCTTGGGAAGCAGTCAAAGCGGCGGCGTAAGCGCCGCTCAAAACCCCACCTCGACAAAGATAGCACCCACACAGACCCAGCCATAGAGCAGGTCGAGCCGGCCGACGACGAACATGCCATTCAGCAACCATCCGAACAGGCCAACTTGGACAAACAACCCGTCCCCGGCAAGGACAACAGTCCGGACGATCTCATGCCGGACACGTCATTGGATCAAGAACCTCCACAAAGAGCTCCTCGCTATCTCGCGTAGCTTGAAAAAGCGAAACAGAGGCTCGTAACAGCGGAAGACGCACTCGGAATGAGATGGAGTAAATTACTCAACACTGCAGACAAATATGGCGACAGCCGCCAAGCAAAGAGCTACCCAAAGTGCAAAATACTGCCCCAATTCGATGAGGAGGCCGTAGAGCCCCCACGATAAAAAAAAGAGGTCGCCGGGTCGGATAGACGACCACATGGCAAACGTAGAGCGGCAAGCGGCGCCGCACACAAGCCGACACGCGATCCGCATAAGGATTCGCACCAAAAGGATGGCCCAGTTAGATCTATCTACGGGCCAAGGAAACAAGTTCTGGCGAGCAATACAACACGTCAAATATCCGAACATCACTGCACACCCAAATACAGGGGCGCCGCGCACCCTCTATGTTTCACCGATGAGGTGCTGGATCATGAATTTCTAGCGAGATTCAAGCCCGTAAACATAGAGTCATACGACGGAACGACAGACCCTGGAGTCTGGATTGAGGATTATATCCTCCACATACACATGGCCAGAGGAGATGATCTCCATGCCATAAAATACCTACCCCTCAAGCTCAAAGGGCCAGCCCGGCATTGGCTTAAAAGCCTCCCCGAAAACACCATTGGTAGTTGGGAAGAGCTTGAGGATGCTTTTCGGGCCAATTTCCAGGGAACCTATGTCCGACCTCCGGACGCAGACGGTCTAAGTCACATAACCCAACAGCCCGGAGAGTCAGCTCGAAAATTCTGGATCATGTTCCTCACTAAAAAGAACCAAATAGTCGACTGTCCGGACGCCGAAGCCTTTGCAGCTTTTAAACACAACGTCCAAAACGAATGGCTCACCAGACACCTTGGCCAGGAAAAGCCAAGAACAATGGCCGCACTAACAAGCCTCATGACCCGCTTTTGCGCGGGAGAGGATAGCTGGCTAGCAAGATGCGATACCAGCGACCCAAGTACATCCAAGTCGAGGGATGGGAATGGGAAACCACGACGCAGCAAGGACCAGCGCCGGATTAAGGGAACGGTCCAAAGAGCGCGGCGATCAACGCCGGATTCAAAAGCTCACGGCAGAACAATAAAAACTGCCCTTAAGGACAATAGCGATGAGCTATCCAACTTAAACAAAATCTTGGACAAGATATGCCAAATCCACAAGACTCGGGAAGCACGCAAACCATACCCACAGAGATTGTTGGGTCTTCAAGCAGTCCGCAGACTCAACGCCGAACACAAGGGGCTCGACACACCAAGTGAGGATGATGACGAGCACCACAAGCGAGCCCGGAAAACAAAAGAATTTCCCACAAGAGGTCAAAACAGTAAACTTACTTCAAGTAACAAAAGGGGAAAACAGAGCGGCACCCATTGAATTACGCTACCGCACAATCTACCCCAATGAGTCCTAACACTGGTTGTCAAAACCAATTAGCTTCGACCATCAGGACTACTCCGAAAGTATCCGGAACGCAGGATGGACTGCCTTGATACTAGAACCTATAATCGACGGCCTTCATTTTACCCAAGTCCTAATGGACAGCGGCAGTGATTTAAACCTGCTATGTCAGGACACAATCCGCAACATGGGGATAAACCCAAACAGGATTAGCCATAGCAACACTTCCTTCCAAGGAATAATGCCAGGCACATATGCCCATTGTACGGTCTCCCTACTATTGGAAGTTATGTTCGGCTCACCCGACAACTTCCGTCGGGAAAAGTTGGTCTTCCACATCGCCCCATTTAAAAGTAGCCATCAAGCACTACTGGGACGCGAAGCTTTCGCCCGCTTTAACGCAATACCGCATTATGCATCTCTTAAACTTAAAATGCCCGGTCCACGAGGCATCATTTCATTAAAGGGAAGCTGTGCGTGTCCCTCAAGGAAAGAATGTGAGACTGCCTTAACAGCCTCACACTAATACGACCTTGCTGGCCAAAAGCGTCTAAAGCAGGTCGTTCAAACCCCGGACACGGTTAGGCGAGTCTGGCATAGATAAACATGATTCTTACTAGCCGCGTACCCCCCCCCCCTTACAAGGGGCTCCACGCATGTACAACAAGAGACAATAAAGCTCAATTTTACTCATTTTTGAATCATACTCTATTTTATTTCCAATTACATTTTAGCGCGATCTTTTTCAAACTAAGTTCCTCTCTTTTACAGATGAACGCCGTGCTATACCCGTCCAGGATACGGCACAATGGAGACACAGGCGCAGACGTGCAGCAGGGACCCGTTGCAAGGATTCTTTTCACATTAAGACCCTGCGTAAACATTTATCACTGTCTCTTGTTGTTACTCATCCCCCAGTCTCTTATTATAACCTAGGAGGAGGCTGGCGTTTTGGCATCGGCCGCGTCAGAATTTTGCACGTACCTGGACACCAGGGGCTTGTTACCAAGGGCATTGTTCGGCCCGCTTTATAAAAGACCGAATACCTTAGGGAGTGTTGGCGTCTCGAGTTAGGCCTTATATGCATCAGCTCGAATCATGTCTTTGGTCAAATGTTGGGTTTGCCCGGCTCCGTGTTTTGCTGCCTTACGTTCCGTTCTATCGGCTAACGCGACACCGGAGAACTATGCGATTGTGCCCGGTTCGCCGGGCGAGCACCTCGAGAGAGAAAGCTGAAAACTGACTGTCATGATATAGCGAGACTGGTCAACCACTCGATGACTCACCGGAATGTTTAGAATTCTCCGCATTAACGAAGGACCGTTTTCCGGTCAGCACATACGCACTCGAATTCGGGAGAGTGCGGTGCCCTGTGGGCTATATAGTAGCCCCACCATCGAACTCCTATGGCTAAGTGAAAGTGCTAAAGCATTATAGTCCGGTTGCCTAGTTTGCTACGCTACCACCTCCTTTATAGGACCAAGACGTTGGATTAAGTGTGAAAGCGACTTCTTTGCAAACACCCCGCACTATGTGCGTGGGGTCAACCGAACTGCCATCTTGCGGGTTATATACATATATACATCAACGGCAGACAGAGGTAGTTTTCTACTTGAAGGCACAAGTATAAAAGTCTTACATTAAATTGAAACGTTGTTTCATAAAATTATACATGTCATTCAAACATAACATCGTTCGAGCACTGCGTCTCTATTAAACGAGCGCCGGAAGAACTTCCTCAAAATAGCGCCGACCGGTACTCATTGCCGTCCGAATCTGGGGACGCAATATCGGTGGCCTTCATCTCAGCCCGGTATGCCTTGACACGGCAAGAGCCATCGCGCCCCTCAATACACGCCGACCGCTTCATTGCATCGATACGCTGTACCGCACCAAGGAACCGCTGCACTAAGCCAAAATAACTCTTGGTGGGGTCCGCTGGCCACAAATGAGTCATGAGCATACCGGATCCGTATATTTCCTACGCAGCGTAAACGGTTTTCCGGCCGCAATATCCCGGCGACTCAGCTCCTCCTTGGCAGCTCTCATAGCGGAGCAGGCATCCTTGGATTCGGCGGTGGCCTTTTTCAGTCCTCTTGTTCCGCTTTGACGTTCTTTTCAAGAACCTCGCGGTGGTCGGTGGTATTCTTCAGTTTCAGGCCAAATCGGCCATTTCCTCTTTAACCCGGCAAAGGAGCAGCCCGTTCGACTTTCAGCTCTTCGCCGCCTTTAAAGCGCCGCAGATACTCTTCGGGCTTGCTCTTTAGCTCGGGCAAGTTCCGCCCAGCCTCTCCACAGCAGCCGCACACCGCATCAAAGCATACAAGTAGTAAGGCATGGGCATCAAGCTCCCTTACCAGGTGTCCGCGGAGAAGTCGCATACCTTGTGACTCGTCAAACCGTTTATTGACCAGCGCGATGTCCGCATTCGCCTCGTCAAGTTGCCGCTTTAGTTCGGCAAATTCATCAGTTCGGCTAGCCACCGGACGCCCCGCCACCTAGATAGGAACGGTGACATGTTAGTACTGAGATTATGATCCTCGGCACGCTGTCAGTTGTGATAGCATACCGAGTCTCAGGGGCTACTATCTATATAGGGCGCATTCTATATGCATAACTGTCAGAAGGTACATCATTTTTTTTCGTACCTCAAACCCCGTCAGTAAACTTCCGGCGGCTTCATGCAATCCGCTCTCAGCGGATGCAATTCTTTCAATTACCGTAGCCATTAGCGCACGGTGATCCTCTGAGATATCGCTTTCGCCCGAGCAGGTCCTTCACTCCTCCGACAAGACGCCCGGTTGGCGCCGGACCGTCGGCCCCACGGACTCGGGAAACTCTCCGTGACGACACTTCAGGGTCGCCCGCCTCGCACAAAGGCGCGATAGGTGGAGGCGTTCCACTTTCTATCATCTCCGGACGAAGATCCCCCGAAGACGAGATCTGCTGAGAAGGGCTGAGATCCGAACTACAAGGTACAATTTCGGTTATCTTCAGAAATAAATACAGGGATGTTCTTTATTCACAGGACCCCTTCTTTTTACTTACGGCTCATTGAGGGCTGATCCCTTGGGGAAATAGTGCGGCTGGGGTACTTCCGTGCTGGACTTTCTGACGAAGACTTCTTTCCCCGTTTTGAGGCCTTGGCTTCCGGGTCATCGGAAGCGGTCCTCTTCTCCCCTTGGAGGGGAGGATCCCTGATCCCCTCTTCCTTAAAAGCCTCCTTGGCGGAGGCGGTTGCTTCCTGCTCCCCCTTCGCCTTCTTTAAAAGCGCGCCTTCAACATCTTGGTCAAGCATGGGATCCGGCGTGGTCTCTGGGAGGGAGCGGACACCTTATCAACTTTGCCTTGGCTATCCACTCCTGTTCAAGAAACGGCTCCTTAAAAGGGCATATATATGATAAATGAATGGACAGCCTGTCCGTTCTGAGGTTACTTACTTGAGTATCCGGTGATTGCAGCTTAGACCTGCGTCCTCGGTCAAGTCCGGACACTTCTCTTGTGATCCGAAGAATAGTTTGTACATCTCCTTGGGCGTCGCGCCCATAAAATGTTGGAAAGCTCGTGGTCCCTCCGGATAAAACTCCCACAGACGAAGGGGGCGACGTTTGCGAGGCGGCGCGCCGAATCAGCATAACCTGCACCACCACGACCAGATTGATCTCTCTTTCTTGGAGGTCTCGAATATGGCCCTTCAACAGAGGAACGTCCTTGGACGGCCCCCAGTCGAGCCCCCGGTTGACCCATGATGCCACCGCTGTGGTTGACTGGCGGAAGGCGGTGGCGCCACCCATTTGGTGCCCCGGAGCGGTGATATAAAACCACTCCGTTGCCACAAACCAAGCTCCTCTTGAAAAGAACCCTCGGCCACGGAGCATCAAGACACTTGCTTATGACCGCCATTCCGACTCGCTTGTTGACCCTCGATCATCTTGGCTCCACCTTGAAGGTATTGAGCCACAATCCAAAGTGAGGGGTAATATGGAGGAAGGCTTCACATCGACAATGAATGACGAGATATGGAGGATGGACTCGGATTCAAGTCATGGAAATCCAGCCCATAATAAAACATGAGCCCTCGCACAAAGGGATCCGTCGGAAGCCTAAACCCGAAGGAAGTGAGACACGAACACCACGCCTCGCCGGGCTCGGAGTGGGAATGACCTGCCCCGAGCAGGCAGCCTATGCGAAATCTCGCGGTTAGATGCTGGCGTCTCGCAGCTTTAGCACATCTTCTTCGTGGACGGAAAAAGACATCCACCGCCGAGCTGGTCGGAGCCGACATCCTCGAAGGTCCGGCGCCTAAATCAAGCTTTGGTTGTTAGAACTCAAGCGCCAAAGCGAACTCGATGGAGGGTGGAAAAAGAAGAGGGCCTTGGTCTCATTATAAGGAGGTTGAAAACCAAGAGCCCTCCCGTGGTCGATTGGGACTCGCCGATAGAGGCGTGCCAGCTAACGGCACGGTTGGGTTGCCCACGTCCGTATTGATGAGAATCCCGGAATAAGGGGCAAGACCTACGCTTTGATAAGGCGTGCCAAGAAACCGCCTCGCTAAACGCTACTGAGGTGGGGACGGTAAAAACGATTCAATAAAGGCCTGGCCGTGGTGTGATGTCACGCCTGAATACGTCAGCAGATCTGTGCAAAACATTATTCTCTCTACGGTGGTATGTGGAACTTGTTTTGCGAGCGGACACTATCCTTGTGTTCAAAACCTTCTATGAAGTATTCGAGGAGGAACCCTCCTTGCAATGCCGAAGACAATATGCGCGCGGACTCGTCGTCATTGAAGCCTGGTTCGAGGGCTCTTGAGGAGTCTGGACTAGGGGTGTCCGGATAGCGAACTATCATCTTGGCCGGACTCCTAGACTATGAAGATACAAGATTGAAGACTTCGTCCCTTGTCTGGATAGGACTTTCCTTGGCGTGGAAGGCAAGCTTGGCGATACGGATATGTAGATTTCCTACCATTGTAACCGACTCTGTGTAACCCTAACCCTATTCGGTGTCTATATAAACCGAAGGGTTTTCGTCCGTAGGACAAACAACAATCATACCATAGGCTAGCTTCTAGGGTTTAGCCTCTCTGATCTCGTGGTAGATCTACTCTTTTACTACCCATATCATCAATATTAATCAAGCAGGAGTAGGGTATTACCTCCATCGAGAGGGCCCGAACCTGGGTAAAAACGTCGTGTCCCTTGTCTCCTGTTACCATCCGCCTAGACGCACAGTTCGGGACCCCCTACCCGAGATATGCCGGTTTTGACACCGACAGGTCCTGATTCTAAGCCGTAAAGCATGGCACACTGAACTATCGAGTAGTCATCATCTTTGCTCTGCCAGACATTCATAACATCTGGACTTGCTCCTGCAGCGGGTCTTGCACCTAGCGGTGCTTCCAGGATGTAATTCTTCTATGCAGCAATGAGGATAATCCTCAAGTTACGGACCCAGACCGTTTAATTGCTACCATCATCTTTCAACTTAGCTTTCTCTAGGAACGCATTAAAATTCAAAGGAACGGTAGCACGGGCCATTGATCTACAACAACATAGACATGCAAAATACTATCAGGTACTAAGTTCATCATAAATTAAATTTCAATTAATCATATTACTTAAGAACTCCCACTTAGATAGACATCCCTGTAGTCATGTAAATGATCACGTGATCCATATCAACTAAACCATGTCCGATCATCACGTGAGATGGAGTAGTTTTCAATGGTGAACATCACAATCTTGATCATATCTACTATATGATTTACGCACGACCTTTCGGTCTCAGTGTTCCGAGGCCATATCTGCATATGCTAGGCTCGTCAAGACTAACCCGAGTATTGTGCGTGTGCAAAAACTGGCTTGCACCCATTGTATGTGAACCTAGAGCTTATCACCCGATCATCACGTGGTGCCTCGGCAAGACGAACTGTAGCAATGGTGCATACTCAGGGAGAACACTTATTGTAGCGACCCGACCTCAGACGGTCAAGTCTCTGTGCTTAAGTGTCATCCCTGGATCGGTATGCTGACACACACAATACTCGAGGATTTATAACATAGGTAAATCACATGTATAAAGTAATGTAAATACTATTACCTCAATCCAAATAGTGGAAGTAACAACAAGGTTGTGGAGTTCCCGACAACACCAACGGCAAAGTTGAGTGTAGACATCGTAACCCTAACGTATCACTTACTCGTCGTAAGATTCCTGCAACATGAGACGTTGCAGCCATGTAGGTCAGTACATTGAATGTACTGGCAATTTCACACTGTAGAGCAATGCTGGATAATGGCTATCACTACATGCATATTTGGCTGGTGGAGGCTCTAAGTTTAATTTTTGCATAAAGCTAATTTTTTCCTACAACCAAGGAATATATTTTATTTAACTAAAAAGTTTGTTGAAAAATATTGAGAAGGTAACCCCAACTCAATCCCAAATCATTAATAACCCAACAATTTCATTAAATATGGTGATGAGATCAAATCAATAATTCAAGTACTAGATACTCAAGATGTCCATAACCGGGGACACGGCTAATCATGATTAGTTTGTACACTCTGTAGAGGTTTGTGCACTTTTCCCCACAAGACCCGATCTCCTCCGTTGAATTTATCGCACTACACTTTGTTTGAGAAACGGATGATCGAGACACAGTTTTTGTGAAGAGGTCCCCTTAACCGATAGATTGGCCGGTACACCTAAAATCCCCTACATCTGCTAGCCCATCATGGAAAGGTTTCCCACAACTTACTCAACTATGCCAGAGCCCATAATGGCTTGTGGCTGCACACGGAAGTTTCTAGCATGAATAATCTTATGATCCATTTGAGCCTGGGGGGCAAACCATAGGATGATCACACGGGTACCCCGGGATCTCCTTGGACAACACTGGATTCCCCAGGTGTCCGGGCAAGCCACTAGTATCCCCAGGGTGCCCCAACCAATCCACCTAGATGTGTATTAAAGTAGCCACCTTAAGTTTCCCTTAGGTAATATTAATCTCGCAACTTTCATGAATCTCATATACCAAACCATGTCTACGAGCATAGCATAGCAGTATAAGCATAACGTAGAACACCCAGGGTTTGAATGTAAGACAATAGGTTCCTACCTAGTCAACTACTTCCCAATACCCACATGTTATCAATCCTACTCATGCAATGTTTGAGGGTAAAACTAATGCATAAAAACTTGGTATGAAAAGTACGATCAAGCTGTGAACTTGCCTTGTACTATTGATGAAGATGATTCGCACTCATAACTCCTAATAGTTCTACTCGTCATACTCCGGTCAATCTATCGTAAGCAAGCAATAGTAACCACACATAAGCAATCATGCAAAAGAATCAAAGAAAAGATCTCGGAAAACTTCGAAAACAAGAAATTAACTCTTGCAACAAAAAACAATTTCTAACAGTACCAAAATTGGGTGAATTTGGACATATCAGAAAGTTTAGGTCAAGAGCTTCAATTAGCAAAAAGAATCAATTAAATCGGAGTTATAAAACTCAAGTTATGATCAAACGAAATTTGAATACAAATCTGTTTGAAAAACAAATTTTAAACTTTCAAAAACATGTTTAAGTTGATTTACTGGATAGAGGAGATCATAACGAAGAAGTGGGCGTTGGTTCTGTTGGATTTGGACAAACGAGTAAAAAGTAGCGAAGGTTTGAAGATCAAGGGCTAAACTGTAAATAAAGTAATTGCATCTAGGTCCCTGGCCGAAATTATAACAGAAAAAAGAAAAACCTAACGAACAAACGTTCGCTAACAGAGACTAACGAACAAA
Source organism: Aegilops longissima (assembly GCA_021605205.1). Taxonomy (NCBI): domain Eukaryota; kingdom Viridiplantae; phylum Streptophyta; class Magnoliopsida; order Poales; family Poaceae; genus Aegilops; species Aegilops longissima. The sequence goes on along the minus strand of CM038680.1, from coordinate 243,936,952 downwards.
AAATGTTCGCTGCCTAAGAATAACGGACGAACGTCTGCATATTAAACTAACCTAAATAATAAACCGATTAAAAAGAAAAGGTGAAACAAAACAGGGTTGGGGAGGCGGTTTTATACCGGTTCGGCGGTTTTCGGCGAGAAAACCGGCGGCGGCGGTTAGCGGATCGGCGGCGATAGCGGATCGATTCGGCAAGGCGGGTGGCGGCGACTCGGCGAGGCGGAACGGCGCTGCGGCAGCGGCGGCTTGCTTGTGGCGGCTCGGCGGGAGGCGGTGGGCTGCGACGACGGCGCTAGCGGGCGGGAGAGGCGGCGGCGATGGCGGCGGTTCTGCGGCGGCGGCGCGCAAGTCGGGCGGGCGGCGCGCGAGGAGAGGGAGGCGGTCGGGGTGCGGCTCCTTATAAAGGCCCGGGGGCGAGACCTGCCTTGGGCGAGGGGCGACCGGCAGCGTGGCGGTGCCAGACTCCGGGAGGAGTCCCAGTCGCACACGGGAGGAGGAAGGCGGCGGCGACTTGGGCCGGCTGGGCTAGGCGAGGCCCAGTTTGGTCGACCCAGAGAGTTTTTTTAAATAGACACGACAAAAAAATAAAATAAAAAATAAAATTTAACATAGACATATAATATATCAAAATTTTCAGATCAAGATTTTCTACAGGATGAACATTTTTCTAGTGTCAAATAAAATCCAAAAAAAGTTGAATAAAGCAAAGAGTGCTTCTGGTTCAATAAAACCCAATAAAAATCATTTTAAAATACCAAAATGATTTCAAATTTATTCTCTCCAAAAAATTCTAATGTAGGGAATCATTTTACCCTATTTTCCATATATTTTATTTTTGGAGAAAAATAATTTGAATAAAACCCAAATAACTCCACATTGAAAATAATTTTGAAAGGACTTTAAATTTGATTCTTTTAAACTTCCAACTCATATTTCATATGTTTTGAAGAAGTCATTTTATCTTCTCTCATGAAAATCATTGAGTTGCTTAAAGTTTCTGAATTGGAAAATATTTCCAAATAAAATTTAAATCTTTTCAAAACCCTTTTCATTTATTTAAATGGAAGAAGTCATGTCATCTTCTCTCCAGTGTTTTGTGATGAAAAGAATTTGAATTCATGGAGATCATAAATGCAAAATGAAAGTTTGGGAAAGTCCTTTTATTCCCTATCATTTAACTTTCAAAAAGTTTCAAAATTCACTCAATTTCACACAAGCAACCACACCACAATCAAATAATCAATCAAAGCTATTTATTTAATATAACATTCTAAAATTTAGAATTTTGGGATGTTACAAACCTACCACCCTTAAAATGAATCTCGTCCTCGAGATTCGGAGAGGCTAGCAAGAAATAGGTTGGGTTTGGGGTCTTCTCAAGATCCATCGATCGTCACAAGGGGTCTGGGGTGCTACCACCCTTAGATGCATGGTTACAGTTCCATCAAAACTCGGATAATACATCCTTATTGTTGGCAGGGTAAGTCTTCTGAGATTCTTGGGAAAATTCCTATTCTGGCTCTTCCGGTAGTGGCATAACCTTTTCCTAAATTCTTGTGTCCTGTCATCTTGGTACGGTTCTTTTCTGAGTGGGTCTTCTTATCTGACGGGTCTGGCGGCAATACTAAACAGCTATCGATATCTCACGGTGGTCATCAATTTATGGTTTCTCCTGCAGGAAATGGGTCTAGGTTGAACCTCACCGTACAACCTATGGTTGGCAACAGCTGCCTTGTACAAGGAAAATTGTCATACCATTCTAAGGTTTAAACAAGGTTTTGATCATCATTGCTCTACTATGGGTAAGTCACTCAGATTTACCATCCCATATAGCAAGCCGAATAATAAGAATAAGTCGGTATGGTGATCAATCCATCTGCACCCAAATCATTACCTTGTATATGGTTTAGCGAATCTCGCAATCTAACATTCGATCATCCTCAAAAGCATTGTAGAATTTCTCTTGTCGATGAACCAAGTTCGGATAAATCCATCGATTCTGCAAGCCAAACAAACATCTATCATTCCTTCACAACTCTCAGGTTTTGCGTTACTCATATAAGATCGTCTATTGATAAAGTCGTAACTTCTTCCAGGGTTTTTCCTTCAGCAAGAGTGTGCTTGCTTCTTGGCGGGTCTTGGAGCCTGTGAGTTATGGCCCATCTCATCACTTGTAAACCTTGAACTCATGATCGGGGGCAACTGATCATTATTCCAACATCTAGCTTCCTAGCATTCTTAAATCCATCCGATTCTACTATCTCTGTCGTGGAATTATCACGGCAGATGTCCTAGTGTGAGGACTTAGTCGTGAGGCCAACGCATCTATGTGGTAGCTTGAGAGGGGTTGATCGGAATCGAGAGACGCAACACAAGACAAGGGTTTAGACAGCTTCGGGCCCCGAGAAACATCATCCGATAATAGCCCTACATGTTGTTTGTGGCTAGGTCTCATTATGCTCATGAGGGAGTCGCCGCATAAGCCGGCTCCCCTCTTGTTGTGTCTAGCCTTAGAGATTATCTCCTCCCCCTCTTGGGGTGCCCTGCCCCTCCTTATATATGTTAAAGGGCGGGTTACATGACTAGTCCTAGTAGGATTAGGATTACTCTATTACAAGCGGAGTCCTAGTCTTGCTTCCTTTGTAGGAGAATATTCCTTATGCCTTTCCTCTTAAGTCGGCCCACCATCACATGAACCAGCCTTCTGGGCCTTGGGCCTGATCATCCATCTGACCCGCCGTCGAGGTCATCAGTGAGTCGCCAAGTCTAGCCAGGTCATATTTCCGGTTGGGTCATACCGTGGGGTATATCCCCGACATTAGCCCCCAGTTTAATTTGGATTTATCCATATTAAACTGATCCTGCAAAATAACTCAAGAACAAATTTGACAGGTTGTGCTCCGGTTTAAATATTCTTGTAAGCCGGCACCTGATCCTCCTGAAGTCTTTGTCATTTCCTTCTTCTAGAAAATCCGAGTCAATAGGTCAGTCTCATAATCAATTTGCTGATGTTGGCTTCTCACAAAAAAAAATATTGTGAAGAATAGTTCATTTGATTCAACTCCCAGTGCTTAATAAAAAATATAGGTCTTGAAATACTCATCTCACTTTCAGCCGGCTTGAAGATGTAAAAACTTGCCAGTTTACCATTGCCAAAATTGCCGGTTTATAAAAAACTGATGATTCCGGGTCATGACTGTTTATATACGCCGGGTCATGATTGTTGCCAACGCCGGGTCACAAAATTAATCTTCCTGATTTGCCCAAAACTGGGAATTTGAAAATGTTCCTCCTTTATATGCATATTACCGGTAGCCCCCAAGTCTTAAGAGGAGAACATAGTGATAGCTTAAGACTTGTTTCAATATAAATGTTGCAACCTTGAAGAAATCCATATTGCTCATCTCAGTCACTAGTCAAAACTGAATATTCCACATATGTAGCCCCCAAGTGCCGGGTTGTTATGCTTGCCGCAACCTGGGACTTGTAATTGCCTTATACTCATAAAAACTTCAACCAATGTAGCCCCCAAGGGCCGGGTCATTATGCAATAATGAGTAGAGACTTTGTAAATATGATCATGTAGGCTTGAACAGCAACGTCTAGCCCCCAAGGGCCGGCTCAGTGATAATATTGAGCTGGGACTTTATATATACTTCTTTGAAAAGAATAGCATATGATGTAACCCCCATCATGGGGCTTGAACCCACGTCCACAAGGTTAAGAGCTTTGTGCTTTACCAACTTAGTAGTTGACCTTTCAATATAATGGATTAAGAGTTGTGTACCTTGAACTTTTGACAGGAGCAATTGGTAGCCCCCAAGGGCCGGCTCATTACAATGTGATGAGTCAGGTCTTCAATAAGATGAGCAAAAAATGACTATGCATTAGCCCCCAAGTGCCATGGTGCATGCTGGCAGTGACCTGGGACTTGCGTATTTGATGCAATCTCAATTTGAATAATGTAGCCCCCAAGTGCCGGGTCGTAAGCCTGTAGCGACTCGGGACTATTCCTTCCATTGTAGAATAAACCATATCCATTGATAAGATAATAGCCATTGCACGAAAGCGACTTTGAAAACCTCAATCATAATACTGGTTATTGATAACCATAATAAAAATCGAGCCATGTTGTCTATTAAAGATTTAAATAATATAACCTAGTTTTAAAACCGCTTCCTGGAATATAAACCAGTATATCTATGCATATATGATACATGTTATGATGGTGTAATGTATGATGCATTATATGATGATGTATGTGTATATGCAATGTATGATGATGTATGTGTATGATGACAGAATACTTCAATGAAACTAGCCTGAGCCACTGGAAGTTACGTGCTTTCCGTGAGCCTGACTCACAGTACCCAATCGAAATTTGAACCCAGATAAAGTCAGGTCTTGCTTTATAGACTTATCAGGAGTACGCGGGGTCAGAGTAACAGCATACATCACGAGCTGATTTATCCAAGTTCAAAGGAAGGCGGCTTATGAAGCCTGGATCTATCCTGACTATCTATAAGCCGTGCTCTAGCATGACAAACTTCCGATTGAACCTTAACAAGCCCAGATCTTGGTTGAATATGCCGTAAAGATTGATCGTTAAGAGTTTGACGGGTCAATCAGGATTACCTAATGGAGTTGAAGCAGCTGGCTACAGGTAGGATGACCCGGAAAGGTTATATTCTCTTTGGTCAAATACGCCTATGTTTGAATATAACCTGGTCAAAAGGGTAGTCACGCTATGTTCTCTTTGGTCGAATACGCCTATGTTTGAACAGGAAGCCCCCAGGTGACATACTTCCGATTTGTGCTCATCGGGTACCTATGTTTGAGTTGTGCTGTAACTCGGGAATTAGGCCTCCAAGTAATTTGTAACAAGGTGTGTAAGCTGGATCAGATACCCATGTTTGAACTGTTCATCATGGCAAAAAATTCTCTTTGGCAACCTTTAATTTTTCTGAGAACTCAACTTTGCAAGAGATAATTCTTCTTGAGCCGGAATTTTAAACCGGATTTTAGAGCTTCAGAGCTTTGTGGGAGACAGTTTCCTCTTAAGCCGGATTTTGAACCGGATATTGAGAGCTTCAGCGCTGTGTGGGAGATGGGATTTCCCTTGAACCGGATTATAAACAGGAAGCATCATTGTGAGCCTGAATTTTTCTGACGGCCTTTTAAATTTTCATCGATATAGTAGTAATCTCCGGGGCCGGGTTATTTTTCCCTCCAATGTCCTGGGGTTCTTGAATTTACTGAAATTGGTAAGACTTGTTGAGTCATATCATTGTAGCCCCCGAGTCTTAAGACGACTCGAGGAGTTTTTCTTGAGATTCTCCGTATTTGACCATAGCAGAAAGTGTATATCATTGGTGTTGATAGCGCGATGTGAATCCACAGATTGTTGAAGTGACTGCGGAGGGTTATAAATGATCCCGTATGAGCCATGCCAGCAACTCGGCCAATGGTTCCATCCAACTAGGTGTTTGAAGTTAACCAAACTATAGTGGCGGCGACTTGTGCGCATGCCCATTGAGCCATCCAGTGCAGAGGGCGGCTGATAATACATGATAATTTGCGTCCAATTTGTTGAAAGAAAACCGGGCTACCCAAGCAGTGACTTGCTCATACTCAATAAACAGCTCATGCAGACAGGTGCAGCCCGGTGTGTTGATGTAGACCAGGCCGCGAGAGACGGACGGAAAAAACGACCGCAGCATCAGAGGCGGCTCAGACAGATGAATCGGCCGCGGTGTTGTAAGCCGGCGCAGACGGGCGAGTCAATCGCGAGCGCGGTAAGCCGCGCGGACAGGCGAGTGAACCACGTCGTGTTGATGTAGTGAACAATTGTCCTGCATCAAAAACATCACAGGCCAGAGTAATTGTTCTTCAAAAGAAAAGGTTTATATGTGCTATTTAAAATAGTCTCGATGGATATCACCTGATGTATTTTTCGGACGAATGATTGCACAACAATTTTACCAAATGATGGCCTTCACGTACAAACATATAACCACGCCTCCATTCAGTTTTTTAAATAAGTTGTGCCTGCTTGGCGGGTTACAGAGGCGGAGGTAGCAGCTCAACCCCTGCTTCGACGAGGTCGGCACGAGGCCCAGAGAGAGGCCGGGTCAGGCCTGGTAGCAGCGGTTGCAGCGACATGCAGCAGACTAGGTGGGCCGCGAAGGCGACTTGACACGGCTAGGCATGTAGTACTGCGGAACAAGGGCTGGGCCTCAGCGAGCGGCGACCCAGTAGTACTCAATAGTACGGCAGGAGCGGCGGTTCATCATGAAACGGCTCAGCAGTAGCATGTCGAGGCGGCGTCAGTGGAGACAAGGACGCAGACATACGAACCACCAGGCAAGTCAACGGCAGTCGCGAGGCAAACCCATGGCGGCGGCTTAGCGCAGGCGAGGCCACAACAGTGAAGCGGAGGCGACTCAAGGCCATGGCGAGTCGGAAGAACGCGTCGGCGAATCAAGACCACAGCTGCGGGGCGGCTCAGCACAAGGCTGTGGCCTGACCCCATGGCGATTTCGAATTGACACCACAGTATATGAGCGGTGAGGCATCCCGTACAGTGCAATAGGAGACAAAAATCTAATCTTGCAAACCAGCCTTGACCACAACGTGAGGAGTAGTACTATTTTTCTGATTGATGATGGCCTGATGCGAAGCAACAGCTGCAGGACCTTGTAATATCTTAGGAGCAGTAGCTGACAGCGGATTCCAGGTGACTCGATCAAACGGAGGACACAACAGATGTTGTACACCGTAGACGTACTGCGCTACGAGCGGGTTGAATCAACTTGTCTCTCTTGACTGAACATCTCGTCCGAACGGAACAAAGGCAGCGACGCGGATTGAGGGCTGAGGGAGCCTGCGGCTCGAACAGGCTGGCGATTCAAGGAAAGGTGAGGCCGGTGACTTAGAGGAAATGGGCATGGCCGGCTTGCGATCAGAAGTGCGGGTTGTTACCCGACGGGGCGGCGCTAGTCAGGGCCGGCGGATCGACAGTAGAGGAGCGGTGTAACAGAGGCCAGCGTGAGAAACCAAGGAGCCAGCGTGGGAAACCCTCAGGGAGGCAACACAGGGCAAGTCACGTACAACAGATACGGAGATGAGCGGTGGCTCAAGCCACAGTGGAAGTGAAGTGGCGGTTTAGCGGCAGCGGGAAGGCCGTGCCAAGCTTGAAGACGGCGACCACTTTAGAGACGGAGGCTGCTTGTGGTGTGGCCGATGATGACCCACAAGTATAGGGGATCTATCGTAGTCCTTTTGATAAGTAAGAGTGTCGAACCCAACGAGGAGCAGAAGGAAATGATAAGCGGTTTTCAGCAAGGTATTCTCTGCAAGCACTGAAATTATAGGTAACAGATAGTTTTGTGATAGAATAATTTGTAACGAGCAACAAGTAACAAAAGTAAATAAAGTGCAGCAAGGTGGCCCAATCCTTTTTGTAGCAAAGGAGAAGCCTGGACAAACTCTTATATAGAGAAAAGCGCTCCCGAGGACACATGGGAATTATCGTCAAGCTAGTTTTCATCACGTTCATATGATTCGTGTTCGGTACTTTGATAATTTGATATGTGGGTGGACCGGTGCTTGGGTGTTGTCCTTAATTGGACAAGCATCCCACTTATGATTAACCCCTATTGCAAGCATCCGCAACTACAAAAGAAGTATTAAGGTAAACCTAACCATAGCATGAAACGTGTGGATCCAAATCAGCCCCTTACGAAGCAACGCATAAACTAGGGTTTAAGCTTGTGTCACTCTAGCAACCCATCATCTACTTATTACTTGCCAATGCCTTCCTCTAGGCCCAAATAATGGTGAAGTTTCATGTAGTCGACGTTCACATAACACCACTAGAGGTTAGACAACATACATCTCATCAAAATATCAGACGAATACCAAATTCACATGACTACTAATAGTAAGACTTCTCCCATGTCCTTAGGAACAAACGTAACTACTCACAAAGCATATTCATGTTCATAATCAGAGGAGTATTAATATGCATATAGGATCTGAACATATGATCTTCCACCAAATAAACCAACTAGCATCAAGTACAAGGAGTAATCAACACTACTAGCAACCTACGGTACCAATCCTGACTTAGAGACAAGAATTGGATACAAGAGATGAACTAGGGTTTGAGAGGAGATGGTGCTGGTGAAGATGTTGATGGAGATTGCCTCTCCCGATGAGAGGGCGTTGGTGATGACGATGGCGATGATTTCGCCCTCGAGGGAAGTGACCCCGCAGAACAGCTCTCACGGAGCCCTGGATTGGTTCCGCCAAGGTTCCGCCCCGTGGCGGCGGAGTTTTTCCCAAAGCTTGCTTATGATTTTTCTTGGACGAAAGACTTCATGTAGCGAAGATGGGCACGGAGGGCCAACAGGGGCCCACGAGGAAGGGGGCGCGCCGAGGGGTAGGCGCGCTCCACCCTCGTGGACAGTGGAGGCCCCCGACGAGATTCTTCTTCCGATATTTTATTATTTCCAAAAATAACTCTCGTGGAGTTTGGGACTTTTGGAGTTGTGCGAATAGGTCTCAAATATTTGCTCCTTTTCTAGCCTGAATTCCAGATTGCCGCATTCTCCTCCTTATGTAAACCTTGTAAAATAAGAGAGAATAGGCATAAGTATTGTGACATAATGTGTAATAACAGCCCATAATGCAATAAATATCGATATAAAAGCATGATGCAAAATGGATGTATCAACTCCCCCAAGCTTAGACCTCGCTTATCCTTAAGCGGAAGCCGATAACGATAAATATTTCCACACGTTTAGAGGTAGAGGTGTCGATAAAATAAAATACGGACATGAGGGCATCATGTGTTGGAAATATGCCCTAGAGGCAATAATAAATTAGTTATTATTATATTTCCTTGTTCATGATAATCGTTTATTATCCATGCTATAATTGTATTGATAGGAAAGTCAGATACATGTGTGGGTACATAGACAACACCATGTCCCTAGTAAGCCTCTAGTTGACTAGCTCGTTGATCAATAGATGGTTACAGGTTTCACGACCATGGACATTGGATGTCGTTGATAATGGGATCACATCATTAGCGAATGATGTGATGGACAAGACCCAATCCTAAGCCTAGCACAAAGATCGTAGTTTGTATGCTAAAGCTTTTCTAATGTCAAGTATCTTTTCCTTAGACCATGAGGTTGTGCAACTCCGGATACCATAGGAATGCTTTGGGTGTACCAAACGTCCACAACGAATCGGGTGGCTATAAAGGTGCACTCTGGTATCTCTCGAAAGTGTCATTGGGTTGGCACGAATGGAGACGGGATTTGTCACTCCGTGTAGCGGAGAGGTATCTCTGGGCCCACTCGGTAGGACATCATCATAATGTGCACAATGTGACCAAGGGGTTGATCACGGGATGATGTGTTACTGGAACGAGTAAAGAGACTTGCCGGTAACGAGATTGAACAAGGTATCGGCATACCGACGATCGAATCTCGGGCAAGTACAATACCACTAGACAAAGGGAATTGTATACGGGATTGATTGAGTCCTTGACATCGTGGTTCATCCGATGAGATCATCGTGGAACATGTGGGAGCCAACATGGGTATCCAGATCCCGCTGTTGGTTATTGACCGGAGAACGTCTCGGTCATATCTGCATGGTTCCCGAACCCGTAGGGTCTACACACTTAAGGTTCGATGACGCTAGCGTTATAGGGAATAGATATACGTGGTTACCGAATGTTGTTCGGAGTCCCGGATGAGATCCCGGACGTCACGAGGAGTTCGGAATGGTCGGTGGTAAAGATTTATATATGGGAAGTCCTATTTTGGCCAGGAAAATGTTCGGGATTTTTCGGTATTGTCTGGGAAGGTTCTAGAAGGTTCGGAGTGGGGCCCACCTGCATGGGGGACCCACATGAACGTGGGTAGTGGGGGCAAGGCCCCACACCCCTGGTCAAGCGCACCAAGATCCCCCTTAGAAGGAATAAGATCATATCCCAAGGGATAAGATCAAGATCCCTAAAAAGGGGGATAACAATCGGTGGGGAAAGGAAAGGATGGGATTTCTTTCCTCCCACCTTGCCAACGCCCCATTGGACTTGGAGGGCAAGAAATAATCCCTCCACCCCTATATATAGTGGGAGGCGCATGGGAGCTGCACCCTTGCCTCTGGCGCAGCCCTCCCCTCCCAAGTCCTCCTCCTCTCCCGTGGTGCTTGGCGAAGCCTGCAGATTGCCACGCTCCTCCATCACCACCACACCGTCGTGCTGCTGCTGGATGGAGTCTTCCCAACCTCTCCCTCTCTCCTTGCTGGATCAAGGCATGGGAGACGCCACGGGCTGTACATGTGTTGAACACGGAGGTGCCGTCCGCTCGCACTAGGATCTCCGTGATTTGGATCACGCACGAGTACGACTCCTTCAACCCCGTTCTCTTGAACGCTTCCGCTTAGCGATCTACAAGGGTATGTAGATGCACTCTCCTTCCCCTCGTTGATAGTTTCTCCAAAGATAGATCTTGGTGACACGTAGGAAAATTTTGAATTTCTGCTACGTTCCCCTACATCATGATTGTTCTCATAACAGCAACATATATGGATAATGTCATATGATTTCTTATGCTCAAGTAATAATCTAATGCAAAGTATGAATCAGAAACCTTATTGAGGACTAACAAACTATAATCTCAGTCATTGAGGCAATTACAATTTATCATAACATCAGAAAGAGTCTATGTCAGAGCTTTCTAGCAAGTCCACATACTCAACTATCATTTAGTCTTTCCCAATTGCTAACACTCACGCAATACTTGTGGTTACAGAGTTTTAATCGGACACAGAGAAAGATAGGGGCTTATAGTTTCGCCTCCCAACCTTTTACCTCAAGGGTAATGTCAACAATAATAGTTCATGCTAACTTACATCCAATTAGATATATATATATCAGGATCTTTCCCACACCCTGTGCCTGCCAAAGGATAAAATGTAAAAAAGCAAAGGTGAAGATCACCATGACTCTTGCATAAGGTAGAAGATAATAATAGTAGATAGGCCCTTCACAGAGGGAAGCAGAGGTTTCCATGCGCTTTCAGGGTTGGATGCACAAAATCTTAATGCGAAAGAACGTCACTTTATATTGCCACTTGTGATATGAACCTTTATTATGCAGTCCGTCGCTTTTATTTCTTCCACATCACAAGATCGTATAAAGCTTATTTCCTCCACACCAATCAATCATACATTTTTAGAGAGCAATTTTTATTGCTTGCACCGATGACAACTTGAAGGATCTTACTCAATCCATAGGTAGATATGGTGGACTCTCATGGGAAAACTGGGTTTAAGGGTATTTGGAAGCACAAGTAGTATCTCTACTTGGTGCAAAGAATTTGGCTAGCATGAGGGGGAAAGGAAAACTCAACATGTTGGATGATCCATGACAATATACTTTATCTCAGATATAAGAAAACATAACCCATTACATTGTCTTCCTTGTCCAACATCAACTCTTTAGCATGTCATATTTTAATGAGTGCTCCCAATCATAAAAGATGTCCAAGATAGTATATTCATATGTGAAACCTCTCTTTCTTTATTACTTCCTATTAATTGCAACGATGACCAAAGCTATGTTTGCCAACTCTCAACAACTTTTAATCATCATACTCTTTCTATGTGAAGTCAGTACTATCCATAAGATCAATATGATCTCTTTGTTTCTTTTTATTCTTTTCTCTTTTCTTTTATTCACTCAAGATCGTGGCAAAATAATCAAGCCCTTGACTCAACACAAATCTTTATTATATATCTTACGGACTCGATTACATAGGGGGATCATAAAGCAAAACTCAAAACTAAATCATACCAAAACTTTATTCTACTAGATCAAGATACTACTAATAGGATTGAACTAAGAAAAATGGTAAAGATAGGAGATATGGTGGTGATATGATACCGGTGCATCTCCCCCAAGCTTGGCAGTTGCCAAGGGGAGTGCCCATACCCATGTGATTATGAATCCATGGCTGGTGAAAGGACTGTTGATGATGTAGGCTTATCGTCCATCTTCCAAGGCATAGGCTCACCATCATAGAAGGATGATCGAGTCTCCGGGATCCTTAAATCTGCAGCCGAACTCGTCCTTTTGCAGGTCATAGATTTGGGCTTGGAGGTGCTTGATTTTCTCGTGGAGCTTGAAGATGGCCTCCCCAATATCCTTGGCATCTAGGTTGTGGTTGTTGGTGAACTCCATGATCATTATGTGATTGGAGTCAAGTCCACACTCCACCATCTCCTGGCACTTGAAAACTTGTTGCTCCATTGCTTCAAGCCTTGTCTCCATGCTTCCGTTCCTCCGTGGTCCCTCAACATCGCGGATGTGCAGCAACCCATCACACATCTCAATGGTTTGAGGGTGTTGCAGCACCTCCGCGAGGTAGGGGTTGATGACCTTCTGGAAGAACTTGTCCTTGGGGCGCTTGGAGACGTCATGATGATCTAGATATGTCAGAGAAACAGCTCGAAACGAAAACAGAGGATATTTGCGTGATACAGGAGTCAAAACCTTTGGGAGATTATATAATGAATTTTTAGCGACCAAAATACGTATCGTGCAAGAAAACGAAGTTCGGAGAGCGCACGAGGTGCCCATGAGGCAGGGGGCGCGCCCAGGGGGGTAGGGTGCGCCCTCCACCCTCGTGGAGCCCTCGTGTCCTTCCCGGGCTGCTTCTTATTTTTCTATTTTTCTAAATATTCCAAAACGGAGAAAATTGCCTTTAGAACTGTTTTGGAGTCGGTTTACTTACCGTACCACATATCTATTCCTTTTCGGAGTCTGAAACGTTCAGGAAAGTGTCCCTTATGTATTCCTCCGGGGTTACTGTCAGTGTCAAAACCGGCAGATCTCGGGCAGGGGGTCCCGAACTGTGCGTCTAGGCGGATGGTAACAGGAAACAAGGGACACGATGTTTTTACCCAAGTTCGGGCCCTCTCGATGGAGGTAAAACCCTACTCGTGCTTGATTAATATTGATGATATGGGTAGTACAAGAGTAGATCTACCACGAGATCAGAGAGGCTAAACCCTAGAAGCTAGCCTATGGTATGATTGTTGTATATATAATCTATCGACTAGCCTGGCCCTGGTTTATATAATTCACCAGAGGCCTAGGATAACAAGAGTCCTAGCCGAATACGCCGGTGGGGAGGAGTCCTTGTCTTGATCGCCAAGTCTTGTGGAATCTTCCTTGTATGCGGCAGCTGTCCGGACTAGCCCATGAGTATACTGACCATGGGGGTCCTCGCCCAATCTAACAGATCAGGAGATGACGTGGTGAGTACCCCTAGTCCAGACACCGCCAAGAGTAGCCCGAGGGAGTCTGGACTAGGGGTGTCCGGATCTTGAACTATCATCTTTGGCCGGACTCCTAGACTATGAAGATACAAGATTGAAGACTTCGTCCCTTGTCCGGATAGGACTTTCCTTGGTGTGGAAGGCAAGCTTGGCGATACGGATATGTAGATTTCCTACCATTGTAACCGACTCTGTGTAACCCTAACCCTATTCGGTGTCTATATAAACCGAAGGGTTTTAGTCCGTAGGACGAACAACAAAACCATAGGCTAGCTTCTAGGGTTTAGCCTCTCTGATCTCGTGGTAGATCTACTCTTGTACTACCCATATCATCAATATTAATCAAGGAGGAGTAGGGTATTACCTCCATCGAGAGGGCCCGAACCTGGGTAAAAACATCGTATCCCTTGTCTCCTGTTACCATCCGCCTAGACGCACAGTTCGGGACCCCTACCGAGATTCGCGGTTTTGACACCGACATTGGTGCTTTCATTGAGAATTCTCTCGTGTCATCACCTATAGGCCCGATGGCTCCTTCAATCATCAAGAACGACGCAGTCCAGGTGAGAATTTTCTCCCGGACAGATCTTCGATTCGGCGGCTTTGCGCATGGGCCAATTCGCTAAGCCATCGGGAGCAGATCGAAGCTACGCCCTGGCCATCAGGTCAGATTTGAAGCTTGAACTATACGGCCGATGTCCGCGGAGACTTGATCTTCGACGGATTCGAGCCACGGCCGAGCGTGCCGCCTTTGTCTCGATGGGTACGATCTAGCTCTACCACCGAGCAGTGCCCGGAGGTCCGCACGGTGCCCGCCCGACCCTTAATCCGGAGCGGTTTAGCGATCGAGGGCGGTTGGTTGGACACCGCCTCGGGGCTGAAATCTCTGGCGATTCAGCCGAACACCATCCATGTCCTTTGCAAAGCTCGTGACTCCTGTGTGCTGGACTCCTTTCCGGACTCGAACCTCCGCACCCCTGCCGGTCGAATCCGGTAGGCGCCCGATTATGGAGTTCACCGCCGGACATCTTTCAGCACTGGCCCTTTGGCGATATCCTGAACTCATTAAAGTCTCTCTCTTTGTCGGGAGCCTGGCCAACCACTGGTCGAGAAGGTTGGGATTCGGACGACGAAGAAATTCAACGCCCACCCACCACCCACTTTGTAGCCATTGCCGATGACTTAACAGACATGCTCGACTTGACTCGAGGAAATCGACGATATGGACGACGACGCGGAGGCGATTAAGAACCAGCGCCCACAGAGGCGCTGGATGGCCACCTCAACTTACGATATATATATGGTGGAAACACCTAAGGGAAGCGATAACGAGGAACGGCGAGACGCTGGAAAGAAAATTCCCTCGGGAAGCGGTCAAAGCGGCGCGTGGCGCCGCCAAAACCCCACCTCAACAAAGATAGTGCCCACAGACCCAGCCATAGAGCAGGGTGAGCCGCCGACGATTTAACATGCCATTGAGCAACCATCCGAACAGGCCAACTTGGACAAACAACCCGTCCCGGCAAGGACAACAGTCCGGACGATCTCACGCCGGACACGTCATTGGATCGGAAGAACCTCCACAAAGAGCTCCTCGCATCTGGCGTAGCTTGAAAAAGGTAAACAGAGGCTCGTAACAGCGGAAGACGCACTCGGAATGAGATGGAGTAAATTACTCAACACTGCAGACAAATATGGCGACAGCCGCCAAGCAAAGAGCTACCCAAAGCGTAAACTACTGCCCGAATTCGATGAGGAGGCTGTAGAGCCCCCATGATCAAAAAACAAAGAGGTCGCCGGGTCGGATAGACGACCACATGGCAAATGTAGAGCAGCAAGCGGCGCCGCACACAAGCCAGCACGTGATCCGCATAAGGATTCACACCAAAAGGATGGCCCAGTTTGATCTATCTACGGGCCAAGGAAACAAGTTCTGGCGAGAAATACAACATGTCAAATATCCGAACATCACGGCACACCCAATATAGGGCGCGCGCACCCTCTATGTTTCACCGATGAGGTTTGGATCATGAATTTCGGTGGGATTCAAGCCCGTAAACATAGAGGCATACGACGGAACGATGCACTCGAGTCTGGATTGAGGATTATATCCTCCACATACACATGGCTGAGGAGATGATCTCCACGCCATAAAATACCTACCCTCAAGCTCAAAGGGCCAGCCCGGCATTGGCTTAAAAGCCTCCCGAAAACACCATTGGTAGTTGGGAAGAGCTTGAGGATGCTTTTCGGCCAATTTCGGGGAACCTATGTCCGACCTCCGGACGCAGACGATCTAAGTCACATAACCCAACAGCCTGGAGAGTCAGCTCGAAAATTCTAGAACAGGTTCCTCACCAAAAAGAACCAAATAGTCGACTGTCCGGACGACGAAGCCTTAGCAGCTTTTAAACGCAACGTCCGAGACGAATGGCTCGCAAGACACCTTGGCCAGGAAAAGAAAAGAACAATGGCCGCACTAACAAGCCTCATGACCCGCTTTTGCGTGGGAGAGGATAGCTGGCTAGCAAGATGCAGTACCAGCGACCCAAGTACATCCGAAGTCAGGGATGGGAATGGGAAACCACGACGCAGCAAGGACCAGCGCCGGATTAAGGGGAACGGTCCAAAGAGCGCGGCAGTCAACGCCGGATTCAAAAGCTCACGGCATAACAATAAAAAACTGCCCCTTAAGGACAATAGCGATGAGCTATCCAACTTAAACAAAATCTTGGACAAGATGTGCCAAATCCACAGTACTCCCGAGAAGCCTGCAAACCATACCCACAAAGATTGTTGTGTCTTCAAGCAGTCCGGCAGACTCAACGCCGAACACAAGGGGCTCGACACACCAAGTGAGTATGACGACGAGCACCACAAGCAGAGCCCCGGAAAACAAAAGAATTTTCCACAAGAGGTCAAAACAGTAAACTTACTTCAAGTAACAAAAGGGGAAAACAGAGCGGCACCCATTGACTTACGCGCCGCACAATCTACCCCAGCGGAGTCCTAACACTGGTTGTCAAAACCAATTACCTTCGACCATCAGGACTACTCCGAAAGTATCCGGAACGCAGGATGGACTGCCTTGATACTAGAACCTATAATCGACGGCCTTCAATTTACGCAAGTCCTAATGGACAGCGGCAGTGATTTAAACCTGCTATGTCAGGACACAATCCGCAACATGGGGATAAACCCAAACAGGATTAGCCATAGCAACACTTCCTTCCAAGGATTAATGCCAGGCACATATGCCCATTGTACGGGCTCCCTACTATTGGAAGTTATGTTCGCTCACCCGACAACTTCCGCCGGGAAAAGTTGGTCTTCCACATCGCCCCATTTAAAAGTAGCCATCAAGCACTCTTGGGGACGAAGCTTTACCGCTTTAACGCAATACCGCATTATGCATCTCTTAAATTTAAATGCCCGGTCCACGAGGCATCATTTCATTAAAGGAAGCGCGTGTCCCTCAAGGAAAGAATGTGAGACCGCCTTAACAGCCTCACACTAATACGGCCTTGCTGGCCAAAAGCGCCTAAAGCAGGTCGTTCGGGCCCCGGACACGGTTAGGCGAGTCCGGCATAAATAAACATGATGCTTACTAGTCACACACCCCTTACAAGGGCTCCAAGCATGTACAACAAGAGACAATAAAGCTCAATTTTACTCATTTTGAATCATACTCTATTTTATTTCCAATTACATTTTAGCGCGATCTTTTTCAAACTAAGTTCCTCTCTTTTACAGATGAACACCGTGCTATACCTGTCCAGGATACGGCACAACGGAGACACAGGCGCAGATGTGCAGCAGGGACCCGTTGCAAGGATTCTTTTCAGATTAAGACCCTGCGTAAACCTTTCTCACTGTCTCTTGTTGTTACTCATCCCCCGGTCTCTTATCATAACCGAGGAGGAGGTGGCGTTTTGGCATCGGGCGCGTCGAATTTTGCACGCACTGGACACTGTGGGCTTGTTACCAAGGGCATTGTTCGCCCGCTTATAAAAGACCGAATACCTTAGGGAGTGTTGGCGCCTCGAGTTAGGCCTTATATGCATCAGCTCAATCATGTCTTTGGTCAAATGTTGGGTTTGCCCGGCTCCTATGTTTTGCTGCCTTACGCCCGTTCTATCGGCTAACGCGGCACTGTGGAGAACTATCGCGATTGTGCCCGGTTCGCCGGGCGAGCACCTCGAGAGAAAGCCGAAAAGTGACTGTCATGATATAGCGAGAGACTGGTCAACCACTCGATGACTCACCGGAATGTTTAGGATTCCTGCGCATTAACGAAGGACCGTTTTCCGGTCAGGCACATACGCACCCCGAATTCTGGAGAGTGAGGTGCCCCTAGGGGCTATATAGTAGCCCCGCCATCGAACTCCTATGGCTAAGTGAAAGTGATAAAGCATTATAGTCCGGTTGCCTAGTTTACTATGCTACCACCTCCTTTATAGGACCAAGACGTTGGATTAAGTGTGAAAGCGCGACTTCTTTGCAAACACCCCCGCACTATGTGCGTGGAGGCTGAAGCCGAAGACTGCCATCTTTCAGGTTATATACATATATACATCAACGGCCGCACAGGAGGTAGTTTGCTACTTGAAGGCACAAGTATAAAAAGCTCTTACATTAAATTGAAACATTGTTTCATAAAATTATACATGTCATTCAAACATAACATCCTTCGAGCACTGCGTCTCTATTAAACGAGTGCCCGGAAGAACTTCCTCAAAATAGCGCTCGACTGGTACTCGGCTACCGTCCGAATCTGGGGACGCAATATCGGTGGCCTTCATCTCAGCCCAGTATGCCTTGACACAGGCAAGAGCCATCCGCGCCCCCTCAATACACGCCGACCGCTTCATTGCGCCGATACGCGGTACAACACCAAGGAACTGCTGCACTAAGCCAAAATAACTCTTCGGCTGGGGTCCGCCTGGCCACAAATGAGTCATGACATGCTTCATGGCAAGTCCGGATAATCGATTCAGCTCGCCCATTCGCCAACCGATCGGTCAGCGGAAGAGGACGCCCGGACTATGGAATTGCGACCAAAATAGCTCTTCCCTTCGTGCCCCTTCCGCCTCGGAAGTGCTCAATCGCGTCCGCAGCGCTCGTCGCTAAGTCAAGATAAGCATCCTCCAAACTCCACAGCTTGTCCAACTAAGCATACTTCGGATCCGTATATTTCCTCCGCAGCAGAAACGGTTTTCCAGCCGCAATATCCCGGCCCGACTCAGCTCCTCCTTGGCAGCTCTCATAGCGGAACGGGCATCCTTGGATTCGGCGATGGCCTTTTTCAGTCCTCTTGTTCCGCTTTGACGTTTTTTTCAAAAACCTCGCAGCGGTCGGTAGTATTCTTCAGTTTAGGGCCAAATCGCCATTTCCTCTTTTTTCGGGCAAAGTGAGCAGCCCGCTCGCTTTCAGCTCTTCGCCGCTTTTAAAGCGACGATTACTATTTCGGCTTGCTCTTTAGCTCGGGCAAGTTCCGCCGCAGCCTCTCCACAAGCAGCGATAACCGCTCGCATCAAAGCATACAAGTAGTAAGGCATGGGCGTCAAGCTCCCTTACCGGTGTCCGCGGAGAAGTCGTGATACCTTGTGACTCGTCAAACCGCTTATTGACCAGCGATGTCCGTGATCCGCCTCTTCAAGTTGCCGCTTTAGTTCGGCAAATTCATCATCCGCTAGCCACGGACGCCCGCCACCTACATAGGAACGGCGACATGTTAGTATCGAGATTATGATCCTCGCGCTGTCGGTTGTGACAAGATACCGAGTCTCAGGGCTACTATCTATCTGTAGGCGCATTCTATATGCATAAATGTCGAAGGTACATCATTTTTTTGTACCTCAAACCCCGCGAAGAACTTGGCGGCTTCATGCAATCCGCTCTCGGCGGATGCAATTCTTTCAATTATCAGAGCCATTAGCGCACGGTGATCTTCGAGATATACGCCGCCGAGCAGGTGCTTGACTCCTCCGATCAAGACGCCCGCTTGGCGCCGGACCGTCCGGCCCCGCCGGACTCGGGGAAACTCTCCGTGACGACACTTCAGGGTCGCCCACCTCGCACGAAGGCGCGATAGGTGGAGGCGTTTCGCTCTCTATCATCTCCGGACGAAGATCCCCCGAAGACGAGCTCACGAGAAGGGCTGAGATCCGAACTACAAGGTACAATTTCGTTATCTTCGAAATAAATACAGGATGTTCTTTATTCACAGGACCCCTTCTTTTTACTTACGGCTCATTGGAGGGCTGATCCCTTGGGGAAATAGTGCAGCTGGGGTATTTCCGGCCGGACTTTCGACGAAGACTTCTTTCCCGCTTTGAGGCCTTGGCTTCCGGTCTTCTAAGCGGTCCTCTTCTCCCTTGGAGGAGGATCCCTGATCCCCTCTTCCTTGAAAGCCTCCTTCGCGGAGGCAGTTGCTTCCTTGCTCCCCCCTTTGCCTTCTTTAAAAGGCGCGGCCTTCAACATCTTGGTCAGCATGGGATCCGGCGTGGTCTCTAGGAGGGGAGCCGGACACCTTATCAACTTTTCCTTGGCTATCCACTCCTGTTCAAGAAACGGCTCCCTTAAAGGGCATATATATGATAAATGAATGAATAGCCTGTCCGGTTACAGGGTTACTTACTTGAGTTTCTGGGTGATTGCAGCTTAGACCTGCGTCCTCGGTCAAGTCCGGACACTTCTCTTGTGATTCGAAGAACAGTTTGTACATCTCCTTGGGCATCGCGCCCATAAAATGTTGGAGAGCTCGTGGTCCCTTCGGATTAAACTCCCACAGACGGAGGGGGCGACGTTTGCAGGGCAGAAGGCGCCAAATCAGCATAACCTGTGCCGCCACGACCAGATTGATCTCTCTTTCTTGGAGGTCTCGAATACGGCCCTGCAACAGAGGAACGTCCTTGGACGGCCCCTAGTCGAGCCCCCGGTTGATCCATGACGCCAGCCGCTGTGGTGAACCTAAGCGGAAGGCGGGTGGCGCCACCCATTTGGTGCCCATTGGAGCGGTGATATAAAACCACTCCCGTTGCCACAAACCAAGCTCCTCTTGAAAACAGCCCTCGGTCCACGGAGCATCAGCACACTTGCTTATGACCTCCCCTCCGCACTCTGCTTGTTGCACCTCGATCATCTTCGGCTCTACCTTGAAGGTCTTGAGCCACAATCCAAAGTGAGGGGTAATATGGAGGAAGGCTTCACATACGACAATGAATGACGAGATATGGAGGATGGACTCCGGATTCAAGTCATGGAAATCCAGCCCATAATAAAACATGAGCCCCCGCACAAAGGGATCCGTCGGGAAGCCTAAACCCCGAAGGAAGTGAGACACATACACCACGCCTCGCCGGGCTCGGAGTGGGAATGACCTGCCCTGGAGCAGGCAGCCTATCGAAATCTCGCCGTTAGATACCGGCGCCTCGCAGCTTTAGCACATCTTTCGTGACGGAAGAAGGCATCCATCGGCCGAGCTGGTCGGAGCCGACATCGTCAAGGTCCGGCGCCTAAATCTGAAGCTTTGGGTGTTAGAACTCAAAGCGCGAGGCGAACTCGATGGAGGGTGGAAAAAACAAGAGGGCATTGGTCTCATTATAAAGAGGTTGAATACCAAGAGCCCTCCCCGTGGTCGATTGGGACTCGCCTTCGATAGAGGAGGCGTGCCAGCGGGCATGGTTGGGTTACCCACGTCCGTATTGATGAGAATCCCGGAATAAGGGGGCACGATCTACGCTTTGATAAGACGTGCCAAGGAAACCGCCTCGCTAAACACGCTGAGGTGGGACAGTAAAAAACGATTCGAATAAAGGCCTGGCCGTGGTGTGATGTCACGCCGTGGAATACGTCAGGAGATCTGTGCAAAAAAGTATTCTCTCTACGGTGGTATGTCGAACTTGTTTTGCAGAGCCGGACACTATCCTTGTGTTGAAACCTTCTATGAAGTATTCGGAGGAGGAACCCGCCTTGCAATGCCGAAGACAATATGCGCGCCGGACTCGTCGTCATTGAAGCCTGGTTCAGGGGCTACTGAGGGAGTCCTGGACTAGGGGGTGTCCGGATAGCCGAACTATCATCTTTGGCCGGACTCCTAGACTATGAAGATACAAGATTGAAGACTTCGTCCCTTGTCCGGATAGGACTTTCCTTGGCGTGGAAGGCAAGCTTGGCGATACGGATATGTAGATTTCCTACCATTGTAACCGACTCTGTGTAACCCTAACCCTATTCGGTGTATATATAAACCGAAGGGTTTTAGTCCGTAGGACGAACAACAATCATACCATAGGCTAGCTTCTAGCGTTTAGCCTCTCTGATCTCGTGGTAGATCTACTCTTGTACTAGCCATATCATCAAAATTAATCAAGCAGGAGTAGGGCATTACCTCCATCGAGAGGGCCCGAACCTGGGTAAAAACATCGTGTCCCTTGTCTCCTGTTACCATTCGCCTAGACGCACAGTTCGGGACCCCCTACCCGAGATCCGCCGGTTTTGACACCGACAAGCCCCCTGAACTGGTCTTCAAGTTTAGGGACGCTGCTCGATTCTTCCGAACCGTTCTTCATCTTCAGTAGTCGGTCTTGAAAACTGGTTCAACAAATCTTCTCATCTTCGATCTTGAGGATCGCCAAAATGCATTCGACGAGTTTACACGTCGGGTATCCGAGGATCCCCTTTAAGTTTCCGGCCTTTATCAATGCCTTGTTATTTTTATGCCACACCTCGGGTTTGAAGTTGTTCCCGGGCGGCAGCGCCCTCTTGCGTCCGAGCTCCAACGCCGGACTGCATTCGAGGTATCTTTTGCAGCCGAGCAACAACGCCGGACCGCTTCCCAGCTCTAACGCCGGAATGTATCCGAGCTCCATCGTCGGACTATGTATCCAAGCTCCAACGCCGGACTGTATCCGAGCTCCAACACCGGACTATGTATCCGAGCTCCAACGCTGGACTGTATCCGAGGTGTCGTAAATCACCTTGGTTCAAAGAAGTTTGAAGGAGTTTAGCCGAGCTTAATGCCGGAAATGCCCTCTATGGAGCCAGCCACTAGCGCCCGAGCTTTATGCCGGACTGCTTCCGAGGTAGTGCACCACCCCGAATGTGGGCCGATTTTTGTCAATATTTTTGATTGGTGCAATTTATTCTCTGCCAAGATACATAGCCAGTAGCCCTCAAGGTGGGTATCGGTCTAAAACCCGAGATGCACATGAAGGATGACATAAGACCGGTGATCCCCGTAGCTGCTGAGACTCAGGTTGATTTGCAAAATCGGTCTAAGGATAAAGTCCTAGCTCGGCAGAATACTTCGGGACACAAAAAGCGGCGTGCTCAGTCCTCAAGACTTAGGTTGGGTGCGGCCGACCAACCCGAGGATCAAAATCTCCTCGAGATCAGTATACACTTAAATTTTTCTCGCATTGGACAGCAATGCAAGAGCCCCGAGACACTTGTCGGGTGGTAACACCAGATCGGGGATCGATGTGCCCCTTTAATATTTGTAAATAATAAGCCCGAAGCCCAGTAGCCCCCGAGCCTTAATGCGGGCACGGGTGGACGAATTAAGGATTGATATCCATTGTAAAATCACAAATTATGTGTAATGACTCTATGTATCCAAGTACTTTACGTCATTAATGCATGGGTCCGCATTGTACAAAACTTTGTTGACCGACCATCGGCTTCCACCTCCTCGGCCAATAGCCTAGGAGTGTTTGTCCTACTTTATAAAGCCTTTATGAGGGCAAAGATTTACAACAAACAAGGCAATCTGGCCATACGATTTTATAAACAAAGGTACGCAGAGAGATATGTTATATTACTGTTTAACAGAAGAAATGTCTTCCAAAGAAAATAGTCCCGCTATCGGTTCCTTTCTTTGGGTTGTCATGCTAAGCATGATCATGAAACGTCAGCTCTAATGTAAGAGTAAAAAATCGAGGATTTAGTTTGGGAGGCCAGTTAATAGCCCCCGGTAGTGTTCGGCGACGGTCGAGGTCAAGCCGTAAACACTTCGGCCATTGTTATGAATGGCCCGTCGTTTAACACCGCCATCGGATCGCCGACAAGTTTACGCTTATTGTGATCGGGCGGCTTTCTCCATCGAGCTGCTTAACCATGTGAGCTGGAAGCACAATCGCAGTGGTTCTCCCTTTGCACACCTAGCCGAACAAAGCGGAACGTAGGAGGCAAGCGCAGGAGCCGGCCAACCCAACTATTGACCGAAGACACAATTCGAAACCGATGCATATATAGCAATATCCGAGAATGTTTTTGCCGAATCTTTAAAGCTGTCCGGCGTTGCACTGCGAGACTTGTGCTGAAAACACACAAATAGTTTAAGAAAGTGCCATAAGCTTGGAAAACCAAAAAACATTAGTAAAAACTTGACGTCCGAACGAGATCAAGTGTTCGTGCCAATCCGAAAATTGGCCTTAGCAAAAGAAGTGCTTCGTGGGTGCTTTAACATGATACATCCTATCTCAAGACTTTGCTGGTCACCACGGCTTCAACCTCCTATCCCGAGGGCGGAGTACTTTCATTAGGCCGTTTAGCAAACTAAACTCTAGCGGCTTTGAGAGAGAAATTAGGCTCCCGGCTAGTGACCACACGCCGTGTCGAGAAAAAAAGGGTGATAGATAATAATAATAATAATAATAATAATAATAATAATAATAATAATAATAATAATAATAATAATAATAATAAAACTTTGCAACGACTAAGAAGAAGAACACTTATCATAAAACGGCTCATATAAGTTTAAGAGCCCCCAAGTGACTTGGGTAAAAGAATGATTGCATGTACCGAAGTACTTATATCATATCTATATTCAACCGAACTTTAAACGTGTCTTTACCGACCATCGGCTTCTCCCTCTTCGGTCAAGGACCGAAAAGTGTTATGTACTCCATCTGTCGAGAATATCGACGGTGTTTCCAATAACCAGCAATCAGGCCATAAGGTCAGTAATGCATAAAGCGCCAGGAACTTATGCTATATTATCGCGAAGTGTAAGAAGCATCTTTGAAGAAAATAGTACCCCATCGATACCTTTCTTCGGTGCTCATTGTTATTATGAGACTTGTGCAATAGATTTTTGTACTCATGAGTTCTGTTGTGTGCCGACCATCATTGAAAACTATAAGAGCGCTAGCTTTCGGCTTCACCCAGTCTGAGGACCGCCTCGGATGACCCGATCATGACAATCGCAGAGGTGATCCCTTTACTCCCTAGCCGAACAATCGGGAACGTAGGGGTAAACACAGGAACGAGGCAACCCAGCTCGCAAATCGCTTAAGTCAATATGGCGCATATTGTGACGTAATACACGAACAAGGAACGAAGCCGTACAAGTATAATCATATGCAAGAGGAAAAGCTTCATGAAGGAAGCCCCCAAATGAATTGGGTACTTGAATTTATGCGTCACAAAAAAAGTTTGGACAAGAAAAAATTTTACAAGCGACATTTTTCCAAAAAAGTATAATGCTTGGTCAAACCAAACACAAGTTAGAAATTAAGGCTTTGAGCATAAAAGCGACTTAGCTGGTTAATGTGTTCGGTATTGATGACGCGGTCCGAGCTTGATACGGGACAAGGTTCCATCCCCCAAGCCGGTCCCGAGGTGGCGGACCGGAGAGCTCGACACGTCGAAGTGGTGACATAGCACGGTCAATGCAGACCGGCAGGGTCACGCCGAAGTCCCCGGATCATTTTCTATGCACAAAAAATGGTGCAAACCAGAGATGATAAAAAAAATCGTTTCATAATAAATAATTTATGCAAAGTGAGTAATAAAAGAAATATGGCCTGGCGCTGAAGTCAATGTCGATGCAGGGCGTCGGCATGATGCGGTAAAGGCGTGGCAAAGCCTGATTTCACAGGTCGGTCCGAGCTCCGGATGCGGCGTTCGCCAGACTATGTACGGAAACTGACCGAACCACCATGCGATCGTCGCACGCGCCACCATTTTATAGACACTGTGTACATATGATGGACAAACCAGAGTAATAATTCCTTGGGAAAATGAACCCAAACAAGCAAAAAATACTGGGATTAATAGCACCTGGTTTATTTGTTGTAGCAATCCGAAGGAAGGTGATTCCCAAAATTGGGACTCGATCCGCGCACCCATTGCCTAATGGGTGATAAAACGACGGCATGGCAATGCTGGGAAAGGTCGGCTCGCCGAGGCAAAGCCCTCAGTCCAGCTAACGTGACGGAGCTGGTCGGCTAGTGACGCCGAAGTGTCTGGAGTAGGTTGATGAAGAGATGGTGAAGCCCCAGGTCCAGCCGAGATGTCGAAGTAGGTCGGCGTGATGGACACCAGCTTGAAGAAGCAATAGTGCGGCCCTGCCGATGCAGGTCGTGACGTGGTTGATGCCGACTTGATGAAGCGACCGTGCGGCGATGCCGGTATGCCCGCTCCGTGTAATCCATGGGGCGGCGATGTTGGTGATGATTTATCCTTCGTGATGTCGGACTCTTGTTCGGCTTACCGAGATGATGATCCGAAGAAGTTGAGCTCGGCTCAACAAAGTGACGACGTGTTTGGACGGCAGCCGTGGAGCAATATTGCCGGACGGAGTTTGGACGGTCGGATCGAGCTGAAATTTTGAGGGGTGGTAGATATAGGAATTCCGCAGTCGATCAACGGTTGGATCTTCCAAAGGAGGTCCGAGCTAGAAGCTGGACACCACGCCCTAAACTCGTCCAGATTCTCGTCCAGATTTGACAGGGCTCCGGTATATCATAGATTGTCGAAGATTCCTCCATCGGAACTGGACAAAATTTAGCGTGGCTGTTGTAGACATAATTCCGCACTATTCCGCCAAAGCAATCATCAAACCGACGCTCGAGGAGGCGGTGACGGTGGATACAAGTTCGCTGTCCAGAAAAACAGCACGGTCGCCCGAGGGCAATGTTGACGTTGAGCCCCCGGGCTCCCTGGATGATTCCTCCATGATCTTGATAGAGATCAGAGCTGGTGTTGATGAAGGCCCTCATTCGAACATGACGATCGGAGATAGGGCGTAGTCCATGGTCGAACCAAGGTGACCAGTCGAGCTAGTGATGAAGATGCCTAAGTCGCAGTTGATTTGCAGGCGAGCCATCGACCTTTTGCCGAACACACAGAGGAACTCTCAAAGAAAGCACCAATGTCGGTGTCAAAACCGGCGGATCTCGGGTAGGGGGTCCCGAACTATGCGTCTAGGCGGATGGTAACAGGAGACAAGGGACATGATGTTTTTACCCAGGTTCGGGCCCTCTCGATGGAGGTAAAACCCTACTCCTGCTTGATTAATATTGATGATATGGGTAGTAGAAGAGTAGATCTACCACGAGATCAGAGAGGCTAAAGCCTAGAAGCTAGCCTATGGTATGATTGTTGTATATATAATCAATCGACTAGCCTGGCCCTGGTTTATATAATGCACCAGAGGCCTAGGATAACAAGAGTCCTAGCCGAATACGCCGGTGGGGAGGAGTCCTTGTCTTGATCGCCAAGTCTTGTGGAATCTTCCTTGTATGCGACAGCTGTCCGGACTGGCCCATGAGTATACGGTCATGGGGGTCCTCGGCCCAATCTAACAGATCAGCAGATGACGTGGTGAGTACCCCCTAGTCCAGGACACCGTTAGTTATGGTTTCAATAACATTAGTTTCGACATATATAGGATTACCTGAGATATAATGTTTAATTCTTTGACCATTCACCACCTTTGGATTTGTACCTTTTGATTTTTATGGCACCGGAACGATAGACCTCCTCGATAATGTAAGGGCCTTCCCATTTAGAGAGAAGTTTTCCTGCAAAAAATCTTAAACGAGAGTTGTATAGCAATACATAATCACCTACATTAAACTCATGCTTTTCTATCCTTTTGTCATGCCATCTTTTAACTTTTTCTTTAAACAACTTGGCATTCTCATAGGCTTGGGTTCTCCATTCATCAAGTGAGCTAATGTCAAATAACCACTTCTCACCGGCAAGTTTGAAATCATAATTGAGCTCTTTAATAGCCCAATATGCCTTATATTCTAATTCGAGAGGTAAGTGACATGCTTTACAATAAACCATTTTATACGGAGACATACCCATAGGATTTTTATACGCAATTCTATACGCCCATAATGCATCATCCAGTTTCTTGGACCAATTCTTTCTAGATCTATTAACAGTCTTTTGCAAAATTAATTTGAGCTCTCTAGTGCTCAATTCTACTTGACCACTAGACTGTGGGTGATAAGGGGATGCAATTCATTTATTAACATCATACTTAGCAAGCATTTTTCGGAAAGTACCATGAATAAAATGTGAACCACCATTAGTCATTAAATATCTAGGGACTCCAAACCTCGGAAAAATAACTTCTTTAAGCATTTTAATAGATGTGTTATGATCAGCACTACTAGTTGGAATAGCTTCTACCCACTTAGTAACGTAATCAACAGCAACTAAAATATGTATATATCCATTAGAGGTAGGAAAAGGTCCCATATAATCGAAGCCCCAAACATTAAATGGTTCAATAACAAGTGAATAATTTATAGGCATTTCTTGACGTCTACTAATATTACCAATTCTTTGACATTCAACACAAGATAAGACAAACTTACGGGCATCCTTGAAAAGAGTAGGCCAATAAAAACCGGATTGCAATACCTTATGTGCAGTCTGTCTCCAGCGTGGTGTCCTCCATAAGCTTCGGAGTGACACTTGCGTAGGATCTGTTCCTGTTCATGCTCAGGTACACAACGTCTAATAACACCACCTACTCCTTCTTTATAAAGATGTGGGTCATCCCAAAAGTAATATCTCAAGTCATACAAAAACTTTTTCTTTTGTTGGTATGTGAAACTAGGTGGTATAAATTTAGCAACAATATAAGTAGCATAATCAGCATACCATGGAGCAGTACGAGAAGTATTTATGACATTTAATTGTTCATCAGGAAAGCTATCATCAATAGGTAGTGGGTCATCAAGAACATTTTCTAACCTAGACAAGTTGTCTGCAACGGGGTTCTCAGCTCCCTTTCTATCAATAATATGAAAATCAAATTCTTGTAACAAGAGAACCCATCTAATAAGTCTAGGTTTAGCATCTTTCTTTTCCATAAGATATTTAATAGCAGCATGATCCGTGTGAATAGTTACTTTAGAATCAACAATATAAGGTCTGAACTTATCACAAGCAAATACAACTGCTAAGAATTCTTTTTCAGTAGTAGCATAATTTCTCTGAGCATTGTCTAGAGTTTTACTACCATATTGAATAACATTTAATTTCTTATCAACTCTTTGCCCTAGAACAGCACCTACAGCATAATCACTAGCATCACACATAATTTCAAAGGATAAATTCCAACCAGGTGGCTGAATAATAGGTGCAGAGATCAATGCTTTCTTAAGTATTTCAAATGCTTCTACACAATCATCATCAAAGACAAATGGTATATCTTTTTGTAATAAATTAGTCAGAGGCCGATAAATTTTTGAGAAGTCCTTAATGAACCTCCTATAAAAACCGGCGTGACCGAGGAAACTTCTTATACCTTTGATGTCCTTGGGACATGGTATCTTTTCAATAGCATCAACTTTAGCTTTATCAACTTCAATACCTATTTCAGAAATTTTATGCCCCAAGACAATGCCTTCATTAACCATAAAGTGGCACTTTTCCCAATTCAAGACAAGATTAGTTTCTTCACATCTCTGCAAAACTCGATCAAGGTTGCTCAAGCAATCATCAAAATAGGATCCATAAACAGAGAAATCGTCCATGAAAACCTCACAAATCTTTTCACAAAAGTCAGAGAGTATAGCCATCATGCATCTTTGAAAGGTAGCAGGTGCATTAAATAAACCAAAAGGTAAACGTCTATAAGCAAAAGTACCTAAAGGGCAAGTAATGGTCTTTGATTGATCATCGGCTGACAAAGGTATTTGAGAGAAACCAGAATAACCATCTAGAAAGCAAAAATGTGTATGTTTGGATATTCTTTCTAACATTTGATCAATAAAAGGTAAGGGGTAATGATCCTTTTTAGTAGCCTTATTTAATTTGTGGAAATCAATTACCATCCTATAACCTGTAAAAATTCTTTGTGGGATCAATTCATCTTTATCATTAGGAACGACAGTAATACCTCCCTTCTTAGGAACACAATGGACATGACTTACCCACTGACTATCAGCAACGGGATAAATTATACCTGCCTCAAGGAGCTTTAGTTTTTCCTTCCTTACCACTTCTTTCATCTTAGGATTCAGCCATCATTGGTGATCACGAACTGGTTTGGCATCTTTCTCCAAATTTATTTTGTGTTGACACAGAGTGGGACTGATGCCCTTAAGATCATCAAGAGTATATCCAATAGCAGCTCGGTGCTTCTTCAGAGTTTTCAATAATCTCTCTTCTTCATGCTCTGAAAAGTTAGCACTAATAATAACAGGATATATCTTCTTTTCATCAAGATAAGCATATTTAAGAGTATCAGGTAACGGTTTAAGCTCAAACACGGGATCACCCTTGGGTGGAGGAGGATCCCCTAGGATTTCAACAGGCAAATTGTGTTTCAGGATGGGTTCCTGTTTAAAGAATACTTTATCTATTTCCCTTCTTTCATTCATAAGCATATCATTTTCATGGTCTAGCAATTATAGTTCTAAAGGATCACTAGGAGGTACGGCAATAGAAGCAAGACCAATAATTTCATCCTTACTAGGCAATTCTTCTTCACGGTGTTGTCTACTAAATTTAGGGAAATTAAACTCATGAGACATATCACCCAAGCCAATAGTAACGACATCCTTTTCGCAGTCTATCCTAGCATTAACTGTGTACAAGAAGGGTCTACCAAAAATAATGGGACAAAAGCTATCTTGTGGGGATCCAAGAACAAGAAAATCAGCAGGATATTTAGTTTTCCCACACAAGACTTCAACATATCTAACAATTCCCATCGGTGAAATAGTATCTCTATTGGCAAGTTTAATTGTGACATCAATATCTTCTAACTCAGTAGGTTCAGTATCGTGCATAATTTCTTTGTATAAGTCAATAGGTATTGCACTAGCACTTGCACCCATATCACATAAGCCATGATAACAATGATCTCCTATTTTAACAGAAATAACATGAATGCCTACCACAGGTCTGTTTATCTTTAGCACAAGGTTTGGCAATTCTAGCAGTTTCATCACGGAAATGAATAACATGCCCATCAATATTATCAGACAAGAGATCTTTAACAATAGCAATATTAGGTTCAACTTTAACTTGCTCAGGAGGTGTATAAGTTCTAATATTTCTTTTACGAACCACAATTGAAGCTTTAGCGTGATCCTTTGTCCTAAGAGGAAAAGGTGGTTTCTCAACATAAGCAGTAGGAACAATAGGATCATTATAAGTGATAGTCTTTTCTTCAAATTTAATAGGTGCGGCTACTTTTACTTCTATGGGAGGATGATATTTAAACCACTTCTCCTTAGGGAGATCAACGTGAGCAGCAAAAGATTCACAGAAAGAAGCTACTATCTCATAGTCAAGTCCATATTTAGTGCTAAATTTACGGAAAAGATCAGTATCCATAAAAGATTTAACACAATCAAACTTAGGTGTCATACCTGACTCCTTACATTCGTTGAGATCCCAATCTTTAGAGTTGCTGTCGGTGTCAAAACCGGCGGATCTCGGGTAGGGGGTCCCGAACTGTGCGTCTAGGCGGATGGTAACAGGAGACAAGGGACACGATGTTTTTACCCAGGTTCGGGCCTCTCGATAGAGGTAAAACCCTACTCCTACTTGATTAATATTGATGATATGGGTAGTACAAGAGTGGATCTACCACGAGATCAGAGAGGCTAAACCCTAGAAGCTAGCCTATGGTATGATTGTTGTTTGTCCTACGGACTAAAACCCTCCGGTTTATATAGACACCGGATAGGGTTAGGGTTACACAGAGTCGGTTACAATGGTAGGAGATCTACATATCCAGTCGCCAAGCTTGCCTTCCACGCCAAGGAAAGTCCCATCCGGACACGGGACGAAGTCTTCAATTTTGTATCTTCATAGTCCAGAGTCCGCCAGCGGTGATAGTTCGCTATCCGGACACCCCTAATCCAGACTCCTCAAGAGCCCTGAACCAGGCTTCAATGACGCATTTAATCCGGCGCGCACATTGTATTCGGCATTGCAAGGCGGGTTCCTCCTCCGAATACTTCATAGAATATTTTGAACACAAGGATAGTGTCCGCTCGCAAAACAAGTTCCACATACCACCGTAGAGAGAATAACCTTTGCACAGATCTGCTGACGTATTC
The DNA here is from genome assembly GCA_021605205.1 of Aegilops longissima. NCBI lineage: Eukaryota > Viridiplantae > Streptophyta > Magnoliopsida > Poales > Poaceae > Aegilops > Aegilops longissima. The sequence continues at coordinate 243,905,261 of CM038680.1, read as the reverse complement.
CGCGGCGTGACATCACACCACGGCCAGGCCTTTATATGAATCGTTTTTACTGTTCCACCTCAGCGCGTTTAGTGAGGCGGTTTCCTTGGCACGTCTTATCAGAGCGAAGATCGTGCCCCCTTATTCCGGGATTCCCATCAATACGGACGTGGGTAACCCAACCGCGCCATTGATTACGGTGCTTGGCAGATAAGCGAGTTTTACCAGGCTGGCGGGGGACGCATAGCTTCGTCCGTCCATATAAGGGGATAAGGATCCACCTTTTCACCTACGCCTTCTTCCTCCTTTGCTCATCCATTTCCGCGCACTCGAGCTCCAGCGCCCAAGTCCGCACATCCCTCCTCAACCTCCTCTAGCCATGTCCGGAGCGGGAGGCAAGTGGATGGCCTCCTCCGTCACGGAGGGACAAGTCAAAAAGCTGCGGAAGACCGGATACTTGTCCAGCGACATCGCGCACCGGCTCCCCGACGAGGGGCAGCTCATTCCCACCCCCAGGCCCCATGAGAGGGTGGTTCTCCTCACCCACTTCCTCCGCGGACTAGGTTTTCCACTTCACCCATTTGTCCGGGGGCTCATGTTCTACTACGGCCTGAACTTCCACGATCTGGCCCCGAATTTCATCCTCAACATCTCGGCGTTCATCGTCGTGTGCGAGGCCTTCCTCTGCATCCAGCCCCACTTTGGCTTATGGCTGAAGACCTACAATGTCAAGCCGAAGGTAGTGGGCGGCCACCAAGCGGAGTGCGGAGGTGCCATGGTTGGCAAGATGGCAAAAGTCCTATGGCTCGAGGGCTCCTTTGTGGAGACCATAAAGGGGTGGCAATCGGGATGGTTCTACATCACCGAGCCGCGCGACTCTCAATGGGCGGCGGCCCCCGAATTCCGATCCGGCTTCCCCACACGGCTCACATCATGGAAAGAGACGGGCCTGACTTGGGGTGATCCGGAAGAGCTGTCCGGACTCCAAACCTGCGTCCGCACCCTGGTGGACAAGAATCTTAGGCTTGTCAATGTAGTCCAGGTTATGCTCATCCGCCTGATCCTCCCATGCCAACAACGGGCCTTCAAATTGTGGGAGTTTGATCCGGCACAGCACCAAACTCTGAAAAGGCTCTTCGACACTACGTACGAAGATGCCTGGAAGGTGCTGTTCAAGGGCGCCGAGGCTCCCACATCCACTACCGAAGATCGCGGATTCAGCTCGCAACGCCAAGCTACCGAGGTAAGCTATTTTGCCCTTTATGGGACTCTTGTTTTTCATAGTTTGACTCTATGTGGGATCTTAATTCCCTTACCTTTGACAGGACTGGCGTAACACGTCCGGGAAGGTTAACTGTCCGGCTCCCTTGCCAGAAGACCCAGCGGACGCCCGCTTGACGGGACTGCTGGCTCCGGCACCTCACGTGGTGCCGGAGAAGAAGGCCAAGAAGAAGTCCACGGGGACTCGAAGGAGCGCCCGACGCCAGGTGTTGTCGGACTCATCGTCCGATGACTCTGAGGCGGAATCCTTCCCTGAGGACGGGGAGGAGAAAAAAGAAGCCTCTCCCCCAGCGGGGGGAGAGAAGAAAAGGAAGGCCGCCCCGACTGGGGAGGCCGGAGGGTCCAAGAAAGGAAGGACCCTTCCTTCGGACTTCTCCACCAACGCCGACAACGACGAGGAGGAGTGGTCACCAAGGGCCAAGCCCCTGGCGAGATCGTAAGTGTCCGGACTCCGGAATAGCTCATGACTTTTTATTTGTCGCATAGTGTCTTCTAACGCCGAATATAACCATGTCGCCCGCCCAAGGACGAGCTCGCCGCTTTGTCGAGCGGCTCCCTGGATTCGTCGGATGTGAATAGCACTTCACTTCCGACCGCCTCCTCTCCTCGTGACGCAGACGACACAGCGGTGGAGTCCCAAAAGGGGCCCAGCCAGGAGGTGGTGGTCCTGGAGGCGCCGCAAGGTGACCACCCGGACTCTGGGTGCAAAGGGGGCGAGACCCCAGAGGGCTCTAAGTCCGGCCTTGTGCCGGACTCCGTACCGGAACCTTCAGTGGTTCCGAAGTCCGGCAAGCCGCCCCTTCGTAAGAAGGGCAAGACTGCGACGCCGGTGACCTCCGTCCATCCGGAGGCACCGGATAGCTTGCTGGAGGCGCTTAACGGCGCCTCCATCGACGAGGAGCACCGCACTGCTATGAGTGTGGTGATCCAGAAAGTTCAGTCCGCCAAGAGCAGGCTGACTGAAGCCTGTACCAGCCTTCTAACAGGCTTTGAGGTAAGTTTAGAATATGTTAAAATATTACCGCATAGACGGTAGCCTCGATGCTTAGTTCGGTGTTGGAAAGAAAAACCGGACTGAGGATCTAAAAGATACACGCAAGAGTCTAACATAAGTATGTCAATATGGGAATTCAGGCTGCTTGCTGACCTCTGCCGCCAGACCGACTGCAGAGGTCAATGCATTGAAGCGAGCCTCGGCGGTCCGAGAACGAGCTCGGCCTTGCCAAGAAGCAGCTCGAGGACAAGGAAGGTAAGTAATACCTTCTTAAAGTAATACCTTATAGAAAGGATTTGGTTTCAAAATGACAGGACTAACATGGGTATTGTAGGGGCCACGAACGAGGTGGCGACCCTAAAGGAAGCGGTGTCCACGGCCGAAAGCAAAGCATGCCGGAGCGCACCGAGCGAGAGAAGCAGGAGGCGCGGGTGGCGGAGGTGCAGCAAGAGCTCCGGGCTCTCGTGGAAAAACGAGAGTTTGGGCGTGACTCAAGACTCGAGGTCGAGCTCGCCTCGGCTCTTGAGAGTGCCAAAGCCGCTAAGGCCGAAGCCCAAACAGCCCTCCAGAAATTAAATCATTAAAGAAGACAGCGGCGGGTAAGGCATTCTTTATGCAAAGCAAGCATGTGAAAGTGGATTATCTATTACTTACCCGAATCCGGAGCTCTCCAGGAGCATTCGCAGATCTGCCCCGTAGTGTGTCTGATGCTGCCGCGTTCTACCGAGCCAAGGAGGGGAGCTCGACGAAAAGGTGTTCGGTCTCGGTATCTTTGAGGCGGACATCCGATGCCCCTGAGCGACCAGTGAAGCAGCTGGTCGAGCTCCACAAGGTCGCTGAACAGGCCATGAAGGGTCTCATAATTCGGCTGTGGCCATTGGAAGCCATGCCTGGGAGCTACTTTGGGCTAGTGCGGCGGCTGGTGGACGCCTGTCCATGGATTGAAGTCATCAAGCGCTCCGTCTGCATTGAACGTGCCCGTCGGGCCCTTGCCCGTGCTAAAGTGCACTGGGGCAAGCTGGATGCTGAGAAGCTTGTGACGGACGGGCTACCGAAGGGCAAGGAGCATCGCAAGCCCGAAATGTACTATGAGGGCGTCCTGAAGGGTGCCCACCTTATAGCGGGTGAATGCTCCAAAGATGTAATTTTTGAATAGACTCGCATTTGTTATCCTGTACGCTGAACTTGTTCCTATGTGCTAAGCAACGCTTGTGAATTTAAAATATTACCTTCTGTGCGGCCGTTTATCAAATTTGAGAGATGGCAAGTCGTTGGCTTCAGCCCCCATGCCACAAGTGCTGGGGTGTTCGGGATAAACTTGGCGCTCTTGTTCCCATTCTTGGGTCCTTGAGGGGCGCTCAGCATAACGAACAAGGCAACCGGACTACAGTGCTTGAACACTCTCACTTAGCCATAGAATTCTATAATTTTAAATTTCGTGAAGCCCCTATTATTCGGAAGACCGAGTTCGGGCGCTATCACGCCTTGGCGGACAATGCCGACTCCTCGCTCTAAGCGGCATAAGTCTTTAGGGACCGAAAAACCTCTCGAACAGCGACCGGCTCTCGCCCTATCATGACGGTCAGTTTAGCTTTCTCCACCGAGGTGCTCAACCCAGCTCAACCGGGCACAATCGCAATGGTTCTCCCAGCGCTACCTTAGCCGATATAGCAGAAAGTAAGGTACCAAAACATGGGAGCAGGCAAAACCAACTATTGACCCAAGACATGATTGAGCCGATGCATATAATGCTATAAGTTCGGGTGCCGCACTTGTGAAAGTGTTGGACTTATCACACCATATTTTGGGGTACTTAAGCCCCTGGTGTATTGGCCGTACCAAAGTGTACAGGTGCAACGTGTCATGAATGAACATATATATAGATAAAAAAGGAGTGCAATAATAGGCAAAAGCTATGTATTGTTTATTCAAAAGGTACTGCAATGAAAGCGAGCGATACAAATAGTGCGATAAGCAAGGGATGGGATTATTTGACATGTCCCCTCTCGGGGGTAAGCTGTGGGATGGTATGTAAAACAGGTATAATGCTAGTAGTAGAGACCACACGGACACTCGGCGTAGCTTTCGCTTCCCTGGCTGTTGCATCGTGAGTTCGGCAATTCTAGAGCGAGACGGGGCTTCAAAGCGGAGTCTGAAAGTAAGAGAAAAGAAGAAAGAAAAGAATGAAACAATCAGGAGCCATTGGTGCGGTTGAGCGCGTGCAGGCGTGCCCTGGTCGTGCCCTCCCTTATGCCCATGGTATCTCTAGGCGTAGTTATGTACGCGTAATCTTGGCTTCGCAATTTCGCGAGGGCTGGGGTTGGGGCGGATTACTACGCGTGCTCAGATCATGCCAGCGGTCTTGTTGTAGGTTAGTCCGGCGCGGCAGCGGTGTCCGGACGTTCAATAGCCGGACTCGAGAATTGCTGTGAGAGGCTGCTTTGCACCTCCGCCGCGAGGGCGCCGTGTGCTCCTCCGTTCGGAGAGAGCGTTCGGTGTTCCATTGACCATGATTACTCCTCAAGGGCTGGCATCTTGAGCTTGAGGTCTGCCAGTAGTGCGGCACCGCATTGAACTTTCCAAATGCGGTTCGTCCAAGCAGTGTGTGATAGCCGCTGCGGAACGGGACTATGTCGAAGATTAACTCTTCGCTTTGGAAGTTATCCGGGGATCCGAAGACCACTTCGAGTGTAACTGAGCCTATACAATTGGCCTCTACACCTGGTATGCCGCCTTTTAAGGTCGTCTTTGTGGGTTTAATCCTTGAGGGGTCTATGCCCATTTTGCGCACTGTATCCTGATAGAGCAGGTTCAGGCTGCTACCGCCGTCCATCAGGACTCTAGTGAGGTGGAATCCGTCGATGATTGGGTCAAGAACCAATGCGGAGAAGGTGATCGGGCAGGAGGACCATGGGTTGAACTTTGGGGCGACTGGCTCCATCGCATATACGTCCCTTAGTGCACGCTTCCGCTCCCTTTTGGGTATGTGGGTTGCGTATATCATGTTCACCGTCCGCACTTGTGGGGGGGAAGCCCTTCTGTCCTCTATTGTTCGGCAGCCGAGGCTCCTCCTCGTCATCGCTATGCAGCCCCTTGTCATTGAGTTCGGCATTTAACTTGCCTGCCTGTTTGAAGACCCAACAATCCCTGTTGGTGTGGTTGGCTAGTTTTTCGGTGGTGCCATGTATTTGGCATGAGCGATCGAGTATTCGGTCCAGATTGGACGGGCCCTGAGTATTTCTTTTGAATGGCTTTTTCCGCTGACCGGGTTTAGAGCCTCTGAATCCGGCATAGACTGTCGTATCTTCAGCATTATCACCGTTAATGCGGTGCTTGTGCTTGTTACGACGCGACCTGCCATTACTGTCCTTGGTATCCGAACTACCAGGGTTTTTGGTCAAGTTGTTGCTACGAGCTAGCCAGCTGTCCTCTCCCGCGCCAAAGCAGGTCATGAGTGTTGTGAGGGCTGCCATGGATTTCGGCTTTTCCTGTCCTAGGTGCCGGGCAAGCCACTCGTCGCGGATGCTATGTTTGAAGGCTGCAAGGGCCTCTGCATCCGGACGATCAACGATTTGATTTTTCTTGGTTAGGAACCGTGTCCGTAATTGTCCGGCGATTCTTACGGCTGCTGAATTATGTGGCTGAGGTCATCGGCGTCGGTGGTCGCACATATGTGCCACGGAAGTTATCAAGGAATGCGGCTTCGGGTCCTCCCAACAACCATTGATTCTGGCTGGCAGGCTGTTAAGCCAATGCCGAGCTGGTCCTTTAAGCTTGAGTGGGAGGTATTTGATGGCGTGTAGATCATCACCGCGGGCCATGTGGATATGGAGGAGGTAGTCCTCGATCCAAACCGCAGGATCTGTTGTGCCATCGTATGATTCGATGTTTGGTTTGAAACCCTCGGGATTTGATGATCCATCACTTAAATGCGTGAAGCATAGTGGGTGTGCAGCGCCTCTGTATTGAGCTATATCACGACGCAGCTCAAATGAGCTTTGTCTACTGTGTTCGGCCCGGCCGGAATTGTTGTATCCGGCGTGACGGTTACCATCACGTGTCGTGGGGAGCCCACGCGATCCGTAGAACGATCTTGTTTGCCTTGCCTTGTCCTCCAATATGTCTCGCAGGTCTGGCGCGTTTCCCCGTGCCTTGGTACTTTTCGAGCGACGCCGTGGTGCGGCTTGAATGGAGGGTCTAGAGGCCTCTCTGTCGCGACCACGGGGTGGCAGGTCGGCCGCATCATGCGCTGGTGATGTAGGTTTGGGTGATGCTTCCTCTAATTGGGGTAGCAGCCTGCGTTTTGGGTATCTCTTGGAGGCGTTCGAGTTCGTATTCTTCGGCTACAAGGACTTGATCCATCCGTCACTAGCAAGTCTTGGTCAGCTCTAAGCTGCTGCCACTTTTCTTGAGGCTGCTTGCCATGGCCATAAGCCTGCGTTTGAAATGCTCTGTTGGCGGGATCCTCGGGCACGACAAATTAAGTCGTCGTCGAGGCTTGCCTCATCTTCGGAGGAGGCATATAATTATCGTCCTCCACCTCCCTGTTTGCCGCTCTATCATGAGGCTGGCTTCTCCCTCCTCTGTGCTGAATCCTGCTGGAGGGGTTGTCTTCGGCTGTCCGGGTGTTATTATCTCCCGTGCGGAATCACCGTTTTTTTGTGGCGGGATTTAGAGCGGCGCCCGGCGCCGGCGCTTGGGCTGTTTCTTGGAGGGTCATCCTCCGATGTTCCATCGCCGTTCCCATCTTTTGGGATGTCCACCATGTATATGTCGTATGACGAGGTGGCCTTCCGGTGCCTGTAGGCGCTGGTTCTTGGTCGTCTCCACAGATCGTCGTCCATACCGTCGATGTCTTGAGTCGAAGTCGAGCATGTCGGTTAAATCATCGGCAGTGGGTACAAAGTGGGTGGTGGGTGGGCATTGAATTTCTTCGTCGTCGCATCCCAACCTTCCCGACCGTAGTCCGGCCAGGCTCTCTGATAAGAGAGAGACTTTAGTGAATTCAGGATGTCACCAAAGGCGAGTCTTTGAAAGATGTCGCGGCGAGTGAACTCCATGAGCGGCGCCCAATCGGATTCGATTGGCGGGCGCGGAGGTTGAGTCGGAGAGAGTCCGACACCTTGGAGTCACAGGATTCATAAGGACAGGGATGGTGTTGGCTCAATCGCCCGTGAGATCGTAGCCCCGAGGCGGTGTCCAGCCACTCTTCCTCGATCGGTGGAGTCGGCTCGAGCTAAGGGTCGGAGGCGGACGCTGATGCGACCTCGAGGCCTTTGTTCGCGGTAGAGCTAGATCATGCCCATCGAGACGGTCTGGCGCGCTTGGCCGTGGCTCGAATCCGTCGAAGATAAAGTCTCCGCGGATGTCGGCCGTGTAGTTCAAACTCCCAAACCTGACCTGATGGCCAGGGGCGTAGCTTTCGATCTGCTCCAGATGGCCAAGTGAATTGGCCCGCAGTGCAAAGCCGCCGAATACGAAGATCTGTCCGCGGAGAAAAGTCTCACCCTAGACCATGTCGTTGTCGATGATTGAAGGAGCCATCGGGCCTAAAGATGACGACACAGAGGAACTCTCAATGAAAGCGCCAATGTCGGTGTCAAAACCGGCGGATCTCGGGTAGGGGGTCCTAAACTGTGCGTCTAGGCGGATGGTAACAGGAGACAAGGGACACGATGTTTTTACACAGGTTCGGGCCCTCACGATGGAGGTAAAACCATACTCCTACTTGATTAGTATTGATGATATGGGTAGTACAAGAGTGGATCTACCATGAGATCGGAGAGGCTAAACTCTAGAAGCTAGCCTATGGTATGATTGTTGTTTGTCCTACGGACTAAAACCCTCCGGTTTATATAGACACCGGATAGGGTTAGGGTTACACAAAGTCGGTTACAATGGTAGGAGATCAACATATCCGTATCGCCAAGCTTGCCTTCCACGCCAAGGAAAGTCCCATCCGGACACGGGACGAAGTCTTCAATTTTGTATCTTCATAGTCCAGGAGTCCGGCCAACGGTGATAGTTCGGCTATCCGGACACCCCCTAATCCAGGACTCCCTCAGTTGCGCTTAATTTTATCCAATAAATCCCATTTGAATTCAATAGTCTTCATCATAAAAGAGCCAGCACAAGAAGTATCGAGCATGGTGCGATTGTTATCAGAAAGCCTAGCATAAAAACTTTGAATAATTATTTCTCTTGGGACCTCATGATTGGGGCATGAATATAACATCTCATTTAAGCCTCCCCCAAGCTTGAGCGATGCTTTCTCCTTCACGAGGCCAGAAATTATATATATAATTGCGATCACGATGAACAAGATGCATAGGATAAAACTTCTGATGAAATTCCAATTTCGATCATTTGTAGTTCCATGACCCCGTATCATCACATAACCTATACCATGTCAATGCATCTCCCTTAAAAGATAAAGGGAAGACCTTCTTCTTAATAACATCATCGGGTATACCTGCAAGCTTAAATAATCCACAAACTTCATCCACATAGATTAGGTGCTCATCAGAATGCATTGTTCCATCTCCTGCAAAAGGATTAGCTAGCAGTTCTTCTAACATACTCGAAGGAATTTCAAAGTAGACAGATTCATTTTCAGTAGGTTGAGGAGCAACTCTTTGCTCTACTGGTCAGGGTGAAGATACCCCGAACAAGCCCCTCAGAGGATTACTTTCCATAGTAACAAGTGACAGTAAATTTCAGCACACTATATAAATTTTTCCTTACCAAATTCCACCTACCAAAGGCGCTTCACTCCCCGGCAACTGTGCCAGAAAAGAGTCTTCATGACCCAAAAGTATAGGGGATCTATCGTAGTCCTTTTGATAAGTAAGAGTGTCAAACCCAACGAGGAGCAGAAGGAAATGATAAGCGGTTTTCAGCAAGGTATTCTCTGCAAGCACTGAAATTATAGGTAACAGATAGTTTTGTGATAGAATAATTTGTAACGAGCAACAAGTAACAAAAGTAAATAAAGTGCAGCAAGGTGGCACAATCCTTTTTGTAGCAAAGGACAAGCCTGGAAAAACTCTTATATAGAGAAAAGCGCTCCCAAGGACACATGGGAATTATCGTCAAGCTAGTTTTCATCACATTCATATGATTCGCGTTCGGTACTTTGATAATTTGATATGCGGGTGGACCGGTGCTTGGGTGCTGTCCTTAATTGGACAAGTATCCCACTTATGATTAACCCGTATTGCAAGCATCCGCAACCACAAAAGAAGTATTAAGGTAAACCTAACCATAGCATGAAATGTGTGGATCCAAATCAGCCCCTTACGAAGCAACACATAAACTAGGGTTTAAGCTTCTGTCACTCTAGCAACCCATCATCTACTTATTACTTCCCAATGCCTTCCTCCATGCCCAAATAATGGTGAAGTGTCATGTAGTCGACGTTCACATAACACCACTAGAGGATAGACAACATACATCTCATCAAAATATCGAACGAATACCAATTTCACATGACTAATAATAGCAAGATTTCTCCATGTCCTTAGGAACAAACGTAAGTACTCACGGAGCATATTCATGTTCATAATCAGAGGAGTATTAATATGCATATAGGGTCTGAACATATGATCTTCCACCAAATAAACCAACTAGCATCAACTACAAGGAGTAATCAACACTACTAGCAACCTACAGGTACCAATCCCAGACTTAGAGACAAGAATTGGATACAAGAGATGAACTAGGGTTTGAGAGGAGATGGTGCTGGTGAAGATGTTGATGGAGATTGCCCTCTCCGATGAGAGGAGGCGTTAAGTGATGACGATGGCGATGATTTCCCCCTCGAGAGGAAGTGTCCCCGGCAGAACAGCTCCGCGGAGCCCTAGATTGGTTCCGTCAAGGTTCCGCCTCGTGGCGGCGAGTCTCGTCGAAAGCTTGCTTACGAATTTTCTTGGACGAAAGACTTCATATAGCAAAGATGGACACGAAGGGCCAGCAGGGGGCCACGAGGCAGGGTGCACGCCCGGGGTGAGGCGCCCCACCCTCGTGGATAGGTGGAGGCCCCAGCGTAGATTCTTCTTCGGTATTTTTTATTATTTCCAAAAATAACTTTCGTGGGGTTTGAGGACTTTTGGAGTTGTGCGAGAATAGGTCTCTAATATTTGCTCCTTTTCGGCCATATTCAGCTGCGGCATTCTCCTCCTTATGTAAACCTTGTAAAATAAGAGAGAATAGGCATAAGTATTGTGACATAATGTGTAATAACAGCCCATAATGCAATAAACATCGATATAAAAGCATGATGCAAAATGGGCGTGTCACCGACACAGTGAGGCTGACAATTTAACGCCGGCTACTCGGCGCAGCGCCGCGAGGATCGTGCCCGGAGGCAGAGGCAGACCAGGCAGCTCAGCAACCTTCATAGAGGAGCGCGGGCGGAGGCAGTTTGCAGGCCGCGGAAGTGGAGTGAGCACGGGGTCGTTTTGACCCGTAGGTCAGCGCGGCGAGGCCAACTCAGGCTCGAAGCGGCAGCGGAGGTGGGCGCTGACGGTGTCCTGGACTAGGGGGTACTCACCATGTCATCTCCCGATCAGTTGGATTGGGCCGAGGACCCCCTTGGCCGTTTGCTCACGGGCCAGTTCGGACAGCCGATGTATACACGAGGAAGATTCCACAAGACTTGGTGATCAAGACAAGGACTCCTCTCCATCAGCGTATTCGACTAGAACTCTTATTATCCTAGGCCTCTGGCACATTATATAAGCCGAGGCCAGGCTAGTCGATAGATTATGACATTAATCATCATACCCCTAGGGTTTAGACCACAACATATGATCTTGAGGTAGATCAACTCTTGTAATCTCTATATTCATCAAGATCAATCAAGCAGGAAGTAGGGTATTACCTCGATAGAGAGGGCCCAAACCTGGGTAAACATTGTGTCCCCTGTCTCCTGTTACCCATCGATCTATGTAACACAGCTTGGGACCCCCTAGCCGAGATCTGCCGGTTTTGACACAGACAATGGTGCTTTCATTGAGAGTTCTGTTGTGTGATCGCCAAAAGGATCAATGGCTCGTCTGCAGATCAACTGCGACATCGACGTCTTCGTCGCCGCCTCGACTGGTCACCTTGGCTTGACCAAGGACTGTGCCCTACTTCCGATCATCATGTTCGGACGAGGGCCTTCATCAATATCAACTCCGATCTCTATCAAGATCATGGAGGAATCATCTATGGAGCTCGGGGGCTCAACGTCAACATTGCCCTCGAGCGATCCTGTTGTTTTTCTGGACAGCAAACTTGTATCTGTCGCCACCGCCTCCTCGAGTATCGTTTTAACGATTGCTTCGGTGGAATTGTGCGGAATTGAGTCTACAACAACCCTGGAAAATTTCGTCGACTTCCGATGGAGGAATCTCTGGCAATCTACGATATACCGAAGCCCTGTCAAATCTGGACGGAAATCTGGACGAGTTTAGGGCATGGTTTCCAGAGCCCAACTCGGAGTTCCTTTGGAAGATCCAACCGTTCATTTGCTGCGGAATTCCCATATCTACCACCCCTCAAAATTTCAGCTCGATCCGACCGTCCAAACTCCGGGAACCTTCCGATTAGTGCATCACTTTTTCAGATCTGTTTTCTACGCGAGAGCGAATCCGACCCTAGTTCATATTTTTTATGAACGGGATTTCGGACATCCTTTTTGAAGAAAGTTTTGTATGGGGTATTGTGTTTTGTTCCCAAACACATCCCGCTAATTTTAAAGTCTTTTCCAATATGATCTTCACCATTGCGCCGGTGTCAAACCAGCCCAACAACGTTGCTCTACGGTTGTCGACCTGCGCTAGACACGTTGTCGCTTTGTTGAGTCGAGCTCCACTTCTTCGGATCATCATCTCGGCAAGGCGAACAAGAGTTCGGCATCGCGGAGGATAAATCATCACCAACATCGCCGCCCCACGGATTACACGAAGCGGGCACACCAGCATCGCCGCACGGTCACTTCATCAAGCCAGCATTGACCATGTCACAAGTTACGACCTGCATCGGCATGACCGCACCGTTGCTTCATCGAGCCGATGTCCATCACGCCGAACTAGTTCAACACCTCGACTGACATGATAGCTGCAACATCTCCTTACTGACCTGCTCCGTCTCCTCGTCTGGACCGGGGGCTTTGCCATCCCTTCATCAACCTTCTCCGGAGACTTCAGCGTCGTCAGCCGACCAGCTTCGTCACGTTAGCTGGACCGGGGGCTTTGCCTCGGCGAGCCAACATTTACCAGCATTTCCATGCCGTCGCTTCACCGCCGTCAGGCAATGGGTATGCGGATCGAGTCCCAATTTTGGGAGTCACTTTTCCTCGGACTGCTACAACAAATAAACCAGGTGCTATTAATCCCAGTAATTTTTGCTTGTTTGGGTTTATTTTTTCCAAGGAACTATTACTCTGGTTTGTTCCATCATCTGTACATAGGTCTATCAAATGGTGGCCGCATTAATGACGGTCACGTGGTGGTTCGGTCAGTTTCCGTACATAGTTCGGCAAACGCCGCATCCGGAACTTGGACCGACCTATGAATTCAGGTTTTGCCACACCTTTAGCGCATCACGCCGACGCCCTGCATGGACATTGACTTTAGTGCCAGTCCACATATCTTTAAATAAATTATTTTGTGTAAATTAATTACGCGAGGATTTTTATATATTTATATTGTTATTGTTGGCCGGCACTATTTTACATGTGCAGCTAATGGACTTCGACTGCGTCACGTGGTCTCTTTGGCAAACTGACGCCGTCGTCCCAATCGGCGTAAATTGGCTCGCGTAGTCACCTTGTTGGTCGTGTTGCCATACCGACGTGTTCGGTTGCCTCGGGGACTTCGGCATTGCCAAGAGAGCTCTACCTCATCGAGCGTTCAGCGCACATGCCATATTTCTTTTAGTACTCACTTTGCATAAATTATTTATTATGCAAAAAAAATAAATTTATTATTATTAGTATTATATCCGGTTTGCACTATTTTTTGTGCACAGGTAAATGATCCGGGTCGGGCAGTGTTGTCACCTCGGTTGGACGGGGGGCTTCGTCAACACTTCATTAACCCACTCCGGGGACTTCGGCGTCACTCTGTCGGCCTGCATTGGCCGTGCTATGTCACCACTCCGGAGTGCTGAGCTCTTCGCTCCGCCACCTCGGGACCGGCTTGGGGAATGGAACCTCGTCCCACATCAAGCTCGGACCGCGTCATCAATGCCGAACACATTAACCAGCTAAGTCGCTTTCATTCTAAAAACTTTCAGTTTTAAATTTTGTTTGGTTCGACCAAGCATTATACCTTTTTGGCAAAAATTTGTTTATGAAAAACTTCCTTGTCAAAACTTTGTTTGTGACACACAAATTCAAATACCCGTCTACTTGGGGGCTTCCTTTATGAAGCCTTTCCTCTTGCATATGATTATACTTGTATGGCTTCGTTCCTTGTTCGTGTATTATGCCACAATATGCATCATGTTGACTTAAGTGTTCCGCAAGTTGGGTTGCCTTGCTCCTGTGTTTACCCCTACTTTCCCGATTGTTCGGCTAGGGAGTAGAGGGAGCACCTCTGCGATTGTCACGATCGGGTCATCCGAGCTCGGACCTCAGACTGGGTGAAGCCGAAGCTAGCGATCTTATTGTTTTCAATCATGGTTGGCACACAACGGAACTCATGAGTACAAAAAATCTATTGCACAAGTCTCATAGTTACAATGAGCAACCGACGAAAGGTATCAGTGCGGATACTATTTTCTTCGAAGATACTTCTTACACTTCGTCTGTAATATAGCATAAGTTCCCTGAGCACGCTTTGTCTGTTATAGCCTTATGGCCTGATTGCCTGGTTATCAGAAACACCGTCGATATTCTCGACAGGTGGAGTACATAACACTTTTCGGCCCTTGACCAAAGAGAGAGAAGCCGATGGTCGGTTAAGACGCGTTTAAAGTTTGGTTGAACACAGATATGATATAAGTACTTCGGTACATACAATCATTATACATAAAATCCCTTTACCCATGTTAACTGGGGGCTCTTAAAATCTATATGAGCCATTTTTATAGTAAATGTGTTTTCTTCTTGGTCGTTGCAAAGTCTTTTTCTACCGCTCCTTTTTCGTCTCGAGTGCATGATCAATAGCTGGATAGCCTAGCTTCTCTCTAAAGCCGCTCGAGTTTAGTTCGCTAAACTCGCCTCGGGGAAGCACTCCGCCTTCGGGATAAGGAGCTTGAAGCCGTAGGCTGACCCGCTTAAAGTCTTGAGATCGGATGTGTCATGTTTAAGCACGACAGAAGCACAATTTTTTTAGACCAATTTTCGGATTGGCACCAATTAACTTGATTTAGTTCGGACATGGAGTTTCCGCATAAGTCTTTTGGTTTTTAAGCCTATGGTACTTTTAAACTATTTGTGTGTTTCCATCATAAGTCTTGCAGTGCAACGCCGGACACCTTTAGAGATTCGGAAAAACATTCTCGGTTATTGCTTTATACGCATCGGTTTCGAATTGTGTCTTTGGTCAATAGTTGGGTTGCCCGGCTCCTGTGCTTTCCTCCTGTGTTCCGCTTTGTTCGGCTAGGTGTGCAAAAGGAGAACCACTGCAATGGTGCTTCCAGCTAGCATGGTTAAGCGCCTCAGTGGAGAAAGCCGAAAACTGACTGTCACAATAAGTGTAAACTGGTCAGCTATCTGATGACTGTGTTAAATTATAAGATCGATAGAAGTCACCCCATCTTAAATGTTGGTCCGTTCATAACATTGCCCGAAGTGTTTATGGCTTGACCTCGACTGTCGCGGAACACTAACTCGGGGCTAGTAACTGGCCTCCCAACTTTAAGCTCCTATGACTAAGTGAAAGTTATAAAGCCCGCATATCTGATTGCCTCGTTTCCGCTAACACAACCGCCTCCGGGCACCGAGACATCGGCTAAGGGTTGTTTTGTTATTGCGGAGACACCCTGCGTAGCATCTACAAGGGGGTGGAAGCCGACGATGGGCCACTTTCAAATGATAAACGGTCGCAACGGAGTCAAAATAAACATATCATCAGCGTCTGTATTTAATATATGAGGGTTGCCTTCCGTAATCATCGTTATAAAGCCATAAATATGCATCAATTTGACTTAAGATTTTGGCCAAGCTGGGTTGCCTGGCCCCTGCGCTTACCCCTACGTTCCCGATTGTTCGGCTAGGTGGTAAAGGGAGCACCTCTATGATTGTTACTACCAGGTCATCCGATTGTTACTACCAGGTTACCCCTACCAAGTACCTGAGACGGGGTGAAGTTGAAAGCTAGCAATCTTAAAGGATCACATTGGTCGGCAACGATGGAAGTGAAAATTTGGGTTCACTAAAGACCACATAGTTCGGGAACTTTCCCCAAACTAAATCCTCAATATTTTGCTCCCACATTGATCAGAGCTAAGGTTTCGTGATCATGCTTAGCATGACAACCCAAAGAAAGGGACCGATAGCGGGACTATTTTCTTTGGAAGACATTTCTTATGTTAAACAGTAATATAACACATCTCTCCGCGCACCATTGTTTATACAACCGTATGGCCAGATTGCCTTGTTTGTCGTAAATCTTTGCCCTCATAAAGGCTTTATAAAGTAGGACAAACACTCCTCGGCTACTGGTCGAGGAGGTGGAAGCCGATGGTAGGTCAACAAAGTTTTGTACACTGCGGATCCGAGCATTAATGATGTAAAGTACTTGGATACATAGAATCATTACACGTAATTTGTGATTTTACTCTGGATATCGATCCTTAATTCGGCCACCCGTGCCCGCATAAAGGCTCGGGGGCTACTGGGCTTCGGGCTGATCATTTACTAATATTAAAGGGGCACATCCATCCCCTGATCTGGTGTTGCCACCCGACCAGTGGCTCTGGGGCTACTGCATTACCTATTCAATGCACAAAAATCAAAGTGCTCAGGGTTCGGCCTGATCGAACTATAGGCAAACGCGTCTTCGGACAACATTGGGTAACATCTGGACCTATCCGGCATCAAGCTAATATATAATGGAAACTTCTCAAGACCCTCTCTCAAGGGCCCGTTCGCCTATCACTATTTCCTCTAATATATTACACTGCGTTTCTATTCCTATGTATGCTGCCGAGCTAGGAGTTGATCCTCAGGCCGATTTTACAACCTGAGTCTCAGAAGCTACTAGGATCAGCGGTTTCATATTTTCCTTCAGGTGCATCTTGGATTTCAGGCCGACAGACACCTTGAGGGCTACTGGCAATACATCTCGTCAGCAAATAAATTTATACGCATCGAAATAAAATCCGCAAACAATCAACCCATGACTGATATGCTGAGCCACCTCGGAAGCAGTTTGGCATATAGCTCGGATGCAAGTGGATGGCTTCTTAGAGGGCATTTCCGGCATTAAGCTCGGCAAAAACTTTTTGAACCAAGGTGATCTATGGCACCTTGGATATAGTCCGGCGTTGGATCTCGGACACAGTCCGGCGTTGGAGCTCAGACACAGTCCGGCGTTGGAGCTTGGATGCAGTCCGGCGTTGGAGCTTGGATGCAGTCCGGTGTTGGAGCTTGGATGCAGTCCAGTGTTGGAGCTCGGACGCAAGAGGACACTGCCGCACGGGAAGCACTTCAAACCCGAGGTGCGGCATAAAAATAACAAGGCATTGATAAAGGCCGAAGACTTAAAGGGCTCCTCGGATGCCCGACGTGTGAAATCTTAAGATTTAGCTCGGCAACCCTCCATATAGAAGATGGGAAGATTTGTTGAACCAGTTTTCAAGACTGGCGACCGAAGATGAAGAACAGTTTGGAAGAATCGAGGAGTGTCCCCAACTTGAAGACCGGTTCAGGGGGCTACTGACGGTATCCTGGACTAGGGGGTACTCACCACGTCGTCTCCCGATCAGTTGGATTGGGCCGAGGACCCCCATAGCCGTTTGCTCATGGGCCAGTTTAGACAGCCGATGTATACACGAGGAAGATTCCACAAGACTTGGTGATCAAGACAAGGACTCCTCTCCACCGGCGTATTCGGCTAGGACTCTTGCTATCCTAGGCCTCTGGCACATTATATAAGTCGAGGCCAGGGTAGTCGATAGATTATGACATTAATCATCATACCCCTAGGGTTTAGACCACAACATATGATCTCGAGGTAGATCAACTCTTGTAATCTCTATATCATCAAGATCAATCAAGCAGGAAGTAGGGTATT
Source organism: Aegilops longissima (assembly GCA_021605205.1). Lineage (NCBI taxonomy): Eukaryota > Viridiplantae > Streptophyta > Magnoliopsida > Poales > Poaceae > Aegilops > Aegilops longissima. The sequence continues at coordinate 243,887,777 of CM038680.1, read as the reverse complement.
TCCTTGATGGAGAGGGCCCGAACCTGGGTAAACTTCGTGTCCCTTGTCTCATGTTACCCATCGATCCATGACACACAGCTTGGGACCCCCTACCTGAGATCTGCCGGTTTTGACATCGACAGGCGCCTCGAGGTGTGGATGCAGGCGCGGTCAATGAACGAGTCCGGGTCATGGCCGGCTCTGTTTCCGGCTCGTGGTGACTCACGTAGAAATTTTCTTCCATGTTTCTTTGAATCGGTCTCCTGGTAGCTTCCTTGTGTGCGTGCATCAATCGAAGCTGACCAAAGGAAAGAACTGGTTTTGGATTCAAATCACGTATGAGTCGAAGATGCTCACCGTGTACTCTTGAACTTGATTGGTCTTCACTATAGAAAAAGTAGCAGCATCAATAGTTTATTCCCTTAGCACTTAAAGTCTAGAAATCACGGACATGGAATAGTGGAAAACTTGGAACGACTGCAGCACTTCTCTCGTGGGATATGCTTTCTTCGACACTTGTGATTACCATGGCCGTACGACACGTAACCCTAGAATCTGTCGTCGCCAAAGACTTTTGTTTTGGACTCGGCGGATCATCATGGCAGCACAGCATGCAACGCTAAAATCTCAGTCTCAGTTTCAATCTTGTACGCGCTTGCTCATCCATGATCTAAATCCTTCTGTGCCGACTTTTTTTATCTGGAAAATTGTGAATTTCTCGAACCCTAGGAAGGATCCCTCCAAGAACTCAACACCACCGTGCGCTCACCCCACGGTGGGCGTCAACTATCATGGAATTGTCACGACAGATGTCCTAGTGTGAGGACTTAGTCGTGAGGCCAACACATCTATGTGGTAGCTTGATAGGGGTTGATCGGAATCGAGAGACGCAACACAAGACAAGGGTTTAGACAGCTTCGGGCCCCGGGAAACATCATCCAGTAATAGACCTACATGCTGTTTGTGGCTAGGTCTCATTATGCTCATGAGGGAGTCGCCGCATAAGCCGGCTCCCCTTTTGTTGTGTCTATCCTTAGAGATTGTCTCCTCCCCCTCTTGGGTGCCCTGCCCCTCCTTATATATGTTGAAGGGGCGGGTTACATGACTAGTCCTAGTAGGGTTAGGATTACTCTATTACAAGTGGAGTCCTAGTCTTGCTTCCTTTGTAGGAGAATATTCCTTATGCCTTTCCTCTTAAGTCGCCCCACCATCACATGAACCGGCCTTCTGGGCCTTGGGCCTTGTCACCCATCTGACCCGCCGCCGGGGTCATCAGTGAGTCGCCAAGTCCGGCCAGGTCATATTTCCGGCAGGGTCATACCGCGGGGTATATCCCCGACAGTCTCCCTTCCTTATATTGGTACCAAGGTATGACGTGGTCACTTAGACTCATCATGGAGTTACAATTGCTCCATATTATCAACATTATACCTCCTTTATATCCAATAGCACTTCATCCCTTCATACTCTTGGAGTATCCCACATATCGAGATCAAACTCGTACTTATTTTGTCCAAAGTCCACTCCGTGGAATCTCATTATCTTTTCCAGGGGTCAAGTGTCCTCACAGGGTACTACCACCCTTGAAATGCACAAATTCATCCATAGACCATATTACTCATATCCTCGAAAATGGTCAAAATATTTCTTCCTAGAGTCACTACTCATAAAATCTAAATCAGTACCAATGATGCTAACTTTATTGATTCTCAGATTATAATCTCCTACATTTCCATTACATGGCTCAACTCAACACCTCAATATAAAAGAATTTCTCCCACTAGTACTACTACATTTCTTTTGTTGCAAACTCAACTATTTAGCACAAATATCCTCATTGGGACAATCTCTGGCAAAGTGTCTTGCTTCATTACAATGGAAACATTTTACTTCTGACAAGTCTCGAGGTTTCCTTGTGATTACATAGCCTCCTTGGGTCCTCAGCTTCCCTTTTGGGCAACCACTAAAGTAGAGCCCTGCATCTTTACACCTGAAAAATGTGATATGACTCAGGTCCTTCTTTGTAGAAATTGGGTTGTTTCCTGGAATCCAATCTATTTCTCTTCCTGGACATTTCCATGCCAATCAAGGCTTCTATTTCCTGTGGGTCATACTCTACTTCCTCAGTCGGGAATTCTACTAGATCCCCCTTCAAACAATTCTGGGGGATGTGTCCTTCTTCTCCACATGAATAGCAAAACTTGGTGCGGGGTTTAATTGCGTCTTCTTCGGGTGTGTCCTCCACCTCTTCCTTCATCACATGTTCTACTAAAATTTCCATGAGGGCACCTCTCATTGCTTCTTTCTTCAACTGGATGGTTCGTTGTACTATGGGGTAAATGTGACACTGAGCGGGGTAGTGGGTAGTCCCTTCACACAAGAAACAAGTAACCTGCCTAGTTGGGCATTCTTCAGCTGGGTGACTTTCTTCACAATGAGGGCATTCGTCCCTGTGTTCTTTATGGTTGTGTCCTATTTCTCCATAGAGTTTGCATGCACAAGGTTTCTTCATATCATTTCCATAAGGCTTCAACTTCTGGGACACAAGCCGAGACTTTAGCATAGTCAACTTAAATTCTTTCCAAGTGGTTACTCTTTGCCATCCATTGATGGTTTGGTACATCCTCCACCAAGTAGCAGCACCTCTTTCAAAGCACTGTAGAGCATGCTAGGTCATATCCTTTCTAGCTATAGTGTTATTCTTCATGTGATCTTCCATGTTCTGAATCCATCGGTCCGTCTCCAATTGAGTCATCGGTCCAGAAAATATGAGTTCATCTCCATTCATCCTATATTGGTTCCAATGGTTTTGGGGTGAGATAAGAGAGATAGGGAGGGATACACACAATACAAACAATAGTTTTCAAGAGACATATTTTTATTTGTGGCTATCGGAAAAATGTCAAACAAATGACAGCTCACAATCGCCGCATCTAACGTAAGTATATAACAGGGGTTTGGTCTTCTAAAGGTCAATAAATCTTCAAAGTCGCCAAACTCTTCAAGTTTTGTTAATGTCTCCGATGGCTTCTTCTGATCGTGCTTGTCCTTCTCAAGTTCTTTTGCCAGATCCTCTCTGTTGATGCGAAGTCTCTCATGATGTCCTTTAATATTCTGGAGTTGCGTTCTAAACTTCTGGGTTTCAACATCCTTGGCATGAACCATGGTCCTACTGTCCTTCAGGTCTTGATGAATCTCTGGTATCTCGAGGTTTTGCTCCTCCAGTTTGGCTACTTTCAGCTTCTGGTTCTTGAGTTCTTCACGAAATGCTTCCTTGTCAAATACGGCTTCCCTAAGGTCCACCCTAAACTTCTTGATGTAATACTCTAGATCCTGGTGATACACCAGCTAAGGTTAAAACTCCGTATTTTGCTGATAGGTGCTCCATTAGCCCTTTTGTCATCCAATCCTTCCAAAGAAATGCATGCCCAACTCAGCACGGTGACAATAGCATAAGCGGGCGATAACATCATGGATATCCGTGATTATGCCCACGTCATTGTCATGAGCTATCATTCCGTAGTTGATATCTCCTGCCTTAGGGTTTTCTTAACAAACACTTTGAGTTTTAACGCTCCATGTCATGTCCCGGTCTTTCTCCGACACACCTTGATCTCGGGTATTGACAGCTTCAATAGTCTAAAAAGTTCCATAAGGTAGCCTTCCTCGGTCATACAAATCCAAAATTTCTTCAGAGCCTTCAAATTCTCCTAGTCTTCGGATTCTTCAACCGTTGTAGTTTTCATTATTATAATGCATGGTAAAATCCTCTCCATTCTGAAGTGGTCTTAATTATCTGATATCTTGTACTTCTTGGAGTGGTCTCATCAGTCGAATCTTCATGTGGTCAAAAGGAGAATAGGGTATAGTCTAACTAAAAGGGAACATTTGATAAAGCTCAGAAAAGAAGAGAGGTAAAATATCTTTTTGAATATAAAGTTTTAGAGAAAATCTTTCCTATGGGCTTCCGAGTTTCCAGGGGTCACGTCCTACAGTCAACATGTGCTCTGATACCATCTTGTAGCGACTCGACCTCGGACGGTCAAGTCTCTGTGCTTAAGTGTCATCCCTGAATCAGTATGCTGACACACACAGTACTCGAGGATTTATAACAGAGATAAATCACATGTATAAAGTAACGTAAATACTATTACCTCAATCCAAATAGCAGAAGTAACAACAAGGTTGTGGAGTTCCCAACAACACCGACGGCAAAGTGGAGTGTAGACATCATAACCCTAACGTATCACTTACTCGTCGTAAGATTCCTGCAACATGAGACGTTGCAGCCATGTAGGTCAGTACATTGAATGTATTGGCAATTTCACACTGTAGAGCAATGCTGAATAATGGCTATCACTACATGCATATTTGGCTGGTGGAGGCTCTAAGTTTAATTTTTGCATAAAGCTAATTTTTTCCTACAACAAAGGAATATATTTTATTTAACTACAAAGTTTGTTGAAAAATATTGAGAAGGTAACCCCACTCAATCCCAAATCATTAGTAACCCAACAATTTCATTAAATATAGTGATGAGATCAGATCAATAATTCAACTACCAGATACTCAAGATGTCCATAACCAGGGACACGACTAATCATGATTAGTTTGTACACTTTGCACAGGTTTGTGCACTTTTCCCCACAAGATTCGATCTTCTCCGTTGAATTTCTCGCACTACACGTTGTTTGGTAAACGGATGATCGAGACACAGTCTTTTTGAAGAGGTCCCCTTAACCGATAGATAGGCCGGTACACCTACAATCCCCTACATCTGCTAGCCCATCATAAAAATGTTTCCCACAACTTACTGAACTATGCCAGAGCCCATAATGGCTTGTGGCTGCACACAGAAGTTTCTAGCATGAATAATCTTTTGATCCCTTTGAGCTCGGGAGGCAAACCATAGGATGATCACACGGGTACCCCGGGATCTCCTTGGAAAAACACTGGATTCCCCACGTGTCCGGGCAAGCCACTGGTATGTAATGCCCATGATGCGGCTATATCTCCCACATGTCGAGGCACGACTTAGAGGCATAACCACATTGTGGTTTTGTCGCAAGAAGGGTCGTCTTCACACAATCCCATGTAATGAACAAGAAAGGGATAAATAGAGGGTTGGCTTACAATCGTCACTTCACACAAAGATCATATAATTCATACATCATTCAGAGTACACACATAGTCTGACTATGGACAATTCCAGATGAAAGAAGATAACCCCAAATGCTAGATCCCCGGTCGTCCCAACTGGGCACCACTATTGATCATCAGGAAAAGACACGTAGTAACGGCCAAGGTCTTCGTTGAACTCCCACTTGAGTTTGGTAGCATCGCCTGCACTGGTATCATCGGCACATGCAACTATTTTGGTAGGATCTGTGAGTCACGAGGACTCAACAATCTCAAAACCCGCGAGATCAAGACTATTTATGCTTATGGGTAGGATGAGGTAATGGGGTGGGGTTGCAGCAAGCGCTAAGCAAATATGGTGGCTAACATACGCATATAAGAGTAAGATGAGAAGCTATGCAACGCTCCTGAAGCAAGAAGTGATCAAGAAGTTATCCTGAACCTACTTACGTACAACCATAACACAAACCGTATTCACTTCCCGGACTCTGCTGAAAAGAGACCATCACGGCTACACACGCGGTTGATCCATTTTAATTAAGTCAAGTGTCAAGTTCTCTACAACTGGATATTAACAAATTCCCATCTGCCACATAACCGCGGGCACGGCTCTCGAAAGTTTATACCCTGCAGGGGTGTCCCAACTTAGCCCATCACAAGCTCTCATGGTCAACGAAGGATATTCCTTCTCCCGAAAAGACCCGATCAGTCTCGGAATCCCGGTTACAAGACATTTCGACAATGGTAAAACAAGACCAACAAGACCGCCCGAATGTGCCGACAAATCCCGATGGGAGCTGCACATATCTCGTTCTTAAGGCACACCGGATGAGACATCCTACGAATAAAACCAACCCTCAAGTTTCCCTGAGGTGGCCCCGCAGTCTACTCGGTTCGGACCAACACTTAGAGGAGCACTCGCCCGGGGGGTTAAAATAAAGATGACCCTCAGGTTTGCAACCCCAAGGGAAAGTTATAGGTTGTTAGGCAAATGTAAAACAAAGGTCGGGCCTTGCTGGAGGAGTTTTAGTGAAAGCGAACTGTCAAGGGGGTCCCATTGTTGGGTAACGTAGTAATTTCAAAAAATTTCCTACGATCACGCAAGACCATGGTGATGGCATAGCAACGAGAGGGAGAGTGTCCGTCCCACGCCCTCGTGAGACCGAAAGCGAAGCGTTATATTAACGCTGTTGATGTAGTCGACGTCTTCACGATCCGACCGATCCAAGCACCGTTACTCCGGCACCTCCGAGTTCTTGGCACACGCTCAGCTCGATGACGATCCCGGGCTCCGATCCAGCAAAGCGTCGGGAAGGAGTTCCGTCAAGACGACGGCGTGGTGACGATCTTGATGTTCTACTCGTCGCAGGCTTCGCCTAAGCACCGCTACAATATGACCGAGGTGGAATATGGTGGAGGGGGCACCGACACGGCTAAGGAACGATCACGAAGATCAACTTGTGTGTTCTAGGGTGCCCCTGCCCCGTATATAAAGGAGCAAGGGAGGGCGGCCAGCCCTTGGGGCGCACCAAGGGGGGAGTCCTCCTCCTAGTAGGAGTAGGACTCCCTTTCCTAGTCCTACTAGGAAGAGGGAAGGGGAAGGAAAGAGAGGAGAGGAGAGGGAGGGGGGCTGCCCCCCTCCTAGTCCATTCGGACTCCCCATGGAGGGGGCGCACCACCTCCTGGTGCAGCCTCTCTCTCCCTCTTGGCCCAATAAGGCCCATAACTTCCCGGGGTTCCGTAACCCTCGGCACTCCGGTTTTCTCCGAAACTTCCGGAACCTTTTCGTGTCCGAATATAACCATCCAATATATCAATCTTTATGTCTCGACCATTTCGAGACTCCTCGTCATGTCCGTGATCACATCCGGACTCGAACTCCTTGGTACATCAAAATACATAAACTCATAATAACCGTCATTGAAACCTTAAGCGTGCGGACCCTACGGTTCGAGAACTATGTAGACATGACCTAGAACTATTCTCGGTCAATAACCAATAGCGGAACCTGGATGCTCATATTGGTTCCTAAATATTCTCTGAAGATCTTTATCGGTCAAACCGCATAACAACATACGTTGTTCCTTTGTCATCGGTATGTTACTTTCCGAGATTCGATCGCGGTATCCAATACCTAGTTTAATCTCGTTACGGAAAGTCTCTTTACTCGTTCCGTAATACATCATCTCACAACTAACTCTTTAGTTGCAATGCTTGCAAGGCTTATGTGATGTGTATTACCGAGAAGGCCTAGAGATACCTCTCCGACAATCGGAGTGACAAAACCTAATCTCAAATACGCCAACCCAACAAGTACCTTTGGAGACACCTGTAGTACTCCTTTATAATCACCCGATTACGTTGTGACGTTTGGTAGTACCCAAAGTGTTCCTCCGTAAACGGAGTTGCATAATCTCATAGTTACAGGAACATGTATGGGTCATGAAGAAAGCATTAACATACTAAACGATCAAGTGTTAAGCTAACGGAATGGGTCATGTCAATCAGATCATTCAACTAATGATGTGACCTTGTTAATCAAATAACAACTCCTTGTTCATGGTTAGGAAACATAACCATCTTTGATTAACAAGCTAGTCAAGTAGAGGCATACTAGTGACATCTTGTTTGTCTATATATTCACACATGTATTATGTTTCCGGTTAATACAATTCTAGCATGAATAATAAACATTTATCATGATATAAGGAAATAAATAACAACTTTATTATTGCCTCTAGGGCATATTTCCTTCATCTCCCACTTGCACTAGAGTCAATAATCTAGATTACAAAGTAATGATCTTTACACCCATGGAGTCTTGGTGCTGATCATGTTTTGCTCGTGGAAGAGGCTTAGTCAACGGGTCTCGCAACATTCAGATCCGTATGTATTTTGCAAATCTCTATGTCTCCCACTTGGACTTGGTCCCGAATGGAATTGAAGCGTCTCTTGATGTGCTTGGTCCTCTTGTGAAATCTGGATTCCTTTGCCAAGGCAATTGCACCAAGATTGTCACGAAGATCTTCATCGGTCCCGATGCACTAGGTATGACACCTAGATCGGAAATGAACTCTTTCATCCAGACTCCTTCATTTGCTGCTTCAAGCAGCTATGTACTCCGCTTCACATGTAGATCCCGCCACGACACTTTGTTTAGAACTGCACCAACCGACAGCTCCACCGCTTAATAAAAACACGATCCGGTTTGCGATTTAGAATCGTCCGGATCGGTGTCAAAGCTTGCATCGACGTAACCATTTACGACTAGCTCTTTGTCACCTCCATATACGAGAAACATATCCTTAGTCCTTTTCGGTATTTCGGGATGTTCTTGACCGCTGTCCAAATGATCCACTCTGGATTACTTTGGTACCTTTCTGCCAAGCTTACAGCTAAGCATACGTCGGTCTGGTACACAACATTGCATACATGATAGAGCCTATGGCTGAAGCATAGGAACATCTTTCATTTCTCTCTATCTTCATCGTGGTCGGGCATTGAGTCCGACTCAATCTTACACCTTGTAACACAGGTAAAAACCTTTCTTTGCCTGATCCATTTTGAACTTTTTCAAAACTTTATCAAGGTATGTGCTTTGTGAAAGTCCAATCAAGCGCCTTGATCTATCTCTATAGATTTTGATGCCCAATATGTAAGCAGCTTCACCGAGGTCTTTCATTGAAAAACTTTTATTCAAGTATCCTTTTATGCTATCCAGAAATTCTATATCATTTCCAATCAATAATATGTCGTCCACATATAATATTAGAAATGCTACAGAGCTCCCACTCACTTTCTTGTAAATACAGGCTTCTCCAAAAGTCAGACAAACCCATATGCTTTGATCACACTATCAAAGCGCTTATTCCAACTCCGAGAGGCTTGCACAGACCATAAATTGATCGTTGAGCTTGCACACTTTGTTAGCACCTTTTGGATCGACAAAACCTTCTGGTTGCATCATATACAACTCTTCTTCTAGAAATCCATTCAAGAATGCAGTTTTTACATCCATTTGCCAAATTTCATAATCATAAAATGCGGCAATTGCTAACATGATTCGGACGGACTTAAGCATCGCCACTGGTGAGAAAGTCTCATCGTAGTCAACCCCCGAACTTGTCGAAAACCTTTTGCAACAAGTCGAGCTTTGTAGACAGTTACATTACCATCAGCGTCGATCTTCTTCTTAAAATCCATTTATTCTCAATAGCTTGCCGATCATCGGGCAAGTCTACCAAAGTCCATACTTTGTTCTCATACATGGATCCCATCTCAGATTTCATGGCTTCAAGCCATTTTATGGAATCTGGGCTCACCATCGCTTCTTCATAGTTCGTAGGTTCATCATGATCTAGTAGCATGACTTCCGAATAGGATTACCGTACCACTCTGGTGTGGATTTTGTTCGGTTGATCTACGAAGTTCAAGTGACAACTTGATCTGAAGTTTCATGATCTTCATCATTATCTTCCTCACTAATCGGTGTAGGTGTTACGTAAACTGATTTCGTGACGAACTACTTTCCAATAAGGGAGCTGGTACTATTACCTCATCAAGTTCCACTTTCCTCCCACTCACTTCTTTCGAGAGAAACTCCTTCTCTAGAAAGGATCCATTTTAGCAACGAATGTCTTGCCTTCGGATCTGTGATAGAAGGTGTACCCAATTGTCTCCTTTGGGTATCCTATGAAGACACATTTCTCGATTTGGGTTCAAGCTTATCGGGTTGAAGTTTCTTCACATAAGCATCGCAACCCCAAACTTTCGAAACGACAACTTTGGTTTCTTGCTAAACCATAGTTCATAAGGCGTCGTCTCAACGGATTTTGACGGTGTCCTATTTAACGTGAATGCGGCCGCCTCAAGAGCATAACCCCAAAATGATAGCGGTAAATCTGTAAGAGACATCATAGATCGCACCATATCCAAAGAAAGTGCGACACGACGTTCGGACACACCATTGCGCTGTGGTGTTCCGGTGGCGTGAGTTGCTAAACTATTCCGCTTTGTTTCAAATGTAGACCAAACTCAGAACTCAAATATTCACCTCCACGATCAGATCGTAGAAACTTTATTTTCTTATTACGATGATTTTCAACTTCACTCTGAAATTCTTTGAACTTTTCAAATGTTTCAGACTTATGTTTCATTAAGTAGATATACCCATATCTGCTCAAATCATCTGTGAAGGTGAGAAAATAACGATATCCGCCACGAGCTTCAACATTCATTGGACCACATACATCCGTATGTATGATTTCCAATAAATCTGCTCTCTCCATAGTACCGAGAACGGAGTTTTAGTCATCTTGCCCATGAGGCACGGTTCATAAGTGCCAAGTGATTCATAATCAAGTGACTCCAAAAGTCCATCAAGATGGAGTTTCTTCATGCGTTTTACATCGATATGACCTAAACGGCAAGCCACAAATAAGTTGCACTATCATTATCAACTCTGCATCTTTTGGTTTCAACATTATGAATATGTGTATCACTACTATCGAGATTCATTAAAATAGACCACTCTTCAAGGGTGCATGACCATAAAAGATATTATTCATATAAATAGAACAACCATTATTCTCGATTTAAATGAATAACCGTCTCGCATCAAACAAGATCCAGATATAATGTTCATGCTCAACGCGGCACCAAATAACAATTATTCAGGTCTAAAACTAATCCCAAGGTAGATGTAGAGGTAGCGTGATCATTGCGATCACATCGACTTTGGAACCGCTTTCCCACGCCGCATCGTCACCTCGCCCTTTGCCGTGTTCGCAATCCGTAGTTCTGTTTCGAGTTGCTAATATTAGCAATGTAACCGAGATCAAATACCTGTGTACTATCATGCGAGCTCTAGTAAGGTACACATCAATAACAAGTATATCACATATACCTTTGTTCACTTTGCCATCCTTCTTATCCGCCAAATACTTGGGGCAGTTCCGCTTCAAATGACTACCGCTTGCAGAGAAGCACTCGATTTCAGGCTTAGGTCCGACTTGGGTTTCTTCTCCGATCAACAACTTGTTTGCTGTTCTTCTTGAAGTTCCCTTCTTCTTCCCTTTGCCTTTCTTCTTGAAACTAGTGGTCTTATTGACCATCAACACTTGATGCTCCTTTTGATTTCTACCTCCGCAGCTTTTAGCATTGCGAAGAGCTCGAGCATAGTCTTTACTAACCCTTGCATATTATAGTTCATCACGAAGCCTTTGTAGCTTGGTGGCGTGATTGAAGAATTCATCAATGACACAATCATCCGGAAGATTAACTCCAGTTGATTCAAGTGATTGTAATACCGGACATTTTGAGTATGTGCTCACCGATGTAACTATTCTCCTCCATCTTGCAGCTATAGAACTTATTGGAGACTTCATATCTCTCAATCCGGGCATTCTGTTGAAATATCAACTTCAACTCTGGAACATCTCATATGCTCCATGACGCTCAAAACGTCGTTGAAGACCCGGTTCTAAGCCGTAAAGCATGGCACATCGAACTATAGAGTAGTCATCAGCTCGCTTTGCGGACGCTCACAACTTCGCTCAAGATCTGCAGCAACTGTCACCGGTGGGCTTCCGGACGTAACTTTTACGTGCAGCAATGAGGATTGTCCTCAGTTACGGACCCAGTCCGTAATTGCTACCATCATCTTTCAACTTTGCTTTCTCAAGGAACGCATTAAAATTCAACGGAACAACAGACGAGCCATCTATCTACAGTAAACATAGACAAGCAAAATACTATCGGTACTAAGTTCATGATAAATTTAAGTTCAATTAATCATATTACTAAAGAACTCCCACTTAGCAGACATCTCTCTAGTTATCTAAGTGATCACGTGATCCAAATCAACTAAACCATAACCGATCATCACGTGAGATGGAGTAGTTTTCAATGGTGAACATCTTATGTTGATCATATCGCTATATGATTCACGCTCGACCTTTCGGTCTCCGTGTTCCGAGGCCATATCTGTATATGCTAGGCTCGTCAAGTATAACCTGAGTATTCTGCGTGTGCAAAACTGGCTTGCACCGTTGTAGATGGACGAGAGCTTATCACACCCGATCATCACGTGGTGTCTCGCACGATTTAACTTTGGCAACGGTGCATACTCGTGGAGAACACTACTTGATAATTTTTAGTGAGAGATCATCTTATAATGCTACCGTCAATCAAAGCAAGATAAGATGCATAAAGGATAAACATCACATGCAATCAATATAAGTGATATGATATGGCCATCATCATCTTGTGCTTGTGATCTCCATCTCCAAAGCACCGCCATGATCACCATCGCCACCGGCGCGACACCTTGATCTCCATCGTAGCATCGTTGTCGCCTCGCCAACTATTGCTTCTACGACTATCGCTACCGCTTAGTGATAAAGTAAAGCAATTACATGGCGTTGCATTTCATACAATAAAGCGACAACCATATGGCTCCTGCCATTGCCGATAACTCGTTACAAAACATGATCATCTCATACAATAAAAAATAGCATCACGCCTTGACCATATCACATCACAACATGCCCTGCAAAAACAAGTTAGACGTCCTCTACTTTGTTGTTGCAAGTTTTACGTGGCTGCTACGGGCTGAGCAAGAACCGTTCTTACCACGCATCAAAACCACAACGATATTTCGTCAAATAGACTCCGTTTTAACCTTCTCAAGGACGGGCGTAGCTACACTCTGGTTCAACTAAAGTGAGAGAGACAGACACCCGCCACCACCTTTAAGCAACGAGTGCTCATAGCGGTGAAACCAGTCTCGCGAAGCGCACGCGTAATGTCGGTCCGGCCACTTCATCTCACAATACCGCTGAACCAAAGTATGACATGCTGGTAGGTAGTATGACTTGTATCGCCCACAACTCACTTGTGTTCTACTCGTGCATATGACATCAACGCATAAAACCAGGCTCGGATGCCATGTTGGGTAACGAGTAATTTCAAAAATTTCCTACGATCACGCAAGACCATGGTGATGGCATAGCAACGAGAGGGGAGAGGTCCGCCCACGCACTCGTGAGACCGAAAGCGAAGCGTTATATTAACGCTGTTGATGTAGTCGACGTCTTCACGATCCGACCGATCCAAGCACCGTTACTCCGCACCTCCGAGTTCTTGGCACACGCTCAGCTCGATGACGATCCCCGGCTCCGATCCAGCAAAGCGTCGGGAAGGAGTTCCACAAGACGACGGCGTGGTGGACGATCTTGATGTTCTACCGTCGCAGGCTTCGCCTAAGCACCGCTACAATATGACCGAGGTGGAATATGGTGGAGGGGGCACCGACACGGCTAAGGAACGATCACGAAGATCAACTTGTGTGTTCTAGGGTGCCCCCTGCCCCGTGATATAAAGGAGCAAGGGGAGGGCGGCCAGCCCTTGGGCGCACCAAGGGGGGGAGTCCTCCTCCTAGTAGGAGTAGGACTCCCTTTCCTAGTCCTACTAGGAAGAGGGAAGGGGAAGGAAAGAGAGGAGAGGGAGAGGAAGGGGGCTGCGCCTCCTAGTCCAGTCGGACTCCCCATGGAGGGGGGCGCACCACCTGGTGGTGCAGCCTCTCTCTCCCCTCTGGCCCAATAAGGCCCATAACTTCCCGGGGTTCCGTAACCCTCCCGGCACTCCGGTTTTCTCCGAAACTTCCGAACCTTTCCGTGTCCGAATATAACCATCCAATATATCAATCTTTATGTCTCGACCATTTCGAGACTCCTCGTCATGTCCGTGATCACATCCGGGACTCGAACTCCTTGGTACATCAAAATACATAAACTCATAATAACCGCCATTGAAACCTTAAGCGTGCGGACCCTACGGTTCGAGAACTATGTAGACATGACCTAGAACTATTCTCGGTCAATAACCAATAGCGGAACCTGGATGCTCATATTGGTTCCTACATATTCTACTGAAGATCTTTATCGGTCAAACCGCATAACAACATACGTTGTTCCCTTTGTCATCGGTATGTTACTTTCCGAGATTCGATCGTCGGTATCCAATACCTAGTTTAATCTCGCTATCGGAAAGTCTCTTTACTCGTTCCGTAATACATCATCTCACAACTAACTCTTTAGTTGCAATGCTTGCAAGGCTTATGTGATGTGTATTACCGAGAAGGCCTAGAGATACCTCTCCGACAATCGGAGTGACAAAACCTAATCTCAAATACGCCAACCCAACAAGTACCTTTGGAGACACCTGTAGTACTCCTTTATAATCACCCAGCTTACGTTGTGACGTTTGGTAGTACCAAAGTGTTCCTCCGTAAACGGAGTTGCATAATCTCATAGTTACGTGAACATGTATGGGTCATGAAGAAAGCATTAACATACTAAACGATCAAGTGTTAAGCTAACGGAATGGGTCATGTCAATCAGATCATTCAACTAATGATGTGACCTTGTTAATCAAATAACAACTCCTTGTTCATGGTTAGGAAACATAACCATCTTTGATTAACAAGCTAGTCAAGTAGAGGCATACTAGTGACATACTGTTTGTCTATATATTCACACATGTATTATGTTTCCGGTTAATACAATTCTAGCATGAATAATAAACATTTATCATGATATAAGGAAATAAATAACAACTTTATTATTGCCTCTAGGGCATATTTCCTTCACCCATAACCGCGTAAGGAACGCAAAATCAAGGAACATAACACCGGTATGACGGAAACTAATGCGGCAAGAGTGGAAAAAAAACACCAGGCATAAGGCCGAGCCTTCCACCCTTTACCAAGTATATAGGTGCATTAATTAAACTAAGAAATATTGTGATATCCCAACATAATCATGTTCCAACATGGAGAAACCTTCAACTTCACCTGCAACTAACAACGCTATAAGAGGGGCTGAGCAAAAGCGGAAACATAGCCAAACAATGGTTTGCTTGGAAGGTGGGTTAGAGGCTTGACATGGAATTTATGCAAAATTAAACAAACAACAAGTTTAAAATTGTTAAACATGGATGAGAGTTGGAAAATATGAAACTAGATGAAATTCTAAGCACTTTTCATATGTGGAGTTTTTACATATGATGCATGGTTATTCAGTTCTTAAATGCATGAACAACAAGGGTTTTTCTGCAAAACTGCAAATCCTGGATAAAAGCTAAAATCGCTGGTCAGGGGAAAAAACAAGATGGACTAAAAATTGCCTGGGCTGCTCACCACGGCACTTGGGCCGGTTCGATGGTGTATGGGGTGGCTGAAGGGCGCGGCTAGGCCGGTCGCATCTGGGCCTTGGCTGAATCGAACGAGGAGGTGCGGCGCCGCGGTCAACGCGCTCGCTCCTGGATAGAACGAGAAGCAGGGCACGGAGGCATTCGTCCTTCTCTGGCCGCAGGGGAGGCAGCGACGCATAGTAGGGTAGCAGTAGAGGGACTTGGCGGGGCGAGGGCGCACGGGAACCGGCCGGATCCGAGGCCAGGGCGATGGATCTGACCGGAGAAGGGCGACGTCGTCGGGGAAGACCATGGCGGCGGCGGCTCCCTGTGAAGAGAAGCGAGAGAGATGAGAGACTCTGAGAGAGTGTGTTCCCGGTGATCAAGAAGAAAACAGAGGGGACGGTGGAGAGGAACGGCACGGTCCTGCTGGTTCGGTCAGCCGGCGACGAGGCTGACAAAGTGGCCGTCGGGGCCACGGAGCTTGTGCACGAGCAGAGGAGCTCGGGGACTCGGGCACGCAAGGCTGTAGGGAGCTCCGGCGTCGAAGGAGAACGGTAGGACGCCGATGCGTGCTGGAACCGAGCGGAGAAGTATTGGATGGATTGGACGGGCTAGGGGGTTGATCTGTTTAAATAGGTAGGGGGCAGATCTTGGACCCTCCGATTAGATCGGACGGTCGAGAAATAAATAGGTAGGGAGTCCAAATAAGAAAACGGAGATATTTTAGTGATGTTTGTGGATAATTCGAAACCAACAGTGACGACTGAGTGGGTCGGTTCGGGACAACTTTCGGACATGCGCGAGGGGGTATGAGAATTGCGGGAAGAGGGGTTAGATGGTCGCGGTCAAGTGTGGTTGGACTAAGAATGGTCAAGGAAGACAAACGGTCTGACGACATGCCACGGAGACAAGGAGAAGTGGCAACTACGAATGACAAGTTTTATGAAAACATGCGAATACAATGCGTATGATGTCATGATGAATGCAACAAACAAAAATAAAACGCACGGTGACAAAAAAATAGCTGGAAGACTTCTGGAGCGTCGGTCTTGGGGCGTCACAACACTCCTCCACTTACAAGAGATCTCGACCCGAGATCTAAGGATGGCGCCGGGGAGAAACGGAAGAGAAAGAGGTAAGACAAAATTTCTTCTTTGACAAACGAGTGAAACCAATGAACCTTGTGAGGTTGAAAACTTGAAAGAAAGAACACAACAGAGTTGAACGAAATTGAGAGCACTCCGATAGAAAAGAGAAACAAGGAACACCATGTGAACCTTGGAGGTTGCAAACCTATGAATGACGAGCGCAATGGACAAGAAGGAATTGAAACCACTCTGGTTGAAACGAGATAAACAATGAACAAGGAAGAACAAATTCGAATAGTACTCCGATTGAAAAGCGATACAAGACTTGATAAGATTAAAAGAACTTGAATGAGAACACAACACTCCGGTTAAATGGAAGGAATCTGCATGCCTTTGAAAAGATTGGGCAATCCTTGACAAAAGGATAACCACAACGCCTCCGGAAGAAATGAAAGAATGGAATGTAATGAATAGAGAAGAACATGAAAACTCTCCCAATTAAAATTGAAAGAGCATCCTTACGAAGAAGGGTTCAACGGAGTTGTTGGAAAATCAAAAATGAAAAACCAAGCTTGTTGTGGGCTTATGGAAAACATCTCAAAATTATGAGGTGACAACCGACCACTAACGGAAACAGTTGATTGGATTGAGATCAACAAAGAGATGAAAACTTCACCAAGATGAGAAGGAGAAAATTGGATCATTGATAAACACCACAAATAGCAACATTCCTTAGGGAAGGGTTTAAGTGAAATGTAACCCAAGATAAATCCAATGAAGAGATTGACGGGTTGCAAAGAATCTCCTGAACGAAGAGAAAATGATGGGTTTAAATATCTCATTCTTAACAACTTGTGAACCTTGAAACACGAAGGGACATTGTCAAGAATGACATAACACCACCTCAAATGATAAGGTAGAAAGAATTGCACTTCGAAATGCAAGAAGAAGAATATACGAGGAATCTTGATAGACCACTTCGACGATGAATTAAATCCTCAACGAACCACCATGAAGAACTCCGGTAACAAAAGGACGATGAGAAGGAAGTGATGGATGAAAAGAATATGATTGAAGCCTTGCAGTGATTTAGATGGAGCTTCGCGGCGAGTTAACTGAGAGAGCTTGGAACTCTGGAAACAAAAGACGAACAACTTAGCACCGACAAATTGATATCATGAACGAACTCCGAAAGAAGGAATTAATCACTTGGATGAAGCAAGAATAAGAATTATGTTATGCGCATCCTTCACCAATTTAAATCAATGACAATCAACGGATTTGGCATACTACTTATTCTTGTAGAAAGGGTTAAGAGAGATATAGCGTAAACTTGAGAAGGTCTTCAACGAACCACCGGTAGGATTGAAACAACGAATAAATTAATATGAGAACATAGGAAGAGGAATCTTGAACACACCGTCGTAAGAATTAAAAAACGAACAAAGAAAAGATAGAGAAACACCGGGAACAATTAGAAAAATAACGAAGATACTTGAGAGAATTGAGATACATGAGAACGAATAGATCACGAGCTGACTAGAGGATACTTGAACGATGCACCGGAACAATCGGGGAATAAGAGCTGAACGATGAGAACGAATAAACCCGAAATGATGGCCTTCATAGGAATAAAATGGGAAGCACTCATGAAATGCTCCGGGTGGGTATGAAAAGAATTCTCACGATTGGAAATGATTTGAGAGGATGTCATGAAGCTAGAACCACGAATCCTCAAGAGAACGGACAAGGATTTAAGATAAACACTTCTTCGGTCTTCAACGTTGAGAATGACGATGAGAAACACCACCAAAATTATTGAGACACTCCGGAATGAAGAATAGAAAGGTTGAACCAACGATGAAAAGAATACGAAGCGAACTTGGAGGATACACTTGACTGATGAGAAATCATTCTTACGTCAAACTTTGAAATGAATTTGAGAATAACGCCGGAAAGAATTAGAAGATTCAGGTAAGATCCTGGAAAAAGACCTGTGGGTTAGGGCCCACTCAAAAGACACACCGTTGAACGATTTTAAAAAAGATATTGCACCGGTTGAATTAACTGGCATGAATGAGATAACAACCTCGAAATAGCTTGAATGGATTGATAATGGAGACACAATTCTTCTGAGATATCTTCGGCACTTCGAAACAAATGAATAGCAAGAGGTGAATGATTAATTGGTGCACTGGGATGAGAAAGCATTGTGAAAAGGGAAAAAGGGATAAGATCAACACTGAAATCTTGAATTGAATCCACCAGACAAGAAAAAGAATGAAGAATGATGAACTTGAAGCTTACTGAGCATCTTCCTGAGAATCACCGGATAAGAACATTAACAGAAAAGAATGGAGAGACTTCCCATCAATAAAAAAAGATACTTGATTAAGAAATCTGAGTCCTTCAAGAAAAGGGGGTGGGAGGGCGGGAAAAACAAAGACAACTTGGGACGGATGAAACAAACACCGTTGAGAAAACTTAAAATTGATCTCGCGAATGGGGAAAACGATCTGATCTACTTGAAGAGAGAAGCATGTCAGTTGTAAAAGAATTGGCATGACCACCTCGATGATAAAAAAGGATCCATATTCACATAGAAATATGAGAACACCGCTTAGAAAAAAGGTATGAAATCAACACTTGACATCGAAGTAACTCGAATCTCACAACAAAAACAAAACAAGGATTTGGCTCGCAGAATAAGCCAGAACAAATACATATGATAGAGATTTACCCAATCCCATATCATGCATCTGTCGGAAAGATATTAGGAGCTACTTGAATTCCCACCTATAAACTCCCGAAACTTTCTGGTTATGCAATCTGGTGTTGGGGATACAGGGGAAGCAATATATCTCACCCAACTAAACAATCCCTACATCCAGCTGTATCCATCCGTCAACACATAACCAAGAAAACTCCGGAAATCGTGTACTCAACCTTCGAGAAGCATCCGTTATACGAGTTATGTCAATACTCCCGAACTCCCGCCCCAGTACTGGGTGGCATCGACGTTATCTCACCAACAACTGCATAAAGGAGATTTTCAATGTCGGCGAACTCAGGTATTCCAAAACTGCAACGATAAAATTGTGACGACAACACCTCGGAGCTCAACTCCCCGGGACACAGCCACAACCCCTAAATGTCAGGAGGCACCAAGAACGATGTTCTCGTCACAAGAATATCGGAACGATCCCAAGATACCCGCGTGATCCTAAATTTTTTTTAGTGAAATTTGAGGAGAGGAAAGACAAAACATCTATGTTAGGAGACCTTACCAGAGCGACGAAGGGGCTGAGGAGTAAAAAGAATCCTACTCTCCGATATATATAATCCTAAGACTCAAAACATTTTTTTTCTAGACTCAACAACGTTAGTGATTCAATCAAGCAGGGGGCTCCTAAGTCGGGGATGGCTCTGATTACCAACTTGTAATGCCCACGATGCGGCTATATCTCCCACGTGTCGAGGCACGACTTAGAGGCATAACCGCATTGTGATTTTGTCGCAAGAAGGGTCATCTTCACACAATCCCATGTAATGAACAAGAAAGGGATAAATAGAGGGTTGGCTTACAATCGCCACTTCACACAAAGATCATATAATTCATACATCATTCAGAGTACACACATAGTCCGACTATGGACAAATCCAAATGAAAAGAAGATAACCCCAAATGCTAGATCCCCGATCGTCCCAACTGGGCACCACTATTGATTATCAGGAAACGACACGTAGTAACGGCCAAGGTCTTCGTCGAACTCCCACTTGAGTTCGGTAGCATCGCCTGCACTGGTATCATCGGCACCTGCAACTATTTTGGTAGGATCTGTGAGTCACAAGGACCCAACAATCTCAAAACCCGCGAGGTCAAGACTATTTAAGCTTATGGGTAGGAAGGGGTAATGGGATGGGGTTGCAGCAAGCACTAAGCAAATATGGTGGCTAACTGTAACACCCCGGATGTAACTTTCCATATTTGTAACTCCAACTCTTGCCATTTCCGGCTATGTGATATGTTATTTCCTCCATGGTTGGGTTTTTGTCTTTCGTTTTGCATTTTGTTCATGTCATGCATTTCATCATCGCATCATTTGCATTGCATCGGCACTCGTTGTTGTCATTGTATTTAAAACTTGCATTCGCTCGTAGTTGCCACGTCCCCCTTGCTTTTGTTGACCGTTCCGAGACCAACCTTGTTCTTCGTTTTTCCCTCTTGCCTAAACCGGAGTCTCTTTGTAAAGTGCTCAAGCCCCCTCTCGTGCGCGCCCGAAACCCGCTCCGAACCCGAACCGCTCAGTCATCACCGTTGCATTCAAATCATCCCCTAACATCCCTTAAATATCTTCGGTTCTTTGTTGGGCTCCCTAAGCTATTTATTCTCGACCGTCGGATTTTGATTGGATGATCCAAATTTTCTCCTCTATCTACAAATAGACCACCTACCTACCTGCCTAACCCTAAAACCTAGGAAGCTGTCCCATCCTCCATTCCCTGTCCGCCGCCGCCACTCTCTCCAAAATCTCCCTCGGGATCCTCCCAGATCCCATCGACCAACCACCGCTGCCTCCCGCATCCGATCTAGAGGAGTGGAGTTCCTCCTCTGCTCGATCTCCCCTGTGACCCAATCCCCGTCGATCCCCCCTCCAACCTCCTGCCCGAAGCCTCCCCTCGATCCAACCCTCCTCGCTCTCCTCGTCGACCAGGGAGACGAGCTCCTCACGAGCGCCCATGGCCTTGTGCCCCTGTCGTCCTAGCAGCAGCAACAACAACCTCGCCGTCGTCGCCACAGATGAGCACAACGCCGTCCCTTCCTTCCTCTAGTTCCTTCCTTCTCCTATCAACATCTCTGCCTCCCTTTCTCTCCAGGAGCTTCGCCTGCGCTGCCACCATGGACTGGATCCGTCCCGGAGCTGCTCTTCCGCCTCACCTCCCGCCCTGGCTGCAAGCCACCGCTGCCCGGTTCCTCCTCGAGCTCCAAGCCCCAGTGTCGTCATCCCCTGCCTCGCCATCCCCTGCCGCGGCCTCTGCTTCCTCTACAACGACGACCAGCACCTCCTCCGCCTCGACGTCGTCCAAGCTCCTCCATCGGTCACCTCTACGAGCAGAGCCGCCGGACCAGCAGGCCTGTGCCTCGCGCCTTCTCCTCTCCTTCTATCTCTTTTCCTTCCTCTCTGTATCTTCTCTGAATTTTCCCCGCCGTGGCCGCCTCTCCGCAGGTCGCCGATGCTCCGACGGGATCAAGCCACCGGAGCTCCTGCACCAGCCATGCCGTCGCCGCTCCACGCCCCCATGTCCCTCGCCTCGCTGCCCTTCGCCCGCTCGTCGGAGCTCTGCTCCAGGCGCCGCCCGCAGCTCGCCGCATCGAACAGGAGAACGAGCGCACGAGCAGCGCTCGCGTTGACCGCATCGCCAGGCCCAGCAGTGTAACATCCCAAAATTCTAAATTTTGGAATGTTATAAGCACATAGATAGTTTTGGTTGATTGTTTGATTGATTGACTGAAAGTGAGTGAATTTGAAACTTTTTGAAAGTTAAATGAGAGGAATAAAAGGACTTTCCCAAACTTTCATTTTTGCTTTTATGATCTTCGAATTCAAATTTTTTCATCACAAAACCCCGAGAGAAGATGACATGACTTCTTCCATTTATTTAAATGACAAGGGTGTTGAAAATATTTGAATTTCATTTGGAAAATATTTCCAATTCTGAAACTTTATGCAACTCAATGATTTTCACGAGAGAAGATAAAATGACTTCTTCAAATTAAATGAAATATGAGTTGGGAGTTTTAAAAGAATTAAATTCAAAGTCCTTTTGAATTTATTTCCAATTTGGAGTTATTTGAGTTTTATTCAAATTATTTTCTCCAAAAACAAAATATATGGAAAATAGGGTAACATGATTCCCTACATCAGAAAATTGGAGAGAAATTAATTTGAAGTCATTTTGGTATTTTAAAAATGATTTTTATTGGATTTTATTGGACCGATAGCACTGTGTGAATTATTAAAATTTGTGTGTATTTTATTTGAAGCTAAAATAGTGTTCATGTTGTAGAACATCTTTTTCTGAAAATTTTGATATATTATATGCCTATATAAAATTTTTATTTATTTTTGTTTTGTTGTCTCTGTCAAAAAAAAATCGCTGCGCCCCGCCGAGCCAAGGGCCAAGGCCCAAGGCCAAGCCAGCGGCCGGCCGGCCAAGGCCAACGCCCACACACGCACAGGGAGCCAGGAGGGAGCCGATCCTTTCCTTTTCCTTTTCCTTTCCTAGTAGGACTCTTTTCCTACTTCCGTTTATTCCGATTTGTTTCTAGATCTTTTCCCTTTTGTTTCCTAATCCTAGTCTATTTCTTGTCCCCTACCCCAAGCAAAACCCTCCCCTCCCCACTATAAATACCCAAGCACCCCCTCCAACACATCAAACCAACACCTCTCCTCTCCTCTCCTCTCCTCTCCTCTCCGCAGCAAGCAATAAAGCAGCACCACCGCCGCCGCCAAGTGCCGCCACGCCTCGACCTCTCCTTAGGTTTATATGATCTCCTCTCCACCGCCTCGTGATCTCCTTTCCTCTAGGATCAACCGCAACATCGGATCCGATCTTCTTCCCCAACTCCGACGACTACTCCGTGAGATCCACGAAATCCTGTAATTCATTTTTTCAGAAAATAGCAATCTTAGAAAATTCATATCTTTTAGATTTTTTAGTATTTTGAGTGATTCCAATTGCTATGTGTCACAAATTTGCTGAAGTTTCTGTTAGTGTCTCTGGATTTCAAATTTGAGTAGTTTAAATTTGAATTTGATAAATTTTGTTCAGATTAGTATTTTGGCCATAACTTGAGTTTAAAAATAGGTTTTAATTATTTCTTTTGCTCCTGGTCACTTGTGATATTTTTTAGCTGTAGGATTTAGTTTGGTAATTTTGGAGTATTTTAAATTAGATTTTAGTAAAAACAGTACTGTTTTGCTTATATAGTTGTTTTGGTTATGTAATTATTGTTTTTAATTATTTTTAGTTCATTCCTTTTGTAGATTTTCACTTGTTGTTATATGTTTATGTTTAGCTACAGTAGATAAATTTTGTAGTTATTTATTAGTGTTTAGCTACTATTTTTGTAAGTGCTTGTTTAGTTCATAGTGATAGTGGATAAAAATAGTTTTATTAGTTTTAAAAGTAATTTCTTTCCACTTCAAGTTATATTGTTTTTGTTTCTGTTATTTGTGAACACATTAGTTGTTATATTTATTTAGTATAGTTTATTAATGTTTTAATAAATGATTTGCTGTTATAGTTGTCTTAGTGTTTTGCTAGTTGCTATATTTGTTCTAGTATTAACTAGATGGTTATAGTAGTCTTATATTAGTTCTTTTTGTTAGTTATTAAATTAGTAATTTATTTTCTGTTATTTGATTAGATTTATATTTTCTTTGCTGTAGAAAAAATATTAGAGTAATTTAGTGATGTTATGTTAAGATTTGTGTGAGTTGGTGACCACTAGTTTTTCCTTGAATTTTTCTTTCAAAGTTTTTCCTTTGGTTTTCGACTTGGTTTTCTTTGTTGCTTTTATTTTGATTGAGTATTGTTATGATTGATAGAATTGCTTGCTAGAGTGATTGCTTATGTGAATGCTATGTTTGACTTGTATAGAGTTTCTTCGAGAGTGACTTAATAGTCCTATCAAATTTTGTGAGAGCGTTGTTATCTTCATCAACATACCGTGCAAGTTCACTTTGACCATGTTCTTCATACCTAAGTGTTTTATTGCATCTAGTGTCATCTTCGCAACAAACCCTCCAAAGAGTGATATTGAATTCTTGTAGTTGAGTAGTATGCATGAGGTAGGAACCCATCACCCTGTTACCAAGCCCGGACGATATTTTATTTTAATGCTACGCTATAGTAGACGGGTTTGGTATGAGTGCTCAGGAGTGGTGTGAGAATGGAGGATCTACGCCAATGACGATAACTCCATGATGGAATCTGCAAGGACTGCATCTTCAAGGCCCCAAGACTTCAAGACTCGAGACAAGAATTCAATACACACCACTGGGTGAAGGATGGTTGACGGCACCTGGAGAATCCAGTGGTTGGCCGGGATGCATGAAGAAGCGCCATGACATCTTGCGGAAAGCTTCACCTGCACTCAAAGAGACGGAAGAATACTTCATGCCCGGAAGCTTACATGCAACCGCAAGTCACTATGGGCTCTGGCTTGGTTGACCCTAGTTGTGACTCTGGCTAGGACGGTGCTGGCAGATGTAGAACTACGGTAGGATTGAATGAGCACCGGACAGTGGTCAGGGGAACTCTTCGGAAGACCATCTTTCGGTCATCTTGTTCTCAAACACCCTGAAGTGCGAGAACGTAAAAAGAGGGATCGAATCTTGCGGGTAAAGTGTACAAACCTCTGCAGAGGATTTAAACCTAATCGATTAGCCGTGTCCCCGGTTACGGACAATTTGAGCCTCTGGACTTGGATCTATCTCGGAACTCTCAACACCGGATTGATAACTTAATTGTGGGCAACTTATGATGATTTTGGGCTATGAGACATCGGTTGGCGGAACCATGTCATGCTAGAAAACTCCATAGTACATACTTCATTTATTCCTTTGATGTAGGCAAAATAAAACCAGCTTTTACGCAAACAAAACTCAGACACAGAGCCACAAAGCCATATTGCATATAGTATAGTTTTATCATCTGTTTTCTCATGTTGTGATCTTGCCGGTACATTCAATGTACTGACCTACATGGCTGCAACGTATCATGTTGCAGATACTTTCTTCCGACGAGTAAGAGTACGGTACAGGGTTACGGTCTACACTCAACCTGCCGATGGCGTTGATGGGACTCCACACCCGACTATTTGTTTCCACTGTGACTTATGAGGTATATATCAGTTTTACGTTATTTATACATGTGATTGCACTTTGATATATACATTGATGTACTGTGTGCCAAAGATACTGATCCGTGGATGGCACAGACACACGAGGCTTGACCGTCTCGAGGTCGGGTCGCTCATGATATGGTATCGAGCACTTGTTGACTGAGGACGTGACCCTAGAAATCGGAAAGCCCTTGGACAGGATATCTCAAAACTTTATTTTCAAAAAGACTCTTACTCCTCATCTTTTCTGATTTTATCAAATAGACACTCTCACCTCAAATAGTTAGAATATACACCTTTCCTTTTGACCACACAGAAGATCAATCAAGTCGCCCAAGAATTAAAGATATCGGACAACCGATGGCCATTTCAGAGTAAAGAGGATTTCACCATGTGTTGGAAGAATTGCAGCTGCAACAATTGAAGACTCAAGACTTGAAGAATTTGAAGTTCTCAAGAATTATTTGACCTTTAGAGACCAAACCCTGTTATACACCTACGTTAGATGCGACGATTTGTGAGCTGTCATTTGTTTGATGTTTTCCGACAGCCACAAAGTAAAACTTGTTTCTTCAAAAACTATCGTTTGTATTGTGTGTATCCCTCCCCACCTCTCTCATATCTCATCCCAAAACTTTTGGACCCCATAGATGATGAATGAAGAAGGACTGGTATTCTCTGGACCGATGACTCAGTTGGAGTCAGAGCTATGGATTCAAAACATGGAGGATCACTTCGAGAAGAAAATGATTGCAAGGAAGTATGAGGTTCAATATGCTCTTCAGTATTTTACCGAGAGTGCTGCAACCTGGTGGAAAATGCATCAAGCCATACAAGGATTTAATGGAACAAGAACTTGTGAGGAATTCAAGAAGACCCTGTTGAGATCACATCTCATCCGGAAGCACTACGATAACCCGAAGAAGAAACCTTGTGCTTGCAAGATTTGCGGAGAAATAGGACACACCAATGAAGAACACAAGGATGGATGCCCTTATTGTGAGGAAAATCACCCAGAGGAAGAATGCCCGACTGGGCAGGTTACTTGTTTCCTGTGTGAAGGAGTTACTCATTTCCCGGCTCAGTGCCAAATTTACCCCAAGGTACAGAAAATTACCAAGCAGCTGAAGGAAGCCATGAAAGAAGCCCTCCGAGAAGTTATGAAAGAACCTGTGATGAAGGAATGTGTTGAAGACCCTGATGGAGAAGGCCTCAACAGATTTTACTCCAACGCTTGCTATTCATGTGGAGAAGAAGGACATTTTTCCCAGTATTGTACCAAGGAAAGAGAAGAATATTTCAGAGATTTCCCGACAGCAGAAGTGAAGTTTGACCTCGGAAATAGAAGCTCTGATCATTCTAGAGAAATCCAGGAAGAGAAAAGAAGGCAACCCCGTAACAACACAATTTTCGCAGAGAAGGACCTGAGTCATATCACTTGTTACATGTGCAAGGATTTAGGTCATTACGCTAGTAAATGTCCGTAAAAGAAGCCAAGAATCCAAGGAGCCTACATAATCACAAAGAAGCCCCGAGACATGTCGGAAGTCTTTTGTTTTCGCTGCAAGGAAGCAGGACATTATGCTACTAAATGTTCCTACAAGAAGGAAGCTGGAGTTGAGTAGTTGGAATTTTGATATGGATAATAAGAGTGGTAGAAACCTATTTTTTTTCATGAGTACAATAAGTTGAGTTATGTAATGGGTGCTCAGAGTTTGTAATGGATTCATGAAATCAATAAAGTTAAGGTGACATGTTTTCATATGTTTAATTGTAGGAGTTGTTACTCTGTGAACAAAGATTTTGACCATTTTCGAGGATATGAGAAATATGGTCTATGGATGGATTTGTGAATTTCATTTTTAGGGTGGTAGTACCCTGTGAAGAAGACTAGACTAATGGATAAGAAAATATATATTCCACGGACTGTAGTTCAAAAAAAAAGTTGGAGTTTTGCTTTTGATATGATGGTATGAAGAAACAGAGTACTACTGGATTTAAAGGATGTGTAATATGGAACAAGAGAGTTACCCCAAGGATGAGTTAAAGCTGCACTAGTGTTGAAGTGGGCCATAACCCACAGGCCCAAGAATTAATAAGGATCAAGTACCCACTGGAGAAAGAAATTTTGGGAATAGACTACGATTTGATCAACTGACGATTCTATAGGAGTTTACGCAAAACCTGAGAGTTGTTAAGGAACGATAGATGTTTCTTTGGCCTGCAGAATCAATGGATTTTTCGAACTTGGTTCGTCGACAAGAGAAATTCTGCAATGTTTGTGAGGATGACCGAGTGTTAGAATGCGAGATTCGCTAAACCATGTACAAGGTAATGATTTGGGTGCGGGATGAATTGATCACCATACCGACTTACTCTTATTATTCGCTTTGCTATATGGGATGGTAAAATCTGAGTGACTTAACTATAGTAGAGAGACGATGATCAAAACCTTGTTTAAACCTTAGAAAGGTATAGGTATTTTTTCCCTTGTACACGGCAGTTGTGGCCAACCGTAGGTTATACGGTGAGGTTCAACCCAGACCCGTTTTCTGCAGGGGAAACCATAAATCGTTGACCACCATGAGATACCGATATTTGTTTAGAATTGGCGCCAAACCCGTCAGCTATGAAGACCCAGTCTCGGAATAACCTTACCAAGATGAAAGGACAAAAGAATTGAGGAAAAGGTTATGCCACTACCGGAAGAGCCCAGAGAAGGAATTATCCTTAATATCTGAGAAGACCGACATCGCAAGAATAAGGATGGAGTATATGAGTTTTGATGGAACCATAACCATGCTTCTAGGGTGGTAGCATCCGAGACCCCGGAGACGATCGATGGATTTTGAGAAGACCCCAAACCCTAACCTATTTCTTTCTAGCCTCCAATCTCGAGGGGAGATTCATTTTAAGGGTGGTAGGTTTGTAACATCCCAAAATTCTAAATTTTGGAATGTTATAAACACATAGATAGTTTTGGTTGATTGTTTGATTGATTGACTGAAAGTGAGTGAATTTGAAACTTTTTGAAAGTTAAATGAGAGGGAATAAAAGGACTTTCCCAAACTTTCATTTTTGCTTTTATGATCTTCGGGATTTCAAATTTTTTTCATCACAAAACCGTGGAGAGAAGATGACATGACTTCTTCCATTTATTTAAATGACAAGGGGTGTTGAAAATATTTGAATTTCATTTGGAAAATATTTCCAATTCTGAAACTTTATGCAACTCAATGATTTTCACGAGAGAAGATAAAATGACTTCTTCAAATTAAATGAAATATGAGTTGGGAGTTTTAAAAGAATTAAATTCAAAGTCCTTTTGAATTTATTTCCAATTTGGAGTTATTTGAGTTTTATTCAAATTATTTTCTCCAAAACAAAATATATGGAAAATAGGGTAACATGATTCCCTACATCGAAAATTGAGAGAAATTAATTTGAAGTCATTTTGGTATTTTAAAATGATTTTATTGGATTTTATTGGACCGTAGCACTGTGTGAATTATTAAAATTTGTGTGTATTTTATTTGAAGCTAAAATAGTGTTCATGTTGTAGAACATCTTTTTCTGAAAATTTTGATATATTATATGCCTATATAAAATTTTATTTATTTTATTTTGTTGTCTTTGTCAAAAAAAATTTCGCATGCGCCCGCGGGCCAAGGGCCAAGGCCCAAGGCCAAGCCAGCGGCCCGTCGCCAAGGCCAACGCCCACGCACGCATGGGAGCCAGGAGGGAGCCGCTCCTTTCCTTTTCCTTTTCCTTTCCTAGTAGGACTCTTTTCCTACTTCCGCTTATTCCGATTTGTTTCTAGATCTTTTCCTTTGTTTCCTAATCCTAGTCTATTTCTTGTCCCTACCCCAAGCAAAACCCTCCTCCCCACTATAAATACCCAAGCACCCCCTCCAACACATCAAACCAACACCTCTCCTCTCCTCTCCTCTCCTCTCCTCTCCGCAGCAGCAGCAGCAGCACCACCACCGCCGCCAAGTGCCGCCGCCCGCCTCGACCTCTCCTGAGGTTTATATGATCTCCTCTCCACCGCCCCGTGATCTCCTTTCCTCTAGGATCAACCGCAACATCGGATCCGATCTTCTTCCCCAACTCCGACGACTACTCCGTGAGATCCACGAAATCCTGTAATTCATTTTTTTCAGAAAATAGCAATCTTAGAAAATTCATATCTTTTAGAGTTTTAGTATTTTGAGTGATTCCAATTGCTATGTGTCACAAATTTGCTGAAGTTTCTGTTAGTGTCTCTGGATTTCAAATTTGAGTAGTTTAAATCTGAATTTGACAAATTTTGTTCAGATTAGTATTTTGGCCATAACTTGAGTATAAAAATAGGTTTTAATTAATTCTTTTTGCTCCTGGTCACTTGTGATATTTTTTAGCTGTAGGATTTAGTTTGGTAATTTTGGAGTATTTTCAATTAGATTTTTAGTAAAAACAGTACTGTTTTGCTTATATAGTTGTTTTGGTTATGTAATTATTGTTTCTAATTATTTTAGTTCATTCCTTTTGTAGATTTTCACTTGTTGTTATATGTTTATGTTTAGCTACAGTAGATAAATTTTGTAGTTATTTATTAGTGTTTAGCTACTATTTTTGTAAGTGCTTGTTTAGTTCATAGTGATAGTGGATAAAAATAGTTTTATTAGTTTTAAAAGTAATTTCTTTCCACTTCAAGTTATATATTTTTTGTTTCTGTTATTTGTGAACACATTAGTTGTTATATTTATTTAGTATAGTTTATTAATGTTTTAATAAATGATTTGCTGTTATAGTTGTCTTAGTGTTTTGCTAGTTGCTATATTTGTTCTAGTATTAACTAGATGGTTATAGTAGTCTTATATTAGTTCTTTTTGTTAGTTATTAAATTAGTAATTTATTTTCAGTTATTTTATTAGATTTATATTTTCTTTGTTGTAGAAAAATATTAGAGTAATTTAGTGATGTTATGTTAAGATTTGTGTGAGTTGGTGGCCACTAGTTTTTCCTTGAATTTTTCTTTCAAAGTTTTTCCTTTGGTTTTCGACTTGGTTTTCTTTGTTGCTTTTATTTTGATTGAGTATTGTTATGATTGATAGAATTGCTTGCTAGAGTGATTGCTTATGTGAATGCTATGTTTGACTTGTATAGAGTTTCTTCGGAGAGTGACGAATAGTCCTATCAAATTTTGTGAGAGCGTTGTTATCTTCATCAACATACCAGGCAAGTTCACTTTGACCATGTTCTTCATACCTAAGTGTTTTATTGCATCTAGTGTCATCTTCGCAACAAACCCTCCAGTAGTGATATTGAATTCTTGTAGTTGAGTAGTATGCATGAGGTAGGAACCCATCACCTGTTACCAAGCCCGGACGATATTTTATTTTAATGCTACGCTATAGTAGACGGGGTTTGGTATGAGTGCTCAGGAGTGGTGTGAGAATGGAGGATCTACGTCAATGACGACAACTCCATGATGGAATCTGCAAGGACTGCATCTTCAAGGCCCCAAGACTTCAAGACTCGAGACAAGAATTCAATACACACTCATGGGTGAAGGATGGTTGACGGCACCTGGAGAATCCAGTGGTTGGCGGGATGCATGGAGAAGCGCCATGACATCTTGCGGAAAGCTTCACCCAGACTCAAAGAGACGGAAGAATACTTCATGCCCGGAAGCTTACCTGTGCAACCGCAAGTCACTATGGGCTCTGGCTTGGTTGACCCTAGTTGTGACTCTGGCTAGGACGGTGTTGGCAGATGTAGAACTACGGTAGGATTGAATGAGCACCGGACAGTGGTTTTCGGTCATCTTGTTCTCAAACACCCTGAAGTGCGAGAACGTAAAAAGAGGGATCGAATCTTGCGGGTAAAGTGTACAAACCTCTGCAGAGGATTTAAACCTAATCGATTAGCCGTGTCCCCGGTTACGGACAATTTGAGCCTCTGGACTTGGATCTATCTCGAAACTCTCAACACCGGATTGATAACTTAATTGTGGGCAACTTATGATGATTTTGGGCTATGAGACATCGGTTGGCGAAACCATGTCATGCTAGAAAACTCCATAGTACATACTTCATTTATTCCTTTGATGTAGGGAAAATAAAACCAGCTTTTACGCAAACAAAACTCAGACACAGAGCCACAAAGCCATATTGCATATAGTATAGTTTTATCATCTGTTTTCTCATGTTGTGATCTTGCCGGTACATTCAATGTAATCGACCTACATGGCTGCAACGTATCATGTTGCGAGATACTTTCTTCGACGAGTAAGAGTACGGTACAGGTTACGGTCTACACTCAACCCGCCGATGGCGCTGATGGGACTCCACACCGACTATTTGTTTCACTGTGACTTATGAGGTATATATCAGTTTTACGTTATTTATACATGTGATTGCACTTTGATATATACATTGATGTCTTGTGTGTGCAAAGATACTGATCCGTGGATGGCATGCATAATACGAGGCTTGACCGCTCGAGGTCGGGTCGCCATGATATGGTATCGAGCACTTGTTGACTGAGGACGTGACCCTAGAAATCGGAAAGCCCTTGGACAGGATATCTCAAAACTTTATTTTCAAAAAGACTCTTACTCCTCATCTTTTCTGATTTTATCAAATAGACACTCTCACCTCAAATAGTTAGAATATACACCTTTCCTTTTGACACACAGAAGATCAATCAAGTCGCTCCAAGAATTAAAGATATCGGACAACCGATGGCCATTTCAGAGTAAAGAGGATTTCACCATGCGTTGGAAGAATTGCAGCTGCAACAATTGAAGACTCAAGACTTGAAGAATTTGAAGTTCTCAAGAATTATTTGACCTTTAGAGACCAAACCCTGTTATACACCTACGTTAGATGCGATTTATTTGTGAGCTGTCATTTGTTTGATGTTTTCCGACAGCCACAAAGTAAAACTTGTTTCTTCAAAACTATCGTTTGTATTGTGTGTATCCTCCCCACCTCTCTCATATCTCATCCCAAAACTTTTGGACCCCTATAGATGATGAATGAAGAAGGACTGGTATTCTTCGGACCGATGACTCAGCTTGGAGTCGAGCTATGGATTCAAAACATGGAGGATCACTTGAGAAGAAAATGATTGCAAGGAAGTATGAGGTTCAATATGCTCTTCAAGATTTTACCGGAGTGCTGCAACCTGGTGGAAAATGCATCAAGCCATACAAGGATTTAATGGAACAAGAACTTGGGAGGAATTCAAGAAGACCTGTTGAGATCACGCCTCATCCGGAAGCACTACGATAACTCAAGAAGAAACCTTGTGCTTGCAAGATTTGCGGTGAAATAGGACACACCAATGAAGAACACAAGGATGGATGCCCTTATTGTGAGGAAAATCACCCAGAGGAAGAATGCCCGATCAGGCAGGTTACTTGTTTCTGTGTGAAGGAGTTACTCATTTCCGGCCAAAGGCCAAATTTACCCCAAGGTACGTAAAATTACCAAGCAGTGAAGGAAGCCATGAAAGAAGCCCTCCGAGAAGTTATGAAAGAACCTGTGATGAAGGAATGTGTTGAAGACCCTGATGGAGAAGGCCTCAACAGATTTTACTCCAACGCTTGCTATTCATGTGGAGAAGAAGGACATTTTTCCCAAAGATTGTACCAAGGAAAGAGAAGAATATTTCAGAGATTTCCGACAGCATAAGTGAAGTTTGACCCTCGGAAATAGAAGCTCTGATCATTACAGAGAAATCCAGAAGAGAAAAGAAGGCAACCCTGAACAACACAATTTTCGCAGAGAAGGACCTGAGTCATATCACTTGTTACAGTGCAAGGATTTAGGTCATTACGCTAGTAAATGTCCGTAAAAGAAGCCAAGAATCCAAGGAGCCTACATAATCACAAAGAAGCCCGAGACATGTCGGAAGTCTTTTGTTTTCACTGCAAGGAAGCAGGACATTATGCTACTAAATGTTCCTACAAGAAGGAAGCTGGAGTTGAGTAGTTGGAATTTTGATATGGATAATAAGAGTGGTAGAAACCAATTTTTTTTCATGAGTACAATAAGTTGAGTTATGTAATGGGTGCTCAGAGTTTGTAATGGATTCATGAAATCAATAAAGTTAAGGTGACATGTTTTCATATGTTTAATTGTAGGAGTTGTTACTCTCTGAGCAAAGATTTTGACCATTTTCGAGGATATGAGAAATATGGTCTATGGATGGATTTGTGAATTTCATTTTAGGGTGGTAGTACCGTGAAGAAGACTAGACTAATGGATAAGAAAATATATATTCCACGGACTGTAGTTCAAAAAAAAAGTTGGAGTTTTGCTTTTGATATGATGGTATGAAGAAACAGAGTACTACTGGATTTAAAGGATGTGTAATATGGAACAAGAGAGTTACCCCAAGGATGAGTTAAAGCTGCACTAGTGTTGAAGTGGGCCATAACCCACAGGCCCAAGAATTAATAAGGATCAAGTACCCACTGGAGAAAGAAATTTTGGGAATAGACTACGATTTGATCAACCGACGATTCTATAGGAGTTTACGCAAAACCTGAGAGTTGTTAAGGAATGATAGATGTTTGTTTGGCCTGCAGAATCAATGGATTTTTCGAACTTGGTTCGTCGACAAGAGAAATTCTGCAATGCTTGTGAGGATGACCGAGTGTTAGAATGCGAGATTCGCTAAACCATGTACAAGGTAATGATTTAAAAGGGATGAATTGATCACCATACCGACTTACTCTTATTATTCGCTTTGCTATATGGGATGCTAAAATCTGAGTGACTTACCTATAGTAGAGAGACGATGATCAAAACCTTGTTTAAACCTTAGAAAGGTATAGGTATTTTTTCCCTTGTACACGGCAGTTGTTGCCAACCGTAGGTTATACGGTGAGGTTCAACCCAGACCCGTTTTCTGCAGGGGAAACCATAAATCGTTGACCACCATGAGATACCGATATTTGTTTAGAATTGGCGCCAAACCCGTCAGCTATGAAGACCCAGTCTCGGA
Source organism: Aegilops longissima (assembly GCA_021605205.1). NCBI lineage: Eukaryota > Viridiplantae > Streptophyta > Magnoliopsida > Poales > Poaceae > Aegilops > Aegilops longissima. Next base: position 243,853,466 of record CM038680.1, on the reverse strand, counting down.
ATAACCTTACCAAGATGAAAGGACAAAAGAATTGAGGAAAAGGTTATGCCACTACCGAAGAGCCAGAGAAGGAATTATCCTTAATATCTGAGAAGACCGACATCGCCAAGAATAAGGATGGAGTATATGAGTTTTGATGGAACCGTAACCATGCTTCTAAGGGTGGTAGCATCCGAGACCCGGAGACGATCGATGGATTTTGAGAAGACCCCAAACCCTAACCTATTTCTTTCTAGTTTCTCCGAATCTCGAGGGCTAGATTCATTTTAGGTGGTAGGTTTGTAACATCCCAAAATTCTAAATTTTGGAATGTTATAAACACATAGATAGTTTTGTTGATTGTTTGATTGATTGACTGAAAGTGAGTGAATTTGAAACTTTTGAAAGTTAAATGAGAGGAATAAAAGGACTTTCCCAAACTTTCATTTTTGCTTTTATGATCTTCGAATTCAAATTTTTTCATCACAAAACCGTGGAGAGAAGATGACATGACTTCTTCCATTTATTTAAATGACAAGGGTGTTGAAAATATTTGAATTTCATTTGGAAAATATTTCCAATTTAAAACTTTATGCAACTCAATGATTTTCACGAGAGAAGATAAAATGACTTCTTCAAATGAAATGAAATATGAGTTGGGAGTTTTAAAAGAATTAAATTCAAAGTCCTTTTGAATTTATTTCCAATTTGGAGTTATTTGAGTTTTATTCAAATTATTTTCTCCAAAACAAAATATATGGAAAATAGGGTAACATGATTCCCTACATCAGAAAATTGAGAGAAATTAATTTGAAGTCATTTTGGTATTTTAAAATGATTTTATTGGATTTTATTGGACCAGTAGCACTGTGTGAATTATTAAAATTTGTGTGTATTTTATTTGAAGCTAAAATAGTGTTCATGTTGTAGAACATCTTTTTCTGAAAATTTTGATATATTATATGCCTATATAAAATTTTTATTTATTTTTGTTTTGTTGTCTCTCAAAAAAAAAAAATCGCTATGCTGGCCGGGCCAAGGGCCAAGGCCCAAGGCCAAGCCAGCGGCCGGCTGGCCGAGGCCAACGCCCACGCACGCACAGGGAGCCAGGAGGGAGCCGATCCTTTCCTTTTCCTTTTCCTTTCCTAGTAGGACTCTTTTCCTACTTCCGTTTATTCCGATTTGTTTCTAGATCTTTTCCCTTTGTTTCCTAATCCTAGTCTATTTCTTGTCCCCTACCCCAAGCAAAACCCTCCTCCCCACTATAAATACCCAAGCACCCCCTCCAACACATCAAACCAACACTCTCCTCTCCTCTCCTCTCCTCTCCTCTCCAAGAAAGAAGCAGCAGCAAGCACCACCGCCGCCAAGTGCTGGCCAGCGCCTCGACTCTCTCCTGAGGTTTATATGATCTCTCTCCACCGTCCGTGATCTCCTTTCCTCTAGGATCAACCGCAACATCGGATCCGATCTTCTTCCCCAACTCCGACGACTACTCCGTGAGATCCACGAAATGCCGTAATTCATTTTTTTTCAGAAAATAGCAATCTTAGAAAATTCATATCTTTTAGAGTTTTTAGTATTTTTGAGTGATTCCAATTGCTATGTGTCACAAATTTGCTGAAGTTTCTGTTAGTGTCTCTGGATTTCAAATTTGAGTAGTTTAAATTTGAATTTGATAAATTTTGTTCAGATTAGTATTTTGGCCATAACTTGAGTTTAAAAATAGGTTTTTAATTAATTCTTTTTGCTCCTGGTCACTTGTGATATTTTTTAGCTGTAGGATTTAGTTTGGTAATTTTGGAGTATTTTAAATTATATTTTAGTAAAAACAGTACTGTTTTGCTTATATAGTTGTTTTGGTTATGTAATTATTGTTTTTAATTATTTTTAGTTCATTCCTTTTGTAGATTTTCACTTGTTGTTATATGTTTATGTTTAGCTGCAGTAGATAAATTTTTGTAGTTATTTATTAGTGTTTAGCTACTATTTTTGTAAGTGCTTGTTTAGTTCATAGTGATAGTGGATAAAATAGTTTTATTAGTTTTAAAAGTAATTTCTTTCCACTTCAAGTTATATTGTTTTTGTTTCTGTTATTTGTGAACACATTAGTTGTTATATTTATTTAGTATAGTTTATTAATGTTTTAATAAATGATTTGCTGTTATAGTTGTCTTAGTGTTTTGCTAGTTGCTATATTTGTTCTAGTATTAACTAGATGGTTATAGTAGTCTTATATTAGTTCTTTTTGTTAGTTATTAAATTAGTAATTTATTTTCTGTTATTTTATTAGATTTATATTTTCTTTGTTGTAGAAAAAAATATTAGAGTAATTTAGTGATGTTATGTTAAGATTTGTGTGAGTTGGTGACCACTAGTTTTTCCTTGAATTTTTCTTTCAAAGTTTTTCCTTTGGTTTTCGACTTGGTTTTCTTTGTTGCTTTTATTTTGATTGAGTATTGTTATGATTGATAGAATTGCTTGCTAGAGTGATTGCTTATGTGAATGCTATGTTTGACTTGTATAGAGTTTCTTCGGAGAGTGACGAATAGTCCTATCAAATTTTGTGAGAGCGTTGTTATCTTCATCAACATACCAGGCAAGTTCACTTTGACCATGTTCTTCATACCTAAGTGTTTTATTGCATCTAGTGTCATCTTCGCAACAAACCCTCCAGTAGTGATATTGAATTCTTGTAGTTGAGTAGTATGCATGAGGTAGGAACCCATCACCCTGTTACCAAGCCCGGGACGATATTTTATTTTAATGCTACGCTATAGTAGACGGGGTTTGGTATGAGTGCTCAGGAGTGGTGTGAGAATGGAGGATCTACGTCAATGACGACAACTCCATGATGGAATCTGCAAGGACTGCATCTTCAAGGCCCCAAGACTTCAAGACTCGAGACAAGAATTCAATACACACTACTGGGTGAAGGATGCTTGACGGCACCGGAGAATCCAGTGGTTGGCGGGATGCATGGAGAAGCGCCATGACATCTTGCGGAAAGCTTCACCCAGACTCAAAGAGACGGAAGAATACTTCATGCCCGAAGCTTACCTGCAACCGCAAGTCACTATGGGCTCGGCTTGGTTGACCCTAGTTGTGACTCGCTAGGACGGTGCTAGCAGATGTAGAACTACGGTAGGATTGAATGAGCACCGGACGGTGGTCGGGGAACTCTTCGAAGACCATGTTTCGCCATCTTGTTCTCAAACACCTCAAGTGCGAGAACGTAAAAGAGGGATCGAATCTTGCGGGTAAAGTGTACAAACCTCAGAGAGGATTTAAACCTAATCGATTAGCCGTGTCCCTGTTACGGACAATTTGAGCCTCTGGACTTGGATCTATCTCGAACTCTCAACACCGGATTGATAACTTAATTGTGGGCAACTTATGATGATTTTAGGCTATGAGACATCGGTTACGGAACCATGTCATGCTAGAAAACTCCATAGTACATACTTCATTTATTCCTTTGATGTAGGGAAAATAAAACCAGCTTTTACGCAAACAAAACTCAGACACAGAGCCACAAAGCCATATTGCATATAGTATAGTTTTATCATCTGTTTTCTCATGTTGTGATCTTGCCGGTACATTCAATGTACTGACCTACATGGCTGCAACGTATCATGTTGCGTATACTTTCTTCCGACGAGTAAGAGTACGGTGACAGGTTACGGTCTACACTCAACCCGCCGATGGCGCTGATGGGACTCCACACCCGACTATTTGTTTCATTGTGACTTATGAGGTATATATCAGTTTTACGTTATTTATACATGTGATTGCACTTTGATATATACATTGATGTACTGTGTGTGCAAAGATATCGATCTGTGGATGGCATGCATAACACGAGGCTTGACTGTCTCGAGGTCGGGTCGCTACAAGCAGCCCCCCTGCCGGCCTCATCTCTCCACCGACTGGGCCATGGCCCATGGTGAGAAACCCCCAGCCATTGTGCATTGTTGGGCCAGCCTCTGATTCGGCCCGTTCATGTTTTTTTCCAGATCTGTGAATTTCCTAACTATCCCAGGATTTACAGTTTTACAGAAAACCCTGCATGTTCATGCATTTAATATCTCACTAACTATGCATCATATTAAAATGATTTAAATATGTAAAATGCTCAGAAATTTGTGTAGTTTAATAATATCCTACTTTAATCCCTGTTTAAAATGTTTAAATGTGTTGTTTGAATTAATTTGCATAAATGCCATGTTAAAATGATTTATTTCATAACTAAATAACCGTAGCTCGGTTTTAAATGTTCTTTATATGTAAATGGGGTGGAAAAATGCATAGCTTAACATAGTGCACTTTATTTTCCTATTTAACAACAATAAAATATGGTTTTAGACAGAACAGTAGCAAATTCGAAATATGACGTAAGGGGATTTTCCGGAATTGTTGTTTGTTGTTCCGGCCTCATTTAAACTTGCCTAAATAGTTAGTTTATTTATGCTTCACCCTCTTGCCATGTTTAATAATATTTAATATTTTTGGGTACATAAACGAGAGCGAACTAAATAACTTGAAAGTGGTGTTTCATCAATATGCAAGTCGTTGCATATTGAGCTCCACTTAATTTGTAGTGTTGTTTGTGCACTTTGCCATGCCATGCCTCATAAAACCGGACATGCATCATACTTGACTGTGCATCATGCCATGTTCATGTGATGGTTGTTTACCATGTTGTTTGCTTCTTTCCGATGTTGCTCTTCGGGTTAGTTCCGATAACGTCGCGTTTGTGAGGATTCGTTCGACTTCGTCTGGTGGTCTTCTTCATGAACTCGTTCTTCTTCCTTGCGGGATCTCAGGCAAGATGACCATACCCTCGAAATTACTTCTATCTTTGCTTGCTAGTTGTTCGCTCTATTGCTATGCCGCGCTACCTACCATTTGCTATATCATGCCTCCCATGTTACCATGTCAAGCCTCTAACCATCCTTTCCTATCAAACCGTTGTTCGGCTATGTTACCGCTTTTGCTCAGCCCCTCTTATAGCGTTGCTAGTTGCAGGTGAAGATGAAGTTGGTTCCATGTTGGAACATGGATATTTTGGGATATCACAATATCTCTTATTTAATTAATGCATCCATATACCTGGTAAAGGGTGGAAGGCTCGGCCTTATGCCTGGTGTTTTGTTCCACTCTTGCCGCCCTAGTTTCCGTCATACCGGTGTTATGTTCCTTGATTTTGCGTTCCTTACGCGGTTGGGTGATTTATGGGACCCCCCTTGATAGTTCGCCTTGAATAAAACTCCTCCAGCAAGGCCCAACCTTGGTTTTACCATTTGCCACCTAAGCCTTTTTCCCCCGGGTTTTCGTGAGCCCGACGGTCATCTTTATTTTAACCCCCCCGGGCCAGTGCTCCTTCGAGTGTTGGTCCGAACCGAGCAACCTGCGGGGCCACCACGGGGAAACTCGAGGCCTGGTTTTACTCGTAGCTTGACTTATCCGGATGTGCCCTGAGAACGAGATATGTGCAGCTCCTATCGGGATTTGTCGGCACAATCGGGCGGCTTTGCTGGTCTTGTTTTACTATTGTCGAAATGTCTTGTAACCGGGATTCCGAGACTGATCGGGTCTTCCCGGGAGAAGGTATATCCTTCATTGACCGTGAGAGCTTATAATGGGCTAAGTTGGGACACCCCTGCAGGGTATTATCTTTCGAAAGTCGTGCCCGCGGTTATGAGGCAGATGGGAATTTGTTAATGTCCGGTTGTATAGAACTTGACACTTGACTTAATTAAAATACATCAACCGCGTGTGTTAGCCGTGATGGTCTCTTTTCGGCGGAGTCCGGGAAGTGAACACGGTTTGGGTTATGTATGAATGTAAGTAGTTTTAGGATCACTTCTTGATCACTTCTAGCTTCACGACCGTGCTTTGCTTCTCTTCTCGCTCTCTTTTGCGTATGTTAGCCACCATATATGCTTAGTGCTTGCTGCAGCTCCACCTCATTACTCCATCCTTCCTATAAGCTTAAATAGTCTTGATCTCGCGGGTGTGAGATTGCTGAGTCCCCGTGACTCATGATTCTACCAAAACAGTTGCAAGTGCCGCTGCAGGTGACGAACCGAGCTCAAGTGGGAGTTCGACGAGGAACGTGGTCGTTATTATGTTTCGCTTCCGATGATCAGAGTGGAGCCAGTTGGGACGATCGGGATCTAGCATTTGGGGTTGTCTTCTTTTATTTTGGTTCAGCACTCGGACCTTGATTGTACTCAATGATGGATGTTTAAATTATGTATTGTGTGAAGTGGCGATTGTAAGCCAACTCTTTATCCCATTCTTGTTCATTACATGGGATTGTGTGAAGATGACCCTTCTTGCGACAAAACCACCATGCGGTTATGCCTCCAAGTCGTGCCTCGACACGTGGGAGATATAGCCGCATCGTGGGCGTTACACTAACATACGCATATAAGAGTAAGACGAGAAGTACGCAATGGTCGTGAAGCTAGAAGTGATCAAGAAGTGATCCTGAAACTACTTACGCACAACCAAAACACAAACCGTGTTCACTTCCCGGACTCTGCCGAAAAGAGACCGTCACGGCTACACACGCGGTTGATGCATTTTAATTAAGTCAAGTGTCAAGTTCTCTACAACCGGATATTAACAAATTCCCATCTGCCACATAACCGCCGGCACGGCTCTCGAAAGTTTATACCCTGCAGGGGTGTCCCAACTTAGTCCATCACAAGCTCTCACGGTCAATGAAGGATATTCCTCTCCCGGAAAGACCCAATCAGTCTCGGAATCCCAGTTACAAGACATTCCGACAATGGTAAAACAAGACTAGCAAGATCGCCCGAATGTGCCGACAAATCCCGATAGGAGCTGCAGATATCTCATTCTCAGGGCACACTGGATGAGACATCCTATGAGTAAAGCCAACCCTCAAGTTTCCCCGAGGTGGCCCCGCAGTCTACTCGGTTCGGACCAACTCAGAGGAGCACTGGCCCCGGGGGGTTAAAATTAAGATGACCCTCGGGTTTGCAACCCCAAGGGAAAGTTATAGGTTGTTAGGCAAATGTAAAACCAAGGTTCGGCCTTGCTGGAGGAGTTTTATTCAAAGCAAACTGTCAATGGGGTCCCATAACCCCAACCACATAAGGAACGCAAAATCAAGGAACATAACACCGGTATGACGGAAACTAAGGCGGCAAGAGTGGAACAAAACACCAGGCATAAGGCCAAGTCTTCCACCCTTTACCAAGTATATAGGTGCATTAATTAAAATAAGAGATATTGTGATATCCCAACATAATCATGTTCCAACATGGAGCAACCTTGAACTTCACCTGCAACTAACAACGCTATAAGAGGGCGCTAACATAGCCAAACAACGGTTTGCTAGGAAGGTGGGTTAGAGGCTTGACATGGCATTATGGGAGTGCTACCTCTTGAGCACTGTGTTGGTTTTCCCTTGAAGAGGAAAGGGTGATGCGGCAAAGTAGCGTAAGTATTTCCCTCGGTTTTTGAGAACCAAGGTATCAATCCAGTATGAGGCTACGCGCGAGTCCCTCGTACCTACACAAAACAAAAAAAATCCTCACAACCAACACGATAAGGGGTTGTCAATCCCTTCACGGTCACTTACGAGAGTGAGATCTGATAGATATTATAGGATAATATTTTTGGTATTTTTATGATAAGATGCAAAGTAAAATAAAAGCAAAGTAAAAAAGCAAAGGAAATAAATAAGTGTTGGAAGATTAATATGATGAAGATAGACCCGGGGGCCATAGGTTACACTAGTGGCTTCTCTCAAGAGCATAAGTATTTTACGGTGTGTCCCTTCTCTCTTTTTCTCTCTCTTTTTGGGCCTTCTCTTTTTTTTAATGGCCTTTCTCTTTTTTTATTCCTCACTTGGGACAATGCTCTAGAAAATGATGATCATCACAATTCTATTTATTTACAACTCAATGATTACAACTCGATACTAGAACAAAGTATGACTCTATATGAATGCCTCCGGCAGTGTACCAGGATATGCAATGAACCAAGAGTGACATGTATGAAAGAATTATGAATGGTGGCTTTGCCACAAATACTATGTCAACTACATGATCATGCTAAGCAATATGACAATGATGGACGTGTCATGATAAACAGAATGGTGGAAAGTTGCATGGCAATATATCTCGAATGGCTATGGAAATGCCATAATAGGTAGGTATGGTGGCTGTTTTGAGGAAGATATAAGGAGGTTTATGTGAAAGAGCATATCATATCACGGGTTTGGATGCACCGCTGAAGTTTGCACCAATGTGAGAAAGGGCAATGCACGGCATCAAGAGGCTAGCAATGATGGAAGGGTGAGAGTGTGTATAATCCATGGACTCAATATTAGTCATAAAGAACTCACATAATTATTGCAAAAATCAACAAGTCATCAAAACCAAGCACTACGCCGATGCTCCTAGGGGATAGATTGGTAGGAAAAGACCATCGTCATTCCCGACCGCCACTCATAAGGAGGACAATCAAAGAACACCTCATGTTTCAAATTTGTTACATAATGTTTACCATACGTGCATGCTACGGGACTTGCAAACTTCCACACAAGCATTTCTCAAATTCACAACTACTCAACTAGCATGATTTGATATTATTACCTCCATATCTCAAAACAATCATCAAGCATCAAACTTCCCTTAGTGTTCAAAACACTCATAAGAAAGTTTTTACTAAACTTGAATACCTAGCATATTAGGATTATTTAAGAAAATTACCATGCTATTTAAGACTCTCAAAATAATCTAAGTGAAGAATGAGAGATCAAGAGTTTCTATAAAACAAATCCACCATCGTGCTCTAAAAGATATAAGTGAAGTACTAGAGCAAAACTATATAACTCAAAAGATATAAGTGAAGCACATAGAGTATTCTAATAATTTCCAAATCATGTATGGCTCTCTCAAAAGGTGTGTACAACAAGGATGATTGTGATAAAATAAAAAATAAAGACTCAAATCATACAAGACACTCCAAGCAAAACACATATCATGTGGTGAATAAAAATATAGCTCCAAGTAAAGTTACCGATGGAAGTAGACGAAAGAGGGGCTGCCTTCCGGGGCATCCCCAAGCTTTGGCTTTTTGGTGTACTTAGATTATCTTGGGGGTGCCATGGGAATCCCCAAGCTTAGGCTCTTGCCACTCCTTGTTCCATAATCCATCAAATCTTTCACCCAAAACTTGAAAACTTCACAACACAAAACTTAGCAGAAAATCTCGTGAGCTCCGTTAGCGAAAGAAAACAAATGTAACATCCCAAATTTTTCAATTTGGAATGTTATATATTAAGTCATCATGCATATCATATTTTCTCGCATTTTTCCGATCCTAGAAAATTTCACGCAACTCAAGGACCCTCCGAGAGAGTTGGAGATTTCATTATTTTCATATTTGGGATTTCTCAAATTTTGAAAATAGGATCATTAGATTTATTTAATTATCTTCATAAGTTTTTCCTACAAAAAAAAGAGAGGGAATAATATGACTTTCCCAACATTTAGGAAAAATGAAGATTTAATAAATAAATCAATTTTGGTTTTTGAAAGTTTATTTGCTTTAGGGAAAAAAATGAGTATTTTAAAAATATGCATTTTGCCCTGCTTTTAAAGTTCATTTTGTTCGACTCATTTTAGGAGTCGGGAAAATTAATTTTATTTAATTTGGAGTTTGTTTGGTTTTATTTTTAATTGCTTCGCTTTTGTTTAAAAAAACGCGCCGCTTCGCTTTGGGCCAAGGGCCCAGCCCCCACCGCCGCCCAACTCCCCTCCTCAAGGCCTCAAGACGGAGGAGTCCCCCGCCCGCCTGGCCGAGTCCGCTCGCCGCCACGCCCTGCGTGCTCCCTTCCCAAGGCACCTGACCCCCCTTCCCTTTATAACCCGAGCCCCCCTCTCCTCCTCTCCTGCTGCTTGCCGCCTTTAACTGAGCAGCTGTGCGCTCAAGGCCGCGCCCGCCGCTGTCATGCTGACGCCTGATTGTCGCTCGACCGACCCGCCGCCACCTCGCCGACCCCGCTGAAGCCCACGAGCCTCGAGCCCGCCGGCGACTCGCGGAGGTAGCCACCGCGCCACCTTTAACGGTCCGTTTTGCTCCAAAACCGCTCGGTTTTTCTTCGTTGTTCGGTTTTTTTTTAAATCTAGATTGGTTTATTTTTTCGGTTTTATTAACTAGTGAACGCTCACCGACCCGCTCGCTTTAATGAACGTGTTCGCGGTTAGTTTCGTTAACGAACGTCCGCTCGGGTAACCGCTCGTCGCTTTTTCTTTTAATCGGATTTAATCCGTTATTTTCCGAATTCGATTTCGATTCAATTTTCAAATCAGTTTATTTTCTCGCTCGCTTATCGGAATCAGTGATTCAAGCTACTGAGTTTCGCTTTTGAAACCGCCGTTCGACTAACCTACTTAAACAAAGTTTTGCTACTGTAGATTTTGACCAAGTTTTAAATTGCTAAAACCGAGTCGTTTCTCCTCGACTTTCGACTTTCGAGGCTTTGTTTGATTCGATTCTTTTGCAACCAGGTTCTTAAGTTGAACTCTCGTTAGATTTTTATTTTGAGATTTCCCTGTGCATTAGATGAGTACTTATTGTATGCCTGTTGTTTGTCTGCGTTAGATCACCCGGAGTGCGCCGCTTGTTACTTCAAATCCCTAGGTCTCGCGGATCATCAGCAAGGCAAGTAACATTTGATCATACCTTTACTACTACCCAGTTTTTATGCATTAGCCCTATTCCTCAAACACTTGCATGTTTAGGATCAACTTAAATTGTGGGATGGGAAGTAGATTGAGGTAGTACCTATTACCTGTTTTACTTATGAAACCTTGGGAGTTACTTCTATGTTTGCTTATTATGCTGTGCTATGCTAGTAGACGTGGATTGGGTGAGTGAATATCCATGACAGATGCGAGATTGTTAATTAATGGTTTATCTAAGATGGCAACCTAAACACACATCTGGGTGGATTGAGGCACTGGTTTCTATCAGACTTGCCTGTATTTCTTCGGACCGCCACCTGTGCTCCAAGGGATCATAAGATTATTCAAACTAGAAACTTCCGTGTGCAGCCACAAGCCAATATGGGCTCGCATAGTTGAGTAAGTGGTGCGAACTCTTACGGAAGGCTAGCTGATGTAGGGGACGAGGTTGGTACGGTCACCCACATGTAAGGTGCTAGTGCTTCGAAAGATCTGTGTCCCGGCCATCCGCTTCTCAAACACCATGTAGTGCGAGAAGCAAGCGGAGGCGATCGAGTCTTGTGGGGAAAAGTGCGCAAACCTCTGCAGAGTGTATAAACTAATCATGATTAGCCGTGTCCCTGTTATGGACGCCTTGAGTATCTAGTAATTGAATATCATGTGAATCTCAACATGTTACTTCTAATAAATGTTATTGGGTTTTGTTGAGTACTTTTTAATTGGGATTGAGGATGCTGTCAACCATTCTCAATGTTTAACAACCACCATGATAGTTAAATAAAATTATTCCTTTGTTGTAGGGAAAACTAGCTTTATGCAAAATGTAATCAGAGAGCTTTACCACCAGCCATATATGCATGTAGTATAGGCTTATTCCTTCATTACTCTCTATGTGTTACATTGCCAGATATTCCATGTGTTGACCTGTTTTGAGCTGCAACTTTCATGTTGCGTACTTTTTGACGACAGTAAGGTGTTAGGTCGTGGTTCTATACTCATGATGCCGATGGAGTTGATGGACTCACTTATCTTCCAAGCCTTCCGCTGTTATTATAGATGGCCTTAAGCCATATTATTGTAATAAGTTCCATTGTGGACAACGTTGTATTAAGTGTGTGATTGCTACTCTGCTATAAATCCTTCAAGCATGTGTGGTGTCAAGATTATCGATCCAGGATGACACTCGAGCACGTAGACTTGATCCATTCGGTCCCGTCGCCACAGAGATGGTATCGAGCACACGACTATAGGACACGCACCACTAAGTTAAAGCCATAGATCACTACTCTTCCCATTTTCTAACTCCTCATCTTTTCTACTCTTTAGGATGACGGACGCCAAGATCAAGTACGCCCAACCAGATGAAGGCACACCTTTTGATTTCACCGAAGGAAGTCACCAAGCACCGAACATTGGATTACCAAGCTTCACCGAACTTTCAAATGCCACTCGCTCAAGAGGAGCGCCGAAGATTTAAGCTCATGTTCCAGAAGGACATTCGCCCCAATCACCAAGCCTATAGATAGTGTTTTCAGTGCACCAACTTGGAGTCTGGGAAAGAGCATGGCAGCTCATATCACCATGGGACGCATTGGAGAAGTTTATCAAGAAGACCTCAAGGACACTATCTACCAGATTTGCGGACGCCGAGATGAACAATGGGAGATAGTCAAGACCAAGAAGGATAGACCCATTGCAGCTTTCATCCAGGAGTTAAACCAGCACATTCGACGCCAGGAGAACCAGATGTGCAATGATATGTTGGAGTTGCAGAATGCAAAGGGAAGGATCATCGAACTTGAAGAAGAACTAAAGACTACACGCAAGGACTACATGGACGAGATCGTAGCTCTAGCAAGACACAATAACGATCTTAAGTACGAGATCAAGAACTCAAGAAGAAGTTGGCGCCAAAAATGAAGACAAGTACGCCGGCTGTCCAAGCAACTACATCATCATCGACGACACCGATTCGGATCCAAGTGAACCCGACTTTGAAGACGGTTGAGCAGACATCATGGAGTCTTCCACCGGTTCAAATTAGTAGAAGTCCCCACATATTAGTAGTATTACCTCCATGTAAACATTATAGTACACGATTTTTGCGATAGTTAGATCGCTGTAAGCCCTTTGTTTGATTGAATGAAGTGATTTTGTGTGCATTTGCTCATGTGCATTTGGGTAGTGATTCCCTTAGACCTCATTCTATTCTTAATTTCTCGCCTCTTCTAAACCCATCGATGCCTCCGAGACGCGACATCGGGTTTGTTTTCCCGCCAGAGATCACCCAATTGATTCAGCAGCAGAACACCTTGATTCAAACATTGGTGCGTAACTGTGGCAACAACAACAACAACCCACCACCACCACCACCCGGATCACTTGACTCGCTTCTTAGGCTGAATCCGCGGTGTATTCCAAAGAGCACCGAGCCGATTGTAGCAGTATGATTGGGTCCGCAAGATAGGAAGGAGTTGACCCACGCAGGATGCATGATGGAGAAAGAGTGAAGTTTGCTGCACACCAACTTGAAGGACCCGCAGAAAGATGGTGGGAGAATTTTACAGCCACTTACCCCGTAGACACTATCACATGGGATCTGGCCAAGAAGCTTTTCAGACCGCCCATGTTTCAGCAGGAGCCATGGCCATGAAGAAACGTGAGTTTCGCAACTTACGCCAAGGAGGAAGGATCACACAAGATGTGGATGGTTTTAGTAAGTTAGCACGTTATGCCCCTGATATGACGCTACATGATGCGCTAAGGTGAGAAGTTTCGGAAGGACTGAATGATGAGTTCAAGATGCCGTTGATGGTAGCAAGTTTCAACAACTACCAGGAGTTGGTAGACCGAGCCCTCATGATTGAAGGAAGCAAGAGCAAATTGAGAACCGCAAGAGGAAGTATGGGCAGGGAAAGTATAACTCGAGCTCAGCAGAAGCCTCAAGTATACCCCTAAATCAGGAATTCAGTTTCAGATACCCATGGAGGAGGTAATTCAGATAACCATAATGGCACTAAGAATGGGAACGGAATGGAGGAAGCAATGGATGAATCGCACCAACCCGCCAACACCATCCAAGGTAGACTGAGTCACATCACTTGCTTTAAGTGCCGCAAGATCGGGCATTATGCAAATGATCGCCCGTAAGGCCAAAATGGAAATGGCAATGGAAGCTCGAAAGAAGCCCAACCCTTTCAACGGGGGACATGTGAACCACATTGATGTGGAGGAGGTTGAAGATCAGCCCGATGCAAGAATCGGTAAGTTTTTGGTTGTCATTTATCGCAGTTGTTCTTTTCGACATTGGTGCATCGCATTCATACATATCAAAGGGATTTGTGGATAAGTACAAATTACCGACCCAAGCCCTTAGGTCACCCATGCTAGTAACCTCACCCGAGCAGAATACATTGCTAGTAAATGGTGTGATCGACCGCCATTAAGGATTGGACACTATGTTTTCCCCTCGCACCTAATAGTTCGAATCCCAAGGATTGGATGTGATATTAGGCATGGATTGGTTATCAAAGTATGGAGGGAACATAGATTGCACCACAAAGTCAATTTTGCTCACCACACCAGAAGGAAGAAGGATCAAGTATGTATCACGATACGAGCCGAGGAGAACGCAAGTAAATTGCTTATCAGGAGTGGTGCAGGAAGAAGTACCAGTGGTGAAGGATTATCCTGATGTATTTCTGGAAGAGTTGCCAGGAATGCCACCGGATAGAGACATTGAGTTTTTGATTGAGCTGTTACTGTGACAGCCCGATATCGGCGATGTGGTGATGCCCGCACAGGATTTGGCGGAAATCAAGAAACAGATTAAGGAACTATTGGATAAAGGTTTTATTCGCCCAAGTTCTTCACCTTGGGGATCACCCGTACTGTTAGTGGAGAAGAAGGATGGATCGTTAAGGATGGTTGTTGATTATCGTGGATTGAATGAAGTAACAATCAAGAAAAAGTACCCACTACCAATGACAAATGATTTGTTTGACCATTTGCAAGGAGCTAAAGTGTTTTCCAAGATCGATTTACGATCAGGGTACCATCAGTTGAAGATTCGGGAGCAGGATATACCCAAGACAGCGTTTACTACGAGACATGGATCTGTATGAGTATACCGTTATGTCATTTGATCGACTAACGCACCAGCCTATTTCATGAACCTGATGAACAAAGTGTTTATGGAGTTTTGGATAAGTTCGCGTGGTGTTCATTGATGACATTTTGATTTTCTCAAGGATGAAGAGGAACACAAGGAACATTTGCGATTGGTTTTGGAGAAACCGAGGAACACCAGCTTATATGCCAAGTTCAGCAAATGTGAGTTTTGGCTAAATGTGAGTTGGATTTGTTGGACATGTTATATCCGGAGAAGGAATAGCAGTTGACCCCACAAAGGTTGAGACCAGAATCAATGGGAAGCACCAACACAGTTGGAGAGATTCGAGTTTCTTGGACTCGCAGGATACTACCAAGATTCATTGAGAATTTCTCAAGGATTGCAAAGCCTATGATGAATTGTTGAAGAAGGATAACAAATTCATATGGATCGAGGATCATGAGGCAAGTTTTCGTGGAGTTGAAGAAAAGATTGGTTACCTCACCGCTTTAATATTGCCGGATCAAACCAAGGATTATGAGGTGTATTACACGCTTCACGCCGAGGACTTGGAGCCGACTTATGCAGGAAGGAAGAGTTGTTTCAGTATGCTTCACGACAAGTTAAGCCCCATGAGTTGAATTATGCCACTCATGATTTGGAGTTAGCAGTGCCAGCACGCCTTTAAAGACATGGAGACATTTTCTCATTGGAAATCATTGTGAAGTATACACGGATCACAAGAGTTTGAAGTACATCTTCACGTATGAATTGAATCTCGGACAAAGGAGATGGTTAGAACTTATCAAGGATTATGATATGAGATTGCATTATCACCCGGAAAGGCTAATGTCGTAGCAGCACGCATTGAGCCGTAAGAGCCACGCCAATACCCTAATGATGGGAGGAATACCCCATGAGTTAGCCGAGGACCTTCGAGAACTATGTTTGGAAATAGTTCCAGAGGCTAAAATTTCACGCAACTCAAGGACCCTCGAGAGAGTTGGAGATTTCATTATTTTCATATTTGGGATTTCTCAAATTTTGAAAATAGGATCATTAGATTTATTTAATTATCTTCATAAGTTTTTCCTACAAAAAAAAAAGAGAGGAATAATATGACTTTCCCAACATTTAGGAAAAATGAAGATTTAATAAATAAATCAATTTTGGTTTTGAAAGTTTATTTGCTTTAGGGAAAAAATGAGTATTTTAAAAATATGCATTTTGCCCCGTTTTAAAGTCCATTTTGTTCGACTCATTTTTAGGAGTCGGGAAAAATTAATTTTATTTAATTTGGAGTTTGTTTGGTTTTATTTTTAATTCGTTTGTTTTGTTTAAAAAAACGCCGCCCCTTTGGGCCAAGGGCCCAGCCACCACCACCGCCCAACTCCCTCCCTCGCCTCGCTCACTTGAGGAGTCCCGCCGCACGCCGCCGCCGAGTCCGGCTCGGCCACGCCCACCCCCCTGCCGTGCCCTTCCCAAGGCACCGACCCCCTTCCCTTTATAACCCGCCCCCTCTCTCCTCCTCACCAAGGCCGCCGCCCTTTAACCTGAGCCATTGCCGCCAGGTCAATCGCCCGCTGCCATCTTGCGTCCGACGCCATTGTCCGCCTCGACCCGACACCGCCGCCACCCCGCCGACCCATTGAGCCTCACGCGAGTTCCTCGAGCCCGCCGGCGACTCGCCGGAGGTAGCCACCGCGCCACCTTTTAACCGGTCCGGTTTTGCTCCAAAAACCGTTCTGGTTTTTCTTCGTTGTTCGGTTTTTTTTTTTAAATCTAGATTGGTTTATTTTTTCGGTTTTATTAACTAGTGAACGCTCACCGACCCGCTCGTTTTAATGAACGTGTTCGTTCGGTTAGTTTCGTTAACGAACGTCCGCTATTTAACCGTTCGTCGTTTTTCTTTTAATCGGATTTAATCCGTTATTTTCCGAATTCGATTTCGATTCAATTTTCAAATCAGTTTATTTTCTCGCTCGTTTATCGGAATCGGTGATTCAAGCGCTGGAGTTTCGCTTTTGAAACCGCCGTCCGACTAACCTACTTAAACAAAGTTTTGCTACTGTAGATTTTGACCAAGTTTTAAATTGCTAAAACCGAGTCGTTCTCCTCGACTTTCGACTTTCGAGGCTTTGTTTGATTCGATTCTTTTGCAACGGGGTTCTTAAGTTGAACTCTCTGGTTAGATTTTTTTTTGAGATTTCCTGTGCATTAGATGAGTACTTATTGTATGCTTGTTGTTTGTCTGCGTTAGATCACCCGGAGTGCGCCGCTTGTTACTTCAATCCCTAGGTCTCATGGATCATCGACAAGGCAAGTAACATTTGATCATACCTTTTCTACTACCCAGTTTTTATGCATTAGATCTATTCCTCAAACACTTGCATGTTTAGGATCAACTTAAATTGTGGGATGGGAAGTAGATTGAGGTAGTACCTATTACTGTTTTACTTATGAAACCTTGGGAGTTACTTCTCGTTTGCTTATTATGCCATGCTATGCTAGTAGACGTGGATTGGGTGAGTGAATATCCATGACAGATGTGAGATTGTTAATTAATGGTTTATCTAAGGTGGCAACCTAAACACACATCTGGGTGGATTGAGGCACTGGTTTCTATCAGACTTACTGTATTTCTTGGACCGCCACCCGTGCTCTAAGGGATCATAAGATTATTCAAACTAGAAACTTCCGTGTGCAGCCACAAGCCAATATGGGCTCTGGCATAGTTGAGTAAGTGGTGCGAACTCACGGAAGGCTAGCTGATGTAGGGGATGTAGGTTGGTACGGTCTACCCACATGTAAGGTGCTAGTGCTTCGAAAGACTATGTCTCGGTCATCCGTTTCTCAAACACCATGAAAAGTAGAAGCAAGCGGAGGCGATCGAGTCTTGTGGGGAAAAGTCGCAAACCTCTGCAGAGTGTATAAACTAATCATGATTAGCCGTGTCCCCTGTTATGGACGCCTTGAGTATCTAGTAATTGAATATCATGTGAATCTCAACATGTTACTTCTAATAAATGTTATTGGGTTTTGATGAGTACTTTTTAATTGGGATTGAGGATCTTGTCAACCATTCTCAATGTTTAACAACCACCATGATAGTTAAATAAAATTATTCCTTTGTTGTAGGAAAAACTAGCTTTATGCAAAATGTAATCAGAGAGCTTTACCACCAGCCATATATGCATGTAGTATAGGCTTATTCCTTCATTACTCTCTATGTGTTACATTGCCAAGATATTCCATGTGTTGACCCGTTTTGAGCTGCAACTTTCATGTTGCGAGACTTTTCGAACGACAGTAAGGTGTTAGGTCGTGGTTCTATACTCAGTGATGCCGATGGAGTTGATGGACTCACTTATCTTCCAAGCCTTCATTGTTATTATTAGATGGCCTTAAGCCATATTATTGTAATAAGTTCCATTGTGGACAACGTTGTAATAAGTGTGTGATTGCTACTCGCTATAAATCCTTCGGCATGTGTGGTGTCAAGACATCGATCCAGGATGACACCGAGCACGAGACTTGATCCATTCGGTCTGTCGCTCACAGAGATGGTATCGAGCACACGCTGACTATAGGACACGCACCACTAAGTTAAAGCCATAGATCACTACTCTCTTCCCATTTTCTAACTCCTCATCTTTTCTACTCTTTAGGATGACGGACGCGAAGATCAAGTACACCCAACCAGATGAAGGCACACCTTTTGGATTTCACTTGAAGGAAGTCACCAAGTACCGAACATTGGATTACCAAGCTTCACCGAACTTTCAATGCCACTCGCTCAAGAGGAGCGCTGGAAGATTCAAGCTCATGTTCCAGGAAGGACATTCGCCCCAATCACCAAGCCTATAGATAGTGTTTTCAGTGCACCAACTTGGAGTCTGGGAAAGAGCATGGCAGCTCATATCACCATGGGACGATTGGAGAAGTTTATCAAGAAGACCTCAAGGACACTATCTACCAGATTTGCGGACGCCGAGATGAACAATGGGAGATAGTCAGCACCAAGAAGGATAGATCCATTGCAGCTTTCATCCAGGAGTTAAACCAGCACATTCGACGCCAGGAGAACCAGATGTGCAATGATATGTTGGAGTTGCAGAATGCAAAGGGAAGGATCATCGAACTTGAAGAAGAACTAAAGACTACACGCAAGGACTACATGGACGAGATCGTAGCTCTAGCAAGACACAATAACGATCTTAAGTACGAGATCGAAGAACTCAAGAAGAAGTTGGCGCTCAAAAATGAAGACAAGTACGTCGGCTGTCCAAGCAACTACATCATCATCGACGACACCGATTCGGATCCAAGTGAACCCGACTTTGAAGACGAAGCTGGAGCAGACATCATGGAGTCTTCCACCGGTTCAAATTAGTAGAAGTCCCCCACATATTAGTAGTATTACCTCCATGTAAACATTATAGTACACGATTTTTGCGATAGTTAGATCGTTGTAAGCCCTTTGTTTGATTGAATGAAGTGATTTTGTGTGCATTTGCTCATGTGCATTTGGGTAGTGATTCCCCTTAGACCTCATTCTATTCTTAATTTCGCCTCTTCTAAACCCATCGATGCCTCCGAGACGCGACACCGGGTTTGTTTTCCCGCCAGAGATCACCCAATTGATTCAGCAGCAGAACACCTTGATTCAAACATTGGTGCAGAACCAGGGCAACAACAACAACAACCCACCACCACCACCACCCGCGGATCACTTGACTCGTTTCCTTAGGCTGAATCCGCCGGTGTATTCCAGTAGCACCGAGCCGATTGTAGCAGATGATTGGGTCCGCAAGATAGGAAGGGAGTTGACCACTGCAGGATGCACAGATGGAGAAAGAGTGAAGTTTGCTGCACACCAACTTGAAGGACCCGCAGCAGCATGGTGGGAGAATTTTACAGCCACTTACCCCGTAGACACTATCACATGGGATCAGTTTCAGCAAGCTTTTCGCACTGCCCATGTTTCAGCAGGAGCCATGGCCATGAAGAAACGTGAGTTTCGCAACTTACGCCAAGGAGGAAGGACTGTTGGCCAGTATGTGGATGATTTTAGTAAGTTAGCACGTTATGCCCCGGATGACGTTACTACGGATCTGCTAAGCGGGAGAAGTTTCGGAAGGACTGAATGATGAGTTCAAGATGCCGTTGATGGTAGCAAGTTTCAACAACTACCAGGAGTTGGTAGACCGAGCCCTCATGATTGAAGGAAGCAGACAAATTGAGAACCGCAAGAGGAAGTATGGGCAGGAAAGTATAACTCGGAGCTCAGAAGCCTCGTTATACCCCTAAATCAGGAATTCAGCCAGATACCCATGGAGGAGGTAATTCGCATAACCATAATGGCACTAAGAATGGGAACGGAATGGAGGAAGCAATGGATGAATCGCACCAACCCGTCAACACCATCCAAGGTAGACTGAGTCACATCACTTGCTTTAAGTGCCGCAAGATCTGGGCATTATGCAAATGATCGTCGAGAAGGCCAAAATGGAAATGGCAATGGAAGCTCGAAAGAAGCCCAACCCTTTCAACAGGGGACAGGTGAACCACATTGATGTGGAGGAGGTTGAAGATCAGCCCGATGCGAGAATCGGTAAGTTTTTGGTGTAAGTCATCGCAGCTTGTTCTTTTCGATCATCGTGCATCGCATTCATACATATCAAAGGGATTTGTGGATAAGTACAAATTACCGACCCAAGCCCTTAGGTCACCCATGCTAGTAACCTCACCCGAGCAGAATACATGGCTAGTAAATGGTGTGATCGATCGCCATTAAGGATTGGACACTATGTTTTCCCCTCGCACCTAATAGTTCGGAATCCCAAGGATTGGATGTGATATTAGGCATGGATTGGTTATCAAAGTATGGAGGAACATAGATTGCACCACAAAGTCAATTTTGCTCACCACACCGAAGGAAGAAGGATCAAGTATGTATCACGACACGAGCCGAGGAGAACGCAAGTAAATTGCTTATCGAGTGGTGCGGGAAGAAGTACCGTGGTGAAGGATTATCTGATGTATTTCGGAAGAGTTGCTGTGAATGCCACGGATAGAGACATTGAGTTTTGATTGAGCTGTTACGTGACAGGCCCGATATCGAAGCGATCAGAGGATGCCCGCATGTGATTTGGCGGAAATCAAGAAAGCAGATTAAGGAACTATTGGATAAAGGTTTTATTCGCCCAAGTTCTTCACCTTGGGGATCACCCGCATTGTTAGTGGAGAAGAAGGATGGATCGTTAAGGATGGTTGTTGATTATCGTGGATTGAATGAAGTAACAATCAAGAACAAGTACCCACTACCAATGATAAATGATTTGTTTGACCATTTGCAAGGAGCTAAAGTGTTTTCCAAGATCGATTTCTGATCGTGGTACCATCGATTGAAGATTCGGGAGCAGGATATACCCAAGACAGCGTTTACCACGAGATATGGATCTGTATGAGTATACCGTTATGTCATTTGACTGACTAACGCACCAGCCTATTTCATGAACCTGATGAACAAAGTGTTTATGGAGTTTTGGATAAGTTAAATCGTGGTGTTCATTGATGACATTTTGATTTTCTCGAAGGATGAAGAGGAACACAAGGAACATTTGCGATTGGTTTTGGGAAACCGAGGAACACAGGTTATATGCCAAGTTCAGCAAATGTGAGTTTTGGCTAAATGTGAGTTGGATTTGTTGGACATGTTATATCCGGAGAAGGAATAGCAGTTGACCCCACAAAGGTTGAGACCGTAACCAAATGGGAAGCACCAACACAGTTGGAGAGATTCGGAGTTTCCTTGGACTCGCAGGATACTACCGAAGATTCATTGAGAATTTCTCAAGGATTGCAAAGCCTATGACAGAATTGTTGAAGAAGGATAACAAATTCATATGGGTGAGGACTGCGAGGCAAGTTTTCAGGAGTTGAAGAAAAGATTGGTTACCTCACCGGTTTTAATATTGCGGATCAAACCAAGGATTATGAGGTGTATTGCACGCTTCACGCCGAGGACTTGGAGCCGTGCTTATGCAGGAAGGAAGAGTTGTTTCGTATGCTTCACGACAAGTTAAGCCCCATGAGTTGAATTATGCCACTCATGATTTGGAGTTAGCAGCCGCCAGTGCGCCTTTAAAGACATGGAGACATTTTCTCATTGGAAATCATTGTGAAGTATACACGGATCACAAGAGTTTGAAGTACATCTTCACACAGAAGGAATTGAATCTCAGACAAAGGAGATGGTTAGAACTTATCAAGGATTATGATATGAGATTGCATTATCACCCCGGAAAGGCTAATGTCGTAGCAGACGCATTGAGCCGTAAGAGCCACGTCAATACCCTAATGATGGGAGGAATACCCCATGAGTTAGCCGAGGACCTTCGAGAACTATGTTTGGAAATAGTTCGAGAGGCTATGTAGCAGCATTGGAGATTCAGTCGACACTGATGGACAAAATCAGAGAAGCCCAAAAGGCAGATAAGGAAGTTGCCTCTATAAAGGAGAAAATGAGCAAAGGAAAAGCTAAAGGATTTCGTGAGGATGAGCACGATACCCTATGGTTTGAAGACCGTGTTTATGTGCCCAATAACCCAGAGATCAGGAAGTTGATTTTGCAAGAAGCTCATGATTCACCCTATTCGATTCACCCAGGAAATACCAAGATGTATTTGGATTTGAAGAATACTTTCTGGTGGACCGGAATGAAGAAGGATATTGCGGAGTATGTAGCAGTTTGCGATGTAGGTCAGAGAGTAAAGGCAGAACATCAGAAGCCAACAGGATTGTTACAACCATTGCCGATACCCGAATGGAAGTGGGATAAATTAGGCATGGATTTCATCACAGGTTTGCCAAAGACTCGTTCAGGATATGACTCCATATGGGTTATAGTCGATCGCTTGACGAAGGTAGCTCATTTCATTCCAGTCAAGACTACCTATAGCAGTGCTAAGTTGGCAAAGATATACATGACCAGAATTGTGTGTTTACGGAGTTCGAGGAGTATTGTATCGGATAGAGGAACCCAATTTACCTCAAAATTTTGGAACCAGTTACACGAAACATTGGGAACTAGATGGAATTCAAGACAACTTTCCACCCACAGACCGATGGGATGACCGAGAGAGTCAATCAGATTTTGGAGGATATCTTTGAGAGCTTGTGCACTAGATTATGGATCTAGTTGGGATGATAATTTGCCATATGCAGAATTTTCTTATAACAACAGTTACCAAACCAGCTTGAAGATGGCACCTTTCGAGGCTCTGTATGGAAGGAGATGCAGGACACCGTTGTCATGGGACTAAACTGGAGATAAATCAATTGTTTGGACCAGATTTGATTATGGAGTCTGAGCAGAAGGTTAAGTTGATTCGAGATAGGCTCAAGGTAGCCCAGTCCAGACAAAAGAGCTATGCGGATTCAAAGCGCAAAGCGATTGAGTATGAAGTTGGAGACAGAGTATATCTTAGAGTATCCCCGCTTTGAGGAGTTAAGCGTTTTGGAGTTAAAGGAAAATTAGCACCACGTTTCGTTGGACCATATAAGATTTTGCAACGCATGGGGAAGTTGCTTATAAGTTGGAATTGCGGAAGGACTGTCGGGGAGTTCATGATGTATTCCATGTTTCCGATTGAAGAAATGTCATCCGAGATAGCAGAGATACCGTTAAGAGACACAGTCCTTTGGAAGCAATTCAGTTGAAGGATGACTTAACTTATGAGGAAAAACCGGTCAAGATTCTCGATTATGCCAGCAGAGTTACTCGCAGCAAGGTTATCAAGTTTTGCAAGGTTCAATGGAGCCACCACATGAAGATGAAGCCACACAGGAAAGAGAGGAAGAGTTGCTCAAGGACCACCTCACCTATTTTCTAGTTAACCCGAATCTCGAGGGCGAGATTCATCTTAAGGGGTAGGTTTGTAACATCCCAAATTTTCAATTTGGAATGTTATATATTAAGTCATCATGCATATCATATTTTCTCGCATTTTTCCGATCCTAGAAAATTTCACGCAACTCAAGGACCCTCCGAGAGAGTTGGAGATTTCATTATTTTCATAATTGGGATTTCTCAAATTTTGAAAATAGGATCATTGGATTTATTTAATTATCTTCATAAGTTTTTCCTACAAAAAAATAAGAGAGGAATAATATGACTTTCCCAACATTTAGGAAAAATGAAGATTTAATAAATAAATCAATTTTGGTTTTGAAAGTTTATTTGCTTTAGGGAAAAAATGAGTATTTTAAAATATGCATTTTGCCCGTTTTAAAGTTCATTTTGTTAGACTCATTTTAGGAGTCGGGAAAATTAATTTTATTTAATTTGGAGTTTGTTTGGTTTTATTTTTAATTCGTTTCATTTTTTTTTTTAAAAAACGCGCCGCCTCGCCCACGCCCAACTCCCTCCCCTCGTGCGCTCCCTTGCGGAGGATCCGCCGCCGCTTGCCGAGTCCGGCTCGCCCGCCCCACGCCCGCCGTGCCCCTTCCCCAAGGCACGGACCCCCCCTTCCCTTTATAACCCGAGCCCCCCCTCTCCTCCTCACCTTGCGCCATTGCCCTTGCAACCCGAGCCGCCGTCGAAGGCCGCCGCCGCCATGCTTTGACGCCTGCCGCCGACCGTCGCCCGACCCGCCGACCCGCCGCCACCCATGAAGCCCAGCGCCCGAGCCCGGAGCCCGCTGGCGACTCGCCGGAGGTAGCCACCGCGCCGCCTTTTCCCCGGTCCGGTTTTGCTCCAAAAACCGTTCCGGTTTTTCTTCGTTGTTCGGTTTTTTTTAAAAAAAACCTAGATTGGTTTATTTTTTTCGGTTTTATTAACTAGTGAACGTTCACCGACCCGTTCGTTTTAATGAACGTGTTCGTCGGTTAGTTTCTGTTAACGAACGTCCGTTCGGTTAACCGTTCGTCGTTTTTCTTTTAATCGGATTTAATCCGTTATTTTCCGAATTCGATTTCCGATTCAATTTTCAAATCAGTTTATTTTCTCGCTCGTTTATCGGAATCAGGTGATTCAAGCGCCTGGAGTTTCGTTTTGAAACCGCCGTTCCGACTAACCTACTTAAACAAAGTTTTGCTACTGTAGATTTTGACCTAGTTTTAAATTGCTAAAACCGAGTCGTTCTCTCTCGACTTTCGACTTTCGAGGCTTTGTTTGATTCGATTCTTTTGCAACCAGGGTTCTTAAGTTGAACTCTCTGGTTAGATTTTTTATTTTGAGATTTCCCTGTGCATTAGATGAGTACTTATTGTATGCTTGTTGTTTGTCTGCGTTAGATCACCCGGAGTCGCCGCTTGTTACTTGAATCCCTAGGTCTCATGAATCATCGGCAAGGCAAGTAACATTTGATCATACCTTTTCTACTACCCAGTTTTATGCATTATCCCTATTCCTCAAACACTTGCATGTTTAGGATCAACTTAAATTGTGGGATGGGAAGTAGATTGAGGTAGTACCTATTACTGCTTTTACTTATGAAACCTTGGGAGTTACTTCTCGTTTGCTTATTATGCCATGCTATGCTAGTAGGCGTGGATTGGGTGAGTGAATATCCATGACAGATGTGAGATTGTTAATTAATGGTTTATCTAAGGTGGCAACCTAAACACACATCTGGGTGGATTGAGGCACTGGTTTCTATCAGACTTACTGTATTTCTTGGACCGCCACCCGGGCTCCAAGGGATCATAAGATTATTCAAACTAGAAACTTCCGTGTGCAGCCACAAGCCAATATGGGCTCTGGCATAGTTGAGTAAGTGGTGCGAACTCTTACGGGTAGGCTAGCTGATGTAGGGGATGTAGGTTGATGCGGTCTACCCACATGTAAGGTGCTAGTGCTTACGAAAGACTGTGTCTCGGTCATCCGCTTCTCAAACACCATGTAGTCACGAGAAGCAAGCGGAGGCGATCGAGTCTTGTGGGGAAAAGTCATAAACCCTGCAGAGTGTATAAACTAATCATGATTAGCCGTGTCCCCGGTTATGGACGTCTTGAGTATCTAGTAATTGAATATCATGTGAATCTCAACATGTTACTTCTAATAAATGTTATTGGGTTTTGTTGAGTACTTTTTAATTGGGATTGAGGATGCTGTCAACCATTCTCAATGTTTAACAACCACCATGATAGTTAAATAAAATTATTCCTTTGTTGTAGGGAAAAACTAGCTTTATGCAAAATGTAATCAGTAGAGCTTTACCACCAGCCATATATGCATGTAGTATAGGCTTATTCCTTCATTACTCTCTATGTGTTACATTGCCGGCATATTCCATCGCTGACCCGTTTTCAGGCTGCAACTTTCATGTTGCGAGACTTTTTGAACGACAGTAAGGTGTTAGGTCGTGGTTCTATACTCGATGATGCCGATGGAGTTGATGGACTCACTTATCTTCCAAGCCTTCGCTGTTATTATTAGATGGCCTTAAGCCATATTATTGTAATAAGTTCCTTGTGGACAACATTGTATTAAGTGTGTGATTGCTACTCTGCTATAAATCCTTCGGCTTGTGTGGTGTCGGCATTCTTGATCGAGGATGACACTTGAGCACGAGACTTGATCCATTCGGGTCGGTCGCTGCAATAAAAGACCACTTCAAGGTACTGTAATGAACTCATTATTTATTTATATTGGTGTTAAACCTACTGTATTCCAACTTCTCTATGGTTTATAAACTATTTTACTAGCCATAGATTCATCAAAATAAGCAAACAACACACTAAAAACAGAATCTGTCAAAACAGTAACGATCAGTAGTAATCAGTAACTCAAACTTATGGAACTCCAAAAAATCAGCCAAAATAGGAAGACCTAGGAAATTTGTTTATTGATCAGAAGAAATTGGAATCCGTATTTTATCACATTCTGGTGATGTTTAACAATTGTTTTCGTGAACAGAAAGTTTCTGGAAATTACAGCAAGATCAAATAACTATCATCCAAGAAGATCCTATAGGTTTAACTTGGCACAAACACTAATTAAAACATAAAAACACATCTAACCATAGGCTAGATCAAATATTTATTCCTAAACAGCAGAAAAAAGCAAAAAAAAACTAAAAATAAAATTGGGTTGCCTCTCAACAAGCGCTATCGTTTAACGCCCCTAGCTAGGCATAAAAGCAAGGATAGATCTAGGTGTTGCCATCTTTGGTAGACAATCCATAAGTGGCTCTCATGATAGATTCATATGGTAATTTTATTTTCTTCCTAGGGAAGTGTTACATGCCTTTCTTTAATGGAAATTGAAATCTAATATTCTCTTCCTTCATATCAATAATTGCACTAATCGTTCTAAGGAAAGGTCTACCAAGAATAATAGGAAATGAAGGATTGCAATCTACATCAAGAACGATAAAATCTACGGGCACATAGTTCCTATTTGCAACAATAAGGACATCATTTATTCTTGTAACATCCCAAATTTTCAATTTGGAATGTTATACATTAGGTCATCATGCATATCATATTTTCTCGCATTTTTCCGATCCTCGAAAATTTCACGCAACTCAAGGACCCTCGGAGAGAGTTGGAAGTTTCATTATTTTCATATTTGGGATTTCTCAAATTTTGAAAATAGGATCATTTGGATTTATTTAAATTATCTTCATATAGTTTTTCCTATACAAAATTTTGGAGAGGGAATAATATGACTTTCCCAACATTTAGGAAAAATGAAGATTTTATAAATAAATCAAATTTGGCTTTTGAAAGATTTATTTTGCTTAGGCAAAAATGAGCATTTTAAAAATATATGCATGTTTGCCGTTTTAAATTTCATTTTGTTCGACTCATTTTTAGGAGTCGGGAAAATTATTTTATTTAAATCGGAGTTCATTTGATATTTTTTAATTCGTTTGGTTTAAATTTAAAAAAACAAGGCTTACAGGCCCGGCCCAGCCAGCCAGCCGCCTGCCCACCTCCTCCTCCTCTCCCACAAGACGCCGCATGAGCGCCCGCCCAAGACGCCACCTCCCCGCCCGGGACTCCGCCCGACCCGGCCCCCGCTGCCCCCCTCCCCAAGTCGCCGCCCCCCTCTTAATACCGCCCGGCCCCCTCTCACCTCACCCGCCGCCCGCCCTCCCGGCCTGAGAGCCTTGATGGGCCTTGCCGCCGCCGTTCCTCGCCGACGCTTGGAACCCCGCCGCCCTCGCCGCCCCTCCCGACCCCATGGGACCCCGCCGCCCCCCCGGGACCTCGCCGGCCGGCCTCGCCGGAGGTAGCCGCCGCCCGCTCGTTCGATCCGGTTTTCCCTAAAGACCGATCCGTTTTTTTAAGATATTCGGTTTTTTAAAAAAAACCTAGATGGTTTTTAATTTTTTGGTTTTCTTATTTAACGAACGTTCACCGAACCGCTCGTTTCAATGAACGTGTTCGTTGGATTAGTTCTGTTAACGAACGTCCGTTATTTAATCCGTTCGCGTTTTCTTTTAATCGGAATTAATCCGTTATTTTTCGATTCGATTTCGATCCGATTTTCAAATCTGTTTTATTTCTCGCTCGTTTATCGGAATCGGTGATTCAAGCGCTGGAGTTTCAGAATGAAACCGCCGTTCGACTACCCTACTTACACAGAGTTTTGCTACTGTAAAATTTTGACCTAGTTTCAGATTGCTAAACCGAGTCGTTCTCTCTCGAGTTTCGACTTTCGATGTTTATTTTGATTGAATCTTTTGCAACCAGGGTTCTTAAGTTGAACTTTCTGGTTAGATCTTTATTCGAGATTTCCCCGTGCATTAGATGAGTACTTATTGTATGCTTGTTGTTTGTCTGCGTTAGATCACCCGAGTGCGCCGCTTGTTACTTGAATCTCTAGGTCTCGCGGATCATCGCAAAAGGCAAGTAACACTTGATCATACCTTTTCTATTACCCAGTTTTATTGCATTAGATCAAACCTCAAACACTTGCATGTTTAGGATCAAATTAAATTGTGGGTTTGGGAAGTAGATTGAGGTAGTACCTATTACCTGCTTTACTTATGAAACCTTGGGAGTTACTTCTCGTTTGCTTGTTATGCCCTGCTATGCTAGTAGACGTGGATTGGGTGAGTGAATATCCATGATGATGTGAGATTGTTAATTAATGGTTTATCTAAGGTGGCAACCTAAACACACATCTAGGTGGATTGAGGCACTGGTTTCCATCAGACTTGCATGTATTTCTTGGACCGCCACCTGTGCTCTAAGGGATCATGAGATCATTCAAACTGGAAACTTCCGTGTGCAGCCACAAGCCAATTATGGGCTCTGGCGAGTTGACTAAGTCGTCGTGCGAACTCTTACGGGTAGGCTAGCTGATGTAGGGGAAGTAGGTTGGTACGGTCTACCCACATGTAAGGTGCTAGCGCTTCGAAAGACTATGTCTCGGTCATCCGCTTCTCAAACACCATGTAGTCACGAGAACCAAGCGGAGGCGATCGAGTCTTGTGGGGAAAAGTCATAAACCTCTGCAGAGTGTATAAACTAATCATGATTAGCCGTGTCCCGGTTATGGACGTTTTGAGTATCCGGTACTTGAATATCATGTGAATCTCAACATGTTACTTCTAAATAAAAGTTATTGGGTTTTGATGAGTACTTTTAATTGGGATTGAGGATGCTGTCAACCATTCTCAATGTTTAACAACCACCATGATAGTTAAATAAAATTATTCCTTTGATGTAGGGAAAATCAGCTTTATGCAAATGTAATCAGAGAGCCTTACCACCAGCCATATATGCATGTAGTGTGGGCTTATTCATTCATTGCTCTTATGTGTTACATTGCGGCATATTCCATGTCTTGACCCGTTTTCGGGCTGCAACTTTCACGTTGCAGACTTTTCGCAACGACGAGTAAGGTGTTAGGTCGTGGTTCTATACTCGATGATGCCGTTGGAGTTGATGGACTCGCTTATCTTCCAAGCCTTCGCTGTTATTATTAGATGGCCTTAAGCCATATTATTGTAATAAGTTCCCTTGTGGACAACGATGTAATAAGTGTGTGATTGCTACTCTGCTATAAATCCTTCAATCTTGTGTGGTGTCAAGACATCGATCCGGGGATGACAACGAGCACGAGACTTGATCCATTCGGTCTGGTCGCTCTGAGAGAATGGTATCGAGCACACGATCGTGAGGGACACGACCACTAAGTTAAAGCCATAGACCACTACTCTCTTCCCATTTTCTAACTCCTCATCTTTTCTACTCTCTTTAGGATGGCGGACTTGAAGATCAAGTACACCCAACCGGATGAAGGCACACCTTTTGGATTTCACTTGAAGGAAGTTACTAAGTACCGAACATTGTACTACCAAGCTTCACGGGACTTTCAACGCCACTCTGCTCAAGAGGAGCTGGAAGATTCACGCTCACGTTCCAGGAAGCACATTCGCCCCAATCACCAAGCCTATAGATAGTGTTTTCAGTGCACCAACTTGGAGTCTGGGAAAGAGCATGGCAGCTCACATCACCATGGGACGCATTGGAGAAGTTTATCAAGAAGACCTCAAGGACACCATCAACAACAACAACCCACCGCCACCACCACCACCTGCGGATCATCTGACTCGTTTCCTTAGACTGAATCCGCCGGTGTATTCCAGTAGCACCGAGCCAATTGTAGCAGATGATGGTGGCTCCGCAAGATAGGAAGGAACCGACCACTGCAGGATGCACAGATGGAGAAAGAGTGAAGTTTGCAGACATCAGCTTGAAAGACCCGCAGCAGACATGGTGGGAGAATTTCACAGACCACTTACCCGTGAGACACTGTCACATGGGATCGGTTTGACAAGCTTTTCGACTTTGCCCATGTTTCAAATAGGAGCCATGGCCATGAAGAAGCGTGAGTTTCGCAACTTACGCCAAGGAGGAAGGACTCACACGATGCGTGGATGATTTTAGCAAATTAGCACGTTATGCCCCGGATGACGTTACTACTGACACGCTAAACAGAGAAGTTTCTAGAAGGACTGAATGATGAGTTCAGATGCCGTTGATGGTAGCAAGTTTCAACAACTACCAGGAGTTAGTGGACCGAGCCCTCATGATTGAAGGAAAGCAGAAGAATTGAGAACTGCAAGCGGAAGTATGGACAAGGGAAGTATAACTCGGAGCCCAAAGAAACCTCGTTATACCCCTAAAACAGGAATTCAGTTTCAGCATACCCATGGAGGAGGAAATTCGCACAACCATAATGGCACCAAGAATGGGAACGGGAATGGAGGAAGCAACGGACAGAATCGCACCAACCCGTCAACACCATCCAAGGTAGACCTGAGTCACATTACTTTCTTTAAGTGCCACAAGACTGGGCATTATGCAAATGACTGTCCAGAAGGCCAGAATGGAAATGACAATGGAAGCTCTGGAAAGAAGCCCAACCCTTTCAACAGGGGACAGGTGAACCACATTGATGTGGAGGAGGTTGAAGATCAGCCCGATGCAGTAATCGGTAAGTTTTTGGTTAAGTCATTTACTGCAATTGTTCTTTTCGACTTGGTGCATCGCATTCATACATATCAAGGGGATTTGTGGATAAGTACAATTTACCAACCCAAGCCCTTAGGTCACCCATGCTAGTAACCTCACCCGGAGCAGAGTACATGGCTAGTAAATGGTGTGATCGAATGCCACTAAGGATTGGACACTATGTTTTCCCTCGCACCTAATAGTTCGGAATCCCAAGGATTGGATGTGATATTAGGAATGGATTGGTTATCAAAGTATGGAGGAAACATAGATTGTACCACAAGATCAATTTTGCTCACCACACCAGAAGGAAGAAGGATTAAGTATGTATCACGGCACGAGCCGAGGAGGGCACAAGTAAATTGCTTATCAGGAGTGGTACAGGAAGAAGTACCAGTGGTGAAGGATTATCCTGATGTATTTCCGGAAGAATTGCCAGGAATGCCACCGGATAGAGACATTGAGTTTTTGATCGAGCTGCTGTTGTGAACAGGCCCGATATCGAAGCGAATCAGACAGTGATGCCCGCAAAGGATTTGGCGGAAATCAAGAAGCAGATTAAGGAACTATTGGATAAAGGTTTTATTCGCCCAAGTTCATCACCTTGGGGATCACCCGTTTTGTTGGTGGAGAAGAAGGATGGATCGTTAAGAATGGTTGTTGATTATCGTGGATTGAATGAAGTAACAATCAAGAACAAGTACCCACTACCTATGATAAATGATCTGTTTGATCGCTTGCAAGGAGCTAAAGTGTTTTCCAAGATCAACTTGCGATCAGGGTACCATCAGTTGAAGATTCGGGAGCAAGACATACCCAAGACCGCATTTACCACGAGATATGGACTGTACGAGTATACCGTTATGTCATTTGGACTGACTAACGCACCAGCCTATTTCATGAACATGATGAACAAAGTGTTTATGGAGTTTTTGGATAAGTTCGTCGTGGTGTTCATTGATGACATTTTGATTTTCTCAAAGAATGAAGAGGAACACAAGGAACATTTGCGATTGGTTTTGGAGAAACTGAGGGAACACCAGCTGTATGCCAAGTTCAGCAAATGTGAGTTTTGGCTAAAGGAAGTTGGATTTCTCGGACATGTTATATCCGGAGAAGGGATAGCAGTTGACCCCACAAAAGTTGAGACCGTAACCAAATGGGAAGCACCAACGACAGTTGGAGAGATTCGGAGTTTCCTTGGACTCGCAGGATACTACCGAAGATTCATTGAGAATTTCTCAAGAATTGCAAAGCCTATGACAGAATTGTTGAAGAAGGAAAACAAATTCATATGGACTGAGGACTGTGAGGCAAGTTTTCAGGAGTTGAAGAAAAGATTGGTTACCTCACCAGTTTTGATATTGCGGATCGGACTAAGGATTATGAGGTGTATTGCGGACGCTTCACGCCGAGGACTTGGAGCCGTGCTTATGCAGGAAGGAAGAGTTGTTTAGTATGCTTCACGACAAGTTAAGCCCCATGAGTTGAATTATGCCACTCATGATTTGGAGTTAGCAGCCGCAGCACGCCTTAAAGACATGGAGACATTTTCTCATTGGAAATCATTGTGAAGTATACACGGATCACAAGAGTTTGAAGTACATCTTCACACGTATGAATTGAATCTCGAGACAAAGGAGATGGTTAGAACTTATCAAGGATTATGATATGAGATTGCATTACCACCCGGAAAGGCTAATGTCGTAGCAGCGCATTGAGCCGTAAGAGCCACGTCAATACCCTAATGATGGGAGGAATACCCCATGAGTTAGCCGAGGACCTTCGAGAACTATGTTTGGAAATAGTTCCAGAGGCTATGTAGCAGCATTGGAGATTCAATCGACAACGATGGACAAAATCGAGAAGCCCAAAAGGCGATAAGGAAGTTGCCTCTATAAAGGAGAAAATGGGCAAAGGAAAACTAAAGGATTTCGTGAGGATGAGCACGATACCCTATGGTTTGAAGACCGTGTTTATGTGCCCAATGACCCGTAGATCGGAAGTTGATTTTACAAGAAGCCCATGATTCACCCTATTCGATTCACCCAGGAAATACCAAGATGTATTTGGATTTGAAGAATATTTTCGTGGACCGGAATGAAGAAGGATATTGCGGAGTATGTAGCAGTTTGCGACGTATGTCGAAAGTAAAGGCGAGCATCGAAGCCAGCAGGTTTGTTACAACCGTTGCCGATACCGAATGGAAGTGGGATAAACTAGGCATGGATTTCATCACAGGTTTGCCAAAGACTCGCTCAGGATATGACTCGATTTGGGTCATAGTCGATCGCTTGACAAAGGTAGCTCATTTCATTCCAATCAAGACTACCTATAGCAGTGCTAAGTTGGCAAAGATATACATGACCAGAATTGTGTGTTTACACGGAGTTCCGAGGAGCATCGACGTATGGAGGAACCCGGTTTACCTCAAGTTTTGGAACCGGTTGCACAAAACATTGGGAACCAGACTAGAATTGAAGACAGCTTTCCACCCACGCAGACCGATGGATGACCGAGAGAGTCAATCAGATTTTGGAGGACATTCGAGAGCTTGTGCACTAGATTATGGATCTAGCTGGGATGATAATTTGCCGTATGCAGAATTTTCCTACAACAACAGTTACCAAACCATCTTAAAGATGGCACCTTCCGAGGCTCAGATGGAAGAAGGTGCAGGACACCGTTGTCATGGGACTAAACGGAGATCGCCGATTGTTTGGACCAGATTTGATTAAGGAGTCGAATGTAGGTTGTTGATTCGAGACAGGCTCAAGGTAGCCCAGTCTGCATGTAAGAGCTATGCCGATTCAAAGCGCAGCGATTGAGTATGAAGTTGGAGACAGAGTATATCTCGAGTATCCCCGCTCGAGGAGTTAAGCGTTTTGGAGTGAAAGGAAAGTTAGCACCCGCTTGTTGGACCATATAAGATTTTGCAACGCATGGGAGAAGTTGCGATAAGTTGGAATTGCGGAAGGACTGTCAGAGTTCATGATGTATTCCATGTTTCTCGATTGAAGAAATGTCACCCGAGATAGCAGAGGTACCGTTAAGAGACACAGTGTACACTGGAAGCAATTCAGTTGAAGGATGACTTGACATATGAGGAAAACCGGTTAAGATTCTCGATTATGCCAGCAGAGTTACCCGCAGCAAGGTTATCAAGTTTTGCAAAGTTCAGTGGAGCCACCACACCGAGGATGAAGCCACACAGGAAAGAGAGGAAGTTTTGCTCGGGGACCACCTCGCCTATTTTCTAGTTAACCCGAATCTCGAGGGCTAGATTCATCTTAAGGGTAGGTTTGTAACATCCCAAATTTTCAATTTGGAATGTTATACATTAGGTCATCATGCATATCATATTTTCTCGCATTTTTCCGATCCTCAAAATTTCACGCAACTCAAGGACCCTGAGAGAGTTGGAAGTTTCATTATTTTCATATTTGGGATTTCTCAAATTTTGAAAATAGGATCATTTGATTTATTTAAATTATCTTCATAAAGTTTTTCCTATACAAAATTTTGGAGAGGGAATAATATGACTTTCCCAACATTTAGGAAAATGAAGATTTTATAAATAAATCAAATTTGGCTTTGAAAGATTTATTTTGCTTAGGCAAAATGAGCATTTTAAAAATATATGCATGTTTGCCGCTTTTAAAGTTCATTTTGTTCGACTCATTTTTAGGAGTCGGGAAAATTATTTTATTAAAATCGGAGTTCATTTAATATTTTTTTAATTCGCTTGGTTTAAATTTTAAAAAAAGCGCGCCCCACTGGGCCAGGCCCACTGCCCACCAGCAATGCCTTGCCCACCTCCCTCCTCTCCCACAAGACGCTGCCCAGAGCGCCCCCGCGCCAAGACGCCACCTCGCCGCCCGGGACTCCGCCTCGACCCGGCCCCGCTGCCCTCCCAAGTCGCCACCCTCCCCTCTTAAAACCGCCCCTCACCTCACCCACCGCCCCCGCCCCTCCCGACCGAGCCGGGCCGTGGGGACGCCGCCGTTCCTCGCCGACGCCGGAGCCCCGCCGCCTCGCCGCCCCTCCCGACCCCCGCCGCCCGAGCCCGCCGACCTCGGCCGGTGGCCTCACGGAGGTAGCCGCCGCCCGCTCCTCCGATCCGGTTTTCCCTAAAGACCGATCCGTTTTTTTAAGATATTCGGTTTTAAAAAAAACCCTAGATGGTTTTTATTTTTTTTCGGTTTTCTTATTTAACGAACGTTCACCGAACCGTTCGTTTCAATGAACGTGTTCGTTGGATTAGTTCTGTTAACGAACGTCCGTTATTTAATCCGTTCGTCGTTTTCTTTTAATCGGAATTAATCCGTTATTTTTCTGATTCGATTTCCGATCCGATTTTCAAATCTGTTTTATTTCTCGCTCGTTTATCGGAATCAGGTGATTCAAGCGCCTGGAGTTTCGTAACGAAACCGCCGTTCCGACTACCCTACTTACACAGAGTTTTGCTACTGTAAAATTTTGACCTAGTTTCAGATTGCTAAACCGAGTCGTTCTCTCTCGAGTTTCGACTTTCGATGTTTATTTTGATTCGAATCTTTTGCAACCAGGGTTCTTAAGTTGAACTTTCTGGTTAGATCTTTATTCGAGATTTCCCCGTGCATTAGATGAGTACTTATTGTATGCTTGTTGTTTGTCTGCGTTAGATCACCCGGAGTGCGCCGCTTGTTACTTCGAATCTCTAGGTCTCGCGGATCATCAGCAAGGCAAGTAACACTTGATCATACCTTTTCTATTACCCAGTTTTATTGCATTAGATCAAACCTCAAACACTTGCATGTTTAGGATCAAATTAAATTGTGGGTTTGGGAAGTAGATTGAGGTAGTACCTATTACCTGTTTTACTTATGAAACCTTGGGAGTTACTTCTACGTTTGCTTGTTATGCCCTGCTATGCTAGTAGACGTGGATTGGGTGAGTGAATATCCATGACAGATGTGAGATTGTTAATTAATGGTTTATCTAAGGTGGCAACCTAAACACACATCTGGGTGGATTGAGGCACTGGTTTCCATCAGACTTACTGTATTTCTTGGACCGTCACCTGTGCTCTAAGGGATCATGAGATCATTCAAACTGGAAACTTCCGAGTGCAGCCACAAGCCAATTATGGGCTCTGGCGTAGTTGACTATGTCGTGCATACTCTTACGGGTAGGCTAGCTGATGTAGGGGAAGTAGGTTGGTACGGTCTACCCACATGTAAGGTGCTAGCGCTTCTGAAAGACTATGTCTCGGTCATCCGTTTCTCAAACACCATGTAGTGCGAGAACCAAGCGGAGGCGATCGAGTCTTGTGGGGAAAAGTCATAAACCTCTGCAGAGTGTATAAACTAATCATGATTAGCCGTGTCCCCGGTTATGGACGTTTTGAGTATCCGGTACTTGAATATCATGTGAATCTCAACATGTTACTTCTAAATAAAAGTTATTGGGTTTTGATGAGTACTTTTAATTGGGATTGAGGATCTGTCAACCATTCTCAATGTTTAACAACCACCATGATAGTTAAATAAAATTATTCCTTTGATGTAGGGAAAAATCAGCTTTATGCAAATGTAAACAGAGAGCCTTACCACCAGCCATATATGCATGTAGTGTGGGCTTATTCATTCATTGCTCTTATGTGTTACATTGCCAAGATATTCCATGTCTTGACCGTTTTGGCTGCAACTTTCACGCTTGCATTTTCTTTTCGAACGACAGTAAGGTGTTAGGTCGTGGTTCTATACTCGGTGATGCCGTTGGAGTTGATGGACTCGCTTATCTTCCAAGCCTTCGCTGTTATTATTAGATGGCCTTAAGCCATATTATTGTAATAAGTTCCCTTGTGGACAACGATGTAATAAGTGTGTGATTGCTACTCGCTATAAATCCTTCAAATCTTGTGTGGTGTCAAGATTATCGATCCAGGATGACATCGAGCACAGAGACTTGATCCATTCGGGTCTGGTCGCTACAATTCTTCCCATAGGTTTTCTTAATAGTGGAATGCGCAAGATGCAAGTTTAGAGAGCAATCATCAAAATCACGGAAATCTAGTAAATCACACAAAGTTTTTGGAATCGTGGAAACACTAGCACCCAAATCACACAACGCATAGCATTCATAATCTTTAATCTTAATTTTAATAGTAGGTTCCCACTCATCATAAAGTTTTCTAGGGACAGAAACTTCCAACTCAAGTTTTTCTTCATAAGATTGCATCAATGCATCAACGATATGTTTAGTAAACGCTTTATTTTTACTATAAGCATGAGGAGAATTTAGCATGGATTGTAACAAGGAAATACAATCTATCAAAGCGCAATTATCATAATTAAATTCCTTGAAATCCAAAATAGTGGCTTTATCAACATCTAACGTTTTGATTTCTTCAATCCCACTTTTATCAATTTTAGCATCAAGATCTAAAAACTCCGAATTTTTGGAATGCCTTCTAGGTAAAGGTGGATCATATTCAGTCCCATCATTATCAAGATTCGTATTGCAACACAAAGATTTAATAGGGCACACATCAATAACTTTTAGATCTTCATCTTTATTTTCATAGAAATTTGAAGAACATGCTTTCATAAAGCAATCTTTCTTCGCACGCATCCTAGCGGTTCTTTCTTTGCACTCATCAATGGAAATTCTCATGGCTTTGAGAGAACCATTGATATCATGCTTAGGAGGAATAGATCTAAGCTTTAAAGAATCAACATCAAGAGAAATTCTATCAACGTTCCTAGCCAATTCATCAACTTTAAGCAATTTCTCTTCAAGCAAAGCATTGGAATTCTTTTGCGAATTCATAAACTATTTAACACTAGTCTCAAATTTAGAGGGCATCTTATTAAAATTTCCATAAGAGTTATTGTAGGAATTACCATAATTATTAGAGGAATTGCTAGGATAAGGCCTAGGATTAAAGTTTCCTTTATACGCGTTGTTACCAAAATTATTCCTACCAACAAAATTCACATCCATAGATTCATTATTATTCTCAATCAAAGTAGACAAAGGCATATCATTAGGATCAGAAGAAACACTCGTAGTAGCAAATAATTTCATAAGTTCATCCATCTTTCCACTCAAAACATTTATTTCTTCTATCGCATGCACTTTTTTATTAGTAGATCTTTTAGTGTGCCATTGAGAATAATTAACCATAATATTATCTAGGAGTTTAGTAGCTTCTCCTAAAGTGATTTCCATAAAAGTGCCTCCCACTGCCGAATCTAAAAGATTTCTAGAAGCAAAATTCAATCCGGCATAAAAGTTTTGTATAATCATCCACAAATTCAAACCATGAGTAGGGCAATTACGTATCATTAATTTCATCCTCTCCCAAGCTTGTGCAACATGTTCATGATCAAGTTGCTTAGAATTCATAATACCGTTTCTAAGAGAGATGATCTTAGCGGGAGGAAAATACTTAGAGATAAAAGCATCTTTGCACTTATTCCAAGAATCAATACTATTTTTAGGCAAAGAGGAAAACCAAACTTTAGCACGATCTCTAAGCAAAAAAGGAAATAGCTTCAATTTAACAATATCATTGTCCACATATTTCATCTTTTGCATATCACACAAATCAACGAAGCTATTGAGATGAGTAGCGGCATCTTCACTACGAAGGCCGACGAATTGATCTTTCATGACAAGATTCAACAAAGCAGCATTGATTTCACAAGATTCGGTATCGGTAAGAGGAGCAATCGGAGTGCTTAGGAAATAATTATTGTTTGTATTGGTAAAGTCACATAATTTGGTATTATCTTGAGCCATCGTGACTAACAAGCAATCCAACACACGAGCAAACAAAAAGCAAGTGAAAAAGAGGCAAACAGAAAAAGAGA
Organism: Aegilops longissima; assembly: GCA_021605205.1. Lineage (NCBI taxonomy): Eukaryota > Viridiplantae > Streptophyta > Magnoliopsida > Poales > Poaceae > Aegilops > Aegilops longissima. Next base: position 243,814,305 of record CM038680.1, on the reverse strand, counting down.
GGGCGAACAAAATGGCAAGGGGGAGAGGAAAACGAGAGGCAAATGGCAAATAATGTAATGCGGGAGATAAGGGATTGTGATGGGTACTTGGTATGTTGACTTTATGTAGACCTCCACGGCAGCAGTGCGAGAAATCCTTCTTGCTACCTCTTGAGCACTGCATTGGTTTTCCTTGAAGAGGAAAGGGTGATGCAGCAAAGTAGCGTAAGTATTTCCCTCAGCTTTTGAGAACCAAGGTATCAATCCAAGAGGAGGCTACGCGAGTCCCTCGTACCTACACAAAACAAATAAATCCTCGCAACCAACGCGATAAGGGTTGTCAATCCTTCACGGTCACTTACTTAGAGTGAGATCCGATAGATATGATAGGATAATATGTTTGGTATTTTTATGATAAGATGCAAAGTAAAATAAAAGCAAAGTAAAAAAGCAAAGGAAATAAATAAGTGTTGGAAGATTAATATGATGAAGATAAAACCGGGGGCCATAGGTTTCACTAGTGGCTTCTCTCAAGAGCATAAGTATTTTACGGTGGGTGAACGAATTACTGTTGAGAAATTGACAGAATTGAGCATAGTTATGAGAATATCTAGGTATGATCATGTATATAGGCATCACGTCCGAGACAAGTAAATCGACTCCTGCCTGCATCTACTACTATTACTCCACTCATCGACCGCTATCCAGCATGCATCTAGAGTATTAAGTTCATGAAAACAGAGTAACGCCTTAAGCAAGATGACATGTTGTAGAGGGATAAATTCATGCAATATGATAAAACCCCATCTTGTTATCCTCGATGGCAACAATACAATACGTGCCTTGCTGCCCCTCATCACTTTGGGAAAGGACACCGCAAGATTGAACCCAAAGCTAAGCACTTCTCCCATTGCAAGAAAGATCAATCTAGTAGGCCAAACCAAACTGATAATTCGAAGAGACTTGCAAAGATATCCAATCATACATAAAAGAATTCAGAGAAGATTCAAATATTGTTAATAGATAATCTTGATCATAAACCCACAATTCATCGGTCTCAACAAACACACCGCAAAAAGAATATTACATCGAATAGATCACCACGAGAGAGGGTGAGAACATTGTACTGAGATCCAAAAAGAGAGAAGAAGCCATCTAGCTACTAACTATGGACCCGAAGGTCTGAGGTAAACTACTCACACTTCATCGGAGAGGCCATGGTGTTGATGTAGAAGCCCTCCGTGATGGATGCCCCCTCCGGCGGAGCTCCATAACAGGCCCCAAGATGGGATCTCGTGGATACAAAAGGTTGCGGCGGTGGAATAAGGTTTTTGGCTCCTGTTCTGTTCGTTTGGGGGTACGTAGGTATATATAGGAGGAAGGAGTACGTTGGTGGAGCAACAGGGGGCCCACGAGGATGGAGGGCGGGCCCTAGGGGGGTAGGCGCGCCCCCTTACCTCGTGGCCTCCTGGAAGCTTCTCTGACGTAGGGTCCAAGTCTCTTGGATCTTGTTCGTTCCAAAAATCACGCTCCTGAAGGTTTCATTCCGTTTGGACTCCGTTTGATATTCTTTTTCTGTGAAACTCTGAAATAGACAAAAAACAGCAATTCTGGGTTGGGCCTCTGGTTAATAGGTTAGTCCCAAAAATAATATAAAAGTGAATAATAAATCCCTATAATGTCCAATACATAAGATAATATAGCATGGAACAATCAAAAATTATAGATACGTTGAAGACGTATCAGGGAGGCATGATAAACAAGTGGTAGGTAGCGCGACATAGGGATAAAGCGAACAACTAGCAAGCAAAGATAGAAGTGATATGGAGGGTAATAGTCATCTTGCTTGAGATGCCGCTAGGAAGAAGAACGAGTCCATGAAGAAGACGAACCAACGCAGTCGAACGAATCCTCACAATCGCAACGTAACCGGAACTATCAAGGAGAAGCGCAACCAGAAAGAAGGAAACATCATGGTAAACAACCATCACATCAACATGTCATGATGCACAATCAAGTATGATGCATGTCCGGTTTAATGAGGCATGGCATGACAAAGTGCAACAAACAACACTACAAAATAAGTGGAGCTCAATATGCAATGAGTTGCATATTGACGAAACACCACATTCAAGTTATTTAGTTCGCTCTCGTTTACGTACCCAACAATATTAAATGTTATTAAACATGGCAAGGGGGGAAACATATATAAACTATCTATTTAGGCAAGTTTAAATGAGGCCGGAAACAATAAACAATAATTCCGCAAAATCCTCATATGCATATTTCAAATTTTCTATTGTTCTGCCCTATACACAATTTTAGAGTTGTTAAACATGCAAAGTAATTCCACCATGTTAAACTATGCATTTTTCTACCCCGTTTACATATAAAGTTTATTAAATTCGGAGCTACAGTTATTTGGATATAAAATAAATCATTTCAACATGGCATTTATGCAAAATTAAACAAACAACAAGTTTAAAATTGTTAAACATGGATGAGAGTTGGAAAATATGGAACTAGATGAAATTCTAAGGACTTTTCATATGTGGAGTTTTTACATATGATGCATGGTTATTCAGTTCTCAAATGCATGAATAGCAACGGTTTTTCTGCAAAACTACAAATCCTGGATAAAAGCTAAAATCACTGGTCAGGGAAAAAACATGACAAGCTGAAATCTGGATTGCCTGGGCTTCTCACCACGGCACTTGGGCCGGTTCGGTGGTGTACTGGGGTGGCCGAAGGGCGCGGCTGGGCCAGTCATAGCTGGGCCTTGGCTGGATCAAACGAGGAGGTGCGGGGCCGCGGTCAACGCGCTCGCTCCTGAATAGAACGAGAAGCAGGGCACGGAGGCGTTCGTCCTCCTCTGGCTGCACGGGAGGCAGCGACACATAGTAGGGGAGCAGCAGAGGGACTTGGCAGGGCGAGGGCGCACGGGAACCGGCCGGATCCGAGGCCGGGGCAATGGATCTGACCGGAGATGGGCGACGCCGTTGGGGAACACCATGGCGGCGGCGGCTCCCTGTGAAGAGAAGCGAGAGAGATGAGAGACTCTGAGAGAGTGCATTGCCGGTGATCAAGAATAAAACAGAGGGGAGGGTGGAGAGGAAAGGCACGGTCCTGCTGGTTCGGTCGGCCGGCGACGAGGCTGACGAAGTGGCTGTCGGGGCCACGTTGCTTGTGCACGAGCAGAGGAGCTCGGGGACTCGTGCGAACGAGGCTGCAAGGAGCTCCGGCGTCGAAGGAGAACGGCAGGACGCCAGTGCGTGCTGGAACCGAGCGGAGGAGTATTGGATGGATTGGACGGGCTAGGGGTTGATCTGTTTAAATAGGTAGGGGGCAGATCTTGGACCCTCCAATTAGATCGGACGGTCGAGAGATAAATAGGTAGGGAGTCCAAATAAGAAAACAGAGATATTTTAGTGATGTTTGGGGATGATTCAAAACCAACGGTGACGACTAAGCGAAAAAAGGGTCAGGTTCGGGACAGTTTTTGGACGCGTGCGAGCGGGTCTGAGAATTGCGCGAAGAGGGGTTAGACGGTCACGATCAAGTGTGGTTGAACTGAGAATGGTCAAGAAGACAAACGGTCTGACAACATGCCGCGGAGACAAGGAGAAGCGGCAACTACAAACGACTACGAGTTTTATGAAAACATGTGGATGCAATGCATATGATGTCATGATGAATGCAACAAACAAAAATAAAACACACGGCGACAACAAAATAGCTGCAAGGCTTTTGGAGCGTCTGTCTTGGGGCGTTACATGGTATCCCCAGGGTACCCCAACCAATCCACCCAGATGTGTATTAACGTAGCCACCTTAAGTTTCCCTTAGATAATATTACTCTCACAACTTTCATGAATCTCACATACCAAACCATGTCTACGAGCATAGCATAGAAGTATAAGCATAACATAATAACACCCAAGGTTTGAATGCAATACAATAGGTTCCTACCTTCTCAACTACTTCCCAATACCCACATGTTATCAATCCTATTCCTGCAATGTTTGAGGGTAAAACTAATGCATAAAAACTGGGTATGAAAAGTATGATCAAAGTGTGAACTTGCCTTGTCCGGTTGATGAAGATGATTTGCACTCATAACTCCTGATACTTCTACTCGTCACACTCCGGTCAATCTATCGTAAGCAAGCAATAGTAACCACACATAAGCAATCATGCAAAAGAATCGAAGAAAAGATATCAGAAAACTTCGAAAACAGGCAATTAACTCTTGCAACAGAAAACAATTTCTAATAGTACCAAAATTGGGTGAATTGGACTTATCAGAAAGTTTAGGTCAAGAGCTTCAATTAGCAAAACGAATCAATTAAATCGGAGTTATAAAACTCAAGTTATGATCAAACAAAATTTGAATTCAAATCTTTTTGAAAAACAAATTTTAAACTTTCAAAAACATGCGTAAGTTGTTTTACTGGATAGAGGAGATCATAACGAAGAAGTGGGCGTTGGTCTCGTTGGATTTGGACAAACGATTAAAAAGTAGCGAAGGTTTGAAGATCAGGGGCTAAATTGTAAATAAACTAATTGCATCTAGGTCCCTGGCCGAAATTAAAACAAAAAAAGAAAAACCTAACGAACGAACGTTCGCTAACAGAGACTAACGAGCGAAAAACCTTCACTACCTAAGACTAACGGACGAACGTCCGCTAATTAAACTAACATAAATAATAAACCGGTTAAAAAGAAAAACCGAAACAAAACCGGGTCGGGGAGGCGGTTTTATACCAGTTCAGCGGTTTTCGGCGAGAAAACCGGCGACGACGGTTAGCGGATCGGCGGCGACGGCGAATCGGGATTCCGGTGAGACGGGGCGACTCCGGCGAGACGGAACGGCGCAGAGCGGCAGCGGTTTGCGGCGCGGTGGCTGCGGCGGCGCCGGACTCCGGGAGGAGTCCTGGTCGCGCACGGGAGGAGGAAGGCGGCGACGACTTGGGCTGGCTGGGCTGGGCGAGTCCTAGTTCAGTCCGCCTGAAGAGTTTTTTTTAAATAGACCCGACAAAAAAATAAAATAAATATAAAATTTAACATAGGCATATAATATATCAAAATTTTCAAAAAAAAAGATTTTCTACAGGATGAACATTTTCTAGTGTCAAATAAAATCCACAAAATTTAAATAAAGCAAAGAGTGATTCGGTTTAATAAAACCCAATAAAAATCATTTTAAAAATACCAAAATGATTTCAAATTTATTTCTCTCCAATTTTTCTAATGTAGGGAATCATTCTACCTATTTTCCATATATTTTATTTTTGGAGAAAAATAAAATTGAATAAAACCCAAATAACTCCAAATTGAAAATAATTTCAAAAGGACTTTAAATTTGATTCTTTTTACTTCCAATTCATATTTCATAAGTTTTGAAGAAGTCATTTTATCTTCTCTCATGAAAATTATTGAGTTGCTTAAAGTTTCTGTATTGGAAAATACTTCCAAATAAAATTCAAATCTTTTCAAAACCTTTTTCATTTAATTAAATGGAAGAAGTCATGTCATCTTCTCTCAGTGTTTTGTGATGAAAATAATTTGAATTCATGGAGATCATAAATGCAAAATGAAAGTTTGGGAAAGTCCTTTTATTCCCTCTCATTTAACTTTCAAAAAGTTTCAAAATTCACTCAATTTCACATAAACAACCACACCACAATCAAACAATCAATCAAAACTATTTATTTAATATAACATTCCAAAATTTAGAATTTTGGGATGTTACATTTATACCTTGAAATTTAGTGTGGGGTCATCTTATAATGCTACCGCCGTACTAAGCAAAATAATATGCATAAAGGATAAACATTACATGCAATCAAAATAAGTGATATGATATGGCCATCATCATCTTGTGCCTTTGATCTCCAAAGCATCGTCATGATCACCATCGTCACCGGCTTGACACCTTGATCTCCATCATAGCATCGTTGTCATCTCGCCAACTATTGCTTCCACGACTATCGCTACCGCTTAGTGGTAAAGTAAAGCAATTACATCGCGATTGCATTTCATACAATAAAGCGACAACCATAAGGCTCCTGCCAGTTGCCGATAACTTTTACAAAACATGATCATCTCATACAACAATTTATATATCATCACGTCTTGACCATATCACATCACAACAAGGCCTGCAAAAACAAGTTAGAAGTCCTCTGCTTTGTTGTTGCAAGTTTTACGTGGCTGCTACGGGCTTCTAGCAAGAACCGTTCTTACCTACGCATCAAAACCACAATGATTTTTCGTCAACTGTGTTGTTTTAACCTTCAACAAGGACCGGGCGTAGCCAAACTCGATTCAACTAAAGTAGGAGAAACAGACACCCGCTAGCCACCTGTGTGCGAAGCACGTCGGTAGAAACAGTCTCATGAACGCGGTCATGTAATGTCGGTCCAGGCCGCTTCATCCAACAATACCGCCGAATCAAAGTAAGACGTTCCTGGTAAGCAGTATGACTATTATCGCCCACAATTCTTTGTGTCCTACTCGTGCATATAACATCTACGCATAGACCTGGCTCGGATGCCACTGTTGGGGAACGCTATATTTCAAAAAAATTACCTACGATCATGCAAGATCTATCTAGGAGATGCTTAGCAACGAGCGGGGAGAGTGTGTACACGTACCCTCGTACACCGAAAGCGGAAGCATTTAGTAACGCGGTTGATGTAGTCGAACGTCTTCGCGATCCAACCGACCCAAGCACCGAACGTACGGCACCTCCGCATTCAGCACACGTTCAGCTCGATGACATCCCTCTATCTCTTGATCCAGTTGAGGACGAGGGAGTGCTCCGTCAGCACGACGGCGCGGCGACGGTGATGATGAAGTTACTGGCGCAGGGCTTCGCTTAAGCACTACGACGATATGACCAAGGTGTGTAACTGTGGAGGGGGGCATCGCACACGGCTAAGAGAAAACTTAGTGTGCCTTTGGGGTGCCCCCCTCCCACATATATGAAGGGGGGAGAGGAGGTGGCCGGCCCAAGGGGGGCACACCATGAGGGAGTCCTACTTGGACTCCCGGTCCAAGTATGATTCGCCCCCCCCCTTTCCTATTCCCACTAGGAGAAGGATGGAAGGAGGAGGAGAGAAGGAAAGGGGGCGCCCCCCCCCCCCAATCCTAGTCCAATTCGGTTTGGGCTTGGGGGCGCGCACCTCCACCTGGTCTCTGCCTCCTCTCTCCACTAGGGCCCATGAAGGCCCATTAACTCCCCGGGGGGTTCCGGTAACCCCCGGTACTCCGGAAAATGTCTGAACCTTTCTGAAACCATTCCGGTGTCCAAACATAACCTTCCAATATATCAATCTTTATGTCTCGACCATTTCGAGACTCCTCGTCATGTCCGTGATCTCACCCGGGACTCCGAACAAACTTCAGTACATCAAATCACATAACTCATAATACAAATCGCCATCGAACGTTAAGCGTGCGGACCCTACGGGTTCGAGAACTATGTAGACATGACCGAGACTCATCTCCGGTCAATAACCAATAGTGGAACCTGCATGCTCATATTGGCTCCTACATATTCTGCGAAGATCTTTATCGGTCAAACCGCATAACAACATATGTCGTTCCCTTTGTCATCGGTATGTTACTTGCCCGAGATTCGATCGTCAGTATCATAATACCTGGTTCAATCTCGTTACCGACAAGTCTCTTTACTCGTTCCGTAATGCATCATCCCGTAACTAACTCATTAGTCACATTGCTTGCAAGGCTTATAGTGGTGAGCATTACCGAGAGGGCCCAGAGATACCTCTCTGATACATGGAGTGACAAATCCTAATCTCGATCTATGCCAACTCAACAAACACCATCGGAGACACCTGTAGAGCATCTTTATAATCACCTAGTTATGTTGTGATGTTTGATAGAACACAAGGTGTTTCTCCGGTATTCGGAAGTTGCATAATCTCATAGTCAGAGGAACATGTATAAGTCATGAAGAAAGCAATAGCAATAAAACTAATCGATCATAATGCTAAGATAATGGATGGGTCTTGTCCATCACATCATTCTCTAATGATGTGATCCCGTTCATCAAATGACAACACATGTCTATGGTCAGGAAACTTAACCATCTTTGATTAACGAGCTAGTCAAGTAGAGGCATACTAGGGACACTCCGTTTGTCTATGTATTCACACTTGTACTAAGTTAGCATGAATAATAAACAGTTATCATGATATAAGGAAATGTAAATAACAACTTTATTATTGCCTCTAGGGCACATTTCCTTCACTCTTGATACGTCCATTTTGCATCATGCTTTTATATCGATATTTATTGCATTATGGGCTGTTATTACACATTATGTCACAATAGTTATGCCTATTCTCTCTTATTTTACAAGGTTTACATAAGGAGGGAGAATGCCGGCAGCTGGAATTCTAGGCTGGAAAAGGAGCAAATATTAGAGACCTATTCTGCACAACTCCAAAAGTTCTGAAACTCCACGGAAGTTATTTTTGGAAATAATAAAAATATTGAGCGAAGAAGCACGGGGGCCCACGGCCACGAGGGTGGGGCGCGCCCTGCCTCGTGGGCCCCTGCTGGCCCTCCGTGCCCATCTTCCGTATATGAAGGCTTTCGCTCAAAGAAAAATCATAAGCAAGCTTTGACGAGACTCACGCCACGAGGCGGAACCTTCATGAACGATTCTAGGGCTCAGCAGAGCTGCTCATTGGGACACTTCCCTCCGGGATGGGGAAATCATCGCCATCGTCATCACCAACGCTCCTCTCATCGGGAGAGGGCAATCTCCATCAACATCTTCACCAGCACCATCTCCTCTCAAACCCTAGTTCATCTCTTGTATGCAATTCTTGTCTCTAAGTCCGGGATTGGTACCTGTGGGTTGCTAGTAGTGTTAATTACTCCTTGTAGTTGATGCTAGTTGGTTTATTTGGTGGAAGATCATATGTTCAGATCCTTTATGCATATTAATACCCCTATGATTATGAACATGAGCATGCTTTGTGAGTAGTTACGTTTGTTCCTGAGGACATGGGAGAAGTCTTGCTATTAGTAGTCATGTGAATTTGGTATTCGTTCGATATTTTGATGAGATGTATGTTGTCTATCCTCTAGTGGTGTTATGTGAACGTCGACTACATAACACTTCACCATTATTTGGGCCTAGAGGAAGGCATTGGGAAGTAAGAAGTAGATGATGGGTTGCTAGAGTGACAGAAGCTTAAACCCTAGTTTATGCGTTGCTTCGTAAGGGGCTTATTTGGATCCACATGTTTCATGCTATGGTTAGGTTTACCTTAATACTTTTGTTGTAGTTGCGGATGCTTGCAATAGAGGTTAATCATGAGTGGGATGCTTGTTCAAGTAAGGACAGCACCCAAGCACTGTTCCACCCACATATCAAATTATCAAAGTACCGAACGCGAATCATATGAATGTGATGAAAACTAGCTTGACGATAATTCCCATGTGTCCTCGGGAGCGCTTTTCTCTATATAAGAGTTTGTCCAGGCTTGTCCTTTGCTACAAAAAGGATTGGCCATCTTGCTGCACTTTGTTTACTTTTTTTACTTGTTTCTCGTTACAAATTATCCTATCACAAAACTATATGTTACCTATTATTTCAGTGCTGGCAGAGAATACCTTGCTGAAAACCGCTTATCATTTCCTTCTGCTTCTCGTTGGGTTCGACACTCTTACTTATCGGAAGGACTACGATAGATCCCCTATACTTGTGGGTCATCAAGACTCTTTTAAAGCGTCGCTGCCGGGAGTGAAGCGCCTTTGGTAGGTGGAATTTGGTAAGGAAAATTTTATATAGTGTGCTGAAATTTCTCGTCACTTGTTACTATGGAAAGTAATCCTCTGCGGGGCTTGTTCGGGTATCTTCACCTGCACCAAAGAGAGCAAAGAGTTGCTCCTCAACCCATCTGAACCTACTGAAAATGAAAATGAAAATTTCCACTTTGAGATTCCTTCGGTATGTTAGAAAAACTGCTAGCTAATCCTTTTGCAGGAGACGGAACAAAGCATCCTGATGAGCACCTAATATATGTGGATGAAGTTTGTGGATTATTTAAGCTTGCAGGTATACCCGGTGATTTTATTAAGAAGAAGGTGTTCCCTTTATCTTTGAAGGGAGATGCATCGACATGGTATAGGCTATGTGATGATACGGGATCATGGAACTACAAGCGATTGAAATTGGAATTTCATTAGAAATTTTATCCTATGCATCTTGTTCATCGTGATCGCAATTATATATATAATTTTTGGCCTCGCGAAGGAGAAAGCATCACTCAAGCTTGGGGGAGGCTTAAATCAATGTTATATTCATGCCCCAATCATGAGCTTCCAAGAGAAATAATTATTCAAAGTTTTTATACTCGGCTTTCTGATAACAATCGCACCATGCTCGATACTTCTTGTGCTAGCTCTTTTATGATGAAGACTATTGAATTCAAATGGGATTTATTTGATAGAAGTAAACGCAACTCTGAAGATTGGGATCTCGACGAAGGTAAGGAGTCAGGTATGACACCTAAGTTTGATTGTGTTAAATCTTTTATGGATACCGATCTTTTCCGTAAGTTTAGCACTAAATATGGACTTGACTCTGAGATAGTAGATTCTTTCTATGAATCTTTTGCTGCTTATGTTGATCTCCCTAAAGGGAAGTGGTTTAAATATCATCCTCCCATAGAAGTAAAAGTAGCTGCACCTATTAAAGTTGAAGAAAAGACTATCACTCATAATGATCCTATTGTTCTTACTTCTTATGTTGAGAAACCACCTTTCCCTTTAGAATAAAGGATCATGCTAAAGCTTCAACTGTGGTTCATAAAAGCAATATTAGAACTTATACACCTCCTAAGAAAATTAAAGTTGAACCTAATATTGCTATTGTTAAAGATCTCTTGTCTGATAATATCGATGGGCATGTTATTCATTTCTGTGATGAAACTGCTAGAATTGCCAAACCTTGTGCTAAAGATAAACATAGACCTGTGGTAGGCATGCCTGTTATTTCTGTTAAAATAGGAGATCATTGTTATCATGGCTTATGTGATATGGGTGCTAGTGCTAGTGCAATACCTTTTGACTTATACAAAGAAATTATGCATGATATTGCACCCGCTGAGTTAGAAGATATTGATGTTACAATTAAACTTGCCAATAGAGATACTATTTCACCAATGGGGATTGTTAGAGATGTTGAAGTCTTGTGTGGGAAAACTAAATATCCTGCTGATTTTCTTGTTCTTGGTTCCCCTCAAGATAGCTTTTGTCCCATTATATTTGCTAGACCCTTCTTGAACACTGTTAATGCTAGGATAGAATGCAAAAAAGATGTTGTTAGTATTGGTTTGGGTGATATGTCTCATGAGTTTAATTTCTCTAAATTTAGTAGACAACACCGTGAAGAGGAATTGCCTAGTAAGGATGAAATAATTGGTCTTGCTTCTATTGCCATACCTCCTAGTGATCCTTTAGAACAATATTTGCTAGACCATAAAAATGATATGTTTATGAATGAAAGAAGGGAAATAGATGAAGTATTCTTTAAACAGGAACCCATCCTGAAACACAATTTACCTATTGAAATCCTAGGGGATCCTCCTTCACCCAAGGGTGATCCAGTGTTTGAGCTTAAACCGTTACCTGATACTCTTAAATATACTTATCTTGATGAGAAAAAGATATATCATGTTATTATTAGTGCTAACCTTTCAGAGCATGAAGAACAGAGATTATTGAAAACTCTGAGGAAGCACCGTGCTGCTATTGGATATACTCTTGATGATCTTAAGGGCATCAGTCCCACTTTATGTCAACATAAAATAAATTTGGAGGAAGATGCCAAACCAGTTCGTGATCATCAACGACGGCTGAATCCTAAGATGAAGGAAGTGGTAAGAAAGGAAATACTAAAGCTCCTTGAGGCAGGTATAATTTATGGGCATGAACGCAAGGTTCAAGGTCGACTCCCACTTTTCCAATGCATACCCTTTCATTCACTTCTCGTCTTCGATGAAGTTATAGCGTTGAAATTTTATCTGGCAAATACCAGAAGAGTATGACTCGTGAAAACTTTCGAGTTCACACATATTAAGGAGGGCATAGGTTCAACCCACCAAGGCATCTTAGGAACGTATACCATCAACTCCTGTGGGTAAATAACTCAAGCTCGGAGGTAGAGCATGGTTGACAAAGCAGAGGATACAATTTACCAAAGGCATTATGTATCGGGAAGGTCTCACAAAGTTATTGAATATGAAGGATCTTGACGGATAAAATCCAACAATGGACCCGATGGCCCACAAGGGGTCCGACGTGAGCATCAAGACTTAACTAGAGGAAGAAGAATGCAAGGAGATCAGATTATAGAAACAATGACTAACTCAATTGTCAAATGCAAAGGAATTATGATTTAAATCAAGGGATCAAGCAATGCTCGATTTAGGGGTGGATAAGTTGAATAGCCTTAGGGTACAATCAACGGTAATTGGGTTGGTCGAGAACCAATTCCAGCTTAAAAGAATGGCAGCTCAGCCGTAAAGGTAATTTATAAGAATCAATGATGATTATGGTATTCAGAAACATATTGAGTCAACAGACTCAAAATGATAATGACAAGGGATGTCAATATGACTACGAGACTTATGGGATTAACCATAATGCAAGCAAGCAAGAATTTCAAGAGCCAAAGGCTCCAGAGGATTCTCGGAAGATCGAATAGTATTTTGAAGAATTTTGTGTAACACATGAACAACAGGATTGAGCGGATACTCGACAAGTGCGAGGATTTATTTGAAGGGTATTCATGTGGCGTGAACTGCTAGGCAAGAGGCACAAAGTATTCTCGGAACAATAGAGAAAACTTCGGGTGTCTTGTAATAATAAGATCAATGGGGGATGATCGTAAGAATGGCAAGGGTAAGTAGTTATTCACGGATTTATCGGTGGTCAGGAATAGCAAAAGTGATGAGCACAAAGTCCCGAGAGAACATCAGAGAGTATCTTCGGAATCTTCTGATTAGCAGGCGATCATCTCGTAGTGAGGGCTCTCCGGGAGAAAGTACTTGCGAGAACCTAAAGTTAGTGTTGTTTTTAACAAATTCATTTAACCCGAATAGAAGAGAGTTCAGAGTCCCAGAGTAAGGGTCGAGGAGTAAAAGATCCTAGTACCACCCAATGGCGACGTGTGCCCATAAGACACACAGCCATGTTAGTAAAAGTTTTGCAATGTCTAGACTCGACTTCGGCCAAGGAGTTGGAAAGGATTCCTACAGCAATGGCTCGATATCAACTCAGGACGCTTCGATTTAATCGTACACTAATCATGCACGCAAATGTGTACGATCAAGATCAGGGACTCACGGGAAGATATCACAACACAACTCTACAAATAAAATAAGTCATACAAGCATCATAATACAAGCCAGGGGCCTCGAGGGCTCGAATACAAGTGCTCGATCATAGACAAGTCACGGAAGCAACAATATCTGAGTACGAGACATAAGTTAAACAAGGTGCCATAAGATGGCTAGCACAAACGGGATACAGATCGAAGAGGAGCAGGCCTCCTGCCAGGATCCTCCTAGGTCACTCCTGGTCGTCGTCGCGGGCTGCACATAGTAGTAGGCGCCTCCAGTAGTAGTCGCCATAGGCGGTGGCGCCTGCCCCGGCTCCATCGTGCTGTTGCAGCAATCGAGTATAGGTAGGGGGGAAAGGGAAAACAATGCAACCGTGAGTACTCATCCAAAGTACTGCAAGCAAGGAGCTACACTACATATGCATGGATATATGTGTAAAGGCCATATCGTGGACTGAAGCGCAGAATGCCGTAATAAGAGGGGATAGCTAGTCTTAACGAAGACTACGCTTCGACACCTGTCTTGCAATGTAGGAGGGGACAATCAAGTCCTCCAAGTAACATCATATAGCAATAATCCTACCCGGCAATCCCCCGCTCATAACCCCGAGCGAGAGCGACCACCGTTGTATCCGCACTTGGAAGGTGTGTTTTATCAAGTATCCGGTCCTAGTTGTCATAAGCTCAAGGTACAACTCCAAGTCGCCCTGTTATCAAGATCACGGCTATCCGAATAGATTAAACTTACCGCAGGGTGCACCATCTTACCCAAAGACGCTTGATCCCATTTGGCCGGACACACTTTCTGGGTCATGCCCGCCGCTGAAGATCAACACGCCGCAGCCCCACCTAGGCACAACAGAGAGGCCAACATGCCGGTCTAAACCTAAGCGCCGCAGGGTGCTGGGCCCATCGCCTCGAGCAGCACACCGCACGCTATGCGACGTGGCCGAAGCGCACCTAGCCCATCAGCGCTCCAGTCCAATCCGGCGCGCCGCTCGTCGCCGACGTCCAAGTGCTTCGGCCGATACCACGACGCCGGATACCCGTAACTACTCCAGCGTAGATGGTTAGTGCGATAAGCTCAGAGCCAACTCAGATCAAATACCAAGACCTCGTTAAGCGTGTTAAGTCTCCCGCGAACGCCGAACAGGCCAGCCCACCTCTCTCCTAGGCGGTCTCAACCTGCCCGCCGCTCCGCCACAAAGTTTCGATCGGGGCCGTGGGAACCCAGCCCACCTCTCACGGGATGGAACCACTGTCCTTTCAGCCCCATCTCCTAATAGTACCACAGTAATGTAATAACGTAAGGTATATAGTATATACCCGTGATCAACTCCCGAGTGATCACGGCCCGATAGTATAGCACGCGCAGACGGACAAGTATGAAGGGCCACAGATGAATGTACTAGCATCCTATACTAAGCATATAGGATTGCGTAAGGTAACAATGAAGTTACAAGGACAAAGGCTATGCAAAGAAGATAGGAGTATCCGAAAACAAGAATATGCTATGCTACTCTAATGCAAGCAGATAGAGAAGAGTAGGCGATGTCCGGTGATCAGGGGGGCTTGCCTGGTTGCTCTGGCAAGAGAGAGGGGTCGTCGGTGACGTGGGTCGGCCACAGGGGATCAAAGATCGGTCTGAGTCTACCGAAAAAGTAACGAGGGGGAACATAATAAATAACAGAGCAATCAAATGCATCACAAAGCGTAACAAGACAATACGCAGTGTTCGTGTGCCCTAACGCGGTATGAGGTGGTCTTCGTTAAGGGGAAACATCAGGAAAGTTTTCCGGTTCCGGACGTCTGTCGATGATGAACCGGAGAGGAAAGTTTGCAGGTTCGATAGGTTAGGGGTGAGTGGTGGACGAACGGACTGCGATCCGGATTCGCCTCGCCGCTCGAGCAACTTTCATGTTGAAATTATTTTAACCGAAGTTACGGATTAAAAGATATGATTTTCTAAAGTATTTATTAATTTCGGGAATTTAATTAATTATTTAATTAATTTGGAAATGTATTTATGACATCAGCATGATGTCATGCCGACGTCATCGATCAACAGGTTGACTGAGTCAACCCTGATGTGTGGGACCCGCATGTCATTCACTAATGACTAATTAACCTAACTGATTTAATTAATGAGTTAATTAGGTTTAATTAGTGATTAGGTTTAATTAATCAGTTTAATTAAGTTAATTAATTAAATAATTAATTATTATTTTAATTACTTTAATTATCTATTTTTTAAACCCTTTTTTTACTAAACGTTCGGGCGGGCCCTTTGGTCAAGGGCCTGTGGGGGGTTTATTGCAAGGGCGCCGGCGACGGACGAATCTTGTTGGTCTTCGAAGGCCGGCCGGTGCGGTTAAGGCGCCGGCGTGGCCACGGGGAGCGAGGGAGAGCAAGGCCAGAGGGACGCGATGAGGACAGCACGCCGAGGCGAGGCCATGGCGGCGCCAATGAGCCGGGAAGAAGGCCTCGGCGTGGGCACGCAAGGGAAGAGGGAAGGAGGGGCCTGTGGGGAAGGTAGGGTCAGGGCAGCGGCTCGGG
Organism: Aegilops longissima; assembly: GCA_021605205.1. NCBI lineage: Eukaryota > Viridiplantae > Streptophyta > Magnoliopsida > Poales > Poaceae > Aegilops > Aegilops longissima. Next base: position 243,798,384 of record CM038680.1, on the reverse strand, counting down.
GCGGAGGACGAGGTCGACGGCGGCGGCCGACGGTGGTCCGGGGTCGGGGAGGTGACGAGGCGGGCCGGTGGGGAAGGGCGCCGGCGAGGGCGCGTCGGAGGCGGGCGCCGTGTCCTCGGGCGCTGGCGTGGTTCGGTGAGGTCCGACGGGAGGGATGAAGACGGGCGGCGTCCCGACGAGGAGGGAGCTGGGAGGAGGCGGCGTCTGTCCGGGACGAACGGCGTCGAGGGGGAATCCGCGGTGGTCGGGCGAGGAGGCTCCGGCGAAGGAGGGCGAGGAGGCGAGGCGACGGTGGTGTCGCCGAGGCGCGTGGGGGAAGGGGCACGGCCGGGAAGAGGCGCAGGGACGAGGGCGGGGCAGGAGGCGAAGGGGGTCTGAGGTCCTGCACCGATCCGACGGGGAAGGAAGAGAGGTCGAGGGGAGTGGGGGATCGATCCCGATCCGACGGGCGAGGGGTGGGGAGCGAGTGGGGAACGGGTGGGTTAGGGTTCGGTGGGGAGTGGGGGGTTAAGGGGCCATGGGGTGGGCCGGCCGGCCGGTTGGGCCGTGGGGCGTCCTGGTGGCCAGCTGGGCCACGAGGCCCAGCGGGGAGGGGGGGGCCTTTTCTGTTTTTATTTTTCTTCTTGTTTTCCTTTTTATTTACTTTACCTTTTTACTTTTCTATTTTATTTTAGTTTTAGCAATTTACTAAAGTGGCACTAATAGAATTTACAATTTATGCCACTGCCACAATAGTTTATTACTTATAACAAATTAGTCTTGAAAATGTTTATTAATTTTAAAGCACTTAAATAATTGCATTTGCTACTGTTTTATTCATTTTAGAGTATCTAAACATTTTATAAAAGTGTGGTTCCTCCACCATAATTACTTATGAATTATTTGGAACCACCAACACTTTAGTTTTAATATCTGAAAATTTTTATTGTTTGACTTTGTTTGAATTTGAATTTTGAATCGGATTTGAACTAACGCGAGATTTTCAACAAGAATCGAGGTGACGTGGCATCATTAGTGCGGATTATCGTAGCTTAATTACCCAAGGCCACAATTCTCCTCCATTACAAGAAATCTCGCCCCGAGATTTAAGAGGGGAGCAAGGGGAAAGGTCAGTTACGATAATCTAACGGATCTTCTCAAGAAGTTAATCCCTTCGTTGATGTCTTCAACTTTATCCCGATGCATCATGATAAGCTGGTCATCATTTCTTCGGGAATTCCATCGTACTTACGAAAAGATAAGGGGCAGCTCACTATGACATAATGCTTTTGAGGGAAACAATCTGGGGTTAACCCATGAATTAGTATAGAATTATCTCTCGAGTTGAACATTTGAAATACCTCGAGAGTAAGGTACGAAGGTACCATAATAGACTCCAAGCGGATAGATAGTTGCTCGAAGCCTGGACCAGAGTGAGAAAGGGGGTTCAGAGTAGCGAGAGTAAGTAACGCGTTTGATACCAGAATAGATCACTATGACGGTGGCCCGTGAATTACATACGAGGCCACGTGCGAGGAATAACTTTGGAAATAGGGGTGTACAGAGAGTCAGGTTTCGATCCCGTGAAAACTGTGGGTTATGGGCCCACCATGTGGTTAAAAGTAGAAGGTTGGTGACATCTTGCACGATCATGTAAGCAAGGCATGTCGAGGAGAGTCTCGAGGGTCATGTCGGCAACAACATAGGTACCAAGGGCGAGGGACGAAGAGAAACATTTTCCCGCCGCTGAACGAGGCGGACCATTAGGCAAGGTTCTCGCCCATCGGTGGTCACCGAATGTCATCAACAAATAGTAATAGGGTCTAACTTACAGAGTGGTACAACGAGGTGCTTACCTAAGCAGGGGATTATCACCGCTAGATTATATATATCCCAGAAAGGTTCAAACAACCCATGGAAAGTAAAATATGATTATCATATTAAATGAATAATGGGAAGGAAAATGTGTTTAAACACATATTTCAGGATATATCCTTACCAAGGATAAGCAGAGCATGATATCCATGACAGGATATAATGTAGAAAACCCTTTAGGTAAGGGGGAAGAAATTTCATGACATTACCCATACAACGGTGTTCGGATAATTTGAGCAAGAAACATTTAGCATTGGGCTTCGAATGTTCTTGTTGAAAATCGAGTACCACGTACATGTTTCGAGATAGCATTGACATGGTCTTTAGGTGAAGATCGACTTGGAATCACGAAGGATTCATCAGAATAACTGGTAGAATAAGTCTTACAATTTCCTCATGGATGAACGGATAACCTTGCTGAAAAGGAAACTATAATGATAGGTCCTCCGGCCGGGGGTGCTAGGCATGACATCATGCTACCGGGTCATCAAAGGATCAACATCATAACTCTTGGAAAGTTGTCCCAACCATCATAGCTGACCGAGTTTCAGATCCGATTGGTGTCGGATACCTCGGACTTAGGATACCGAGAAGAAAAGGTGCCACGCGAGTTGACGAGATGACATTGTAAGATTCTCGGGAAATGAACTATGAAGTGATTTCCGCTAACAAGAGTCCATCATTAACCCAAGGAGAGGACAAGGAGGTGTCTGGTGAACTCAAGGGTAATTCATCGAGATTCCCAAAAGATGGATTTCCACAATTAAGTGAACAAGGAGATAACATTTGTCACTCAAATGATATAAGGAAGTATGCTCGAGGAAAACATACACAATTAAACATTGGTTGAAAGGTGTGCCCAAATATGGGTTGGGTTGCACGACCAATGTCGGAAGGGTGGTTCAATAATCAAGAACCTAAGAATGAACTTTCGATCGTTAACTTCAAAGCAATAGGGTTGCTAGAAGTCCGAACTCAAACAACACCGCTCACTTGATGGTATTAACACGGGACCAAGAAAGAAGGGTGATGGTGAGAAGTATTTCTATGTCAAGAATCCTCAAGAGGTGGAACAAATCTCAGATCATTCTTGACATAAAGGATGGTAATACTCCAAGGTAAAGAAGAACAATTGCTGGGTAGCAAGGAACTCAAGGTATAACACCAAACATGAACAAGCTTGTGTTGGTGGGAAGGCAATAAAGTGGTCGAAGATAATACAATTCATCGATGGCAAGGATGGTATTTCTCATCATGAATTCAATTGATATCCTGGATGAGCTCAGAATGCTGACGATCACGACACAATTGTCGAGAGATTTCATGCAGATGTAGTCAATCAGCGACGACATCAAGTCAAAGGAATGATGAAGCGGGAGGTTATTGGAACCACGATTCGACACAAACTCGAACTCAAGCTTGTTGTTTAAGGTGAAAGGGTATGACGAGGAAAATCGACGAAGCTTAGCTATCGCCGCAAATTGGTGCTCGAGAATAAGGACCAGGTAGCACAGTTAGAATCATCACGACAATGATATAGCCAAACAGGCTAGGAATGGCGCCATCGGATTCAAACTCGTACTTATAGAATCTTCTTCAACAGTTGTTGAACCGTAGTGCGGACTTGGTTCGCTTATCGGTGTCCTTGAGTGTTTAATAACTCGAGCCCGTGAAAATTTGAATCGGTGGGAAGGTAGCACTAGATGAAGAACTCATAAGAAGTTATGCAGTTCCATGATAATCTCGAGATACCGGGGGTAATACTCGATGATGAGATCAAAGTAGAGGTTGGACCGGGTATTGCTCTACGTAAGACAAGTGCTAAAACTTGCACGAGAAATGGTATTTAAAAGAGAACATGGTCGGAACCACGATTTCAAAAGGCCGATCCCCGATATAAGATGAACTTATACCAAAGGAATAATTATTTAAGAGAAGCTTTAATGATAAGATCTACATCGTGTCCATGGGCATGAACGCAAGGTTCAAGGTCGACTCCACTTTTCCAATGCATACCCTTTCATTCACTTCTCGTCTTCGATGAAGTTATAGCGTTGAAATTTTATCCGCAAATACCGAAGAGTATGACTCGTGAAAACTTTCGAGTTCACACATATTAAGGAGGGCATAGGTTCAACCCACCAAGGCATCTTAGGAACGATACCATCAACTCGAGGGTAAATAACTCAAGCTCGGAGGTAGAGCATGGTTGACAAAGCAGAGGATACAATTTACCAAAGGCATTATGTATCAGGGAAGGTCTCACAAAGTTATTGAATATGAAGGATGCTGACGGATAAAATCCAACAATGGACCTGATGGCCCACAAGGGGTCTGACGTGAGCATCAGTACTTAACTAGAGGAAGAAGAATGCAAGGAGATCAGATTATAGAAACAACTGACTAACTCAATTGTCAAATGCAAAGGAATTATGATTTAAATCAAGGGATCAAGCAATGCTCTGATTTAGGGGTGGATAAGTTGAATAGCCTTAGGGTACAATCAACGGCAATTGGGTTGGTCGAGAACCAATTCCAGTTAAAAGAATGGCAGCTCAGCCAGAAAGGTAATTTATAAGAATCAATGATGATTGCGGGTATTCGCAAACATATTGAGTCAACAGACTCAAAATGATAATGACAAGGGATGTCAATATGACTACGAGACTTATGGGATTAACCATAATGCAAGCAAGCAAGAATTTCAAGAGCCAAAGGCTCCAGAGGATTCTCGGAAGATCGAATAGTATTTTGAAGAATTTTGTGTAACACATGAACAACAGGGATTGAGCGGATACTCGACAAGTGCGAGGATTTATTTGAAGGGGTATTCATGTGGCCAGGAACTGCTAGGCAGTAGGCACAAAGTATTCTCGGAACAATAGAGAAAACTTCGGGGTGTCTTGTAATAATAAGATCAATGGGGGATGATCGTAAGAATGGCAAGGGTAAGTAGTTATTCACGGATTTATCGGTGGTCAGGAATAGCAAAAGTGATGAGCACAAAGTCCCGAGAGAACATCAGAGAGTATCTTCGGAATCTTCTGATTAGCAGACGATCATCTGTAGTGAGGGGCTCTCCGGGAGAAAGTACTTGCGAGAACCTAAAGTTAGTGTTGTTTTTAACAAATTCATTTAACCCGAATAGAAGAGAGTTCAGAGTCCCAGAGTAAGGGTCGAGGAGTAAAAGATCCTAGTACCACCCAATGGCGACGTGTGCCCATAAGACACACAGCCATGTTAGTAAAAGTTTTGCAATGTCTAGACTCGACTTCGGCCAAGGAGTTGGAAAGGGGATTCCTACAGGCAGTCGGCTCTGATACCAACTTGTGACGCCCCCGATTTAATCGTACACTAATCATGCACGCAAATGTGTACGATCAAGATCGTGGACTCACGGAAGATATCACAACACAACTCTACAAATAAAATAAGTCATACAAGCATCATAATACAAGCCAGGGCCTCGAGGGCTCGAATACAAGTGCTCGATCATAGACAAGTCAGCGGAAGCAACAATATCTGAGTCTGAGACATAAGTTAAACAAGGTGCCATAAGATGGCTAGCACAAACGGGATACAGATCGAAGAGGAGCAGGCCTCCCGCTGGGATCCTCCTAGGTCACTCTGGTCGTCGCCGTGGGCTGCACATAGTAGTAGGCGCCTCCAGAGTAGTAGTCGTCATAGGCGGTGGCGTCTGGCTCCTGGGCTCCATCGTCTGGTTGCAGCAATCGAGTATAGGTAGGGGGAAAGGGAAAACAATGCAACCGTGAGTACTCATCCAAAGTACTGCAAGCAAGGAGCTACACTACATATGCATGGATATATGTGTAAAGGCCATATCGGTGGACTGAAGCTGCAGAATGCCGAGAATAAGAGGGATAGCTAGTCTTAACGAAGACTACGCTCGACACTGTCTTGCAACAGGTAGGAGGGACAATCAAGTCCTCCAAGTAACATCATATAGCAATAATCCTACCCGCAATCCCCGCTCATAACCCCGAGCGAGAGCGACCACCGTTGTATCGCACTTGGAAGGGTGTGTTTTATCAAGTATCCGGTTCTAGTTGTCATAAGCTCAAGGTACAACTCCAAGTCGTCCCATTATCAAGATCACGGCTATCCGAATAGATTAAACTTCCTGCAGGGTGCACCATCTTACCCAAAGACACTTGATCCCATTTGGCGGACACACTTTCTGGGTCATGCTCGCCGCTGAAGATCAACACGCCGCAGCCCCACCTAGGCACAACAGAGAGGCCAACACGCCGGTTCGAACCTAAGCGCCAGCAGGGTCTGGGCCCATCGCCTCGAAAGCACACACTCAAGACGCTTGCGACGTGGCCGAAGCAGACCTAGCCCATGAGGCGTTCCAGTCCAATCCGGCGGCGCCGCTCCGTCGCCGACGTCCAAAGTGCCGGTGATACCACGACGCGGGATACCCATAACTACTCCCGCGTAGATGGTTAGTGCGATAAGCTCAGAGCCAACTCAGATCAAATACCAAGACCTCGTTAAGCGTGTTAAGTATCCGCGAACGCCGAACAGGCCAGGCCCACCTCTCTCCTAGGCGGTCTCAACCTGCCTGCCGCTCCGCCACAAAGTATCATCGGGGCCGTGGGAACCCAGCCCACCTCTACCGGATGGAACCACCGTCCTTTCAGCCCCATCTCCCAACAAATTACCACAGGTAATGTAATAACGTAAGGTATATAGTATATACCGTGATCAACTCCCGAGTGATCACGGCCCGATAGTATAGCACGGCAGACGGACAAGTATGAAGGGCCACAGATGAATGTACTAGCATCCTATACTAAGCATATAGGATTGCGGTAAGGTAACAATGGTTACAAGGACAAGGCTATGCAGCGAAGATAGGAGTATCCGAAAAGCAGAATATGCTATGCTACTCTAATGCAAGCAAGATAGAGAAGAGTAGGCGATATCTGGTGATCAAGGGGGGGCTTGCACTGGTTGCTCGGGCAAGAGAGAGGGGTCGTCGGTGACGAGGTCGGCCACAGGGGATCAAGATCGGTCTCGGAGTCTACCGGAAAAAGTAACGGAGGGGGAACATAATAAATAACAGAGCAATCAAATGCATCACAAAGCGTAACAAGACAATACGCAGTGTTTGGTGTGCCCTAACGCGGTATGAGGTGGTACTGGTTAAGGGGGGAAACATCCGGGAAAGTTTTCCCGGTTCCGGACGTCTGTCAGACAGATGAACCGGAGAGGAAAGTTTGCAGGTTCGATAGGTTAGGGGTGAGTGGTGGACGAACGGACTGCGTATCCGGATTCGTCTCGTCGTTCTAAGCAACTTTCATGTTGAAATTATTTTAATCCGAGTTACGGATTAAAAGATATGATTTTCTAAAGTATTTATTAATTTCGGGAATTAAATTAATTATTTAATTAATTTGGAAATGTATTTATGACATCAGCATGATGTCATGCCGACGTCATCGATCAACAGGTTGGTGAGTCAACTCTGATGTGTGGGTCCTGCATGTCATTCACTAATGACTAATTAACCTAACTGATTTAATTAGCGGTAGTTAATTAGGTTTAATTAGTGATTAGGTTTAATTAATCGAGTTTAATTAAGTTAATTAATTCTCTAATTAATTAATTAATTAATTAATATTTTAATTATTATTTTAATTATTTTAATTATCTATTTTTTTAAACCCTTTTTTTACTAAACGTTAAGAGGCGGGCCCTTTGGTCAAGGGTCTTGAGGTTGTGGGCGGCAGGCGCAAGTTACTGACGCGAACCCAGTTGGCCCAGCGTCGGCAGTGCGGCCAAGGGCGCCGGCGTGGCCACGGGGAGCAGGGAGAGCAGCAGCCAGGCCGGGGCCATGACGGCACGCCGGGCGAGGCGAGGCCATGGCGGCGCCAATGAGCCGGGAAGAAGGCCTCGGCGTGGGCATGTCAAAGGGAAGAGGGAAGGAGGGGGCCTCACAGGGGGAAGGTAGGGTCAGGGCAGCGGCTCGGGGTGGAGGACGAGGTCGACGACGGCGGCCGACGGTGGTCCGGGGTCGGGGAGGTGACGAGGCGGGCGGTGGGAAGGGCGCGCCGAGGCGGTTGCGTCGAGGCGGGCGCCGTGTCCTCGGGCGCGGGCGTGGTTCGGTGAGGTCCGCTGGGAGGGATGAAGACGGGCGGCGTCCGACGAGGGGGAGCTGGAGGAGGAGGCGTCGTCTGTCGGGGACGAACGGCAGCGTCGAGGGGAAATCCGGCGGTGGTCGGGCGAGGAGGCTCCGGCGAAGGAGGGGCGAGGAGGCGAGGCGACAGGTGGTGTCGTCGAGGAGGGGGGGAGAAGGGGCACGGCCGCCGGGAAGAGGCGTCGGGACGAGGGGGGGGCAGCGAGGCGAAGGGGTCTGAGGTCCTTGCCCGATCCAGACGGGGAAGGAAGAGAGGTCGAGGGGAGGGGGGATCGATCCCGATCCGATCGGGCGAGGGGTGGGGAGCGAGTGGGGAACAGGTGGGTTAGGGTTCGTGGGAGTGGGGGGTTAAGGGGCCATGGGGTGGGCGGGCGGCCGGTTGGGCCGTGGGGCGTCTGGTGGCAGGTGGGCCACGAGGCCCAATGAGGGGGGGCCTTTTCATTTTATTTTTCTTCTTGTTTTCCTTTTATTTACTTTACCTTTTTACTTTTCTATTTTATTTTAGTTTTAGCAATTTACTAAAGTGGCACTAATAGAATTTACAATTTATGCCACTGTCACAATAGTTTATTACTTATAACAAATTAGTCTTGAAAATGTTTATTAATTTTAAAGCACTTAAATAATTGCATTTGCTACTGTTTTATTCATTTTAGAGTATCTAAACATTTTATAAAAGTGTGGTTCCTCCACCATAATTACTTATGAATTATTTGGAACCACCCGAACACTTTAGTTTTAATATCTGAAAATTTTTATTGTTTGACTTTATTTGAATTTGAATTTTGAATCGGAGTTGAACTAACGCGAGATTTTCAACAGTAACCGAGGTGACGTGGCATCACTAGTGCGGATTACTGTAGCTTAATTACCCGGGCGTCACACTCCGAGGCTTATGGAGGACACCACGCTGGAGATAGAACTGCACATAAGGTATTGCAATCCGGTTTTTATTGGCCTATTCTCTTCAAGGATGCCCGTAAGTTTGTCTTATCTTGTGACGAATGTCAAAGAATTGGTAAAATTAGTAGACGTCAAGAAATGCCTATGAACTATTCACTCGTTATTGAACCATTTGGTGTTTGGGGCTTTGATTATATGGGACCTTTTCCTGCCTCTAATGGATATACACATATTTTAGTTGTTGTTGATTACGTTACTAAGTGGGTAGAAGCTATTCCAACTAGTAGTGCTGATCATAACACTTCTATTAAAATGCTTAAAGAAGTTATTTTCCCTAGGTTTGGAGTCCCTAGATATTTAATGACAGATGGTGGTTCACATTTTATTCACGGTGCTTTTAGTAAAATGCTTGCTAAATATGATGTTAATCATAGAATTGCATCTCCTTATCACCCGCAGTCTAGTGGTCAAGTAGAATTGAGTAACAGAGAGCTCAAATTAATTTTGCAAAAGACTATGAATAGATCTAGAAAGAATTGGTCCAAGAAACTTGATGATGCATTATGGGCCTATAGAACTACATATAAAAATCCTATGGGTATGTCTCCGTATAAAATGGTTTATGGTAAAGCATGTCACTTACCTCTCGAACTAGAACATAAGGCTTATTGGGCTATGAAAGAGCTCAACTATGATTTCAAACTTGCCGGTGAGAAGAGGTTATTTGACATTAGCTCACTTGATGAATGGAGAACCCAAGCCTATGAAAATGCCAAGTTGTTTAAAGAAAAGGTTAAAAGATGGCATGACAAAAGAATACAAAGGTGTGAGTTTAATGTAGGTGATTATGTATTGCTATACAACTCTCATTAAGATTTTTTGCAGGAAAACTTCTCTCCAAATGGGAAGGTCCTTACATTATCGAGGAGGTCTATCGTTCCGGTGCCATAAATATCAACAACTTCGAAGGAACAAATCCGAAGGTGGTGAACGGTCAAAGAATCAAACATTATATCTCAGATAATCCCATAAATGTTGAAACCAATGTTATTGAAACCATAACCTCAGAGGAATACATAAGGGACACTTTTCGGAACGTTTCAGACTCCGAAAAGGAATAGGTATGTGGTACGATAAGTAAACCGACTCCAAAACAATTTTTATGGCAATATTTCTCCGTTTTGGAATATTTCGAAAAATAGAAAAATAAGAAACAGTCGGGAAGGACACGAGGCCTCCACGAGGTGGAGGCGCGCCCTACCCCATCGGGCGCGCCCCTACCTCGTGGGCACCTGTGCTCTCCGACTCCATTTTCTTGCACGATACGTATTTTGGTCGGTAAAAATTCATTATATAATCTCCCGAAGGTTTTGACTCCTGTATCACGCAAATATCCTCTATTCTTGTTTCGAGCTGTTTTTCTGAAAGATCTAGATCACCATGACGTCTCCAAGCGCCCCCAAGGACAAGTTCTTCGAGAAGGTCATTAATCCCTACCTCGCGGAGGTGTTGCAACACCCTCAAACCATTGAGATGCGTGATGGATTGCTGCACATCCGCGATGTTGAGGGACCACGGAGGACCGGAAGCGTGGAGACAAGGCTTGAAGCGATGGAACAACAAGTTTCCAAGTGCCAGGAGATGGTGGAGCGTGGACTTGATTCCAATCACATAATGATCACGGAGTTCACCAACAACCACAAGCTGGCACTACAAAAAAAGACACATCCGTGACATTTTGGGCCGAACGAAAAAAAAATTGTCAAACATATGACACTTCTATGACGATAATTGTGACAAAACCGGTATCATCATAGATGTGGTGGGCTCCTACTCTATGACAAAAAATCATGATGAAAATGGGCTTTTCGTCTGGGCGGGCCGGAGACGCAGCTGCATGACATTCTTTGGGCCGCCCATGACGGAAAAAACCGTGGTAGAAGCGAGGGCGAGGAAAATTTCGGGAGTTCCTTGTTACGGTGGGAGGTCGGGGCGAAAGCGATGCGTGTTTCTCGTACACGCAGCGCTGTGTGCGAGGCGTTGGCTCTAGCTGAACCCGAAGCGAGGCGTTGGGCTCTAATCGAACCCGGCGACAGACTGCGAGCTACGCGTTAGTGAACCCGAGCGATCGATCGATGGTGTTAATCGAACCCGATCGAGTGATTCTTCGCCATCGCCGCTAATGAAGCCGATTGATGCTGCCTCAGGATGAACAGGAGCGTTATGGGGGGTTGGATGAGCAAGGAGCGGTGGCGTTGCCTCTGGATGAACAGGACCCCATGGTGTGGAGGGCTGGATGAATAGTAGACGGTGGAGGGATGCCCATGGAGGGGTGGTTGAACAGGACCCCATGGTTTGGAGGGCTGGATGAACAGTAGATGGTGGAGGGGTGCCCGTGGAGGGGTGGTTGAACAGTAGCTGGTGGAGTAGCGCGGTGTGGAGGCTGGATCAACAGGAGCCCGTGGAGGCCGGAGGAGGTCGACGGTGGAGATGAACAAAGATCCGTGGAGTCCTGCTTTGCACGCCACACCCTCCCGATCAATAGGACCCTGTTTCGTCTGCGTTTTGCGATACGCCACACCCTCCCGATCAACATGACCCCGCGACCGTAGGAGGTCCGTTTAAATCCGTTTTGCTGACGCCACACCCTCCCGATCAACAGACCCCGTTTGACCGTAGGAGGTCCGTTTCATCCGTTTTGCGGTACGCCACACCCTCCCGATCAACAAGACCCCATTTCACCATAGGAGGTCCGTTTGCCTGCTTTTGTGGTATTCTGCACCTCCCGGCGAACAGGATCCCGTTTCAAAGCGTGGCGGTCGAACACAAGGCCGTTTCTCCGTTTTGCGGCACGCGGACCTCGCTTCCATCGCCTGTTCCGCCCAAGCCTCCCGGCGAACACGACCATGCATTCCGCTCGACCCGGCCGGTTGGCTCCCAGCGTTCCGTTGCCTCCCGGCGAACACGACGCATTCCGTTGCCTCCCCATGAACACGACGCATTCCGCTGCCTCCCCATGAACACGACGACGACGCTGTTTCTCCGTTCCGACCCAGCCATGTACACGAGCCCCGCCGCACGTATGCGCGTAGTAGGCGTTCGAGACCTTGCCCGTATGTGCGTGACGTGGCTGTATTTTCTTTCTTGCACTCGCCGCCAGACGTACATGTACATGCTACGGTGTGCCTCTACTACTTAAACGACGCGCCTCTACTACGACTACGTGTGCGCCTCTACATCGACCAAGATATATGTACGCACATCGCGACCGAATGACAACACTACGTGACGCTTCACCGTGAGGGTCCCAACCGCCGTGCACTTCCTTGCTGCGAAGATGTAGCTGGTGGGTCCCAGCAGTCGTGGGGCTTAATCGTTTTGTTTTTTTTGCCCGGATGCACTTCCTTGCGTGCGAAGGTGTAGCTGCTGGGTCCCAGCAGTCAGGGGGGATCATTTTGTTTTTTTTTTTGCCCGGACGCACTTCCTTGCATGCGAAGATGTAGCTGGTGGGTCCCAGCAGTCAGGGGGGCGAATCGTTTTTTCGGACGCATTTCCTTGCGTGCGAAGATGTAGCTGGTGGGTCCCAGCAGTCAGGGGGGCGTATAGTTTTTTTCGGACGCACTTCCTTGCGTGCGAAGATGTAGCTGGTGGGTCCCAGCAGTCAGGGGGAAACGTTTTTCTCGCGAAATACGGTGGCCCGTCCGGTGAGTCCCCGCTGTCAGGTGGAGGAATAATTATTTTGCGCGTAATAAGGAGGCACTTCCTTGTTGCAACCATGGACCCAACTGTCAGCCTCTCCACGTACAGTCCACGTCCGATGGAAGCCATTCCTTGACCACGTTGACCACACCGCGCCGAGAGCACCAGGGCGGTGGACGACGGCGAGGCCTAGGAAGGGGACGACGCGGAGCCTGGGAAGACGCGGAGTGGATGCCCACGCGTAGAGGAGTATGAGGGTTCACTCGTTCGGCTGCGGTGTGAGGCTACCGTCGCCGCAGAATAACACGGGGTGTGGGTGCGTAGAGGGATGGCCTGGCCAGTGGTGGGAGTAATAGGGGGCGGTGAGGCCTCCGCGGCATCACAGCCGGCCACGGGCGGCAGGAGCAGGCGGCACGACCGGCGCTGCTTTGGGCGGCTGGAGCAAGAAGACCAGAGATTGAAAAAGCACTACGACCATTGGATGGAGATCGTACGGTCACTGGAGCAAGAATCGTTCATATATTGACTAAAGTTGACAAAGGCCTTCGTCCCAGTCAACTTAGTAGGCCCACAAGTCAGCCTCCCACCAAGGTGGGTCCCAGCTAGCAAAATACTGGTGGCCCGTCCGGTGGGTCCCTGCTGTCAGGTGGAGGAATAATTATTTTCCGCGTAATAAGGAGGCACTTCCTTGCGGCTGCCGTGGACCCAGCTGTCAGCCTCTCCACGTACAATACTCTTTCGATGGAAGTCGGTCGTTGACCACATTGACCACGCCGCGCTGAGAGCACCACGGCAGTGGACGATGGCGAGGCCTAGGAAGGGGACGACGCGGAGCCGGGGAAGACGCGAAAGTGGAAGCCCGCACAGAGAGGAGTACGAGTGTTCACCGGTTCGGCTGCGGTGTGAGGCTGTCGTCGCAGCAGAATAACAGGGGGTGTGGGTGAGTAGAGGGATGCCCTGGCCAGTGGTGGGAGTAGTAGGGGTCTTTGAGGCTCAGGCGGCAGCATAGCCGCCACGGAAGGCGGAGTAGGCGGTCCAGCTGGCGCTGCTTTGGCCGGAGCAAGAAGATCGAGATTGAAGAAATGACGACGGCCGTTGGATTGGCATCCAACAGTTACGTCTGCTAGAATCGCTTGTTGACGATATAATAACTAAAAAATCTTGCATACGCGTCAACTAAACAGGCCCACAAGTCAGACCACTCCCTCTTTTTTTAATAATTTATATATAGCTCATGGCAACTTCTTATGCAATTTATTGCAGTCATTTTTTGGTTGGCCAGGGCCAATTTCGCATATTTCTGTGGGTTCCAAACTATTTTTAATACCGAAATGTCGAGCCAGATTTAAACTACTTTGAAGATATATTTAAATTAGATTAAGGCCCAGTGAAATAGGAATCTGAAAATGTGAAAAAATTCAGAAATTATAAAGTAATTGCCAATTTGTCATCTGTTTTTATATTTACAACCCATTTCATATTACTTTCAAGATTTGCAGGCGTCTTGAAAGAGTTGCTGCCCATCAGGGCGTAGAAAAATAAGTAGGCCTGGATTGGGTATTCTTCAGAAAAAATAAACTAGGCTCATTTTCACAAAGAAAAAATAGCTGGGCTGGTCACATGGTGAACATAAATTATAAGCACAGGCTAGGCGGGCCACTGCCAGTTCAAACCCTGCTCCTTCTCAACAATACCAAATAAAAAAATACTGCTCGAGTAGCTACGTCACAGTGTCACCGATCTTGTGTTGTTCTCTTGTCTATTGACTATATCGCTCACAATGTCGTGGGTCCCGGATGTCGTGAAAACACTAGGAGGAAGCATTTTATTTTTCCATACGCTGACGTGGTGGGCCCCTACTATCATCCTCTCCACGTACTTCTGCCGATTCCTGTTGTTTGTTGACCATGTTGACAACGCGAGAGGGCGGCCTATTCGAAACATGGGTGGTCAATAAACAGGATATTCGCTTTAGAGCCATGGAAAAGCATGAACATAATCTTCTGTCGTATTCTCCAAGATGGACGGGCCTTCATTATTTGAGACCACCCATGAATAAGTATCTTTTCACCTCCAAGGGGAATTGAGTAGGTCGACATAAACATCATTTTGTGACCAAGCGTTAAGTCTGACCCGACCATGGTCGAGCATCTCGTATAGGAACAATAGAACTCGGCAGTTCTGTTTCAAGAAGATCACATTTGTAAAACTGTGTATAAGCAATAGTTTATGAACAACATATATAACGAGAAAACAGCTCGTACCATAAGTTTCTCGACATAGTTGGACCTGTTCAACGAGTGCAGCGATGGCACACATATCCCACGTGGCCTTCCACCATTGAAACGCCCACAAGGACCTCAAGGCGATCAATAAAGTGTAGGAATTTGTGGATGTCGATCCGATCAACCGGTGCCATTAGTAACAGCCGAGTTATTACAGAATAACAAATGAGCAGATCGCTTAACTCTGAAAAAACCTACACGTGCCACCAATTATATGAAAATATTAGTTAGAAGTAGCATCTTCGTGAGAGATTCATTGCTACTTCTAAAGTTAAATTGTGATTAGTTAGACCGAATAGGTGGATTAAGAAGTAATCGAGGCAACAAGCAAGAACGGATACAAAACTAACATGGATGAACAATTGGAGCAGCGTCGGGTGGAAGATCACAGTGAAGATGAGACCAGGTTCGCTATTTCCATCAAGCATTCATGCGCCAACTTTCATCTGTAACACTTGAGAAAGTTTATCCAAGTTCGCCATAAAAAAGCAACGATCTTCTTGGTTCATGAACCCAAATCGGAACTTATATCCATGGCTTGTCTTCACTATGACCATTAAACTAGTGTATTCAGTTATGGCAAGGCCGAGCATCTTGAGTACATGTGTTACAGCGAGCAAATAATACACTGCAGGAAAAATAATATGAGAACACAGCATGTTAAAAAAAACCCACCCTCCCGGATAGAAAAGAGGATTCTAGGAACATACTGTGCGCGTTTCAAAATGCTGTGTTAGGATGAGAAGGAACAAGTGTGGCGTATCGCCGAGGGCGCAGAAACCTGTAGGGTACTCGCACTTTGGGCACTGCAAATGAAACACACTAGATTCAGTATGAAGAATTCGTACCTGGTTCTCCATGAGAAAACCCTATGCAATTGCCGAGAGGGGGTTTTCTTTGAACAAGTAGACGAGGGAGAAGGGGATTCAGGCCCAGTGAAATATTGCCGCTTCGTCCGTCCGACTACCATCGCTAAAGCTGGAAAGGGGGTTGTGATTTGACGGCTCATTGGGCATTACTGCGGTGCTACGGCCGGGGTGTGTCTACCGTGAAGTTGTGCACTCTAATTTGTGCATATGGCACGTGGACCCCGTTGCCGGTTGCCCCACATATCAGCGAATGGAAGTAGAAAGGCAGGAGTAACTAGTTACACATAAAAATATATTTTGACAGAGAGATACTCCCTCTGTAAAGAAATATACAAATCTTTTATATCACAGGCTCACCTTGCCAAGAAATATACTCCCTCTGCAACTCACGGGCATTATGGGGGTTCAGCTTTTTTATGGGGGTTCAGCTGAGAATATAATACTCAGATAGGCTCACGGTTCTGGACTTTGGGCCCCAGGCCGACCCTGCATGTTTGGGGGCCCATGTGTTCTACCTCAGCGCTTTTCATATTGCAAGCGGTCGGTACGGCGCTGGTTTTAGATGTTGTCGCAAGGCGAATACACAAAATTGAATAAAGCACGACAGCTGGTGGAATGAAATCGAACGACAGTTCCTAACCAGCAATCAGAGTTGCAATTCTATTAACGATATACCATGTGATAAATAATACTGTCGTGCTACTTATACACAGAGGACACTTGTTTCACCATGCCAGATTTTTACATCAAAATCTCTCGGAGGATAGATCAGTTCGGCAATTATGCGTCGCCATCAAGAATTTCAAAGTTGATTTGGACCAGCTCTCCTTGCCGAGAAAGTTCGATTTTGACATCATCCCCTACCGCAAGATATGATTTAGATTTGAACCTTGACCATCCTTTAGCATCAATCATCATGCCACCATCCTTTGTACTTACGGTATATTGAGCAGGTTCATTCACAACAAGGCTGCGCATGGTAAGAGAAACTTGGCATGATGTCGCCGGATTGTTGAACGACTCCTCGTTGCTCTAGGAATTCTCTGTTTGCAAACAAGAAGACATACCCAAACAGTTAGATCAACACAGTGAATCATGTGAAACAACATGGAAAGAAAAAGAACGAAGCACTTGGGCGGCCAATGCTTACCAAGAAGGTGGACATGTCGGTTTTGTAAGGACTTTGGTATATGAAGTGCGAACCGCAACCTGATCTGTTGCGGTAACCGCACGGGCGGAGAAGATGCAAGTGCAAGTGTTGGTGCGTGCGGAAGCGCTTCTTGCTGCCGGAGATGGTGCTCCTTGTAGAGCTGGTGCGGTGTCGGAGCAGGTGCGGTGTCGATGCCCAATCCTCCGTGAGATCGGTGATCCGGCCGACGTTGCGGTGCCCAAACCTCATTTGGATCGACCGAGTTGCCGCCATTGTCGATGCTTGAGCAACTGCCGGTGCTTGATCTGTGCGAGGCAGCGGCGACCGTGTCTGGTCTGCTATGATCAGCTTTCTAACTTGACTAGGATCCGTGACGGTGATCCAGTTTTTTTCTTCATTTCTTTTAAACGCGAGAAGGACTAATTGTGGCGTTTTTGTTAAACTAAACTGCAGTTCATCATAGGGATTCAGCTTGTACTCAGACAACAGACTGATCCAATATTTTCCAGTAATATAAGTGATGGACAGTGCCTTCGTTACTGACACAACATAAGAAGTGAAACCTGCAAAAATAGCCATCGTAGAGCAAACCAAACGGTTTATTCTGTGATGAATGTCACATGGCAAAACCTGGATCGTAAAATAGCAGGAAAAGAAAGAAAACATGACATTAAATCAATAAGATTTAGACAGTAAATCAATAAGATTTACTTGATGTGACACGAGCGAATCCTTGCCAGGAAATCACTATGTTGAAGTACTAAACAGAAGATTGATCATCCAACTATGCGTGGCATGCAGGAGCCCCGCCTACTCCCACAAGCAGGACAGTCCAAAGGTCGTGACAAATCGTATGGACCGAATATCCATGGGACTAGAAATCCTGGTGGGTGCGATAAACCCTGTAATGCATACAGATATTGGAGTGTAACCATAATTGATAAACCGCCCTCACAAAAAATATGATCTGGATACTTCAAAATATACAGACTGAATTGAGTGGACACACAATAACATAGACCGTTCTCAGGACTGACCACACACCAAAAGCGGCAGTACTAATAAACAATACAGGGTTCACAAACACAAATCAAGTACTGAACAATAGTACTTATTACAGATAAGCAAAGTTGCACTAACTAAACTCTGCAGACTATTTCTTGCCACCGACCTTCGGGATGAACCCCACATAACTGACTAGGCCATGGACTTTGTGTGACATGTCTACATGCACCATCACCATCTTGTCAACCTTGGAGAACCTAACTGAGTGGTCTTTCCACTCATAAACATGATGATGAAGACAGGCCGCATGAGATTTGTTGGGAAGCTTTACAAGAACCACACCCTTCGTAATCGAAGGCACAGCCAGGAAATTGTTGTGGTCAAGTACAACCTCGAGAACACGCCTGAAAACAATGCTACAGGAAAACACTAGTTCAGGACACGTGGCGACAAGGACACAATAGTTGGATAGTTCAGGAGTAGAACTCATCATCAAGTCTTCCAGTTCACACGACATGACTTTGAGAACTTCATCTCCACTGCCGACCTGGTTCAAATTCAAACAGAAACCATATTTTATTACTACCTCCGTTCAGAAATATAAGATGATCTTCGATATTATACTCCATATATGACTACATATACGCACAGAAATGAGTGAACAAAGACACTAGAACATGTCTTCAAAAAAATGAGAGCAGAGGGATTACATGCAATATCCATAACAAAAGTTACTGAGGCAAATATACCCTCTTAAAAGGTAGCATTGATGTTCATAAAGTACTCCCTCCGTCCCAAAATTCTTGTCTTAGATTTGTCTAGATACGGATGTATCAAGTCACATTTTAGTATTAGATACATCCGTATCTAGACAAATCTAAGACAAGAAATTTGGGACAGAGGGAGTAGTTGAAAGTAATTGATACGTCTCCAGCGTATCTATAATTTTTGATTGCTCCATGCTATATTATCTACTGTTTTGGACCATATTGGGCTTTATTTTCCACTTTTATATTACTTTTGGGACAAATTTCTGTTGAGTTTTGTGTTGTGAAGTTTTCAAGTTTTGGGTGAATTCTTTTGATGGATTATGGAACAAGGAGTGGCAAGAGCCTAAGCTTGGGGATGCCCATGGCACCCCCAAGATAATCCAAGGACACCAAAAAGTCAAAGCTTGGGGATGCCCCGGAAGCCATCCCCTCTTTCGTCTACTTCCATCGGTAATTTTACTTGGAGCTATATTTTTATTCACCACATGATATGTGTTTTGCTTGGAGCGTCTTGTATTATTTGAGTCTTTGCTTTTTAGTTTACCACAATCATCTTTGCTGTACACACCTTTTGAGAGATCCATACATGAATTGGAATTTGTTAGAATACTCTATGTGCTTCACTTATATCTTTTGAGCTTTATAGTTTTGCTCTAGTGCTTCACTTATATCTTTTAGAGCACGGTGGTGGATTTGTTTTATAGAAACTATTGATCTCTCATGCTTCACTTAGATTAATTTGAGAGTCTTAAATAGCATGGTAATTTTCTTAATAATAATATGCTTGGTATTCAAGATTTGTAAAACTTTCTTTTAAGTGAGTTGAACACTAAGCAAAGTTTGATGCTTGATAATTGTTTTGAGATATGGAGGTGATAATATCAAAGTCGTGCTAATTGAGTAGTTGTGAATTTGAAGAATGCTTGTGTTGAAGTTTGAAAGTCCCGTAGCATGCACGTATGGTAAACGTTATGTAACAAATTTGAAACATGAGGTGTTATTTGATTGTCCTCCTTATGAGTGGCGGTCGGGGACGAGCGATGGTCTTTTCCTACCAATCTATCCCCCTAGGAGCATGCGCGTAGTGCTTTGGTTTTTGATGGCTTGTAGATTCTTGCATTAAGTATATGAGTAACTAATGTTTAGTCCATGGATTATACGCACTCTCACCCTTCCATCATTGCTAGCCTCATCGGTACCGTGCATTGCCCTTTCTCACATTGAGAGTTGGTGCAAACTTCGCCGGTGCATCCAAACGCCGTGATATGATACGCTCTTTCACACATAATCTTCCTCAAAACAGCCACCATACCTACCTATTATGGTATTTCCATAGCCATTCCGAGATATATTGCCATGCAACTTTCCACCATTCCATTCATCATGACACATTCATCATTGTCATATTGCTTAGCATGATCATGTAGTTGACATAGTATTTGTGGCAAAGCCACCGTTCATAATTCTTTTATACATGTCACTCTTGGTTCATTGCATATCCCGGTACACCACCGAGGCATACATATAGAGTCATAACTTTGTTCTAGTATCGAGTTGTAATCATTGAGTTGTAAATAAATAGAAGTGTGATGATCATCATTCAATAGAGCATTGTCCCAAAAAAAAAGAAAGGCCAAAGAAAAAAAGAAGGCCCAAAAAAAGGGGCAATGCTACTATCCATTTTTTTCACACTTGTGCTTCAAAGTAGCACCATAATCTTCATGATAGAGAGTCTCTTGTTTTGTCATTTTCATATACTAGTGGGAATCTTTCATTATAGAACTTGGCTTGTATATTCCAACAATGGGCTTCCTCAAATGCCCTAGGTCTTCGTGAGCAAGCAAGTTGGATGCACACCCACTTAGTTTCTTTTGTTGAGCTTTCGTACATTTATATCTATAGTGCATCCGTTGCATGGCAATCCCTACTCCTTGCATTAACATCAATCGATGGGCATCTCCATAGCCTATTGATTAGCCTCGTTGATGTGAGATCTTCTCCTTTTTTGTCTTCTCCACATAACCCCCATCATCATATTCTATTCCACCCACAGTGCTATATCCATGGCTCACGCTCATGTATTGCGTGAAGGTTTATAAAGTTTGAGATTATTAAAGTACGAAACAATTGCTTGGCTTGTCATTGGGGTTGTGCATGATGAGAGCATTCTTGTGTGACAAAAATGGAGCATGACTAAACTATATGATTTTGTAGGGATGAACTTTCTTTGGCCATGTTATTTTGAGAAGACATAATTGCTTAGTTAGTATGCTTGAAGTATTACTATTTCTATGTCAATATGAACTTTTGTCTTGAATCTTTCGGATCTGAATATTCATACCACAATTAAGAAGAATTACATTGAAATTATGCCAAGTAGCACCGCATCAAAAATTCTCTTTTATCATTTACCTACTCGAGGACGAGCAGGAATTAAGCTTGGGGATGCCTGATACGTCTCCAACGTATCTATAATTTTTGATTGCTCCATGCTATATTATATACTGTTTTGGACCATATTGGGCTTTATTTTCCACTTTTATATTAATTTTGGGACTAACCTATTAACCGGAGGCCCAGCCCAGAATTGCTGTTTTTTGCCTATTTCAGTGTTTCAAAGAAACGGAATATCAAACGGAGTCCAAACAGAATGAAACCTTTGGGAACGTGATTTTCTCAACAAATATGATCCAGGAGACTTGGACCCTCTGTCAAGAAAGAAGAGAGGCGGTCACGAGGGTGGAGGGCGCCCCCCCTAGGGCGCGCCCCCTGCCTCACGGGCCCCTCGAAGCTCCACCGACGTACTCCTTCCTCCTATATATACCTCACGCACCCCAAACGATCGACACTGAGCCAAAACCTAATTCCACCGCCGCTACTTTCTCAGTATCCACGAGATCCCATCTTGGGGCCTGTTAGAGCTCGCCGGAAGGGAATCCACCACGGAGGGCTTCTACATCATCACCATAGCCCCTCCGATGAAGTGTGAGTAGTTTACCTCAGACCTTGGGTCCATAGTTAGTAGCTAGATGGCTTCTTCTCTCTTTTGGATCTCAATACAATGTTCTCCCCTCTCTCGTGGAGATCTATTTGATGTAATCTTCTTTTTGCGGTGTGTTTGTTGAGGCCGATGAATTGTGGGTTTATGATCAAGATTATCTATGAACAATATTTGAATCTTCTCTGAATTCTTTTATGTATGATTGGTTATCTTTGCAAGTCTCTTCGAATTATCAGTTTGGTTTGGCCTACTAGATTGGTTTTTCTTGCAATGGGAGAAGTGCTTAGCTTTGGGTTCAATCTTGCGGTGTCCTTTCCCGGTGTGATGAGGGGCAGGAAGGCACGTATTTATTGTTGCCATCGAGGATAACAAGATGGGGTTTTATCATATTGCATGAATTTATCCCTCTACATCATGTCATCTTGCTTAAGCGTTACTCTGTTTTCTTGAACTTAATACTCTAGATGCATCTTTGGATAGCGGTATATGAGTGGAGTAATAGTAGTAGATGCAGCAGTGAGTCGGTCTAGTTGTCTCGGACGTGATGCCTATATACATGATCATACCTATATATTCTCATAACTATGCTCAATTCTGTCAATTGCTCAACAGTAATTTGTTCACCCACCGTAGAAATACTTATGCTCTTGAGAGAAGCCACTAGTGAAATCTATGGCCCCTGGGTCTATTCTCATCATATGAATCTCCAATCACTTTATTATTGCTTTGCTTTTTACTTTGCCTTTTATTTTACCTTGCATCTTTATATCAAAAATACCAAAAATATTATCTATCATCTCTATCGATCTCACTCGTAAGTGACCGTGAAGGGATTGACAACCCCTAATCGCGTTGGTTGCGTTGAGCTATTTGTTTTGTGTAGGTACGAGGGACTCGTGCGTGGCCTCCTACTGGATTGATACCTTGGTTCTCAAAAACTGAGGGAAATACTTACGCTACTTTGTTGCATCATCCTCTCCTCTTCGGGGAAATCCAACGCAGTGCTCAAGAGGTAGCAGTAATCTATAAGAAATCAGTGTCAACCTCTCGCATGTTTTGGTCAAAAGAGGAATTTA
Source organism: Aegilops longissima (assembly GCA_021605205.1). Taxonomy (NCBI): domain Eukaryota; kingdom Viridiplantae; phylum Streptophyta; class Magnoliopsida; order Poales; family Poaceae; genus Aegilops; species Aegilops longissima. Next base: position 243,775,609 of record CM038680.1, on the reverse strand, counting down.
GAACCGTCATTTGGCACACTAAAATCACATGCAAGATCACCCAGAAAGTTGTACTACCAGTACTAGTACTGCGTGTTAGATGAAAAAACACGATCAAGATCGTGAAAAAGATCGTAAACAAGAGACATTACCCGGACTTGCTTAATGAGGGATCCCGGAGAGGGGGGCTTGGACAGGGCGATGGCTTTGAGCTTGTCTGCGGTAGTCTCGGCGGGGTGCTTGTGCTTCTTCGTACCATGAGCCTCGACGGTTTTGGCCAGAGCCATAGACATCACGTCGGCCGGTGCTCCGATGTCCATCCAAGAGAGGAAGCTGAGAGAGAAGAGTGAAAGGAGGAACGAGATGAGGGAGAAGCGAAGCGAGTGGGGATTTTCTTCAAGAGAGGAAGCTGAGAGAGAAGAGTGAAATGATGGTTGCTTCGTCCGTCCAACTTACTGCTGGAAAGGAGGGGTTTTGTGATTTGACGGCTCATTGGGCATTACTGCGGCAGTTCGATCGGGGTAGTCTACCGTCACTCTACTACAGAGTAATTTAGTGCATGGCTGGTGGACCCAGGTGCTGGCTGTCCCACACGTCGGTGAAAGTGAGTAATTTAGTGCATGGCTGGAGGAGGATCCGCACGGTAGAGCATGTCCTTTGTTTTTCTAAAGAAAAAAATGATTACAGCAAGCGCTTCCACTCTTACGACGGAGGAGAGCGAAACACGGCAGCCACTTGAACATACACAGTGCTCCTACTACTAGGCATGTGTAGTGGTTCATACGTCAGTACTGTGCGTTCTTGTGTGGGTTGCCAGGTCGCCCAGGGTGCCTTGTTTTGGCGGGCATGTTGTAACGGTTTTAGCCCGGTTTTCTGCTAATTAACTGGGTAACTCTCTTCGACCTTTTTTTAATGAATCGGGCCCTAAGGGACCGCGTTTAAAAAAACAATCTTGTTGCTAGTGTAGTAAGATATGACGATAACAAATGATGTTGTGCGCATGTCAACTACTCCTATATGTAACATAGTACCGCTTTTTCGACTGTCCGGTCGAGAATGAAAGGTGAGATCAATGTTACAGAACTAGGTCCACAGCAAGACGGAGATGTAGTGCTACAGATACTCCGAAACATGAACCATATGAAGCACGAATAGTGTTAGGCGGGGTGTATGAAGGGTGCACGGATGGGAGCAAAAGTTCCTTCTCGACCCACTTTTGGGTGATTGGCAGAGTGCATGAAGGGTGCATGAGTCCACACTAGTAGGTTGAACACACGAAGAGGAAACAACTATATTGAGATGAGAATGCAACCAAACACACCCACACGCTTTGTGCTGATGATCGATCTGCACCATCTGAGTTTGATCCAACGGTCATGTTGCGCCGAGACATGGACATGCCCATACAGAGGGCGCCTAAACACCACCAAGTCCCTCTCGCTTCTCAAGGCGCACTGACGTTGGTGATGTAGGGTGCAATCACCAGAGCCCGCCCGGTCGACGGAGCCAGCTCGACAAAGACGGCGTCCAATGGCACGAATGGATTCCGGTGACGGAGCCCTGAAAGGATTCGCCCGGCAACGGCGACGGCAGCCCGCAACCCCTCCTTGTCCAGCTCAGCCCCCACGATCGCACAGAGACGGCTTAGCTCCTCGGAGATATAGGTGAAGAAGGGGACCAGGTCAGGAAGCCGCGGCTCGTTGAAGTCGACCGGGTGGTCGAACGGGTTTAGCCCGACAGTCGGCATCGTCGCGCTGGCACGACGGTAGGCATCGCGCAGCCGCAACATGTGCGTGGCAACTTGGTTCACCAAGTGGCTGAGGCGATCCTGGACCTCGTCACGATCGGCCCGCTCGCGCTCCAGCCTGCTCCCCTGACGGCCTATCGTATCTCCCGCTTTCTACAGCAACGCCGCCGATGCCTCGAGCATCTTTGTGGTGGACGCCTGCCGCTTTTGAAGCTCCGTGAACTCCCGCACATAACGGAGGAGCATGGCACTCCTCTCCTCCTTGAGCTCACGGAGCTCCACGCCCTGGCCGTGAGCTCCGCATCCTTGGCATGGAGCTCTGTGTCAGCGCCTCACCTCGGACTCCGTGATTTGCTGCGCCGCCATGGCACCGGTAGAAGCAATGGGGAGAGGAAGCAAAGGGGCGAAATGGCTGAAAGGCAATGCAATCCACGGAAGGCGGAGGGAGCGGGAATCTTTTGGTTTTCACCACGGTAAAACACCGATCGACGACTTCTCACATCGAGAGCGGTGGGTTTTACTGGGAGTCATCATGACTAATTGCTGCGCGCTGCTCCCGTCAATCAAAAATTAAAAATCTTGTCGCGCCTGCTCCGTCAATCAAAAATTAAAAATCCTGCCGCACCCAAACACCAGAGCAACGCCGCGGTGGATATTTAAATTTACCTGCCGGCAAGTAGATAAAAAAGGGTGAAAAAACAAATGTGGCGGCGGCATAGCTAACCGGTCGAACTAGCCCAACTAGCTAGCCACCGTGCTTCACTGATGTAGTCGGCGGGAAAGGTGGTCTTTCGTGATTTGATGACTCATTTACTTGCTTCGGCGCTACGACCGAGGAGGACCCAAAAAACGCACGGTAGGGCGTCCCACGTCAGGAAGAATATATGCGTGCACCACCCGGGAGGACCCCGAAACCGCGTGGTTGGGTGTGCCACGTCTCGGCACGGAGGAAAAATGTGCGTGTAAAAATATATTGTATCAGACGTAGTACCTATGGTTCGACCTCGGGACCCAGCCAGTCGATCGAAAACACCCCACTAGCCACACAGCTTAATCATGCAAACGTGGCACGGAGGATAGATGTGGTTAGCTCCATCTCGACCAGCCACAACGTCTCTTGTTCTAGGCGATTCTTCTATTTTCCAACCGTTTTTTAGTTGTAATAACACCACGGCAAGCTAGCGATGCTCTTCGTGTGTGCCTGTGCAAAGGTTAGACGATGGAGAGAAAAGAGATTGAGATCGCAGACCTGGGACCCACCAGTAAGTGAGACAACGGTCATGCACGTGTTGACGAGGCACTCCCTCTACTCACTCAACGCAAGTATTGTATAAAATCAAGTTATGGGACAAAGCCAACAACCGTTTGTTTTTTCAGGCTATCGACTTACACTTTGTAGTCCAGGTTGCCAGTTCGAATCTCGTCTTTCAGATTTGTTAGTTTTAGATCCAACTTTGATTAATGACAAGTGGGACCCCCGTGTGTAGTTCCGATATTTCAGTGTAGGATGGTCTTTTTGAACAAACACTTTGCGCGGTTAGACAAGTAACGGCATGAGTTACACGTATTTTGCAAGTTTACGAACAAAAATGACAGCGGCATAGAATATCACATCCACCCCGCAGCTTAGATACTATGGTGATATGAGTTTTTACACCGTTGGAAGTGAGATCCAATGATTTGGGAGTAGTCTTTGTAATTATGCGCAATTTCCAAACTCTCCGAAGGTTTTTTTGCAAATAAAACATTCAGGCCTCATGTGTGCCGCTGCATCTTCGATCCAACGGCTCCCCGGTGCTCATATTAGGTGCTCCCGTAGCTTAATTACCCGCTACGGTGATATGAGCATCTAGGTCGTATGATCGATGATCGATGGCACATGCGTAGTACTTGTACTTTCTGCGCATTTCTCAAACTCTATCGGCCGTATGTTGCAAAAACATTCAAATCTCCCTCGTGGGCGTTAGATCTCGGTGAACTCATATCACCATAGAATCTACGGTGCGGGAGCACCTCATACTCTCCGCGAGAAAACATAAGGTGCTATCGCAGCTTGGATGCTATGGTGATCTGAGCTTGGAGGTCGTTTGATCTGAGATCCAATGGCATCTAAGGAGTCTTTGTGCTTATAAGCGATGGTCGAACTCTTTTGGGGCTTTTACGCAAAAACCATTGAACCACCGAGAGGTGTTGGGTCACAAATCCAACGCCTCCGAAGAGCTTGCATCACCAAAGCATCTAAGGTGTGGTAGCACATGATATTCTTACATACAGGAGAATATGATGTCCTCCTTCATCTTAGATGCTACGGTGATACGAGCTTCGAGGACGTTGGATATGGGATCAAAGAGCATCTAAGTAGTTTTTGTACAAATTGTGTGCAATTCTCAAACTCATCAAGGTTTCCTGCAAAAATATTAAGACACATCTTGTGAGCTGCTATATCTCAGATCTACAATCTCCAAGCAACTCGTATCGGCATATAGCATCTTAGGTATGGGGGCACATGATATTCTCCCGGGGAGGAGGGGTGGGGGTGCACAACCAATCAGTGGTTGGGAGGGTGGGGACAAATATAATCTAAACAACCCTAAACAGAGCTCCACAATTTTATCTAAGGTCGAGGGTTGACCCCGACAATCATAGCTCCGCCTAAACACAACATTTGCATGTACTGTAGTACTAGACTTAATATTCATGTTTCAGTTTCATGTTCATTTTAAATATTGAACTGAGAACCATGGATGTCTTACATTTTACTCCCTTTGTTACTAAATATTAGTCTTTTTAAAGGCTTCAAATGGACTGGCACATACGGATGTATATAGACATATTTTAGAGTCTAGATTCACTCATTTTGCTCCGTATGTAGTCACTTGTTGAACTCTCTAAAAGACTAATATTTAGGAATAGAAGGAGTATTTTTGAATTCATGTCATACATGCATGGTTTGGAAAAATAGATGCACTATACTTATTGGATTGTTGTTGTGTTCGTGCGTGTGTGTCTGTGTGTGTGTGTGTGTGTGGTCATATGCTTGATACATACAAAGTTTTCTCACCTCCATATTGTTCATCTTTTAAATTTGAATTTGCATTGGAAAACTTACTAGGGATACCATGAAATATGAAATCCACGTTGAGATCACTATATCACAAACTCACTCTAATTCAACAACTCGTCATAAATCAATTACCATGTTGAGATTAGTATTTGCAAGGAAAATACGGGTATTGTAATACACATAGATTCATTCGGCAATTTAAAAGGTTCCTTTCGTATTCTCGAATGGTAGGACCCAACGGTGTACCAGCCAGACCTTGGCTCGTGTTGATCCTAAAAAAAATCGAGCTCGTGTCCTTCGGTGGTGTGCGTGGTACGCACATTAGGCAACCCCAACCAGTCGAGCCTCAGCATTTCAAGTCAAAATATCTAGCGGCCAGAATTCCAGCCCTAGGAAATTCCCCTCATGTCCCCGGTCCATAATGACTACCGATGAACAACGGAGGGATGCTTTAGTAACTAGACAACGTTACCTACCGTGTCGAGCACGGTTCAATTCCCTCAGTCGCCGCTCGTCATGGTCACCCGTCAACTGCATTGCCTAGTACTACTACTACTACACCAGGATGAGCACAGAATTGAGCCCGTTTGTTCGTGCCTAGTACTTGAGTTAATATATCAAGCAATGCCTTTGATGCGGAGGGATTATCCTTTTACTCTGCATATATAACTTGTCCAAGTCTAACTAAGAAAAATGTTTGACCAAATCCTTTCTTAAGAAATACAACAGGATGATGTACGGCTTGAAAATTTATTGCATGATGCAGGTTATGATATTGTTTGAATCCTGGATCTTAAATTTCAGAAAATCCAAAAGTGAGCATAAATTCTTGAAACTAAGCATGGTCACGTGATATGGCACAAATATTACTTGTAAGTTTTTTCTTCAATTTGAGACAAGCTGCTTATGACAAGTTGCACAAATGAAGAGCCAAGGTATTTTGGAACAAAGACCTGTCACGTTAAAATAACGCTTTCACAATTGAAACCGTGGGCGTTTACGTGCCGCCACGAGTCCCGCTTCTCATCGGCGGGTGCCATCCCGTAAAGCGTGTGAGTCGATGAGAGCGTCTTGAAAGCAGACCGCGCCTGCGCCGTCTGTGGAGGCGGCGAGTAGACCGCCTGCGGGCTCACCGAGGCGAGCCTTTGACCGAGCTCCGCCGCCCACCGTCGTCCCAACTGCTCCAACTTTTAATGTCGCCGCGCCGAGTTTAAAATCAACCCCGCACTACCCGGTATCGCTACAATCCTCTCTCTTCCTCTCCGATTCTCCTGTCGTCTACCTCCAACTAGCCTGACCTAAATGTACGCCATGCCGCATCACGATGATCTGCCCTTAGTGTTCCAGTTTCCTGAGGAAGACACCGGCCAAGTCTCAAGAACATAAGGCGCTTTGGGACGAGCTTGAACTGGCCTTGCGGGAAGGCGCGCGCTGTCCCGCTCCCTTTCCGCTCCGTCGCCCGATCTGCGCCAATGCCCACTCCCGTGGCGTTGATGGGCTGGGAGCCGCACATTGTCGCCGAGCTTGATCCCACGGGTTCCACGAGGTCCCGCCGACTTTCAAGCACCGTGCACTGCCGGCGCATGCGCCTGCTGCGTCTGCTCAAGCGCTGCGCCCGTGCGGTGCCCGTGCACCTGCCGGCGCATGTGCTCTGGCGTGCTGCAGCGACGCGGCGCGCCGTGCGGTGCTCGTGCACACGAGTGTCTCCGCCGCGCCGCTGATAGCGCTGTCCCAGCTGCGGTGCCGCGTTCTCCCTCGGCAGCATGGATGGCCACCGTCGACCGCTTCCTTGCACCAATGCCGATCGCCTCCTCCCGCCATTGACTTCGCTCGAAGTCTGAACATTTTGGCCTTCCTTGAAGCTAGGCTAACGTCGAGAGTACGCCAACAACGGCGCAAAGACGCCATTGTCGCCGCTGGTCGATGGTCTGACGACACACAAAGCACGGCAGAGGAGCCGCTTCCACCGCGAGACGCCCCGCCGCCGCCGATAATCTAAATTTGCCATGAAAATGTTGGATTGCCATGCTTAAAATCGAGCGTTTATCATTCCGTTTATTTTATATCGATAGTCGATAATTTAAAGTCAGAGTCAGACTGAACGAAATGTATGGTTTGATCGATTGAATGTTCTGCTAGAGCCGTATCAAATTAAATATAAAACATCATCAAGCCACATGTATTCCTTGTCATCCAATGACCTAGACTGCTTCAATGTCGAGCGCTCAACACGTTTAGCGTGCAGTTAATTTCATGCCAAAAATAGTGCTAATCACATGACAACATGCAAATAATATCCTAGTAGTTAATATCCGCATGCACTTAATATACTTCCAAATTAACGTGCATTGCACGTACACACTGACTAGTGCTGCTAGTACGTGAAACTGGTGCCGTGACTTGTGAACGCGTCCAGATATGGTCAACGGCAATATCGCCCACGAGTTCTTCCTGTTTGCCGTCGTCTAACGCAGAAGGGGAGGAGAGAGAGAGAGAGAGCACATGGAACCCACCAGTAAGTGAAGGCGAATAGTACTAAAAATAATATTACATGTTATCCATTAATTAGGCTGCGGTAATATAAAAACTTTATGTGAACAAAAGGGGTACAACAAACATTGCTATTCTACGTATGTTGCCTATTGACGTGCGGCTTGAAGGCTCGGTCGCATGTTCGATCCTCGTCCTTTATTTTTTTTAATTTGTATATGGGTCCAAATTTGTTTCATGACACGTGGGCCTCTCGGTGTGTAGTTTGTTGCACTTTAATTTGTGGGCCGAAATTTGTTCCATTCCAAGTGGACTATCGGTGTGTAGTTTTGTAGCTTATTTATAATAATTAAAGAGAATAGCATAGTTTTTTCAATAATACCATGGTGCGATGTTGAAGGCGAAAAAGGACGTGCGAGAGAGCGATGACCGAGCCAGAGGGAAATCAACTAGGGGAGTTGCGTGGGTTGCAACGGTGTTTGGAGTAGTTGTGGGCCGAATGCTATGAAAATATAATCTAAACCGACCGGAATAAATGCCTACACAAATTAATCCAAGGTTGGACTGCCCCTCGCAATGTAAATAGCTCCGGCTTTGTGAGGGATGGAGAGGTAGTAGCTTCAACACGTGGAAGATACGGTGTGAGAAAGCGAGGTCAATCAAGAGACATATAGATAGAGACAAAGTGAGTGTGGTCCGACATTCATTGAACAAATACCATATAATTCTATAATTTTAAATTTCAGCGAAGCCCCTAGTATTCGGAAGACCGAGTTCGGGGCGCTATCCACGCCTAGGCCGGACAAAGCCGACTCCTCGCTCTGAGCGGCATAAGTCTTTAGGGACTCGAAAACCTCTCGAACAGCGACTAGCTCTCGCCCTATCATGACGGTCAGTTTTAGCTTTCTCCACTGAGGTGCTCAGCCCAGCTCAACCGGGGCACAATCGCAGTGGTTCTCTGGAGAGATATTGTCCAATTGAGCTTTTTGGCAAGGGTGGGGGCTGTAAGATAGAGCTTGAGAGATGATCCAGTCACAGACGTGTAGATATATTTTGTGCGTGGGAGGAAGCAAGGTCAACCGATCACATAGGATCGCCGTGCGATCGAAAGAGTGAGACGGGTTGGAGAGAGTGACCTAGATAGACGATGTGCGTGAGAGAGTATACAATGTGAATAGGTCGAATTGGGCTCAAACATGGTGATATATCGTTTTTGTCCGATAAAGAGCGAGGTCAATCGAGACATACGGAGAGAGAGAGAGAGAGAGAGAGAGAGAGAGAGAGAGATTGAGTGAGCCTGGCCCACCATGAGGTCGAAAGAGTGGCGGCGGCTTGGATGGACTGACCTAGATAGACAATCTGAGTGAGACAGTATAGAGTGTGTCGATCAAGGCCCGAACAGGGAGATATATCATTTGTGTGTGAAAGAAAACGAGGTTAAACGAGACTCAGATAAAGAGAGCGAGATTGAGCGAGTGTGGCCCGCCGTCAGGGAAGAAAGAGTGAGACAGTCTCGAGGAGTGACCTAGATATACAACGTGCGTGCGTGCGCACGAGAGGTTGGGGGGCTAGATAGGCAATGCATGTATTTAGCGTGAGAGGGTGAGAGGAGAGGGGAGAGAGAGAGCTCGGCATGGGGTGCAATGGCGGGTGTGTGAGGTAAATACATTTGGTAACAGAGTGGAAAAAGGGGTTGTGTAGTTGAGAGACTTAGAGATCGAAACATGGAGAGAAAGAATGACATGTGTTGGAAACTGATAGCTTCCTAAGGTGGTTAGGAGAGGAAGATTGACCGACACAGAAGTATGTAGCGTTTTAAAGGGGGGGCTAAAACAACATTTGAATGTACATAGTACGAGACTTAATATCGATGTTTCAATTCGTGTACATTGTAAGATTTGAACCGAGGACCAGGCATACGGGTAATTATTTCAATTCGTGCCATACTAAGTTTCAAAAGTTGACATTGACTCAATTTGTTGTGCTATTTTGTAGGTCATATGTTTGAATCCATCCAAAAGTTTTCTCACTACCATGGTGTTCATCATATACATATGAATTTGTATTAAAAAAGTAGCGTGGATACAGTGAAATATGAAATCCATGTTAGAATTGGAGATCGCTACGTGACACACACTGTAATTCAAATAACTAACTACGTGACACACACTCTAATTAAAATAACTAATTATGTGACACACAGTCTAATCCACGTTAGCGTGGGTAACGTTTCGATTTTTTTCAAATAACTCCTCATTAATTAATTTATAGTACTCCCTCTGTTCACTTTTATAAGACCTTGAAGACATTTCAGACAATGTGCAAAACAATTCATTTTAAGTTGTCTGAAACAACTTACAAAAGTGAACGGATGGAGTATCTCGTTTCGAATGACTAATTATTGCAAGGATAACACGGGCATGGTAATACATACAGATTCGTTTGCAAATGAAAGAAGATTCATTTGCATTCTCAAACGTAGGCGCACCAGGCAGACCAGGGTCGTGTCGGGGTGGACGCTGCTTCGGTGCCTTAAAGGCAACTGCCTTTGGAGTCAGCGACATGTGGGCCAGACACTGTTGGGCCCACATGTCATGAACACAAAGGCAGGTGCCTTAAGGCACCAAGCATAATCTGTCGGGTGGTCACGTGTGCCGGACGGACGCGTAGCACCCACCACCCCCCCCCCCCCCCAAAAAAGGGCGGCGACAATATAAGTTCGCGCTTCCACGTTTTAGATTAAAATATCTGGCGGCCCCAATTCCAGCCCTGCAAAATCTCTCTTCTCCACCGTCCCCTTCCGCGTCCAGATTGCTCAAATCCCTAATTCGCCGCCAACTCTCAAATCGCCCCTCGTCTCGTCTCTTTCCCCACCGTTCCCCACCTCTGTGCCGGATGATGACGACGAAGACGGTTGCGCTTCACCACCGTACTGGAGCTACCTCATCTATGCCCTCGTCCATCGCACCGGGTGGTCCACCGACAACGTCGGCCGCCGCAACCGACGTGCCTCACAGACATCGAGTTCCACCGCATCAGGTCCGCTTCACCGACGCTGTCTCCCAGCTCACCGGGGCTACTTCACCGAGCACATCATCGCACCTCCGCCCCCTGAGGCCGTTGGGGCTACACCAACGGTCTCGTCCACCACATCGTAGCGCTCTGCTGCCACTCAAGATCTGCATCCGTGCACGGCCAGCCAACACCAGCGCAAGATCACCTCAACGGCTCAAGTGACCCGACTCTAGCTAGGCGAGCATGCCCAAACGCCGGCCGAACTAGGTATCCACACATCACTCCCTTGTGCACTGTTCCGACGATGTTTGGATATCCTTTCACCGCTCTCTTAGCTTACACGCCTATGCAACTCGACTTTAACTCTTATTTCTTCCGGAGATATCATCCAAACAAGCAAATCCATTTTTAGCGAAGCATGACGGCGCCACGGGATCTGGTACACATCCCGCACACCGTATAACCTTGTAAGTATATGTCCTCCGGTACAACATCAAGGTCGATTCCTCTTATTTGATCAACCATTCGCCGTGTCAAAAATGCAGAGGGGGATGCAAGGAGCACAAGGCCTGCACATCCAAGCAAGTGGTAACATGAACTTGTACATGGAACATCCAAGCGCAAGCGAGCTGCGATGAGCTGCATAACGAGCTAGCATAAGTCATGCATTTCATTTAATTCGTCTTGGCATTCAGATATGATTTGTGCGATGGCTGATCTGCTAATTCAAGTTACCATGGGCGAACATTTAACTTAAAAATACGAAGGCACTTGCACTCGAAATCAACATAACTTGAGAAATGTGAAGCTACATGCACTTTGAAAACCAGCTAATGATCCAAAGTAGTTCAGATTATAAACACTAAATGATGCAAGCACCAAAAACACAAAATGCAACATGGTGTACAAGGACTACAAACATGGTGCATACCGCTTGAATTATTCATTCTCCGCTGAAAATATCGAAGTGTAATTGCATGTATAACCAAGTCATAAACTGCATATCAATATATCTATCCTGCACAAGTATGCCAATAGTTTCAAACAACAGATTAGAAAAGTATTTATGCTATGTTGTCATGATACGGGACTTTACGGTAGATGGCCTCGACATTTCCTCAAGCTATGAAAATGCACTATAATTTGCTTGTCATCAATGCCTGCAAATCTCTGTCTCTCTCAACATAGTATATCATCATTAGACACTAAATCCTTCAATGAGCTTGCAAAATGCTTGCATTAGATCCCTCATTAGACACTATATGTTCATCACCGGGAGCATGTAAAATGTTTGCATCAAATCCTTCATTAGCGATCTATTCATTAGACACTTGAGCTCAAGAACAACATGAGCTTGTATGTTTGCACGGAAACTTGATTAGATACATCGATTCATCACTTTAGTATTGATTGGGGAGTTATAAAATAAGTAGAAATTGGTTTCATTTTCTCATAGATTCCCTACATACAAGCAGTTTTACAACATCGTCAGGTTTAACTATTGGCCAGAAATTGAAGAGTTGAATGATATAATCAAGGATGTAATGTACTTGCTCGTTGCGCATGCTACTCTTGCAAGCTGCAATTGTCCTGCTTATGCAAGCTCGATGCCATGCCCGTGTGCCGCCGCTGCCTCCCACGCAGCTACACCTGTGGTTGGATCTTCATCTTCTTGTCCTTCCGTTCGCTTGAAGCCCGGCGACCGCCTCCAACGAGGGCGCGAGGAAGTGTTGTGTCGGTCTGTCCAGTGGCGGCTAGGTTAGGAGCGAACCAGATGGAGGCTAGAGCGAATGAATTGGGATTTTTCCTGCTGTCGATCGATATGGGAGGCGCTTCGTTTGGGCCATGAGCCTGCTATAGGGCCTGCCTTTCACTTATGTTATTGGCCCATCCAAATTGAAACATTTTTCTTCATTTTTACATTGCTCGCTCGTGCGCTGGGACGAACAAAACTAGCGTGGGCCAACCCGACGACTCAAACTAGGTGCACACTTTCCAGCCACCTAAGGCGGCCGCCCATACCAGCCCCTATGGTGGCGTCGCCTTTTTGCGTGTATGATTGGATAGTGAAAATATTCGATTGGTGCTTTTGATTTACCCACGAATGGTTGAATTGCTTGTTTCTATGAACTGAGTTCGCCAACAATGTGAAGGATGCCATCTTTTCATCCTATTGTAGATTGCTTAGATCTCGATATGCCAAAAGTAATCGCATGAAATATCTGATAAAAGCCAGTGTGATGTGTTTGGCTACAACTAGTCCGACTACACGCCCTCATATAACATATCAAGGATGCACCATCTTACCAGATTAACCATTCGACTTACCCATGCGGTGTGGGAAGAAAGAAGTATTGGGACTGCGTATCCAAGCAATTGATGCCATGGACTCCGCTGTACAACCTTGTAGCGAAAAAAGAAGTTGCAGCATGCATGTACAAAGAACTAGCGTAAGTTCGTTACACGCTTCTCGAATTTTAGTTAGCCACTTATTGCAAAATTTTCAATTACGTTGCTTGGCTTAATTTAGTTTGCTATCGATTACATAATGGCACACCGTTAATCATATTGTAGATTGCGCCTATCTATGTGTTTGATACTTACTGTTAAGAATTACCTGTTTGCCTTAACTTAAATATCTACTTGTTTGTTTAATCGCTTTTCTTTGCTGCAACAGCGGGTTACAATGATGTTAATAACTACTTTTCAGCATCCAATTGAAACTCTTTAATTCCTTGTTTGTTTAACTGGTTTGCTGTTATAAATCCCAGTTGATATGTTTTGCTAACTTCAACTTTTCTGAATCCAATCGGAACTTTAATGCCAAAACAGGTTAGCCCAAGATCAAAGAGCGAGGTCCCCATGGACGTTGCATCATCCCACAGTAGTGGCACTGGCCCAATCGTGCATTATGAATTGCCAACTGCTGATGCTCTAGAGGCTAAACTAGTGGTAGAAAGAGATTCTGCTTATGCACTTAGAGATGAAGTTGACATGTTGAGGAAGCAGACAACACAATCACAAGCAGTACTCAAGACAACCATTAAATATTTGGTGGATTTCAAAACAAAGCAAGCTGAGACTGACCGGATTGTTAAGGTCCTGAAGGAAAAAAGGAAATTAAATTCCTACTTGGTAAATCATAGGTGAAATGTTCTTTCCATAGTTGAATAACCTTTGTGTTGTCTGTTCATGTAATCAATCAAACCATTTGTTTTAGAGATCATGTAATAATTGTTTTTTGGTTTGTCATTTTATATGAGCACAAGTCTGTATTAATTGATAAGACTCGGAGATATTTCTTTTGGATTGCTGTGCCAGACCTACAAATATGCCAATCGGGCTGAATGTGCATTCAGCAATAGTAGTAGTATAGATGGACCATAAGTGGCACACATCGGAAAGGGCCAAGATGCTGGCTAAAACAAGGATGTTGTTGTAGCCAAAAAAAGTACAGCGGCCTGGCTTATGTATGTTAGTTGATATTATTGATCCATATACTCTATAAGTGTTTATATGTCTGTTAGTTCTGTACATTCTTGGTTGATTGACTCGGTATTTGAATCTTGATACATCGCTTGTGTACATATCTAAATGGGAGTACACATTATGTTGTGTGTGACATTTGAGTTGGACATGAAGTGTTCCAAATATTCGAATTCACCTTAAACTGGATTCTAGTTTCTGAATTTGAGTATCGGCATTTGTAAACCATATTCATATATGACAGTGGAATACATCTTTGTCGTCCTTTTGAAGATATATAAAAACACATCGAATGATTTATAAAGATTCATATAGGAATACAGATTGGATTCGAATTTAGTTGCCACGGTAAACGTGGATGCTTATTGTCCCAAAATTCGAAAGAAGCAGCAAAATGTCCACTCCCACGTCGGCTACCCGAAACCAAGTGTTTGGGAGATGGAAATTACTGTCTACCCATTACACGGACAATCCATCAGCCCGATTTCCACTTCTCTAAATAGGGGTAGGTTAGTAACTTCAATTAGACGTGACACGACCGCCTCTGAGCCCATTCCGACACAGTGGGCGTTAAACATGGGCGGCAAAACTCATTTGATTCAAGCTCGTCCTAAAGACCTCTGTTTCCCCCTCCATTCCACATTCATACACGGTGGGTGGCAAAACAAACTCGACTCAGCCGAAATCGATGTAGGCAAATATTTTCAATAAGGGCAGGTTTGTAACTTCACTCAGACAAGATTGATATGATGAGAATAGACCCGGGGGCCATAGGTTTCACTAGTGGCTTCTCTCAAGAGCATAAGTATTCTACAGTGGGTGAACAAATTACTGTTGAGCAATTGGCAGAATTGAGCATAGTTATGAGTATATCTAGGTATGATCATGTATATAGGCATCATGTCCAAGACAAGTAGACCGACTCCTGCCTCAATCTACTACTATTACTCCACTCATCGACCGCTATCCAGCATGCATCTAGAGTATTAAGTTGAAAACAGAGTAACACCTTAAGCAAGATAACATGATGTAGAGGGATAAATTCATGCAATATGATAAAAAACCCATCTTGTTATCCTCGATGGCAACAATACAATACGTGCCTTGCAACCCTTTCTGTCACTGGGTAAGGACACCGCAAGATTGAACCCAAAGCTAAGCACTTCTCCCATTGCAAGAACTACCAATCTAGTTGGCCAAACCAAACGGATAATTCGAAGAGACTTGCAAAGATAACCAATCATACATAAAAGAATTCAGAGAAGATTCAAATATTGTTCATAGATAATCTGGATCATAAACCCACAATTCATCGATCTCAACAAACACACCGCAAAAAGAAGATTACATCGAATAGATCTCCATGAGAGAGGGGGAGAACATTGTATTGAGATCCAAAAAGAGAGAAGAAGCCATCTAGCTACTAGCTATGGACCCGAAGGTCTGAAGTAAACTACTCACACTTCATCGGAGGGGCTATGGTGATGATGTATAAGCCCTCCATGCTGGATGCCCCCCCGTGAGCTCCTAACAGGCCCCAAGATGGGATCTCGTGGATACAGGAAGTTGCGGCGGTGGAATTAGGTTTTTGGCTCCTGTTCTAATCGTTTGGGGTACGTAGGTATATATAGGAGGAAGGAGTACGTCGGTGGAGCAACAGGGGGCCCACGAGGCAGGGGGCACGCCCCCCACCCTCGTGACCGCCTCTTTTGTTCCTTGGAGTAGGGTCCAAGTCTCCTGGATCACTTTTGGTGAAAAAATCACGTTCCCGAAGGTTTCATTCCGTTTAATATTCCGTTTCTTCGAAACACTGAAATAGGCAAAAAACAACAATTCTGGGTTGGGCCTCCGGTTAATAGGTTAGTCCCAAAAATAATATAAAAGTGGAAAATAAAGCCCAATATAGTCCAAAACAGTAGATAAAGTAGCATGGAGCAATCAAAAATTATAGATACGTTGGAGACGTATCACTCCATCGCCACCGTCCTTCATCATGCCGGAGCGCCTACCAAGACCGCGTCGTCCACTGCTAGAGATGGACGTTTCTCATCCACGGCGACGGACCAACAGCCTTGCATCGCGTCCTCTCGCTTCATCGGGCGCCGTCGTCCTCTTTGTCGGGCTGCTCACACGACCTTCTCTTCCACCGCAACGGACTTATCCCCGATGCACCTGTCTACCGTCCGCAGATCCGCTTCAACGCCACCGACAACCATCGCACTTCGATGCCTACACGGCGCCGCAAGAGAGGTGGTACTTCATATCTCCTCAACTTTTTGATCTCAACTAGAAAATAGATCTTAACTTGGTAACTCTACTTTTTTTTTAGAATGGTTACTCTACTTTCTTTTCAGCTCTTAGAATTTAGTTAATTTAGTTCTTAGTTCGAAGCAAACAATGGATGCTAAATATCATTTCTCCATTTTGCAGCTTCAAATCTGCCATGGCACAGCCATAATACGGTTTAATTGATCATGCTTAGGGTTTAATTGATCATGTTGGTTCCGTGGTGGTTTCTTTAATAGAAATCGGAGGGGAAACCCTCTTTTGCTAAAAAATATGCTTAGAGTTTCCCCCTTTTATGATCACTATACGATCAGAATACGTGCTTCCTGTCATAATAACACTCCTCCACCCATCAAGCTAAACAAGCTTAGTTGTTCGAATACGAATCTGATATTATTAAAACAGAGTTGTTTAATTGGTTAGCTAAATGTTCCTAAATTAGTTTCAAAATGCATGTTCGCGCGGGTGTGTATCTCTCAGGTGCCCATGGTGGGCCGACCCACCACAGGATTTTGGGTCGCCCCAGCCCCGATTCCCTGTGTTCTGCTGCTGGCGCCTCCGATCTCTACTTCAAATTACCGCTTTGCTCGCTGGCGACTTGTCCGTCCCAGACGACATGACTCTAGGAGGAGACGCCGGACTAACAGGAGGCAGGAACCGCCGCCTAACAGCGCCACAGCTGCTGTTCGGCGCGCCGCCGTGCCTACCTTCCCAATCCGCTCAGGGCTCAGCATCCAAAGACCCACCAAGTCAACCCGATTTATCCCGAGATACGCCCTCAACACTCAAAGACCCTCCTCATCACCCATTTTCTAATTGATTCATTACTCATTAGGCAAGACTGTCATTAGGGTTTGTTGTGTGCTCGAGTGCTACCTACACTTAATGGTTGAGATGTATTTCGCAATCTTTAGTACCTCTAAAGTTCACTGTGGTTTTCAAAATTCGCCCTCGAAATAGAAACTAGTCATTTTGGATTGTTGGTCGAGTGACGTTGACCCAGATTACTACCGCAAGCCGTGTTTGTTGACAATTTTACTTGTCATTCTTACTCATTCGATATAATATCCAATTATTCACGCCGATTAGTTGCAAACAATAAGTGCTAGACAAACTTCTTCATTCAGATTTTGGACGGTCTCTTCATCATAGTTACAATTCTGCATACTTGTCCTAGTAATCTCACAAGTAAATGATTGATTCACTACATCTATGCTTGCCTTGTCAATTTGTCATATTTGTTGTCAATATTCTTTTAGGGTGGACCACCCTGTTTCTAAATACTAGAACCGTAGACATGAGTGAATAGTATTTATCTATGTGATCTCTTCCATCATGTGTGGGTAACGAACACTGCATTATATAGAAAGAAAGTTTCATTTCTAGCTTTTACATAGGTTTCGATCTTTTACATGGAATACAATCTGCCTACTTGCTTTGTGTCACACTACCAACACTCCACCCTTGAAGCTAAACATTACGCCACTCATAATTGCTTAGTTTATTTGTTCAAATACGAATTTCATATGATTCTAATGTTCCTGCTTCAGTTTTGAAATGTGTGCCTGCACTGTTATAGAGACATAAGGGGTTTGTATTTACGTGTGTGGTCCGTCAAGACGGTTGGGGAGGTGAACTTTGCATATGCAGGGTTTATAGGAAGACACTCTCCGAGTTGAATCCGCAATGCATTCCATAGATAATCTGACTACTTTTTATGTTTTCATGAATCTCAGATTCTAATAGCATCATAATGATTATGAGCTTGCGCATGAAAAAAAAAAACAGAACAATGCCATGGCTGTCAAACTTGGCATTAAGGGACTGAAATCAAGTCTGGATGCAATGCAATGCAAACGCCTCCACCTCTGATTCATGCTCGTAATATGATCCTAACAGTGATTCGAGCTAGAGGGAGACCTAAGTCAATGTAGCTCCCTAGTGGAGGAGTCAGAGGAAGATGCCCTATCTTATTCACCCATCAAGGTACTTGCTCTAACTTTCCAAGGTTACATTGCTCGCACATATCTTGCAACTGATGCTTTGCATTGCTTCTACTTTGTTGAACTGCCATTAGCTTAGTATACACATCGTGTATGTGAATACGCCCTGTGTCGTGGTTCTAAGTCTGACAGTAGAATGGGGGTAGGTATGGAGAGGCAAGGTACTAGCTATGGAGTAGTTGGTACGCACGAGTTTACGAGTTCAGGCCCTTGTCGGAGGAAGTAACAGCCCTACATATCGGAGCCCGGAGGCGGTCGACTGGATTATATGCGTATGAATTACAGGGGTGCGAACCCTTCTACCTGTGGAGGGGGTGGCTTATATAGAGTGCGCCAGGACCCCAGCCAGCCCACGTAGCGGAGGGTTTAAGGTACATTAAGGCTAGGCGTTACTGGTAACGCCTTACATAAAGTGTCATCATGACCATAAAGACTACTTAACTACAGACCGTTTGGACACCGAGTGGCTCTTGAACTCCTGGTGGTCGAGTGGGTCTTCATTCTTGAGTGGGTCTTCACGGTCGAGTGTCCTTGAATCTGTCGAGTGGAAACCTACCAGGTCGACTGGTAGGCAGTCTATTCTAAGGATGCCCTTGGGGAGGGTATCTTGGACAGGTCCATGACCCTACCCTAGGTATATGACTTCATCATTAGCCCCCGAATGGATAGAGGTTTGAGTGAGGAAGGAGTTGATAATCTTTCCGACCTGCTTTTCACGCTGCGAGTGTGCTTTACTCTAGATCAGTGACCTTTCAGTGACGGTGTCAACTTTTCTTTCAGTCGCCTTGATCCATTCTCTACATCTGTCGAGTGAACTTTATGAACTTGGAGATTTCCGAGCGACGGATCGGGGGAAATCTGCCGTCTGACAAGTTGCTCTGTTGTTAGCGGATTTAGTGGGATCCGAATATCGGGAAGCGCGCGAAGCGGAGAAGGTCGCGGCACTCGAATGGATAAGGCAAGGATGCCTCGATCTCCACGCCACCTTTTTCGCCACGTATCGTGCGCGCGACTGTTGCGGGATTTGACAGGATTGCCTGGGCCGACCAGTCAGCCACTCGGAAGGGACTTCATATAAGGCGCCGGGCGGGGGTATTTTGAACAAAGGCGCCTCATTTTCCCTCCTCCATCCTCGATTCATCCGCGCCAGAAACCTGCTCAGCTGCTGCTGCGCCTGCCCTGCCCGCTGGCGACAATGGTGAAGGAGAAGACGGCGGCCTTGGAGCGGGTGAAGAAGGCGACGGCAAAGGTGAAGGGGAGCGCCTGGCCGGGCGGATCTCGTCGCGTCCAGCCTGCCACAAGGTTGGGTCCAGGAGATTGATCCGCCGACCATCACCCGTAAAGACCTCAACGACCTGGCCAACGAGGGATTGATCCCCCACGGGTCAGCAAGGCTTCCGGGGACAGAGTGGCAGCCGCAGCCTCAAGAGGGTGAGTGCATCCTCCTAGCCACCCATGTGGATCGCGGATTTTCTCTTCCGCCGAATCTTTTCTTTCGGGGTTTTCTGAACTTCTTTGGAGCACAACTCCATCACTTTACACCCAATTCCATTGCCTATCTCGCTGCTTTCGTGTCTTTGTGCGAAAACTTCTTGGGTTGTCGACCACACTGGGGCCTCTTCAAACACATATTCACTTGTCGCTCTCAAACGGTGAAAAAGGCTAGTCCGAATGATGAAAGAACCCAAGTAATCCAGATGTGTGGGGGTCTTGGGGTCCAGATGAGGGGTAAAAGTGCCTTTCTAGCCATGATTCTTCCCGATTCAGTCAGAGGGTGGCAGTCGACCTGGTTCTACCGCCAAGACCAGCCGACTGGACTCCCTCCTTTCTCCATGGATCGAGCGAACAAGCCGCCCCTCTCTCAAGGTGCTTCCGGAGGAGAATGCCCTGTGTTAAGTTGTTGATGGAGCGCGTAGTCCAGCTCATTCATGACGGAGTGACCGGCATGGATCTTCTAGAGGTTTTCCTTCGACGGCGATTCAGCCGCCTCCAATACCGAGGTCACCCGATGTGGATGTACTCTGCACCGAGGACACCACCCGGTCCACCTGCAGGAGGTCGACGACGCCACATTGGAGAGGTGGATGACTGCCATCACAGGAACAAGGATAACCTCATGGGGCTAGGAGGATCCCACCACTGACTAATCTTACTAACTGCACCAGGTATGACCACTTATCTTCGATCGGATCCTGTTGCATTTGCTCTGTTCGCCACTGAATCGATCGATCGACTTTCGCCTTGTTTTGCTTTCTTCTAGGTCACCACCGAGATGTACTCGATGCCCAACGGGCGCAAGAACGGTCAAGAAGAAGAAGGAAGCGAGGCGAAAGCCAGGAGGAATGGGAGTCTCGAGGAAAACGACAGCTCGATGAAGAGGAGGAGGAGGAGGAGGAAGAGGAGGAGACGTGGATCCACCCCACTCGGAAAGGCGATCCAAGTCGACGATGATCCGTGGTCGAGCGTGGTAGGCTATCGCGCCCATCGGGCGATCGAAGCGCACTCGGACGACTTCTCCAAAGGCCAACATAGAAACCACCAAAGCAACCCCGAGCAACGCCATCAAAGCGGCGAAGGCCTTGCCCAAGATGAGGATGGTCATTCCCACCATTTTCGGGTAATCAATGTAACTTGTGTTTTCCCCGCTCATCATGAGTGCACTTTTGGTCGACTCATTTTGACTGATCAATTGACTTATGAAATCTGCAGTGCTGCAACCTCCGAGACCTCAGCTAAGCACGAGGATCAGGAAATGGAAGATGCCGCCACCTCCAACCTTGGTATGATCTCTGCAGTTTCGCTTTACGGTCGATCGGATTTCTATTTTTACCTTTGAATCTTACTTGTAGTTCCACCTCATGCCATTGATCTCCCTGATGACGACGATGAAACACCGCTGAGGAAGAGGAAGGACAAAAAGGCGCCTGCTGGCAAGGCTACTCCAGTTGTATCACTGCTTGAGACGCTAGTTCACGAGGGAGGCGACACCACTCGGACTTCTGTGTCCTTTGCTATGCCGCTGACGAGTGTCCTGCCTTCGTCGTCGACTGCTGACCCGCCATCCCTTTTTGCCACACACCACGTCCCGGAAGACCAAGTGAGTGCTGCCAAGGAGGCCATACGCCAGGCAGGGATCAGGACGGAGCAAGTGAAGGTGGTCCGGGAGGCCAGCCAGGCGGCTTATGATGCAAGCTCGGCTCTTCAGAGCAATGTCCAAGTAAGTTGCTTGTTCTGTTAGGATATGCTACCTGAAATTTCTTCTTTCTCAAGATTTATATTCAGATCTATACACCCACCGGGTGGGTGTGTCGATTGAATTTTTGAACTGGTGGGGCACGCTGAGTGCACCCACTGGTGTAGTCCCCGAGACTATGGTGGATCATGGGCAATCGACTATAGTCTTTATACTTTCAACTTCTTCACTCGGTCTGGTCCGTCCATGTCGAATGGATCTTTGGAACCTGTGGGGGCACGCTGAGTGCACCCATTGGGTGTAGTCCCCGAGACTATGGTGGACTGCGGGCAGTCGACTATAGTCTAAGAATTTTTTTACACAGCTGACTGCTGGTAGTTAGCTATGTTTTTAGGATCATAACCTTTTTGCCTCTTTCAGTCGACTAGTCAAACCGAATTGGTAAAACCAGTGGGGGCACGCTAAGTGCACCCACTGGGTGTAGTCCCTGAGACTACTGTCGAATGTTTTGATTCGACTGTAGTCTTAGAAATGCTACGATTTTTCTTTAGTCACTCGGAAGTGACCTGTCTTTGATGTTTTGTCGATTGACCCTTCGCAGAAATCTTGCGAGCTCGTGGCCCGCTATACCGAATTGGAGAACAAGCAGATCCAGCTCAACCTTGACTTGAAGCTTGCTCAGGAGAACTTGCAAAAGGCGAGAGACGAAGCAAAAGGTATGGCTGGTGAGAACTTGATGACTGTCTTTGTCTTTCTACCCATTCTCAACTCGACTTATTGTTATTTTGCGCATAAACCGGAGGAGGCTCAAGAAGAAAGACCACGACCTTGCAGAGGCATGTATATGCTTTGGAGAAAACAAAGCTCATGGAAGAGAAACTGGCCTCACCGGAAAACTCAAGAGGAGAATACCAAATCAAGACTGCTCTCGACGCTGCCAACAAGGAGGCTAGCCGATCAAGAATGACAAAGTTGTTCTAATCGACAAGGTTGGCGAATCTGGCGGGAGGAGGAACGATCTGGAAGTTTATCGGGAGGGCTCGCCAAGAAGCTATTCCTCATGCTTGAAGGTAATTCCTCTTATCCGACTGACTTGTCATCATCGACTCACCATAGAACCATTAGCTTGAACTTGAGTCGTATTTGCAGAATTCTTTCAGAACTTCGAAGAGGAGACCAGTCGAGTGGAGACAAGCCTGGACCCCATCAACTCTCCCGTGAAGGATGAAGCCGCTATGAACGTGCTTCGACTGGAGTCTCGCATCGCTGGCGTGGTGGACTATCTCGCTCGACTGAAAGCTGCAGTGTCACGGATCGACTCAACCCTCTGGCCAGACCAGACGCTTCGGAATGATCTTGAGTCCTTAATGACTCGACTAAATGATGTTCCAAGTCGAGTGCAAGAATGGAAAACGTATTCTGCCAGGTGCGGTGCTGATGTTGCTCTGTCTCTGGTTCGTGTCCACTGCAAGGAAGCGCGGGAGGAAAAGCTGGTGGCCCTCAGAGTTGCCAACACCAAGAAGTATGATTTCCAATCTTTCATGGAAACTTTCATCACAGCTGCCACCCGGATCACCGATGGGATCGACCTTGACCAGTTTGTGGCTCCTTCCAGTCCTCCACCTGAGGAATAAAAAACTTTTATGCTCTACCTTAAATTTGCCTCAGAATGCCGAGTGATTTCTGTAACCGATAAACTTTAGCGGGCTTGAGGCCTGGGTACTTCTGCATCCTTAGGATGCTATCCGAACTTTACTTATCGTCAAAATATGCTTTTTTTGCCTTCGAGTGAACTTTGCTCTTCACTCGGATTATGCTTCAATGTTTGAGATGCAGCTCTGAGGTGGATCCAGTCGACCTACACTTTGTGGTTCTTGCAGGTGCAGGAGAAGGAAGCAGTCGACGTGTACCTCGTCATCCTTGAGGATCGGGATGGAGCGCACGTTGTACTTGTGGCGCAGCTCCGAAGGATAAGGCAACAGTCGACCTGCACCTCGTCGTCCTTGCGGATCGGTATGTTTTCAAACTTAGGCGAGTCCCGGACTGCAGCTACGCCCCCGAGTGGGCGGTTTGCTCTCCACTCGGTAGGATTTTCAAAACTTAGGCGAGTACTGGACTGCAGCTAAGCCCCCGAGTGGGAGGTTTGCTCTCCACTCGGTAGGATTTTTCAAACTTAGGCGAGTACTGGACTGCAGCTAAGCCCCCGAGTGGGAGGTTTGCTCTCCACTCGGTAGGATTTTTCAAACTTAGGTAGTCTTGGACTGCAGCTAAGCCCCGAGTGGGAGGTTTGCTCTCCACTCTGTAGGATTTTTCAAACTTAGGCTAGTCTTGGACTGCAGCTAAGCCCCGAGTGGGAGGTTTGCTCTCCACTCGGTAGGATTTTTCAAACTTAGGAAAGTACCGGACTGCAGCTAAGCCCTCGAGTGGGAGGTTTGCTCTCCCCTCGGTAGGATTTTTCAAACTTAGGTAGTCATGGACTACAGCTAAGCCTCCAAGGAGGATTTTGTGTCATAGCTTTGAAGGGAAGGCAACAATGACCTGTGCCTCGTCGTCCTTGCAAAGTGCACATTGTATTCAATACTTAGGCGAGTACTTGGACTGCAGCTAAGCCCCCGAGTGGGAGTCTGGCTCACCACTCGGTAGGATTTTAAACACTTAGGCGAGTACTTGGACTGCAGCTAAGCCCCCGAGTGGGAGTCTGGCTCACCACTCGGTAGGATTTTAAACACTTAGGCGAGTACTTGGACTGCAGCTAAGCCTCCGAGTGGGAGGCTGGCTCACCACTCGGTAGGATTTTGAATACTTAGGCGAAACGGATTCGCAGCTAAACCCCCGAGTGTGAGGCCGGCTCGCCACTCGGTAAGGATTTTTTTTACAAACTTAGGCGAAAGGGATTCGCAGCTAAGTCACCCACTTGGGGGGGGGGATTTTAACAAAAAGTAATAACAATCACTGGGAAAATTATAATCTTCTTGATTTAGATAGACAAACTACAGAGGTACTTTTATTACATCTCACCCGAGTGAGCTCTTAAGTGTAAAAGGGACGGAGCAACTCCGCATTCCATGCCCGAGGCTCATTGATCTGGCGCTCGACGTTGTAAAGATGGTAAGCCCCATTGTGAAGAACTCTGGTGACGATGAAGGGACCTTCCCAAGTGGGAGCGAGCTTGTGTGGTTTCTGTTGATCCACTCGGAGGACCAGATCTCCTTCCTGAAAGGCTCGGCTCTTCACATTTCTGGCATGAAATCGACGCAAGTCCTGCTGATAGATGGTCGAGCGGATCAGGGCCATCTCTCTCTCCTCTTCAAGGAGGTCGACTGCATCTTGAGGGGCTTGCTCTGCTTCAGCTTCAGAGTAGAGTTCGACTCGGGGGGCATTGTGAAGCAGGTCACTCGGCAAAACTGCTTCAGCTCCATAGACCATAAAGAATGGGGTTCTCCCAGTCGAACGATTAGGAGTGGTCCTCAATCCCCAAAGAACCAATGGAAGTTCGTTAACCCACGCCCTGCTGCATGCTTGAGATCACGATCATCGAGGTTTCATCCTTTGAGAATTAGACCATTTGCTCGCTCAACTTGTCCATTCGACCGGGGTGAGCGATCAAGCATAGTCGACTCGCGTGTCTCGAGAGGCGCAAAAGGCTTTGAACTTGTCGGAATCGAAATTTGACCCATTGTCCGTGATGATGCTGTGCGGAACTCCATATCCGAATATCAATTCTCCGTTAAACCGACAAAGAAGGCATGCATCAAGGTTCTTGATAGGTTTGGCTTCAATCCACTTCGTGAACTTGTCGACTGCCACAAGCAAATGAGTGAAACCACTCCTGCCAGTTCTCAGCGGTCCAATCATATCCAACCCCCAAACAGCGAAAGGCCAGATGAGTGGAATGGTCTTCAATGCTGAGGCGGGCTTGTGTGACATATTAGAGTAGAACTGACATCCTTCGCATTTGTCCACTATTTCCTTTGCCATTTCATTTGCCTTTGGCCAGTAAAATCTCGCTCGGTATGCTTTAGCCATGATGGTCCGAGAGGACGCATGGTGACCACAGGTCCCCGAGTGGATATCATCAAGGATTATCGACCTTCTTCCGGCGTTATGCACTTTCGGCTGACTCGACCACGCTTTCTCTGAATAACTGTCCCTTGATCACAAGAAGGCCTTGGATCGACGGACGATCTGTCTAGCCTCTTCTTCATTCTCCGGAGCTCTTTCCTCGGGATGTATGCGATGTACGGTATTGTCCGATCGGGAGTGATGACCACGACTTCCATGACTAGGTCGACCACCGCTGGGACCTCAACTTCACCGGATCGCTGGCACTTTTTGGCTGTGGAGCTTCTTGGTGAAAGGATCCTCTTGAATCGTCGGTGCGGATGTGCTCCAAAACACATCACCGGGAATGGCTTCCTCTTGGACCCTATTTTCGCCAAATCATCGCAGCTTGATTTTCGGTCGGGTATGTGATGGAGCTCTAACCCTCAAACTTCTTTTCTAGCTTCTTGCATCAGACATAAAGAGCTACCATGGCTGGACTTGACGCCCCACTCATTCATCACCGATTAACCACAGATCTGAGTCGCCATAGACCATGAGGCGACTGACGCCGAGTGAAATGGCCATACGCAATCCATACAACAATGCTTCAGATTCTGCTTCATTGTTGGAAGAATCAAAGTGAATCGAGCACATATCCGAGCTTATCTCCTCGGGGAAACAAATACTACCCAAAGACCGAACCATTCAGCATCTTGGAACCATCAAAGAACATAGTCCAAAGGTTCGAGTGAACTTGAGTCGGTAATCGTTGTTCAATCCACTCGGCGATGAAATCAGCTATTGCTTGGGACTTGATGGCTTTTTTGCCTCAAACTTGATATCAAGGGAAGAAGTTCAATCGCCCATTTCGCCACTCGACCCGCCATGCGTCTCACAGTGTAATCTCGATAACGGGGGTCACCGACGATCGTAATGGAATGATCGAGAAGTAGTGAGCAACCTTCTTTGCGGTCATATAAATCCCATACACAAGCTTCGATAATGAGGGTATCTTTGCTTCGACGGGTTAACACTTCGTAAAGATAATATATCGGGCGCTGAACTTTGAAGGCTTTTCCTTCCTCTTCCCGCCGACCGTAAGTACTGCATCGATGACTTGTCCCGTGGCTGCAATGTAAAGCAGCAACGGCTCTTTGCTGATTGGGGCAGCAAGCACCGGTGGGTGGAGAGCGAGCTTTGAGCTCGCAAACGCTGCATCAGCTTCGTGGAGTCTACTCGAACTTGTCGACTTCTTCATCATCGGTAAAGAGGCAATGCTTTTCACCGAGGCGAGATGAATCGACTTAAAGCGGCCAAGCATCCAAGAAGCTTCGACATCGTGCACACGACAGTATGTTTCATTCGGAGAATAGTGCCAACTTTTTCTGGGTTAGCGTCGATTCCTCGTTCAGAAACGAGAAAACCAAGTAACTTTCCACCAGAACTCCGAATGTGCACTTTGATGGATTAAGCTTGATATCATACCTCCCGAGATTGGCAATGTTTCAGCAAGGTCACCAACAGGTCGGAACCTTTCCGTGACTTGACCACAATGTCATCCATGTATGCTTCCACATTCCGACTGATTTGAGTGAGTAAACACTTCAATCATCCTCATGAATGTGGCTCCGCATTCTTGAGGCCGAATGGCATGGTGACATAATGAAGCACCGAATGGAGTGATGAAAGCTATTTTGATCTCGTCGGGTCCATACAAACGGATCTGATGGTACCCGGAATATGCGTCTAAAAAGACAACCGCCACATCCCGCAATGAGTCGACTATTTGGTCGATGCGGGAGAGGAAAATGATCTTTCGGGCAGGCCCGATTGATATGTTTGAAGTCGATGCACATGCGCAGTGAATTGTCCTTCTTAGGGACCATGACCACATTGGCGAGCCACTCGGAGTGGTAAATTTCTCGGATAAACTCTGCTGCTAAGAGCCGAGCCACCTCCTCGCCTATGGCCTTTCTCTTCTGGACGGCGGACCGTCAAAGATGTTCTTTGACAGGTTTGACTTTTGAGTCGACTTCAGACGGTGCTCAGCCAGCTCCCCTGAACACCCGCATGTCAAGAGCTTCCATGCAAAGATGTCCCATTCTCACGGAGGAACCGGACGAGCGCTTCTTCCTATTTGGAGTCGAGTGTTGTTGAGATGTTGGTCAGAGCAGCATTGGGGTCGGTCGGGTGAATATGAACCTGCTTCGTCTCACCGGACGACTGAAATGCCGACTCCGTAGCGGGCTTCTTGGCTCGCAACAAATCACCCGGATCTGCAGTCTTCTGATATTCTTGCAATTCTACCACTGCCATCTGAGCATCAGCAATCTTAGAGCCTTTTTGGAAACACTCTTCCGCTTTCTTCCGATTGCCAGTGACAGTGATCACACCCTTGGGGATGGGCATCTTCAGCTTAAGGTACACATAACATGGTTGGGCCATGAAACGGGCATACGCCAGCCTTCCCAGAATAGCGTGATAAGCGCTCTGGAAATCCACGACCTCAAAGGTCAACTTTTCTTTGCGAAAATGCTTCGAACCACCAAAAACCACATCAAGAGCAATTTGACCGAGTGACTCAGCCTTTTCGTGAATGACTCCATGGAAACTCATGTTATCGGTCTTTGAGTCCGACATCGGAATGCCCATCCCTTTCAACGCCTCGCATACAAGATGTTCAAAGCCAACGCCACCATCCATCAAAACTTTGGTCATCGAGTGCCTTCGACAACCGGGTCGACTATCAACGCTTGCCTCCTGGGGTGGCAATGTGTCGGATGATCGGACTGGTCGGATGTGATGGCGGTCTGGGACCATTTCAGATAATTGGGTGTCGCCGGAGCGACCATGTTCACTTCTCGGTTGATAACTTTCAATCGACTTTTGCTTTCAACGTCAGCAAAAATCATCAGGGTGGAATTGACCTGGGGGTATCCGCCATCACTATCTTCTTCGTCCTCAGCTTTATCCGACCCCTTTTCCTTATCCTTGGGTTGCTTCCCTTGGAACTGCTGAATCAAGAGCCGATATTGTCGAGTGGTATGCTTTGGGTAAATGAGTTTACCCTGTTCATCTTTCTTCGTGTGAATGTGACATGGTAAGTCCAACACATCATTCCCATCTTGGTCTTTCACCTTCTTGGGGTTCCACGGACCCTTGGGTTTCCCTTTGAACTTTCCCCGGGTCACTGACCAAGGCTTCTCCGGAGCGGTGGCTCGGCTTTGCGCTTCGCTTCCGGATCGAATTTCCTCCGCCGGCTTCATTAGCGGCTGACTTGTACTTACCACTACGGAGCCGATCCTCTTCTTCACCATTAGCATACTTGGTGGCAATCTCCATCATCCGACTCAAGGTCATATATCCTGTCCGACCAATTTCAAACTCAACTCTCGTTCTTGACACCTTCCTTGAAAGCACAGATCGCTCGGTGATCGACACATTCTCAACTGTGTGGTGCAAGGTTATCCATCTCTGGATGTAATCTCTCAAAGTTTCATTCGACTTCTGCACACACGACTGCAACTCTGTTAATCCTGCTGGACGCTTGCAAGTCCCTTCAAATGTCCTGACAAACACTCGGGCCAGATCCTCCCAAGTGTAAATACTACTGGGTGCTAACTGATTCAACCATGCTCTAGCCGAACCCTCCAACATAAGGGGCAAATGCTTCATAGTTACCTCATCGTTGCCGCCGCCAATCTGAACAGCCACTCGGTAGTCCTCAAGCCAATTGTCGCTTGACTCACCGTGAACTTATCGACTCAACCGCCAACCTGAAGTTGGGAGGAATCATCGCGCTCGATGGCCTGCTAAAACACTCGCCCCGAGACATGAACTCTGCTACTAGAGGGAACATCTCTGTCATGACCTTCTCGGTGAGCTCTGTTCCTGTCGACCAAGCCTTGAACGATGATGGATCTTGCATCAAAGCCTAGCTCTCTAGGGTCGATCGAACCTTCGCCAAAGACTGCGGTCAAGCGTCGTCATCTTGTTGTCGAGGAGCGATGATCCACCCCTTGGAGGAGGGGTGCACACTCGACGCCGATCATTGCGATCGAATCGGTGCTCATACGGCTCGCGATTCCTCAGATCGATCATCACGCCGCCTCCACGTTCCTCACGCCGGGGCGATCTTGGACTATGGGTCGATCGACTGAATTCGCAGCGACGGATCTGCTGTGAATCGTTACGTGATCGTGATACGACTGAGTTTTGATCTCCGCTGCCCGGAGTAAATCTCGATCTGTTGCAAACCTCTACCCGCCCGATCGGGAAGGCTTAATTGATTCTGCTATACGGCTGCAGCTGCTAAATCCTGAATCGGAGTTCAATATCCCGAGTTGGTTGTGGAAAGAGCCGACGCCGATGGATTCGGAACCCGTGGTCGCGGCGTTTGCCGAGAACTCGCTGGAGGTTCTCCAATCGAGTGCGCTTAGCTGTTGGCTGTTGCGCGCGATACTCCAAGGCACGAGCCTCGGGGTTTCTCCAATGATTGGAGTGTGAAGCGATCCATGTTTCGCGGCAAAGTTCCTCCTCTACAATGAAGTGAGGGGCTTGGGTTGGTACTCTTCGTGATCTTGCGCCGGATCACCTCCACCGCCGCCTCCGTCGGTGCGGGGTATCCGGGAGGACTGCGTGGTCCGTCGACCATCGTAACCTCTCTTTGTTGGATCGCTGCTATCGCACTCGGATGCGATCTCTGCGAGCCGGTCCGACAGATCGAACAGGCCAGAGAGATTCGTCGGGCTCGATTGCCGCAACTTGGGAAGTGGCGATGGCGAGCCACCGCATGTCTCACCCATCGCTGAAGCCTCGACCGACCGGAGCGCTTGCACCGCGGGAGATCGGGAGTGAGGACGGCACAAGAACCGACCCATACCGGTCGACGGTTGCCTTGAGGAGGACGCCATGGACGCGACGCGCTGAAGTGCGCGTTGCCCGCCGGACGGGAGCGCGTCGACGTCGAGAGGAGCCTCCTAAAGCCTAGCGGAGTCGTTGGAGATGAACGTGAGCGCACCGAGACGGATCTTGCGGCTCTCGACCAAAACTCCACCTGAAACCATGATGTAGGAGATCGAAAGAATCCCAACTTCTCCAACAAATCGCTAGAACACCGGCCCCAAGGTGGGCACCAACTGTCGTGGTTCTAAGTCTGACAGTAGAATGGGGGGTAGGTATGGAGAGGCAAGGTACTAGCTATGGAGTAGTTGGTACGCACGAGTTTACGAGTTCAGGCCCTTCTCGGAGGAAGTAACAGCCCTACTTCTCGGAGCCCGGAGGCGGTCGATCGGATTATATGCGATGAATTACAGGGTGCGAACCCTTCTACCGTGGAGGGGGTGGCTTATATAGAGTGCGCCAGACCCAGCCAGCCCACGTGAAGCGGGGGTTTAAGGTACATTAAGGCTAGGCGCATCTTGGTAACGCCTTACATAAAGTGTCATCATGACCATAAAGACTACTTAACTACATGCATCGCTTGGACATCGAGTGGCTCTTGAACTCCGGTGGTCGAGTGGGTCTTCATGGTCGAGTGTCCTTGAATCTGTCGAGTGGAAACCTACCGGTCGTCGGTAGGCGCCTATTCTAAGGATGCCCTTGGGGAGGGTATCTTGGACAGGTCCATGACCCTACCCTAGGTATATGACTTCATCACCCTGCCTATCCATTTTCAGTACATATTCCATCTGTCATCATACCATATTTATCCATTCAAATGTTGTTCTTGTGTATCAGACATTCAAAAGGAAGAGGGCGATTGCTGATCATGGAGGAGCACAAGCAAAGTATTTGGAAAAGGTAGTGGCACCTGATAAATCAAATAGCCCATTAGGTGTAGTTGCAATATCACATGACCCACAAAATACCCCAACTCTAGCAGACTCTAGCCCTACTACTTTGGTCATTTCGATGCCCCAACTCAGCAGACCCCAAGCGCACCAAGCAAAGATGATTATGCCGATTGACATAGCACCATTTGACTGACGCTTAAAACCCCATTCCAAAGAAAGAGTACACCAAATCCAGTTTCAAATCCTTTTCGAACCGCATGAGCCCCAATTGCAGCAAATAGGACCCCTGTTCCATTTCTTCCTAGTTTAGAAGACGAAGCTTATGTTGTTGTCAGGAACTTTGTGCGCATCTTTCCTTCATGGAAAGATTATACCGTGGACACAGAACAATTTCCAGTCTTCCTCCGCAACGCGTAAGTCATGTACTAATGTTATTCATGGTCATTACTGCATATGTTTCTGCTGACAGAAGACACAAGATTTCATTCTTTTAAATAGGCGAGGAGCGAACTGGATTGTGATGACGAGCAAGGGTTGGTTGCGCTTTTCAAGCACTCATTGATGAAGTATCGTTCCTACCTGAGGCAAACGCACTTAGATGGCAAGCCTCTGAACGAAATTTCTGTAAAGTCTCCAGTGCTACATTTATCCGACGGTGACTGGAATAATCTTGTTACACATTGGTCTCGGTTGCAGCGTAAGGTACTGTCTATGATATCACATCACAATTTGAACTACATTTCTGCATTTGCCTTAATGTCTCACTTGTACGAAAACTGTTAGCGTAAGAACATTTGTTCTCAAGGGACCATGAGAATCTCGCAACT
This sequence comes from Aegilops longissima, assembly GCA_021605205.1. Taxonomy (NCBI): domain Eukaryota; kingdom Viridiplantae; phylum Streptophyta; class Magnoliopsida; order Poales; family Poaceae; genus Aegilops; species Aegilops longissima. The sequence goes on along the minus strand of CM038680.1, from coordinate 243,743,680 downwards.
ATATTGCACATCGCATTGCTCTTGTGAGTACCTCTTGCCTGTATGACCATACTTACTTTCATAGCTGTTTGATTATGTAGCATCACTTTGCACATGTTAGCCTCGTAATCGCCCATTTGGTGGACATTATAAGATCCGTATGGACTCTTACATAAATTTAGAATCAACCCAATGCTTTTGAAGAGGTTTAGCTTTGCAGTCCTCTTGTAAGGACTGAACATGGTCTATCACTGTACTTACATTAACAGCTACTCCCTCCGTCTCATAATATAAGAACGTTTTGTACAGTACACTAGTGTTCAAAACACTCTTGTATTATGGTAAGAGGGATTGGTTCATTTTGTAGCATTCGCATCTTATCTCCTCGCCCACCATTTACTAAAAAGATCAGATCTATATTTAATCTTACCAACAAGTAGAATACATGAGATAATGCCAAAGTGTGAAGTGTAGCCCATTGCTCTTGTGAGTACATTTTGTCCTCGTAACGCTTGTACTTCCAGGATTGGTAGTTGATTATGTAGCATCAATCTGCACCTTATCTTCATTATCCTCTATCCCTTCCGAATTATCATATCTATAATTACTCTCTACAAAATGTAGAGTATGTGCAATGCTTATGAAGAAGATTCGTGATGAAATTCTGAGTTATCCTTCCCTTGACATGGAGAAGGGCATTATAAAGCCGGTGTTAGCTGTTAATGTAAGTCAGTCCTTCTAAAGCCTTTATCCTCAACTGCTGTTTAATTTTCTCATACTCCATATCGTTTATCGCTGTTTAGTTTGATGTTTCTACCAAATGCATGTTCGTAAGAACTGTAAGTTCTAAGTTTTACTTGTAAAACCAAATTCTTATTCATACCATGCACATTACTTAATACTCCCTATATGTATGCTTGTTTTGTGGATCTATAATCTAGTGTGTGGTGAAGCAGCCCACGCTTGCACCTTGTCATCTCTGTTTTATCTTACTAATGTGGGTGATGATATGAACAACATGCCATGCACATTATCCAAAATATATACAATGATTTTCTTTGCCCTTCATCTATGCTTGTTATGTTGACATGGTAATCCAAGAGTGTGGTGAAGCTCCCGCATTATGAACAATGCCAAATTATGCTATTGATATTTTGAACTTACTCTTTATTTTCTAATTTGAAATTGGATAGAATTGACTGAGTAGTTATCATCTTTGTTTATACACATGCAAAACCTGTCATCTCTCTGCTTTGTTTCAGGGTGATATGCCCGATGGCATGCACAAGTCTCGTCAAGGCTATGAGACAAACCCAACATATATTGCAAAGCAAAAGGCAAAACATCTTGAAGAGAGCGAGACAACCCCAAAGTCTTGTCTTGATGCGCTGTTCTAGTTACTTGAGACTAACAGTCAGACAAGCTCATAGAATTCGTTGTCTGAATCAGTTCGACTTCTTCGGCCCCAAGTTTTAGCGTAAAGGCATTCGCAACTCAACTTCGACTTGAAATCCTATCTCTAAGAAAGATTATGGAGAACACCAATGAAAACATCGCTAAACAGCTACACCTTGAAGCTATGACCGACATGCTAGGCCGGTCTCACAGCCTTTGCTCAAGAATTTTGCGCAAGCAGTTCACCCGCAAGGCTAACCTTTCTTGAACTGTCTTGGAAGTGGTCTCGGTTCAAGATTATTTTGTTCTGTTGCAATGGTGCCCAGTTTTTGTAATCTGCTTCTTCGTTGCGCTTTATGATCACTGGTGGCGAACTTCGATGCCCAGTGGATGTAATATACCTTAAATCCTTTATTGTATAGTGTAGGTTTATTCTTAGTTACTATGCCGTAATTTCTTTATTATATAGAGTAGGTTTGTTCTTAATTCCTACTAGTTACAGCCATCATTCGCTATCTGAAAAAAATAGATGTAGTCGACCGGACCGAAACATTCGACTCTAACGGGCCAGGTTTTTAGCGGGCCACAATTGGGCCGGCCTGCGTCTTTCTTGGGCCCGAATGATTGGGGCCTTCACACATTGCGCCAGGCCCAAACTTACACCGGCCTATATTTTAGTTGGGCCTTTTGTCGACCAGTAGCTTAGTTTGGCCTGTAGCATTGGGCCATTAATGGCTGAATATTGTCTCGGCTCACGTTACTACGAGATGAAACCACGGGCCTTTAGCAGGCCAAAATGCATGTTGGGCCTCAATTTTCACTAGTCGTCGACGAGCCTTGAGCAGGCCGAAATGTAGACCGGGTTGTTTTGGGCCCAGTTAGCTCAGGGGCCGTTACTAGCCCGAAACATATCTCGGCCTTAGTTGGCCCACTGATATCATGGCCTTTAAGAGGCCGAAAGCTTAGCACAGGCATCAACAGGCCGAATTACGCGACAGCCTTTAACAGGCCCAAAGTCACGTTGGGCTTAATCGTTGCCACCTTTAGCACGGGCGTTAGTGGGCCCGATGTCCCGTCGGCCCATATATGGCCCATGGGCAGACGGGCCATTCGGGCCGAAAGTCACACCGGCTGAAATGGGCCCATGTTCACATTAGGCCTCTAACAGCCGAAAGTCATCTGGCTATAGTTGGGCCCAAATATTGGCGAACAATTAATGGGCCAGATCGGCTTCAGTCATAAATGGGCCCAAATATTGGGCAAACAATTAACGGGCAGATCGGCCGCCATAAATGGGCCCAAATATTGGGCGAAAAATTAACGGGCCAGATCGGCTTCGCCATAAATGGGCCTTTATTAAGCAGAGCCATTATTGGACTGGCCCACTAGTACCTGATTAAGTTCTGCATGCCTTTGACTGGGCCGGCCTTTTTAACCTATATGGGCCTCTGTTGGGCCCATCCATGTGTCGACGTATCATAGGCATGTCTCCTCCAATGGACGGGCGACATCCGCCCATCGACGAGTGACGGTGTTCCTTCGCCAATCGAATTTTACACGTGGAAATTTCCCATTGGTCGTATTGTTAATGGGTTATCGGATCCAAAATCCGACCCGATAGCTTAACGGCGTTCGTTACGGTGGATGCCACGTGTCGGTCACCCTTGACGAAAAGCACTTCGGACGCGTGATTTATCGTCATGGAAGTGGACACTTCCGTGATGATAATTTTGGTAATGTCATGGAACACTTCTACGACAGCACAGGTATGATCTGTCATAAATTTGTCATGGATGTACATGCATGACAAAAAACGCGACCTACTGTGACAAACATGTATCATCATAGAAGTGTATTTTTTTTGTAGTGTGGATGCCAAGGACATTGGGGAGGCCGTCTTCAAGCTCCGCGAGAAAATTGAGCACCTCCAGGCTCAAATCTATGACCTGCAAAACCAAAACTGTGAGTATGAATATAGATTCAAAAGGATGAGTTTGGCTGCAGATTTAAGGATCCCGGAGACTCGATCATCCTTCTATGATGGTGAGCCTATGCCTTGGAAGATGGACGACAAGCCTACATCATCAACAACTCCACCTTCTTCACCAGCAAAGGAGACATAATCACATGGGTATGGGCACTCCCCTTGGCAACTGCCAAGCTTGGGGGAGGTGCCCCGGTATCGTATCACCATCACACTCCTATCTTTACCGTTTTTCTTAGTTCGATCCTTTTAGTAGTATCTTGATCTAGTAGAATAAAGTTTTGGTATGATCTAGTTTTGAGTTTTGCTTTATGATCCTTCTTTGTAATCGAGTCTGTGAGCTATATATAATAAAGATTAGCGTTGAATCAAGGGCTTGATCATTTTGCTATGATCTTGAGCGAATAAAAGAAAAGAGAAAAGAATAAAAAGAAACACAGAGATCATATTGATCTTATTGAGAGTAATGACTTCACATAGAAAGAGTATGATGATTAAAAATTGTTGAGAGTTGACAAACATAGCTTTGGTCATCGTTGCAATTAATAGGAAGTAATAAAGAAAGAGAGGTTTCACATATAAATATACTATCTTGGACATATTTTATGATTGGGAGCACTCATTAAAATATGACATGCTAAAGAGTTGATGTTGGACAAGGAAGACAACGTAATGGGTTATGTTTTCTTATATCTGAGATAAAGTATATTGTCATGGATCATCCAACATGTTGGGCTTGCCTTTCCCCCTCATGTTAGCCAAATTCTTTGCACCAAGTAGAGATACTACTTGTGCTTCCAAAAATCCTTAAACCAGTTTTGCCATGAGAGTCCACCATATCTACCTATGGATTGAGTAAGATCCTTCAAGTAAGTTGTCATCGGTACAAGCAATAAAAATTGCTCTCTAAATATGTATGATTGATTGGTGTGGAGGAAATAAACTTTATACGATCTTGTGATGTGGAAGAAATAAAAGCGACGGACTGCATAATAAAGGTTCATATCACAACTGACAATATAAAGTGACGTTCTTTCGCATTAAGATTTTGTGCATCCAACCCTGAAAGCGCATGGCAACCTCTGCTTCCCTCTGCGAAGGGCCTATCTTTTATTATTATCTTCTACCTTATGCAAGAGTCATGGTGATATTCACCTTTCCTTTTTATATTTTATCCTTTGGCAAGCACAGGGTGTTGGAAAGATCCTGATAGATATAATTGGATGTAGGTTAGCATGAACTATTATTGTTAACATTACCCCTGAGGTAAAAGGTTGGGAGGCGAAACTATAAGCCCCTATCTTTCTCTGTGTCCGATTAAAACTCCGTAACCACAAGTATTGCGTGAGTGTTAGCAATTATGAAAGACTAAATGATAGTTGAGTATGTGGACTTGCTAGATAGCTCTGACATAGACTCTTTCTAATGTTATGATAAATTGCAATTGCTTCAATGACTGGGATTATAGTTGTTGGTTCTCAATAAAGTTTCTGATTCATACTTTGCATTGTGAATAGATTATTACTTGAGCATAAGAAATCATATGAAAATATCCATGTATGTTGTTGTTATGAGAACAATCATGATGCCCTCATGTCCGTATTTTATTTTTTTGACACCTCTACTTCTAAACATGTGGACATATTTATCGTTATCGGCTTTCGCTTGAGGACAAGTGAGGTCTAAGCTTGGGGGAGTTGATACGTCCATTTTGCATCATTCTTTTATATCGATATTTTATTGCATTATGGGCTGTTATTACACATTATGTCACAATACTTATGCCTATTCTCTCTTATTTTACAAGGTTTACATAAGGAGGAGAATGCGGAAAATGGAATACTGAAATGGAAAAGGAGCAAATATTAGAGACCTATTCTCGCACAACTCCAAAAGTCCTGAAACTCCATGAAAGTTATTTTTGAAAATAATAAAAATATTGAGCGGAAGAAACGCGTCGGGGGCCCACCTGCCACGAGGGTGGGGCGCCTACCCCTGCGCGCCCCGCCTCGTGGGCCCCCTGTTGGCCCTCCGGTGTCCATCTTCTGGTATATGAAGTCTTTCGTCCGAATAAAAATCATAAGCAAGCTTTCGGGACGAGACTCCGCCGCCACGAGGCGGAACCTTGGCGAAACCAATCTAGGGCTCCGGCAGAGCTGTTCTGCTGGGGACACTTCCCTCCGGGAGAGGGAAATCATCGCCATCGTCATCACCAACGCTCCTCTCGTCGGGAGAGGGCAATCTCCATCAACATTTTCACCAGCACCATCTCCTCTCAAACCCAAGTTCACCTCTTGTATCCAATTCTTGTCTCTAAGTCCGGGATTGGTACCTGTGGGTTGGTAGTAGTGTTGATTACTCCTTGTAGTTGATGCTAGTTGGTTTATTGGTGGAAGATCATATGTTCAGATCCTTTATGCATATTAATACCCCTCTGATTATGAACATGAACATGCTTTGTGAGTAGTTACGTTTGTTCCTAAGGACATGGGAGAAGTCTTGCTATTAGTAGTCATGTGAATTTGGTATTCGTTCGATATTTTGATGAGATCTATGTTGTCTATCCTCTAGTGGAGTTATGTGAACGTCGACTACATAACACTTCACCATTATTTGGGCCTAGAGGAAGGCATTGGGAATTAATAAGTAGATGATGGGTTGCTAGAGTGACAGAAGCTTAAACCCTAGTTTATGCGTTGCTTCGTAAGGGGCTGATTTGGATCCACATGTTTCATGCTATGGTTAGGTTTTCCTTAATACTTTTGCTGTAGTTGAGGATGCTTGCAATAGAGGTTAATCATAAGTGGGATGCTTGTTCAAGTAAGGACAGCACCCAAGCACCGGTCCACCCACATATCAAATTATCAAAGTACCGAACGCGAATCATATGAACGTGATGAAAACTAGCTTGACGATAATTCCCGTGTGTCCTCGGGAGCGCTTTTCTCTATATAAGAGTTTGTCCAGGCTTGTCCTTTGCTACAAAAAGGATTGGGCCATCTTGCTGCACTTTGTTTACTTTTGTTACTTGTTGCTCGTTACAAATTATCCTATCACAAAACTATCTGTTACCTATTATTTCAGTGCTTGCAGAGAATACCTTGATGAAAACCGCTTATCATTTCCTTCTGCTCCTCGTTGGGTTCGACACTCTTACTTATCGAAAGGACTACGATAGATCCCCTATACTTTTGGGTCATCAAGTCTCCCACTTGCACTAGAGTCAATAATCTAGATTACACAGTAATGATTCTAACACCCATGGAGTCTTAGTGCTGATCATGTTTTGCTCGTGAGAGAGGCTTAGTCAACGGGTCTACAACATTCAGATCCGTATGTATCTTGCAAATCTCTATGTCTCCCTCCTTGACTTGATCGCAGATGGAATTAAAGCGTCTCTTGATGTGTTTGGTTCTCTTGTGAAATCTGGATTCCTTCGCCAAGGCAATTGCTCCAGTATTGTCACAAAAGATTTTCATTGGACCTGATGCACTAGGTATTACACCTAGATCAGATATGAACTCCTTCATCCAGACTCCTTCACTTGCTGCTTCTGAAGCAGCTATGTACTCCGCTTCACACATAGATCCCGCCACAACGCTCTTCTTGGAACTGCACCAACTGATAGCTCTACCATTCAATATAAATATGTATCCGGTTTGTGACTAAGAGTCATCCGGATCAGTGTCAAAGCTTGCATCGACGTAACCATTTACGACGAGTTCTTTGTCACTTCTATATTCAATTTTAGTTTAGGAACATGGTCATGATCTCGTACCTGAGGTGGTGGTGCAGCCCTACCATCGCGATTGTATGCATGTGGACGACCTGGCGGTGGTGCTGGTGGTTGCAAGTAGTTCTGATTTTGCACAACCTCATCCTCTAATCGTCCTCCTCCTCGGCAGTAGCAGCAGGAGCCACAGAAGCAGCACCACCGGAATGTTGGCCTTCCTCAAGAGGAACACGCTTCGCTCGTCCTGCTGGATCGCGACATGGAGCCGGTTGTTGTTGTTGTTGTTGAAACAGTGTAGTAGGGGCAGCAGGTGGTGGTAGACGCGCGAGCACTTCAGCGAACTTGGCATCCAACTTGGTGTCAATTGTCTTCTCAATATCATCTATCCTCTCAAGGTACCTTCCCAAAGCTGCTCATCACGTCTTGCACCTGTTCACCCAACATTTGCTGAAATTTATCATGTAACGCCTTATTTGTCATGTTCTCCCAGTCAGTCTCGTCGGCTTATAATTCTGTCATGGTTAGCAGCAATAGAAACACACAAGAATATGATCGTACAGACTACTAGGCTAGACCATGCTAGAGACGCGAGCCTAGAACACTTACAAAATCACGGCGCTGCACGTAAATAAGGCAGAAGCATACTCTGAATCTTTTTTCTTTTTTCACCCTTTTCACTTTTTTGCCTCTTTTCTTTGCTCCGCAACATTTTTTTTCAAAAAAGGCTACAAATGGCCTAAAAACCGCCTAGCCAGAATTTTCCAGACTTAGTTTTTTTTACTACGGGTGGCACGGAAGTTGGATAGTCCAACTTGGTCACGACTCGTACTAGTACGTGATCTGGAAATCAATAACATAGAAGTAAATACTAGACTTGGAATAGGATTGGTGGCAGAGATGAATCCGGTGGAACTCAGACATGTGGCGGATATATGTAGTGGTGATGGAGCACGGACTAGTGGTGAATCTGTGGTGGAGGTGGACTCGGGTTAGCGTGATGGCGCTGCAAGTGTGGTGGTGTATATGGACTCGGTTGGCGACGGATATGTGATGGTGTTATATGGAAGCGGTGATGACAATGGTGGTATATGACAACGGTGATAATGATGGTGTGGCGGCGACGTGACAACCTATGAACAGAACTCCAAAAATCTAAGGGACCAGGCGTTAAGACCAGCAACTCGACACGACAATGCAACCACAAATTCAACAAAGCAAAAACACTGAAAAGATTATGCAAAGGCTCATATTGGTTCGGATATGATGAACTAACCCTAATATTTTTGGCTTTTTCGTGGACTCTAGGTATGAAAAACATACGCAATCTAGACTACGAGAACTGGTAAAATCTCACCAAGCAACCTGGAAATCTGATACCACTCCATAAAGGCAAAGGTGTCCCGTCTTTTGATGAGATAGTGGCTATCGTTTTTGGTGGAGTGGACTTTAACGATCCGACTACGAACATGCAAAGACGTCATGCCTAATCAATCGCTAAACCAACTCCGGGAGATTATTGACCACGTCGGAGCACGATCAACCTGACCATGAAGGTCTATTTCCTGCACGGCAAACGAAGAACACGCAAGAAGTTGAAATTGCAATCTGAATATTACGAATAGAAGAGGAAAACTTTATTAATGAAAGTGGGGTTCTGTGACGTCTTGGTCTGGTCGTAGAACACAAACGAAGGACGCGAAGTTGCAGCTGTAGCGAACTTTTAATCTAAACAAAACCCAATTCTAAATGTTGCCTTAAGTGCTATACTTATAAGGGAAAAGAGAGGGGATTTCTTCCACCCTTGGCAAGGTGGTACTAAAACACCTCCTGAGTCATTCCCCCCATAATACAGACTCTAAAAATAACCTACGAAGTTGTATTTCGAAACTACATGGGCCTGGCCCAAAAATAAGGTGGCGCATCACCTATATTAAGCTAAGGACAAAATTTATGAAAGGACATCTTGTATATTTCCTCCATGTCCTTGGATGTCATCATGGTGGCTCCAAAGTGTTGAAAACTCCACCAGAAACTTTGTTCTTCTTCCCCTTGCACGCACCATCATCTCCATGCTTAATCATGCTCCAATGTTCATCCTTCTTGTCCATGCTGGGTTCTTCATTTGTAACCAAAATAAAAGTATCCCATTTAGGCAGCATCATATTCTCATGAACATTAGAATCGTTGCCAAGAAAGGAAAGTACGTACCTGGTAATTTAGTTGGCGTGTGTGAGCTCTAGTAATTGGTCCAGTATATGTAGCAGCAGGGGTTGAGGGTGTAACTGTAGTACTGATGTCCTCATCAATTGCCATCAAAATTATCCAAATCCAAAACCAAGGGGCGATGGTCAGAGAGTACGTGTTCTTCGTTAATAGCCATTGCCGGAGGAAATTTATGTGCCGACTCTACATTACAGACTGCACGATCAAGACGTTCCCTAATCTAACCTCTTCTCCAAGTGAAGGGGTTGCCAATGAACCATATGTCGTCCAAACCACACTTTGTGAGGAAATCACGGGAGTCCTTCAACATTACGTTTGGTCTCACAATGCCACCCTCATTTTCCGGCGAAAACAAAATCTCATTGAAATCTCCTAAAACCACCCATGGGTAATTATCCTTTTTATACTGGTTATGAATATACACCCAAGATAAATTACAATCAGTCCAGTCTGGATGGCCATAAAAACCCGTAAAACGCCACATTACAACATCCTCATTCATAAATAAAATATCAATAGAATTTGGCGACATATAGTTTAATTCAACTCTATTCACTTTATAATAAAACTAGACAAGGCTACCGACCTGACCATCACTCTCCACCACGAACATGGAATCAAAACCTAAGACACCACGAAGGTCATCAGCTTGACATTTATTCAAGTGGGACTCTAAAAGGAAAATAAAGTTTGCCTGAATACACCCTTGAAGATCCAAAAGATCCCTAACTGTCGTGGTAGAGAGCATCCCATGGCAGTTGCAACCAAGGATTTTGATTTTTCCAGGAGGACCTCCTGTCCAGAGGCCACCGATGCGCCATCATCTCCAACCGACTCCCTCCTCTCCTGCACATATTCTTCTTCCTTCTCCTCCGTCTCCTTTGCTACATGGCTGACTACACCATCCACATCCTTAACCATTTCCACCCTACTTGTACACACTCTCTTACTTGATATATCTACATTATCATATAACATGCCCTCAAACCTATCCATACTGTTTTTCTCAAAATAAAGCACTGTATTACTATACCCGTCGGAGGACCGGCGGAAAGAGGTCTTTTCTTTTTTCCTATCATTTTCATACGAGCATCTTTCAAGCGGTCATTACCTCCTTCTTTTCTAGCTTTTCTCCCTCTACTCTTTGGATGGCGTATAACAGACTTTGTAGCCTTGAAAGTGAAATATCCACCCATAGCATGTTCACCCACGGCATTCGCGCCTGCAATTTTTGCAGCTACCGCACTGGTCAGCGCCTCCAGCGCTCCCGATTGGAAAAGGAGCTAGCCCTTCTGGACCAGATGCTAATCAACGTTAGCTATATGATGCCCCATCGCGGCCAGGTTTTGCCCCCTGGCTAGTCCTAGCAACAGTTGCGGCTAGCTTGAAGCTAGACGGCATCAACTGCCGTGACCCCTGGCCCTGTTGGCCTTGAGTCACGACCGTACGACAGGGTGCCAGTGAGTTGAGGCCCTAGCCCTCCTGGCCGAAGCTTCTTGGATTTTTGTTGCTGGAGCCGAAGACCGGGGGCTCACCACTCCGGAGGAAACCCCCAAAGTGGGAAGCTCTCTTGCATCTCTGCGCCACATTCAACCTCAAGTATACAACCTATGAGACCGAACCAGGTTGAATTTTTGCATCATCCACGTGCTCTGTTTTGCAGCACTTGAGGTTGGCTTGCTGGAAACTATCGATTTGGCAGTTTCTAGTGGGTCTGCCTTTAAAGTCCGTATGATGCAGGTCAAATAGTGAATGAACGAAAACAGTTCAATTTCTTTTCGCGTGGGTCCGGTTGGGCTTTTGAAAAACGTCCGGTCAAAATATGGCTTTTAAATTAAATTAAGTTGAGAATTAGTAGATGATAGGAGCAACCAAATACGGCCGAAGTGAGCGGCGGAAGTTTGGGGCACTGCCAACGCCGCGTGGAGACACGGTTCACCGCTGACTGACATGGACATGTTTGACCTCGGAGCACGCATGCGCGCTTCGACCTTGAGCGTGCGCCGCATCCCATCTGCCAGCTAGGCTCCACCACGTCATGTTTCAGTCCACGTCGCTAGCGCGGCGAGCCGTGGAGAATCCGCGTGCCTGTGCGCGATGTGATCGAATCTTGTCTCACGAGATTCTTGCCAAATTTGATTAGCAATAATGAAGACGCGACGAGATAAATGATTGGGTCTTATCAGTACCAGAGTATGCGTACGGTAAGTACATCATGCGTTAAACCTAAGCTCTTGACCGCAGATTCGACGTCTAATAACCGTACAGGTTCAAAGGAAGAAACTATTAGTCTATGAGCAATCAACAAGGTGTTTCATGAGGTAGAAAGAAATCGAAATCGGCTACCATGACGGTCATCTAAAGTACACCATCACAGCTTGGCGACTATGTTATGTTTTGCCGTCATTTCGATGCCAGCGTGTCAACAAAAACTCAAAACAGTCGCACTGCAAAAGCAAGGAAGCTAGAATTCTCAACAGTAATGTTCACACGGGGCGCCAAAGCCAAAGCCTCTATATATACACCTCCCCTCCTCCCTCCCATTTCCCCACACAGGCGCACGCCTCCTCGCCAAGAACACACCACTTCCCAGTCGTCAACTAGCTGCTAGCTAAAGCTTGCGCTGAGCTTAGGTAGCACCTCACACGCGCCTAACTCGATCAGTTCTCTCTACGAGAAGTCAAACTAGCTGAGGATTGTCGAGTACGTAGTAGCACAATTTAAGTGATGGCGGTAGGCAACGGCGGCGCCAAGAAAGTGGTGGCGCCCATGGAGGTGTCCGTGGAGGCCGGGAACGCCGGGGACGCGGCGTGGATGGACGACGACGGCCGGCCCCGCCGCTCCGGCACGTTCTGGACGGCGAGTGCGCACATCATCACCGCCGTCATCGGCTCCGGCGTGCTCTCGCTGGCCTGGGCCATCGCGCAGCTCGGTTGGGTGGCTGGCCCAGCTGTCATGCTCCTCTTCGCCGCCGTCATCTACTACACCTCCACCCTGCTCGCCGAGTGCTACCGCACGGGTGACCCGGCCACCGGGAAGCGCAACTACACCTACATGGACGCCGTCCGCTCCAACCTCGGCGGTCCCAAGGTCATCTTCTGCGGTGTCATCCAGTACGCCAATCTCGTCGGCGTCGCCATTGGCTACACCATCGCCTCCTCCATCAGCATGCGGGCCATCAGGAGGGCCGACTGTTTCCACGCCAACGGACACGCGGACCCGTGCAAGAGCTCCAGTAACCCATACATGATCCTCTTCGGCCTCGTGCAGATCGTCTTCTCGCAGATCCCCGACTTCGATCAGATATGGTGGCTGTCCATCGTCGCCGCAGTCATGTCCTTCACCTACTCCGGCATTGGACTCTCCCTCGGCATCACCCAGACCATATGTATGTCGTCGGAACTCCAAACATACCCTTTTTTTTCTTATTAGTACGTATATAAGTTATCCTATACAGTACTTAAGACGATGAAATTGCAGCCAATGGTGGAATCAAGGGCAGCCTCACCGGCATCAGCATCGGCGTCGGTATCACGGCCACACAGAAGGTGTGGCGCAGCCTGCAGGCATTTGGCGACATCGCCTTCGCCTACTCCTTCTCCAACATCCTCATAGAAATCCAAGTACGTAAAAGCCATGACCGAGCTGTGCTCTGCTCAGTGAGTGTAATTCGTCGTTTTGCTCTGTTTTTCCTGTCGCTGACTGGCATAGGGGTGTTTCTCAGGACACGATCAGGGCGCCGCCGCCGTCTGAGGCGAAGGTGATGAAGCAGGCGACGCGGCTGAGCGTGGCGACGACGACGGTGTTCTACATGCTGTGCGGGTGCATGGGGTACGCGGCGTTCGGTGACGCAGCCCCCGACAACCTCCTCACCGGGTTCGGATTCTACGAGCCCTTCTGGCTGCTGGACATCGCCAACGTGGCCATCGTCGTGCACCTCGTCGGCGCCTACCAGGTCTTCTGCCAGCCCATCTTCGCCTTCGTCGAGCGCTGGGCCGCGTCCACATGGCCAGACAGCGTCTTCATCTCCCGCGAGTTCCGGGTGGGGCCATTCGCGCTCAGCGTGTTCCGGCTGACGTGGCGGTCGGCCTTCGTCTGCCTCACCACCGTCTTCGCCATGCTGCTCCCGTTCTTCGGCAACGTGGTGGGACTCCTCGGCGCCGTCTCCTTCTGGCCGCTCACCGTCTACTTCCCCGTCGAGATGTACATCAGGCAGCGCGGCGTGCCCGGCCGGAGCATGCAGGGGATCTGCCTTAGGATGCTCAGCGTCGGATGCCTCATCGTTTCCATCGCCGCCGCGGCGGGCTCCATCGCCAACGTCATCGAAGCTCTCAAAGTGTACAAGCCGTTCAGCGGCTGATTTGCCGCACGTGCACCAACTTAGTTATAACCGCATGCTATACATACATACTACACGTTCGCCGAGAGGCCCCTGTTGAACCTAGTTATTGCACCTAACGGATTAGGCGGCCTTTGGTTGCATACCTCGGAAAATGAGGGGCCTAAGCAGAACGGCAGGAGGTGCTCTTTGTAATGAAGACTAAGAGCGTAGGGTGCCTTATGCAAAATAGCTCCTTTTTTGTCAAGGGGACCTAATTTTTGTTGTACAATCTGGTGTACCAGAGGAAAAAAACATCCAGTATATACACGTGAAGACAAGATAAAACTTTCAGATTTGCTAAATCTTAGTCGAGTGAGACTTAGGTATATCTTGTTTGATGCTATATTCATGAGATCTTATGTGAATGTCTCAATGATTGAGACCTAGCCCCACCCAAGAAAAATATCCTTGTGCCTCAGTTCTCGTGACATTTGTATATAGGGTCCTTATATATATTGTTAGGAATACCTATAGTCTTCGAAATCATGATAAAGACCCATTGTTGTCTGAACCATACATGAATAATTTTGGGGTTCACTGAAATCAACGCAACATCCGTAATCTCAACTAGATGTTTTGAACCTTGATGAAATCATTAGAGAGGTGCAAGCCTATGCTCTTGAGCTTACAAAAAATGTAAAGTTATCTTACTTTAACTTGTGCCCCACAAAAGGAAATGGTCCAACGTTTTTGAAACAAATAATTGCGGGACACTGTTTACAAGAGAATATCTGGATTAGCAAGTGGGGAATCTTAGGTAGATCATTGATGATAAGCTCTTTTCTCTCATCCAAAGAAGAAATGGGTGGACAACCAAGTAGGATGGGTACACGGGGTACTAATCACGAAAGCGCGCTCACATGGACCATTTATGTTGCTTTCTTTATTTTCTTTGCGGGTATGGAAAATGAAAAAGAACGGCCAAGCAAACTTGGAATCCTTGCATTTGCTTCTTAGATATTTGTTTGTGATAATTGATGATTGCATTATAGGAGTATGTAGCTGTCCTGCTCTGTTTAGCTGCTAGCAGCAAGGGGGATATGCCAAATCTGGCCACACAAAATTAATGTGTTTAAACTTCAACTAACATGACCTTCCGAAAAAGAAGAGTTTGTTTTCTTGCATGAAGAGATAAGTTATAATAGCGCCAATAATAGTGTGTGTGTGTGTATAAGCCAATCGGTCTACATAATCCAACATGTATTTTTAGAAACACAGCCATATCCTATGGTTTGTTCCTTTTCTTTAACAGTAGTGGTTCGTTTCGCAATAGGCGAAAGGGAGGTGGAGAAGTTCCTTCGGTTGGCCGCCGGCCAGGCCATTGGCTCCTCCCCTCTCCGGCAGCTGCTGCGGTAGCAAGAGAGCTGGGAAGCCCTGGATTTGTGCCCTCGGTCTGTACATGGTAGGGATAGACTCTCAGGTGTCGGCGTTTGGATGGTGGTGGCGACGGCATGAGAAATAAGTCTTCCTCGACCTCAGCCTTATCTGGGGATTTTCCTCGGAGGCGGCGACCAGGTCGGCGGCGACCAGGTCGGCGGAAGGTGGTGCAGCGGTGTGTTGGCGTTCCACGTCGGCGGGCTTCTCCTGGCTCATGTAGACGAGCCGTGGTTGTGGAATCGCACACGGCATGCGCGAGCGCGTGCATTCCGGCCCTGGACGTACTATAGCTAGTGCGTAGTGGCCAGTGGGCTAGGAGGAGAGGTTTTGATGGTGCGTGTGAAGATCCATATCGGATCAGTGATAGCAACAACACACGATCATCACATGCAACACCTCCGCCACTTCCCCACAGCCTAGGGCCGGCCACGGGTCATTTTGTGTCTAGATTCACACAAGAAAAGTGCACTTAAAATGTTATCATAGGACTACCTTTAAATGATTATCTCCATGTGCCGCAGCATTACGGACAGTTGCTTGCCGTCCCTTTGGATGTATCACACTTTCCGCACTGCCTTGCTAGAGCTAAGCTAGCCGGCCGGATCGTGTGGGCACCCGGCCCCATGCATGCACTCGAAATCTCTATGGAGGTCAACGCGTTGCCTTTAGTTTGTTTTGCTCTGCTTCTCTTCTCGTCAACGCACTAGCTAAGCTACGGCCGCAACAAATTCGTGAGTCAACTGCCATTAATGGTGGTACGGCTAAGGTTGACGTTGGAAGGATTTGTAGTTGACAGGGTGCTCGTTCGGTCAACTCGTCAATGTGCAAATGAAGATCAGACGACTCACTCTTTTCTTTTTTTTTAGAAAGAGAACTTCTTCTCCGATTTTATTTAACTGAAATCATCTTGCCTTTTACGTACATACTACTATCAACAGAAAATAAAACTCAAAAGCAGACAGACCACCTAGAGCAAAACCTTATATCTCATGATTTTGGCGTCCACAAGGTGGATCCTCAGTGACGGCGTTAGTCTCAGGCAGCCTGGGTCGCCTCGGGCGTGGCCGTGAAATCCTTCAGCGACTGTAGCATACATAAGCAATGTAGCTTTGTAATTCAAACAAGGCCGGCCTGGGGCGTGGGCCGATGCTGGCTCCGCCATTGCGGATCCTCAAACGTCACGAGAAACACCTAAACTAATCAAGGCAGCAATTCAGACATTGCCTCTAGGAAAATGTAAGATAAATTCATGCTAGAGACATGTTCACATGCGAAAGTGGTGGTGTACGTGTGGTCGCAGTCATGCGCTGGCCTAACGTTAGGTTTCATTGCTTCCTTCGTTCGTTCGCTCGAAATGATAGATTCCTAGCTAGCTGGCTAAGCTAATGAGCTTTGGCAACATGATTAGCATGTAAACTAAGCACACATTGGTCAGCCTCTCGTCTCATGTGAGAGGAGCCGTGTGGCCCATGGAGATAACGTCCGGACGCCCCATGCCGCTCGCCCGCTCACCTTTTTGGGGGAATCTTCTCAAAGTCTGGACCGGCCGAGATACGGACGGGACGTCTCACCGACGACGACGACCGCTGTGGGCGCTGGCTGGCCACGCCGCTCCCTTGGCCCATATGATGAGAGGAGCTGCGAGCGCACGGCGACCTGCGAGTCAAACACTAGGACTACGGTGGTACTCGAAGTAAGAATAGTCCACGCATGCCTCGTTAGTTGGGCCCACACGATAAACGATCCTCACGGTGGCGGGTCGCCACGACTAGCTTCGTACACTACAACCGTGGATCAGTGAATGAATGCTGCGATTCTCCGCTAGCTAGGGACCATATGCTCGTCTCGTGGATGTGCAAGTGGCGAGAGGAACGGAGAAGCCGGGTCGTGTAAGCCACCGTAGCCATGTTCCTTGTTCTGGCGTCTTGTTAGCTCTCGACTGAGGTCCCAGCCCACATTTGTTCCCTCCCAAGCAAAAACTGTACGCACTCCAACCACCGTTTGTACGTGTCCTTGTCGACGTGAGGAAACCATACTACTCTAATAGCTTCTACAAGTATATTTTTTTTTTCGATAAAGGGCGTTTTTATTATCTCGAAATGTAGCATCAAGCGGATACAAAACATTATGAGGCTGGTCATAGTGGGGAGTAACTTAGAGTAGTAACATGCATATGTTACTACCTTCATAGTGGGTAGTGTCATATGTGTAGTAACATAGATGTCTTCATTTATTACTTTGTAGATTCATTTTGTATTGGAAAGCGCTATGTGATGGTAACATATTATGTTACTCTATTTGTCTCTCTCCTCATTAATTACTTGCCACCTCATCATTTTTGCTTATGTGGTATCTATTCTTTCACTAAGTTCTCACACTATGACCAAATTTCGAGAATAATCTTTACCGCGATAACTAGAATGCACATAACCCAACACGGAAAGTCTGACAAAATGAATGGAGAAAAACGACAAATCGGCGACAGTAGAGTCCAAGTATATATGCTTAACTTAATTCTTTTTTCAAAGATGGATGATGAAAGGGAATAATTAATGCACCCTTGCGATAAGATCGTATAAGTAGTTCGGTTTGTGAACTTCGTTTGCTCCCAGCACACAACAATACAAGTACAGTATCTTGAGACAATGAAAGGATAAATTTTTTGAGGCCTCAACAAGGGAATGATGTACACGGCAAAAAAAAACCCTAACTGCGCGATGCATGAAGGCTTGGTGTTCATTTTTTTTTTGAGCATATGGTGTTCATATTGGCTTAGAGCAACTTTAGCAGACCCCGCAAAACGCCCGGCCCGTAAAAATTCCGGCGAGTATGCGAGCTCGGCCCAATTTTTCGGCCAGAACAAAGCCCACATACTCGCCCGGCCCGTAATTTTTTTTGCCGCGGCCCGCAAACTGCACGCCCCGAGCAGTATAACTGTTGTTCCGCGACCCTTTTGCGGGTCCAAACCCTATCCCCCGCCGCCGCGAGCCACCCGATTCCCCTTTCCCCTCTCCCAATTTCTCGCCGCCGGCGACCACCCGCACCGCCTCCAGCCGCCATGTGGGGGCGAATGTGGAGCTCCAGACGCGGCTCCGGCATCAGATCCGGCCGTGAGCGCGACCCGGAGCACGAGCAGCGCGTCCGTTCGGACGGCGCGAGGAAGCGCGACGCCCGGAGGTGGACCAACCACGGGATGTCGCCGCCGGCGAGCTTCAACCGCCGCGAGACGGAGGAGTACGACCGCCGGCGCGCGTCCTTCTCCTCCACGAGGTCCTACGCCGGATCCTCCTCGTCCTCTCACGCGGGTTTCCTCCCCGTGAAGAGGGAGTGGTCGGACGACGAGGAGGAGCCGGAGCCGCCGGCGCCTTTCGCCTTTGTCCCGGTGAAGGAGGAGCCCGAGGAGCCGCGTCGCTCGGCTGCCGCGGAGTCATCGGGCCCGATGACTACGTCGCGGACTTCGCCGCCGCCATCGCCGAGCGGAGCGTGCGCGAGGAGGAGGAGCGCTGGCGCCACGCCGAGGAGCTCGAAGCCCTCGAGTGGCGGCAGGCGGTCGCCAACAACGTCTCCGCCAACGAAAAGGCTGAGGAGTGGCGCCGCATCCGCGCAGAGCAGGCGGCGAAGTGCGTCGACTTGTGCAGCTTCGGTGAGGAGGATTGAGCGTCCGACTCCTCCATGGCGTCGTCCATTTGCCGCGACCTCGCCGCCGTCAGATCCGACCCCTCTATTACTAGTTTAACGTAGTACTAGTATAATTATGCTTGTAGTTTGTTGATCATGACATGAACTATGTAGTATGTGATGAACTATGTTTGTGCAATTTCTTCCGTGAAAGTTTTTTTTCAAATTATGCAGGTTTCGATACGGGTTCTGTTCGGCCGCGCATATTTTCGACCCGCAAACGCGATCTTCGTGAAACCGAAAACACATTTTACGGGTCGAATTTTTGCGGGATCAACTAGAGTTGCTCTTACAGAACGGCAAAACAGGCCAGACAGCCACAGTACGTGTCCTGCATGGGCGGGAAATCCGCTACTGATGTAGGGTGGAACCCTATGTGGAGATCTTTCACGTTTGGAGTGGATCCTACGGGGAAACACGAAGAACGAGCGGAAGAGGACGAGGGAAATCACGGGGGAAAACACAAGAGAATCACTCAAACCAACAAGATTCGATTACACATGCGCTAGATCGATGAACATAAGGAGAGATACACGATCCACGATCAACAAAGGACGATACAAGAGGTAACTGGGTTCTTCTCCGTGAGGAGGTCTTGATTGTCTTCCCTTGAAGGGGTCTTGAATCCGCTTGGGGGATCTTCTCCGAAGAGGTCGCGAGCTCCGAGGAGAAGTAACCAAGTGGATGAGCAAGGCTCTCACACAAAATATGAGCTAATCCATTGCTAACCCTAACTAGGAGGAGGTGGGGAGTATATATAGTGCTAGCCCGCGAAGGGGTAAGTGAGGGCGAAGGATACATGGGCTCGGCCCAATACACTTGTCTTGCAGACAGCCGAAAGTTCAGGCGGGCCGGAAGTTCCGGGCAGGTTCCGGCCGGGTTCCGGGCTAACCAGAGAGTTGGCGTGCTCGGGGCTGGTCTGGACTCCGGGGGCCGGAGGTTCCGGGCAGTCCGGAAGGTCCGGGCAGGCCGGAAGGTCCGGGTTTCCCAGAAGCTTGTCCCTGCTTCTTCTTCCTTCTCCTCTTCCATGCTTGGCCTTGGTCCTTGGATCCTCCATGGTCGTCTCGGTTGTACCTGAGTGTATGCAAGGTCCATGCATGAGGTAGTAGCCATGTCTCATATGTGGAAAGTGACGGTTCAAAGAGGAGTGAGTTCACCTTGTGCCCAATGGCGTATGGTCGAGGTCTCTTCCTATGTCCTCTTGGGGCTTGGAGAGTAGTCGGAGTGTACATGGGGATGAACGTGGGATGCTCCGCATCATATCCCCTTCCTTGGGAAAGATCCGACCTCGGATCGTGATCCTCATCACCATGGAAACGGTTGTCGTGGACGGACTTGTAGTTGGACGGAGTTGAAGGCATGACGTAATCCAAGTAGTCCAAGGTGTCGCCGGAGAGATAGACATGCGAAAAGAGCGAACACAAGCAACACTCGGAAATACAATGGTTAGCGCACACAAAGTGTCCATCATGTAAGAATGAGTCCGTGCGGCAAGATTGGTTGTGACAAAACGCATGAAGCTTATCAAGATGATCTAGAATGAGATGCAAAGCATTCATGGTAGGAAATGCAATCATTGGTCACACAAATGTGTTGTGAATATGAAGAATGCAACCACGGTGCAAAATGATGTCATAGTGAGACGGTTCATCAATAGCATGAATATGGCAATGGATGCTCAATATGATTATGTTATCATGCAACTGATGGTAGGCAATATGATCACGATGTATGAATATGCCATCAAGAAAGATCACAACAAATTTGCTAAGAAAATGCACAAGCTCATATATCATGGATGACATGGGAATAGGTGTAACAAGACAATCATAATGTGTGTCAATCCATGCATAGGGTGCAAATTTGTCATGGGTGGTGTTGTACCATAGCTCAATGTCGTGGCACTCCTCAACTTGAAGGTCCATAGGGTCCATCTCCAATGTCGGTCCTCCATCCAATCTATGTATCATGTAGACAAGAAGAAGGAAACAACAACGAAAGTATGGCCCATCCCATATGCATATTTGAAGATGGCTCAAAGGGAAGGAGTTCACCTTTAGGAGTTTCTCAATGATGATGGAGTTGCGCATCTTGTATGCCTTCACATAACCAAAATGTCTTTTTATGGTACCGCCTTGTGAATCCTTCAAAACAAAAGAACATGACAAACACTTGGAAAAACAAATGAGGTTAGTGCAAATGCAAGACCTATCATTCGAGGGGCGAGATATCCAACAAGTGTTTTCATCATTCTTATCATAAGAAAAAACAAGGTGTGGTATGGTATGAAAGCATATGATGCAACTACAACCAAAGACAATAGGCTCAAGTAAGCAAGCATGCATCACAAGTAATATGTCCATGTCCCCACGATCAATAAGCATAGCAAGTTGGCACTCAACACAAGGTGATATGAGAGATGCAACTAATGGAGACAAGAGACAATGATCAAGACAAATCAAGTGAGAGGCATGAACATATATGTCATCAACCCAAGAAAGCGAGTAATGGAACATGGGTGATGCGACAAAGCAAGCAATCATAGAGATCAAGTCAAGCAAGCTAGTAGTGCGAAGATGCAACGTACTAGAAGGAATCATGGCAAGCATGTCATTGGTTTAAATAGTGGGCATGAATAATTCACATGTCATAGCACAAGCATAAAGGCAAGATATGAGAAAAATAGCATCAATAGCATGGGGCACATGATAAACATGGCAATAGCAACAAGTATCTCCACCAAGCATGCAAATACACATAGAAGTAGCATAATGGTGAATCATGGGTAGATGCAAGCAAGGGTCACAATTGCATGGCAAAGGTATAGAAGCAAGCATAGCATGCAAAGTGAACACGGTAAAATGAGCATGAATCGACAAGTGATATATAGCCCATAGCCGTGTGAGAGAAAAGTAAAAGAGATGCGCGTAGTCCTTGCGCAAAAGAAATGGTGGGAATGAAAGTCCACGGGATCCCAAGTCATTATTGCTCTCAAGAGCTCGTTTCGTCAACTCATGGGATTGAGAAGTTGACGAGTGTATGTGGGTACCTACACAAAACAAAGACAAAGGAAAAATTGTGTGTTCGTGGTAGATGTACACATCATCCATCATGATGCGCACATGCATGTGTCGGTTAGTACAAAATAGCCAATGCTCAAATAAATGGGATGCGTGATATAGAAACATGTCATCCATCATGATAGGTTTGTTGTTATGTATGGCATAATGGAGACTCAAATTGTGTAATGCATCATGAGAAATATCTAGAGCATTGTTATTCATGGAATGCATATGGTGCAAGCAATTATGAGAATCATGCAAAGTATGGAATGCATCAAGATCTCCTAATATGTATGAGGAAACTATGGGGGTCTCCTCATGAACATGAGTAGCAACATCACATGGAGAATATTGACAACATCCAAAACAATGCATATTTGGAAGAATGTGATCATGGCATGGAATAGTAGATGAATTGCGCAAATCATGTAAAGGAAGCATGGCAATATCATCACAAGAGAAGCAAAAGCCAATGACCATCATCTCGTCATCTATGCCATAAGTGCAAATGGGATTTATCTTAATGGGGCATGCATAGTTACTATGTTGAGATTGAAATGATGCAATATGGGAGATCTCACTCATAGCATATGACAAGTTCAATGGATTGTCAAACATGACGTGACTAATAGAATTTTCACATGATATCCTATGGAGCATAGCATCACAACTAGGCAACTCAACATGCTCATCATCATATTCATCATAAATAGGTAAGTCAAGGCATGAAGAAGTCTCACTAGCATGAAGCATGGGAATAGGTGGGTCAACATCATGGGAGCAATCAATGTCAAGAGCGTCCACTAGTGGGACAAGAGAAGCACCGTCACCTATGTTACCTTTGGAGCATCGCTCATGTGTTGTAGGTGAGGTGTTGAAGATCCACTCGTTGTCATCTTCATCTTGATGGAACCATGTGGGGGGTGCATCATCGTCCACCATGGCCATCGGTGTTTCCATTGGAGGGATGGACTCGTCGAGGATAGGCGTGTCGTCATGTAGGAGACCTAGCACCAAAGAAGAAAACACACTAGGAGTAGAGGGTAAGTCGTTAGAAATCATAGTGACCTCACATGCCGTGTCAACTACCTCACTCACTAAGTGTAGTGGCTCACTCCCTCCCTCAAAGATGCTCTCACTCATATGGTTGGTGGAGTCACTCAAATGACGCTCAACCTCACATAGGATGTGTGGCATGCTCTCATGTGTGGGGCTAGTGGTGGTCACACTCATTCTCTCATAGGAAATGCACTCAATGTCATATATGGTGGAGTCACTCATCTCACTCATGGGTTGCTGGCTCTCCTCACATGGCAATTGGGTCATTTCATAATATGTGGGTGTCGGAGAGATGTTGGTGCAAATGTCTCCATGCTCAACTCCTATCGTCGCCTTGGTTGAAGGGATAGTCCCATGCTCAACCTTCTTGTCACCGTCTTGTTGTTGGAGGCCCATATGATGTGGCACCTCGTAGCTCGTCTCCATGACCGAAGGGTATGTCCCATGCTCGGCCATCTTCCTTGAGGGGCTTCGTAAGATGGAAGTGTCACCCTCGCTCGTAGGTAGTCGCCTTGGACTTGATGAAGTCGATGTAGGCGTACACGTGGGAAGTAGGCGAAGATGCCGTATGTCCAAAGGCGAAGATGCCTTGAGAACACTTGGCGAAGATGCCGAAGTGGTTGGTGTAGTAGCCGTAGCGTTCTCGTGGTGGTGCTTGTCTCGCGGTCTTCTCTTGTGCTCATGAAGCTTGGACTTGGCGTGAAGTAGGGCTTGTTGGGACTTGTGCATATGCACTTGTGGAGCATCTTCATGTTGATGGTGTCGTTGTCGTGCTTGAGCTCGTAGAAGATGTCGTTCATTGTTGTCGTGCACATGTTGCTTGGAGGTGACTTGCCCTTCATGATGATGGTGATCACGATTGTGACGGTGGTCATCACGAAGATGTGGACGTGGACGAGTTGCACTTGCATCCTTTTCGCGCTCTGAAGACTTGTGGCTTGAATGTCGCCGCCTTGAAGATGACGAAGGGGAAGAAGACTTGATCAAGGCTCTAATCTCCTCCATCCTTGCATCTTGCTCCTCTTTATGTGCGGAAAGCTTGTTGTCGATGTAGTCCCTTTTCCTTTCTTCGGAGAGATGAATGTCGATGGAGAAGTTCTCGATGCGCTCTTGCAATCTTGATTGTGTGCCTTGCATTTGTCGTTGTAGATCGAAGATGGACGCTTTGGTGATGTAGTTGTTCACGCCGTCGTTGTTGTCGAAGACCGGAGATGAAATGCCTTGCCTATCCATCACAAGACTCGAGCAAATATGAGTGGGAGAAAGATAAGAACTTATACCAAATGTACCTTGACCGATGTTGAAAATGGATCAATGATCACTCAATGATGTAACAAGGAAATAGCACAATTGGTACCAATTCTTGTCAGTTTCTCACACCTACACAAATAAGGCTTATGGTGGAGCTCGGTGAGGATAGTGGCACAAAAATTTGATGCAAAATGTTAGCAAGAGTCAATAATGTTGAAAGAGATTCACAAATTTGCAAGCGAAACAAGTAGACCAATAGCAATGAATGGTACACGGAAACACACACACGGATAGATAAATGGGGTCGTGCAACCAAGGAATGAGTTCAAAATGTGGAATCCACCAAAACGCTCGTGTTGCACAACTCAAGAGAGACGCTAGCACGATTGCTCAATAGGCGGATACGACACTTGTGCACAACCTATACGATGCAAAATGGATAAACTTTCTATCCCAAGTATGCTATGTATGTATGGTTCCCGGTGTTTGATCCAAGATGATCGGATATGACAATCTTATATGCAATGTGGTATGATGTTATGGCACTTGCTTACAAGCTTCTTTGCTCTTTCTCTTTTTCTTTGCTTAAAAGCTTTATTCTCTTTTTTTTGTATGGCCACTTTTGCACAATGCACAAACCAAGATAGCAATTGTGTATATGCGGGAACAAACTTGTGACACAACGGATGATATGATACCAAGATGATATGGTATGTATGTAATGGAAGGTATGGACCAATGATCTCTAATGTGCACAAGTAACGTGGCCCGGCAATACTCAAATGGCTAGTCTTGATAGGCAAGTAACGCAAAATGGGCTAGGGGTTTTCAATGCAATTGCAAGGGGAATGTACAATGGTGTCGTTGTTGGAAATATGCCCTAGAGGCAATAATAAAAGCATTATTATTATATTTCCTTGTTCATGATAATTGTCTTTTATTCATGCTATAACTGTATCATACGGAAATCGTGATACACGTGTGAATACATAGACCACAATACGTCCCTAGTGAGCCTCTAGTTGACTAGCTCGTTGGTGACGAGATAGTCATGGTTTCGACTATGGACATCGATGTCATTGATAACGGGATCACGTCATTAGGAGAATGACGTGATGGACAAGACCCAATCCTAAGCATAGCACAAAGATCGTGTAGTTCGCTTTTGCTAGAGCTTTTCCAATGTCAAGTATCTCTTCCTTAGACCGTGAGATCGTAACTCCGGATACCGTAGGAATGCTTTGGTGTACCAAACGCCACAACGAATCGGGTGACTATAAAGGTGCATTACAGGTATCTCCGAAAGTGTCTGTTGGGTTGACACGGATCGAGATGGATTTGTCACTCCGTATGACGGAGAGGTATCACTGGGCCCACTCGGTAATGCATCATCATAATGAGCTCAAAGTGATCAAGTGTCCGGTCACGGATCATGCATTACGGCACGAGTAAAGTGACTTGCGGTAACGAGACTAAGCGAGGTATTGGGATACCGACGATCGAGTCTCGGGCAAGTAACATACCGTCGACAAAGGGAATAGCATACGGGTTGCTTGAACCCTCGACATCGTGGTTCATCCGATGACAACATCGAGGCGTGTGGGAACCAACATGGGTATCCAGATCCCGCTGTTGGTTATTGACCGGAGAGCGTCTCGGTCATGTCTACATGTCTCCGAACCCGTAGGGTCTACACACTTAAGGTTCGGTGGACGCTAGGGTTAATAGGAAGACTTGTATGTGATTACCGAATGTTGTTTGGAGTCCGGATGAGATCCCGGACGTCACGAGGAGTTCGGAATGGTCCGGAGGTAAAGATTTATATATGGGAAGTCGTCAAGCGGACAGGAAAGGTTTGGGTCATATCGGTATTATGGAGGGTCCACCGGAAGGTTCCGGAGGACCACGGGAGGGGCCACCCCTTTTGGGGGGCCACTTGGGCTGCTAGGGAGGCAGCCAGCCCCTGGTGGGCTGGGCGCACCCCCTCCCCTTGGCCCATGCGCCTAGGGTTGACGGGGGAACCCTAAGGGGGGCGCCCCCCTTGCTTGGGGGCAAGCCCCTCCCTTAACCGCCGCCCCCCCTCTAGATGCATCTAGAGGGGGCCGGCCCCCTCCTCCTTTCCCCTATAAATAGAGGGGTAGAGGGGAGGGCTGCACACACCATTGAAGGCGCAGCCCCTCCCCTCCCCAACACCTCTCCTCCTCCGCGTGAGCTTGGCGAAGCCTCGCGGAGAACAGTCCTCCATCGCATCACGCCGTCGTGCTGCCATTGGAGTGATCTTCCTCAACCTCTCCTTCCTCCTTGCTGGATCAAGACGAAGGAGACGCCGTCGTCCCGTACGTGTGTTGAACACGGAGGTGCTGTCCGTTCAGCACTTGGTCATCCGGTGATCGGAATCACGTTGGGAACGTCTTCATCATCACCACTCCCTCGAACGCTTCCGTACTTGATCTACAAGTGGTATGTAGATGCAAACTCTCTCTCGTAACTCGTTGCTTAGATGAACTCATAGATAGATCTTGGTGAAACCGTAGAAAATTTTTAATTTTCTGCAACGTTCCCCAACAAAGTGGTATCGAGCTAGGTCTATCGTAGTTCTCTTTGCACGAGTAGAACACAATTTAGTTGTGGGCGTGGATCTTGTCAATTTACTTGCCGCTACTAGTCTTATCTTGCTTCCGCGGTATTGTGGGATGAAGCGGCCGGACCAACCTTACACGTACACTTACGTGAGACCGGTTCCACCGACTAACATGCACTAGTTACATAAGGTGGCTGGCGGGTGTCATCTCTCCTACTTTAGTTGGAGCGGATTCGATGAAAAGGGTCCTTATGAAGGGTAAATAGAAGTTGACAAGATCACGTTGTGGTTATTCGTAGGTAAGAAAACGTTCTTGCTAGAACCCAATTGCAGCCACGTAAAAGATGCAACAACAATTAGAGGACGTCTAACTTGTTTTTGCAGCAATTGTCATGTGATGTGATATGGCCAAGTTGTGATGAATGATGAATGACATATTGTGATGTATGAGATCATGTTCTTGTAATAGGAATCACGACTTGCATGTCGATGAGTATGACAACCGGCAGGAGCCATAGGAGTTGTCTTTATTTTTGTATGACCTGCGTGTCATTGAAGAACGCCATGTAACTTACTTTACTTTATTGCTAAACACGTTAGCCATAGAAGTAGAAGTAGTCGTTGGCGTGACAACTTCATGGAGGCACAATGATGGAGATCATGATGATGGAGATCATGGTGTCATGCGGTGACAAGATGATCATGGAGCCTCAAGATGGAGATCAATGGAGCTTTATGATATTGGCCATATCATGTCACTACTATATAATTGCATGTGATGTTTATTATGTTTATACATCTTGTTTACTTAGAACGACGGTAGTAAATAAGATGATCCTTACAACAATTTCAAGAAGTGTTTCCCCTAACGTGCACCGTTGCCAAAGTTCGTCGCTTCTAAGCACCACGTGATGATCGGTGTGATGGATTCTTACGCTCACATACAACGGGTGTAAGACAGATTTACACACGCGAAAACACTTAGGGTTTACTTGACGAGCCTAACATGTACAGACATGGCCTCGAACACGGAGACCGAAAGGTCGAACACGAGTCGTATGGAAGATACGATCAACATGAGAATGTTCACCGACGAGACTAGTCCGTCTCACGTGATGATCGGACATGGCCTAGTCGACTCGGATCGTGTAACACTTAGATGACTAGAGGATGTCTAATCTGAGTGGGAGTTCATTTAAATAATTTGATTAGATGAACTTAATTATCATGAACTTAGTCTAAAACTTTTGAATGATATGTCTTGTAGATCAAATGGCCAACGCTCATGTCAACTTGAACTTCAACGCGTTCCTAGAGAAAACCAAGCTGAAAGATGACGGCAGAACTATACGGATTGGGTCCGAACTTGAGGATCATCCTCATAGCTGCCAGAAACAATATGTCCTAGAAGGACCGCTAGGTGACGCCCCGTCCCAGAAGAACCAAGACATTATGAATGCTTGGCAGTCTCGTCTCGATGATTACTCCCTCGTTCGAGGCGGCATGCTTTACTGACTTAGAACCGGGCTCCAAAAGCGTTTTGAGCATCACGAGCATATGAGATGTTCGAGGAGCTGAAACTTGTTTTCCAAGCTCACGCCGGTCGAGAGATATGACATCTCCGACAAGTTCTATAGTTGTAAGATGGAGGAAAACAGTTCGTCGGTGAGCACATTACTCAAGATGTGCAGGTTGCACAACCGTATGACCCAGCTGAATATTAACCTCCCCGATGAGGCGGTCATTGACAGAATCCTCGATCGCTCCCACCAAGCTACAAGAGCTTTGTGATGAACTACAACATGCGGGGATGGTAAAGACCATTCTGAAGTGTTCTCTATCTGAAGTCACCGAGGTTGAAATCAAGAAAGAACATCAAGTGTTGATGGTCAATAAGACCACTAAGTTCAAGAAGGGCAAGGGCAAAAGAACTTCAAGAAGGACGGCAAGGAGGTTGCCGCGCCCGTAAGCAAGTTGCGGGAAGAAGTCAAAGAATGGACCCAAACCCGAGACCGAGTGCTTTTATTGCAAGGGAGGGTCATCGAAGCGGAACTGCCCCAAATACTTAGCGGACAAGAAGGCCGGCAACGCCAAAGGTATATTTGATATACATGTAATTGATGTGTACTTTGCCAAGACTCGTAGTAACTCCCGGTATTTGATACCGTGCCGTTGCTCATATTTGTAACTCACTGGCAGAGCTGCGGAATAAGCGAAGCTGGCGAAGGGCGAGGTGACGATGCGCGCGTCGGGAATGGTTCGAGTCGATGTGATCGCCGTCGGCACGCTACCTCTTCATTTACCTACGGATTAGTTATGAACCTTAATAATTGTTATTTGGTGCCAAGTTTGAGCATGAATATTGTATCCGGATCTCGTTTAATGCGAGATGGCTACTCATTTAAATCCGAGAATAATGGTTGTTCTATTTATATGAGAGATATGTTTCATGGTCATGCTCCGATGGTCAATGGTTTATTCTTAATGAATCTCGGCGTAGTATTACACATGTTTATAGCGTGAATACCAAAAGATGTAAAGTTGATAACGATAGTCCCACATACTTGTGGCATCGCCGCCTTTGGTCACATTGGTGTCAAGCGCATGAAGAAGCTCCATCTTGATGGACTTTTGGAGTCTTTAGATTATGAATCATTTGACACATGCGAACCATGCCTCATGGGCAAGATGACCAAGACTCCGTTCTCCGGAACAATGGAGCGAGCAACCAACTTGTTGGAAATCATACATACCGATGTATGCGGTCCAATGAGCGTTGAGGCTCATGGAGGATATCGTTATGTTCTCACTCTCACAGATGACTTGAGTAGATATGGGTATGTCTACTTGATGAAACACAAGTCCGAGACCTTTGAAAAGTTCAAAGAATTTCAGAATGAAGTAGAGAATCAACGTGACCGAAAGATAAAATTCTTACGATCAGATCATGGAGGAGAATATTTAAGTCACGAATTTGGTACACACTTAAGAAAATGTGGAATCGTTTCACAACTAACGCTACCTGGAACACCTCAACAGAACGGTGTGTCCGAACGTCGAATCGCACTCTATTGGATATGGTGCGGTCTATGATGTCTCTTGCCGATTTACCGCTATCATTTTGGGGATACGCCTAGAGACAGCTACATTCACTTTAAATAGGGCATCGTCTAAGTCCGTTGAGACGACACCGTATGAATTATGGTTTGGGAAGAAACCTAAGTCGTCGTTTCTAAAAGTTTGGGGATGCGATGCTTATGTCAAGAAACTTCAACCTGAAAAGCTCGAACCCAAGTCGGAAAAATGCGTCTTCATAGGATACCCTAAAGAAACCATTGGGTATACCTTCTACTTAAGATCCGAGGGCAAGATCTTTGTTGCCAAGAACGGAACCTTTACGGAAAAGAGTTTCTCTCGAAAGAAGTAAGTGGGAGGAAAGTAGAACTCGATGAAGTACTACCTCTTGAACAGGATAGTAGTGCATCTCGGGAAAATGTTCTGTGATGCCTACACCAGCTCAAGAGGAAATTAATGATGATGATCAAGGTACTTGGATCAAGTTGCTCTTGAACCTCGAGGTCCACAAGGACACGTTCCGCACTGAGTGGTACGGCAACCCTGTCCCGGAAATCATGTTGTTAGACAACGGTGAACCTTGAACTATGAAGAAGCGATGGCGGGCCCAGATTCCAACAAATGGCTAGAAGCCATGAAATCCGAGATAGAATCCATGTATGAAAACAAAGTGTGGACTTTGACTAACTTGCCCGATGATCGGCGGCGATAGAAAACAAATGGATCTTTAAGAAAAAGACGGACGCGGATGGTAATGTCACCATCTATAAAGCTCGACTTGTCGCTAAGGGTTATCGGCAAGTTCAAGGGATTGACTACGATGAGACTTTCTCTCCGTAGCGAAGCTTAAGTCCGTCCGAATCATGTTAGCAATTGCCGCATACTATGATTATGAGATATGGCAGATGGACGTCAAAACAGCGTTCCTTAACGGATATCTTAAGGAAGAGCTGTATATGATGCAGCCGGAGGGTTTTGTCGATCCTAGGAATCTCGACAAAGTATGCAAGCTCCAGCGATCCATTTATGGACTGGTGCAAGCATCTCGGAGTTGGAACATTCGCTTTGATGAAATGATCAAAGCGTTTGGGTTATATGCAGACTTATGGAGAAGCCTGCGTTTACAAGAAAGTGAGTGGGAGCTCTGAGCATTTCTCATATTATATGTAGATGACATACTTTTGATGGGAAATGATATAGAATTCTTGGACAGCATTAAGGCCTACTTGAACAAGTGTTTTTCAATGAAGGACCTTGGAGAAGCTGCTTATATATTAGGCATCAAGATCTATAGAGATAGATCGAGGCGCCTCATAGGTCTTTCACAAAGCACATACCTTGATAAGATTTTGAAGAAGTTCAAAATGGATCAGTCCAAGAAAGGGTTCTTGCACTGTGTTGCAAGGTGTGAGATTGAGCACAGCTCAATGCCCGACCACGACAAAAGATAAAGAAGAGATGAGTGTCATCCCTATGCCTCAGCCATAGGATCTATTATGTATGCCATCTGTGTACTGGACCTGATGTAAACCTTGCCGTAAGTTTGGTAGGAAGGTACCAAACTAATCCCGCAAGGAACAACTGGCAGCGGTCAAGAATATCCTGAAGTACCGAAAAGGACAAAGGACATGTTTCGTTTATGGAGGTGACGAAGAGCTCGTCAGAAGGGTTACGCCGACGCTAAGCTTCGACACGATCTGATGACTCAAAGTCACAAACCGGATACGTGTATATGTTGAATGGTGGAGCGAGCTGGTGCAGCTGCAAGCGAAGCGTCGTGGCGGGATCTACATGTGAAGCGGAGTACATGGCAGCCTCGGAGGCAGCGCATGAAGCAATTTGGGTGAAGGAGTTCATCACCGACCTAGGAGTCATACCCAATGGGTCGGGCCGATCAAACTCTTCTGTGACAACACCTGGAGCTATTGCCCTTGCCAAGGAGCCCAGGTTTCACAAGAAGACCAGCACATCAAGCGTCGCTTCAACTCCATCCGTGAAAATGTTCGGGATGGAGACATAGAAATTTGTAAAGTGCATACGGATCTGAATGTCGCAGATCCGCTGACTAAACCTCTTCATGGGCAAAACATGATCAACACCGAACTCTATGGGTGTTCGATTCATCACAATGTAAACTAGATTATTGACTCTAGTGCAAGTGGGAGACTGTTGGAAATATGCCCTAGAGGCAATAATAAAAGCATTATTATTATATTTCCTTGTTCATGATAATTGTCTTTATTCATGCTATAAGCTGTATCATACGGAAATCGTGATACACGTGTGAATACATAGACCACAATACGTCCCTAGTGAGCCTCTAGTTGACTAGCTCGTTGGTCGACGGATAGTCATGGTTTTCGACTATGGACATCGATGTCATTGATAACGGGATCACGCCATTAGGAGAATGACGTGATGGACAAGACCCAATCCTAAGCATAGCACAAAGATCGTAGTTCGTTTTGCTAGAGCTTTTCCAATGTCAAGTATCTCTTCCTTAGACCGTGAGATCGTGTAACTCCGGATACCGTAGGAATGCTTTGGGTGTACCAAACGCCACAACGAATCGGGTGACTATAAAGGTGCATTACAGGTATCTCCGAAAGTGTCATTGGGTTGACACGGATCGAGGCGAGGATTTGTCACTCCGTCATACGGAGAGGTATCATGGGCCCACTCGGTAATGCATCATCATAATGAGCTCAAAGTGATCAAGTGTCCGTCACGGATCATGCATTACTGACTGAGTAAAGTGACTTGCCGGTAACGAGACTAAACGAGGTATTGGGATACCGACGATCGAGTCTCGGGCAAGTAACATACCGTCGACAAAGGGAATAGCATACGGGTTGCTTGAACCCTCGACATCGTGGTTCATCCGATGACAACATCGAGGCGTGTGGGAACCAACATGGGTATCCAGATCCCGCTGTTGGTTATTGACCGAGAGCGTCTCGGTCATGTCTACATGTCTCCCGAACCCGTAGGGTCTACACACTTAAGGTTCGGTGGACGCTAGGGTTAATAGGAAGACTTGTATGTGATTACGAATGTTGTTCGAGTCCGGATGAGATCCCGGACGTCACGAGGAGTTCGGAATGGTCCGGAGGTAAAGATTTATATATGGGAAGTCGTCAAACGGACAGGAAAGGTTTGGTCATATCGGTATTATGGAGGGTCCACGGAAAGGTTCCGGAGGACCACGGAAGGGGCCACCCTTTGGGGGGCACTTGGGCTGCTAGGGAGGCATCCAGCCTGGTGGGCTGGGCGCACCCTCCCTTGGCCCATGCGCCTAGGGTTGAGGGGGAACCCTAAGGGGCGCCCCTTGCTTGGGGGCAAGCCCTCCCTTGGCGCCGCCCCCCTCTAGATGCATCTAGAGGGGCCGCCCTCCTCCTTTCCCCTATAAATAGAGGGTAGAGGGAGGGCTGCACACACCATTGAAGGCGCAGCCCTCCCTCCCAACACCTCTCCTCCTCCGTGAGCTTGGCGAAGCCTGCCGAGGAGAACAGTCCTCCATCGCATCACGCCGTCGTGCTGCCATTGGAGTGATCTTCCTCAACCTCTCCTTCCTCCTTGCTGGATCAAGACGAAGGAGACGCCGTAAATCTCGCACGTGTGTTGAACACGGAGGTGCTGTCCGTTCAGCACTTGGTCATCCGGTGATCGGAATCACGTTGGGAACGTCTTCATCATCACCACTCCCTCGAACGCCTGCACTTGATCTACAAGTGGTATGTAGATGCAAACTCTCTCTCGTAACTCGTTGCTTAGATGAACTCATAGATAGATCTTGGTGAAACCGTAGAAAATTTTTAATTTTCTGCAACGTTCCCCAACAGTCGTCGAGGTTACCGTCCTTTGCGATGATGAGTGGCAGTGGTCTTGATGTAGGTACCAAGATGATAGAGACTCGTCCCTAAGTAGCCGAAACACCTTAGGAAACGGAAAAAACCACAACTCAAAATCTCAAGGACAAAAGTCAAATGGTGGTAGCGGATAGCGGTGGTGCTTGCGGGAGTATTGGTGGAAACCCGATCAAAATGGGTTAATGTGGAAGGGTATGATGGGCTATACACGGTGTCGGAGTTGGTAGCACGGTCCCTAAGTAGCCGAAACACCTTATGAGACACAACTCACAACACAAACATGATTGGGTTAAGTTGGGGTTGCGGAAGTGTATGGTGGGCAAGCCTCTGCGGAAGTGGTGGTGGTGGTTGATGAGGAAGCAATCGTCCCTAAGTAGCCGAAACACCTTAGGAGACTCAAGTCATTACTCAAACAACCTCAAATGCTATGGGGATCAAAATGGGTTAGGTTGCAGAAGGCTATGGTGGTATTGCGGATGATGTGGTGGAAGCCCTAGGCAAAGATGCCAAAGTACCAAAAATTTGATGGTGTCAAAAGGTGGTGAAACCAAGGTGAGGACCTCGGGCACGTCAATAACTTCAAAACGAGCCAAAGAACACTCAAAACTCCATTTGGAGTGAAAAGTTATGATGAAAACGGTGAAAGAGGCTCATGCTGAAATTCTGTGCAATGTTTCGGGTTAGGCCGGAAGTTCCGGGCCTAGGGCCGGAAGTTCCGGGGTGGCCGGAAGTTCCGGGGGTCGCGGAAAAAGTGCGGGGGTCAGGGGGATTTTTGGGGTAAACTTTCTGTTTAGCCCGGAAGTTCCGGGGCTGGGACGGAAGTTCCGGGGGACGGAAGTTTCGGGGGAGTCCGGAAGTTCCGGGGGTCGTGGAATTTCTTCCGGGACGAACCCTAAATTCCAGATCTGAGAACAGGGGCGGAAAAACTCGATTTCCAGGGTCAAAATTGGGGAGATTTTGTGGATAGAAATGGGGGAAAAGAAGGGGAATGCTAGATCCACTTGAAACACAACTAATCCATGGATCAAAATCGACAAAACATCATCAAAACCAACAAATCACAAAAAAATTGGGGGCTATTTTTTGTGGGGATTTTCGGATTTAGGACGAAATCAACAAAATCAAGCTAGAAATCAAAGGGTAGGGGCTCCAAAAACGTGATCAACGTGGCTCATGATACCATATGATGTAGGGTGGAACCCTATGTGGAGATCTTTCACGTTTGGAGTGGATCCTACGGGGAAACACGAAGAACGAGCGGAAGAGGACGAGGGAAATCACGAGGGAAAACACAAGAGAATCACTCAAACCAACAAGATTCGATTACACATGCGCTAGATCGATGAACATAAGGAGAGATACACGATCCACGATCAACAAAGGACGATACAAGAGGTAATCGGGTTCTTCTCCGTGAGGAGGTCTTGATTGTCTTCCCTTGAAGGGGTCTTGAATCAGCTTGGGGGATCTTCTCCGAAGAGGTCGCGAGCTCCGAGGAGAAGTAACCAAGTGGATGAGCAAGGCTCTCACACAAAATATGAGCTAATCCATTGCTAACCCTAACTAGGAGGAGGTGGGGGAGTATATATAGTGCTAGCCCACGAAGGGGTAAGTGAGGGCGAAGGGATACATGGGCTCGGCCCAATACACTGTGCGCAGACAGGCCGGAAGTTCCGGGCGGGGCCGGAAGTTCCGGGCTCCGGAAGTTCCGGGCAGGTTCCGGCCGGGTTCCGGGCTAACCAGATAGTTGGCGTGCTCGGGGCTGGTCTGGACTCCGGGGGCCGGAGGTTCCGGGCAGCCCGGAAGGTCCGGGGGCCGGAAGTTCCGGGCAGGCCGAAAGGTCCGAGCTTCCTAGAAGCTTGTCCCTGCTTCTTCTTCCTTCTCCTCTTCCATGCTTGGCCTTGGTCCTTGGATCCTCCATGGTCGTCTCGGTTGTACCTGAGTGTATGCAAGGTCCATGCATGAGGTAGTAGCCATGTCTCATATGTGGAAAGTGACGGTTCGAAGAGGAGTGAGTTCACCTTGTGCCCAATGGCGTATGGTCGAGGTCTCTTCCAATGTCCTCTTGGGGCTTGGAGAGTAGTCGGAGTGTACATGGGGATGAACGTGGGATGCTCCGCATCAGCTACCCATTATGCCAGTAGTGCATTTGCCTCAACAACCTGGATCACACCTTGTAAAACGCAACTCCCCCTCTCTAGACGACAAAACTTCACAACAGGAAAGATGCTTGTTTACTTTCATTTCAACCAAAGGGCAGATGCAGGGCTCGCGCGATCCCATTCCGTCCAGCCCCATCCGTTTGGGGCAAAACGGATAGATACCAAGAACTAATGCGCGACACATTGGACCCATCTTGTCTTTTTGTTGTCCGGACCGGCTCATTTTAAACGCAAACATGCACCCAGTTTGGGTCCAGGCGGACAGCAAACGGACGCGCCGCTCGTCCGCATCGGGGCCGCGTGGCAAACGACCACCTACTTCCCACCGCCCAACATAAATGTGCACGCGCGGTCAACCCCACCTGTCATCCGCCCAGGCGCGTGGTAGGCGTCCTTCCTAAATGGGAAGTCATGGACCGGTCGCAGTCCATGCTCCCACTTCAGTCGCGCGGCCTCCTCGAAACCCGACACCCAAACCCTAGCTCTCCCTTCCCCTTCCTCGAGCTCGCCGGCCACCGACAACCATGGGGCGGTGGAACACCGGCAGCGAAGGGGGCGAACGACCGCGAGGCTGGCTCGTCCTCGGGCCGCGGCCGCGTCAAAGATGAGCCCGCATCACCCCCACAGAGGGCCCCCGCGCCTCCCGCATTCTTCATTGCCCTTACAGCTGCCGGCGAGCGTGACCGACACTACATCCACGTGGATGTTTGCCGTCATTATTGGGTGACGAGGACGGCGCTTCCCTGGAGCAACGTGCATCTCCCTAATAACTGGCATCTTCCCGCGGACCGGGTGCCGATCCCGCCGGTCCCGATGAGCGGTCGTGCGCGCCGCGAGGAGATCGAATGCCACCGCCGCCTCCTGCCAGATGACCTGTACTACGACCCCAGGTACGCCGTCGACTCCGGCCTCTGGGACACTTGGCTGCGGGACGAGCACGACATGCGGCGCGCGTCCTTCTTTGCCGACACCTCATCGGGGTCGCGGCGGCCACGTGAGCGCCGCGAGCATGCTCCGAGCCCTCCCCATGTGCGCGGGCGTACGTGGGTGCGCGGCATCACGCCGTCGCCGTCGCCTTCGCCCTATCCATCGGCCCCACCACCTCCTCGCATGACAGAGGAGGAGGAGACCTGGCTCCTTTAACATGGCATGGAAGACTCCATGAACACACACGATGAGCACCAGTGGGAGGGCTACGAGACCATGGTGGCCCTCTCTGCCGCCGGCGACGTCGCCTTCCCCGAGCTGGAGATGTTGGACGTCAAGTAGGAGGTGAGGAGGGAGGAGGTGCTGGAGGAGCAGCCCGTCGCCGCGTTCCACCCGGATCTGGTGGGCCAGCGGTGGAGCTGGTCGTGCACGGCCGGTGACATGGCCAATGCCGTGGGGACCGTGAACTGGTGCCCCACGCCGCCGCGGTCCCCGGAGCGCGAGCCGTCGCCATGGGGGGAGGTGGTGCAGGCGCCTCCCGCCTCCCAGGGACCGGCCCACCTCTGGAAGCCGCCGCCCTACATCGACCTCACCGGCGACGATGATGACAACGGCGATGCGTGAGGAGACGGCGACGCGCACGGCAGGAGCGTGCGGGCAGCGCTTTTGTTTTGTTTTTATTTTAATTAAATCTATGTGAAATGTGGAACCGGGCCATTATGGGGCCGTGAGATATTTAATTATGTTTTTACGTTTGCGTTTATTTTAATTGTGTTGGCATTTTTCTTTTGTTTTTGCGATTTTTTTAATCCCGTTCACCCTGCACATGATTTAGGGTGCGGCCGCACGTTCGGCGCACCGACATGGCAACTGTTGGAAATATGAGCAATTTACCAAATAATTTTGCTAATGGAAATATTAGATAAAGCATGACTAATATAGCAAATATAAAGCAAGTCATGCAATCTGACAGAGAGAAGGTAAACAACGTCTGCATATATGAACTTAAGCTAAACACATCTAGAACACACACTAGATGAAGTTGCTTATATGACATAGAACCTAACATATGTAGGGCAGAAACTAGAGCCAAGAACTGTAGCAGGACATCTAACAGAAAGGAGAAGAACACGTACGAGACAGCAGCAGCAGAAGCGCTGGACTTGGGGTCGGTGTCCTCGCCTGCCATGTCGTCGAGGAGGTCGTGGACGTCGGGGAAGAAGTCGTCGTCGGGGAAGTAGTCATCGGCGACCGGTTCGTCCGTGATGAAGCAGCCAGTAGTCGCGCTGAGTGCTCCCCAAAAACCTTATCACCCTTCTCCCGTACATGACTCAAAAGGTGCGGTTTTGGAGGCCTACTGTCCTGACGTGCGGTGCACGCCACAAGCCGGGATGAGGAAGATCGTAGAAGCAGCGCAGTGCTCAGGAACTTGTGGTGAAAGGAGGAAAAGGTTCTTCTGATGCGTCTCTCTGGGAGGAGCGACCTCCCTTTTATAGGCGCAAGAGAAGGAGGCGAGAGGCTGCGCCGGGAGCTGAAGGGATCGAGGGAAATGAAACAAAGAGGCAGCAGCCGAAGGGTGCAGCGATCGTATTCAATATCCACTACAGCAAAAACTTTCCAGCTCCCGAGTGGCCTTTCGTATACCCGTAGTGCATGGCAAAAATTTAGACATTGGCTCGTTCCCGCAACCCGCGGCGCGTCGTGACGAGGCGTGGCGTGGAGTGGTGAGGCGGGCGGCGGAGGAGGAGTGCGCGTGGATGTCCCTCTTGTTCTCATGCTCATACATGTGGGGAAAGAACCTCCCTTATAAAGAGGTCCAACTCCCTCTAAACTAGCAATGTGGGACTAAACTTTAGTTCCACCTCTTGCCTTGCACAAATGGGTTGCGTGGGCCTCTAGGATTTATTAGGAATTTCTGAAACTGCTATTGGGCTAGGCCCAAAATAGACAAAATTCCAGCAATCCCCCACCAGATCCTAGAGGCACACAAAATTTGCCTTTGGTTCCAAAACACTGTTTTATATACCGGTACTGCAGTGGAGACTGTTAAGTTGAACTTTCACCTAGAACTCTATGCTACACTAGTAAGCAACTTGAAGCAGTGGATCGGGCCTTGAGCGCAAGTTTTCTGCGAATCTAGCTTCACATAAAGCCTTGATCGACACGTGGCTACCGTGGGTCTTCCCGCTGGTGGAGCTTATCGTCATACTCCGTGACCTTTCATGAGTTTACTAGAGAGAACCCTACTCTCATAGATTGCGACGTTTGACAATCAGACTCATATAGGTCTGTTCTTCAAAAGATGTTTTGCAGGATAACATCTCTGCTTAAATGAGCCACTTAGAACACATTAAGATATACATCAACCTGCCATGCAGATTAGGAGAGTATTGCATCTTCATGGAGTGGTATTGTGAATAGTAAGGATACTCTCCTCTCAGTTGATCGGCAGCTTGTCTTCCACATCTAATTCACGGGATCTCCGGTCACAAAGAATAGGTTATCACTGTGAACAACTCATATTGTGGGTCTCATACCCATCTTCCTTGATGCATTATCTATCACATTACATGATAGACCCTTAATAAAAGGATCTGCCAGATTTTTAGACGTTTGGATATAATCCAATGCAATAACTCCGGAGTTTCTCATTTTCCTGACAGACTTTAACCTTCTCTGAACGTGTCTTGATGACTTCATGTTATCCTTTGAGCTGCTCACTTTCGTGATTACAGTTTGATTGTCGCAGTTCATAAGGATACCCGATACAGGTTTCTCAACAACCGGCAAGTCATTCAAGAGCTGGCGAAGCCAATCTGCTTCGACCGTAGCTGTAGCTAGTGTTGTGAGTTCTGCTTCCATTGTTGACCTCGTTAAGATGGTCTGCTTGCAAGACTTCCAAGAAACAGCGCCACCTCCATGAGTGAATACATAACCGCTCGTGGCCTTTATCTCATCAGCATCTGAGATCCAGTTTGAGTCACTATACCCTTCAAGCACCTTTGGGTGCCCGGTATAGTGAATTCCATAATTCGCAGTGCCTTTCAAATAACGCAAAAATCTTTCTAGAGCTTCCAATGCACATCTCCTGGTTTTGAGACAAACCGACTCAGTTTGCTAATAGCAAAAGAGATGTCAGGTCTTGTAGCACTGGCTAAGTACATAAGCGAGCCAATAATCTGAGAATATTTCAATTGATCTCTAGCAATTCTTTGATTCTTTCGAAGTAACACACTCGCATCATACGGTGTTGGAGAGGGCTTGCAGTCACTATAGCCAAAGCAACTCAAGATCTTTTCCACATAGTGAGATTGAAGCAATGTAATCCCACCATCACCGTCTCTCTACAACTTGATGTTCAGAATGACATCAGCCACTCCTAAATCCTTCATCTCAAAACAGCGAGATAGGAAATTCTTGACCTCCTTAATAACATTCAGATTTGTTCCGAAAATCAGTATGTCATCAACATACAAGCAAAGGATAACTCCCTCGCCCCCACCATGACGATAGTACACACATTTGTCATCTTCGTTTACAACAAAGCCTGCAGCTGTTAGAGTTCTTTCAAACTTCTCATGCCACTGTTTGGGTGCTTGCTTGAGTCCATACAAAGACTTCAGCAACTTGCACACTTTTCCTTCCTGACCATCTAGTACAAACCCATCTGGTTGTTCCATATAAATTTCCTCGTCCAACACTTCATTTAGGAAAGCAGTCTTAACATCCATTTGATGAACGAGAAGACCATGCGAGGCAGCTAGTGAAAGTAGAACTAGAATAGTGGTCAGTCGAGCCACAGGTGAGTAAGTATCAAAGAAGTCTTCACCTTCCTTTTGGATATAACCCTTAGCCACGAGCCGAGCCTAGTACTTTTCAATAGTACCATCAGGCCTAAGTTTTTTCTTGAATACCCATTTGCATCTTATAGGTTTGCACCCATACGGACGATCTGTTATCTCCCAAGTTTCATTCGCCAAGATGGAATCCATCTCGCCATTTAACCGCTTCCTTCCAAAGAAGTCAAGATCTTCGATGCATAGGCATCTGAAATAGAACTGGGAGTGTCATCTATGAGATACACAAGAAAATCATCACCAAAGGACTTTGCAGTCCTCTGTCTCTTGCTCCTAGTAGGAACTTCATTGTTCTCCTCCACATGACTTTCAACGTGTTCCATCGAAATGGCAGGTTCGGTAATTGTAACTGGTACCTGATTCGATGAACTAGGCATCTCCTAATTAGATGAGGTAGCCATATTCTTCATGGGAAAGATATCTTCAAAGAAAGTCACATCATTCGACTCCTTGATCGTACCGACATGCATGTCAGGTACCTCAGATTTTACAACCAAGAATCTATAGCCAATGCTATGAAAAGCATATCCCAGGAAAACACAATCCACAGTCTTTGGTCCAAGCTTCCGCTTCGAATTAGAACATTGACTTTCGCCAAACAACCCCATGTTCGTAGATAAGAGAGTTTTAACCTTTTTCTTCTCCCATTCCTTGAATGGAGTTATCTCTTTGTTCTTTGTGAAAACTCGGTTTAGGACATGACATGCCGTCAATATCGCCTCCCCCCATCATGCCTTGGAGAGACCGATGTGTCTAACATGGCGTTAACCAAATCAGTTAGAGTACGGTTCTTTCTTTCGGCCACCCCATTTGACTGAGGTGAATAGAGAGGCGTCCTCTCATGGATTATACCATGTTCCGCACAAAAAGCATAAAATTCATTGGAAAAATACTCTCCACCATGGTCGGACCTAAAGCCTCTTGATTTTTCGATCAAGTTGGTTTTCCACTTCAGCTTTATAGATCTTGAAAAAGTTCAAAGCCTCATCCTTAGATTTCAGAAGATACACACGGCAGTATCTAGTGGAGTCGTCAATTAACGTCATGAAATATTTCTTTCCACTTTTTGTCAAAACACCATTCATTTCACATAGATCTGAATGTATGAGCTCTAGTGGTGCAAGATTTCTCGTTTCCGCAGTCGTGTGAGACTTACGAGGTTGCTTAGCTTGCACACAAACTTGACACTTAGATCCCTTGACAGTGGTGAAACTAAGGATTAAGTTCAACTTCTCTAGTCGCGACATGCAACCAAAGTTAACATGACAAAAACGTGAATGCCAAACATTTGATTCACTATTGTTGCAAATATGATTAACAACTTTATTGCAAACGTCTGATAAAAATAAACGAAATAGGCCTCCTGACTCATAGCCTTTACCAACAAAGGTTCCATACTTGGATATTACAAATTTATTCGACTCAAAGACAAGCTTGTAGCCATCTCTACACAAAAGAGATCCGCTAACAAGATTTTCGGCAGAGGAGGAGCGCGCGTGGATGTCCCTCTTGTTCTCATGCTCATACATGTGGGGAAAAAACCTCCCTTATAAAGAGGTCCAACTCCCTCTAAACTAGCAATGTGGGACTTAACTTTAGTTCCACCTCATGCCTTGCACAAATGAGCTGCGTGGGCCTCTAGGATTTATTAGGAATTTCCGAAACTGCTATTGGGCTAGGCCCAAAATAGACAAAATTCCAGCAGCATCGACCCCAAGCGGACATGGGCGACCCCATTGCCGCCCCAAACGGACGGAAACAGGGCAAAACAGACGTCTGTTTAGAGTCGTGCACTGGAGTTGGCCTAATTAACCATGAGAATATTATCAATGCTTCAAGCACACCATTTTCTTCGAACCCAACACCGTAGAATAATAGTTCTACAGTAAATATATTAATAAAATAAAATAAAATATAGTACAAAACCTAGAGGGGTCAAAGTTTGGCCTAAGTATCATCCCCATGCCTGCTCTAGGTATTAAACACATGCTATTACTCTCTCTATAAACTAATATAAAAGCGTTTAGATTACTATTTTAGTATTCTATAAACACTCTTATATCAGTTTACGGAGGGAGTACATATTATTGTCTATCCACTGTAAGAAACTAAATTCAAACTCATTTTTGATCTTTTGTCGAAGAAGTCTTAGGGAGGCGATGTTAGTGCATCGTTGTTGCATGATCCGTCCCAAATCTAAGGTTTTCACCTAGAAAGTCTCTATGTTTGATCACCGTTTACACTAGTATGCCGAGTGCAACAATCCTAACTGAACCTTCAATTTCGACATTTCAACCCTCGTGACCAGGGGCGAGACAACACCCAGGAAAACCTTGGCTGAGACCCCAACTTGGTTAACATATGGTCCTGTTATTTCATAAATCATGCATCAGTCAGTAAGTACACCAAATGTAACTAATGGAACAAGCGTGTGAATTGTGAAAAGCCAACAGAAAGCAAAACAGGGGAGAGTTGGTGCCTAGCGTTTAGCAAGAAACCAGTGGCATGCGTGCCAAATTACCAATTGGATTGCCCATTGGCATTGACTAATCATCGTGTCGCTATCAAAACCACAACAAAAATGTACACCAGGTGGGCAAGAGGACAGACACGTGAAGTCGACGAACCGTGTTTGCCGGATTTACATCATGTCTAAAGATCTACGCCCACGCTTTTAAAAAATCACTTAAAACCAAATTACCTCCCTGATTTCAAGTGACCCAGTTTGACCATGCAAAAGGTAACCAATAATTGATGCACAGGGATATTAGACTCTGGTGCCTGTCATTCCAATATAATGCAAGTCCATACCACATCAAAGCTATCGTTTTCAATCCCAAGTTCAAAGCACCTTATACAAAATACCTTTTTTTAACCCTTATATAAAACACCTAATTTAGTAGCTACGCAATATAAAACTTCATGAACTGAAAAGCACCATATGCTATAGCTATAGCTTGACCTGTGAATAAGAAAGTGTGCAAATTATTACCGAGTACTACTCTACATCGATCGTGGACCTATCTATCAGTATATATTCCATACAATAATATTTTCCGTCTCAAATGAAGACGCTGACACTTTTTGTTCTGAAAGTGTCAGCGTC
Organism: Aegilops longissima; assembly: GCA_021605205.1. Taxonomy (NCBI): domain Eukaryota; kingdom Viridiplantae; phylum Streptophyta; class Magnoliopsida; order Poales; family Poaceae; genus Aegilops; species Aegilops longissima. Next base: position 243,699,981 of record CM038680.1, on the reverse strand, counting down.
TTATATTACGGACGAATGTAATGTTAAAAAACGTCTTATATTATGGGATGAAGGGAGTACTTACGTGCATCTTTACGCACCAACTAAAGCAAAGTCAATACAAGTATGTTTAATCAGTTGTCTAGTGACACCTTTTTATGTGCCTGATGGAAGTCGAGTCGGGCAACGTGCGTGCATGCCCGCAGATCTTGATGAGATCCTTGACAGCATTCCCATAAAACCTACAGTAGTAAACATGCATATCTATCGTCAGGTATATATCCACTGTAGTCATCTGTTCATATCCGAATCGATAAAGTAAACTTATACAAACGTATACCGCGACTACTACAATGAAGGTCGCATATTTTTCCTGGAGTAGATGGTTCAAAGGTCCAAGAAAACTGCACACGCCAGGAATATATACAACCGATTAGGTGATGCGGACTCAGAGTTCACGGAGAGAAAATGATTTGGAACTTGGCTGTGAGTAAAAAAGCATCTCTGTGCATCGTGTAGGGATGTGCTGTCACTTGTCATTGAAAAGCAGTACGCGACGGTTGCTTCAGCATGGATTGAATCGTCAAAAAGGTGACTGCAACTTGGCACGAAGAAAGGTACCCCGGAGATAAATCGATCATTCGATGAAGCGAAGAACATATTCATAGTGCGTCTAGCAAAAACTATCCTCCTTCTCAAAAAAAAAAAAAAAAAAGTCGGCGAGCCGTGCCGCATAGCCGTGCCGCCGGCCACTCCGGCCCGGCAGCCACCAAACCCCGCCGTTGGCCGCCCCGGCCGCGGTGTCCACTCTCTCTCCTTGCATGGCGCTCTCGGATCTCAAGTTCGAGCCAGGCCTAGCGTTCGAGGCCTACATCTGGAAACAGTTTGGGGTTCCTGTCAACCATCTGGAGGGTGGTAGCCTCAGAGAATTCTTCCTCGTCACGGAAATCAGCAGATCTAAACTTCGCATCAACAATGGATTGGTCAGTCTCATCCTTTAATCCTGCTTCGGTGGACATGCGTCCTGTTTCAAAGTATCCTGCCTCCAAAATTGGTCCTTCAAATTCAGTGTCTCATCTAAGGATGTGGGTGTTGCTATTATCAAAGGGGGGAATTATGTAAAGGGCAGTGAACTGCGCCGGCGCACCGGCCCAATCGTTGGGCCGGTCAAGGCCCAGCCGTCCGATCCGCGAGCTCGAGCCGTCAGATCTGTTCCTCGAGCCCCCTTCCCCCGCGTTGACTTCTTCCTCTTCTTCTTCACGCGTCCTCACCCCACCCCGCTCTGTCGCCGGCGACTAGCCCTCACTGGACCTCCCTAGTCCCATCGCTGCTGGATCGCTCTGCGTCCCCATCGCCGCCGCCGCCGCCGTCCCGTCCCGTCCCGTCGCAAAGATCCGTACTCGCCCCGGTCCAGCAGAAAGCCCATCGCCCCTCGTAGCAAAAAATGGCGCCGTCTTGAAGCACACCGCACCCTTTGTCGCCGCAGCACCTAGCAGCCGCCGTCGTCGCTGGATCTGTCGTGTCGCCGACGCAGCTCTCAACGTCGCTGCTCGCTGCCATTGGCGAGTCAGGTTGAAGCTTTTATCTCATCGGTTGAAGCTTTTCTCTATGCTGTTGAAGCTTTTCTCACGGATTGAAGCTTTCCACCGTGCCAATTGAAGCTTTTTCACTGAGCTTGAAGCTTTTTCACAAAGAGTTGCAGCTTTTTACTCTGCGGTTGCAACAAAAACACAGAGAGATGCCATGGTGCTAAATCGAGGAGGATTTTCTCAATCTCTGTTTGAAGCTTTTTCATCTGTGGGTGAAGCTTTTTGTCAAAACGGTTGTAACTTTTCCTGTATTTCGTTGTCTGGTTGAAACTTTTTTATCTACTGGATGTAGCAAAAAACCTCCAATGGTAGTAGCAAAAACCTGCTACGGTTGCAGCAAAAAAATCATTATCGTCCTCGCGAGGTCGTAGCTCTGCCTGATGGATGTAGCAAAAAGCTTTGCCGGTAGTAGCAAAATCCAACAACAGTTGCAGCTTTCCCTTGTTGTGCAATGCCATTGAAGCTTTCTATGTCTATGGTTGAAGCTTTTTTCAACGGCTGTTGAAGCTTTTCTAGGTGACGATTGCAACACTTGTATACGCGGGAGGATCCGGGCATGGCTGCATGCAGCCATGGCGGCTGGGAGGAGCGCGCTGGCCGGGCGATGGAGGTCGTGGTCGCCAGATCGCAACCCGGGGAGGGAAGGGGAGGGATGCCGCGTGAAGGCTTGAGGTAGGGGATGGATCTCGCCATGGCGGCAGGCAGCCATGGCGGTCGGCGAGGGAGCCTGGCACGCGTGAAGTAGCTCGTGGTGGCCCAGTCGCAGCTCGGGAAGAGGGGAAGGCATGGGAAAGGGGTGGGGAGGAAGGGGCAGAAGAAGAGGGCTTCCGCGCGCCCATGAAGGAGACGCGAGGAAGAGGAAGACCGGCCCAATGTTTCCGCCGGTGCCCCGGCCCCAAACGTTTCCCTTATGTAAATGAGCTTTTCAGCGTGGGTTTCTTTCTTTGGGGTCGAGGTGGACCTGACTTTCGAAAGGAATATCAACTCTATCTTAAGGAACTAGATCAGGTGATCGTAGATCATATGCTGTTGTTGTTCAAACCCCACGCATCTTTCAGCGCCCAGATCCCTCAGTTCATGCGGTTCGTGACCGTAATCCGGCTGTTCTTTCCGCTTCAGAGCGCCTAGCGCAGTCAGTGCCTGCCATTTCTCCCGTCTTAACTCCACCCAATAATATTGCAGTTACTAAGGCGGGTTTTTCAGCATTTCAAATGTCTGGGCCTAGGCCCATTCAAGCTGGAGGACGAGGGCCCGACTTCTGTGTTCGTTGTCTTTCCCGTCATCACTTATGACCCAGTTGCAATAACAGAATCAGATGCCGTGGTTGTAAGCGTCTGGGCCACATTCAGGCCACTTGCCGTTTTGGTGGCACGCTGAACGCTCCGGCTTCCGAGATCGGGGCCACAAATCAGTCTCTCAACTCGGTTTTGGGCAATGACCATGACAACTGCCTCGCACCCCACCCTGACCCCACTCTCAGAGAGTCACGCAACCCGCGGTCCAGTCAAATCAGCCTGCCACCCGCATTACCGCCCCTGCCGCCTCGCATCCCCACCGCCCAAATCCTCCACTGCTATAGCTCTCCACTCCTCCGCCAACAATCCTCTCCTCCCATGCTACCTCATCACCGGCAATGGCTACCTTTCCCTTCGACCCTGTGCCCTTCCTCCCTGCGGGATGTCCAGCCATTGAGGTTGAAGGCCGGCCGGCTCGCCACCGCGTCATCCATGGTAAACTCACGCCGACAAATGAAGACCTTGCCATAATCACCATCATCCCAATGCCGGTCGATGAGGTTGCGTTCGTCAATGTTAGAGAGATCCTTCAGGAATTTCTTCAATCAAAAAGGATTGGGGTGGTTTCTATCACTAGATGCCCCTTTGGTCAGGCTTTTGTGTGTCTCGCAGTGCTGCAGATCATGATTTGCTTGTTAGTTCTGGGCCTCATCAGCATGACGATGTCCACTTCGTCTTCCAGAAGCACAATGAGGGGATGAACTGGAAAAAATTTCTCCCTCCACAGAGATGTTTGGCTTCTCTTGGTGGGATTCCCAGATGACCTCAGACCTTTTCAAGAATTATTCAATGCCACATCCAGTTTTGGTGAGCTGCAAGTTTGGGACAGAGTCAAATCCTCTGACGCTACTGTCGCTGTAAAGGTCAAGATTGATGCCCTCAGAGATGTTCCAGCCAGTATTGTGGTCTCTGGGGCCAACAACCTTAGTGGTCAGTCTTGGACCCGTCCTGTGGTTATCTTCCAAGATATGCCAGCAGGGGAGCCCCCACCAGATGAAGACCCAATTCCAACAGATGGCAATCGCCACCCAAGACCACCAGAATAGTTTCACCACCCTAATCAGAACAATCTGCTAGTGGGACCTGCTGCAGCACACCTGGTTCAACAAGATAATGAAGATGTTGATGTCGTGGTTATGGAACCTGAGGATGAGGGATGGGGCCACTGGGCTATGCCTCAGGCCCGAGTTGACATGCAGGTGCAACCAGAGGACTTCATTGAGCTCAATGATCTGCTTGGCCCTTTGGATGTTGTTAATCCTGAAGTTGCTGACAATGATGGCAGTGGCCTCACTCTTTCTCTTGGCTTAAATCTATCAGATGGCAATTGAGCTAACTCAGTAGGTGGAGGGCCCGATATGCAACAATTGGAGGAACTTTTGGCACCACTAGTCCTCCCTGCATTATAGCCTGCTGTCGGTGTCAAAACCAGCGAATCTCGGGTAGGGGGTCCTGAACTGTGTGTCTAAGGTCGGTGGTAACAGGAGACGGGGTTCACAATGTTTACCCAGGTTCGTGCCCTCTCTATGGAGGTAATACCCTACTTCCTGCTTGATTGATCTTGATGAATATGAGTATTACAAGAGTTGATCTACCACAAGATCATAATGGCTAAAACCCTAGAAGTCTAGCCTATATGACTACGATTATGATTATTTGCCTCTACAGACCTAGCCCTCCGGTTTATATAGACATCGGAGGGAACTAGGGTTACATAAAGTCGGTTAGAGAGAAAGGAATCTTCATATTTGGTCGCCAAGCTTGCCTTTCACGCCAAGGAGAGTCCCATCCGGACATGGGTAGAGTCTTCGGTCTTTGTATCTTCACAGCCCATCAGTCCGGCCCATGGCTATCAGGTCGGACGCTCGAGGACCCTTTAGTCCAGGACTCCCATAGTAGCCCCCGAACCAGACTTCAATGACGAGGTGTACGGCGCGCAGATTTTCTTCGGCATTGCAAGGTTGGTTCCTCCTCCGATGACTTCAGAGTGATGTATTTGGCTTTCCATTTAATGGCGTACCCCTCGGCTTCTGCGTGTCAACAACTTCAGCTTCCACGTGTCAAGCGAATGCGAGAGGTCAGGGTGTTTTTACACATAACACCCCGGCCATGTAAGGAGGAGTGTCTATTTAAAGAGATTGGATCTCAGATCCATTTAGCACCACGCGGAAAAATCCACAAAGCTTGCTAGGAAAGACCACTCCAACATGGCTAGCGCTCCCAGCTCTTCCTCTCGTCCCTACGTCCCAGAAAAAGGCGATTGGGAGAAATGTTCCATATCCCACGATCAGCTAGTGAAGCTGCAAACACAGAGATTTCTTCCCCCCGCGGATCTGGTCCTTGTTCGGGCATGATTGACCTCCTTCAATGGCGGGCCCAGGAGGAGAATTTCCCCAACCCATCTTGGGGGAATGAGTGTGCTTCGTTCCCTACTTGCTAAGAGGCGTCGGATCTCCAATTCATCCGTTCCTCCGAGGGCTCCTAGAGTATTATGGCCTCCAACTGCACAACTTCACTCCTGCCTCCATCCTGCATATCGCGGGTTACGTTGCTCTTTGTGAGCTATTCTTGGGTTGTGAGGCCCATTTTGAATTGTGGAGAAAGTTATTCTATCTCGTCCCGCCAACCACGAGGGATCAATATTTGAAGTGGGCGGAGCCGAAATATGGTGCATCGCCGAGACCGGACACCTGTCCGGCACACCAAACAAGGCATTCGAAGAATGGCCTTCCGAATGGTTCTATATCGAGGACGTCGCACTTCCTGACCTAGTTCGGAGGGGTCTTCCCGAGTTCACAAGCGTTCCTTTGAAGAAGCGCCACAGCTGGCGCCCTCGGAGCCTCGAGGAGGAAGATAGTGCGGAAGTTCATCAACTCATGAGCAAGATAAGGACGCTCGCCCAGTCCGGATTATCTATAGTCGAGGTAATGGAGACTTCCATAGTACGGGCGGTTCAGCCACTCCAATACAGAGGGCTTCCCATGTGGCACTACAATGGGGAGGATGACGCCTCCCGCTGCGGCCGGAAGGGTCCGGACACCCCCGCCGCTCTAGCCAAAATATTGGCCGAACTGTTCAAAGGGGAGGAAGAGGAATTTCTTCATATCAAGCGCAGAGATGGATTTTCCATGTACAATCCTCCTAGTTGGGTAAGTCCCAACCCCTCTGCTCTACTCACTCCAATCCCTGAGCCACTTTCAGTGAATATTGATTTGTCCATTTATAACAGCAATGGCGAAAGATCTCCGAGGGGCTTCACAGCCCCGCCCCGCAGCCAGAGGGCCACAACCGGGACCTTGACCCCGGATTCGAAGATGATCCGGATATATTAATGGTGCTCGAGGATGCGGTGTTTTTCCAGGCGAGCTATGACGGCACGGAAGTGTCCATCACCGCCGACTATCCTGGTCTTCTCCCTGCTTCACACGTAAGGAATCAGGAGACATCTCCTCTGAAAGTGTTTCCTCGTTTTGCCTCACTCACCGCACTGTCTCGTGCTCAAAGGGGAGGCGTTTGGCGCGCCATGCTACCCCAGAGGCTACTTCAAAGAGAGTGGCCCCCACGCCGAGAAAGCCTTCGAAGAGGAAGGGAAATGAAGGCACGGCTGAGCATTCATCGAAGAGGTATGGAGTTGTAAATATGCCCCTTGGCAGTCGCATCCGACTATGACTTTTTCGTTTGTCCTGTATCAGGAAAAGAGTTCGCCGGACTATGTCTGGGGGTCCGGCTGGTCAAACTCCCAACAGCCGGGATCCAGATCCTGCCGCAAGGGCAGGGGCTGATATGGGAGCGGGGCCGGATTGTCCTTCGGCAGAGGATTCAGATGATGTATCAGTCACGAACTCGGAAGTGGAGAGCGCCATGAATCATCGACGCCGGAGAGCCGTTTTACGAGACCCCAGCTTTACAAAAGAGGCATTCAATGCCTTCATGTCGGCTGATGCATACATCCGAGTTGCTCGAGATGGGATTACCCAAGCCACAAATCAACATTTAAAAGATGTGCAGGTAAGTTTACATTGTCCCAATATGATAATTATATACCAGTAGCCCCCGAGACTTGAATCAGTTGATACAACTGATTTAAGGATCATTGTACAACCAGGTGCTTATGGAGAAGAACAACCTGTTGTCTCAAGAGCTAGAAAGGTGTCGATCACAAACTGCTGTTACCGCCAAACTGGAGAAATCCAAGAAGGCGTCACCTGGTAATATTCCCCTCCATCGAGGAATGATAACTATATGCCAGCAATGCTAATACTGTTGCTTATCTCATGACAGGATTGTTAGATCAACTAGAGGAGCAACTAAAAGCCGCTCAAGCGGGAGAGAAAGAATCCAAAAGACTACTCGCGGTGGCGAACGTGTGCTGACCTGAGTCGGGGAGGAGAAAAACAAGCTCCAGGATTCCAACACCCAACTGGGCGAAGAACTGAAAGATGTGCAGGCCCAGCTGGCTGACTCTGTGAAGGAAAATAAAAGGCTGTGAGGCGGCATATTCAGTATGTGGTCAAACTTACCTTCAAGTAATTCGGAGATGAAAGGAACTGATAGAGTTATGTTTGTAGGTATGCTGATGGGCCGTCCTGAAGAGGAGATGTCCGGATCGTCTGGCGATCTGCTGCAAGAGCTGTCACAAATGCATGAGCAAGCTCGGCACGCAATGCGAAGTGTTGCCAAGGCCTTATGGACATCCGCCTCCCCTCCGGGAAGTATGGAGGAGCTTGTACAACTATTCAAGGGAGCGCGACAACATTTCTGATTATGGAAAATATCGGCCTGCCTAGAAGGTGCACGAGAGGCCTGGGCCATGGTGAAAACACGGTATACCAAGCTTGATCCGAATCGTATGGCCCGGGTCAGACCTCTAGGGTCAGATGGAAAAGAAGTTCCCGTTAATTTGGTATATGACCAAGTAGAAGTAGCCGCCAAGTATTCCCATAAGTTAGACAACCTGTTGGACGGTATAGAGGAGGAAATTTTTGAGTCCAAGTGACTATGTACTTTCCTTGACATATGTAACTCTAGCTGAATTGTAAAACGATTGTCATGGCAGACCTTTTCGCTTTGACCTCTTGAACCCGAAGGTGCGGAGTGTTTCCGAATACCTGAGTGGTAAAATAGACCGGGGTATGCGTGGAAACCAGGGTAGGGGTCATAGTTGGTTGAACGGATAAGTTGTATCCAGCTAGTTATGTTATATTACATTATGATTGTAAGAAACATCTTCCAGAGAGAATAGATCCGTTAAGGGTTCCTTTCCCTGGGTGTGCATGCGTTAAAATGCATGTCCGAACTGTGATTGAAAAAATTGCAGTATACGTAACATCTGGGGATTCACAATGGGATGAATGCAAATTTTTTTTAATCCATTGACCGAATATTCCCTTAAGAGCGCTAGCTTTCGGCCTCACCCAGTCTTAGGTACACATCCGGATGACCCGACAGTAACAATCGCAGAGGTGCTCCCTTTATGCCCTAACCGAACTAACGGGAACGTAGGGCATAAGCACAGGAGCCAAGCAACTCAGCTTGGCCAAAACTTAAGTCACATTGGTGCATATAATGGCGAAGAAAAGGTACATATGGGAAAAACGCATATGTGATGAGCTTGATGCTCGGAAAATAATAATAATAAGCTTCCTTCCAGGAATCCCCCAGGTATAGTGGACGTACATGTTCGAGGATGTGTACGTCACAGGTGCACGGTTTAGCCGCACAAAAGCTTTAAGGCTAGAAAACAAGGAAAAGACGAAAAGAGAGAAAAAATAATGGAAACAACAGGGAGAAGGAGACGAACAAATAATTCGGCGCTAGACATAGAATCTTCGGAGTCTGGCCGTGTTCCAAGGGTTCGGCTCTAGGCGATTGTCTAATGCATCACGCAGGCGGTATGCTCCTCCAGTGAGAACTTCGTCAATGATGAAGGGACCCTCCCATTTGGGCTTGAGTTTGTCCTTTTTCTTCTCCGGCAAGCGTAGGATGAGTTCGCCAACATTATAAGTCTTGGCTCGTACTTCTCTGCTTTGATATCTGCGGGCCTGTTGTTGATAAAATGCGGAACGGGATTTTGCAACATCGCGCTCCTCCTTCAGGGCATCTAGGTTGTCCTGCCGATCAAGCTCGACCTCTCTCTTCGTACATGCACACTCGAGGTGAGTCATGAATAATATCGCAGGGCAACACAGCCTCCGCGCCGTACACCATGAAAAAAGGTGTATATCCAGTAGTGCGGTTGGGCGTGGTCCGCAGCCCCTAGAGTACGGAGTCGAGCTCCTCAACACAGTGCTTGTCTGATTCTTTCAAAGACCGCACTAGCCTGGGTTTAATGCCACTCATAATAAGACCATTGGCCCGTTCGACTTGACCGTTTGTTTGCGGGCGATAGACAGAGGCGTAATCGAGCTTAATGCCCAGATTAGCACACCAGGTTTTCACCTCATCGGCTGTGAAATTGGAGCCGTTATCGGTGATGATGCTGTGTGGAACACCATAACGGTGCACAATGCCGGATATGAATTCTATCACTGGCCCGGCCTCGGCCGTTTTAACTGGTTTGGCCTCTATCCACTTAGTGGATTTATCCACCATGACTAGTAGATACTTTTTCTTGTGGCTTCCTCCTTTAAGGGATCCGACCATATCGAGCCCCCAGACCACGAAAGGCCAAGTGATGGGGATCGTTTGTAGGGTAGTGGGTGGCATGTGGCTTTGGTTGGCGAAAGGCTGACATCCGACGCAACGTTGGACAAGGTCCTGTGCATCTGCTCGGGCCGTTGGCCAATAGAAACCTGTACGGAAGGCCTTGCTTACGAGGGCCCAAGTCGCGGCGTGGTGACCACCGAGACCGGCATGAATTTCAGCCAAGAGCTGCCGCCCTTCTTCCTCAGAGATACATCTTTGAAGTACTCCGGTGGCGCCTTTCTTGTAGACTTCTCCGTTGTGAACCTTGTAGGCTTTCGAACGCCGGACAATGCGGCGAGCCTCATTCTGATCCTCAGGGAGTTATTGCCTATTAAGGTAGGCCAAGAAGGGTTCGGTCCATGGGGCAATGACTGTCATGATGAGATGGGTCGATGGTGTTATTTCGGTGGCTGAGCCCCCGATGGTGTCAGTGTGTTCGGAATCTGGGGATGTGGTCGGATCCGGACTGGTGTTGCCGCTCTCCCCTTGCCACACCATGGAAGTCTTAAAAAGCCTTTCCAGAAAGATATTAGGTGGGACGGGGTCGTGCTTGGCACTGATGCGAGCAAGGACATTCGTCGCTTGATTGCTTTCTCGAGCCACATGATGGAATTCGAGTCCCTCGAATCGAGCTGACATTTTGAGAACGACATTATGATAAGCTGCCATCTTTGGATATTTGGCATAAAAATCTCCATTTATTTGAGATATTGCGAGGTTTGAGTCCCCGTGCACTTCCAAGCGTTGTATGCCCATGGAGACAGCCATCTGAAGACCATGCAATAAGGCCTCGTATTCGGCTGGGTTATGTGTATAATATTTGGAGCACGTACTGGACTACGTCTCCAGTGGGGGACGTTAAAACAACGCCTGCTCCTAACCCTGCCAGCATTTTGGAACCATCGAAATACATACCCCAATTGGAATATGTGCCGTACACTTTAGGGAGTTCGGCCTCTGTCCATTCGGCGACGAAGTCAGCCAGTACTTGGGATTTAATGGGCTCGACGCGATTTGTATGTTATGTCGAATGGAAGGAGCTAGATGGCCCATTTGGCAATGCGGCCCGCAGCATCGCGGTTGTTTATTATGTCATTGAGTGGTACTTCGGAAGCCACTGTGATCAAACACTCCTGGAAGTAGTGTCGTAGCTTCCGGGATGCCATGAAGACCGTGTATGCTATCTTTTGATAATGAGGGTACCGGGATTTGCATGGTGTGAGGACAGTGGATACGTAGTATACCGGCTTCTAAAGCAGGAATTTGTGTCCATCCGGCTCTCGCTCAATGACGAGCACGGTGCTCACCACCTAGTGTGTTGCCAATATGTATAATAACATGGGTTCGCCGACGTTCGGCGCGGCCAGGATTGGGTTGCTTGCTAGAAGGGCTTTTATTTCTTCCAGTCCAGCCATTTCCGCATCCGTCCACTCGAAGTGATCGGTGCGCCGGAGAAGGCGATAGAGTGGCAATGCCTTTTCTCCCAATCTAGAGATAAAGCGGCTTAAAGCTGCCATGCATCCGGCGAGTTTTTGGACCTGTTTGAGCTCCGTTGGCGTAGCCAATTGTGACAAAGCTCGGATTTTGGCTAGATTTGCTTCAATTCCTCTACTGGAAACGATGAAGCCCAGCAGTTTTCCAGCGGGGACACCGAATACACACTTTTCCGGATTGAGCTTGATGTCATATGCACGGAGGTTGTCGAATGTGAGATGTAAATCTTCTATTAGTGACTCGACGTGCCTAGTTTTGATGACGACGTCGTCCACGTATGCTTCAACTGTCTCGCCGATCTGTTTCTCCAGGCATGTTTGAATCATGCGTTGGTAGGTGGCCCCGACGTTTTTGAGCCCGAAGGGCATGGTGTTGAAGCAGAATAGCCCATACGGGGTAATGAATGTCGTTGCGGCTTGATCTGACTCGTTCATTTTGATTTGATGGTATCCAGAATATGCGTCGAGGAAGCATAGTGAGTCGTGTCGTGCGGTAGCATCAATGATCTGGTCAATGCGGGGGAGGGGGAAGGGATACTTAGGGCAGGCATTATTGAGGTCCTTGAAATCGACGCACAGGCGCCAGGATTTATCCTTCTTTGGCACCATCACCAAGTTTGCTAGCCAGTCCGGGTGTTTTATTTCCCTAATGAATCCGGCCTCGATTAGCTTGGCTAGCTCCTCCCCCATAGCTTGGAGTTTGGGTTCGAAAAAGTGCCGCAGTGTTTGTTTGACCGTTTTATATTGAGGCTGTGTTTGGCCAATCTGCATGGGATTCCTGGCATATCAGAAGGGTGCCAGGCAAATATATCCCAGTTCTCGCGCAGGAACTCTCGTAGCACGGTGTTGACCGTTGGTTTTAGTTGTGCCCCGATAGATGCTATCTTCTTGAGGTCCGTTGGATGGACTTGTAATTTGACTATTTCTTCTGCTGGTTTGAAAGAGGTGGATTTGGGTCGTTTGTCCAGGATTACATCGTCCCTATCCACCGTGGAGCGCAGTGCGGTTTATTCTTCGGCCGCGAGGGCTTCAGATAATGCCTCAAGGGCCAGGGATGCGGTTTTATTTTCGGCGCGGTGCTATGTCCGGATCACTGGCGAGAGTGATTATGCCGTTGGGCCCGGGCATCTTGAGCTTCATATACCCGTAGTGAGGTATAGCTTGGAAGCGTGTAAATTCATCTCGCCCCAATAGAGCGTGATATCCACTGTTGAAAGGGGCCACTTGGAAGGTTAATTCTTCGGACCAATAGTTCTCGGGTGTGCCGAATACCACGTCGAGCGTGATTTTTCCCGTGCATCGCGCCTCCCGACTGGGAATAATTCCTCGAAAGGTCGTGCTACTTTGCTCGATGCGGCTCCTATCTATTTCCATTTTGCTGAGTGTATCCTCGTAAATGAGGTTTAGTCCGCTGCCTCCGTCCATGAGAACCTTGGTGAGCCGAAAGCCATCCACGATCGACTGAGGACCAAGGCGGCCGGTGCTCGGACTGTCCTGAATTTTGTTTCGTCACCGACATTAAAAGTTATGGCCGTGTCGTTCCAAGGGTTTATTGCTGCGATTTGGCAGACTTCGGCGAGGTTGCGGAGTGCCCTATTGCGCTTATTGTTTGAAGCGAAGGTCTCGAAGACCGTCAATACTCCGAGTCATCGTCTTCTGGGGGATGTTGCTCTGGGGTGTTTTTCGTGAGGATATCCTCACCGCTCTTGGCCACCTGCCGGAGTATCCAACATGCTCTAAGGCTGTGGGTTCATATGGTATACGAGGTTGTGTGTATTTTGCATGGTCCATCGAGCCATCCCTCCAAAACGGTTTCGTGTCCCGTAACGGGCTTATATTTCTTTACTATTGGGCCGGGCGTGCCATGAGGGTGCGTCTTTTTCGCCTGAATGAGGGGTTTGGTGGAAACCGGTGGCTCCCAGCGAGCTGCCTGAGTTTTCCAGGCACTTTCCATTGCGCAGTACTTGTGTACTATGGTTGCCAAGTCTGCGAAGCGTGATACGCGACGACGGTTGATGGCATTGAGGATTCCTTCATCCGTGCAATTGTTGCGGAACACTGAGATCGCGTCTCCGTCGCGACAATCTTTAATCTTGTCTTTGACAAGGAGGAATCTGGCCCAGAAGTGGTGGACCGTTTCCTGAGACTGCTGTCGTATGCCCATGAGAGCGATTATATCTGGGTGAGTGGGTGGATTTAAATTCGAATCCTGACCCAATTTGGGATCCGGAGTCTGAAGAACTTCCGAACTTAATAGTTCGGGCTCCGGGATGTCAACTAATTTTTTAGGCTTGTCGTCCGATTCTATTTTCAGAGGACAAGGCGTGTCTTTCTCTAGGCAGGTGTCTGGCTCTTCAAGCTCGGAGATCCGAACATAGTTCATCCTTAGTATAGAGGAAGAGTCGTCTTGCTCCTCTACTACCGCTATCTCATGGGTGATCGGTGGAGTTTTAATTTCTCTCTGGTTGGGTTTAAGCCCAATCCGATCATAGTCTGTGGCGACCCCCAGGGCGGCGATGCGATCTAGGAGCTCTTTTAAAGACGACAACTCCGCCGGATCCATCAGCTTGGTGTATTTGGAGTCAACATGGAGGGGATTTTCGATGACCCGAGAAGTCATCGTCGGCTTAACGGCCGAACGGGCGGTCATGGTAAAGCCGCCCAGCCGGAGGGTTTGGCCTGGGGCCAGTGCTCCTCCGAAGGTGACATTGTCCTTGAGAACAAGGCGAGCCATCGATCCTATCTTTCGACGTCATAGCGGAACTCTCAATGAAAGCACCAATGTCGGTGTCAAAACCGGCGGATCTCGGGTAGGGGGTCCCGAACTGTGCATCTAAGGCCGATGGTAACAGGAGACGGGGGACACAATGTTTACCTAGTTCGGGTTCTCTCTATGGAGGTAATACCCTACTTCCTGCTTGATTGATCTTGATGAATATGAGTATTACAAGAGTTGATCTACCACGAGATCGTAATGGCTAAAACCCTAGAAGTCTAGCCTGTATGACTATGATTATGATTATTCGCCTCTACAGACCTAGCCCTCCGGTTTATATAGACATCAGAGGGAACTAGGGTTACATAAAGTCAGTTACAGAGAAAGGAATCTTCATATTTGGTCACCAAGCTTTCCTTCCACGCCAAGGAGAGTCCCATCCGGACACGGGTAGAGTCTTCGGTCTTTGTATCTTCACAACCCATCAGTCCAGCCCATGGCTATCAGGCCTGACGCCCGAGGACCCCTTAGTCCAAGACTCCCTCACCTGCTCAAGAAAATGCAATGATTGATCTGGATCAGCCTATTATTCCACCTCTTGAGGAACAGAATGTGATTCACCCTCTGCCTGTACAGCAGCCTGATGTATTGCAACAAGAACCTCTGGTTATGCCAGCCCTAGTGGTTAATGAGAATGCAGCTCTTGCACCTCCTGCACTAGTCAACTTGCCACTTGAGGGCTATGCTGCACCTCTTGCTCATGCTTTGCTGCAATAAGCTCCTATAGACCATGTTGCATCCTCTGTCACTGCTTTGCTGCAAGAAGTTACCTAGGTTCAATCCTCTGTTGCTTTGTTGCAAGATCCTGCTCCTGCATTACAGTATGATATTCCAGCTGCTGAGGAGGTGCCAGACCAGGCTGCAATTGCCACAGATTAGACAAATCTACCAATTGGACAAGGAACTATCCTGCCTGGGACTGACAACCAAGCACCAGAGTTTCATCAGAGTGACTCCGAAGGTAATAGTTCGGAAGCCCCCTGGTTTCCCTCTACCTATCTGCAGAAGTAATATCATTGTCAATACAGTGCAGTTATCAGACTGTGTTGACCCTGTGCTTTCCTCTCTTCACCCACAAAATGTCACAGCAAGAGATGGTTTTGATTTCTTGTCCAAGGAAGGACTGGAGCTGTACAACAAGTACTTTGCACCATCATCTGGGCAGATGGACCACATTTAGCTACCTTCAGAATGGTTTGACTTCATCACTCCAGCTTTGGTGACACCTGATAATTTTGATTGGGCCAAATCTTTGCTCACTTCTAAACTATGGACTTATCTGATTGGGGGCTCTGCCTACAAGAAATGTGTCCCATTTGTCTTACCTGAATCATGTGTCTCTAGTCTACAACCTGTTTGTTCTCAGATTATGGCAGAACAAGAAGCATCCTCTGCTCCCAGCATAATTACTCCTGTGGCATCAAGTACACCTTCTCAGACTTACAACCCACTGTCAGTACCATAGCTGCTTCTGGTCAAAGGAAGAGGAAGGACAAAGCCCCTATGGTGGAAACAGAGGTAAGGAGAAGTTGCAGGTTAAGCAAACTCAATAAAGGCTTTAAGAAACAAACCTGTCAAGACAGAAATTGCTTCTCTTGCTCCACCAGTCCTCTTGCAATTCCCTCTAAGATCATTAACAACCTCTCTATTTCCTTTTGCAAGGCTGATGCAAAGGAATGTTCTGATGGCATGCTACACCGGCCCAAGAAAAGCAAGGACAACAAGGCTGCTACAAAGGAAGCAAGCGGCAATCTGGAGGGCCGGATGCTTAAGGACGGTCACTGTAGTAGATAGTTCCAGCTAATTTGAGTTGGACCTGGTTAAGTTTCTGTGTACCTGAGACTATATCACTATGATCCCCAGAACTTTTGTAATGGATTTGCTGGTCCTTGGTCTGTACTTTTGCATGTATGACTGCTTCCTAAACTTTAAAGTTTATTCACCCCACCTAGTTGGCACTGGCAGAAAGTTGTCTGATGTGTTGAGGATATCTTATCCTTATGATTGTGATCCTTATGACAATATTGGGTGTTCTTAGTTTCAAGGAGCACTTCTTTTGTGCAGTATTTCACTCTGTATTTCTGATCAATATATCATCAGTTATCAATGAATAGAAACTGGAATATTCTAAACTGGAACATCAGGGGTATCAATGAGAGTAAAAAATGGTTTGCTATTGCAAACAAGATCTCTGAGTCTAATGCAGATATTATTTGTCTCCAGGAAACAAAAAAGGATTTTTTTGACCACAAATATGTCAAAAAAATTTGTCCCAGGAGAATTAATAAATTTGATTTTATCCCCCCGGTGGGTGCATCTGGTGGTCTACTCACAGCCTGGAATGATTCTCTATTTGATGCGGAAACCTTGTTCCATAATGATTTCTCTTTGTCTATCAGATTCACGTAAAAAATGTCAGGAGATTCCTGGATTCTTACTAACACTATGAGCCTTGTCAAGGAGAGGACAGGAATATTTTCATTAATTGGCTCAGAAACATTCAGATGTCTGATGACACTAAGTGGTTAATCATGGGAGACTTAATTTATATAAGGTACCCTCATAACAGAAGTAGACCAGGTGGCAACTTTAGTGACATGATGAAGTTCAATGAGATGATTAACTCCCTAGCCTTGGTAGAAATTCCCCTGAAAGGAAGGAGCTTTACTTGGAGGTATATGCAGAGTGCCCCACTACTGGAGAAACTAGATTCAGTTTTCACTTCAGAAGCTTGGACTGCTCATTTCCCGAACACCATGGTCCTTCCCCTTGCTAAACCTGTGTCCGATCATATTCCATGCCTCATTCAGATAGGAACTCATATTCCAAAAGCAAGAATATTCAGATTTGAGAATTATTGGTTGCAAATTCAGGGCTTCAAGGATATTGTCAAAGCCAATTGGGATCAGAATCTGAATATTACAGACAGTGCAAAAAGGATCACTGCCAAGTTCAAAAGACTAAGAAAGTGCTTAAAGAAGTGGGCTAAAACTATTTCACAGCTCAACAACACCATCGGATCTACAAACGAAGTTCTTCTGTTCTTGGACACTATTGAAGAGTTCGGGTCTCTACATGTAGTGGAATGGAAGCAAAATTTTAAAACAACACTTATTGAAATTGCTAGAGTTACAGAGAATATATTGGCAGCAGAGGGCTACCATTCAATGGGTTAAATTTGGAGAAGCAAACTGTAGTGACCAGACCTCAAACAGTCTGATCTCTATGCATCAGTGTCATCCTTGGATCGGTAATGCTGACATGCACAGTACTTGGGGATTTATAATAGAGTAGAAATCACACACTTATTACAACGAATGTCTCAAAAGAGAACTTATTACAATAAAATATGGCTTAAGGCCATCTAAAACTGATAACAGCGGAAGGCTTGGAAGATAAAGTGAGTCCATCAACTCCAACGACATCACTGAGTGAAAGACAACGACCTATGGCTCCTTACTGTAAATTCGAAAAGTCTCGCAACATGAACGTTGCAGCCCGAAACGGGTCAGCACATGGAATATTCTGGCAAGGTAACACATAGAGTAATGAACAGAATAAATGCTATCACTACATGCATATTTGGCTGGTGGTAAGCTCTAGGGTTACAATTTTGCATAAAGCCAATTTTTCCCTACAACAAAGGAATAAATTTTATTTAACTATCATGGTGGTTGTTAAACACTGAGAAGGTTCCTCCAACTCAATCCCAATTAAGCATCATCATTAAACCCAATCAAATTATATTAAGAGTGATGAGATCAACATGAGAATCCAAGAACCAGATACTCAAGATGTCCATAACCGGGGACACGGCTAACCATGATTAGTTTGTACACTCTGTAGAGGTTTGCACACTTTTCCTCACAAGACTAGAATGCATCCATGGTCGGAGATTCGAGACGCAGTCTTTCTGAAGCATTAACTCTCTACTCTAGATAAACAGTACCACCTACAACCCACTACATCTGCTAGTCTACCTCTTCAAGAGCTTCACGCAACTTACTCAACTATGCCAGAGCCCATAATGGCTTGTGGCTGCACACGGAGTTTCTAGCATGAATAATCTTATGATCCCTTTGAGCGTGGCTGGCGGGTCGTAGGACGATCATACGGGTCCTCCGGGATATCCTAGGACAACACTGGATTCTCTAGGTGCCCACAAGCAATCCACCCAGATGTGTATTAAAGTTGCCACCTTAAGTTGAACCATTAATTAACAAACTCACATATGTCATGAATATACTCAAACCCAATCCACGTCTACGAGCATAGCATAGCAATATAAGCAACATAGAAGTAACTCCCACAGGTTTGACATGAACAGGTGAATAGGTACTACCTCATCTACTTCCCAAAACCCACAATTTAATATAATCCTAACCATGCAATGTTTGAGGATTGATCTAATGCAATAAAACAGGGTAGTAAAGAGGTATGATCAAAGTATTACTTGCCTTGCTGATGATCCACGAAACCTAGAGACTCGTAGTAGCACGCTTCACACTCCGGGTACTCTATCGCAAACAAACAAGCATACAATAAGCACTCAACTAGATGCACGGGTAAAACTCAAATAAGAGAACTAACCAGAAAGGTCAACTTAAGAACTCCGGTTTGCAAAAAGAATCAAACCAAACTAAGCAACAAAATTCAAATTGCGAAAGAAACAAGATCCGTTTACTAATCTAGACTTAAGTCAAATTTTACAGTACCAAAATCTTGTTCAAGTTGGTTAAACAGAAAGAGGGCTTCGAGACGAAGACCTAAGCGCTTGAATCGCCTGATTTCGATAAACGAGCGAAAAGATAAACACTAACGAAAATCGGGTCAGAAATCGCGATCGAAAATAATCGCAGAAAACCCTGGAAAAAGAAAAACAGACGAACATGCTAACGGACGAACGTTCGCTGTCTGCGGCTAACGGATGAAAACCGTTCGTTAAAACGAACGTATGAACGGGCTTCGCTAAATAACTAAATCGGAAAAACAGATCTAGGGTTCGAAAATAAAAACCGATCGGTTTTCCGACGAAAATCGGCGGCGGCGGCAGCTACCTCGTCGGCGGCGGGGTCAGTGGCGGTGGCGACGAGTGGCTCTGGCGGTGGGGTTGGTGGTGGTGGGCGGCGGCTCGTGATGGGGACGGCGAATGGCGTGGTGGGTCAAGCAATGGGTCGGGGCTAGGGTTCGGGACGGGTGGGCTGGCGGGGCCCGGCTTATAAGGGTCGGTCAAGGTGCGGTGTCCTAGTCGGACCGGCCGATAATATGTGAACTTTTTAAATAATTCCGCACATAAAAATGAAGAAAATAAATACTAAAGAGACTCCAAAAATCCTGAAATAAATTTTCCCCATCCTCTGAAAATCTACCAGACAAGGTGAACATTTATTTGGGCCTCTAATGCAATTTTGGAAAACGCATATTTTCCTAATTCAAATAAAATAGCGATAGAATCTGAATAAAAATCTTATTTGATTTTAATATTAAAATATCCAATATTTCTTTATTTTGGGGAAGTCATTTTATCCCCTCTCTTTTATTTTCATAAAAAAATATTCGAAGAGAAAATAATTAAAATCAAACGATCCCCTTTTCAAAATTTGAGAAAACTCAAATATGAAAATAACGAAATCCCCAACTCTCTCCGTGGGTCCTTGAGTTGCGTAGGATTTCTAGGATCAAGCCAAAATGCAAAAAAATATGATATGAAATGATGATCTAATGTATAACATTCCAAATTGAAAATTTGGGATGTTACACAAACTCACAATATTTCCAGGCCAAAGCTACTCTCAAGTATAGAGTTAATCATATTCATAGCCTCCAAGATGAGAATGGCAACACAGTCAAAGATCACACATCCAAAGCAAATATTCTTCTGAAAGCATTCAAGGACAGACTGAGCAATTCAGTGCCCACTTTTAACATGTTGAACTTGCAGGGGCTCATCAATAGACGC
Organism: Aegilops longissima; assembly: GCA_021605205.1. Lineage (NCBI taxonomy): Eukaryota > Viridiplantae > Streptophyta > Magnoliopsida > Poales > Poaceae > Aegilops > Aegilops longissima. The sequence continues at coordinate 243,680,206 of CM038680.1, read as the reverse complement.
CCTAACTTATCCATGCTGGAAGTCCCTTTTTCCAAAGAGGAAATTGATAATGTTATCAAGGAACTGCCAACTTGTAGCGACCCGACCCGAATGGATCAAGTCTCTGTGCTCAGGTGTCATCCCTGGATCAGTAATGCTGACACCACACAATACTTCGAAGGATTTATAACAGAGTAGCAATCACACACTTATTACATCATTGCCCAAAAGAGGACTTATTACAATAAATATGGCTTAAGGCCATCTAATAACGATAACAGCGGAAGACTTGGAAGATAAGTGAGTCCATCAACTCCAGCGGCATCACTGAGTATAGAACCACGACCAAAAGCACCTTACTCGTCATCTGAAAAGTCTCGCAACATGAAAGTTGCAGCCGAAAATGGGTCAACACATGGAATATCTTTGGCAATGTAACACATAGAGAATAATGAATGATAAGCCTGTACTACATGCATATGTGGCTGGTGGAAAAGCTCTCTGATTCTGATTTTGCATAAAGCCAGTTTTCCCTACTCCAAAGGAATAAATTTGTTTAACTATCATGGTGGTTGTTAAACATTGAGAATGGTTGACATCATCCTCAATCCCAATTAAAAGTACTCATTAAAACCCAACAATATTAATTAGAGTAACATGTTGAGATTCACATGATATTCAAGTACTAGATACTCAAGATGTCCATAACCGGGACACGGCTAATCATGATTAGTTTATACACTCTGCAGAGGTTTATGACTTTTCCCCACAAGACTCGATCGCCTCCGTTTGGTTTCTCGTGACTACATGGTGTTTGAGAGCGGATGACCGAGACATAGTCTTTCGAAGCATTTGCACCTTACGATGGGTAGACCGTACCACCTACAACCCCTACATCAGCTAGTCTACCACTATAAGAGTTCACACGACTTAATCAACTATGCAGAGCCCATAATGGCTTGTGGCTGCACACAAAGTTACTAGCATGAATGATCTTATGATCCCTTTGAGCACAGGTGGCGGTCCAGAAGAAAAACATGCAAGTCCTGATAGAAACCACGTGCCTCAATCCACCCGGATGTGTGTTTAAGTTGCCACCTTAAATAAACCATTAATTTAACAATCTCACATCTGTCATGGAATACACTCACCCAATCCACGTCTACTAGCATAGCATAGCATAATAATCAAACGTAGAAGTAACTCCCAAGGTTTCATAAGTAAAACAGGTAATAGGTACTACCTCAATCTACTTCCCATCCCACAATTTATTTAGATCCTAATCATGCAAGTGTTTGAGGATTGATCTAATGCATAAAAACTGGGTGGTAGTAAAGGTATGATCAAGTGTTACTTGCCTTGCTGATGATCCGCAAAACCTAGAGATTCGAAGTAACAAGCGGCGCACTCCGGGTGATCTATCGCAGACAAACAACAAGCATACAATAAGTACTCATCTAATGCACCGGTAAATCTCGAATAAAAGATCTAACCAGAAAGTTCAACTTAAGAACCCCGTTGCAAAAAGAATCGAATCAAATAAAGCAACGAAAGTCAAGCGATTTAAAGAAAACAACTCGGTTCTAGCAAGTTGAAACTAAGTCAAATTTTACAGTAGCAAAACTTTGTTTAAGTTGATTAGTCGGAACGGCGGTTTCGGATGAAACTCCAGCGCTTGAATCACTGATTCCGATAAACGAGCGAGAAGATAGACTAGAAAGAAAATCGGATCTAAAATCGCTATCGAAAAATAGCGGAATAAATCCGATGAGAAAGAAAACGATTTAACGGTTGAGCGAACGGACGTTCATTAACGAAGCAAACCGGTGATCACGTTCGCTAGGACGAACGGTCCGTAACGCTTGCTAAACAAAACCGGAAAGAAAAACCGCGAGAAAAACCGATCTAGGGTTTGGAAAGAAAACCAAACGAAAAACCGATCTAGAAAACGGAACGAAACGGAACGAAACCGGAACGATTCTGAAAAACTGAACCGAGGAAAAGAAAAGGTGGCGTGGCTGAGGCTAGTACCTCAAGAGGCAAAGGGCTCGTGGCGGCGGCGTTGGTGGTGGCGGCGGCACTTGGCGGCGGTGTGAGGGCAGCTTCTGCTGGCTGCTGCGGAGGAGAGGAGAGGAGAGGTGTTGGTTTGATTGTTAGAGGGGGGTGCTTTGGTATTTATATTGGGGAGGGAGGGTTTTTGCTTGGAGTAGGGGACAAGAATTAGAGTAGGATTAGGAATCCTAAGAATAAAAACGGAATAACGAAACGGGTCCAAATCCTACTAGGATTTGTAAAAGAAAAGGAAACCAGGCGGCTCCTGGCTCCTCAGTGCGGGCGCGCTAGCGATGGCCTTGGCCTCCTGGCCGGCAGGCTGGCTTGGCGGCTTGGGCCTTTGGCCCAAGGCGCTGTGGCTCTTTTTTTTTTAAATCGGTTTCGCGCGCAGAAAAATACAGAGAAAAAATCTAAACGAACTCCAAATTAATAATGTAAACTTTCCCCGACTCCTAAAAATGAGTCGAACAAAATGAAATTTTACTCGGGGCCTAAAATGCAATTTTTGAAAACACGCATTTTTCCCTAAGGCAAATAAACTCCGAGAAAAATCCAAAATTTGATTTATTTATTAAATCTTCATTTTTCCTAAATTTTGGGAAAGTCATATTATTCCCTCTCTTATTTTTGATATTGGAAAAATTATTTGAAGATAAAATAAATAAATCCAATGATCCTATTTTCAAAATTTGGGAAAACTCAAATATGAAAATAACGAAATCTCCAACTCTCTCCGAGGGTCCTTGAGTTGTGTGAAATTTCTAGGATCAACAAAATGCAAGAAAATATGATATGCATGATGATCTAATGTATAACATTCCAAATTGAAAATTTGGGATGTTACAAACCTACCCCCCTTAAGATGAATCTCGCCCTCGAGATTCGGGTTGGCTAGAAAATAGGTGAGGTGGTCCTTGAGCAAATCTTCTTCTCTTTCCCGGTGGCTTCATCCTCGGTGTGGTGGCTCCAATTGAACCTTGCAAAACTTGATAACCTTGTCTGCGAGTAACTCTGCTGGCATATTCGAGAATCTGTTGGTTTCTCCTCATATGTTAAATCATCCTTCAACTGAATTGCTTCAAGTGGCATTGTATCTCTTAGTGGTACTTCCGCCATCTCGGCGTGACATTTCTTCAACTGAGAAACATGGAACACGTCATGAACTCCTGACAGTCCTTTTGGTAATTCCAGCTTATAAGCAACTTCTCCCATGCGTTGCAAGATCCTATACGGTCCAACGAAACGTGGTGCTAACTTTCCTTTAACTCCAAATCGCTTAACTCCTCGAAGTGGGGATACTCTAAGATAAACTCTGTCTCCAACTTCATATTCTATCGCCTTGCATTTTGAATCCGCATAGCTTTTTTATGCCGGTGGGCTACCTTGAGCCTATCGCGAATCAACTTAACCTTCATTGAGGACTCCTTGATCAAATCTGGTCCAAACAAGCGGCGGTCTCGACTTCGTCCCATGATAACGGTGTCCTGCACCTCCTTCCGTACAAAGCCTCGAAAGGTGCCATCTTCAAGCTGGTTTGGTAACTGTTGTTATAAGAAAACTCTGCATACGGCAAGTTATCATCCCAACTAGATCCATAATCTAGTGCACAAGCTCTCAAACATATCCTCCAAAATCTGATTGACTCTCTCGGTGCATCCATCGGTTGCGTGGGTGGAAAGCTGTCTTGAATTCCAGCCTGGTTCCCAATGTTTAGTGCAACCGATTCCAAAACTTTGAGGTAAATTGGGTTCCTCTATCGTCGATACTCCTCGGAACTCCGTGCAAACACACAATTCTGGTCATGTATATCTTTGCCAACTTAGCATCGCTATAGGTAGTCTTGATTTGGAATGAAATGAGCTACCTTCGTCAAGCGGTCGACTATAACCCAAATCGAGTCATAGCTCTGAGCGAGTCTTTGGCAAACCTGTGATGAAATCCATGCCTAGTTTATCCACTTCCATTCGGGTATTGGCAATGGTTGCAACAATCCTGCTGGCTTCGATGTTCGCCTTCACTCTCGACATACATCGCAAACTGCTACATACTCGCGATATCCTTCTTCATTCCGGTCCACCAGAATGTTTCCTTCAAATCTAAATACATCTTGGTATTTCCTGGGTGAATCGAATAGGGTGAATCATGTGCCTCTTGCAGAATCAACTTCCTGATCTTCGGGTCATTTGGCACATAAACACGGTCCTCAAACCATAGGGTATCGTGCTCATCCTCACGAAATCCCTTAGCTTTCCTTTGCTCATTTTCTCCTTTATAGAGGCAACTTCCTTATCTGCCTTTTGAGCTTCTCTGATTTTGTCCATCAACGTAGACTGAATCTCCAATGCTGCTACATAGCCTCTCGGAACTATTTCCAAACATAGCTCTCGAAGGTCTTCGGCTAACTCCGTGGGTATTCCTCTCACCGTTAGTGTATTGACGTGGCTCTTACGACTCAATGCGTCTACTACAACGTTAGCCTTCCCGGGGTGATAATGTAATCTCATATCATAATCCCTAATAAGCTCCAACCATCTCCTCTGTCTGAGATTTAATTCCTTCTGCGTGAAGATGTACTTCAAACTCTTGTGATCCGTGTACACCTCACAATGATTTCCAATAAGAAAATGTCTCCATGTCTTCAATGCATGCACAACGGCTGCTAACTCCAAATCATGTGTGGCATAATTCAACTCATGAGGCTTAAGCTGTCGTGAAGCATCTGAAACAACTCTTCCTTCTGCATAAGCCTTGCTCCAAGTCCTCGGCGTGAAGCGCCGCAATACACCTCATAATCCTTGGTCCGATCCGCAAAATTAACTTTGGTGAGGTAACCAATCTTTTCTTCAACTCCTAAAACTTGCCTCACAATCCTCGGTCCATATGAACTTGGTATCCTTTTTCAGCAATTCCGTCATAGGCTTTGCAATCCTTGAGAAATTCTCAATGAATCTTGGTAGTATCCTGCGAGTCCAAGGAAACTCGGATCTCTCAAGCTGTCGTTGGTGCTTCCCATTTGGTTACGGTCTCAACCTTTGTGGGGTCAACTGCTATCCCTTCTCCGGATATAACATGTCCAAGAAATCCAACTTCCTTTAGCCAAAACTCACATTTGCTGAACTTGGCATATAAGCGATGTTCCCTCGGTTTCTCCAAAACCAATCGCAAATGTTCCTTATGTTCCTCTTCATTCTTCGAGAAAACCAAAATATCATCAATGAACACCACAGCGAACTTATCCAAAAACTCCATAAACACTTTGTTCATCAGGTTCATGAAATAGGCTGGCGCGTTAGTCGGTCCAAATGACATAACGGTATATTCATACAGTCCATATCTCGTGGTAAATGTTGTCTTAGGTATGTCCTGCTCCCGAATCTTCAATCGATGGTACCACGATCGCAAATCGATCTTGGAAAACACTTTAGCTCCTTGCAAGCGATCAAGCAGATCATTTATCATAGGTAGTGGGTACTTGTTCTTGATCGTTACTTGATTTAAACCACGATAGTCTACAACCATCCTTAATGATCCGTCCTTCTTCTCTACTAAAAGTACGGGTGATCCCCAAGGCGAAGAACTTGGGCGTATATAACCTTTATCCATTAGCTCCTTAATCGCTTCTTGATTTCCGCCAAATCGTGCGGGCATCCTGTATGGTAAACCGATATTGGGCCTGCACCGCAAAAGCTCTATCAAAACTCAATGTCTCTATCCGGTGGCATTCACGGCAACTCTTAGGAAATACATCAGGAAATCCTTACCACTGGTACTTCTTCCCGCACAACTCGATAAGGAATTTACTTGTGCTCTCCTTGGCTCATGCCGTGATACATACTTGATTCTCCTCCTTACGGGGTGGTAAGCAAAATCGACTTAGTGGCGCAATCTATGTTCCTCCATACTTGATAACCAATCCATGCCTAATATCACATCCAATCCTTGGGATTCCGAACTATTAGGTCCGAGGGAAAAACATAGTGTCCAATCCTTAATGGCGATCGATCACACCATATACTAGCCATGTATTCTGCTCCGGGTGAGGTTACTAGCATGGGTGACCTAAGGGCTTGGGTTGGTAATTTGTACTTATCCACAAATCCCCTTGATATGTATGAATGTGATGCACCAAGATCGAAAAGAAGTAGTGCAGATAAATGACTTAACCAAAAACTTACCGATTCTTGCATCGGGCTGATCTTCAACCTCCTCCACGGTAACGTGGTTCACTTATCCTTTATTGAAAGGGTTTGGCTTCTTTCGAGATTCCATTTCCACCTTGGCCTTGGGACATTCATTTGCATAATGTCCGTTCTTGGAACACTTGTAACGGTGACATGACTCAAGTCTTTCTTGGTTGGGGTTGATGGTGTGGTCCGGTTCGGCGTTGCTTCCTCCATTCCCATTTCCATTTTTGTGGCCATTATGGTTGTGCGAACTACCTCCTCCATGGGTATGCTGAAATTGAACTCCTGTTTAGGGGTATAACGGGCTCTCATTGGGCTCGAGTTATACTTCCCTGCCATACTTCCTCTTGCGGTTCTCAATTTGTGCTGCTTTCCTTCAATCATGAGGGCACGGTCTACCAACTCCTGGTAGTTATTGAAACTTGCTACCATCAACTGCATGCTTAATTCATCATTCAGTCCTTCGAAACTTCTCCGCTTAGCTGCATCCGTAGTAACGTCATCGGGGCATAACGTGCTAACTTACTAAAATCATCCACATCTTGGCCAACAGTCCTTCCTCCTTGGCGTAAGTTGCGAAACTCACGCTTCTTCATGGCCATAGCTCCTGCTTTGAGACATGGGCGGTCGGAAAGCTTGCTGAAACTGATCCCATGTGATGGTGTCTCTGAGGTAAGTGGCTGTAAAATTCTCCCACCATGCTGCTGCGGGTCCTTCAAGCTGGTGTGCAGCAAACTTCACCTTTTCTCCATCTGTACATCCTGCAGTGGTCAACTCCCTCCCTACCTTACGGAGCCAATCATCTGCTACTATCGGCTCGGTGCTACTGGAAAACACCGGCGGGTTCAGCCTTAAGAAACGTGTCAAGTGATCTGCAGGTGGTGGTGGTGGTGGGTTGTTGTTGTTGCCTTGGTTCTGTACCAATGTTTGGATCAAAGTGTTCTGCTGCTGGATCAACTGGGTGATCTCTGGCGGGAAAACAAACCCGGGGTCGCGTCTCGGAGGCATCTGATGGGTTTAGAAAAGATGAGAAATTAAGAAGTAGAGTGAGGTCTAAGGAGAAACACTACCCAAATGTATATGAGCAAATGCACACAAAATCACTTCATTCAATTCAAACAAAGGGCTTACAACGATCTAACTATCGCAAAAGTGCGTGTACTATGATGTTACATGGAGGTAATACTACTAATGTGTGGGGTCATCTACTAATTTGAACCGTGGAAGACTCCATGATGTCTGCTCGACTTCGTCTTCAAAGTCGGGTTCACTTGGATCCGAATCGGTGTCGTCGATGATGATGTAGTTGCTCGGACAGCCGATGTACTTGTCTTCATTCTTGGCGCCAATTTCTTCTTGAGTTCTTCAATCTCATACTTAAGATCGTTATTGTGTCTTGCTACAGCTACGATCTCGTCCATGTAGTCCTTACGTGTAGACTTTAGTTCTTCTTCAAGTTCGATGATCCTTCCTTCGCATCCTTCAATTCGATCATATCATTGCACATCTGGTTCTCTGGCGTCGAATGTCTGGTTTAACTCTGGATGAAAGCTGCAATGGATCTATCCTTCTTGGTGCTGACTATCTCCCATTGTTCATCTCGGCGTCCGCAAATCGATAGATGGTGTCCTTGAGGTCTTCTTGGTAAACTTCTCCAATGCATCCCATGGTGATATGAGCTGCCATGCTCTTTCCTGGACTCGAGTTGGTGCAATGAAAACACTATCTATAGGCTTGGTGATTGGGGCGAATGTCCTTCCCGGAACGTGAGCTTGAATCTTCCAGCGCTCTTCTTTAGGCAGAGTGGCGTTGAAAGTCCCGGTGAAACTTGGTAGTCCAATATTCAGGTACTTGATGACTTCCTTCAAGTGAAATCCAAAAGGTGTGCCTTCATCTGGTTGGGCGTACATCATCTTCGTGTCCTTCATCCTAAAAGAGTAGAAAAGATGAGGAGTTAGAAAATGGGAAGAGAGTAGTGATCTATGGTTTTAACTTAGTGGTCGTGTCCTACGGATCGTGTGCTCGATACCATCTCAGAGCGACCCGACCGAATGGATCAAGTCTCGTGCTCGGTGTCATCCTCGGATCGATAATCTTGACACCACACAAGCTTGAAGGATTTATAACAGAGTAGCAATCACACATTTATTACATCGTTGCCAAAAGAGGACTTATTAAAATAAATATGGCTTAAGGCCATCTAATAACGATAACAGCGGAAGACTTGGAAGATAAGTGAGTCCATCAACTCCGGTGCATCACCGAGTATAGAACCACGACCTAAAGCACCTTACTCGTCGTTCGAAAAGTACGCAACATGAAAGTTGCAGCCGAAAGCGGGTCAACACATGGAATATCTTGGCAATGTAACACATAGAGAATAATGAATGATAAGCCTGTACTACATGCATATGTGGCTGGTGGAAAAGCTCTGATTCTGAGTTTTGCATAAAGCCAGTTTTTCCCTCTCGCAAAGGAATAAATTTGTTTAACTATCATGGTGGTTGTTAAACATTGAGAATGGTTGATGACATCCTCAATCCCAATTAAAAGTACTCATTAAAAACCCAACAATATTAATTAGAGTAACATGTTGAGATTCACATGATATTCAAGTACTAGATACTCAAGATGTCCATAACCGGGGACACGGCTAATCATGATTAGTTTATACACTCTGCAGAGGTTTGCGCACTTTTCCCCACAAGACTCGATCGCCTCCGTTTGGTTTCTCGCACTACATGGTGTTTGAGAGACGGATGACCGAGACATAGTCTTTCAGAAGCATTTGCACCTTACGATGGGTAGACCGTACCACCTACAACCCCTACATCAGCTAGTCTACCACTGTAAGAGTTCACACGACTTAATCAACTATGCCAGAGCCCATAATGGCTTGTGGCTGCACACAGAAGTTACTAGCATGAATGATCTTATGATCCCTTTGAGCACAGGTGGCGGTCCAAGAAAACAGGCAAGTCTGATAGAAACCAGGTGCCTCAATCCACCCGGATGTGTGTTTAAGTTGCCACCTTAAATAAACCATTAATTTAACAATCTCACATCCGTCATGGAATACACTCACCCAATCCATGTCTACTAGCATAGCATAGCATAATAATCAAGCGAGAAGTAACTCCCAAGGTTTCATAAGTAAAACAGGTAATAGGTACTACCTCAATCTACTTCCCATCCCACAATTTATTTAGATCCTAATCATGCAAGTGTTTGAGGATTGATCTAATGCATAAAAACTGGGTGGTAGTAAAGGTATGATCAAGTGTTACTTGCCTTGCTGATGATCCGCAAAACCTAGAGATTCGAAGTAACAAGCGGCGCACTCCGGGTGATCTATCGCAGACAAACAACAAGCATACAATAAGTACTCATCTAATGCACCGGTAAATCTCGAATAAAAGATCTAACCAGAAAGTTCAACTTAAGAACCCTGGTTGCAAAAAGAATCGAATCAAATAAAGCAACGAAAGTCAAACGACGAAAGAAAACAACTCGGTTCTAGCAAGTTGAAACTAAGTCAAATTTTACAGTAGCAAAACTTTGTTTAAGTTGATTAGTCGGAACGGCGGTTTGAGATGAAACTCCAGCGCTTGAATCACCTGATTCCGATAAGCGGCGAGAAGATAGACTAGAAAGAAAATCGGATCTGAAATCGCTATCGGAAAAATAGCGGAATAAATCCGATGAGAAAGAAAACGACGAGCGGTTGAGCGAGCGGACGTTCATTAACGAAGCAAACCGGTGATCACGTTCGTTAGGACGAGCGGTCCGTTAACGCTTACTAAACAAAACCGAAAAGAAAAACCGGCGAGAAAAACCGATCTAGGGTTTGGAAAGAAAACCAAAGCGAAAAACCGATCTAGAAAACCGGAGCGATTCTGAAAAACCGAACCGAGGAAAAGAAAAGGTGACGCGGCGGGCTAGTTCCTCGAAGAGGCGAGGGCTCTCGTGGCGGAGGCGTTGTGGCGGCGACACTTGGCGGCGGCGGTGTAGAAAGCGGCGGCGGTAGTAGCGGCGGCTGGCTGCCAAGGAGGAGAGGAGAGGAGAGGTGTTGGTTTGATGTGTTAGGGGGGGTGCTTGGGTATTTATATTGGGGAGGGAGGGTTTTGCTTGGAGTAGGGACAAGAATTAGAGTAGGATTAGGAATCCTAGGAATAAAAGCGGAATAACGAAACAGGTCCAAATCCTACTAGGATTTGTAAAAGAAAAGGAAACCGGGCGGCTCCTGGCTCCACAGTGCGGCCAGGCTAGCGATGGCCTTGGCCTCTGGCGGCCGGCTGGCTTGGCGGCTTGGGCCTTTGGCCCAAAGCGCTGTGGCTCTTTTTTTAATCGGTTTCATGCTTGAGAAAAATCTGAGAAAAAATCTAAGCGAACTCCAAAATTAATAAAGTAAACTTTCCCGACTCCTAAAATGAGTCGAACAAAATGAACTTTACTCGGGGCCTAAAATGCAATTTTTGAAAACACGCATTTTCCCTAAGGCAAATAAACTCGAGAAAAATCCAAAATTTGATTTATTTATTAAATCTTTATTTTCCTAAATTTTGGGAAAGTCATATTATTCCCTCTCTTATTTTGATATTGGAAAAATTATTTGAAGATAAAATAAATAAATCCAATGATCCTATTTTCAAAATTTGGGAAAACTCAAATATGAAAATAACGAAATCTCCAACTCTCTCCGAGGGTCCTTGAGTTGTGTGAAATTTCTAGGATCAACAAAATGCAAGAAAATATGATATGCATGATGATCTAATGTATAACATTCCAAATTGAAAATTTGGGATGTTACACAACTGAAAGGGCACCAGGGCCTCACTACAAAAAAAAGACACTTCCGTGATGATACGTGTTTGTCATAGTAGGTCACGTTTTCTGTCATGCATGTACATCCATGACAATTTTATGACAGAATCAAGATAGTCATACCTGTGCTGTCATAGATGTGTTCCATGACATTACAAAATTATCATCACGGAAATGTCCACTTTCATGATGATAAATAACGCGTCATAGAAGTGCTTTCGTCAAGGGTGACCGACACGTGGCATCCATCGTAACGGGACACCGTTAAGCTATTGGGTCCGGTTTTGGATCCGATAAGCCGCTAACAGCAACGACCAATGCCGATTTTCCACATGTAAAATTCTCATTGGCTGACAGAACCATGTATCAGCTCCGCGTTGGCACAGGTGTCACTCATCCAATGGGCGAGATGCGCCTATGATACGTTGACACGTGGACCGGCCCAAAAGTGGCCCATAAAGATTAAATGGGCCAACCCAACTAAAGGCCCACAAGATTTAGCAGGCCATAACGGGCCGGCCCAGCTAAAGGCCCACAAGATTTTGCAGACCATAATGGGCCGGCCCAGCTAAAGGCCCAACATTCTCAGTTAAGGCCCGTATGGCTAGTGCCAGTCAACGGCCCGTCCTAAACTTGTCATCATCGCGGCCCATGGTCACTTCTGGCCCATTAACAGTCCGGTAAGAATTTAGGCCGAATTACGGCCCAGTGTGTTTCCGGACTGTTAAAGGTTCTACTTCATTTGGGCCCATTTATAGGCCATTGAAACTTTCAGCCCATAAACGACCGTGAATGATATGGGTCATATTCGGGCTTGTCTGACATTCGGCCTGTTAGAGGCCCGCTACAGATTTGGGCCACTTTCAGTCTATTGTGACTTTCAGCCTGTTAACGTCGGACGAAATCCATGGGCCATATGTGGCCCAACGCCACATCGGGCCTACTAATGCCCCATATAAAAATGACACTAATCAAGCCCGACCAAACTTCCGGCCTGTTAAAGGCTCGTTTAGTAGGTCGGCGGATTTACGACCCATCTGAATTCCGGCTTGTGGACGATCCACATTGTAAATGGGCCACCATTTCGGCCTGCTAAGACCAGTGGGTTATTTGACACAATCAGGGCCCAATCTTACTTTCGGCCTATTAAAGGCCCATGTTTTTTGTGGGCTCGAGATATTTACACATGTAAATGGCCTATTATTACTGAGGGCCCAAATTATGTTCAGGCCTGTTAAAGGCCCACTATGGGCACAGGCCTACCAGAAAAATGTGAAAGCTTATGCCGATTTAGGCCCAGATATTTTTAGTGGGCTCCATGCAAATTTTGGCCCAGAATCGTTTTTAGCCCAATTGGAATGGGCCCGACGAATGTTGGCATGTTGGGCTCCTATGAAGCTTTCGGCCGAATACATTACTAAGATAAACCTACACGATACAAAAATAGCGTCGTAATTATTGCAGCCTTTGGTAGCATCATAAATGTTGTATCACAACAAAATAAATTCCAACCATACAACAAAAGGCCTGTTGGCATAAAGTTTACAGTCCTTGCAGATAAAAGCACCATCAGATGTATAGAAGCAAAAATCATTTGACCTGAGTGCTTATGTTTCAGGCTGTAGAATCTGATGGAGCAGCATGATCTTCCCTTTTTTCTGCCATTGCTCTTGAACAACAAAGCAAATGTCTGATAGTCTGGTTTCAAAACCATTCATATCTTCACAACATTTGTCAACCACTTTGTTTACAACACAACGTCCATTAGGGATTGGACTTGTGTCTGGAGCACAGATATATCACTCTGTCTAGCCGGAAGATTTTGTTCAATAGGCGATTTGGACGAGGTTACCTTGATAACCAACCCGGAATGACGCAGGAAGGTGCTTTTTGCACTGTTAGTGGAGATATACTGACACACTACAGCAAGAGGTGACATTGTGCCTGTGGTAGCCTCGTCACCTTCAGGTGGTTGTGTGTAACACCCCCAGTGTCATGCTACAATAATCCCCTGTTAATGGTGCCATGTCATCATGTTACTGTTACTAATCTTCACTTGATCCAAATCACAATTCTAATTCAAATCCAATCTAAAGTAAAAAATTCTTATTTGTCAGACATGAAATCTAAAATGTTCATCTTGTGCCAAATAATTCATCACAAATATTGGTGGTGAACCAACATTTTTGCAAAAATACCTAAGTGCCCTAAACTGGTTAAAAAGTGGCTAAAACAAGTAGATTTAATGCCTTTTTAAATTATAAAAGTGGCAAACTATTTCAAAAGCCTCTCAATCCTTTTTGGCAGTGCCAACTAGTGCAAGGTAATTATGTGGCCAAGTCCCCCATTTTGCAGAATCCTTTTAGACAGCTCAAATGTTGCAAAGCATTTTCTGTAAAAAGAGAAAAGTAATAGAATTGCAAAAAAGGGAAAAGGAACCCCCTTGTCCCTGGGCCTAAGGCCACAGAGACAGGCCCAGCTCCCCTCCCCGGTCGCTCTCCCCTCCCTCTGTTCAATTGACCGAGGGTGCTTGCCGCTGCGCTGTCAGCTGAACCACCTCGCCCGTCGGCAGACGGGATAAGATCCCTCGACGCCTCAGGCTCCCCTTCCACTTGCTCTGCCACCCTACTCGCCCACTCACTTCCCTCGTCCACTCCGCCTCTCCCTCTCCCCTCCAGATCTGCCTCGGCCATGCCTCTCTGTTGCCGCTCACCGCACTCCACCGCGGCCACCGGCCGACCTTTGCCTCGCCGACGTGCTTCCAGGATCTGCCTCGACCTCCTCATCCTCCCCGCTGAGCCACGCAGACTGGGACGGCCCCGCAGCACTGCGGCGACCTCTTCATCCTCCTCTGCTCCGACGAATGCCGACGTTGAATTCGGCCACCTCGCGCCTCCCCCGAGCCCACTAAGCACATCTGCAGGTTCTCTGTGAGCTACGCACCCGCCATGGCCGAGCCGAGCTCTGCCGTTGAGCTCATTGCCGTCGCCCTGATGCTCCTCGCGCCGCGCTAACACCACCACCGAGCTCTTGGAGCTCCTAGCTGCTCAACGCGCCCCTCCGCCACCCTTGTCGTGGCCTGGGCGCTCGAATCCATCAACCTCCGAACTCCGGCGCCGCTCTGGTCAGCGCTGCTGTGGCTCTAGGCCATCCCAGCACACGGGACCGCCGGCGTTGTATGTGTGCGGCTCCTCTCGTTCGAACGCGTGTCACAGTGCTCATTTTAACCGCCCCGTAGGCTTTTCCCGATGCGCTCCCGAAAGCCACCGCCGCCCCCACTCGTCGCCCGCGTAGTTCCGGTCACCCCCGAGTCCAACCGACCACACCACGCGACGCGACATCGAGTCCTCGTTCGAATGCAACAAACCGCGTGTGATTTGGTGTCTTGTGGCGCATTTCCGAGCATCTCCGGCGATCTGCCGTCATGCGCGAGCTCGCCGGAGCTCCTCCGGCGCCGCCGCTGACTTGGCAAGTGTGGGGCTGACCCATGTGAGGCTGACCGTGGGCCCTAACGCCTTAGTTGACCCCCTGCCACTAACGTGTGGGCCCTTGTGCTTAACTGAGATAATTAAGTTTTCAAACTAATCTGCTAATTAGAATGCTCACTTTCACATGGGGCCCACACCCCTAATTAACCATGTGTGAATAATTAATCCACTGTTAACCCAGAGAGGCTGACATGTGGGTCCCTGTGGCCCCACTGGTCAGTTTGACCTGGTCAGCCGTCCTGTTGACTGCTGACGTCACAGTGATGTCATGCTGATGTAGTTTTCCTTTTCTGTTAATTTAATTAATTCCCGAAAATGTTTAAGACTTTGAAAATTCATAGAAAATAAACCGTAACTCCGATGAAAATGTTTTCTATATGAAAGTTGCTCAGAAATTTCCAACGAACCCGAATATGCGGCCCGCTCATCTGTCACATGCCCCTAGCATGCTGAACATGGAACATTCCCCTCCGGTCATCTGTCCGACACAGGCCTAGAACCGGTAATACATTCCGGGTTGACTTCCCCCTTCTCTAGTATCGTGTACCACCGCGTTAGAACACATCTAGCTCTGCCTGTTGTCCTGTTATGCACTTGCTTGCTATGTATTTACTGTTTCTCCCCCCTCTTCTCTTCGGTAGACCCCGTGGCGGCTGCCGATGCCGCTGTGATTGACTACGTCACCGATGACCCCTTCTTGCCAGAGCAACCAGGCAAGCCCCCCCTTTGATCACACCGATATCGCCCATTCCATTCTCTCATGCTTGCATTAGATTTTG
Organism: Aegilops longissima; assembly: GCA_021605205.1. NCBI lineage: Eukaryota > Viridiplantae > Streptophyta > Magnoliopsida > Poales > Poaceae > Aegilops > Aegilops longissima. The sequence goes on along the minus strand of CM038680.1, from coordinate 243,664,900 downwards.
CTACTGTTATTGTTTGCTCCTATTCTGATGCATAGCCTGCTTTTGTAACCTGCTCATTGTTACCTACCTGCTTATCCTGAACTGCTTAGTATAGGTTGGTTAGTGATCCATCAGCGACCCCCACCTTGTCCTTGTTGCCCCTGCTTCATCATTAAAGACCCGATCAACGGGATCGTAGACCAGGCCCCGGCAACGCACATCACTTTCCCCTTAGTTGCTCGACACTACTGGGTTACTATCGAGTGCCAAGGGTGAGACCTCTACAACACTTCTGATGTTAACCCTGAAGTATAGCTATTCGGTCGTGGTCATCAGGGGTGATTCTGCCCTAACCACTTCTGATACGACTCTGTCGCGCAACCCCTCAAGTGTGAACCTCGGGGGTGGTTCCTCTTACGTTCACCTTGACGATTACATCGAGTGGAATTCACCGGGGGTGATTCCTCGGGTTTTCCCCTTGATGTTTGGATACACGGATACTTGGACTTAACAACTGTTTCTTGGAAAGGCGGGTCGACCCTGAGGGGTACCCGTGAGTGATGTGTAGTCGGGTTGACCTAGAAGGTGCCCGCGAGATACTTACGAGGCGTCGCCGGGCATTCTTAGCCCTTGCCGGAAGTCCTCGAGACGGGGCAACGGGGTCACATCTTTCGCGAGTCTCTGCTTGTTACCGCGTGCACCTAATCCACTACGATTTGGATATTTGATCCTATGGGCCTCTGGCCTGATAGCACTAACCATCACGTGGGCATAGTATGGGCGTTCTGTGTCGTATGCATCGGCCGAAGCTTAATAGGCGTCGGCGGCGGCGGGCTGCCCGGGTTGGACTGGTAGCTCTGCCTTTTTAAGGAGCTAGCTAGGTCTGCTCACCGGCCGTCCGCATAGCGTCTTGAGGAGTTCGGGCGATGGCCCATGACCCCGGGGCATAGGTTTAGTCCGGCGTGCTGACCTCTCTATTAAGCCTAGGTCGGGTTGCGGAGTATTGTTTGGCCGAGTCCGGGCATGACCCAGGAAAGTGTGTCCCACCGGAGTTAATCGAGCGTGGTGGGTAACTTGGTGCACCCCTGCAGGGAAGAAAACATCTATCGATAGCTTGTCCTACGGTAAAGGACACTTGGAGTTGTATCCCGATTGATACAACTAGAGCTGGATACTTGAGATGAGACATGGATATGAGAAATGGATAGTATGGCTCTGGGATTGCTTTCTCCCAGGGAGTCAAGAAAGGATCTCTAGCCGAGGTTGATAACACTACCACTACTTTACTTTATGCTACTCTACTCCCTCCTGTTGTTGCAAGATGGTGGTTTCCAGAAGATGCTAGTCTTTGATAGGACTAGGCTCTCCCCTCTATTCTGGCATTTCTGCTGCCTAGTCCACATATACAGCCTTCCTTTGATAATGTTGCATATGTAGTGTAGATCCTTGCTTGCGAGTACTTTGGATGAGTACTCACGGTTGCTTTGCTACCCCTTTTCCCCGTTTCTTCTTCTTTCCGGTTGATGCAACCAGATGTCGGAGCCCAGGAGCCAGATGCCACCGCCGATGCCTACTACTACGTGGAAACCGCCGACTACCAGGAGTAGTTAGGAGGCTCCCAGGCAGGAGGCCTTGCCTTTTCGATCGTAGATGCTTTTGTGCTAGCCTTCTTAAGGCAAACTTGTCTAACTTATGTCTGTACTCACATATTGTTGCTTCCACTGACTCGTTTTTATTCAAGCTAATGTATTCGAGCCCTAGAGGCCCCTGGCTTGTAATATAAAGTTTGTATTTTTTATTTGTGTCTAGAGTTGTGTTATGATATCTTCCCGTGAGTCCTTAACCTTGATCATACACATTTGCATGTATGATTAGTGTATGATTGAATCGAGGGCGTCACAAGTTGGTATCAGAGCCGACTGCCTGTAGGTAGCCCCCTTTCCAACTCCTTTGCCGAAGTTGAGTCTAGTCGTCCAAAACTGTTTTACTAACTTAGCTATGTGGCCTACAGGCCCACGTCGCCATTGGGTGGTATTAGGGTCTTTTATTCGTCGTCTATACTCTGGGACTCTGATCTCTCATCTATTCGGGTTAAACATTTTACTAAGTCTGACATTAGGATCTCGTAACCACTTTCTCTCGGAGAGACCCTTCAGTCCAGATGATCGCTTGCTGCTTCATAAGATTTCGCAGATACTCTCCGATGTTTCCCCGAAACCCTTGTGCCTTTCCCCGTTGCAATTCCATATCACCAATAAATCCCTCTGGATAACTACATACACCTGTCGTTCATATTGTCATCCCCAGTTGATCTTGTTATTACAAGATGCCTTGTAATACTTTCAGGTATTTCAAGAATCCATTGTGCCTGCTACATTGCAGCTCCTTTTCCGCCTGAATACGTGTGCAAATAATTCCTCACAATTATCAGGGATTCGTTCATCCCCAATTGTTTAGGTATTTCACAAAAGTCTTCGAAATACCATTCGATCTTCCGAAAATTCTTAGCAGCTTATTGTTGTTGAAATTCTTGTTTGCTTGCATTATGGTTAGTTCCATACTTCTAGTAATCTTCGTTGACATCCTCTGTCACCATTGTTTCGAGTCCCTTGATCCAATATGTCGCGAATGCTCGTAATCCTTAATCAGATCCTAGCATTCATCCTTCCGGCTCAGACATCACTCCAAACATGAGATTGTTCTTGTCAAATCAAACCTTGATTGATTGTCGATCTGTATTGATTCAACTCAATTATCTTTTGATCAGAACCTCTGCTTTAGATCTTCTGATTTGAAAATCATAATACCTTTGTATTCAAGCTTTGAAGTTATCCAGTTATATCTATAACCCGATGCCCTTGCATTCTTTCTTCTTCTGGTTGGGTACAGATCCTCACATCAGATCCCTTGTGGACCACCACATCCTCTGTTGGATCATTATCCGACGGTGCCCCTCGTATTTAATCACCTTGTGAGTTCTTCCCTAATACGTAGTGCCTTTGGTAAATGGTATCCTCTGCTTTTGTCAACCATGCTCTGCTTTCGAGCTGGTATATTTTAATCCTGAAATTAGTGGTATATGTTCCTAAGATACCCCTACGGGTTGAACCTATGCCTTCCCTAATCCGTGTGAACTCGAAAGAGATGTGAGTCATACTCTTCTGGTGCTTCACCAGATAAATCTTTCGCACTACAAATTGTTCGAAAACGAGGAGTGAATGAAAGGTTACGCATTGAAGAAGTGGGAGGCGACCTTGAACTTTTGTGTTCATGCCCATGGAACCGATGTAGAACTTATCATGGAAGCTGCTCGTAAAAATAATTACCCCTTGTTCTAATTTCATCTTGTATCGGTGGTTTGATCATTCATAATCGTGGTTCCGACCATAGTTTCTCCTTAATTCCATTTCCCAGACAAGTTAAAATACTTGTCTCCTGCAAGTCATTTCACCTGTCCAACCTCTAATTTGATCTACCTTCAAGTATTGCCTCATGTTATCTCGATGATACTGTGTCATTGCACTACCTCTTGTAAATTCTTAATTGGAGTGATACTCCGTCACATCATTCCTAGACTGATCGGCTATATCATTATCGTGCTAATTTAACTGTGCTACCTGGTCCTTATTTCCAGAGCACAACTTTTTGACGATGAGCGAAGCTTACGTCGATCTTCCTCATTTTATCAACTCACCTCGAACAACAAGCTTGATTTTGAGCTTGTGGCGTATCCGTGGTTCCAATAGCCTTTCGCTTCATCCTTCCTGTTTCTTGATGGCATCGCTCCTCGATGGCATCTTCATAGAGCCTCTCGACAAAGGCGTCGTGATCAACGTCAACATTTTGATTTCTGTTGAAATGACAATTGAATTCATGGTGAGAAATACCATCCTTAACCTAGGATGATTTGAGTTATCATCGACTACCCCCTTGTCTTCTTTCCAACACAGGATTGATCATGTCTTGGTTATACCTTGGACTCCTTGCTATTCCCGCAATTGTTCTTTGAGTATTTCTTGTGATCTTCAACTCCAAACCCTACTTCGAACACCATGTTAATGCTACCTCGAAGCATGACTGAGGTATTTCGAATATCAACAAGAACATTGGAAGCACATTGTCGAATGTTTCTTGATCTATTATCCAAACACCATTGTATGGGTAATATCATGATTCTTCCCTCTCCCCCTTTATCTAAATGCTTTTGAACTTGCTGTCATATCTTGTTTATCCTGCTCCGCTTCCCCTTGGGAAGGATATACTCCCAATTCTGGTGTGTAAACACATTTTCCTTTCCATTGGTCTGATTAATCCAATAATTTCATTTTTCCTTTCCATTGGTTTGTTTAACCTTCTTGTGATATCTATGATATAAGCAGAAATAATTCCCTGCTTATAAAATACCCGATGTACAACCTTGTCAGTGAGACCCTGTTACTATTGTTGATGACATTCCGGTAACCACCGATGGACGCGAACCTTGCCGATTGGTCCGCCTCGTTCAACGAGCAGGAATATGGTTCTCTTCGTCTCTCGCCCTTGGTACCAACGTGGTTGCCAACATAACTGACAGACTAACCTCCGACAAAGCTTGCTATCAAAACCGTGTAGAATGTCACCGCTCTTTCTACTTTTAACCCAAATGGTGGGCCCATAACCCACAGTTCCACAGGATCGAAGCCTGACTCTCCTGTACAACCTTGATGCCGAAGTATCTCTTGCTCTTGGCTTTGTGTGTTATCACGAGCCACCCTCCGAGAGATGATCTATTCCCGATGCTCTGAACCCCTTCTTACACTCTGTTCAGGTATCAATCGTTTGTCCATTCGCTTGAAACTTATTATTGTACCTTCATATTTTTCTCTCGACGTTTTCTTAAACTTCAACTCGGGAGATACTTCTGTCACATTCCCGGGATTGTTCACCAGACAATTAACCCTATAAGGGTCAGTTCACCCGAAGTTACTCTTTACTTCCCCACTTAAATCTCGGGACGAGATTTCTTGTAGTGGAGGAGATTTGTAACACCCCAGTGTCATGCTACAGTAATCCCCTGTTAATGGTGCCATGTCATCATGTTACTGTTGCTAATCTTCACTTGATCCAAATCACAATTCTAATTCAAATCCAATCTAAAGTAAAAAATTCTTATTTGTCAAATATGAAATCTAAAATGTTCATCTTGTGCCAAATAATTCATCACAAATATTGGTGGTGAACCAACATTTTTGCAAAATACCTAAGTGCCCAAAACTGGTTAAACAGTGGCTAAAACAAATAGATTTAATGCCTTTTTAAATTAAGTGGCAAACTATTTCAAAAGCCTCTCAATCCTTTTTGGCAGTGCCAACTAGTGCATGGTAATTATGTGGCCAAGTCCCCCATTTTGCAGAATCCTTTTAGACAGCTCAAATGTTGCAAAGCAATTTCTGTAAAAAGAGAAAAGTAATAGAAATGCAAAAAAAGGGAAAAGGAAACCCCCCTGCCCCTGGGCCTAAGGCCACAGAGACAGGCCCATCCAGCCAGGCCCAGCTCCCCTCCCCGGTCGCTCTCCCCTCCCCCTGTTCAATCGACCGAGGGCGCGCGCCCGCGCGTCGCCACCGAACCACCTCGCCGTCGACGAGGGGGATAAGGATCCCCTCGATGCATCGGGCTCCCCTTCCACTTGCTCTGCCACCCTACTCGCCCGCTCACTTCCCTCGTCCACTCCGCCTCTCCCTCTCCCCTCCAGATCCGCCTCGGCCGCGCCTCTCCGTCGCTGCACAGTGCGCTCCACCGCGGGCACCGGCCGGCCTTTGCCTCGCCGACGTGCTCCCAGGCTCTGCCTCGACCTCCTCATCCTCCCCGCCGAGCCACGCGGACCGGGACGGCCCCGCAGCACTGCGGCGACCTCTTCTTCCTCCTCTGCTCCGACGAACGTCGGCGTCGAATTTGGCAACCTCGCGCCTCCCCCGAGCCCACTGAGCACATCTGCAGGCTCTATGTGAGCTACACTCCTCCCCCCTTTCTTTTGCTCCCGTACGCGCCTGGAGCGGCTGGACCCGCCATGGCCGAGCCGAGCTGCACCATTGAGCTCATTGTCGTCGCCTGATGCTCCTTACGCCGTGCTAACACCACCAGCGAGCTCCTAGAGCTCCTAGCTGCTCAACGCGCCCCTCCGCCACCCTTGCCGTGCCCTGGACGCTCGAATCCATCGACGTCCGAACTCCGGCGCCGCTCCGGTCAGCGCTCCCGTGGCTCTAGGCCATCCCAGCACGCGGGACCGCCGGCGTTGGACGCGTGCGGCTCCCCTCGTTCGTATGCGCGTCACAACGCTCATTTTAACCACCCCGTAGGCTTTTCCCGACGCGCTCTCGAAAGCCACCGCCGCCCCCACTCGTCGCCGGCTCAGTTTCGGTCACCCCCAGTCCAACCGACCACACCACGCGACGCGGCATTGAGTCCTCGTTCGAATGCAACAAACCGCGTGCGATTTGGTGTCTTGTGGCGCATTTCCGAGCATCTCCGGCGATTTGCCGACGTGCGCGAGCTCACTAGTGCTCTTCCGGCGCCGCCGCTGACCTGGCAAGCGTGGGGCTCGCCCATGTGAGGCTGACTGTGGGCCCCAGCGCCTTAGTTGACCGTGTTGACTATGGTCAACGCGGGCGCTGTTCACCCCCTGCCACTGACGTGTGGGCCCTTGTGCGTAATTGAGATAATTAAGTTTTCAAACTAATCTACTAATTAGAATGTTCACTCACACATGGGGCCCACACCCCTAATTAACCTTGTGTGAATAATTAATCCACTGTTAACCCACAGAGGCTGACATGTGGGTCCCTGTGGCCCCACTGGTCAGTTTGACCTGGTCAGCTGTCTTGTTGACTGCTGACGTCACAGTGATGTCATGCCGATGTAGTTTTCCTTTTTTTGTTAATTTAATTAATTCTCGAAAATGTTTAAGACTTTGAAAATTCATAGAAAATAAACCGTAACTCCGATGAAAATGTTTTCTATATGAAAGTTGCTCAGAAATTTCCAACGAACCCGAATATGCGGTTCGTTCATCTGTCACATGCACCTAGCATGCTGAACATGGAACATTCCCCTCCGGCCATCTGTCCGACACAGGTCCGGAACTGGGAATACATTCCTGGTTGACTTCCCCCTTCTCCGGTATCGTGTACCACCACGTTAGAACATGTCTAGCTCTGCCTGTTGTCCTGTTATGCACTTGCTTTCTATGTATTTACTGTTTCTCCCCCTCTTCTCTTCGGTAGACCCCGTGGCAGCTGCCGATGCCGCTGTGATCGACTACCTCACCAATGACCCCTCCTTGCCAGAGCAACCAGGCAAGCCCCCCCTCTGATCATCCCGATATCGCCCATTCCATTCTCTCATGCTTGCATTAGATTTTGCCACTGTTATTGTTTGCTCCTATTCTGATGCATATCCTGCTTTTGTAACCTGCTCATTGTTACCTACACCTTATCTGAATCTGCTTAGTATAGGTTGGTTAGTGATCCATCGTGACCCCACCTTGTCTGGTTGCCCTCGCTTCATCATTGAAGACCCGATCAGCGGGATCGTAGACCAGGCCCCGCACCGCACATCACTTTCCCTTAGTTGCTCGACACTCTTGGGTTACTATCGAGTGCCGAGGGTGAGACCTCTACAACACTTCGATGTTAACCACGTAGTCTAGCTATTCGATTCGTGGTCATCGGGGTGATTCCGCCTTAACCACTTCGTCGACTCGTCGTGCAACCCGTCAAGTGTGAACCTCGGGGGTGGTTCCTCTTATGTTCACCTTGATGATTACATCGAGTGGAATTCATCGGGGGTGATTCCTCGGGTTTTCCCCGTGATGTTTGGACACACGGATACTTGGACTTTACAGCTGTTTCTTGGAAAGGCGGGTCGACCCTGAGGGGTAGCCGCGAGTGATGTGGAGTCGGGTTGACCTGGAAGGTGCCCGCGAGATACTTACGAGGCGTGGCCGGGCATTCTTAGCCCTTGCCGCAAGTCCTCGAGATGGGGCAACGGGGTCACATCTTTCGTGATTCTCTGCTTGTTACCACGTGCTCCTAATCCACTACGATTTGGATATTTGATCCGAGGGGCCTCTGGCCTGATAGCACTAACCATCACGTGGGCATAGTACGGGTGTTCTGCGTCGTATTGAAAGTGCGTAATATCGACTAGGGGGGGGTGAATAGGCGATTTTTATGAATTCTTCACTGAGGAATTTGCGGGTGAGGAAATTCCTTAGCGAAGAACTACTTGCAGCGGAATAAGTACTCAAAAGTAAACATAGCAAAATACAAGTATGGTCATCATGATGAAATGAAGACAAGCACAGAGTACAGAAAGCGTAATCACAGGATAACACAAGATGAAGACAAACAGACTGAAGAAATTGAAGTGAGGAACTTGAAGAAGTCTTCAGTCAAAGTCTTCAAACACAGATATGAACAAGCGCACAACACAATTATGAGGAAATGAAAGAGTTGAGGAAATAGAACCAGTAAGCTTGGTGAAGACAATGATTTGGTAGACCAGTTCCAACTGCTATCTCAGTTGTACATCTGGATGGAGCGGCTAGGTATTTAAACCTGAGGACACACAGTCCCGGACACACAGTCCTCACCGTATTCTCCTTGAGCTAAGGTCACACAGACCTCGCGCAATCACTCGTGGTAAGTCTTCAGGTGACTTCCGAACCTTCACAAACGCGGTCACTCGACGATCCACAATTCCTCTTGGATGCTCTCCACCATGACGCCTAACCGTCTGGAAGAAGCACAGTCTTGAAAGGTAACAAGCGTCGGATCCACGTAGGATCATTCTCTTCAGTGATGCTCAATCACTTTGGGTTTGTAGGTGTTTGGGTTTGGGTTTTCCTCACTCGATGATTTTCGCTCAAAGTCCTCGGAGGATGGGATGCTCTCAAATGACAAGTGTCAGTTTCTCTTGGAGCAGCCAACCAACTAGTGGTTGTAGGGGGCGGCTATTTATAGCCTAGGGAGCAGCCCGACATGATAATACATAAATGCCCTTCAATAATATGACCGTTAGGTGGGTAGATATTTTGGGACAGCTGGCCCATAGTACAACAACGGCCGGAAATTTGAGTATCAAATTCCTCAGGGCTATCATGTTCCTCACTGTGTAGGCAATCCACACTGGCGAATTCCTAACTCCTCAGTCAGAAAAAATTCCTCAGCGACCAGAAAAACTTCGTCTCTGTCACTGAAGAAATTGACTGAACTGTATGAGATTTCCAATGGCTTCACTCGAAGGGATTTTGTAGGTGTAGGATTTTGAGGTGAGCATCACTTGGAAAATTTTCCTTAGTATTTCCTCGACCCCCTTTAACAATATGGTGTTTCCTATGACTCAAGAAAGAGAAAATGAAACTACGAAAACAAAAGTCTGCACGCTTCATGTTCCTCAAATGAATATCAAGTCTTCAAGGTCACACCAATTTCTTCACTTTCAAAGTCTTCAGAAAGTTTTTAGAAATCCAAAGTCTTCAGTCGAAGAACTTCATTTTTAGGGGTCGACTTTCTCTGTAAATATCAAACTCCTCATAGAATTATAGACCTGTGTACACGCATGAACTCATTAGTCTCTTAACCTATAAGTCTTCAATACACCAAAATCACTAAGGGGCACTAGATGCACTTACAATCTCCCCCTTTTTGGTGATTGATGACAATATAGGTTAAGTTTTCAACGGGGATAAACATATGAAGTGTAAGTACTAAACTTGAGGAATTTGATTGCAAGATATAGAAGAACTCCCCCTGAAGATGTGCGTAGTGAGGAATTTGCTTTTGAAGCAATGCACACTTGAAGAGTAGAATCATGGAGATCTCCCCCTATATCTTGTAATTCATACACGCGTTTGACATATAATATGAAGAATTTGAAATGCATGATGAAATATGGTGGCTGATGTAATTCAGCATGCGTGCATTAACATTAGCGAGGAATAAGCACGCAGAAAAACACAGCAAAAGTATCAGGCCACCATAGAGTTTAAGTTTACAACTCGATCCAGCAAAGTCATCAGAAGAATGAGAGTTGTAACTTAAGGAAAAAACACCCATATAAGATAGACCCGCTTGAAGACTAACTCAAATTTCTCCCCCTTTGTCATCGAATGACCAAAAGGATCGAAAATGAGGACTAACGCCCCTGAAGAATATCAAGTTGATGAAGGAGCGCCAGCGTTGTTGGGGTCGTTTGTTGATGTAGGGCCTGCTGCAGTGTCGTCCAAGTCTTCATGCTCATCGGTGTCGCGCGATGAAGAATAGGAGCTGGCCACCAAGGAAGGAACCTTGACCTCTTGTATTTCTTCGGTGGAGGTGCTGACCAGTCAAAATCTTCCTTGAGTCCCATTTTCTTCAGATCTTCTTCACCATATACATGTGACAGAATAGCCCAGGTGCGATCGAAGACTTCTTGGAGGTAGTAATGGTTTTTCTTCACTGCATTATGTGTAGCAGTCATGTTGTGAAGAATTGAACCAAACTGACGCTTAACCCATTTATAGTTTCGATCCACCTTCTGGTAAAGACTTAGTAGAAGCTCACGGTCAGTCATCACACGAGGAGCAGTGGCTTGAGGATTTGGCTTGGAGGCATGGGCAGCAGAATCATGAGTGGCAGAGTCATTATTGGTGGAATAAGATGCAGCTTTGCGAAACTGACCATCCAATGGACGAATGCCTTCATCAATGACAGCTGGTGCCTTGCCCTTTTCATCAGATGAGGAATAGGTCCACTTGAGGACTTAAATCGGGGGCAAGTAGCTGAGGTGATTCTGAAAATCAGCCTTATTGTTGAGTGAAGACCTTGTTCTGAGGAATCTCATGATCCAGGGAGCATTAGGCTTCAGCTCAAACGGAGAAAGTGCAAATTTGCCAGAGTCCTCATGAAGAAACCATGATAGTTGACGGGTAGGCCATGGATGATGTTGAATACCAGATTCTTCATGATGCCAACAATTTCCTCATCAGATGAGTCATGGCCTTTGATTGGACTCATAGTCTTCGTCAGAATGTGATAGAATGTTCTTGGTACATACTACAATTCCTTCACGAGGAGTTTTGTCCTTGAGGCTTGACCAGGTTTCAATGGCTTCATCATCACTTGCATATAGTGATCTGTAAGCTCAGGCTCTTGGTACATGCAACGAGCTCCTTCAGGTGGAGGACTGATGGGCAGGGCGTGAAGTAATTCAGAGGCCGGTGCTTTGTAGTGAGTGTTTTTCGTCATCCAGTCCAAAACCCATGAGTTCACATTGTCGGCATCTCCTGTGATGTGCAGTGCGACGTAGAATCGAAGATTCAACTATGTCTGTGCAAAAGTTGAGGAGGCCTGTGTCATGAAGGTGTGAAGCATGGCAGTGATTCCATGTCCACATGAGGAATATGCTCGTGGTCGAAGACTTTATCCTTGTTGAAGAGCAGTGAAGAATAGAAGTTGGCCTGGCTGGCGATCCAGAAGTGCTTCCTTCTAAGACGAGCAGAATTATAGGGATTGTAATTAGTGAAGAACACGTGCTCACCGAAGAAATCATCAGCCTTGAATTTCTGCTTCTTTGAGAATGGATCCTATGGTTTGGGCCGAGGAGTGTCAGTCTATTGCATTATTACCTCAGGAATCGCAATCTCAGGCTCCACAGGCTGAGGAATTTCAGCTTCTCCTTCAGTGACAGCCTGGGTCTTCAATTCTTCATTTACATTTTCTTCAGCACTAGTGGCTGGAATTTCTTCATGGACAGATGGTGTGGCATGTGGTTCATCAGATCCCATTTGTACCGTAGTTACTGGGGACTGAGGAATTTTCTGCAATGGTGTGAAGAGTGGAGAGTTGGGGTGCCGACTTTCCCAAAAGTCATCATTTAGCACGGGTGTGGTACAGCCAATGTCCACATCTTCATCTCCCATTTCTTCAACGCCGGCCTCTTCAGCAGTAAACTGAGGCATAGGCGAGGAGACAACTGGTGTTGAAGGGATTGCATCCACTTCAATTTCTTCATCCATCTGCTCTGATGAAGCAGCAGAAAGAATGTCGTCATCGGATTCACTTGGAATCACATATTCTTCATCATAAGGAACAAGGTCCTTTGATGGCATGGTTGAGATAGGAATATCATCAATGTGGTTTGCAAACGAGCTGGTCAAAGTCTTCATCTTCTTCGGAGCAGAAGAATCTGATGAAGTTGATGCCTTCCTTTTCTTCACTGCTGCACGCTTTGCAGCTTTAGTCTTCTTCACATCTGAAGCAGATGGAAGGATCGGGGTCGGGGTAGGCGTAGGAGGAGCAGAGGAAGTTGGTTGAGTTTCTTCAGGCGCAACTGATGCAGTTGCCCTGACCTCTTCATTTTCTTCAGGCACACCACTAGTGGATGCCCTGGCAATTTCATCAGCGGTTGGAATGCAGTCATCAGCCCTGGAACTCACATTTTCTTCAGTAGCTTAAATGTCATCAGCAGTGTTGGCATGTTCTTCAGTCGGCTGAGCAGATGCTTCAGCCTGAGGAATTTCTGGTTGCAATGGAGCTGCAACATTTGGAGTAACTTTTCTGTCAACTTCACAAACCGGACTTTGGCTCCAAGCCAGTCAGCACGGTATACGTCAAATTCATCACTGAGTTTCTTGATCTCAGATTGAATATTGACAAGTTCTTCAGTTGTCATAGAGATAACGTGTTTCTTGACGCTCCTTCTTGTATCGCGCTTTCTTGATCTGCTGGCCTTTTCAAATTTCCATTTCTCTTCTTGTATGAAGGCGATTGACATATGACTTTGGCCAGAGTCAACTTGAAATCAGGCATAGGATTGTTTGGGTCCTTGTGCCAGAGATCAATGTAGTCGAGGATAAACTTTGGATCCAAAAGCAGAGGCACATTTGTGCCCTTGGCTCTAGCGGCCCTGACTTGCCTATCTCTGATGATTTCGGCAAGTTCCTCATCATCAACTTCGTCTTCATCAGACGACACTTGGAAGGCGACCTGCTTCTTGTGAGGACTTGGGCGAGAACCTCGTCCAGCAGTGGTCTTTGTCTTCAGCAGAGAGGGTCCCATTGAAGGATTTGGTGCAGCTGAGGAACTAGCAGAAGCTCCTGAGGCAATAGAGATGCCTGTTGTCCTTTGGCACGTGGCAAGATGCACAGGTGCTGAGGATTTTGTCGGAGCAGCTGAGGACTTGAGCGGAGGAGCTGAGGATTTTGGAGGAGCAGGAGCAGCGTGAGGAATTTGCCATGAGGGTTTTGAGAATTCTGGCCGTGAGGGCATAGCTGAGGTACTTGGCCGTGAGGGCATTGAAGAAGAAGCACTTGGCTTGTGAGCCGGCTTCTTTGACACGGCCTTCTTAGGCTTGACAGAGACCTCAGCAGCAGCAGCAGCATAGTCTTCATTGAATTTCCTCACTGCTTCCTTAGCCTGTTTGGCCAACTTGGCCAGGCGCTTGGCCCATTCTTCAGGATAGTCCTCACCGCGCTTGAGGCTGGTGGGATCAGCTATTTGGCCAGGTGCCAATGGAGGTCTTGAGCATGGAGGGGTAACAGCGAATTTCTTCATGTATTTCGGAGTAACATATCTGTACTCCCTCCACTCTCTTGCCCATCTCCTCTCTATCTTCCGAATGCGCACCTTGCGCTGATTTTTATCTTCCTCAGGGGGTGTGCAGTACCCAGCATAGATGTCCTCAGGGATTTCAAACGCAGTGTTGACCTCAGGCCTCTTTCCTCCTTTCTGTAGCTTCTTTCCATCATCCATTTTCTTTAGCTGAGGAATTTGAACAATGAAATTCTCTGAAGATGTATGCAACTTTTCTTTGAGGAACGCTGCAAATGACTTAAGTTGACGAGAACCTAGTGATTCAGCAGCGGACATGAGTACCTGTGAACAGAGTATAGTTGCGAGGAATTTGGAGAGGTTATATGCGTTCTCATAAGGTTTTTTAAAAGAAGAACTAGTTTGAGGAATTTGACCAGGCGAGTCTTGAAGAATTTCACTAAGCGTTCTTAGTCTTAGGTTCCAGAGTTGTACAGATCAGAAATCCGCACAATTGAGGAATCTTGAAGAGAAAATATAGCTTAGAGAAATAAATCAAGAACAGATGGCATGTGAGGTGTTTAGTGTGTGAAGAATTTGAAGAATAAACAACTTTGAAGGTTTTGTAGAAATCATTTGAATCAAAGAGGGCAGTAAAAGTAACTTTTAATTACCCTGGACGAAGAAAATGACGAACTGGGATGTGGCGATGTGAAGTTCGTCAGTGCAGATCTTCCACGCCCTAACTTGGCGGAGGAAGACGGCTACGGCGGTGGCGCAGTAAAGAAATCCGCGGCCGGCGCGAGTACGATGGCGACGAGGTCGAGGCAATGCAGCTCTTCCTCACCAGCGACGTTGAAGTAGCAACGGCGCTAGGGTTTGAGAAGCTCGAGCTGGAGAGAGGTCGAGCGGTGTAAACGAAGTGTGGAAGGGGAGGGGGTATTTATAGCCACGATGACTGTTCGCCCGAAGAATTTGGACGAACGTGCCCCTGACCCTTCTCATTCGCTTGACATGTGTCACCCACGTACTGAGAAGTGGAGATCGTGTGAGATCGTGGGTGAATAGATTAGTATTTCGTGGGATGCAAAACGGTTTGAGCGGCAAAGCCGAAAATTTGGATAAGATAAGTTTTAACGTTCCGTTCGCAAATTCTTCAGCTGACAAGGACACAGTGAAGATTTTGAACGAGTTTCAAATAGAACGCACATGAAGAATTTGTGAATAGATTGGGTTGAGTTTAGCATAGAGGGGGTAGGGTCTGATCACATTCACTTAGCAGAGAAAACAACTTGAAGAAATAGCAATAAGTGAATCTTTGTAGAGGACATAAACTCATATATATATATATATATATATATATATATATATATATATATATATATATATATATATATATAGACAATGAAGAAAAACGACAGGAACAGTGAAGACAATGCAAAGTTGAAGAAAATGAACAACTGAGGAATTTCAAAAAACTGAGGAAAAACTCGAATTGAAGATTTTCAACTTTTGGTGGTGGCGTGTCCCACCGTATAAGAATGATGATTTCAGACACCGCGTACAATTGTCGTAGGGTTCTGAGAATCAAATTCTTCGTTAATTTCTTCACACTAAGAGTGTTATTCTTCATTGATTGAAGAAAAACTTTTCTTCATGTGTTGCACATCTAAGTCATCAATTTTGCATAAGTGTTAGGGTGAGTGTCCTATTCAAAGAACATTCGAAGATTCTAAGATATTTAGCTCACACCACAACTTGCTAAATCTCTTCTCATCCAAGGGATTTGTGAAGATATCGGCCAGCTGTTCTTCAGTCTTCACATGCTCAATAAAAATGTCGCCCTTCAACACATGATCACGAAGAAAATGATGACGAATCTGAATGTGCTTTGTCTTCGAGTGTTGAACTGGGTTGTAAGCAATCTTGATGGCACTCTCATTGTCGCAGAAGAGAGGCACATTCTTTACGTTGACGCCGTAGTCCTTTAGAGTTTGCTTCATCCACAGCAATTGAGCACAACAAGAACCAGCAACAATGTACTCAGCTTCAGCAGTAGACAGTGATACGCAGTTCTGTTTCTTCGAGGACCAACAAACCAAAGACCTTCCGAGGAAATGGCATGTGCCAGATGTTGACTTGCGGTCCACACGATCACCAGCATAGTCAGAGTCAGAATATCCAATGAGATCAAAAGCCGAGCCCTTGGGGTACGATAATCCAAGTGTTGGTGTGTGAGCTAGATATCGAAGAATATGCTTCACAACCTTATGGTGTGATTCCTTCGGTGTAGCTTGAAATCGGGCACACATGCAAACACTAAGGATTATATCTGGCCTAGATGCACATAAGTACAATAAAGAACCAATCATGAAGTGGTATACCTTTTGATCGAAGTCAATACCATTTTCATCAGTGCATAGATGGCCATTTGTGGGCATAGGAATTTTGACGCCTTTGCAATATTGCATGCCGAATTTCCTCAGTACATCCTTGAGGTATTTCTCCTGAGATATGAATATGCCATTGTGTTGTTGACGAATTTGAAGATCTAAGAAGAATTTCAATTCTCCCATCATAGACATTTGATATTCTTCACTCAACATACAGGCAAATTCATCACTATAACGTTGGTCAGTACAGCCAAAGATAATATCATCAACATATATTTGGCACATAAACAGTTCACCATCATAAGATTTAGTGAAAAGAGTAGGGTTGAGTGAACCGGGTTTGAAGCCTTTCTTCATGAGGAATTCCTTCAAAGTATCATACCACGTCCAAGGGGCCTGCTTGAGGCCATAGAGGGCCTTATTGAGTCTGAAGACTTTGTGAGGATGCTTTGGATCTTCAAAACCTGGGGGTTGAGCAACATATACTTCTTGCTCAAGCTTACCATTGAGGAATGCACTTTTCACATCCATTTGATATAAAGTTATATCATGATGGTTAGCATAAGCAAGTAATATGAGAATAGCCTCAAGTCTAGCAACAGGTGCAAAAGTTTCATCGAAGTCAATTCCTTCAACCTGTGTGTAGCCTTGAGCTACTAGTCGTGCCTTATTCCTCACCACAAGGCCATTTTCATCTTTCTTGTTGCGGTAGATCCACTTTGTGCCAATGATATTGTGCTTGAGAGGATCTGGATGTTTGACCAGTTCCCAGACGTTGTTGAGCTCGAATTGATGTAATTCTTCTTGCATGGCCTGAATCCACTCAGGCTCCAGAAATACTTCACCTACCTTAGTGGGCTCTATAATAGAGACAAAAGCATAGTGCCCACAAAAGTTAGATAAATGTGAAGCTTTTGAGCGTGTGAGAGGACCTAGTGCTTCAATGTCATCGATGATCTTTTCAACTTGCACTTCTTTTGCAACGCGAGGATGAGCTGGTTGTCGTCGAGGAATTTGATCAAGATTTTCTTGAGACCATTTCCTTCAAACATTTTCTTCACGTGCATTAGCTCGACGTTCTTCACGTTCTGGAATGAATTCTTCAGCAGATTCTTCGGTAGGAATGACATCCTCAGTAGCCTTGAACTTGATAGTTTCCTCAGGTGCTGGTTCATCTATCACAGAAGGTAGGTGCTGTCTTTGCGAGCCATTAGTTTCATCGAACCGCACATCTACAGTTTCAACAACCTTGTGAAGAACGTTGTTGAAGACTCTGTAAGTGTGCGAGTCCTTTCCGTAACCAAGCATAGAACCTTCATGTGCTTTCGGTGCAAATTTGGAGTTGTGATGAGGATCTCTAATCCAACATTTAGCACCGAAGACTTTGAAATAACTCACATTGGGTTTCTTGTCAGTGAGGAGTTCATAAGCAGTCTTCTTGAAGAATTTGTGAAGATATACTCTGTTGATGATGTGGCAAGCAGTATCAATTGCATCAATCCAGAAACGATGAGGCGTTTTGTATTCATCAAGCATAGTGCGAGCTATCTCAGCAAGAGTCCTATTCTTGCGCTCCACGACGCCATTATGCTCAGGAGTATAAGGAGCAGAATTCTTGAACTCAGTTCCATTGTCACTTCTGATGTGCTTGATCTTCACACCAAAGTTGGTTGAAGCCCTCGAGGAAAATCGTTTGAAGACTTCATGCACTTCATGTTTGTAAGTAACAATGTGTACCCATGTGTATCGAGAGTAATCATCAACAATAACAAAGCCATATTGAGATGCATCATTTGAAACTGCAGAATAATGGTTAGGACCAAAGAGATCCATGTGAAGCAATTCAAATGGTCGAGTAGCGGTCATGATAGTCTTCGCTGGATGCTTAGCCTTGGTCATCTTTCTAGCTTCACAGGCTCCGCATAAGTGATCCTTAAGGAATTTGACATTCTCAATGCCAATGACATGCTTCTTATTTGCAAGCGTGTGCAATTTCCTCATGCCTGCATGACCAAGTCGTCGATGCCATAGCCAACCTTCTAAAGCTTTTGCAAGTAGGCACACGGCTAGTTGCGGTCCTGTAGAGAAATCAACAAGATACAAGTATCCTCTCCTAAAGCCTTCGAAGACTTTGGAATTGTCAGCTTCCATAACCACAACACAATGATACTTGCCAAAGACAACAACCATATCAAGATCACAATGCATTGAGACAGACATGAGGTTGTATCCTAAGGACTCGACAAGCATGACTTTGTCCATGTGTCGATCCTTTGTGATCGCAACCTTACCTAGACCGAATACCTGACCTTTGCCTTTGTCAGCGAAGATCATATGCTTCAGATGCGATGGTGATAAGGGAGCATCCATCAATAGATTCTTGTCACCAGTCATGTGATTTGTACATCCACTATCGAGGACCCAATTAGTGGCTTTGGGTTGATCATCCTGCAGATGAATTAGTGCAACTTATGAACTTCATATACTTCATTAGTGAAGAATATGACATCAATTCATCAGATCAATTTCATCAAGCAATGCAATAGATAAAGCAGTATGAGGACGTGAGAAATGAAAGTTCATTTCTTCATGATTAGCCTGCGTCATTTCAGGCACTTTTCAGGTCTCCAGCAAATTCTTCAGACGTTTGAGCACGTTTGGGGACCTGACCCTGCAGAAGAGATTAGTTCTTTTTCTTCACCACCCACATCTGAAGGGGTGGCAAAGAGTTCATCACTCTGCGAGCTCCATACGAGAAGGGTGGCATAGAAGCCAGACCATTTCGTTTCACATAAGAGGAGTTAGGATAAGCATATGAATAAGCAGAGAAATTCTCCGAGCACTTATGAACATAATGGTTAGAAGAATAATGCTCATATTCATAGCCCTTAGCTCTTCCCTGCGAAACAGAGTTGTTAGCATGATGATTTTCATGTGAGGACTTTGATCCTTTTGAGGAATTTGATCCATGTGAGGAATTTGGTCCGTATGAGGACTTGGATCCATATGAAGAATTTGGTCCATATGAAGAATTTGATCTGGGGTTCCTATTCTTCACAGGTGGTGTCATGAGGACATTCACCTAAAGTCTTTCAAGGCACCTTTTGGGAACCTAGATTTTCTTTATAGGGGAACCGTTCCTGCAGTTAATGGCAACATATCTAGCAAATACTTCACCATTCTAATTTTTGAACAGTTTATAGTTGGAGTCAAATGACTCATCAGAAGAATGAGGAGATTCACATGTAAAGCCAGATAAATTGGATGGATCAACTTTAGGTCCCTTTGCAGCAACCCATGAGGTTTTGGGGTAATGCTCAGGCTTCCAATATGTACCATCAGCATTGAGTTTCCTCTCAAATGCAATACCCTCTTTCCTATGGTTCCTGTTGAGGATCTTCTCTTTAAGCACATCACAAAGAGTCTGATGCCCTTTGAGGCTTTTGTACATGCCTGTCATGTACAATTCCTTCAGCCCTGCATCATCAGTGATACTAGCAATGTCCTCAGATGAGGAATTAGTGATAGCAGAGATAGTTGAAGAATTTGTAGCATTAGAAGCATTTGAACATTCGGGTGAAGAATTAGCAGATTCACGTTCAATGCACTTCAAACATGGAGGAACAAATTCTTCCTGAGAAGCGCTGATTTGTTGAGCAAGTAATGAATCGCGCTCCTTCTGAAGATCTTCATAACTCACTCTTAGCTTTTCAAGATCTTGCTTTCTTTGAAGAAATTCATAAGAAAGCTTCTCATGATCAAATAAGAGAGTGTTATGTTGATCTTGAAGGGTGTCATACTTAGTATGAAGTCTCTGAATACTTTCAGCCAAATCTTTTGACTGATCCATTTCTTCACCCAACATATCATCGCTCCTATTTAGCATGTATTGAACTTTTTCCAAAGCTCTTTGTTGTTTAGTGGCAAGGGAAGCAAGTTTGACATAACTGTGTCCAAATTCATCACCAGATTCATCATCACTAGACTCAGATAGGTAGGATTCAGTTACCTCAACACTTTTTGCCATAAGGCATGATGAAGAGGATGATGATTCTGGTTCGAATGTCATCGCTTTGAGAGATTCGTTGAAGTCCTCAAACCAAGGATCATGACGGGTTCGATGACCTTCATAGACCTCAGAGAGACGGTCCCAGATAAGCTTCGCATGATAGGGATGCATGATGTTCCTGAACTGATTTTGAGACAGACAGGAGCAGATGACGTCCTTCGCTGTGAGGTTGAGAAGAGTGTACTTGCGAATTTCATCAGCTTCCGCCATCTTGCACAAATTGGTAAGACCAATCTTAGTGACGGTCCACCGTTCGCTGTTCATCGCCATGAGGCGCTTCTTCATCATGGCCTTCCACTTGGGATACTCGTGACCGTCAAAGATGGGGCATGACACAGTCTTCATTCCTGTGGTCGACATAACTAAAACTACAGGCGGTTAAACCAAAATCACACAGAACAAGGGAGTACCTTGCTCTGATACCAATTGAAAGTGCGTTATATCGACTAGAGAGGGGGTGAATAGGCAATTTTTATGAATTCTTCACTGAGGAATTTGCAGGTGAGGAAATTCCTTAGCGAAGAACTACTTGCAGCGGAATAAGTACTCAAAAGTAAACATAACAGAATACAAGCATGGTCATCATGATGAAATGAAGACAAGCACAGAGCACAGAAAGCGTAATCACATGATAACACAGGATCAAGACAAACAGACTAAAGAAATTGGGCGAGGAACTTGAAAAGTCTTCACCAAAGTCTTCAAACACAGATATGAACAAGCACACAACACAGCTTACGAGGAAATGAAAGAGTTGAGGAAATAGAACCAAGAAGCTTGGTGAAGACAATGATTTGGTAGACCAGTTCCACTGCTGTCTCAGTTGTACATCTGGTTGGAGCGGCTAGGTATTTAAACCTGAGGACACACAGTCCTCACTGTATTCTCCTTGAGCTAAGGTCACATAGACCTCGCCCAATCACTTGTGGTAAGTCTTCAGGTGACTTCCGAACCTGCACAAACTTGGTCACTCGGCGATCAACAATTCCTCTTGGATGCTCTAGACCATGACGCCTAACCGTCTGGAAGAAGCACAGTCTTCAAAGGTAACAAGCGTCGGATCCACGAGGATCAATCTCTTGATGATGCTCAATCACTTTGGGTTTGTAGGTGTTTGGGTTTGGGTTTTCCTCACTCGATGATTTTCGCTCAAAGTCCTCGGAGGAAGGGATGCTCTCAAATGACAAGTGTCAGTTTCTCTCGGAGCAGCCAACCAGCTAGTGGTTGTAGGGGGCGGCTATTTCACTACTGGAAACATGGAATTTGCCATCAGCCAACTCTTTGCCATCTGCCAGCGGATGGCAAAAAACGTCTTTGCCATCTGCTTATAAAAAACAGATGGCAAATAACTGACAGACGGCAAAGAACATGGTTGCCATCAGCCAATTCTTTGCCATCTGCTAGTGGATGGCAAATAATCTTTGCCATCTGCCAGTAGATGGCAAAGAGGTTGGCAAATCGTGGCCGCCAAGGGTGTAACGGCATACCAGGCCCACCTCTTTGCCATCTGCCAGCAGACGGCAAAGATTCTTTGCCATCTGCTGGCAGATGGCAAAGAGATGGGACTATCTCTCTTCTTCCTAAAAAAAGCAAAGAGTGAAAAATTAAAGAAAAGAAAACCCCCAGCCTCCCTAAAAAAAACCCCAGCCACTCTGAATCAGTCTCAGCCCACTCCTGTGCGTGCTGGATAGGGTTCCCCGCCACCCGTCGCTGCCGCCCTCACCGGTCGCCGCCGCCGCCCTCACCGGTCGCTGCCGCCGTCGGTTTCCCCAACATGGCCGGAGGATAGGCCATCCCGCCGGTCCATTCCCGCCCCACCGCGAGGGAGGAGACCGACCAGTTGCGCCTCCCCGCCGGTCGCCGCCCGCCACCCCAAGGATCAAGGCCGGCCGCGCCGGTCCCCGTCGGTCGCTGCTCCGGATCCAGGCTGCCCACCGCCCCGCCCCCGTCAGCCCGATCTATTTCCCACCGGATCCCATCTTTGCCGTCGTCCGATGCACCTTCTTCAAGGAGCTGCGACCCCATGTCTCAGAGGAGCTAGCCCCGACGCCATTGATGCCCGAGCGACGCTCCCAAGCTATGGTGAGCCCCTGCGCCACCGCCCTCTCTCCTCCCCTACTCCCTCACCCATCTCTCTCCCCCGCAAACGTACCCCGCCGCCAGGAGGCCAGGAGGCCACCATGGAGGCCCGTCCCGAGCTCGCCTCGCTGCTCCTCCGGTGACCCTTGTTGCGCCTGGATCCGGGCGGTTCCAACGATTCCCCGACGCGCAGGCGGGCCGGCACGCGGCGCTAGGCGAAGGAGCCCTCCCATGGTGGTGTCAATGTACGTGTGTGTGTGTGGATAAATTTCGATAGGATATGCAAACAATCTGATTGTGGATAATGCTGTAAATCTGCTTATATTAATTTTGTGATGCTCAGATTTGTTCAGATAGGCTCATTTTTTCAGTAAAAAGTTGCTTCCCCCATTTCATTGCAGAAATTTTGGGTTGCACAATAATAACCTTCAAAGTAATTTCCACTATAGAGTCTTCTCATGATGATTTCAGATTAATTATAAATGACATGTGTAGTCATTAGTCTGGGTAGATGGTGAATCAGAACTGAATTTCCATAGTATGATGCAAAGGGGACACCTAAATGGATACCGCTCTTAATCGAAGTGGTTTGAAGTGGTTTCCACTTCCCTAATTAATGTGGTGCAAGTGGTTTCCACTTCCCTAATTTTATCATTAGTATATCCAAATAAAATAGCATACTTGAATGTGTAGCTTTATTATTTCATCTACATTTGTAGTAATGGAAATTTTAAATTGGTTTTGCATCGCTGAATTATCGCTTATATTAGAATATTTCTTCCAGCCTTAACACATAGGAATTGATTTCAGGTGCATTCTTTACTCCTAGCGCAATGTAAAAACATTTGCAACATGGCCTCCATCTAACTGCTAGAATTTGGACATTGCCGCCATGTGTTTGAGATTATATTTAAAAAATACTTATGCAATGGTTATTTCTTTTCATACAATTGTGGGATTTATAGTTGAAAAGTATTAATTTATATATAGAGGATATCAACTTATTGTTCAGAGCAATGCTAAAGGTAGTGAATTTAGGAAACAATATATTACATATTATACACTATCAGTTACAGTAGCTACTATTTTTGTAGTTTAGTTTTCCTATAGAATAAAATGTTATATGCAAATAATTCTTATAGATTAAGTAACAATAGTGTTGTTGTGTTGTCTGCAGATTATTTTTAGAAGATGCTATATACAAATCCTTTCTCTGCAATTTTTTGCCTCACACAACTTTCACCCTTTTCAAGCCAACGCCGTCGGCTAGTACAACCACTTCCTCCTCCTTCATTTATCTCTCTATTGCTGACTGCCTTCCTGCTTCCTTCAGGTAGATTCATGATGCACACATGAGCAAAGTTAAATTTAATCGCACCCAGAAGATGGCGGCAAGCACATTTGGCTGCCGGGACAAGAAATAGTTTATCCGTCACTGCCATTTGCATTATCCATGCCTGTTGATGTGGTTGATATTTACAGCAAGTACTCGCTCATCCTCTCACTGAATCTATAGTTTTATCTTCCTAGCAGTTTATGGCTGAAACCGGGATTACGATTACAAGCTCACAGCTATGTACTGGAGAAGGAATAATTAGTCGATGGCTGCTATTGATGCTCATGCCCTTTTGTCGAAATAGTAACAACAACAGCAGTCACCTTGGGTAATTTCTCTTACCCAATATATTTACAGATTGTCTCTCTAAGTTATTTATGAGTCAAATTCAGGACGAGGCAAGGCAGACCTCGTAACTATGTATGACGTTTTTACCGATGGTGTGTTGGAATCTTTTTTATGAATGAATAGTTTATTCGTCACAGCCATTTGCATTATCCATGCCTGTTGACGTGGTTGATACTTACAGCAAATACTCGCTCATCCTCTCATTGAATCTATAGTTTTATCTTCATAGCAGTTTATGGCTGAAACCGGGATTACGACACAAGCGTGCCACACAGTTATGTACTGCTGGAGAAGGAATAATTAGTCAGTGGCTGCTGTTGATGCTCATGCCCTTTTGCCGGAAATAGTAACAACAGAAACAGTCACCTTGGTAATTTCCCCTACCTAATATATTTACAATTGTCTCTCTAAGCTATTTATGGGTCAAATTCAGGACGAGGCAAGGCAGCCTCAGAACTATGTATGATGTTTCTTTACTGATGGTGTATTGGAATCTTTTTTATGAATGAACTAGATTTCTATGCAGCAAAAACTATAATATACTGAATCCACCAATGAGAGTAACTACAACACGGGTTACTGGACTTCCCCTATTAGTAAATCCGTTTGCATGTTATAATTTATAGACTGGACTTGCTGTTGTGAGGAGTTCACACATCCATTGGAATAGTTTTCCCGCTAGAGAGTCCGTGCCAAATCTGCATCAGAAGATTGGATGTGTGTTTTTTCTGCCATGCCTATTTTCTTTATAGTTGATGTCCATATATAGAAAAAAAATTGTTTTCATTTAATTATTGATTTATATATATCTTATTGATTAGCAACAAATAAGTATACTACCAAGTAACTTTTGAAATAGATTTATGAAAAATTGTACTGGGAGAATTTTGTTTTGCAAGATATATGTACACATTTTAATTTCATTAAGATGGCATTTGAGCCACAAAGTGCCGAAGGAAGTTTCTAGATACTCGCAAATCAAGAATATTAAGAGCATCTTATTCCTTATTTGGAATACATATGAAGTTATTTTAAGATCGACAGTTCATGTTGTCTCCTCAAAAAGAAAAGGTTAACAGTTGATACAGTTAAGCCGAATTATCGAGCACACTATGTAGTGATATTTTCTTCACTGTTGAATCATATATTTTTGTAAATGCTAACCACACGCCACTGGGCGGAGTGCCTGCTTATACGTGCTGCATCATAATTGTTCTGCTACACATGTGTATACATTTGGCGAAACGTGGCCTGTCCCATTGGAAGACTAGGGATTACCTAAAGATGTTGTTCTGATATTATTTTGCCCAATAATCGGAATTTTTAAATTTATTTGACAATGCATTTCTTAATCAATTTATATCACATTTTTTTATATGAACTCAAATTTTAGCTATATTTTTGAATTTAGTTATCTCCTATATTTTTTTAATAGCAAGGGGCTTCTTAATATTTTCACGGCTACTCTATTGAATTCCTTTTTCATGTGAGCTAGAATGTTAGACCCATTCATATTTTGGTAGCACTAATTTTTGGTGACTACTCCCTCCGTTCCAAATTACTCGTCGCAAAAATGGATGTATCTAGAACTAAAATACATCTAGATACATCCATACCTGCGACAAGTAATTCGGAACGGAGGAAGTACCTCATAATCTGTACCATATCCAGTTATATATCAACATGGCATGATGGGATTATATGTTCCCTATTTGAGAAGTAACGGTGATGATAATAAATATTCAGATTAGTACAATTTATGCAATAACATATCTGACAGAAGATGTTTCAGTTACAGTTGAAATGCAAGAGGAAAGAGCATGCATGTTTCATAGCAGGAGAACTACGCCATGCACATCCAATGGTAAGATATGAAGCTCAATCATAATATCAAAATAGTTAACTAGAATGATATTGTCATTTTATTCTTTATGCAATCAACTTAGTCTTTTTATTGTAGCTCGGAATGTCCGACCGATCTGAAGTCATGCAGTTAGGTTGGTACAAGAAGATGTACCTTGGCTCGCTATTTGTAGCAGTTATACCTAATTAACCCCATCAATTTGTCCGGGTAGAAAAAGGGTATTCAAGTGCAAAATAGAATTGCAGAACATGTATTATACCTTCAGTGCATATTGTTTGCCCAACGAGATGGGTGGTATAGTGAAAGGTAAATTTGATGGGCCCTTTCTTCAACACATAAGGAAAATTCCTATTTATATATACACACAATGAGATTATGAATATATCTTGAACCAATGCCTTCATCATGTAACAGTTACTTTCAGTTCTTTTTTAATTTTCTTCTATTGTCTTCATCACAACCGTATGATTTCAAGCCTGGGTATGCGCTTGGCCTATGTAGTTCCTTCAAGTGAGGTAAAATGATTCTAAATTATCTTTTTTTGGCAATGTTGTCTCTATTAGCTTCACATCATTTGGAAACAAAATCTAAAGCAATTTTGTATCCAGACGTAACAAAATGTAAATAATGAACTTTAGCACTATATCCTTGCTATATATCTCATGCGTCTTTCTATCTATCTTTACAAGATTCTGAATATCTACTTTTAAAATTTGTATCATTTGCTGCAAACACTTTAATTCTTAACTATTCACTTTCTAATGCCCTCCGGTAAAAGGAAATACAAATACAAACACTACCATACTTTACTAAGAGCCTTCCAATGTCGGAGGAGGATGCCATGGACACATGTTAGAAAAACGTCGAACATGGCTTCACCTTCATAAATTAATGGTATAGAGCAAATGTAGTCTGAATATAATCTTACGCCTCGATACTCCCTTGGGTCAATTTTCTTGCTTTCACTAAATGGTCTACAATTACTAATTGAGATGAGTTACCACTATATTTTTCTTCTTATAATTACAACATGTATACATGTGTGTTATAAGTTCAATTATATATGAAGATGTCTATATGTTGTTTTTCAATTTACTTCCACAAAACCACAAACCGAGTATTCCTATTGTATTTCATACCTTATGGATCAAATAAGTATATGGTATTTACTTTTATAGGAATGTATGTATGTTTGCCACAGGGATAGTAAGCCTTTGCATAGTTTCAAGACATATCAATTGTGATTAAATTATCTTTATCTCTAATAACTAGCCCGTGCAGTCACACGGGTTGACGACTAGTGACTGCTAATGTGTGAACAAATTTCAGAATAGTGAAATGCATTTTTTGGCTATGCAGAAAATGTACTGCTATATGTGTGTAGTTATACTGCTAGTGGTATATGTGTGCAAATGTACTGCTATATGGTTCATATGTGTAAACTTTTGTTGTATATTTTCCGATTTTGTTATGAAAAACATCATAATATATTTGTGTTGATCAGGTGGATTTAAATGTGCAGTTTTTTCGTCGCTATGAGGGTCTAGTGTTCGACGACCTCCCCGTGCGTTCATGCTAACGATACATTGCAAATGATCTTTAATTTGGTGCAACATAACTCCCGACAAGCATCGACGTCTGCCATTGGCGCGAGCAAGAACCCTGATCCTCCTCCGTCAGCCACTACCGCGAGCAAGAACCTTGATCCTTCACCTACGGGTTGACGGTAAGTTTTGCCTAGTGCTTTTCTTAATTAGCTCCAAAATGACCTATTTAACCTAGGATAGCTCTAAAATGACCTATACTTAGCATTTTTTCCCTCCAAAATGACTTAATATGCTTAGCTAGCTCAAAAATGACCTATTTAACCTAGGATAGCTCTAAAATGACCTATACTTAGCATTTTTTCCTTCAAATGACTTAATATGCTTAGCTAGCTCTAAAATGACTTACGAAATGACATATTTTAGCTCCGAAATGACTTCATATGCTTAGCTAGCTCCAAAATGACATAATAAACTTATTAGTTCCAAAATGACCTTAGTTAGCATTTTTTACACCAAAATGACTTAGTATGCTTAGTTAGCTCAAAAATGACATAATAACCATACTTAGCTCCAAAATGACCTATTTTATAGATATAAGTTGCATCATAATAATCTTCATATTTTAGTTGCATCATAATAATCTTCTTCTTCTAGTCTTCTTCTTCTAACTTTCTTCTTTCCCATTTTGTAGATTTGCTTCAGATCACGGAAGCTTGGGTTGATGGAGTGCTTGTCTTTAGTTTTTGTTTTGACTTTGTGAAACTTGCTACCTATGATGAAACTGTGTAATATTGATGAAACTATGTATATGTATGGATGAAACTTGCTACTATTGGTAACATGTGTTGGATATGTGTTTGATATATATGTGTTCATGACTATTGGTAATATGTGTTGAATATGCTATATTGGTCATATAAATATATTTGTGTTTGATTTTCTGTGAAAATGAATTGATATAAGAAAAATCAAAATTAAATGGGGCAATATAGGAACTTTGCCATCTGCTGGCAGATGGCAAAGAGCTTTGCCATCAGCTCGCAGATTGCAAAGAGGCCACATGTCATCTACATGTAAAATTTGGGCTGGCCTATTTGGGCCCTTTGCCATCTGCTAGCAGACGGCAAAGCATGTAGCCTTTGCCATCTGCTGGCAGACGGCAAAGGGCCTGAAGCCTTTGCCATCTGCTGGCAGACGACAAAGTATGCAGTTAGCCTTCTAATGGGGCTAACCCCGTTAAGAGGCTTTGCCATCTGCCAGCTGATGGCAAAGGCACATGCTCTTTCCCATCAGCCAGTAGACGACAAAGAAGCGCTTTGCGGCAGGGTTTCGCATAAACTGCTTGTTATCTGTTGGCAGATGGCAAAGCCTTTGCCATCCGCCGACCATGCCTTTGCCATCTGCCATGGCAGATGGCAAAGTGCCAGATTCCAGTAGTGTTAAATTTATAGCCTAGGGAGCAGCCCAACATGATAAGACATAAATGCCCTTCAATAATATGACCATTAGGTGGGTAGATATTTTGGGACAGCTGGCGCATAGTACATCAACGATCGGAAATTTGAGTATCAAATTCTCGGCTATCATGTTCCTCTTTGTAGGCAATCAGACCGGCGAATTCCTAACTCCTCGGCCGTAATAAATTCCTTAGCGACCGTAAGAACTTCGTCTCTCACATCAAGAAATTGATGAATCTGTATGAGATTTCCAATGGCTTCACTCAAGGGATTGGTAGGTGTAGGATTTTGAGTTGAGCATCACTTGGAAATTTTTCCTTAGTATTTCCTCGACCCCCTTTAACAGTACGGTGTTTCCTATGACTCAAGAAAGATAAAATGAAACTACGAAAATAAAAATCTTCACGCTTCATGTTCCTCAAATGAATACCAAGTCTTCAAGGTCACACCAATTTCTTCACTTTCAAAGTCTTCGGAAAGTCTTCAGAAATCCAAAGTCTTCAGTCGAAGAACTTCATTTTTAGGGGTCGACTTTCTCTGCAAATATCAAACTCCTCATAGACTTATATACCTGTGTACACTCATGAACTCATTAGTCTCTTAACCTATAAGTCTTCAATACACCAAAATCACTAAGGGGCACTAGATGCACTTACACGTATGCATCAGCCGAAGCTTAATAGACGTCAGCGTCTGAGCGGCGCGCGCCGGGTTGGACTGGTAAGCTCCTACCTTTTTTAAGGAGGTACCTAGGTCTGCTCACCGGCCGCCCACGCAACGTGCAGGAGTTTCCGGGGCGATGGTCCATGACCCCTCGGGGCATAGGTTTAGTCCGGCGTGCTGACCTCTCTATTAAGCCTAGGTCGGGTTGCGGCGTATTGTTTGGCTGAGGCCGAGCATGACCCAGGAAAGTGTGTCCGGCCGGAGTTAATTGAGCGTGGTGGGTAAGTTGGTGCACCCCTGCAGGGAAGAAAACATCTATCGATAGCCTGTCCTACGGTAACAGACACTTGGAGTTGTATCCCGATCGATACAACTAGAATTGGATACTTGAGATGAGACATGGATATGAGAAATGGATAGTATGGCTCTGGGATTGCTTTCTCGTAGGGAGTCAAGAAAGGATCTCTGGCCGAGGTTGACAACACTACTACTACTTTACTTTATGGTACTCTACTCCCTCCTGTTGCTGCAAGATGGTGGTTTCCAGAAGATGCTAGTCTTCGATAGGACTAGGCTCTCCCCTCTATTCTGGCATTTCTGCAGCCCAGTCCACATATACAGCCTTCCTTTGATAATGTTGCATATGTAGTGTAGATCCTTGCTTGCGAGTACTTTGGATGAGTACTCACGGTTGCTTTGCTACCCCTTTTTCCCCCTTTCTTCTTCTTTCTGGTTGATGCAACCAGATGTTGGAGCCCAGGAGCCAGATGCCACCGCTGATGCCTACTACTACGTGGAGACCACCGACGACCAGGAGTAGTTAGGAGATTCCCAAGCAGGAGGCCTTGCCTTTTCGATCGTAGATGCTTTTGTGCTTGCCTTCTTAAGGATAACTTGTCTAACTTATGTCTGTACTCAGATATTGTTGCTTCCACTGACTCGTTTTTATTCAAGCTGATGTATTCGAGCCCTCGAGGCCCCTGGCTTGTAATATAAAGCTTGTATTATTTTTTTATTTGTGTCTAGAGTTGTGTTGTGATATCTTCCCATGATTCCTTGATCTTGATCGTACACATTTGCGTGTATGATTAGCTTACGATTGAATCGAGGGCGTCACATTGTGGTTGTTCAATCATTTGTTCCATAGCTTGCTGAAAGTTTGAACTTGTAGATTAGTGTACCAGATAAGTTACTAATGAGACAAAAACAGACAAAGTAGGTTTCACGTTTATACCTAACTTATTTTGGTGAACTACTGTAATACATTAGCATGTATTGTAGTGCCAACTACATAATAAAATCACTTTCGGAACATATGTCCGTGTAGCATGCCTACTGTATTGTCTATTTCCTCACATTCGTTGACATCTAAGGATAAAGAGACATGGTTTAAAGTAGGGTGAACATAGTATGCCATCATTCATACTATGGGCAAACAGATATAAAACAAACATGCTATTGTATCATTGTGTGCGCATGTGAACATCACAACTAGATTACAGATCAAGACCAAAAAGAATATCCTTCATCTCTTTTAAACCTTGTAAGGTGAAATGATACATTAAGACAATTGTGTATAAAAGTGAACAGAGTAACTGACATTGGCCGCAAACCAAGCAGTTAAATGAACACATCACATTACCAATCAGTTTAGAGGCAGGAGGAGTAAGGACTTACAACAGCAGCCTGAACTGGTGTGCTCATGCCCTTCATCTTGCTGGTGTGGCAATCCTTGAAGTTTTGCACTACATTCGGTTCAGGTTCTTTTTGGTCCGCACGGGTTTTCCTCTGTATTTGGAACAAGTCAATATAGATACGATAATATGGCGCAGAAAAAAGAAGGAAGTAGCAGCTATTTACAAGAGCCTCGCAGTGTGCAATATAGCTACGAGATCATCTTGCCTGTTGGAATTTCAATTTAGAACGGTTGGTCTTATTCTTCAAACAGTTAGCCTAGAAGAAGATACACTTGTAAGCAATGTTGGAAAAAGCGGTAGGCGTAAGCGAGGCGGTTGGCCCTCGCCTAGTGCTTAGGCGGTGCCTAAGCGCCCTAGGCGCGGCCTAGGCGGTTATATAGTTTTTACTCGTAGTGTATTTGTGATTATTATATGGGTGTTGATATTAGTTTAGGGCATATTAAATAAGTTAATTATTGTCTACTGCCATTGGAAGATAACTCGTTTGGCATATCAGTGCAGTATGTGGCATGATTTCTTGCTTGGGTAGGAAATTCCTTGCTTGCCCTGCCTAGACATCCATTTATGCCCTAGGCGAGGCATTTGGCCATTGCCTAGCGCCTAGGCGTGCCTAAGCGCCTCCTAGGCACTGCCTTTTCCAACAGAGCTTGTAAGGCACATACATAAATACAAGTTCAATATGTGGTCTGATCAAATACATATACCCTACCTGATACTTTGGATCAGATCAGTGTTTAACAAGGGCTGTCCAGTCTTCATCTGTAATATATTCCACTGGAGATGTTTGGGCGATTTCATTGTTAGTCTTGCCTTCAAAGTGAGATTTTCTAAGGTGGTACCGATACTGTCGCAGAGTAGACTGAAAAACATGAGTGTGTACTTGTTTAGTTGCATCATCTTTCGGATCCAACTTGAACCTCATCTGTTGAAAAAAGAATGTGAGTCTTATTAGGAGGAAGCTAGAAAGTATGGCACAAAGCAAGACAATATTAAAAATTGCGATGAATAACATTACTTACGGATAAATGGTCAAGGAAGGTGTTAAACTGGGTATTGTCTTTCTCATTCCTGTACTGGATCCACGTTGGGAGGATACGTGCATGAAACCTAACGGCAATGGCTGCCTTTGATACTAACTTGGCTGACTCTGTAGCATCACGTGGCCTTTTTAAACCTGCCTCAAAATGGATCTCCATTCTTCCTCCTTTAGATTTTGTTAATCTGTTAAGCATTATCCCTGATGTCTATTTCCGCTTGCACCGTGGTGCTAGTTCTACAACGAATATGGAAAGTGTTAGTGCACATCAAACTGTGAGAGTACATATAAAGGAGCATGCAACTGCAACTTGACTCGGTCAGGTACCGTCTTCGTGTTGATGCTCATGAGGTTCATCTGATCCTGCCAAGTCATGTTGTGTTAGCAGTGCTTTGGAAGTAGTGTTAGTTGTGAATGCAGCTTGGGAACTGGCCAGTTCCGGAGCAAATGAACGAGTAACTCGTTGAGATGCTGGTACAGTTGAAGCGGATGCTGCAGCTGGTGGAGCAGGTGATACTGTGTTTGTAGATTTAGCCGGTGGACTTGGACCTTCTACTGCACTATAAGTACCAGCAGAATCTCGAGGGCAGATCCTTTTCTGTTTCACCCGACGAGTAACACCATTCCCTACTATATTCTTTTCCTTACTCTTTTTTGACTTTGCCATGTCAAGGCATACCCACAACACAAAACAATAAAATCGCTCTTCAGAACTCATTGATGCATGATACAGACAAGCAATACTTTGATGTAAGGCAACCGTATGAGGATGGAATATGTAAGAAAAATAGGACGGCGTGACATATTCACAACAATGATGTGTAAACTAAGCAGAAGGATTTTCAAGAAAATAGAAGTAATGCAAGCTAGACACCATATGAAAGATGCAACCAATATCACTCTGCCTAGTTAAAAGTGTCTTGTCATAAGTGGCATTTCAAAAAATTAGAAGCAGTACAACATAGAAATCAATGCAAGATGCAACCACTATCAAACTGACATGTTAAAAGCGTCCAATCATGAGTGACTGATGCAGGATACACAACAACAGTACTTTGATGTAAGAACATGGTATGGTTGATAGATGAAGTGTATTCTAGACACAGAAAGGCATGTCATATGCACATGTATAACGTATAAACTCAACAGGTCCAATTTAATCAGAATAGAAGAAATACAGGCTAGACAACATATGCAACATGAAACCAATTATCACACTATCAACTTAGAGCAAGCACTGCTACTGGTGGAGTCTGTGAGATGAACTCATCATGTAGACTTGGGACTTCAACTTCATTAGCAGTAGTAGTGGCAAATCTAGAGAGTCTCTATTTGCGTCGGTCCAGAGGACCACCAACATCCCCTAACTTACTCTTTTGCTTCCTATTTTCTGATATTGCCTTATGAAGTCAAAACCAAAATAAGATGAATAAAATTAGCTCTGCATAACTGGTTGATGCATGATACAGACGAACACTACTTTGATGTAAGGCAAGCGCAGGATAGGAGGATGGAATATATACAAAAAAAAGATAACATTGCATATTCAGACGTACGATAGGAGGATGGAATATGTATAAAAAACAGTAAGCAGAAGGCATTTCAACAAAATTAGAAGAAATGAAGGCTAGGAACCATATGAACATGCAACCAATATCACTCTATCATGTAAAAAGTGTCTCGTCGTAAGTGCCATTTCAAGAAATTAGACGTAGTACAAGCTAGAAGACAATGCAAGATGCAACCTACATCACACTCCCAAGTTAAATGTGTCTTATGGGTAAGTGATCGTTGCAGGTATAAGTTGTAAGCTACGCAGATGCAATTCAACAAAATCAGAAGAAATACAAACTAGACATCATATGGAACAGCAACCACATATAACAGTTCCAAGTTAGAGCAAGCACCTGTGATGGTGGAGTAGGGGAGATGTGCTCATCATCTACACGTAATTCTAGAAACAGGAACATGTGTCATATTCACAGGCATTATGTGTAAAGTAAGCAGATGCAATTCAACAAAGTTAGAAGCTATACAAGCTAGACATCATACGCAACATGAACCACATATAATAGTGCCAAGTTAGAGCAAGCACCTGTGATGGTGGAGTAGGGGAGATGTGCTCATCATCTACACAGCTACGTTGACTGTCCAGCCCTGTGTTGTCTTGCGAATCTTGTTGGTAGGATGGCGGAGTAGAATCTGTAGAGACCCTCTGTTTGAGTTGCTCTGAAGGACCACCATCATCCAGTGCCGG
Source organism: Aegilops longissima (assembly GCA_021605205.1). NCBI lineage: Eukaryota > Viridiplantae > Streptophyta > Magnoliopsida > Poales > Poaceae > Aegilops > Aegilops longissima. The sequence goes on along the minus strand of CM038680.1, from coordinate 243,630,628 downwards.
ACTAATTTCCTTCAGCTGTATTGATTTTGCATTGTGAAGTCAAACCGATAATAAAAAGGAATAAAATTCGCTCTTCAGAACTCATTCATGCATGATACTGACGAACACTACTTGGATGAAAGGGAAACACGATACGAGGATGGAATATGTACGAAAAACAAGACGATGTGACATATTCACACCTATGATGTGGTAACTAAGCAGAAGGCACTTCAACAAATTAGAAGCACTGCAAGCTAGACACCATATGAAAGGTGCAACCAATATCACTCTGCCAAGTTCAAACTGTCTGGCGTTTCAAAAAATTAGAAGCAGTACATGCTAGAAATCATATGCAAGACACAACCAATATCACAGAGGTGACTTAAAGGTGCCTTATCATAAGTGACTGATGCGGATATGCAAGAACAGTGAGTCCGATATAAGAACATGGTGTGATCAGATATAGTATGTTCTAGAAACAGAACATGTGTCATATTCACAGGATTATGTGTAAAGTAAGGATGCAATTCAACAAAGTTAGAAGCAATACAAGCTAGACATCATACGCAACATGCAACCACATATAATAGTGCCAAGTTAGAGCAAGCACTGTGATGGTGGAGTAGGGGAGATGTGCTCATCATCTACACAACTACGTTGACTGTCTAGCCTTGTGTTGTCTTGCGAATCTTGTTGGGAGGATGGCGGAGTAGAATCTGTAGAGACCCTCCATTTCAGTTTCTCGGAAGGACCACCATCATCCAATGCCTTACCAATTTCCTACCACTTAATTGATTTTGCATTGTGAGGTCAAACCAACAAGAAAAAGGAATAAAATTCGCTCTTCAGAACTCATTCATGCAAACACTACTCTGATGAAAGGCAAAGTGATTATACGAGGATGGAATATGTACGAAAAACTGGACGGCTTGACATATTCACACCTATGGTTGGGTAACTAAGCAGAAGGCACTTCAACAAATTAGAAGCACTGCAAGCTAGACACCATATGGAAGGTGCAATCAATATCACTCTGCCAAGTTAAAATTTTCTCGTCATGGGTGGCGTTCATCAAACTAGAAGCACTACATGCTAGAAATCATATTCAAGACGCAAACCAATATCACACTGCCAACTTAAAGGTGTCCCATCATATGTGACTGGCGCAGGATACACAAGAAGAGTGGTTTCATGTAACAACATGGTGTGATAGACAGATATACTATGTACCAAAAACAGGAAAGCATGTCATATTCACACGTATCATGTGTAAGCTAAGCAGATGAAGTTTACACTAATTAGGAGCAATACAAGCTAGACACCATATGGAACATGCAACCAGATATCACACTGCCAAGTTAGAGCAAGCACCTTGGATGGTGGAGTAGGGGAGTGGAGACTTGGAACTTGTAATGCGCTAGCAGTACAAGGAGAATCCGTACAGATGCTCTATTTACGTTGCTGCAGAGGACCACCATCATCGCCTTCCTTACTCTTTTCCTTCCTCTTTTTTGATTTTGCCTTGTCAAGTCAAACCCACAAGAAAAGCATAAAATTTGCTCTTCAGAACTCATGGATGCATGATACTGACGAGCACTACTTTCATGTAAGTCAGCCGCATGATAGGAGGATGGAATATGTATGAAAAACAGGACGACATGACATATTGACATGTATGACGTATAAAGTGTAAACTAAGCACAAGGTGTTTGAACTAGTTAGAAACAATGCAAGCTAGAAACCATATCAAAGATGAAACCAATGTCACTCTGCCAAATTAAAAGGGTGGCCTAACAAATGTATTTGACCAAATTAGAAGCAATACATCACAACAGGCTAGAAATAATATGCAATATGCAACGAATAAAGGTGTCTCATCGTAAGTGATTGATGCAGGATACAGAAGAGAGGTAGTTTCATGTAAGAACATGGTTAACACATAGATGTTCTGTGTACCAAAAATAGGAAGGCGTGTCATATTCACAGGTATAATGTGTAAACTAAGCAGATGAAATTTACCCTAATTAGAAGCATTACAAGCTAGACATCAGATGCAACATGCAACCACATATCACATCATGGGTTAGAGCAAGCACTGCGATGGTGGTGTAGGGGAAGTGCGGTCTTCAAGTACAGAGCTACGTTCTATATCTTCATTTAGCCTTGTTGTTTCTTGATAATCATGTGGAGAGGATGAAACTGCACTCTTTACAAGAGTAGCACGTCTCATAGTAACCCACGGGCATGACTGTCTCATCATAAGCGATAGATGCAGGATACACAAGAACATTAGTTTGACGTAAGAACATGGTGTGATAGGCAGATGTAGTATGTAACAAAAACAGGAAGGCGTGCTATATTCACATGTATAATGTGTAAGCTAAGGAGATGCAATTTAACAAACTAGGAGCAATACAAGCTAGGCACCATATGCAACATGCAACCAGATATCACACTGCCATGTTAGAGCAAGCACCTGGGGTTGTGGAGTAGGGGAGATGAGACTTGGAACTTGCACTGTAGTAGGAGTAGCAGGAGAATCTGCAGAGATCATCTGTTTCGGTTGCTCCAGAGGACCACCATCATTCCGTGCCTTCGTCCTTTTAGATTTTGCCTTGTCAAGTAAACACACAAGAAAAATGAATGAAATTCACACTTCCAAATTCGTTGACGCATGATACTGACGAAAACAACTTTTATGTATGGCAACCACATTGTAGGAGGATGGAATATGTACGAAAAACGAGCAGCGAAAGGCATTTCAACAAATTGGAAGCAATGCAATCTAGACACCATATGAAAGATCCAACCAAAATCACTCTACCAAGTTAGATGTGTCTCATTATAAGTGGCACTTCAAAAAATTAGAGGCAATACATGTTTGAAATGATATGCAAGATGCAACCAATATTACACTGTCAACTTGAAGGTGTCTCGTCAGAAGTGATTGATGAGGGATACACAAGAAAAGTAGTTTGATTAAGAACATGGTTAATATAAAGACGTAATATGTACCAAAATAGGAACGCATGTCATATTCATAGGTATAATGTGTTATCTAAGCAGATGCAATTTACCCTAATTAGAAGCATTACAAGGTATACACCATATGCAACATGCGCTGGACCAAAAGCTCGTAGCTCGCGAGCTTAATGAGCACTCGATAGTTCGGCTCGTTAAGCTCGTAGCTCGCTTCTTAATGAACAGAGCCAATCATTGGTTTTAGCTCGTTAAGCTTAACGAGCTTAACGAGCGAGCTAACGAGTTTCACGAGTAGCTCGTTAAGCTCGTTAGTAACAACACAACAAATATTTTCATATTATGTGACAAACTTTTTTAGCACCTCAGCCCATCTATTTAATCTAATCGACATATGAGGCAACATACTACTTCATTTCTTTTCTTAGTCATAATATTTTATCTTGAAAACCATACCTATGCATTCATCATATATATTGTAACACATTATAATCTATTAACGACCGCTCGTGAGCGCTCACGAGCTTAACGAGCTTCAAATGAGCCGAGCCGAGCAGGGTTTTCTGCTCGTTAATCTTAACGAGCTTAACGAGCCGAGCCTTAACGAGCACGAGCTTAACGAGTACGAGCTTAACGAGCCGAGCTGCTCGTTAGTCCAGCCCTACATGCAACCACATATCACACTGCCAAGTAAGAGCAAGCACCTGCGATGGTGGTGTGGGGGAATTGCGGTCATCAACTAGAGAGCTATGTTGACTATCTTCATTTAGCCTTGTTGTTTCTTGAGAATCATGTGGGGAGGATGACACTGCACTCTTTAAACGAGTAGTGCATCTCACAGTAACCCACTGGGGTGACTGTCTCATCATAAGTGATTGATGAGGGATACAAAAGAGCATTAGTTTGATGTACGGACATGGTTAATAGACATAGCTAGTATGTATCAAAACAGGAAGGCATGTCATTATCAAAGGTATAATGTGTAAAGTAAGCTGATGCAATTTAACCAAATTGGAAGCAATACAAGCTAGACACCATATGCAACATGCAACCACATTTGACAGCGCGAAGTTAAAGCAAGCACCTGGGATGGTTGTGTGTGGCAATTGAGATCATCAACTGCAGAGCTACATTTACTGTCTCCATCTGCTGGCACTGCACCCTTTAGAGCACTCAGACGCTTAGCGCTTATCTTCGAATTACACTGGAGCGACTTATGTCTTTTTTTTGTATTCATCAACACTGCATCAGAGTCTGAAATACCCATGCATAAAAAAACAATAGTGTGAGTATGGGTGAAGTGTGTGCACAAGTAGTACAGTGTAAAGGTAGCAAATAGCAGGTCGGTTGAGAAATAAATGACGGAAGACATATGATAGCTCTACAACATGCATGGCACACGAAATTAATAGATTCTAGGATTTAGAAATATGAGCACAGGGATGGCTGGGAAATGCAGATGCTCCTCCAGCGCACCACATGGTGTGGTCCTATGAAAATAACAGTCGACTGAAAACAAATAGGTCAGTCCATTTTTTCCGCACCGTCCGATGTACAAAGAATGGGCAGATCGCCTTCATCTACCTCTAGCCAGTCAGTGTTACGATCTTCCTCGAAACGCCAGCGACCACCGGCCCAGTCCCCTGCCTCCGCCCTCCCCTCGACCTTACCGCACCGCCGTGCTTGGCACCGCCCCCGGCCATCCCTTCAAGTGAAGGAAATATGCCCTAGAGGCAATAATAAAGTTATTATTTATTTCCTTATTTCATGATAAATGTTTATTATTCATGCTAGAATTGAATTAACCGGAAACTTAGTACATGTGTGAATACATAGACAAAACAAAGTGTCCCTAGTATGCCTCTACTTGACTAGTTCGTTTATCAAAGATGGTTATGTTTCCTAATCATAGACATGTGTTGTCATTTGATGAACGGGATCACATCATTAGGATAATGATGTGATGGACAAGACCCATTCGTTAGCTTAGCATTATGATCTTTACAGTTTCATTGCTACTGCTTTCTTCATGACTTATACATGTTCCTCAGACTATGAGATTATGCAACTCCCGAATACTGGAGGAACACCTTGTGTGCTATCAAACGTCACAACGTAACTGGGTGATTATAAAGATGCTCTACAGGTGTCTTTGATGGTGTTTATTGAGTTGGCATAGATCGAGATTAGGATTTGTCACTCCGTGTATCGGAGAGGTATCTCTGGGCCCTCTCGGTAATGCACATCACTATAAGCCTTGCAAGCATTGTGACTAATAAGTTAGTTGCAGGATGATGCATTAAGGAATGAGTAAAGAGACTTGCCGCTAACGAGATTGAACTAGGTATTGAGATACCGACGATCGAATCTCGGGCAAGTAACATACCGATGACAAAGGGAACAACGTATGTTGTTATGCGGTTTGACCGATAAAGATCTTCGTAGAATATGTGGGAGCCAATATGAACATCCAGGTTCCGCTATTGGTTATTGACCGGAGACGTGTCTCGGTCATGTCTACATAGTTCTCGAACCCGTAGGGTCCGCACACTTAACGTTTTGTGATGATTTTTATTATGAGTTATGTGATTTGATGACCGAAGTTTGTTCGGAGTCCCGGGTGAGATCGGGGGACATGACAAGGAGTCTCGAAATGGTCGAGATATAAAGACTGATATATTGGAAGGCTATATTCGGACATCGGAAAGGCCGAGTGATTCGGGTATTTTTTGGAGTACCGGAGAGTTACGGGAATTCATATTGGGCCTTAATGGGCCATAAGGGAAAGGATAGAAAGGCCTCAAGGGTGGCCGCGCCCCTTCCCCATGGATGGGTCCGAATTGGACTAGGGAACCCCTTCCTTCCTTCTCCTTCTCCCTTCCCTTTTTCCTATTCCATGTGGGAGGTGGAATCCTACTAGGACCAGGGAGTCTTAGTAGGACTCCACACTTTGGGTGCGCCCTATGAGGGCCGGTGTCGGTGTCAAAACCGGCGGATCTCGGGTAGGGGGTCCCGAACTGTGCGTCTAGGCGGATGGTAACAGGAGACAAGGGACACGATGTTTACCTGTGTTCGGGCCCTCTTGATGGAGGTAAAACCCACGCCCCTGCTTGATTGATATTGATATTGTGGATGTTTACAAGAGTGGATCTACCACGAGATCAAGGAGGCTAAACCCTAGAAGCTAGCCTATGGTATGATTGTAAGGGTTGTTGTCATACGGACTAAAGCCATCCGGTTTATATAGACACCGGAGAGGGCTAGGGTTACATAGAGTCGGTTACAATGGTAGGAGATCTACATATCCATATCGCCAAGCTTGCCTTCCACGCCAAGGAAAGTCCCATCCAGACACGGGGGGAAGTCTTCAATCTTCTATCTTCATAGTCTTGGAGTCCGGTCGATGATGATAGTCCGGCAAATGATAGTTCGGCTGATGATGGTAGTCCGGCTATCCGGACACCCCCTAATCCAGGACTCCCTCAGCCGGCCTCCTCCTCCCTCCATCCTTTATATACGTGGCCAGGGGGCACCCCATAGAGACACAAGTTAATCATTGATCTCTTAACCATGTGCTGTGCCCCCCTCCACCATAATCCACCTTGGTCATATCGTCGTAGTGCTTACGCGAAGCCCGACGCCAGTAGCTTCATCATCACCGTCATCCCACCGTCGTGATGACGAAGCTCTCCCTCGACACTCTGCTGGATCGTGAGTTCGTGGGACGACACCGAGCCAAACGTGTGCAGAATGCGGAGGTGTCGTACTTTCGGTACTAGGATCGGTCGATCGTGAAGACGTGCGACTACATCAACCGCGTTGTCATAACGCTTCCGCTTATGGTCTACGAGGGTACGTGGACAACACTCTCCCCTCTCGTTGCTATGCATCACCATGATCTTGTGTGTGCGTATAATTTTTTTTGAAATTACTGCGTTCCCCAACAGTGGCATCCGAGCCAAGTTTATGCATAGATGTTATATGCACGACTAGAACACAAGTGAGTTGTGGGCGATAATAGTCATCGCTTACCAAAGATGTCATACTTTGATTCGGGCGGTATTGTTGGATGAAGCGGCCCGGACCGACATTACGCCAGACGCTTACGCGAGACTGGTTCTACCGATGTGCTTCGCATACGTGTGGTCTGGCGGTGTCGCTTTTTCCAACTTTAGTTGAATCGAGTGTGGCTACGCCCGGTCCTTGTTGAAGGTTAAAATATCACATACTTGACGAAAAATGATTGTGGTTTTGATGCGTAGGTAAGAATGGTTCTTGCTCAACCCGTAGCGGCCACGTAAAACTTGCAACAACAAAGTAGAGGACGTCTAACTTGTTTTTGCAGGGCATGTTGTGATGTGATATTGATAGAGGCAAAGGTCCCGTCTTTCGATGAGATGGTGGCTATCGTTTTGGAGGAAGTCGACTTTGATGATCCGACTACAAACGTGCGAGGACGTCGCACCTTAGCAATCGCTAAACCAACTCCGAGAGGTTATTGACCACGCCGGAGCATGATCAACCTGACCACGAAGGTCCGCTTCGCAGCAAACGAAGAACAAGCAAGAAACTAAGATGACAATCTGATATTGCGAATATAAGAGGAAAGCTTTATTGATCAAGGTGGGGTTACGTGGACGCCTTTGTCCGGTCAACGAACACAAACGGCACACGGTTGCAGCTATGGCGAACTTTAATCTAAACAAAACCAAAGTCTAAACGGTGCCCTAAGGGCTGTATATATACACAAGCTCAATCTGCTGACGTTTTCCGCGGCATGACGTCACACCACTACCAAGCCATTACTCGAATTGTTTTTTACTTTACCACCTCAGCAGATTTAGCGAAGCGGTTTTCTTGGCACGCCTTGTCGAAGCGTAGATCGTGTTTCCACTTAATCCGGATTCTCATCAATACGGGCGTAGAATTCCAACCGCGCCTGCTCGCCACGCCTCTATCGGCGAGTTCCAAACGGTCACGGAGACGGCTCTTGGTATTCTCCCCTTTATAACGGGACCAAGGCTCGCTTTTTCTTCAATCTTCCATCGAATCCTCTCCACCTCCAAGTTCCAACACCTAGAGCCCCAGATTCGAGCGCTTTGGACCTTCAACGATGTCCGATTCCACCTCCGTGGTCGGTGGATGCCCTCCTCCGCCACGGAGGAGGACGTGCTAAAGCTGCGGAGGCCAAGTACTGTCTTACGAGATTTCGACATGGTTGCCTGCCAAGGGCAGGCCATCCCTACCCCGAGCCCGGCGAGTATGTCGCCTTCAGATCCCACCTCCGCCGGGTTTAGGCTTCCGATGGATCCTTTTGTGAGAGGGCTCATGTTTTACTATGGGTTGGAATTCCACGACTTGGCTCCGAGTCCATCCTCCATATATCCGCATTCATCGTTATCTGTGAAGCCTCCTCCTCCGCCACCCCACACTTCGCCCGTGGTCAAGACTTTCAATGTGGCGCCAAGATGATCGGGGCGCAAGCGGAGTGTGGCGAGGCGGCCATAAGTAGGAGAGCCGATGCCCCGTGGCCCTGGCTCCTTCCAAGAGGAGCTCGCCTGTGGCAGCAAGACTGGTTCTATATTACTGCCCGAGGGGCCGCAGACAAAAGCCGCCGCCTTTATTCCGCTGGGACCTCCACGACGATTGATGTCGTGGGTCAACCATAGCTCAACTGGGGCCGCCAAAGGACGTGCCCCTCACTGCAGGGTCGGATTCGAGATCTCCTAACGAGGGAGATCGATATGGTGGTGGTGATGCAGTTATGTTAATTAGGCGCCTCCTGCCCGCAAACGCCGCCCTCTCCGGCTATGGGAGTTCAATCCGAGGGCCCACGGATTCTTCAACACTTCATGGGTATGACACCCCGGAGATGTATAACTTATTCTTCGGATCGCAAGAGGTGCGTCCGAATTGACCGAGGATGCTGGACTAAGCTGCAATCGCCGGATACTCAAGTAAGTAGTTCCAAGTCCGACATACCGCTTTGTTTGCCTATCAATGATCCACCTTATGACCGATCTCCTTCTACACAGGAGTGGATAGCGGAAGCAAAATTAATACGTGTCCGCCCTCCCCGAGACCGCGCCGGATCCCGTGCTGGTCCGGATGTCGGAGGTTGCGCCGGAGGAAAGCGAAGGGGAAAGCAGAAAGCTACTGCCTCGCCTAAGGAGGCTTTTTGAACGAGGGGATCGAGAATCCTCCTACCAAGGGGAGAAGAGGACTGCCCGAGGACCCGGCAAAAAGCCCCTAAACGGGGAAGAAATCTTCGCCGAGGGTCCCGTGGTCCGGGAAGCCCCGGCGCACAATCTCCCTCAATGAGCCAGCCTCCAACGAGCCGTAAGTAGAAAGAAAGGAGTTTTATAATAAGGGACATCCCTATTTATGCTTCCGAGGATAACAAAAGTTTTACCTTGTAGTTCGGATCTCCGCCCTTCGCAGATGAGCTCGTCTTTTGGGGACCTTCGTCCGAGATGATAGAGAGCGAGACGCCCGTCCGGGCGCCGTTGGATAGGGTGGACGAGCTCAAGTGTCGCCACGAGGGAGCCCGAGTGTGGCAAAGCCGGATAGTTCGGCACCAACGGTGTACGGTGAAGAATTTGCTTGAGAAGGTGTCTATCTCGGAAGATCAGCACGCATTGATGAGCGTGGTGATTGAAAGGATTTCGCTCACCAAGGCGGGTTGCATGATGCCGCCAGACTTTATTGGCGGGGTTTGAGGTATGTAAAATGACACACCTTTTAACAGTTTTGCATATAGAATGCGCTCTGATAGATAGTAGCCCCGAGACTCGGTAGGTTATCGATATCGACAGATGCCGAGGATCAAAATCGCAGGTTTTAAATTTCGCCGTGCGTTTATGCAGGTGGCGGGTCGTCCGGGGCCAGCCGGACTTATGGAGTTGCTGAACTAAAGCGGCAACTCGATGTGGCGGATGAAGACATCGCTATTGATTAACAAAGCGACTTGATGAGTCGCAAGGTAAGTGTTACTGCGCGGACACATGGTAGGGGAGCCGAAGCCAACTCCTTACAAAATTTACGTGAAATGCAGATAGTGCCGCTGCCCTGGAGAGTCTTCGGGCCGAACTTGCTCAAGCCAAGGAGCAGGCCAGAAGGAGTGATGCGGCAGCCTCAGAGGCGGCCGAAGAGTTAGCGGCCGAAAAGTCCGCACACTGCCGGAGCAGGGAAGAGATAGCCAAAATGGCTGTGAAGTTAAAAGAGGCAACTAACCGCAATGAGGCTCTTGGGAAGGAGCTCCTAGCGGGGCAGGAAGACCTGCGGAAGGCCACCGCTGAAACCAAGAACGCCCGCTCGCAATGCGGGCTATGAAAGAAGAGCTGCGCCAGCCGGGAGATTGTAGCCGGTAAGCCTTTTCGCTGCGCCAAGGTTCACGGATTCAAAATATGCTCACCTGGGCTAACTGTGGTGTCCGGAGGACCCTTATATGGACTTAGCAGCGAAAAGGGCGGATGCCGCAGCATTTTCGCCGAAGGATCACCGATTTAAAGAGATGTTTTGGTCTCAATTCCATAGTCCGGAGCGCTCACTCGCCGACCGATCGCTTGGCTGAGTGGGCTGAGCTAAATAGGTTGTCCGGCTTGCTATGGCGGATATAGTGACCCATATCCGCCGGATAGGCCCCACCAAGAGTTACTTTGGCTTATTGCAGCAATTTCTTGGGGCGGTGCCGCATATCAAGGCGGCGAAGCGGTCGGCCTGCATAGAGGGTGCGCGGATGGCGCCGCCCGTGTGAAGACACATTGGACAGAGATGGATGCCACGCTGCTATGCACTTCGGTTCGATAATAACCGCTACCCGCCGAGCACTATTTTGGCGGCGCTGCCGGTGCCCGTAATAGAGTCGCAGATGCTCGAAAAATGTTACGCTCAATGAACGCTTATATGATGTAAAACGATTTTATGATGTAAGCGCCTTTTATACTTGTGCGCTCAAGTAATAGAATATCTCCTTTGCGGCCGCTCATGTATACGTATGTATAACCCGAAGATGGCGATCGTCGGTTTCAGCCCCCACGCACAAGGTGCGGGGTGTTCGCAAAAATAGCGCGCCACACTTAATCCGACGCCTCGGTCCTCAGAAGGAGGTGGTAGCGAGCAAACGAGGCAACCAGACTATAATGCTTTATCACTTTCACTTAGCCATGGAGTTCGAGGGTGGGGCTACGACATAGCCCCCGGGGCACCGTGCTCTCCGAATTGGGCGCCAGATGTGCCTGGCCGAAACGCCCTTCACAAAGCGGAGGAATCCTAAACATTCCCAAGGTCGATCGAGTGGTTGACCAATCTCTCGCAGTATCATGACATCAGCCGCTTTCATCGAGGTGCTCGCCAAATTAACTGGGCACAATCGCAGAGTTCTCCCCGAGCCGCGTTAGCCGATGATACGGAACGTAAGGCAGCAAAACACGTGAGCCGGGCAAACCCAACATTTGACCAAAGACATGATTTGAGCTGATGCATATAAGGCCTAACTCGAGACGCCAACACTCCCAAGGTGTTCGGTCTTTATAATAGCGGCAAAACAAAGCCCTAAGCCCCTTGTGTCCGTGTGCGGGCAGGTTCTATCGGCGCGCGCCGATGCCAAAACGCCAGCTCCACTCTGGTTATACTGAAAACCAGGGGATTATAGCAACAAGAGACAGAAGAAAGGTTTACATAGGGTCTTAGTCCTAAAAGAGTCCTTGAACGGGTCCCTACTACACGCCTCTACCGTGTCTCCAAGTCTTTGTATCCTCGACGGTGTGCACGCTGTTCATCTGTAAAAAGAGAGGAACTTGGTTGGAAAAGAAATCGCAAGAAAGTGCATAAAATTGAAATATAGAGTAAGAAAGCTGAGCCTATGCTAGCTCATTATGGCTGGTATGTGCAAACCCTTGTGAGGGGGTGTGGCTAGGTAGCCCCTAGCTTATTTATTCCTCGACTCGCCTAGCCGTGTTCGGGTCTCAAAGCACCTTTGATGAAACGATGCCACGTGGACTGGCATTTGAAGCGTGAGAGACGCGGAATGTGGTATTGTATGGAAGTGGGCGAGCTTCGCCCCAAAGGGTGCTTGATAGCTGGCTTAAGGGCTGGCGCCGCTCCTTTGAAGGAAGTGCGGCTATGCCGTATTGTAATAGGGTCTATCCTCACTTGCGGATCGTGTCCGATATAGCAGGTTTAAGTCATCGCCACCGCCCATCGACACCTACATTAATTGCAGTCCGTCTATTATGGGATCCGTTATCGTGGCAGTCTATCCTGCACTCCGGATACTTTCGACTAATCCAGATGGTCGAAAGTGATTGGTTTTGACATCCAACCCTGGTCCACTGGGTGGATCGTCCGACACTTGTCTTGGCGAAAGTGCCGTGTTGGCTTTCCGTGTTTATCACGTGAAGCAAGTTTACTGTTTTGACTTCTCGAGGGAAAGTCCTTTGACTTCCGGTGCTCGCCGGTGGGGCTCGCCATTGTCCTCGCCATGATCGAGCCTTGTGTCCGCATTAAGTCTGCCGGACTGTTTAAAACCCAACAATTTCGGTTGGTATGGTTTGCGTGCCTTCCGGTATCAGGATTTGACATATCCGATCTAAAATTTTGTTCAAATTTGATAGCTCGCCTCTGTCCTTAAGAGGCCGTGTTTTATTGTCCGCCATGAAGCTTTTGAATCCGGCGTTGACCGCCGTGCTCTGTGGGCTTTTTTTCTTTATTCCGCGCCGATCTTTCCTCGCCGTGACTTTCCGCTTCCATCTCGATAACGGATGTACTCGGGTTGTTGGTGCTTCATCTTGCCAGCCAGCTGTCTTCTCCTCGCGTAAAAGCGCGCCATGAGGCTTGTTAGCGGCCATTGTTCTTGGCTTCTCTTGGCCGAGGTGTCCGGCGAGCCATTCGCCCTTGGACGTTGTGTTTAAAAGCTGCTAAGGCTTCGCTTCCGGCAGTCTACTATTTGGTTCTTTTGGTAAGGAACCTGTTCTGAATTTCTAGCCGACTCTCCGGTTGTTGGGTTATACGACTCAGGTCGTCAAGATCCTGAGGGCGGACATAAGTCCCTTGAAAATTTGTTCTAAACGCGCCCTCAAGCTCTTTCCAACTTCCAACAAGTTGTTTTCGGGAGGCTTTGAGCCAATGCCGAGCTGGCCCTTTGAGCTTGAGGGTAGGTATTTTATGGCGTGGAGATCGACACCTCTAGCCATGTGTATGTGTAGTATGTAGTCTTCATCTAGACTCGGGGTCTCACAGCCGTCAGATGCCTCCATGTTTATGGGTTTAAACCCCGCAGGAAATTCAAGATCCAAAGACCTCATCGGTGAAACATAGCGGGTGCGCGCGCCCAGATTTGGGTGTGCCGCTGTCTTAGAACACTTGTCGTGGTATGTTGCTTCCTGGGGTCCTCTTTTTGGCCCGTAGATGGACCTAGTTGGGCCATCCGCTTTACCAGATTATAATTCGCTTGTGTGCAGCCCTTTGTCGCTTTTGGGCTGCTGTCTGCCGCCTATCCAGCCAGCGGCCTCTTTATTTTTTGACCGTGAAGGCTCGATGGCTTCCTCACAAATTCTGGTAGCAACTTGCGCTCGGTAGTTTCTTGGTTTGATGGCCATTGCCATATTTGTCCGATGTCTTGAATACTTTGCTCCACTTCATTCTCGAGCGTGTCTTCGCTGTTTTGAGCTCCGCTTCGCCTTCTTCAAACTTCTTGCAATGGCGACGAGCTTTTTGCGATGCTCTTATGCTCGTGTTGTGGCCGGACTGTTGATTGCTTCGTGAAGGGGTTGATTATCCGCTCGTCCCTGTTCGTCGTCACCGGCTTGCCCTCGCTCTATCGCTGGGTCGTTAGGAAGGCTGCTTTGATCGAGGCGGACTTGGGGCGCGCTTATGTCGCCGCTTTTGGTTCTTTATCGGCGAGATTATCCTCTGCCGTGTCCCATTGTTCGTCATTATCGCTTCTTCGGGTGTCCACCATGTATACGTCGATGACGAGGTGGCCTTCCAAAGGTCTCCGTAGGCACCGGTTCTGGTAGTCTCCGCATCGCCGTCCATACCGCTGATGTCTTCGGAGTCGAGTCAGTATGTCGGTTAAATCGCCGACGGTGGCTACGGCGGGTGGTGGTGGATCTGAATTTCTTCGCCATCCGCTGTTCAACCATCCCGGCCGAGTTCGCCAGGGCTCGGATAGCGAGAGATGCTTCATGAGTTTATGATGTCGCCAAGGGCGAAGTGCCGAAAGATGTCCGCAGCGGTGAATTCCATGATCGGCGCCTAATCGGACTCGACCGCTCGGCGCCGGAGGTTCGAGTCCGCAGGAGTCCGCACCTCGGAGTCATGGGCTTTATGTGGGACAAGGTAAGTGTTCGCCCATCGCCAGAGAAATTGCGGCTCCCGAGGCGGTGTCCAGCCATCCGCCCTCGATTCGAGCGATCGGCTCCGACTATGAGTCGGAGCGATCCGGTGTGGCTCCAAGGTCTTGTCCGTGGCAGAGTTAGGTCATGCCCATCGTGACAGCGCTGGCGCGCCGGCTGTGGCTCGATCCATCGAGGATCAAGTCCCCGCGATATCGGCCGTGAAGTTTAAGCTTCCAAACCTGACCTGACGGCCAGGGCCGTAGCTCTCGATCTGCTCCAGATGGCCAAGGGAGTTGGCCCGCAGTACGAAACCGCCGAATACGAAGATCTGTCCGGGGAGAAAGGTCTCACCCAGACTGCGTCGTTGTTGATTGAAGAGGCCATCAAGCCTATCGATGACGACACGCAGGAACTCTCAATGAAAGCACCAATGTCGGTGTCAAACCGCGGATCTCGGTAGGGGGTCCCGAATCGTGCGCCTAGGCAGATGGTAACAGAGACAAGGGACACGATGTTTACCTGTGTTCGCCCTCTTGATGGAGGTAAAACCCTACGTCCTGCTTGATTGATATTGATATTGTGGATGTTTACAAGAGTGGATCTACCACGAGATCAAGGAGGCTAAACCCTAGAAGCTAGCCTATGGTATGATTGTAAGGGTTGTTGTCATACGGACTAAAGCCATCCGGTTTATATAGACACCGGAGAGGGCTAGGGTTACATAGAGTCGGTTACAATGGTAGGAGATCTACATATCCATATCGCCAAGCTTGCCTTCCACGCCAAGGAAAGTCCCATCCGGACACGGGGGGAAGTCTTCAATCTTCTATCTTCATAGTCTTGGAGTCCGGTCGATGATGATAGTCCGGCAAATGATAGTTCGACTGATGATGGTAGTTCGGCTATCCGGACACCCCCTAATCTAGGACTCCCTCAGCCGGCCTCCTCCTCCCTCCATCCTTTATATACGTGGCCAGGGGGCACCCCATAGAGACACAAGTTGATCATTGATCTCTTAACCATGTGCTGTGCCCCCCTCCACCATAATCCACCTTGGTCATATTGTCGTAGTGCTTACGCGAAGCCCGACGCCAGTAGCTTCATCATCACCGTCATCCCACCATCGTGATGACGAAGCTCTCCCTCGACACTCTGCTGGATCGTGAGTTCGTGGGACGACACCGAGCCAAACGTGTGCAGAATGCGGAGGTGTCGTACTTTCGGTACTAGGATCGGTCGATCGTGAAGACGTGCGACTACATCAACCGTGCTGTCATAACGCTTCCGCTTATGGTCTACGAGGGTACGTGGACAACACTCTCCCCTCTCGTTGCTATGCATCACCATGATCTTGTGTGTGCGTATAATTTTTTTTGAAATTACTGCGTTCCCCAACAGTGGCATCCGAGCCAAGTTTATGCATAGATGTTATATGCACGACTAGAACATAAGTGAGTTGTGGGCGATAATAGTCATACCGCTACCAAAGATGTCATACTTTGATTCGGGCGGTATTGTTGGATGAAGCGGCCCGACCGACATTACGCCAGTACGCTTACGCGAGACTGGTTCTACCGATGTACTTCGCACACAGGTGGCTGGCGGGTGTCAGTTTTTCCAACTTTAGTTGAATCGAGTGTGGCTACGCCCGGTCCTTGTTGAAGGTTAAAATATCACATACTTGACGAAAAATGATTGTGGTTTTGATGCGTAGGTACGAATGGTTCTTGCTCAGCCCGTAGCGGCCACGTAAAACTTGCAACAACAAAGTAGAGGACGTCTAACTTGCTTTTGCAGGGCATGTTGTGATGTGATATTGATAGAGGCAAAGGTCCCGTCTTTCGATGAGATGGTGGCTATCGTTTTGGAGGAAGTCGACTTTGATGATCCGACTACAAACGTGCGAGGACGTCGCGCCTTAGCAATCGCTAAACCAACTCCGAGAGGTTATTGACCACGCCGGAGCATGATCAACCTGACCACGAAGGTCTGTTTCCTGCAGGCAAACGAAGAACAAGCAAGAAACTAAGATGACAATCTGGATATTGCGAATATAAGAGGAAAGCTTTATTGATCAAGGTGGGGTTCTGTGACGCCTTTGTCTGGTCACTGAACACAAACGAAGTACACGAAGTTGCAGCTATGGCGAACTTTAATCTAAACAAAAACCAAAGTCTAAACGGTGCCCTAAGGGCTGTATATATGGAGGAAGAGGGGGGAATTTCGTGGCCCTTGGGGAAGGGGTGCGAAACCAACCATATCTCTTGTTTCCCCACACATACAGACTCTAAAAAGAGCCTATACTTATGTATTTCGAAATTACATGGGCCTGGCCCAATAATAAGGTGACGCAACACCTAGAATAGTCTATGGACGAATATTATGAAGTGGCATCTTGTATATTTCTTCCAAGGCTTCATGCACTCATTATGGTGGCTTCAAAGTCCTGAAATCATCACTTGTAACTCCGTTCTTGTTCCCCTCGCGCATGCCATCATCTCCATGCTTCGTCTTGCTCCAGTGTTCATCCCTCTTATCCATGACAAGCCCTTCATTTGTAAGCAAAACAAATATATCCAATTTAGGCAGCATCATATTCTCATGAACATTAGAATCATTACCAAGAAACGAAAGTACGTGATAATTTAATTGGCGTGCGCGAGCTCTAGTAATTGGTCCAGTATGTATAGCAGCAGGGGCTGTGGGTGTAACAATGGTATTGATGTCCTCATCAGATATGGTCAAGACATGATGCTAAATTTTATTGTATGAGATGATCATGTTTTGTAACAGAGTTATCGACAACTGACAGGAGCCATATGGTTGTCGCTTTATTGTATGAAATGCAATCGCCATGTAATTGCTTTACTTTATCACAAAACGGTAGCGATAGTCGTAGAAGCAATAGTTAGCGAGACGACAACGATGCTACGATGGAGATCAAGGTGTCGCGCCGGTGACGATGGTGATCATGACGATGCTTTGGAGATGGAGATCAAAGGCACAAGATGATGATGGCCATATCATATCACTTATATTGATTTCATGTGATGTTTATCCTTTATGCATCTTATTTTGCTTAGTTCGGCGGTAGCATTATAAGATGATCTCTCACTAAATTTCAAGGTACAAGTGTTCTCCCTGAGTATGCACCGTTGCCAAAGTTCGTCGTGCCGAGACACCACGTGATGATCGGGTGTGATAAGCTCTACGTTCACATACAACGGGTGCAAGCCAGTTTTGCACACGCAGAATACTCGGGTTAAACTTGACGAGCCTAGCATATGCAGATATGGCCTCGGAACACTGAGACCGAAAGGTCGAGCGTGAATCATATAGTAGATATGATGAACATAGTGATGTTCACCATTGAAAACTACTCCATCTCACGTGATGATCGGACATGGTTTAGTTCATATGGATCACATGATCACTTAGATGATTGGAGGGATGTTTATGTAAGTGGGAGTTCTTTAGTAATATGATTAAATTGAACTTTAATTTATCTTGAACTTAGTCCTGGTAGTATTTGCATAACTATATTGTAGATCAATAGCTCGCGATATAGCTCCCCGTTTATTTTTGATATGTTCCTAGAGAAAAATACGTTGAAACATGATAGTATCAATGATGCGGACTTGATCCGTGATATGAGGATTATCCTCATTGCTGCGCAGAAGAATTATGTCTTTGATGCACCGCTAGGAGATAGACCTATTGCAGGAGCAGATGCAGATGTTATGAACGTTTGACAAAGCTCGGTATGATGACTACTTGATAGTTTAGTGCACCATGCTTTACGGCTTAGAACCGGTACTTCAAAAATGTTTTGAACGCCACGGATCATATAAGACGTTCTAAGAGTTGAAATTGGTATTTCATACTCATGCCTGAGTCGAGAGGTATGAGACCTATGACAAGTACTTTGCGTACAAGATGGAGGAGAATAGCTCAACCAGTGAGCATGTGCTCAGATTGTCTGAGTACTACAATCGCTTGAATCAAGTGGGAGTTAACCTTCCAGATAAAATAGTGATTGACAGAGTTCTCTAGTCACTATCGCCAAGTTACTGGAACTTCGTGATGAACTATAATAGGCAAGGGATGACGAAAACGATTCCCGAGCTCTCCGTGATGTTGAAATCGATGAAGGTAGAAATCAAGAAAAGAATCAAATGTTGATGGTTGACAAGACCACTAGTTTCAAGTAAAAGGGCAAGGCAAAGAAAGAGGAACTTCAAAGAAGAATAGCAAACAAGTTGCTGCTCCCATGAAGAAGCCCAAAGCTAGACTCAAGCCTGGAACTGGTGCTTCTACTACAAAGGAAATGGTCACTGGAAGTGGAACTGCCCTAGATACTTGGCGGATAAGAAGGATGGCAAAGTGAACAAAGGTATATTGGATATACATGTTATTGATGTGTACTTTACTAGTGTTTATAGCAACCCCTCGATATTTGATACTGGTTCAGTTACTAAGAGTAGTAACTCGAAACGGGAGTTGCAAAAATAAAAAGAGACTAGTTAAGGGCGAGGTGATGATGTGTGTTGGAAGTGATTCCAAGGTTGATAAGATCACCATCACACACTCCCTTTACCTTCGGGATTAGTGTTGAACCAAAAAATAAATGTTATTTGGTGTTTGCGTTGAGCATGAATATGATTGGATCTTGTTTATTGCAATACGGTTATTCATTTAAGTCAAAGAATAATGGTTGTTCCATTTAAATGAATAAAACTTTCTATGGTCATACACTCAATACAAATGGTTTATTGAATCTCGACCGTAGTGATATACATATTCATAATTGAAGCCAAAATATTCAAAGTTAATGATGATAGTGCAACTTATTTCTGGCACTGCCATCTAGGTCCTATTGGTGTAAAGCGCATGAAGAAACTCCATGCTGATGGGCTTTTGTAATCACTTGATTCTTGCGAACCATGCCTCATGGGCAAGATAACTAAGACTCCGTTCTCCGGAACAATGGATCGAGCAACTGACTTATTGGAAATAATACATACTGATGTATGCGGTCCGATGAGTGTTGAGGCTCGCGGCCGGTATTGTTATTTTCTGACCTTCACAAATGATTTATCTACTTGATGAAACATAAGTCTGAAACATTTGAAAGGTTCAAATAATTTCAGAGTGAAGTGGAAAATCATCGTAACAAGAAAAAGTTTCTACGATCTGATCGCGTAGATGAATATTTGAGTTACGAGTTTTGTGTTCATTTGAAACAATGTGGAATAGTTTCGCAACATGCCACCTGTAACACGACAACGTTATGGTGTGTCCGAACGACATAACCGTACTTTATTAGATATGGTGCGATCTATGATGTCTCTTACCGATTTACCACTATCATTTTGGGGTTATGCATTAAAGAGAACTGCATTCACGTTAAAAAGGGCACCATCTAAATCCGTTGAGACGACACCGTATGAACTGTGGTTTAACAAGAAATCTAAGCTGTCGTTTCTTAAAGTTTGGGGTTGCGATGCTCATGTGAAAAGTTTTCATCCTGATAAGCTCAAACCCAAAATCGGAAAAGTACGGCTTCATAGGATACCCAAAAGTAACTGTTGGGTACACCTTCTATCACAGATCCGAAGGCAAGATATTCGTTGCTAAGAATGGATCCTTTCTAGAGAAGGAGTTTCTCTCGAAAGAAGTGACTGGGAGGAAAGTAGAACTTGATGAGGTAATTGTACCTTCTCCCGAATTGGAAAGTAGTACGTCACAGAAATCAGTTCCAGTGACTCCTACACCAATTAGTGAGGAAGCTAATGATGTTGATCATGAAACTTCAAATCAAGTTACTACCGGACCTCGTAGGTCAACCAGAGTAAGATCTGCACCAGAGTGGTACGGTAATCCTGTTCTGGAGGTCATGTTACTCGACCATGACAAACCTACGAACTATGAGGAAGCGATGATGAGCCCAGATTCCGCGAAATGGCTTGAGGCCACGAAATCTGAGATGGGATCCATGTATGAGAACAAAGTATGGACTTTGGTTGACTTGCCCGATGATCGGCAAGCCATACAGAATAAATGGATCTTCAAGAAGAAGACTAACGCTGACGGTAATGTTACTGTCTACACAGCTCGACTTGTTGCAAAAGGTTTTCGACAAGTTCAAGGAGTTGACTACGATGAGACCTTCTCACCCGTAGCAATGCTTAAGTCCGTCCGAATCATGTTAGCAATTTCCGCATTTTATGATTATGAAATTTGGCAAATGGATGTAAAACTGCATTACTGAATGGATTTCTGGAAGAAGAGTTGCATATGATGCAACCAGAAGGTTTTGTCGATCCAAAGGATGCTAACAAAGTGGGAAATCTCCAGCGATCCATTTATGGACTGGTGCAATCATCTCGGAGTTGTAATAAACACTTTGATAGTGTGATCAAAGCATATGGTTTTATACAGACTTGCGATGAAGCTTGTATTTACAAGAAAGTGAGTGGTAGCACTACATCCTTTCTGATAAGTATATGTGAATGACATATTGTTGATCGGAAATGATGTAGAATTTTCTAGAAAGCATAAAGGAGTGTTTGAAAGGAGTTTTTCAAAGAAAGACCTCGGTGAAGCTGCTTACATATTGGGCATCAAGATCTATAGAGATAGATCAAGACGCTTGATAAGATTTTTCAATGAGTACATACCTTGACAAGATTTTTGATGTAGTTCAAAATGGAACAGTCAAAGAAGGAGTTCTTGCCTTTATTGCAAGGTGTAAAGTTGAGTAAGACTCAAAACACGACCACGACAGAAAACAGAAAGAGAATGAAAGTCATTCCCTATGCCTTAGACATAGGTTCTATAAAGTATGCTATGCTGTGTACCAAACCTTTTGTGTACCTTTCCATGAGTTTGGCAAGGGGGTACAATATTGATCCAGGAGTGGATCACTTGATAGCGGTCAAAATTATCCTTAGAAGACTAAGGAGATATTTCTCGGTTATGGAGGTGATAAAGAGTTCGTCATAGAGAGTTACGCCGATGCAAGCTTTTACCGATCCGGATGACTCTGAGTATCAATCTAGATACATATTAAAAGTGGGAGAAATTAGCTAGAGTAGCTCCATGCAGAGCATTATAGACATAGAATATTTGCAAAATACATACGGCTCTGAATATGACAGACCCGTTAACTAAACTTCTCTCACAAGCAAAACATGATCACACCTTAGTACTCTTTGGGAGTTAATCATATGGATATTTGAACTAACACTACTGACTCTAGTAAACCCTTTGAGTGTTGGTCACATGGCGATGTGAACTATGGGTGTTAATCACATGGTGATGTGAACTATTGGTGTTAAATCACATGGCGATGTGAACTATATTATTGACTCTAGTGCAAGTGGGAGACTGAAGGAAATATGCCCTAGAGGCAATAATGAAGTTATTATTTATTTCTTTATTTCATGATAAATGTTTATTATTCATGCTAGAATTGTATTAATCGGAAACTTAGTACATGTGTGAATACATAGACAAAACAAAGTGTCCCTAGTATGCCTCTACTTGACTAGTTCGTTTATCAAAGGTGGTTATGTTTCCTAACCATAGACATGTGTTGTCATTTGATGAACAGGATCACATCATTAGGAGAATGATGTGATGGACAAGACCCATTCGTTAGCTTAGCATTATGATTGTTACAGTTTCATTGCTACTGCTTTCTTCATGACTTATACATGTTCCTCAGACAATGAGATTATGCAACTCCCGAATACCGAAGGAACACCTTGTGTGCTATCAAATTTCACAACATAGCTGGGTGATTATAAAGATGCTCTACATGTGTCTCCGATGGTGTTTGTTGAGTTGGCATAGATTGAGATTAGGATTTGTCACTCGGTGTATCGGAGAGGTATCTCTGGGCCCTCTCGGTAATGCACATCACTATAAGCCTGGCAAGCATTGTGACTAATAAGTTAGTTGCGGGATGATGCAATACGGAACGAGTAAAGAAACTTCCCGGTAACAAGATTGAACTAGGTATTGAGATACCGACGATCGAATCTCGGGGAATTAACAGACCGATGACAAAGGGAACAACGTATGTTGTTATGCGGTTTGACCGATAAAGATCTTCGTAGAATATGTGGGAGCCAATATGAACATCCAAGTTCCGCTATTGGTTATTGACCGGAGATGTGTCTCGGTCATGTCTACATAGTTCTCGAACCCGTAGGGTCCGCATGCTTAATGTTCTATGACGATTTGTATTATGAGTTATGTGATTTGATGACCGAAGTTTGTTCGGACTCCCGGATGAGATCGGGGACATCACGAGGAGTCTCGAAATGGTCGAGACATAAAGATCGATATATTTGAAGGCTATATTTGGACATCGGAAAGGTTCCGAGTGATTCGGGTATTTTTTAGAGTACCGGAGAGTTACAAGAATTCGTATTGGGCCTTAATGGACCATACGGGAAAGGAGAGAAAGGCCTCAAGGTTGGCCGCGCCCCTTCCCCATGGACTGGTCCAAATTGGACTAGGGAAAGGGGGCGCCCCCTTCCTTCCTTCTCCTTCTCCCTTCCCTTTTTCATATTCCATGTGGGAGGTGGAATCTACTAGGACTAGGGAGTCTTAGTAGGACCCCACACTTTGGGCGCGCCCTATTAGGGCCGGCCTCCTCCTCCCTCCATCCTTTATATACGTGGCCAGGGGGCACCCCATAGACGCACAAGTTGATCATTGATCTCTTAGTCGTATGTGGTGCCCCGTCCACCGTAATCCACCTCGGTTATATCGTCGTAGTGCTTAGGCGAAGCCCTACGCCGGTAGCTTCATCATCACCGTCATCACGCCGTCGTGCTGACGAAGCTCTCCCTCGACACTCTGCTGGATCATGAGTTCGTGGGACGTCACCGAGCCGAACGTGTGCAGATCGCAAAGGTGTCGTACTTTCAGTGCTAGGATCGGTCGATCATGAAGACGTACGACTACATCAACCGCGTTGTCATAACGCTTCTACTTTCGCTCTACGTGGGTATGTGGACAACTCTCTCCCCTCTCGTTGCTATGCATCACCATGATTTTGCGTGTGCGTCGGAATTTTTTTGAAATTACTGCATTCCCCAACATCAAGCCCCGCCGACCTCCAGATCAGGCGCAAGTAGCTCCTGCGCCCCACACCCCTATGATAGACACAGATGCACCGCTTCCCTGGCGAACAGGCGGACTAGGTGCTCCGCGCGCCTAAGCGGGTGCTGCTTCTTTTAATTGTGATTAGGCTGACCCTGAATTGAAATCCAGGCGGGCTACTGACCTCTAGCATAGGTGAAATAGTAAATGGGAGGAAACCTTGTGCATTTAGTATCACGAAGAAGACGCAGTACGAAGCGCTCAACTAGTTTCTTCCGTGGGATGAATACGGTGTGAGCAGAGATGTAAGATTTCACGAATAAGGGAAGAGGAGTACCTCTTTCTGCTGGATGTGTTGTGTCCTCCTTCTGTTTTTCCAATGATCTTCTTATGGTTCGCTGGAAACAAGAAGTTGTGGAGGACGGTGGAGCCTTGGACGAACCCATGGCCAAGTTGTTGAGTGTGGTGGGGTGGCCGTCTGTTGGCGGCGGGGAACCAGATCCGAGGCGGCGAACGACGGTGTAGCGGGAACAGCTCCAGTGCGGTGGACGGTTGCAACAGTGGAGCGGCAGCGATGAGGCGCAGGATGGCGTGGTCAAAGTGGTTCTGGTACGGCGCACGTGGGCGTCGGCGTCGTGGAGGCAGCTCTGCTTCGGCTTCAGCTGCTAAGTCCTTGAGGGCGTTGCTGTTGCGGTCGCGTTGGACGACAACGTTGGGGTACGGGCTCCGGCGTGATGGAGGAGGCTGGCGGGATTGGGCGCGATGGGGTGGAGGACGGAGGAGGCTGGGGTTTCGCGACTGGTGGATAGGGCGTTTTGGCGCCCATGGAGTATGAATGGGGAAACGGAGGGAGGGGGACCTAAGGGTGAACAATGTTTCGGTTTGGGACGTGCTTGTTTGAAATTTGGGGAAAGCTACAAACTTTGCCCCCATCTAAAATTTCGTACATATTGCAGGTTGGGGGTAGGACAGTAATCTTAGGTGTCCCAAATGGTGGGCGGGATAGAATTCGGCCGAGCGCATGGGTGTTTGGGCGTCCATGGCGTATGAATGCTTCTCGAAGGCGGTTGAGACTGGCGTCTTGTTGAAGTTACAAACCTACCCCGGTTTAGACCTTCGGACATCGGGCCGATAGGCTACACGTGCCAGAGTCAGGAAAGTAATTTCCTACCACAAAACATTAGTCTCGCGTGGTTTCGGGTGACTAGAGGCTTATTTGGCGCTTCGTTCAATATTTGGGAGTAGAAGCATTAACGTTTTCGGTTCTCTTGCATTGAACTTTCAGGATTTGTCAAACTTCACAAATCTTTACTCTTGAAAATCCTAAAACTATGATTATTTTGGAAGGGAGGGGGTACATTTGAATATACATTGTACACGAGTATATATTAAAAATTATGCAACTTACCTCAGTGCATGCATGGTTCCAGATATAATCTCCTTGGTTGCAAAAAAAATAGTTAGACATGCGTATGAATATATAGCATGTTCAAACGCACAACAAAGATTGATGCCCCCTTTTAGATCTGATTTACAAATGCCATTATCTCGGGTTCAAATAGATGAATGCACTTCCTATGAATTTGAATCTTCAAAACCCCCTTTATGTTGAATTCAACATGTATTCTATTTCGTAGCTAGCAATTTGGAATGTATCCATGTAAGTGAAAAATGTATAAAGTGCTTCATACTAACAACATGGAGTGCACTAGTTAATGTTTATATATGAATTGCAAAAGCAATGCATTGCATGTATTTCAAACCGCTCTCACTCTATGGATCGATAATATGAAACAAACACATGCACATGTTAGAATTCAATAGAGTATGGGTGTCTGATAGACCGATTTTCGTTCATACGCAAATTGCAAAATTCATGATCTCATCCAAAAATAATAATGCCATTTATATTTTAATTTAATGCATAGAACTGCCTTTTACACGTAGATGCACTATGCCTCGTCCCGTTCTCACAAACGTGATATATATCTCTTTATCTAACGCATAAGTGCACACACTTTATATACATCGGCATTTCTCTTTCACACATGCTCACAATCTCTCCCGGGGTGTTGGGGTGTCTCATGCACACACTCCCTCTATCTCTCTCTCTCTCTCTCTCTCTCTCTCTCTCTTTGTGACTACTATGTACCACTCTTTTCACCAATCTCAGTTGGAAAACACTATTTCTCTCACATGCATATATACACACGCACGGTCTCTACTAGCCCTCTATACGCACATATATGTGCCTACGTGTCTCCCGCATGCACATTATCTTTAGGCCTCTCTCGCACACATTGCCCCCCTACACAGACACACCTCTCTCTTAGTAGTCAGCAGATATGATTCCATCAGATCATTCGGTAGGATATCCCTGACTGTTAGGCTGGATGGTAATACAAGGCAAAGTTTTACTCTAGTTCGGACCCTTGCGGTGAGGAAAAGCCTACTCTCGGTAATCAGTATATTAGTGATAGGGGTGTGTACAAAGTACACGTGAATACCAGGCATTGTGCGTGCGTGTATGCTATCGACGAACTAGCCCCCAGGCTTCTATAACATACTCGGTGCCTAGGGTTACAAATCATACACAGTCGACTTATCACCAGTGGGGATAGAGTCCTACAAGACTCTGGTAGCTTCGTGTTGTACACCGAGTCCTCCACATGGGTCTTCGTATAATGCATCTCGGTCCAACCTATGTGGTGAAGGATGGAACCGACCCATGAGTCCTCATGTTGACCCACCACAACTAGAAATGATGTGCCCACCCCAATTAGAAATGATGTGCCCACCACACCACACACGCAATCGACCACTAAGAAAATAAGCATATACAATAGTACAATGTTATACATGAAAGTTAACTGCATGGTGCATCCAAAAATATTTGTTCTGCATTGTGAATGTTTATATTTTCTCCTCGAATATTAGTCACGGGAAAGAGAAACGAAGGGCATATCTCTCCTTGTCTCCACCGGACACCCCCTCTTTCTACACCACTTTCACGTACACAAACAAACTATCTCTCGGCCCTCTAAAAGTATGCATGCCCATGACACATTCACGCGTGACAGTCACTGTATTTCAAGCGAAAGTACTATACGGCCGGTGGACTTCAGAATATGCTCATTATGGTCACCGCATATATTCTCGTGGTGATCATACGGTATCTAGCTCACGATACGTCTCCATACTTTGTTGATGACACTGACGGATATTGTATTTGGTGCGTGCTCCGTATTTTGCTGACGACACTTACGGTCATTGTATTTGAAGCGAAAGCACAATATGGTAACTGGATTTCAGAATAAGCTCATCATGGTCAGCACATACATTTTGTGGTGTGAGGGAGTCCTGGACTAAGGGGTCCTCGGGCGTCCGGCCAATTGGACATGGGCCGGACTGGTGGGCTATGAAGATACAAAACCGAAGACTCTCACCCGTGTCCGAATGGGACTCTCATTGGCGTGGATGGCAAGCTTGGTGTTCGGATATGAAGATTCCTTTCTCTGTAACCGACTTTGTACAACCCTAGTCCCCTCCGGTGTCTATATAAACCGGAGGGTTTAGTCCCTAGAGGCAATCATAATCATACAGGCTAGACTTCTAGGGTTTTAGCCATTACGATCTCGTGGTAGATCAACTCTTGTAATACTCATATTCATCAAGATCAATCAAGCAGGAAGTAGGGTATTACCTCCATAGAGAGGGCCCGAACCTGGGTAAACATCGTGTCCCTTGTCTCCTATTACCATCGACTTTAGACGCACAGTTCGGGACCCCCTACCCGAGATCCGCCGGTTTTGACACCGACATTGGTGCTTTCATTAAGAGTTCTGTTGCGTCGTCGCCAAGAGGTTCGATGGCTCGGTCAATCATCTACATCAATGCCGTCTAGGGGGAAGTTTTTCTCCCTGGCCAGATCTTCGTATTCGGCGGCTTCGCACTGCGGACCAACTCACTTGGCCATCTAGAGCAGATCGACAGCTACGCCCCTAGCCATCAAGTCAGGTTTGGAAGCTTGAACTACGTTGCTGATACCCGTGGAGACTTGATCTTCGAGGGATTCGAGCCCACGGTAGCCGCTCCCTGCCACCGTGATGCGCATGACCTAAATCTGTCATCGGACCATACCCAGGAGATAGCACCTGTAAGTGCTCTGGCCCTAGATCCGGAACAGATTGCGCCGTCCGAGGACGGGAAGCTCAACCCCGCCATGGGAGTCGCAGACTCAGCGGCGCTGGAGCCACACACAGACCCAACCTCGGGCAGGACCTGCGTCATCGGAACCTCGGATTCATCTCCGGCCACAGATTCCGAACCACGCGCGTCCGCGTCCATCGAGCCCGATCAGGCGCCGATCGTTGAATTCAGCGCCGCAGACATCTTCCGGCACTCACCTTTAGGCGATGTGCTAAACTCATTAAAAATCCTCTCCTTAGCAGAGGACTCATAGCCGAATTATATCCGGTTTGAACTGGGGGTTGATGACGGGGAATTTCGCTTCCCGCCCACCTCCCAATTCATAGCCACTATCGAGGACTTAACTGATATGCTCGATTACGGCTCCGAAGACATCGACGGTATGGACGACGATGCCGGAGATGAGCAGGCCCAAAACCCGCCGTTTACCGGATGCTGGTCGGCCACCTCTTCGTATGATGTGTATATGGTGGATACACCCAAAGAGAATAATGGCGATGACAAAAAGGACCCAGTTGAGGATAAACCTCCTGAGATACCGCCAAAGCACCGGCGTCAGCGGTGACGCTCTAAATTACGCCATAGAAAAGACAGCAATATCGGCACAAGAGACAATAATACTCCGGATGGTGCTGAAGACAGAGAAGACCCCGACGAGCCAACTGCCGAACAGGACGATCGGGAAGATGGGCAAGTCAACCATGAGGAACAGGCCGCAAACAAAGACTCGGAGGACAGTAATTATCTCCCACTCTCCGAGGATGAGGTGAGCCTCGGTGACGAAGACTTTATCGTGCCTGGGGAACCTCTCGAGCAGGAGCGCTTTAAACGCTGGCTAATTGCCACTACAAGGAGCCTGAAAAAGAAGCAGCGGGAGCTTCAAACTGATCAAGATCTGCTCAATGACAGATGGACCAACGTCCTGGCAGCCGAGGAATACGGCCTCGAGCGCCCGACCAAAAGTTATCCGAAGCGCAAATTGTTACCTCAATTTGATGACGAGGCGCGGGAGCCTGTACTGTCAGCGCGTAATGCGGCTGACCGACCACCACGTGGTCGGGACAAATCGGCAACTCAAGCCGAACACCAGCACATACTACCCACCGTAAAGGCAGAGACATAACTGCTCGGGTTATACATATGACCTGCGGCAGGACCTGGACAGTAGATCATGTCAAAACAGATCGATCTATCGAATTATGGACTAGGTTCTTAACCAAAAAGAACCAGATCGTCGACTGTCCGGATGCCCAAGCCCTAGTGGCCTTTAAACATAGCATCCAGGATGAATGGCTCGCCCGACACCTCGGCCAAGAAAAGCCGAAGTTCATGGCAGCCCTCACGGCGCTTATGACCCGCTTTTGCGCGGGCGAAGATAGCTGGCTAGCCCGTAGCAATAACAATGCAAGCAAACCTGGCACTTCGGAAGCCAGAAATAGCAACGGCAAGCCCCGACGCAACAGACACTAGCGTCAAAGCAACGCTGATAATACCGACGACATGGCGGTCAACGCCGGATTCAGTGGCTCCAAGTTAGGCCAGCGGAAGAAGCCGTTCAAAAGGAAAAATTCGGGCTCATCCAGCCTAGACCACATTCTCGATCGTCCATATCAGATACATGACACCCCCGATAAGCCAGCCAATCATACTAACAGAAGCTGTTGGGTCTTTAAGCAGGCCGGCAATATAAACGCCGAAAACAAGGAGAAGGGGTCGCAAAGTGAGGACGATGACGAGGAGCCCCGTCCACCGAACACAGGGGGCAGAAGAAGTTTCCCCCTCAGGTCAAAACAGTAAACATGATATACGCCACCCATATCCCAAAGAGGGAGCGCAAGCAAGCGCTCAGGGACGTCTATGCGATAGAGCCAGTCGCCCCAAAATTCAACCCATGGTCGTCCTGCTCGATCACTTTCGATTGCAGGGACCATCCAACTAGCATCCGCCATGGCGGTTCAGCCGCACTAGTCCTTGACCCAATAATCGATGGATTCCACCTCACGTGAGTCCTCATGGACAGGGCCAGCAGCCTTAACCTGCTCTATCAGGATACAGTGTGCAAAATGGGCGTCGATCCATCAAGGATCAAGCCCACCAAAACTACCTTTAAAGGAGTCATACCAGGTGTAGAGGCCCGTTGTACGGGCTCAATCACACTGGAAGTTGTCTTCGGGTCCCCGGACAACATCAGAAGCAAAGAGTTGATCTTTGATATCGTCCCCTTCCGCAGTGGCTATCACGCACTGCTCGGAAGAACCGCATTCGCTCGATTTTAATGTAGTGCCACACTATGCTTATCTCAAGCTCAAGATGCCCGGACCACGCGGGGTCATAATAGTCAATGGAAACATGGTGCGCTCCCTCTGTACTGAAGAACACATCGCGGCCCTGGCAACGGAAGTACAGAGCGGCCTTTTAAGGCAGAATTTTAATTCAGCGGCCAAGCTCCCGGACACTGTCAAACAAGTCCGGACTACTCTGCAGCTTGACACTCCGGCTCGTCAGGAGTTAGACTAGCAATTCGGCCTTCATCTCAGTCCTGACCAAATGGCGGCATATGTACCGCGCGTACATAACTACGCACTCAAAATACCATGGGCAGAGACGGAGGCATAACAAGACTGTGGTCCACAATACGGTTCGACCTTCCCCGGACACACATACTTTCACTTTTCTTTTTATCCTTTTCAGGTTTCTTTTCCGCAGGCC
This sequence comes from Aegilops longissima, assembly GCA_021605205.1. Taxonomy (NCBI): domain Eukaryota; kingdom Viridiplantae; phylum Streptophyta; class Magnoliopsida; order Poales; family Poaceae; genus Aegilops; species Aegilops longissima. Next base: position 243,600,293 of record CM038680.1, on the reverse strand, counting down.
CCTAGCGGTGGCCTGATCATCGGTCCTTTCGAAGGACGGATACACCAAGGTGGCAGGCGGCACAGACGTGTGGGGAATCTCTAGACGTTCTCTTCGATGATCGTCCTACCTATTTTCAGGACCCGCACGCAGCTCTTCCTTGGTCTTGGCATGTGAAATAGCCAGGTTGCTTATCGCACTATTGGTACAAATACGTTTTGACGCATCAATCAAATTATAACGAGAACTGTTTGCGGCCCAAATTATGTGGCACTAGCTTACAATTTCATTTTATTTAATTATTCTTATCGATTGCACACGTACACTTTGGTACGCTTTAATTGGCCAGGGGCTTCACTACGCTCCACACTATGGCAACAAAAGTCCGAACACTTTTACAGTACAGTTCGGCGCGTCGAATTTTAGCAATATATGCATTGGCTCTGAATCATATCTTTGGTCGGGTTGCCCGGCTCCTGTGCTTACTACCTTACGTTCCGCTCTATCGGGTAGAGTAGTAAAGGGAGAACTACTGCGATTGTGTCCCGGTTTATCCAGATGAGCACCTCAATAGAGAAAGCCGAAAACTGATTGTCATGATGCGGCGTCAGCCGGTCAGCTATTCGGAGGTTACAAATCTTTTGCGATTTTTTCCGCATTATGCAACCAATCGGTCTTTACCTGATCACGTGTTTACATCACCCTAGTTTGGACTCATGAATACTAGGGGCTGCGCCTAAATTTCTATTGTGAAACTCCTATGGCTAAGTGAGGGTGATAAAGCCACATAGTCTGATTTCCTGGTTCGTTGCGCTAAACACCTCCTTCAAGGACCAGATTTTTGGATCAAGAGTGTTTAGATTCCACCCCGAACACCCCCGTACTACCTACGTGGGGGCCAAAGGCGACGACTGGCCAACTCTTAGATTTAATAAAAACGGCCACACAGGAGGTAAAATTTTAAAAGTAACAAGCATTATATTACATAATGAGTTCGTTTCATCATACAAGGTAAAGATAACACGAATGTATTCATTCGAAGATAATGTCTTTTGCACATTGCGCCGCCACAATGCGGGACCCCTCCAGGACATCTTCAAAATACCGCTCGGGCGTGCGGTGCTCCTTGCCAGCGGGCGGTCCCTCGATCGCGAGCTTGCAGTGTTCATCTTCGCCATCGCACCTTGACGCGGGCGAAGGCCATCCGCGACTCGATGAAGACCGACCGCTTGATGACGCTGCCGTGGGTCGGCATTGACCAGCCGCCCACGAGCCCGGCGAAGCTGCTGGGTATAGCTTCGGCAGCGCATACCGGATTATTAAATCCTTCATGGCTAGTTCGGCCACCCTATGCAGTTCGACCATCTGTTTTAGCTGGTCGCTAAAGGGCACCGGATGTTCTGGCACAAGGTATTGTGACTAGAACAGCTTCTCCGTCGAGCTCCCCTCTTCAGCTCGGAAGAACTCCGAAGCACCGGCAACACTGCGTGGGAAATCCGCAAACGCTCCTGGAGACCTCCAAAACCGGGTTAGTAAGAGATACCTCTTCTTCACATATTTGCTCTGCATAATGAAGGCCTTACCCGCCGCGATTTTTCTTGCCTCTTGGATTTCCTGGAGGGCACCCTGGGCTTCAACCCGGGCATCTTGTGCGCTTTGGCGAACCTTGGCGAGTTCGGTCTCCTGATCCGCATTATTGCGCTCCAAGGACTCGCATTTCTTCACGGTGTCCTGGAGCTCCTGTTGGACCTCATCAACCCTGGAGTCATATTTTTCACGGGCGGCTTGCTCCTTTGCCGCTTTCTCTTGGGCCTCGGCTAGCACCTTCTTGAGGGTTTCCACCTCAGTTGCCGCTCCTACAAATACCATGGCACTATAATCAACATAAGTCATCAATCGTTTTTGATATACATCAGGTCATTACATACCTTGCTTATCCTCCAGTTCTTTCCTTGCTTGGCTGAGCTCCTCCTCGGCCCGGTCCAGCCTCTGCTTCAGTCCGGAGACTTTGGCAACATGAGAAGTCGCGGCCAGCAGCGACGCCTGCTTATTCACATAGACATATATGGTTTGTCTCCTGTGAAAACTATTTGATCCTCTGTTCGGCTCTTCTTTCCGAACACCGGACAGAGTCTCAGGGGCTACTGTCTATACTATGAATTTCTTTTTACATAATTGCATCGCTTACCTCAAAGCCTGTCAGAAGGTGGGTGCAGGCTTCGGTCAGTCCGCTCTTAACAGACTGAACCCTCTCAAACACCGTACCCATGAGGGTGCGATGTTCTTCCACGATAGAAGCGCCTCACAGCGCTTCCATTAAAGTATCCGGTGCTGGATGGACAGAGGTCACAGGTGGGATAGGTGCACCTCCTTCTTTCAAAGGAGGCTGCCTGCTTGCTTCCGGAGCCGTATGGCTCTCTGGAATAGTATTTGGCTGGGGGCCGCACTGGATATGGCCCCCATCGCCACTCTCCAGGGGGACTTGCTCCCCCAGGTGTCCGGCAGCCGAGGTTTTGCCCTCCGGCGCTATCCTAATGGCCCTCTGCATCTCTCCCTGGCCCGTGAAGGTCCTTTGGGACACTGCCTCGGTGTCGTCCGTGGCCTTGGGAGAGGTGGCTGCGAACCCCCCGATGAAGATCGCTGGGAGTTGTCGTGGGCTGGACTGCAGAATGTGATTCAATGCATTAGAATTACGAGATAAAGGTGTCGGACATATAATTGCGATAGAGCCCTTGAATACTTACGATCCGGCCAGGGGCTTATCCCTGGGGCGCCACTCCGAGCTGCTGTCGGTATCTGGCGCGGTGTCGTCCGCAAGGGAGGCTCTCCCCATCTTGGACGCTTCGGTCTCCAGAAGCGTGGAGGCCGCCCTTTTCTTTCTTCCCCCCTCAGGGGGGAGTTGCTTTCTTCCTGCTCCTCCTCCTTGTCGTCGGTGGCGGGTGAGGAATGGGTCTCGGTGTCTTCGGACGTCACGTCTGAAGTGCCCTTGTGGCGGAGACCACCTCTGGTCCCCTTGGCCTTCTTCCCCGATGCCTGGTAAGGCGCCGGAACCAGCATCTTCATCAGAAGTGGAATTGCTAGGTCTTCAGGTAGTGGAGCCGGACTCTTGACCAGCTCCGCCTTCTTTGTCCAGCCCTGAAAAAAGTAAGATGGAGAGGCTCAAACATTTTCCTTGAGTATGTAAGCAAAGTATACACCTTGAAAAACTTACTGGACTGGCGGGGTGGGTCAGGTAGTACCCACGGTCTTCGGTCTCCTTTGGCCACGTCTCGTTGGGCTTGAAGAGCACCTTCCAAATACCTTCGTGTGTAACGCCGAACAAGTGTTGCAGGCTCTGGTGCTTGGCCGGATCAAACTCCCACAAATTGCAGGTCCGGCTTTGGCATGGAAGGATCCAGCGAAAGAGCATCACCTGGATCACATTGACAAGCTTGATGTTCTTGTCGACCATGCTCTTGACGCGCGTCTGCAGCGCTGTCAGCTCGTCCGACGAGGCCTAATCTAGGCCCTTCTCTAGCCAGGAGGTGAGCTGCATCGGGGCCCCAAACCTGATCTCGGGAACCTCGGCCCAGGTGGTGTCGCGTGGCTCTGTGACATAGAACCACTATTTTTTCCACCCTTTGACAGTCTCGACGAAATTGCCTTTGGGCCATACAACGTTGGGCATTTTGCTCACCATGGCGCCTCCGCACTCCGCGTGTTGGCCGTCCACCACCTTCGGCTTCACATTGAAAATCTTCAGCCACAGTCCGAAGTGGGGTGAGATGTGGAGGAAAGCCTCACACATGACAATAAATGCCGAGATGTTGAGGAAGGAGGTGGGGGCCAGATCGTGGAAATCCACCCCATAGTAGAACATTAGTCCACGGACGAATGGGTGGAGTGGAAATCCCAGCCCACAGACGAAGTGGGGAATGAACACTACCCTCTCATGGGGCTCTGGGGTAGGGACGATCTGTCCCTCGGTCGGAAGCCGGTGGGTGACATCCTTGGCCAAATATCCCGGAGCTTGGTGATGTCCTTCTCCTTGACGGAGGAGACCATCCACTTACCCTGTGCTCCGGATCCGTACATGATCGGAGTGCTTTCTTGTGGTGGAAGAGATGAAGACTTGGGCGCTGGAACTCAAGAATGGTTGGGCGGAGAGAGAGAAGGCGTGGGTGAAAGGGGGTGGATCCTTATCCCCTTATAAAGGCAGCGAATATCAAGCGCCTCCCCACTCGCCTTAAAACTCGCCTATTTCCCAAGGGCCGTGCAGAGGCACGGTTGGATTACCCACGCCCGTATTGATGAGAATCCCGTAATAAGGGGACATGATCTCTGCTTTGACAAGACGTGCCAATGAAACCACATCTCAAAACATGGAGCGGCAGGCCGACAAACGGTTCGAAATAATGTCCGGGTGGTGATGTGGCGTCACGCCACAAAAGTTGTCAGTGGATTGGACTCGTGAAAATATTATACTCTCCGCGGTTGTGTGTGGTACTTGTTTTGCAGAGCCAGACACATTCTTTGTGTTCCTAGGCTGTTTTGGAGTATTCGGAGGAGGAACCCGCCTTGCAATGCCGAAGATAATCTGCGCGCCGGACACCTCGTCATTGAAGCCTGATTTAGGGGCTACTTAGGGAGTCCTGGACTAAGGGGTCCTCGGGTGTCCAACCTGTTGGACATGGGCCGGATTGGTGGGCTATGAAGATACAAAACCGAAGACTCTCACCCGTGTCCGGATGGGACTCTCATTGGCGTGGATGGCAAGCTTGGCGTTCGGATATACCCGTGTCCGGATGGGACTCTCATTGGCGTGGATGGCAAGCTTGGCGATCGGATATGAAGATTCCTTTCTCTGTAACCAACTTTGTACAACCCTAGTCCCGTCCGGTGTCTATATAAACCGGAGGGTTTAGTCCCTAGAGGCAATCATAATCATACATGCTAGACTTCTAGGGTTTTAGCCATTACAATCTCGTGGTAGATCAACTCTTGTAATACTCATATTCATCAAGATCAATCAAGAAGGAAGTATGGTATTACCTCCATAGAGAGGGCCGAACCTGGGTAAACATCGTGTCCCCTGTCTCCTGTTACCATCGACCTTAGACGCATAGTTCGGGACCTCCTACCCGAGATCCGCCGATTTTGACACCGACATGGTGCTAACCAACCTGTGGTTGGATGGTTAGGAGGACAATGGTTTCTCAAGCCCACCATGGTTAAAGTCCGTGTGCTCACATTTATCCTGGGTTAATTTCAGTATTTTTCTGGCGACGTGCGTTCTGTGGGAGGAGACATTCCACTCGACTACGAGGCACCTATGTTGACTTCGTAAAATCTCAAGATCATATGCTGGCTCACTCTCTCGAAGGTGCTCATAGGTGTAGGGTCTGCGTGTGTGTGCTTATAGCGGTGAGTGCTTGCGCGTATATATGAGCGCTTGCGTCTGAACCGTGTTAAAAAACACATGTCATGATTATACGGTCACTCGCTCACCCGTACAACTCCGTATTTTGTTGATGACACAATCAATTGACCAGTCAAACGCTCCACATGGCGCAACTAGTGTTGCACCGTTGGGGCGCATAACCGTGGGGCCCACCTGTCAGCGCATATATGAAAGAAAGAAATGGTAGTTTGAGTCTGTACTGTGTTAATAAAATACATTTTATGGTGATCATACGGTCACTGGCTCACCATATAGCTCCGTAATTTGTTGATGGCACGATCAATTGACCAGTCAAACGGTCCACATTCAGCAACGCACATTACCATCGGGCCCACCCGTCAGCGCGTATATGAAGGACAGAAATGGTAATAAATTAGTGATCGGTGGGGATTCAAAGTCGTGAGACCTCTGGTTGGCAGTCGCCTGCGATGGGGGTGCGGTGATTGGGCAGTGGCGTAGGGATCGCTGGAGAAAAAGCTCGGTGCGAGGGGGGGCCTAGAGGGATGGCCGGGGCGGCGGCGGACCGGCAGTGGGGAGTGGTTGGGCGGGCGGCGTGGCCGCTGGCGGCGACCGCGTTTGCCGCGACGGCCGGTGGCGCGGCTCAAGCGGTGGAGGTTGAAGATAATCTGCAGGCCCTTGATTTCGTATCCAACGGCTGGAAAAATCTACTGAACAGAGATGAAAAAGTCAGTCGACTGACATGTTGCCTCACCCCGCACGTACACATGCACGCACGAAACACTCACACTAACACTGAGACATGCACATAACGAACACACGCACGCATGCAGGCGTGCAACACTGACACTTACACATGCATGCACGAACACACACACGTGCACACACATGCATGCAACACTGAAATGTACACATGCACGCACGCAACACTCGCACGCCTGCATGCACATCGCACACGACGCAAGACAGACGCTCAACCTATGAGTGCATGCACCCTTTGTTAAGGACATGGATTGTTACGGGTATTAATCAATCTTATCTTTTTTTGCAAGGTTTAATCAATTTTATCTGTGATAAGCAGAACATTGGTGTTTGCAGCGGTCTTTATGAATCACAACGTATCGAACGGGCTATCAATGTATATATGATTTCTTTTAAAATTCTCTTACATTATATAGTAGGCTTATCTAGATGAAATAGATGATGTCACTCTCAATGAACAATCACCTGTTTATGAAATGCCCGCTTCTGACCGCCCTGGCCCACCAAAAGTTCCTCTATCGTGCGCTGCCTGCGTCGGGTCACTGACATGCATGCCATGTACCAAAGAGCCCACACATCAGTGGAAGAATGGTGCGGTGTCGTACATTAGAGTCGAGGGCGCCACTTGATGCACGCCCGGCTGAACACGCCTCCTTGCCGCATTCAAACGCCTCCATGAAACCCGTGTGGAAGCCGAGAAACCCACTCTGGACACATGTCCGTTCATGACCAGGCCGTCATTAAATGCAACACGGGCCGAGCTCCTCCAGTCCGTAGTCTATTTAATCTCCTATTTAAATGAGGCCAAATGCCGGCCAAGAAACGCACCCCTCCGCCGCTCCCCTATCTCCTCCTTCACCATTTTGTCTACTCTTACAATGGCTTACGAAGAGTACTTATCCCGCATCCAAGCCGGCTGGGTGGCCCGCCGAGCCCGCCAGATACGAGCTATGCATCTCGTCGATCCACCTCCCTCCCCTCGCCCGACGGAGCCAGTTGCCGCCCCAAGCCGGCGCGCGGTTCAGCAACTCGCCGCTCCAGGCCAGCTCGACGAGGAACAGCGCACGGGCGTCATGGCTACCGTCCATGCCTCCGCCTTGTACCGCGCCTCCCGTGTCTGCGACCGCGTCTCCCGTTTCTGTGGTCGAGACTCCCATGCCGGTGGCCGCGCCATGCAAGCAGAGACAGAAGTCGGGTGCGCGAAGAGCGACGAGTCGGTGGCCATCCGTGTCCGCCGCCATCATCGAGGAGAAGTAGAACACGGGAGGCCGCCGCTGCTTGGGTCCCATGAAGGCCACCGCGGAGGCAACGCCGGCGTACACAACAGGTGTCTTGCCAGATCCTTTTGTTGCGAGGACCTTCGTCGACCCCGTATGGGCTCCACGGAAGCGGAGAAACCCCCTTCCACCATCATCTTGGGCATCAGCCAAACATATCAGTTGGACAGCGGGGAAGCGAGCCGTCCTTTGCGCTGAAGCATATACCTCTGGGGCTCCCGGCAGTCCGGTTATCGTGCTGCCGGACATGAGGAACACAAATGGATCGGCGGGCGACCATTTAGGCCAGGTATTATATGCCTGTGCTTTCCAGAACTAGCACCGCTTAGTTGATTTGAATGTAATGAAATCCGTCATGTCTGTATGAAAATCTGGTATTTATATGAATTCCGTCATTGTTTATGAGAAATATCGCCGTGTATGCATGAATTTTGTCCGGTTGGTTGAGTTGCTGTGAGAATGTGTGCGGCTACAGTTGGATGGCGTAATATGCAGGTCTCCGGTTGGTCTGCGGCCAGCTCGGGCGGCATGGTGGGACAAAAAATGCACAACTCATGGGAGCTCGTCTCCAACGTGTACGCTGGAGGATGCATGAGCACCCGAGCCATTCCTCGTTCGTCGGTGGCAAAGGCACCAGTGGACAAAAGGGTCGCCAATATTTTGGCTACCCCGGGCAAAATCCAAACAGCCCCTCCCAGCATATTCAAATCCCTCGTTCGCCGTGAAATTTTGCCATGTGTTGTTTTCATGGACTAGCAAGATGCCCGTGCATTGCACGGAACATCAAGATGCATTTTTTCACAAAACACCTATTGTGATTGACCCATGCAGGAGTAATCCCATGTGTAAAAACTAATGATATCTCGAGAATTTTATCAGAAAAACAGTATCTCGAGAATTTCATCAAAAAAATGATATCTCGAGAAAGATGAGAGATAAGGTGAGGAGAAGTGGGGTGTGGTGGTGACTGGTGGTCGGACTGGGCGGAGGCATGGGGATGGACGGCGCATTATGTCTAGGTTTGTATCTCTCTCTCACACACCCACGTAGGTGGGGGCGTGCATGAAGAGAAGAGGTGCACGCACGGCGCACGTACCCCCGTCTCTTTCCCAACCACACTCGCGCGGGTACACGGTGGAGCTCATTTCTATACGAAAAGGCAGCCCACGTGGGAATTTGACATGTGTACTAGCTCTCCACTTGATGGAGGATCGTCTACCACGGGTGAACAAACAAATTGCGACTTGACGCGTCATGTGGGGCCTACCTTAGAGGCAAGGTTCTATACACTCGAGATGCTTTGTACGTATTATTTTTTATGTGTCCCGTCAACTCGAAGAACGAGGAGAAGCTTGCTTACTACGCCGTCTCCCCTGCGCATGGCCGCGGTGGCTCGTAGGACGAGGTGAAGCTTGCTTACTAGAAACTACCTCCGTCATGGTTTATTGGTCCCCATTGTATATTGTGTCAAATTTTGACTATAGACTGGACTAACGAAACGTTCATGCATGTTAACAAAAATTATATCATTGAAAACTATGTTGAAATACGAATCCAACGATATAATTTTTATTGACATGCATTAACATTTTGTTAGCTAAATATTTTGTCAAAATTTGGCACGAACTACAAAGGTGACCTATAAAGCAGGACGGAGGTAGTAGTACTACGCCTTACGCCCGCTCCCTCGCCCATGCGCGCGGTGGCTCGCATGACGAGGAGAAAATTTTACTACTCCCTCCGTTTACTCCTCGTCCCTACCTTGGTTAGAGAGATTATCATATTGTTTGGAATATATGTCTTTTAGTAGTACTCCCTCCTTTCCAGTTTATGGCTCAATTTCCTTGGAGTAGTATATGGAGTAGTACTACTACAGCAATTTCCTTGGAGTCCATGGTGCAGCAAGCTACCCTAGGCTATGTTACTACTCCCTTATTTCCAGTTTATGGCTCAATTTCAAAATCTCTCCAACCAAGGTAGATGGTGAGTGGTGGAATTAATTTCGTAGTTTGCACAAGTAATGTACGCTCGTTTTTCTCAAGAAGTTATGTTTACCGAGGCATTAATTAGAACGAATGCATGCATGACCACTAAATTTCCATGAACTTCTACATGCATTGGTGAGTTTTCTCTTGACAATGTTTGCATCGGGTGATTTAACGCACCTCGAAATCCAACATGTGATGGTACTACTACTGCTAGTAGAATTGAGACTTATAAAATACAAAAAATGATTTTTTTAGACGAGGCCTATAAACCGGAGAGGAGGGAGTAGTAAGTAGTATACTATCTCCATAGTGGGTACGTACTCTATAAAATCAGATTTTCCCAAAACTAAGTCGCTCAACCTTTATTTGCTTGTTTCCCTTCCTGCCTCGTTGCCTCGAACAAACTATGCGAAACTCCCCTACCTACCGCGCGGGAAAAGACTCGCCCTCGCCTTTTTTTAGTCCCGGTTTGTATCGATGGATCGCGCAAAGCAGCAAAAACCAGGCGTGTCCTGTACTCCTCCGTTGATGCTCGCTTTCATGAATTCTGTAGTTCCTCTCGCTGACATGTGGGACATATATCAATCGGGTCGACGTGTCATGCACGAAATAACAGTGCAGAACAGCAGGGGGGACACACCCCACTCGTACCGCCCCAGTAGTAGTAATGAGCAATGAGACGTCAAATCACAATGCCGCACCTTCCCAGACGAACGAAGCAACCATTATTTCACACTTCGCTTCGCCATCATCTCCTTCAAGAAAACTATGTAGTATTGCATCCGCCATTGTTCTGCCTCAAGAGGGACACGTGCATCGCCTTGGTACATCATGACACGTGGGACCGCATGACATGCCATGCTCCCCGGCCCATCGCTCGGTAAAATCACCTCATTTTTACTACTTCCTCCGTATCAGTTTACAGGGCATGCACGTCGTTCTAGGTTGAGAACTTAACTGGCTATATATGTGATGAATAGTGTATGTTTAGAAACTACATCCTCTTAAGAACAGAATGATATACTTTTTGTGACATAGTAACTCATATTTAGTTAGTCAAATGGATGACTGAGAACTATGTGCGCGCCCTATAAACCGAGACGGAGAGGGTACTACAGTACGTACACTACAAAAAAAAGACACATCCGTGACATTTTGGGCCGAACGAATTTTTTCTGTCGTACATATGACACTTCTATGACGATAATTGTGACAAAACCCGATATCATCATAGATGTGGTGGGCTCCTACTTCTATGACAAAAAATCATGACAGAAAATGGGCTTTTCGTCTTGGGAAGACCGAGCGAAAGCTACATGACATTCTTTGGGCCGTCCATGACGGCAAAAACCGTGGTAGAAGCGAGGGGAGGAAAATTTCGAGGAGTTGCACATTACGGTGGGAGGTCGGGGGCGGCGATCGCGCGTTCTCTCGTGACGTCGCCGCGTGTGTGCGGCGTTGGCTCTAATCGAACCTGAGCAAGGCGTTGGGCTCTAACGAACCCGGCGATTGCATTGCAGGCTCGCGTTCTTGAACCCGGCGACCAATCGATGGCTGTTAATCGAACTCGATGGGCGATTCGCCGCCACTGCTGCTAACAAGCCGATCGATTGGATGAGCAATGAGCGTTGCGGGGTGGATGAGCATTGGCGGTGGCGTTGCCTCTGGATGAACAGGACCCGTGGTGTGGAGGGCTGGATGAGCGATGAAGCGATGGAGGGTGGTTGAGCGGGACCCGTGGTGTGGAGGGCTGGATGAGCAGTGAGCGGTGGAGGGGTGCCCGTGGAGGGTGGTTGAGCAGAGCGGTGGAGTAGCGCGGTGGAGGCTGGATGAGCAGGCCCGTGGAGGGTGGAGGAGGTCGGCGGTGGAGATGAGCGATATCCGTGGAGTCCCGTTTTGCGATACGCCACACCCTCCCGATGAACAGGACCCCGTTTGACCGTGGCGCCCAACACAAGTCCGTTTAAATCCGTTTTGTGATACGCCACACCCTCCCGATCAACAGGACCCCGTTTGACCGTATGAGTGTTTCCTCCGTTTTGCGATGCGCCACACCCTCCCGATCAACATTACCCCCGTTTCGACCATAGGAGGTCCGTTTCCTCCGTTTTGCGGTATGCCAGACCCCTCCCGATGAATAGGATCCCGTTTTGAACATGGCCGGTCGAACACAAGGCCGTTTCCTCCGTTGTGTGGTACGCCAGGCCTTGTTTCCGTCGCCTGTTCTGTCCAAGCCCTCCTGATGAACACGACCACACATTCCGTTCTGACCCAGCCGGTTTGGCTCCCCATGAACACGACGACGACGCTGTTTCTCCGTTCCGACCCAGCCATGTACACGAGCCCTTGCCGTGCGATATCGCGCGAGTAGGCGTTCGAGACCCGCCCATATGTACACATCGTGTCCGTATTTTCTTTCTTGCACCCGGCGGTATGCGTATGTGTACATGCTACGTGCCCGCCCTACTACGACACGTGCGCACCTCTACAGCGACCGGTATGCGTACGTACGTTCGTGACCAGAATGACAACGCCTACGTGCGCTTCGACCAGGTGGGTCCGATTGTCGAGCACTTCCTTGCTCTGCGAAGATGTATTTGGTGGGTCCAGCATCGATCGAGGCGAATCGTTTTGGATTTTTATTGCGGACACACTTCCTTGCGTGCGAAGATGTAGCTGGTGGGTCCTAGCGATCGAAGCGAATCGTTATTTTGGGCGCACTTCCTTGCGTGCGAAGATGTGCTAGTGGGTCCCAGCGGACATGGAGAAACGTTTTTTTAAATCGGTGGCCCGTCCGGTGGGTCCCATTGTCGGTGGAGAATAATTATTTTCGCGGCGTAATAAGGAGGCACTTCCTTGCTGCGGCCGTGGACCGGTATCGGCCTCTCCATGTACAGTCCACGTCCAATGGAAGCCATTCCTTGACCACCTTGACCACGCGTCGCCGAGAAAGCACCAGGCGGTGGGCGGCGGCGAGCCTAGGAAGGGGCGACAGCGGAGCCGGGAAAACGGCGGTGGATGCCGCGCCAGAGAGCAAGATGAGGTTCACTTTCGTTCGGCTGCGGTGTGAGGCTGCCGTCGCCGCGAGAATAACGGGGGTGTGGGTGCGTGAGAGGATGGCACGGCCGGCGGTGGGAGTAGTAGAGGCGGTGAGGCCTCCACGACATCCAACCGACCCACAGGCAAGCGAGGAAGCGAAGCACGACCGGCGCTGCTTTGGGCGGCTAGAGCAAGAAGACCAGAGGTTGAAGAAGCACTACGGCCATTGGATGGACATCGTCACGGTCCTTTGGAGCTAGAATCGTTCATATATTGACTAAAGTTGAGAAAGGCCTCCGTCGATCAACTTAGTAGGCCCTAAGTCAGCCTCCCACCAAGGTTGGTCCCGGCTAGCGAGGGGTATTCATTTTTGTGCGTAATAAGGAGGCACTTCCGGTGGGTCCGACGGCAGTGAAGTGACGTTTTTTGCGAAATACGGTGGACCGAACTGTGGGTCCCACCGGTCAGGGGAAGCGTTTTTTCGCGAAATCTGGTGGCCCGTCCGGTGGGTCCCGGTGTCGGTGGAGGAATAATTATTTTCAGCGTAATAAGGAGGCACTTCCTTGCGGCTGCCGTGGACCCAACTGTCGGCCTCTCCACGTCTGATACTCTTCGATGGAAGTCGGTCGTTGACCACATTGACCACGCTGCGCCGAGAGCACCACGGTGGTGGACGACGACGAGGCCTAGGAAGGGGACGACGCAGAGCCGGGGAAGACACGACAATGGAAGCTCACGCGGAGAGGAGTACGAGGGTTCACAGGTTCGACTGCGGTGTGAGGCTGCCGTCGCCCGATAATAAGGGGTGTGGGTGAGTAGAGGATGCCACGCCAGCGGTGGGAGTAGTAGGGGCTGAGGCTGGCGGCGACACAACCCGCCACGTGAGGCGGGAGGCGGCGTTCCCGTCGGCGCTGCTTTGGCGGTGGAGCAAGAAGATCGAGATTGAAGAAACACGATGGCCGTTGGATTGACATTCAGCAGTTCGTCTGCTAGAATCGTTTGTTGGCGTGGTATATAATAACTAAAAAATCTTGCATACCGTCAACTAAACAGGCCCACAAGTCAGACCACTCCCTCTTTTTTTTAATAATTTATATATAGCTCATGGCAACTTCTTATGCAATTTATTGCAGTCGTTTTTTAGTTGGCGGGGCCAATTTAGCATATTCTGTGGGTTCCAAACTATTTTTAATACCGAAATGTCGAGCCAGATTTAAAGTACTTTGAAGATATATTTGAATTAGGTTAATGCCCAGTGAAATAGGAATCTCAAAATGTGAAAAAAAATCAGAAATTATAAAGTAATTGCCAATTTGTCATCTGTTTTTATATTTAGAACCCATTTCATATTACTTCCAAGATTTGCAGGCGTCTTGAAAGAGTTGCAGCCCATCAGGGCATAGAAAAATAAGTAGGCCTGGATTGGGTATTCTTCAGAAAAAATAAATTGGGCTCATTTTCACAAAGAAAAAATAGTTGTGCTGGTCACATGGTGAACATAAAATATAAGCACAGGCTAGGCGGGCCTGACCAGTTCAAACCCTGCTCCATCTCAACAATACCAAACAAAAAAAATCTGCTTTCAGTAGCTCGTCCCAGGTGTCGGCCGATCTTGTGTTGTTCTCTTGTCTATTGACTATATCGCTCACAATGTTGTGGGTCCCGGATGTCGGAAAACACTAGGAGGAAGCATTTTATTTTTCCATCTGTTGGCGTGGTGGGCCCCTCTTGTCATCCTCTCCACGTACTTCTTCCGATTCTGTTGTTTGTTGACCATGTTGACAACGCGAGAGGGCGGCCTTGCAGCGCAACAAAGCGCTGGAGGACGTCGGCGTTAACGATTTAGGAGGCGGTGGGGCGGTGATCGTCTTGTTGGCGCAGCCACCGTGGAGGCGGAGCGAAGCGGCCCTTGGCGCTGGTTTGGTTTTGGCGGTGGAGGAAGACAGGATGAAGAAACACATGACTGTAAAAGCAGCGGAGTACTTAACAACCTACTTGAAACCAGCAGGGGCACTTAACAACCAAAGCTAAAAGCAGTATGAGTACTTATACAGGTTCAACCGTACAAAGCACGCCTCGAACAGTGCTACTTTGCCTACAGTTAACCAAGGGTGAGGCCTCCAAGACCCAGGCGCCACCCCGCGCATCCACAACCTTCTGAAAGCGGCTTCATCTCGCAATGTGGTTAATAAACAGGATATTCGTTTTAGAGCCATGGAAAGCATGAACATAATCTCCTGTCCTATTCTCCAAGATGGACGGGCCTTCATTATCTGAGACCACCCATGAATAAGTATCTTTTCACCCCCAAGGGGAATTGAGTAGGTCGACATAAACATCATGTTGTGACCAAGCCCAAGTCTGACCCGACCATGGTCAGGCATCTATATAGGAACAATAGAACTCGGCAGTTCCTGTTTCAAGAAGATCACAGCTGCTAAATTGTGTATAAGCAATAGTTTATGAACAACATATATAACAGAAAACAGCTCGTACCATAAGTTTCTCGACACAGTTGGACCTGTTCAGCGAGTGCAGCGATGGCACACATATCCCGTGGCCTTCCACCATTGAAACGCCCCACAAGGACCTCAAGGCGATCAATAAAGTGTAGGAACTTG
Source organism: Aegilops longissima (assembly GCA_021605205.1). NCBI lineage: Eukaryota > Viridiplantae > Streptophyta > Magnoliopsida > Poales > Poaceae > Aegilops > Aegilops longissima. Next base: position 243,585,229 of record CM038680.1, on the reverse strand, counting down.
TGGATGTCGATCGATCAACTTGATTGCCATTAGTAACAGCCGAGTTATTACAGAGTAACAAATGAGCAGACGCATAACTCTGAAAAAACCTACGTGCCACCAATTATAAGAAAATATTAGTTAGAAGTAGCATCTTAGTGAGAGATTAGTTGCTACTTCTAAAGTTAAATTGTGATTAGTTAGACAGAATAGGTGGATTAAGAAGTAATCGAGGCAACAAGCAAGAACCGGATACAAAACTAACATGGATGAACAATTGGAGCAGCGTCGGGGTGGAAGATCGCGGTGAAGATGAGAGCAGGTTCTGCTATTTCCATCAACATTAAATGCGCCAACTTTCAGTCCGTAACACTTGAGAAAGTTTATCCAAGTTCGCCATAAAAAAAGCAGCGATCTTCTTGGTTCATGAACCCAACTCGGAAGTAATATCCATGGCTTGTCTTCTTGTGACCATTAAACTAGTGTATTCAGTTATGGCAAGGCCGAGCATCTTGAGTACATGTGTTCAGGCGAGCAAATAATACACTGCAGGAAAAATAATATGACAACACAACATGTTCAAAAACCCCACCCTCCGGATAGAGAAGAGGATTCTAGGAACATCATGCGCGTTTCAAAATGTTGTGGTAGGATGAGAAGGAACAAGTGTGGCGTCTCGCCGGCGCATAAATCTGTAGGGTACTCGCACTTTGGCACTCGCAAATGAAACACACTAGATTGATCTGAAGAAAAATGCATCAACGGCGGCGGCTGCCATCCTAGGATTACCTGCGACCAAGGGACTTGGATTTATCGAGGATGGATGAAGAATTAGTACTGGTTCTCCATGAGAAAACCCTATGCAATCGCCGGCGGGGTTTTCTCTGAACAAGCGAGCGAGGGAGAAGGGATTCAGGCCAGTGAAATATTGCCGCTTCCTCCGTCCGACTTCTTGCTAAAGCTGGAAAGGGGGTTGTGATTTGATGGCTCATTGGGCATTCTTTGCGCTTCTGACCGGGGTGTGTCTACCGTGAAGTTGTGCACTCTAATTTGTGCATATGGCACGTGGACCCGTTGCGGTTGCCCACATATCAGCGAAAGGAAGTAGAAAGACAGGAGTAACTAGTTACACATAAATATATTTTGACATAGAGATACTCCCTCGTAAAGAAATATACAAATCTTTTATATCACAGGCTCACCTTGCCGAGAAATAGTACGTGCATTATGGGGGTTCAGCTTTTTTTTATGGGGGTTCAGCTGAGAATATAATACTCAGATACTCGAGATAGGCTCACGGTTTTGGACTTTGGGCATGAGCCGACCCTGCATGTTTGGGGGCCCATGTGTTCTACCTCAGCGCTTTTCATATTGCAAGCGATCGTCTGCGCTGGTTTTAGATCTTGTCATAGGCGAATACACAAAATTGAATAAAGCACGGCAATTGTTGGAATGAAATCGAGCAGCAGTTCCTAACCAGCAATCGAGTTGCAATTCTATCAACGATATACCATGTGATAAATAATCTTGTCGTACTACTTATACACAGGACACTTGTTTCACCATGCAGATTATTACATCAAAATCTCTCGGAGGATAGATCAGTTCGGCGATTGCGTGCTGCTCTTGAAGAATTTCAAAGTTGATTTGGACCAGCTCTCCTTGCCGAGAAAGTTCGATTTGACATCATCCCCTACCGCAAGATATGATTTAGATTTGAACCTTGACCATCCTTTAGCATCAATCATCATGCGACCATCCTTTGTACTTACGGTATATTGAGCAGGTTCATTCACACCAAGGCTGCGCATGGTAAGAGAAACTTGGCATGATCGCCGGATAGTTGAGCGACTCCTCGTTGCTCTAGGAATTCTCTGTTTGCAAACAAGAAGACATACCCAAACAGTTAGATCAACACAGTGAATCATGTGAAACAACATGGAAAGAAAAAGAACGAAGCACTTGGGCGGCCATGCTTACCAAGAAGGTGGACATGTCGGTTTTGTAAGGACTTTGGTATATGAAGTGCGAACTGCAGCCCAATCTGTTGCGGTGCAGCGCACGGGCGGACCAAATGCAAGTGCAAGTGTTGGTGCAGGTGCGAAGCCGCTGCCGCTGCGGAGATGGTGCTCCTTGTAGAGCTGGTGCGGTGTCGATGCCCGATCCTCCGATGAGATCGGTGATCACTGCGCGGTCGGTGCCCAATCCTCATTTGGATCGGTGAGCTGCTGCCATTGTCGGTGCTAGAGCAACTGCCGTGCTTTCGATCTGCGAGAGGCGAGGCGATCGTGTCCGGTCTGCTATGATCAGCTTTCTAACTTGACTAGGATCCGTGACCGTGATCCAGTTTTTCTTCATTTCTTTTAAGCGAGAAGGACTAATTGTGGCGTTTTGTTAAACCAAACTGCAGTTCATCATAGGGATTCAGCTTGTACTCGAGACAACGGTGATCCAATTTTTTCGATAATATAAGTGATGGGCGATTGCCTTCGTTCTTGACACGACATAAGAAGTGAAACCTGCAAAAATAGCCATCGTAGAGCAAACCAAGCGGTTTATTACGTGATGAATGTCACATGGCAAAACCTGCATCGTAAAATTGCAGGAAAAGAAAGAAAACATGACATTAAATCAATAAGATTTAGACGGTAAATCAATAAGATTTACTTGATGTGACACGAGTGAATCCTTACCGAAATCACTATGTTGAAGTACTAAGCAGAAGATTGATCGTCCAACTACGCGTGGCATGCGAGGGCCATGCCTACTCCCACAAGCAGGACAGTCAAAGGTCGTGACAAATCGTATGGACCGAACATCCATGGGAATGGAAATCCTGGTGGGTGCGATAAACCCTGCAATGCATACAGATATTGGAGTGTAACCATAATTGATAAACCGTCCTCACAAAAATATGATCTGGATACTTCAAAATGTATAGACTGAATTGAGTGGACAGACATTAACATAGACCGTTCTCGGGATGACCACACACCAAAAGCGGCGGTACTAATAAACAATACAGGGTTCACAAACACAAATCAAGTCTTGAACAATAGTACTTACTACAGGACAAGCAAAGTTGCACTAACTAAACTCTGCAGACTATTTCTTGCCACCGACCCTGGGATGAACCCGCATAAGCCGACTAGGCCATGGACTTCGTGTGAGATGTCTACATGCACCATCACCATCTTGTCAACCTTGGAGAACCTAACAGTGGTCTTTCCACTCATAAACATGATGATGAAGACAGGCCACATCAGATTTGTTGGGAAGCTTTACAAGAACCACACCCTTCGTAATCGAAGGCACAACCAGGAAATTGTTGTGGTCAAGTACAGCCTCGAGAACACGCCTGACAACAATGCTACAGGAAAACACTAGTTCAGGACACGTGGCGACAAGGACACATCAGCTGGATAGTTCAACAGTAGAACTCATCATCAGGTCTTCCAGTTCACACGGCATGACTTTGAGAACTTCATCTCCACCGCGGACCTGGTTCTAATTCAAACAGAAACCATATTTCATTACTACCTCCGTTCAGAAATATAAGATGATTTTCGATATTATACTCCATATATGACTACATATACGCGAAATGAGTGAACAAAGACACTAGAACATGTCTTCAAAGGCATGAGAGCGGAGGGATTACATGCAATATCCATAACACAAATTCTTGAGGCAAATATACCCTCTTAAAAGGTAGCATTGATGTTCATAAAGTACTCCCTCGTCCCAAAATTCTTGTCTTAGATTTGTCTAGATACGGATGTATCAAGTCACATTTAGTATTAGATACATCCGTATCTAGACAAATCTAAGACAAGAAATTTGGGACGAGGAAAATAGTTAATAATCTATAAGAAATCAGTGTCAACCTCTCGCATGTTTTGGTCAAAGAGGAATTTAGAACCGTCATTTGGCACACTAAAATCACATGCAAGATCACCCGAGAAAGTTGTACTACCAGTACTAGTACTGCGTGTTAGATGAAAAACACAATCAAGATCGAGAAAAAGATCGTCAACAAGAGACATTACGGACTTGCTTAATGAGGGATCCGGAGAGGGGGCTTGGACAGGCGATGGCTTTGAGCTTGTCTGCGGTAGTCTCGGCGGGGTGCTTGCGCTTCTTCGTACCATGAGCCTCGACGGTTTTGGCGAGCCATAGACATCACGTCGGCGGTGCTCGGCGTCCATCAAGAGAGGAAGCTGAGAGAGAAGAGTGAAAGGAGGAGCGAGATGAGGGAGAAGCGAAGCGAGTGGGGTTTTCTTCAAGAGGAAGCTGAGAGAGAAGAGTGAAATGATGGTTGCTTCGTCCAGTCAACTTCTTCTTTGGAAAGGAGGGGTTTTGTGATTTGACGGCTCATTGGGCATTCTGCGGCGGTTCGATCGGGGTAGTCTACCGTCACTCTACTACGGAGTAATTTAGTGCATGGCTGGTGGACCCGGTCTTGGCTGTCCCACGTCGTGAGTGAGTAATTTAGTGCATGGCTGGAGGAGGATCCGCATGGTAGAGCGTGTCCACTATTTTTCATTCGAAGAAAAAATGATTACAACAAGCGTTTCCACTCTTCTGACGGAGGAGTGCGAAACACGGCAGCCACTTGAACATACGGTGCTCCTACTACTAGGCATGTGCAGTGGTTCATCGTCGATACTACACAATCTTGTTGCTAGTGTAGTAAGATATAGCGATAACAAATGATGTTGTGCGCATGTCAACTACTCCTATATGTAACATAGTACCGCTTTTACATTTGTCCGGTCGAGAATGAGCAGTGAGATCAATGTTAACAGAACTAGGTCCACAGCAAGACGGAGAATGCGGTGCTACAGATACTCCACGAAACATGAACCATATGAAGCACATCCTATAGTGTTAGGCGGGGTGTATGAAGGGTGCAGGATGGGAGCAAAGTTCCCTTCTCGACCCACTTTTGGGTGTTTGGCAGAGTGCATGAAGGGTGCATGAGTCCACACTAGTAGGTTGACAAAAATACACGAAGAGAAACAACTATATTGAGATGAGAATGCAACCAAACACACACACACGCTTTGTGCTACGATGGTGATCTGCACCGTCGAGTTTGATCCAACGGTCATGTTGCGCCGAGACATGGACATGCCCATGCAGAGGCGCCTAAACACCACCGAAGTCCCTCTCGCTTCTCGAGGCGCCGGCGTTGGTGATGCAGGGTGCAACCGCCCGAGAGCCGCTCCCGGTCGACGGAGCCAGCTCGTCAAAGCGGCGTCAATAGCACGAATGGATTCGGTGGCGGAGCCACGAAGGATTCGCCCGACAACGGCGGCGACAGCGATGCAACCCCTCCTTGTCCAGCTCAGCCCCCACCATCGCGCAGAGCGGCTCAGCTCCTCGGAGATATAGGTGAAGAAGGAGACCAGGTCGAGGAAGCCGCAGCTCGTTGAAGTCGACCGGGTGGTCGAGCGGGTTTAGCCCGGCGGCGGCATCGTCGTCGCTGGCACGACGGTAGGCATCGCGCAGCCGCAACACGTGCGTGGCAACTTGGTTCACCAAGTGGTGAGGCGATCTGGACCTCGTCACGATCGGCCGCTCACGCTCGGCCGGCTCCCTGATGGCCTATCGTATCTCCGCTTTACGCAACAACGCCCGGCGCCTCGAGCATCTTTGTGGTGGGCGCGTGCCGCTTTTGAAGCTCCGTGAACTCCCGCACATAGCGGAGGAGCATGGCACTCCTCTCCTCCTTGAGCTCACGGAGCTCCACGTCCTTATTACGAGCTCCGCATCCTTGGCATGGAGCTCTATGTCGAGCGCCTCACCTCGGACTCCGTGATCTCTGCGCCGCCATGGCACCGGTAGAAGCAATGGGAGAGGAAGCAAAGGGGCGAAAGCGGCTGAAAGGCAATGCAATCTCGGGAAGGCGGAGGGGCCACCGAGGAGCGGGAATCTTTTGGTTTCACCACGGTAAAACACCGATCGACGACTTCTCACATCGGGGAGCGATGGGTTTTTGGTAGTCAGTCATCGTGACTAATTGCTACCGCGCTTTTGCTCCGTCAATCAAAAATTAAAAATCCTGTCGCGCTGCTCCGTCAATCAAAAATTAAAAATCCTGCCGCACCCAAACACGAGAGAAACGCCGCGGTGGATATTTAAATTACACGCGGCAAGTAGATAAAAAAGGGTGAAAAAACAAATGTGGCGCGGCCTAGCTAATCGGTCGAACTAGCCCAACTAGCTAGCCACCGTGCTTCACTGATGTACTCGGCGGGAAAGGTGGTCTTCGTGATTTGACGACTCATTTACTTGCTTGCGCCTTCGACCGAGGAGGACCCGAAAAGCGCGGTAGGGCGTCCCACGTCGGGAAGAATATATCGTGCACCACGGGAGGACCCGAAACGCAGCGGTAGGGTGTGCCACGTCTCGACACGGAGGAAAAATGTGCGTGTAAAATATACTGTATCGGGCGTAGTACCTATGGTTCGACCTCGGGACCCAGCCGATCGGTCGAAAACACCCCACTAGCCACACAGCTTCATCATGCAAGCGTGGCACGGTTAGCTCCGTCTCGACCAGCCACAGCGTCTCTTGTTCTAGGCGATTCTTCTATTTTCCAAGCTTTTTTAGTTGTAATAACACCACGGCAAGCTAAGCGCCGCTCTTGTGTGCCCGTGCAAAGGTTAGGCGATGGAGAGAAGAGATTGAGATCGCAGACACAGGACCCACCCTAAGTGAGACAACGGTCATGCACGTGTTGACGAGGCACTCCTCTACTCTACTCAACGCAAGTCTTGTATAAAATCAAGTTATGGGACAAAGCCAACAACCGTTCGTTTTTTAGGCTATCGACTTACGCTTTGTAGTCCAGGTTGCCAGTTCGAATCTCGTCTTTCCGATTTGTTAGTTTTAGGTCCAAATTTGATTAATGACAAGTGGGACCCCGTGTGTTGTTCCGATATTTCAGTGTAGGATGGTTTTTGAACAAACACTTTGCGGTTAGACAAGTAACGGCACGAGTTACATATTTTGCAAGTTTACAAACAAAAATGACAGCGGCATAGAATATCACATCCACCCGCAGCTTAGATACTATGGTGATCGAGTTTTACACCGTTGGAAGTGAGATCAATGGCTTGGGAGTAGTCTTTGTAATTATCGCAATTTCCAAACTCTCAAAGTTTTTTGCAAATAAAACATTCAGGCCTCGTGTGTGCCGCTGCATCTTGATCCAACGGCTCCCGGTGCTCATATTAGGTGCTCCCGTAGCAATTACCGCTACGGTGATATGAGCATCTAGGTCGTATGATCGGTGATCGGATGGCACATGCATAGTACTTGTACTTTCTGCGCATTTCCCAAACTCTATCAGCCGTATATTGCAAAAACATTCAAACCTCCTATTGTGGGCGTTAGATCTCGGTGAACTCGTATCACCATAGAATCTATGGTGCGGGAGCACCTCATACTCTCCGTGCGAGAAAACATAAGGTGCTATCGCAGCTTGGATGCTACGGTGATCTGAGCTTGGAGGTCGTTTGATCTGAGATCAATGGCATCTGAGCAATCTTTGTGCTTATAGCGATGGCGAACTCTTTTGGGGCTTTTACGCAAAAACCATTGAACCACCGAGGAGGTGTTGGGTCACAAATCCAACGCCTCAGAAGAGCTGTATCACCAAAGCATCTAAGGTGTGGTAGCACATGATATTCTTACATACAGGAGAATATGATGTCCTCCTTCATCTTAGATGCTACGGTGATCTGAGCTTCAGTCGTTGGATATGGGATCAAGGGCATCTAAGTAGTTTTTGTACAAATTGTGTGCAATTCTCAAACTCATCAAGGTTTCCTGCAAAAAATTAAGACACATCATGTGAGCTGCTATATCTCAGATCTACAAGCTCCAAGCAACTCGTATCGGCATATAGCATCTAAGGTATGGGGGCACATGATATTCTCCGGGGAGGAGGGTGGGGGTGCACAACCAATCGGTGGTTGGGAGGGTGGGGACAAATATAATCTAAACAACCCTAAGCAGAGCTCCACAATTTTATCTAAGGTCGAGGGTTGACCCCGACAATCATAGCTCCGCCTAAACACAACATTTGCATGTCTTGTAGTACTAGACTTAATATTCATGTTTCAGTTTCATGTTCATTTTAAATATTGAGCTGAGGACCATGGATGTCTTACATTTTACTCCTTAGTTCCTAAATATTAGTCTTTTAGAGGCTTCAAATGGACTGGCACATACGGATGTATATAGACATATTTTAGAGTCTAGATTCACTCATTTTGCTCGTATGTAGTCACTTGTTGAACTCTCTAAAAGACTAATATTTAGGAATAGAAGGAATATTTTGAACTTCGTGTCATACATGCATGGGTTGGAAAAATAGATGCACTATACTTATTGGATTGTTGTTGTGTTCATGCGTGTGTGTATGTGTGTGTGTGTGTGTGGTCATATGCTTGATACATACAAAGTTTTCTCACCTCCATATTGTTCATCTTTTAAATTTGAATTTGCATTGGAAAACTTACTAGGGATACCATGAAATGTGAAATCACGTTGAGATCACTATATCACAAATTCACTCTAATTCAACAACTTGTCATAAATCAATTACCACGTTGAGATTAGTATTTGCAAGGAAAATCGGGTATTGTAATACACATAGATTAGTTCGGCAATTTAAAGGTTCCTTTCGTATTCTCAAATGGTAGGACCCAACGGCGTACCAGCCGGACCTTGGCTCGTGTTGATCCTAAAAAAGCGGGCTCGTGTCCTTGGTGGCGTGCGTGGTAAGCACATTAGGCAACCCCAACCGATCGAGCCTCGGCGTTTCAAGTCGAAATATCTGGCGCCAAAATTCCAGCCCTAGGAAATTCCCTCATGTCCCGGTCCATAATGACTACCGATGAACAACGGAGGATGCTTTAGTAACTAGACAACGTTACCTACCGTGCGAGCGGTTCAATTCCTCGATGCTTCGCTCGTCAAGGTCACCGTCAACTGCATTGCCTAGTACTACTACTACTACTACACGGGATGAGCACAGAATTGAGCCCATTTGTTAGGTGCCTAGTACTTGAGTTAATATATCGAGGCAATGCCTTTGATGCGGAGGATTATCCTTTACTCCCTCCTTTCCGGTTTATAGGGCTTATCTCAAAATTTTAGTTTTGCCATTTTATAAGTCTCAATTTGGTTGTTCCCCTTCAGATGTTCAGATTTCAAGGTGCAATAAATCATTACATGCAAGTATTAAGAGAAAATTGACCAATGCATGTACTTTATGCATGCATGCATTGCAATTAATGCATTCGTAAACACAATTTTTGAGGAAAACAAGCGCATTAATTGAGTGGTTTTGTAAACTAAAACAATTGTTCCACCACTCACCATCTACCTTGGTTGGTGAGATTTTTGAATTGAGCCCTATAAACCGGAAAGGAGGTTTAACTAAGAAAAAGGTTTGACCAAATCCTTTCTTAAGAAATACAACAGGACAGATGTACGGCTTGAAAATTTATTGCATGATGCAGGTTATGATATTGTTTCGAATCCTGGATCTTAAATTTCAGAAAATCCAAAAGTGAGCATAAATTCTTGAAACTGAGCATGGTCACGTGATATAGAACAAATATTACTTCGTAAATTTTTCTTCAATTCGAGACAAGCTGCTTATGACAAGTTGCACAAATGAAGAGCCAAGGGTATTTTGGAACAAAGACTTGTCTCGTTAAGGCGAACGCTTTCACTATTGAAACCGTGGGCGTTTACGTGCCGCCATGAGTCCCCGCTTCTCATCGGCAGGTGCCGTCCCAGCAAGCGTGTGAGTCAGCGGAGGCGTGCGGCAGGCCGCTGCACCGGCTGTCGAGGCGTCTTGCGAACCGCTGTCTGAACTCACGGAGGCGAGCCTTTGACCAGCTCCGCCGCCCACCGTCGTCCCAACTGCTCCCACTTTTAATGTCGTCGGCGCCGATTTAAAATCAACCCCACACTACCGGTATCGCTACAATCCTCTCTCTTCCTCTCCGATTCTCTGTCGTCTACCTCCAACTAGCTGACCTAAATGTCGCCATGCCGCATCACGATGGTCTGCCCTTAGTGTTCCAAATTCATGAGGAAGACACCAGCGGAGTCTCAAGAACATAAGGCGCTTTGGGGCGAGCTTGAACGGCCTTGCGGGAAGGCGCGCGCTGTCCCGCTCCGTTCCGGCTCCCATCGCCCGGCTGCGCCAGCGCCATCCCGTGGCATTGATGGGCTGGGAGCCGCACATTGTCGCCGAGCTTGATGCCACGGGGTTCCACGAGGTCCCGCCTACTTTCACGTGCCCGTGCACCTGCGGCGCATGCGCCTGCGCGTCTGGCAGCGCGCCGCGCCCGTGCGGTGCCGTGCACCTGCCGGCGCATGCGCTGCGCGTCTGCAATCGCAGCGCCCGTGCGGTGCCGTGCACATGAATGTCTCCGCCGCGCCGTTGACAGCGCATGTCCCAGCGGGTGCGAGTGCCCCCCTCGGCGGCATGGATGGCGCCGTCGACCGCTTCCTTGCACCATGCGATCGCCTCCTCCGCCCGATTGACTCGCTCGAAGTCGAACATTTTGGCCTTCCTTGAAGCTAGGCCAGCGTCCGAGAGTACGCCAACAACGGCGCAAAGGCGCCGCCGTCGCCGTCGGTCGATGGCCCGACGACACCGAACGGCGCGGAGGAGCCGCTTCCCACCGCGAGCGCCGCCGCCGCGCGCGTAATCTAAATTTGCCATGAAAAGCGTTGGATTGCCATGATTAAAATCCAAATGTTTATCATTTCCGTTTATTTTATATCGATCGTCGTATAATTTAAAATCGGAGTTAGACTGAAAGAAATGTATGGTTTGATCGATTGAATGTTACGCTAGAGCCGTATCAAATTAAATATAAAAGCGTCATCAAGCCACATGTATTCCTTGTCATCCAACGACCTAGACTGCTTCAATGTCGGCGCTCAACACGTTTAGCGTGCAGTTAATTTCATGCCAAAATAGTGCTAATCACATGACAACATGCAAATAATATCCTAGTAGTTAATATCCGCATGCACTTAATATACTTCCAAATTAACGTGCATTGCGCGTACTACTGTGACTAGTGCTGCTAGTACGTGAAACTGGTGCCGTGACTTGTGAGCGTGTCGAGATATGGTCAGCGGCAACATCGCCCATGAGTTCTTCCTGTTTGCCCGTGCGTCTAAGCGCAGAAGGGAGGAGAGAGAGCACACATGGAACCCACCAGTAAGTGAAAGCGAATAGTACTAAAAATAATATTACATGTTATCCATTAATTAGGCTGTGGTAATATAAAAACATTATGTGAACAAAGGGGTACAACAAACATTGCTATTCTCATATATGTTGCCTATTGACGTGCGGCTTGAAGGCCGGTCGCATGTTCGATCCTCGTCCTTTATTTTTTAATTTGTATATGGGTCCAAATTTGTTTCATGACATGTGGGCCCCTCGATGTATAGTTGTAGCACTTTAATTTGTGGGTGAAATTTGTTCCATTCCAAGTGGACTATCGGTGTGTAGTTTTGTAGCTTATTTATAATAATTAAAGAGAACAACATAGTTTTTCAATAATACCATGGTGCGGCGTTGAAGGCGAGAAAGGGCGTGTGAGAGAGCGATGACCGAGCTAGAGGGAAATCAACTAGGGGAGTTGCGTGGGTTGCAGCGGCGTTTGGAGTAGTTGTGGGCGAATGCTACGAAAATATAATCTAAACCGACGGAATAAATGCCTACACAAATTAATCCAAGGTTGGAGTGCCCCTCGCAATGTAAATAGCCCGGCTTTGCGAGGATGGAGAGGTAGTAGCTTCAGCGTGGAAGATACGGTTTGAAAGCGAGGTCAATCGAGAGACATATAGATAGAGACAAAGTGAGTGTGGTCCGACATTCATTGAACAAATATATATGCTCAGGAGAGATATTGTCCGATTGAGCTTTTGGTAAGGGTGAGGGCTGTAAGATAGAGCTTGAGAGATGATCCGATCCAGGCGTGTAGATATATTTTGTGCGTGGGAGGAAGCAAGGTCAACCCGATCACATAGGGTCGCCGTGCGATCGAAAGAGTGAGACGGGTTGGAGAGAGTGACCTAGATAGGCGATGTGCGTGAGAGAGTATACAATGTGAATAGGTGAATTGGGCTCAAACATGGTGATATATCGTTTTTGTCGAGAAAGAGCGAGGTAAATCGAGACATAATCGAGAGAGAGAGAGAGAGAGAGAGAGAGAGAGAGAGAGAGAGAGAGAGATTGAGTGAGCGTGGCCCACCATGAGGTCGAAAGAGTGGCGGCGGCTTGGATGGACTGACCTAGATAGACAATCTGCGTGAGAGAGTATAGAGTGTGTCGATCGAGGCCCGAATAGGGAGATATATCATTTGTGTGTGAAAGAAAACGAGGTTAAACGATACTTAGATAAAGAGAGCTAGATTGAGCGAGTGTGGCCCGCCGTGCGAAAGAAAGAGTGAGACAGTCTCGATGGAGTGACCTAGATATACAACGTGCGTTCGTGCGCTAGTGAGGTTGGGGGGCTAGATAGGCAATGCATGTATTTAGCACGAGAGGGTGAGAGGGAGAGGGGGGAGAGAGAGAGAGCTCGGCATGGGGTGCAATGGCGGGTGTGTGAGGTAAATACATTTGGTAACAGGAGTGGAAAAAGGGGTTGTGTAGTTGAGAGACTTAGAGATCGAAACATGGAGAGAAAGAATGAACGTGTGTTGGAAACCGATAGCTTGCTAAGGTGGTTAGGAGAGGAAGATTGACCGATCTGAGGAAGTATGTAGCATTTGTGCGCATGAGGGGGGCTAAAAACAACATTTGAATGTACATAGTACGAGACTTAATATCGATGTTTCAATTCGGTGTACATTGTAAGATTTGAACCGAGGACCATGCATACGGGTAATTATTTCGAATTCGTGCCATACTAAGTTTCGAAAAGTTGACATTGGCTCAATTTGTTGTGCTATTTTGTAGGTCATATGTTTGAATCCATCCAAAAGTTTTCTCACTACCATGGTGTTCATCATATACATATGAATTTGTATTAAAAAAGTAGCGTGGATACGGTGAAATCTGAAATCCACGTTAGAATTGGAGATAAACTCGTGACACACACTCTAATTCAAATAACTAACTTCGTGACACACACTCTAATTCAAATAACTAATTATGTGACACACTCTAATCCACGTTAAGCGTGGGTACCGTTCGATTTTTTTCAAATAACTCCTCATTAATTAATTTATAGTACTCCCTCTGTTCACTTTTATAAGACCTTGAAGACATTTGGACAATGTGCAAAACAGTTCATTTTAAGTTATGCAAACGACTTAAAAAGTGAGCGGATGGAGTATCTCGTTTGAATGACTAATTATTGCAAGGAAAACACGGGCATGGTAATACATACAGATTAGTTTGCAAATGAAAAAAGATTCGTTTGCATTCTCAAATGTAAGCGCACCAGGCAGACCGGTGGTCGTGTCGGCGTGGGCGCTGCTTGGTGCCTTAAAGGCAACTGCCCTTGGGTGGCCGACATGTGGGCCAGCCACTGTTGGGCCCACATGTCATGGACACAAAGGCAGGTGCCTTAAGGCACCAAGCATAATCTGTCGGGGTGTCGCGTGTGTCGGACGGCGTGTAGTACCCAGCCACCCACCCCCTCCCCAAAAAAGGGCAGCGACAATATAAGTTCGCGCTTCCACGTTTGGATTGAAATATCTGGCGGCCCCAATTCCAGCCCTGCAAAATCTCTCTTCTCCACCGTCCCATTCCGCCCAGATTGCTCAAATCCCTAATTCGCCGCCATCCTCGAATCGCCCCTCGTCTCGTCTCTTTCCCCACCGTTCCCCACCTCTGCTGGGACGGCGGCAGCGAAAGGCGGACGGTCGCGCTTCACCACCGCACCGGAGCTACCTCATCTCGCCCTCGTCCACCGCACGGGTGGTCCACGACAACGTCGGTCGCCATAACCGGCGTGCCTCACAGACACCGAGTTCCACCGCATCAGGTGCGCTTCACCGGCGCCGTCTCCCAGCTCACGGGGCTACTTCACGAGCACATCGTCGCACCTCCGCCCCGAGGCCGTTGGGGCTTCACCAGCGGTCTCGTCCACCGCATCATAGCGCTCGCTGCCACTCAAGATCTGCATCCGTGCACGCCAATAACGCCAGCGCATCACCCTCAACGGCTCTGAAGTGACCGCACTCTAGCTAGGCGAGCATGCCCAAGCGCCGGCCGAACTAGGTATCCACACATCACTCCCTTGTGCCTTTGTTCCGCGATGTTTGGATATCCTTTCACTCTCTCTTAGCTTACGCCTATGCAACTCGACTTTAACTCTTATTTCTTATGGAGATATCATACGAAACAAGCAAATCCATTTTTAGCGAAGCATGGCGGGCTACGGGATCTGGTACACATCCTGCACACCGTATAACCTTGTAAGTATCATCCTCGGTACAACATCAAGGTCGATTCCTCTTATTTGATCAACCATTAGCCGTGTCAAAAATGCGAGAGGGGATGCAAGGAGCACAAGGCCTGCACATCCAAGCAAGTGGTAACATGGACTTGTACATGGAACATCCCAAGCATAGCGAGCTGCGATGAGCTTGTACAACGAGCTAGCGTAAGTCCTGCATTTCATTTAATTAAATCTTGGCATTCGTGTATGATTTGTGTGCGATGGCTGATCCACGAATTCAAGTTACCGAGGCGAACATTTAACTTAAAAATACGAAGGCACTTGCACTCGAAATCAACATAACTTGAGAAATGTGAAGCTACATGCACTTTGAAAACCAGCTAATGATCCAAAGTAGTTCAGATTATAAACACTAAATGATGCAAGCACCAAAAACACAAAATGCAACATGGTGTACAAGGACTACAAACATGGTGCATACTGCTTGAATTATTAGTTCTACGGCTGAAAATATCGAAGTGTAATTGCACGTATAACCAGTGTGCAAACTGCATATCAATATATCTATCCTGCATAAGTATGCCAATAGTTTCAAACAACAGATTAGAAAAGTATTTATGCTATGTTGTCATGATATGGGGACTTTACGGTAGATGGCCTCGGCGTTTCCTCAAGCTATGAAAATGCACTATAATTTGCTTGTCATCAATGCGCAAATCTCTGTCTCTCTCAACATAGTAGATCATCATTAGACACTAAATCCTTCAATGAGCTTGCAAAATGCTTGCATTAGATCCCTCATTAGACACTATATGTTCATCACCAGGAGCATGTAAAATGTTTGCATCAAATCCTTCATTAGCGATCATTCATTAGACACTTGAGCTCAAGAACAACATGAGCTTGTATGTTTGCAGGAAACTTGATTAGATACATCAGATTCAGTCGAGTTCAGTATTGATTGGGGAGTTATAAAATAAGTAGAAATTGGTTTCATTTTCTCATAGATTCCCTACATACAAGCAGTTTTACAACACCGTCGAGGTTTAACTATTGGCCAAAATTGAAGAGTTGAATTAGATATAATCAGGGATGTGATGTACTGCTTTCGTTGCGCATGCTACTCTTGCAAGCTGCGGTATGTCGTTTGCATAAGCTTCGATGCCATGCCCGTCTTGCCTTGCTGCCTCCCATGAGCTACACCGGGGTTGGATCTTCATCTTCTTGTCCTTCCGTTAAGCTTGAAGCCTGGCGACCGCCCTCCAACGAGGGCGCGAGGAGTCTTGTGTCGGTCTGTCAGTGGCGGCTAGGTTAGGGCGAACAGAC
This sequence comes from Aegilops longissima, assembly GCA_021605205.1. Classification (NCBI taxonomy): domain Eukaryota; kingdom Viridiplantae; phylum Streptophyta; class Magnoliopsida; order Poales; family Poaceae; genus Aegilops; species Aegilops longissima. Next base: position 243,569,459 of record CM038680.1, on the reverse strand, counting down.
TTGAGGTGGAGCGAATGAATTGGGATTTTCCTGCTTTGTCGATCGATATGGAGGCGCTTGTTTGGGCCATGAGCCTGCTATAGGGCCTGCCTTGCACTTATGTTATTGGCCCATCAAATTGAAACATTTTTCTTCATTTTTACATTGCACTGCTTGTGCGTTGGGACGAACAAAACTAGCGTGGGCCAACACGGACGACTCAAACTAGGTGCACACTTTCCAGCCACAGAGGCGGCCGCCCATACCAGCCCCTATGGTGGCGTCGCCCTTTTGCATGTATGATTGGATAGTGAAAAATATTCGAGTGCGCTTTTGATTTACCCACAGAATGGTTGAATTGCTTGTTTCTATGAACTGAGTTAGCCAATAATGTGAAGGATGCGGTCTTTTCATCCTATTGTAGATTGCTTAGATCTCGATATGCCAAAAGTAATCGCATGAAATATCTGATAAAAGCCGATGTGATGTGTTTGGCTACAACTAGTCGACTACCGTCCTCATATAACATATCAAGGGCGCACCATCTTACCAGATTAACCATTCGACTTACCCATGCGGTGTGGGAAGAAAGAAGTATTGGGACTGCGTATCCAAGCAATTCATGCCATGGACTCCTTTGTACAACCTTGTAAGGGAAAAAGAAGTTGCAGTGTGCTGTACAAAGAACTAGTTCGAGTTACACTGCTTCTCGGAATTTTAGTTAGCCACTTATTGCAAAATTGTTCAATTCGTTGCTTGGCTTAATTTAGTTTGCTCTGATTACATAATGGCACAGCCTGTTAATCATATTGTAGACTAAGCCTATCTATGTGTTTGATACTTACTATTAAAATTACTGTTTGCCTTAACTTAAATATCTACTTGTTTGTTTAAGCGCTTGCTTTGCTTTGCAACAACGGGTTACAATGATGTTAATAACTAGTACTTTTAGCATCAATTGAAACTCTTTAATTCCTTGTTTGTTTAACTGGTTTGCTGTTATAACTCCCAGTTGAGATGTTTTGCTAACTTCAACTTTTCTGAATCAATCGAACTTTAATGGCAAAACAGGTTAGCCCAAGATCAAAAGCGAGGTCCCCATGGACGTTGCATCATCCACAGCGATGGCACCATTAATCGTGCATTATGAATTGCCAACTGCTGATGCTCTAGAGGCTAAACTAGTGGTAGAAAGAGATTACATACGCACTTAGAGATGAAGTTGACATGTTGAGGAAGCAAACAGCACAATCACAAGCAGTACTCAAGACAACCATTAAATATTTGGTGGATTTCAAAAGCGAAGCAAGCTGAGGCTGACCAGATTATTAAGGTCTGAAGGAAAAAAGGAAATTAAATTCCTACTTGGTAAATCATAGGTGAAATGTTCTTTCCATAGTTGAATAACCTTTGTGTTGTCTGTTCATGTAATCAATCAAACCATTTGTTTTAGAGATCATGTAATAATTGTTTTTTTTTTGGTTTGTAATTTTATTTGAGCACAAGTCTATATTAATTGATAAGACTAGGAGACATTTCATTTGGATTGTTGTGCAGGACCTACAAATATGCCAATCGGGCTGAATGTGCATTCAGCAATAGTAGTAGTATAGATGGACCATAAGTGGCACGCATCGGAAAGGGCCAAGATCTGGCTAAAAAGGATGTTGTTGTAGCAAAAAAAAGTACAATGACTGGCTTATGTATGTTAGTTGATATTATTGATCCATATACTCTATAAGTGTTTATATATACATTAGTTCTGTACATTCTTGGTTGATTGACTCGGTATTTGAATCTTGATACATCGCTTGTGTACATATCTAAATGGGAGTACACATTATGCTGCGTGTGACATTTGAGTTGGACATGAAGTGTTCCAAATATTGAATTCACCTTAAGCTGGATACTAGTTTCGAATTTGAGTATCGGCATTTGTAAACCATATTCATATATGACGATGGAATACATCTTTGTCGTCCTTTTGAAGATATATAAAAACACATAGAATGATTTATAAAGATTCATATAGGAATACAAAATGGATTCAAATTTAGTTGCCAGGGTAGCGTGGATGCTTATTGTCCCAAAATTGAAAGAAGCACCAAAATGTCCACTCCCACGTCGGCTGCCCGAAGCCAAGTGTTTGGGAGATGGAAATTACTATCTACCCATTACACGGACAATCCATCGGCCCGATTTCCACTGCTCTAAATAGCGGTAGGTTAGTAACTTCAATTAGGCGTGACACGACCGCCTCTGAGCCCATTCCGACACGGTGGGCGTCAAACATGGTGACAAAACACATTTGATTCAAGCTTGTCCGAAAGACCTCTATTTCTCCCTCCATTCCCCATTCATACGGTGGGCAACAAAACAAACTCGACTCGGCGAAATCGATGTAGGCAAATATTTTCAATAGGGGCAGGTTTGTAACTTCACTTAGGCGTGACACAACCGCCCTACATCAACCCGTTCATACCGTGGGCGCCAACCATGGGCGCCAACCACCTCTCCTCGCCCAAAATCGCTCTGGGCAAATATTGGCGAGATCTTGAGATTACCGTCCTATCCCCAACCGACGAGGCGTCCAAATTTTAAGCGGGGCTAAGTTCGTAACTTTCCCATATTTCAGACGGTAGCGTCCCAAAACATTGTTCCCGTACCTCTCCTCCATTTTCCCATTCATACACCGTCCGCTAGAACACCCCATCCCCACACCAGCCTCCATCCGCCACCCATCCATCACCACCGTCCTCCACCACATCCGCCATACCGTCCTCCACCATGTCGGGCGCCTACCAAGACCGCGTCATCCTTTGCTAGAGATGGGCGTTTCTCATCCGCGGCGACGGACCAATAGCCTTGCATCGCGTCCTCTCGCTTCATCAGCGCCGTCGTCCTCTTTGCGGGGCGCTCACACGACCTTCTCTTCCACATAGCAGGACTTATCCCCGATGCACCAATCTACCGTCGCAGATCTGCTTCAGCGCCACCGACAGCCATCGCACCCCCGATGCCTACACGGCGCCGCAAGAGAGGTGGTACTTCATATCTCCTCAACTTTTTGATCTCAACCAGAAAATAGATCTTAACTTGGTTACTCTAGTTTCTTTTCAGCTCTTCTTAGTTCGAAGCAAACAATGGATGCTAAATATCATTTCTCTGGTTTGCAGCTTCAAATCTGCCATGGCACAACCACAATATGATTTAATTGATCATGCTTAGGGTTTAGTTGATCATGTTAGTTCCGTGGTGGTTTCTTTAATAGAAATCGGAGGGGAAACCCTCTTTTGCTAAAAAAAATATGCTTAGAGTTTCCCCTTTTATGATCACTATCTGATCGAGAATCGTGCTTCGTGTCATAATAACACTGCTCCACGCATCAAGCTAAACAAGCTTAGATGTTCAAATCTGAATCTGATATTATTAAAAGCGAGTTGTTTAATTGGTGGCTAAATGTTCCTAAATTAGTTTGAAAATGCATGTTACGCCGCTCGGGTGTGTATCTCTGAGGTGCCCACGGTGGGCGGCCCACCACAGGATTTTGGGTCGCCCCAGGCCCGATTCCCTTGTGTTACTGCTGCGCTCCGATCTCTACTACTGACCGCTTTGCCTGCTTGGCGACTTGCCGTCCCAGACGGCATGACTCTAGGAGGAGGCGCCGGACTAACGAGGAGGCCAGGGCCGCTCGCCCAACAGCGTCACCGCTGCCCGGGCGCTCCGCCGTGCCTACCTTCCCGATCCGTTCAGGGCTCGAGGCGTGCAGCACCCACCAAGCCAACCCGATTTATCACGAGATCGTCCTCAACACTCGCAGCCACTCCTCATCACCCATTTTCTAATTGATTCATTACTCATTAGGCAGGACTGTCATTAGGGTTTGTTGTGTGCTCGGTGCTACCTACACTTAATGGTTCGGATGTATTTGGTAATCTTTAGTACCTCTAAAGTTCACAGGGTTTTCAAAATTCCGGCCCTCGTAATGAAACTAGTCATTTTGGATTGTTGGTCGTAGTGACATTGACCCGATTACTACGCAAGCCAGGTTTGTTGACAATTTTACTTGTCTTTCTTACTCATTCGATATAATATCCAATTATTCACGTCGATTAGTTGCAAACAATAAGTGCTAGACAAACTTCTTCATTCAGATTTTGGGCGGTCTCTTCTTGCGATTACAATTCTGCATACTTGTCCTAATAAGCTCACAAGTAAATGATTGATTCACTACATCTATGCTTGCCTTGTCATATTTGTTGTCAATATTCTTTTAGGGTGGACCACCGTGTTTCTAAATCTTTGGAACCGTAGACTGCGTGAATAGTATTTCTCTGTGATCTCTTCCATCATGTGTGGGTAACGAACACTTTGCATTGTATAGAAAGAAAGTGTCATTTCCATTTTTACATAGGTTTCGATCTTTTACATGGAATACAATCTGCCTACTTGCTTTGTGTCGCACTACCAACACTCCACCCTTGAAGCTAAACATTCGGCACTCATAATTGCTTAGTTTATTTGTTCAAATATGAATTTCATATGATTCTAATGTTCCTACTTCAGTTTTGAAATGTGTGCCTGCCTGTTATAGAGACATAAGGGGTTTGTATTTCCGTGTGTGGTCCAGTCAGCACGGTTGGGGAGGTGAACTTTGCATATGCAGGGGTTTATAGGGAGACACTCTCCGAGTTGAATCAGCAATGCATTCCATAGATAATCTGACTACTTTTATGTTTTCATGAATCTCAGATTCGAACAGCATCATAATGATTATGAGCTTGCGCGCATGAAAAGAATAAAGCGAGAACAATGCCATGGCTGTCAAACTTGGCATTAAGGGACTGAAATCAAGTCTCGATGCAATGCAATGCAAACGCTCTCCACCTACTGATTCATGCTCGAATATGATCCTAACGGTGATTACGAGCTAGAGGGAGACCTAAGTCAATGTAGCTCCCTAGTGGAGAGTGGGAGGAAGATGCCCTATCTTATTCACCCATCAAGGTACTTGCTCTAACTTTCCAAGGTTACATTGCTCGCACATATCTTGCAAGCGATGCTTTGCATTGCTTCTACTTTGTTGAACTGCCATTAGCTTAGTTTACACATCGTGTATGTGAATACGCCTGCCTATCCATTTAAATTACATATTCCATCTGTCATCATACCATATTTATCCATTCAAATGTTGTTCTTGTGTATCAGGCGTTCAAAAGGAAGAGGGTGATTGCTGATCATGGAGGAGCACAAGCAAAGTATTTGGAAAAGGTAGTGGCACCTGATAAATCAAATAGCCCATTAGGTGTAGTTGCAATATCACCTGACCCACAAAATACCCCAACTCTAGCAGACTCTAGCCCTACTACCTTTGGTCATTTCGATGCCCCAACTCAGTGAGACCCCAGCTGCAGCAAAGCAGTATGATTATGCCAGTTGACATAGCACCAGATGTACGACACAAAACCCCCATTCCAGCAAAGAGTACACCAAATCCAGTTGCCAAATCCCTTTTCAAACTAGAGAGAGCCCCAATTGCAGCAAATAGGACCCCTGTTCCATTTCTTACCAGTTTAGAAGATGAAGCTTATGTTGTTGTCAGGAACTTTGTGCGCATCTTTCCTTCATGGAACACAATCCTTGTCTGCATCAGGGCCCTAACCAAAACAGAAACAAATTCTGAATTACTTTCCAGTATAAGAAACACAAGTTATTTAAACCACTATGTATAGCATGGCATCAAAGCTAATAAAATTTTGCATTATTCATCACCACATACTTAGATGAAAAACCACAATCGAGATCGGCAAAGAAGAACATCATCTTGGGCAGCTCAGCAGGGGGGAGGGGACACATCCTCGAAGGGGGAAAACTGCTCCTGCAGTGCCATGGGGGATGTAACCTCAAACGGGGCGTTGATTATCTCGATAGTGGTCGTGAGCGTATCTGGGGTTGGCTCGGTGGCTGCCTCCATCTTCTTGGAGGTCTCTGTCTTATGGGGATCAGCCTCCCACGTTTGCTCCAATATCGGCAGATCTTTGCCTGGTTCTCCTTGGTCCATCATGAAACTGATGAATACTAGGAGACCACTGAAAGGAAAACACAATCGCAATGACAATGAAACAAAAAAGAGAGTGAGGATCGATTCTTTGCTTTGCAAAAGTTCCTTTTTTCTCTCGAGCGAAAATATACCAATATCGCAGATCCGCTTACCTTCCCTTCGTTGGGAGAGAAGAACAGTGGCAGATGCGAGTGTTGGCTTTCTTGAAGACGGTGAGGGAGAAGGGGATTCGGCGAAGAGTGAAATGATGGTTGCATCGTCCGTCAAACTTAGACTGCGGGGAGGTGGGGTTTTGTCATACGACGGCTCGTTACTGCCGCGCTACGACCGGGGTGACTCTCCTCCTGCATACTGCCTTCTAACTTGGTGGATGGCATTTGGGCCCGCACGCAGCATGGCCCGCATGTCGGTGAACAAAAGTAAAACGACATTCAGTAGAGGGAGACGTTTCGATGATCTAGGAGGAGCCAGAAGCGGTAGTGTATCCACTGTACTAGTAGTAATTGTTTTTCTGGTAGCTTTAGAGTGTCTTCACTATACTAGTAGTAATTGTTTCTCTAGGCCCAAGACAAAACAGCCCATCCCCCCTAGTAAATAATAAAATCAATTCAAAAGCCCATATATTTACTTAATGAGAGGCGCTACCCACACACATCACACCGCCCCCAAAAAACCTGGGTGCTCTTTTTCCTCCTCACTCCGACCCACCTCACGTCATCTCGCTACACTCGTACCCCCAAATTACTCACCTCACTCCTACAGAAAACCACAGCTCCCCTTCTTCCTCATTACTACAGAAAAACCCCAGCTCCCCTTCTTCTTCACTCGCACTACAACTAGGCTCGTCATTCGTTACTCTGCTCAAATCCGTGAGCGCAACGCGACGCCCTTGAGGAAAATGGAGTCGGCTGACCCAGCGCCAAGAAGATGAGGCTCCCGCTAGCGGCGACGCCTCTTGTAGATCCCGCACCTGGCAGCGCGGGGAGAAGCGGCGACCCCACCCCCACCGGATCCCAGGAACCCGTAGAATCTTGGGTGGGCCACATCAGCGATCTCCCGGATGCCGTCCTTGGGGAGATCATCTCGCTTCTCCCCACCAAGGATTGCTGCCGCACCCAATTCCTCTCAATTCGGTGGCGCCCTCTATGGCGCGCCGTGCCCCTTAATCTCAACTGTCGTCATCTATCTCTCTTCAATGATTTTGAAATCCCCAGAGCCATCATCTCCTCCCACTAGGGCTCCATTCAAAGCCTCTGCATCCCGTCATGCTACCTGAGCAAGCATATCATGCCCCTGCAGTGGGCCTTTGGCTGAAATCCCACAATTCACAGAACTACAACTGCTTGAGTTCTACTATTCCCCTGGAAATCACCTACCAAATACCGAACGCCATCTACCTATGCCCTCAGCATCGATGTCCATCTCACGGTTTTCCTCCTCTCTCTCCACACCACCACCTTTGTGTTGTGCTACCTAGCAGACAATCTGGTACTAAACCTTGACTCCCATTTCTCAAGAAACTTTCACTTGTCGGGTTCGTATATCGGAGGCCTCATTGCAGACATCATCCACTCCAGATTGCCCTGCCACAGGTGCTTGGTGCTGTTTTCACGATTAGAATCATTTGTCTCCAAATAAAGTCGCATAACCTTGTAAGAATTGGAATTTCTTTTGACGGAAGGCAGCTCATCATCCAAGATGCCCCTTCACTTCAAAGGTTGATCCTTGATTCTAGTTATTCACCGTTGCAAATAACCGTCCTCTCTACGCCTAAACTGGAGACCTTGGGTGTAATACATGATCTACGTGCTCATTTCAAGATGGTGTTTGGCTCCACAGTTCTTCAGGTACTTTGTATTATCATCTACACTTGTAACCATAAGCTGCATTTTAAATTTCTGCGCATAAGTTATATATCATCTCGGAGTACACATTTTGCACTAATATTATGTTCTATGCTCAATGAAGAGTTTCTCCATGGATAGCCTATCAATGGTGTTGGATTACATCAAGATCTTATATATCCAAATGAATAGTTTTGGGCGAACAAGATTATTGGCTTGCTGCAATGCTTTCCATGTCTGGAGAAGTTATATATAAATGTGATAATTTCACGCACATTAGAAGCCCGCATATAGTGTGCTAGAATTAACCGTTCAGCTGTTGCTCTTTCCGCACTCTTTTTTTAGACCTTAATTGTTTTCAATCTTCATGTCTATTTAGGCAACAGGACGGGGTAAGAAAGTTATAACCAATCGTTGGATTCATAAGCACCGGGATTTTTTCACTTCTCATGACATTCGATTGAAGACAATAATGCTAGAATGATATGTAGCCAACCATGCAAACACTAGATTTGTCACATTCTTCCTGCTGAATGCAAGGTTACTATTGTCCATCAGGCTTAAGTTTATCAGCAGCATGGTTTTGAAAGATGGGTATGTCGAAGAGCAAAAAAAGGAGTTTCAGGTGGGCAAAAGAGCTTCTGAACATGCCAGACTTCTATTTACAACATATTGTGGTCATAATCCAGTAAATTGTACGACCCAGGATGTTCATTCTATGGACCTGACCGATCCATTTGACTGTGACTGCCGAAAACAGTCCTGGAGTTAGATGTTGTTGCCCTTTTCAACCTAGGTTTCGTCTAAGCCTGATGAACAATTAACCGTCGTGCTTTTGTACAGTTTGTAAGCTAGAGTTAGATGTTCTTGCCCTTTTCAACTCGGATGTGGCTGTCATGTTTTCTTTGAAACAAGGCAAATGGCCTGCCATTCGTTTAATTTAGAGTGAAATGTTGTAACAAATCCCAACCAAGGGAAATAGCATCACTCTCGTCGGCTACTTGAGCTCACTGTGCATTACAGAAGCCAAGTGATTAGCCCCCACCAGCACCCACAAACTTATTTCGAACAATCACACCAAATGGGCTGTAAATTTTCATAGGAAAGGCTGCATGACCGTGACAGATTTGGATTCTGACATTTGGGACCCACGAGGAAATAGCCTATCCAAGGTGGTGTCGACTTACTAGCTAGTCAACAAACTATTCTGCCTACCAGCCATTGGATTGACATCCAACATCTGTCGTGTATCTTCTATCTATGTTCTTCTTCCTCCAGCCGCCCAAACCAAACCACCACGTCGGTTCCGCCTGCTCCCGCCTCCCATGGCTGGCTGCGCCTCCACCTCCCTACCATACCCTCCATTGTTGGCCAGTCCCTCCCTCTATTCCCCCACACGTCATGTTATTCTCCGGCGACGTCAACCCCAACACGCACCCGCACCCGAACCAGTCAACCCTCTTACTCCCCTCCGCCTGCGACTGGACCGGCGCATCTTCCACGGCTCCTGTTCATTCCGTCCGAGGCCTCGCCGTCGTCCGAGGCCTTGGTTCGCTCGCTGTGCACGGTGCCCCACCCTCTTGCATTGTCAACACCGTCAAAAACGGAGAGGAACAAGGATATGACTGTACGTGGAGAGGATGACAGTAGGGACCCACCAGCGTCATGGCAGTACACAAGAAAGTGCCTTGTTATTATAAGCCCAAAAAAATGGTTCCTCCTAATGGTTGGGCATCTGGGGCTCACGCCATTGTCAGCATAGTCAATAAACGAGAGAATTACACAATGAGCCGCTGGCACCAGGGACCCAGCAGGTCGCGCAGTTGTTATTTACTTTTTTAGGAACATGCAGTTGTTATTTATACTAGTTTTAGCGACGGATCAGGGTAACAATGGGGCTGTGCGGGGGTTGTGGCCCGTTTAGCCAGGGTTTTATTTATGTTTACCACATCATGAGCCTAGTTGTGTTTTTTTCTTGTTGAAAATGGCTAGCCCAGTTCTATTTTTTTTAAGAAATACCCAAACGAGGCCTACTTGCTTTATCAGACCTATTTGGCTGCAAATCTTCAAGGCGAGGAGAGTTGCGTTCGGTTTGCCCAGAATGGGTTGTACATTTTAAAACACATCAAACCGAATTAGTTTCATTTTTTAATTACAAGATTTTAAATTCCATTGATTTTTATGCGTGGACAATTATTTGGATTTTTACTTATTTAAAATATTTTTCAAAATAGTTTGAATGTGACTCAATATTTCGGGATTAAAAACAGTTGACCACACCGAAATATGTAAAATTTCGTATAATTTTTAACCGTGGCCACAATATGGGGTGTAATGCTAACAAAAAGAAAATGGGATCCAAAAAAATTCTTAAAATTGGCAAATGGGATATAAATTATTAGAAATAATGGCAGATGGGTTGTGTGCTGTTTTCCACAGATTTGAGGCTAACTTGTGCGCCTACTACAGGTTGACGCGTATGCTTTCCTAAAAAATAGGGTTGACGCACACGCAACACCGTGTCAACTTAGTCAACACATGAGAGCAGTGACTGTTGGATGTCCATCCAACGGCCATCGTGCTTCTTTAATCTGTGATCTTCCTGCTCCAGCCGCTCAAACAAGCACCAGCGGGACTGCCTGCTCCCTCCTCCCATGTCCGGCTATGCTGCCGCGCTGGCCTCACCACCCCATCATTCTCCCATCGCAGGCCTAGCCATCCCTCTACTCACCCACACCTGTTGTTATTCTCCGGCGATGGCAGACGAACCAGTAAACCCTCGCACTCCCCTCCGCGTGGGAAACAACTGCCGAGTTTTCCCTGGCTCCGTGTCGCCCTTCCTAGGCCTCACCGTCGTCCATCACCCTTGTGCTCTCGGTGAGGCATGGTCAACATGGTCAACGAACGACATGCATCGGAAATGGACTGTACGTGGAGAGGCTGATAGCTGGGTCCACGGCCACACGTGTAAGTGCATCTAGTGCCCCTTAGTGATTTTGGTGTATTGAAGACTTATAGGTTAAGGGACTAATGCGTTTGTGAGTGTACACGGGTCTATAAGTCTATGAGGAGTTTGATATTCACAGAGAAAGTCGACCCCTAAAAATGAAATTATTCTTCTGAAGACTTTGATATTCTGAAGACTTTCTGAAGACTTTGAAAGTGAAGAAATTGGTGTGACCTTGAAGACTTGGTATTAATTCGAGGAACATGAAGCGTGAAGCCTTTTGTTTTCGTAGTTTCATTTTCTCTTTCTTGAGTCATAGGAAACACCGTACTGTTAAAGGGGGTCGAGGAAATACTAAGGAAAAATTTCCATGTGATGCTCAACTCAAATCCTACACCTACCAATCCCTTGAGTGAAGCCATTGGAAATCTCATACAGATTCGGTCAATTTCTTGATGTGAGAGGCGAAGTTCTTACGGTCGTTGAGAATTTTATGGTGAGGAGTTAGGAATTCGCCGGTCGTGTGCCTACGAGTGAGGAACATGCTAGCCCTGAGGAATCTGAGCCTCAAATTCTGTGCTATGCGCCCGCTGTCCCAAAATATCTTATCCACCTAACGGTCATATCGTTGAAGGGCATTTATGTCTTATCATGTCGGGCTGCTCCCTAGGCTATAAATAGCCGCCCCCTCCAACCACTAGCTGGTTGGCTGCTCCGAGAGAAACCGACACTTGTCATTTGAGAGCATCCCATCGTCCGAGAACTTTGAGCGAAAATCATCAAGTGAGGAAAACCCAAACCCAAACACCTACAAACCCAAAGTGATTGAGCATCACTGAAGAGATTGATCCTGCGTGGTCCGACGCTTGTTACCTTTGAATACCGTGCTTCTTCCAGACGGTTAGGCGTCATGGTCTAGAGCATCCAAGAGGAGATTGTGCATCGTCGAGTGACCTTGTTTGTGAAGGTTCAGAAGTCACCTGAAGAGTTACCACGAGTGATTGGGCGAGGTATGTGTGACCTTAGCTCAAGGAGAATACGGTGAGGATTGTGTGTACGGGACTGTGTGTCCTTAGGTTTAAATACCTAGCCCTTCCAACCAAATGTACAACTGAGACAGCAGTTGGAACTGGTCTACCAAATCATTGTCTTCACCAAGCCTACTGGTTCTATTTCCTCAACTCTTTCATTTCCTCATTACTGTGTTGTGTGCTTCTCATATCTTTGTTTGAAGACTTTGACTGAAGACTTTCTCAATTTCCTCAGTTTAATTTCTTGGTTTGTTTGTCTTCATCTGTGCTATCCTGTGATTACGCTTTACATCTCTGTGCATGCGCATTTCATCATGATGACCATGCTTGTATACATTATGCTTACTTTTGAGTACTTATTCCATTTGCAAGTAGTTCTTAGCTAAGGAATTTCCTCACTGTAAGTGCATCTAGTGCACCTTAGTGATTTTGGTGTATTGAAGACTTATAGGTTAAGGGACTAATGTGTTTGTAGGTGTACACAGGTCTATAAGTCTATGGGGAGTTTGATATTTACAGAGAAAGTTGACCCCTAAAAATGAAGTTCTTTGATTGAAGACTTTGATATTCGAAGACTTTACGAAGACTTTGAAAGTGAAGAAATTGGTGTGACCTTGAAGACTTGGTATTCATTTGAGGAACATGAAGCGTGAAGACTTTTGTTTTTCGTAGTTTCGTTTTCTCTTTCTTGAGTCATAGGAAACACCGTCTTTGTTAAAGGGGGTCGAGGAAATACTAAGGAAAAATTTCCATGTGATGCTCAACTCAAAATCCTACACCTACCAATCCCTTGAGTGAAGCCTTTGGAAATCTCATACAGTTCAGTCAATTTCTTGATGTGAGAGCGAAGTTCTTACGTTGTTGAGAATTTATTCGGACCGAGGAGTTAGGAATTCGCTAGTGCCGATTGCCTACAGTGAGGAACATGATAGCCACGAGGAATTTGAGATTCAAATTTCCGACCGTTCCGTCTTCTTGTGAGCTGTCCCAAAATATCTTATCCACCTAATGGTCATATCATTGAAGGGCATTTATGTCTTATCATGTCGGGCTGCTCCCTAGGCTATAAATAGCCGCCCCTACAACCACTAGCTGGTTGGCTGCTCGAGAGAAACTTGACACTTGTCATTTGAGAGCAACCCATCCTGCGAGGACTTTGGCGAAAATCATCAGTGAGGAAAACCCAAACACCAAACCCTACAAACCCAAAGTGATTGAGCATCCTGAAGAGATTGATCTGAGTGGATCGACGCTTGTTACCTTTGAAGACTGTGCTTCTTCCAGACGGTTAGGCGTCATGGTCTAGAGCATCCAAGAGGAATTGTGGATCGCCGAGTGACCAAGTCTGTGAAGGTTTGGAAGTCGCTGAAGACTTACCACGAGTGATTGGACGAGTCTGTGTGACCTTAGTTCAAGGAGAATCGGTGAGGACTTGGTGTCTGAGGTGCGTGCTCAGCGATCGGGTGTCGGGACTGTGTGTCCTCGAGTTTAAATACTCGGCCGCTCAACCAGACGTACAACCGAGACAGCAGTTGGAACTGGTGTACCAAATCATTGTCTTCACCAACCTTACTGGTTCTATTTCCTCAACCCTTTCATTTCCTCATTATTGTGTTGAGTGTTCATTCATATCTGTGTTTGAAGACTTTGGTGAAGACTTTCTCAATTTCCTTAGTTCAATTTCTTGATCGATTGTCTTCATCTTGTGCTATCCTGTGTTTACGCTTTACGTACTCTTTGTTTGTCTTCATTTCATCATGATGACCATGCCGCATTCTCTTATGCTTACTTCGAGTACTTATTCCGCTGCAAGTAGTTCTTAGCTAAGGAATTTCCTCACCGCAAATTCCTCGTTGAAGAATTCATAAAATCGCCTATTCACCCCCCTCTAGTCGATATAACGCACTTTCAATTGGTATCGAGCAAGGTACTCCCTTGTTACGTGTGATTTTAGTTTAACCACCGGAGTTTTAGTTATGTCGACCGGGTATGAAAAAAGTGACATGTCCCATCTTTGACGGTCTTGATTATCCCAAGTGGAAGGCCATGATGAGAAGCATACCGTGGCAATGGACAATGAGCTGTGGACCGTCCTTTGAAATTGGTCTTCTTGATCTATGCAAAACAGCGAACGCAGATGATATTTGCAAGTACACTCGTCTTGATTTCATGGCGAAGGACATCATCTATTCCTGCCTATCTACAGATGAATTCAAGCGCATTATGCATCTTTGCAATGCGAAGCTTATCTGGGACCGAATCTCCGACGTCTATGAAGGTCATCGAACCCGTCACGATCCTTGGTTTGAGGACTTTAAGGAATCTCTCAAAACGATGACTTTCGAACCAGAATCATCATCTTCTGCATCATGTCTCATGGCAAAGGGTGTCGAGGTAACGAATGTTCCTCATCTGAATTTAGTGACTATGAATCGATGATGATGGATCGATGATGATATTGAACCTAGCTATACCAAACTTGTTTGCATTGCCACCAAACAACAACATGCCTTGGAAAAGGTTCAAAACATGCTAGATAAAAGTGATGATATGTTAGGTGAAGAAATGGATCGCACTAAAGCCCACGTGAAAATCTTCAGAGACTTCATCTAGGTTTGACAACCTTCAAGGTCATCATAACACTCTCTTATGCGATCATGAGAAACTTTCTTATGAATTTCTTCAAAAAAGCAAGATCTTGAGAAGCTAAGAGTGAGTTATGAAGATCTTCAGAAGGAGCGCGATTCATTACTTGCTCAACAAATCAGCGCTTCTCAGGAAGAATTTGTTCCTCCATGCTTAAAGTGCATTGAACGTGAATCTGCTAATTCTTCACCTGAATGTTCAAATGCTTCAACTATTACAAATTCTTCACCTGCCTCTACTATCACTAATTCCTCATCTGAGGACATTGCTAGTATCACTGACGATGCAGGGCTGAAGGAATTGTACATGACAGGCATGTACAAAAGCCTCAAAGGGCATCAAACTCTTTGTGATGTGCTTAAAAAGCAGATCCTCAACAGGAACCCTAGGAAAGAGGGTATTGCCTTTGAGAGGAAACTCAATGCTGATGGAACATATTGGAAGCCTGAGCAGTATCCCAAAACCTCATGGGTTCTGCAAAGGGACCTCCAGATTGATCCATCTAACTTATCTGGCTTTACATGTGAATCTCCTCATTCTTACGATGAGTCATTTGACTCAACTATAAACTATTCAAAAATCAGAATGGTGAAGTATTTGCTAGATATGTTGGCACTAAGCTGCGAGAACGGTTCCTATGAAGAAAATCTGGGTTCCCAAGAAGTGCCTTGAAAGTCTTGGTGAATGTCCTCATGACACCACACGTGAAGAATAGGAACCCCAGATCAAACTCTTCATATGGACCAAATTCTTCATATGGATCCAAGTCCTCATCGGACCAAATTCCTCACGTGGATCAAATTCCTCAAAAGGATCAAAGTCCTCATATGATTATCATCGTGCTAACAACTCTGTTTTCGCAGGTAGAGCTAAGGGCTATGAATATGTGCATTATTCTTCAAACCAATATGTTCATAAGTCCTCGAAGAATTTCTGCTTATTCATATGCTTACCCTACCCCTCTTATGTGAAACGAAATGGATTGGCCTCTATGCCACCATTCTCATATGGTGCTTTCATGAGTGATGAACTCTTTGCCACCCCTTCAGATGTGGGTGGTGAAGAAAAGAACTAACCTCTTCTGCAGGGTCAGGTCTCGGGCGTGCATTAAGCGTCTGAAGAATTTCTTTGGGGCACACAAAAATGCTGAAAGGGCGCAGAGCTAATCATGATGAAATGAACTTTCATTTCACACGTCCTCATCTTGCTTATCTGTTATCTTGCTGATGAAATTCATCGATGAACTTGATATCATATTCTTCACCGATGAAGTATATGAGATCGTAAGTTGCACTAATTCATCTGCAGGATGATCAACCCAAAGCCACCGAGTGGGTTCTCGATAGTGGATGTACAAATCACATGATTGGTGACAAGAATCTATTGATGGATGCTCCTTATCACCGTCACATCTGAAGCATATCATCTTTCTTGACAAAGGCAAAAGTCGGTATTGGGTCTTGGTAAGGTTGCGATCTCTAAGGACATACACATGGACAAAGTCATGCTTGTTGAGTCCTTAGGATACAACCTCATGTCAGTCTCAATGCTTTGTGATCTTGATATGGTTGTTATCTTTGGCAAGTATCGTTGTGTTGTGATTATGGAAGCTGACAATTCCAAAGTCTTCGAAGGCTTTAGGAGAGGAGACTTGTATATTGTTGATTTCTCTCTGGGACCACAACCAGCCGTGTGTCTACTTGCAAAAGCTTCGTAAGGCTGGCTATGGCATCGGCGACTTAGTCACGCAGCATGAGGAATTTGCACACGCTTGCAAAGAAGAAGCATGTCATTGGCATTGAGAATGTCAAATTCCTCAAGGATCACTTGTGTGGAGCTTGTGAAGCTGGAAAAATGACCAAGGCCAAGCATCCAGCGAAGACTATCATGACCACTACTCGTCCCTTCGAATTGCTTCACATGGACCTCTTTGGTCCTAATCATTACTCAGCAATCACTAATGATGCATCTCTATATGGCTTTGTTATTGTTGATGATTACTCTCGTTACACATGGGGACACATTGTTGCTTACAAAAATGAAGTGCGGGAAGTCTTCAAGCGATTTTCCTCGAGGGCTTCAACTAACTTTGGTGTGAAGATCGACACATCGGGAGTGACAATGGAACTGAGTTCAAGAATTCGGTCTTGATGCCTATCTTGATGAACTTGGTATTACTCATGAGTTATCTGCTCCCTATACTCCTCGGCAAAATGGCGTCGTGGGCGCAAGAACAGAACTCTTGTTGAGATGGCTCGCACTATGCTTGATGAATACAAAGCGCCTAGTCGTTTTGGATTGATGCAATTGATACCGCGTGCCACATCATCAACAGAGTATATCTTCACAAATTCTTCAAGAAGGCGCCTATGAACTCCTCAACGACAAGAAACCCAATGTGAGTTATTTCAAAGTCTTGATTGCTAAATGCTGGATTAGAGATCCTCATCACAATTCTAAATTTGCACGAAAGCACATGAAGGTTTTATGCTTGGTTACGGAAAGGACTCGCACACCTCAGAGTCTTCAACATCGCTCTTCACAAGATTGTTGATATGTAGATGTCTTGATTCGATGAAACTAATGGCTCGCAAAGAGAGCACCTACCTTCTGTGTTAGATGAACCAGCACCGAGGAATCTATCAAGTTCAAGGCAACCGAGGATGTCATTCCTCTTGAAGAATCTGTGAAGAATTCATTCTGTCTGCGAAGAACGTCGGTGATGCAGAAGATAATCTGTCAAGACAATGGTGCTTTGAGGAAAATGGTCAAATTCCTCGACGACAACCAGCTCATCCTCGCGTTGCAAAAGAAGTGCAAGTTGACAAGATCATCGATGACATTGAAGCGCCAGGTCCTCTCACACGCCAAAAGCTTCACATTTATCTAACTTTTGTGGGCACTATGCTTTTGTCTCTATCACAGAGCCCACTAAGGTAGATGAAGCATTCTCGAGCCTGAGTGGATCCAGGCCATGCAAGAAGAATTACATCGATTCGAGCTCAACAATGTCTGGGAACTGGTCAAACGTCCAGATCCTCGCAAGCATAATATCATTGGCACAAAGTGGATCCACCGCAACAAGCAAGATGAAAATGGCCTTGTGGTTTTGAAGATCCAAAGAATCCCGACAAAGTCTTCAGACTCAACAAGGCCCTCTATGGTCTCAAACAAGCCCCACGGGCATGGTACGATACATTGAAGGAATTCTTCGTGAAGAATGGCTTCACACCCGGTTCACTCGACCCTACTCTCTTTACTAAATCATATGATGGTGAACTGTTTGTGTGCCAAATATATGTTGATGATATTATCTTTGGCTGTACTGACCAACGTTATAGTGATGAATTTGCCTATATGATGAGTGAAGAATATCAAATGTCTATGATGGGAGAGTTGAAATTCTTCTTAGGTCTTCAAATTAAATCAACAAATGAAATGGCATATTCATATCTCGGAGAAATACCTAAAAGAAGTCTTGAGGAAATTCGGCATGCAAGATTGCAAAGGCGTCAAAATTCCTATGCCCACAAATGGCCATCGTAATCGATGAAAATGGTATTGACTTGATCATAAGGTATACCGCTCCATGATTGGTTCCTTATTGTACTTATGTGCATCTAGGCCGGATATAATGCTTAGTGTTTGCATGTGTGCCCGATTTCAAGCTACACGAAGGAATCACACCATAAGGCTGTGAAGCATATTCTTGATATCTAGCTCACACACCAACACATGGATTATGGTACCCCAAGGGCTCGGTTTTGATCTCATTGGATATTCGACTCGACTATGCTGGTGATCGTGTGGACGCAAGTCAACATCTGGTACTTGTCATTTCCTCGGATGATCTTTGGTCCGTTGGTCCTCGAAGAAAGCAGAATCTGCGTATCACCATCTCTGCGGAAGCTGAATACATTGCTGCTGGCTCATGTTGTGCTCAATTGCTATGGATGAAGCAAACTCTCAAGGACTACGGCATCAACGTGAAGAATGTGCCTCTCTACTGTGACAATGAGAGTGCCATCAAGATTGCTCACAACCCAGTTCAGCACTCGAGGACAAAGCACATTCAAATTCGTCATCATTTTCTTCGTGATCATGTGTTGAAGGGCGACATCTCCATCGAGCATGTGAAGACTGAAGAACAGCTAGCCGATATCTTCACTAAGCCCTTGGATGAGAAGAGATTTAGCAAGTTGCGGTGTGAGCTAAATATCTTAGAATCTTCGAATGTTCTTTGAAAAAGGACACACATCTTGATACTTATGCAAAATTGATGACTTAGATGTGCAACACATGAAGAAACGTTTTTCTTCAATCAATGAAGAATAATACTCTAAGTGTGATGAAATTAATGAAGAATTTGATTCTCAGAACCCTCGACAATTGTGCGCGGTGTCTGAAATCATCATTCTATATCTGATGGGACACGCCACCACCAAAGTTGAAAATCTTCAATTTGAGTTTTCCTCAGTTTTGAAATTCTCCAGTTTTCAAATTCTTCAACTTTGCAAAATCTTCATTGTTTCGTCGTTTTTCTTCATTAGCTATATATATATATATATATATATATATATATATATATATATATATATATATATATAATAGCAGCTATTCTAGCGTGAGTGTAGAATAACTTATTCTACACCTAGTAACGCATATATACAAAATCTAGTAAAGCGATGTACAAAATGTAGTAATTTAGAAAATATTTTTTTATCACCCAAGTTTGTAATTTACTACATTTTACAAAATTACTACATTTTACATAGTGTGTTACTATATTTTGTATGTAATTCTTGGGATGTAGAATTAACTATTCTACACTCACGCTTAGTTTAGCGTTACTATATATATATATATATATATATATATATATATATATATATATATATATATATATATATATATATATATATATATATATATATATATATATATATATATATATATATATATAGTGATGCTATTTATCACCTGGGTGCAGAATAACTTATTCTTCACCGAGGTAATCTTACGATCATTTCATAATTAAATTACGTTTGGAATTCAAATAGTTACATTCGTATTCATTCACTACGTAATATTTGACATAAGAAAATAAAATATAGGTCATAAGACAAGAAACTTTGCAGTTTATGTGTATTTTACACTATGCTTTTACGTTTGTAATTTTACATATATATATATATATATATATATATATATATATATATATATATATATATATATATATATATATATATATATATATATATATATATATATATGGGTTTATGTCCTCTACAGCATTCACTTATGGCTAATTCTTCAAGTTGCTTTTTCTGCTAAGTGAATGTGATCGGACCCTTCCCCTATGCTATACTCAACCCAATCTATTCACAAATTCTTCATGTGCGTTCTATTTGAAATTCGCTCAAAATCTTCTTTGTGTCCTTGTCACTGAAGAAATTGCGAACGGAACTTTAAAACTGATCTTACCCAAACTTTCGGTTTTGCCGCTCAAACCGCTCCGCATCCCACGATGGATTTATCTATTCACCCACGATCTAACACGATCTCCACTTTTCAGTACGTGGGTGACACATGTCAGCGAATGAGAAGGGTCAGGCACGTTAGGTCCTAAATATTCGGCGAACAGTTTTTCACCGTGGCTATATACCCCCCCTCCCCTTCCTCACTTCCTTTACTCCGCTCGACCGCTTTCTCGCTCGAGCTTTCAAACCCTAAGCGCCGCCGCTTCTCCATAAATCGCCGGTGAGGAAGAGCTTCATTGCCTCGACCTCGTCGCCGACGTACTCGCGCCACCATGGAAATCTTCACTCCGCCGCCGTAGCTGTCTTCCTCCGCCAAGTTAGGGCGTGGAAGATCTGAATCGATTTAACTTCCCAAGTGTTCTTCTTAGTTCATCGTGTTCTTCACTTGGGTAATTAAAAGTTACTTTTATTACTCGCTTTGATTCTCAAACCTTCACGAAAATCTTCAAAGGTGTTTATTCTTCAAATCTTCACACATATGAACACCTCAAACAAAATAAGCTCTTGATTCGTTTCTCTAAGCAATGATTTTCTTCAAGATTCCTCAATTGTGGGGATCCTCGATCTATACAACTCGAACCTAAGACAAAGATCGCTTAGTGAAATTCTTCAAGGCTCATCTGGTCAAATTCCTCAAACTAGTTCTTTTGAAAACCTTACGAGAAGCATATGACCTCTCCAAATTCCTCGCAACTATACTGCTCACGGTACTCATGTCGCTGCTGAATCACTAGGTTCTCATCAACTTAACTCATTTGCAGCGTTCCTCGAAGAAAAGTTCATACTTCTTGAGAGAATTCGTTTGTTCAAATTCCTCACCAAGAATATGGCGTATGAAAGAAGCCACGAGAAAGGAGGAAAGAGGCCCGAGGTCATGAGTGCGTTTGAAATCCTCAAGAAATATATGCTGATTATTGCACACTGATGAAGCCGAGTTCGCAAAGAAAACAAAAATCAGCGCAAGGTGCGATTCAAAGGATTGAACGGAGATGGGCAAGGGAATGGAGGAGTACAGATATGTAACTCCAAAGTACATGAAGAAATTCGCACTCAATCCTCCATGCCCAAGAGCTCCATTGGCACCTGGTCAAGAAGTCGACCCCACCAAAGATCAAGCGTGGTGAGGACTTTCCCAAGAATGGGCCAGCGCCAAGCCAAATTGGCAAGACAAGCCAACGAGGCAAGTGAGGAAATTCAATGAGGACTTTGCTCTGCTGCTGCCATCGAGGCCTCTGTCAAGCCAAGAAAATCTATGGAAAAGAAGCCGCACACAAGCCAAGTGCTTCACCAACAAAGTGCCCTCACGGCCAAGTTCCTCATTTGTGCCCTCACGGCAAATTCCTCATGCTGCTCCTGCTCCTCCAAAATCCTCGGCTCCTTCAAAGTCCTCGGCAGCTCCTCCCAAGTCCTCGCAGTTCCGACAAAGTCCTCAAAGACACTGCATCCGCCACGTACAAAGGACTGCAGGCTTCTCCATTGCATCTGGTGTTTCAGCAAGTTCCTCAGCTGCACCAAAGTCTTCATCTGGTCCGACTCTGCTGAAGACTAAGGCCACAGCTGGATGAGGTCCTTGGCCAAGTCCCAAGAAGAAACAGGTCGCCTTCCAAGAGCCACCTGAAGATGATGAGGCTGATGATGATGAACTTGCGGAAATCATCAGAGATCGCCAAGAAAGGGCCGCTAGAGCCAAAGGCACATCTGTGCCACTACTGTTGGATCCGAGGAAAATCCTCGATTACATTGATCTCGCACAAGGATCCAAACACCCCTATGCCTGATTTTCATCTCGACTTCGGACAATGTCACATGTGACCCATTTCATCATCAAGAGAAATGGAAGTTTGAAAAGGCAAGAGAGATCAAGAAAGCTCAATACGTAAAGGAGAAGTTCACGAAGAAAACGTTGTCGAATGACACCGAGGAACTTCTCAAGGTCCAGACGAAATCCAAGCCCTCAAGAAAAACTTTGATGCTTATTATGCTGATTGGCAAGGAGCCAAAGTCGATAAATCAACCCGACGAAGAAGTTCACAAATGTTGCAGCCCCAACACAACAAGAAATTCCTCAGTGGAGCCTCACTCAGCAGATCGAAGAACATGCCAAGACCGCTGATGAAGTTCAGCTCTTGAAGAAAATGCTAGTTCAGGCTGATGATCCCATTCCAGCCGGTGAAGAAATTGCGGGGCATCCACTAGTGGTGCGCCTCAAGAAAGCGAACAAGTCGAGGCAACTGCATCGATTACCTGAGGAAAATCAACCAGATTCCTCGGCTCCTCCTGCGCCAACACCAACTCCAATTCTTCCATCGACTCGATGTGAAGAAGACCAAGGCTGCAGAACGAGCTGCGTGAAGAAACGGAAAGCATCACCTGCGCCAAATTCTTCGGCTGCGAAAAAATGAAGCCAATGACCAGTTCTTTTGAAAATCCTATTGATGCTGTTCCAATTTCCTCAATTCCATCAAAGGACCTTGTTCCTTTTGGTGAAGATTATGAGATCCCAAGCAGATCGATGAAGAAAATCATTCTCGCGCTTCGTCGAGAGCAGATTGATGAAGAAATTGAAGTGGAAGCAATCCTTCAACCCCAATCATTTCTCGCCTATGCCTCGGTTCACGGTGAAGAGGCGGTGTTGAGGAAATTGAAGAAGATGTGGATATTGGAAGCACAACGCCAGTGATGAATGATGACTTTTGGGAGAGTCAACATCCAAATTCTCCACTCTTCAACCCAATCCAACAGATACCTCAGTCCCCTGCTCCAACAGTTCAAATGGGCTCTGAAGAAACTCATCCCACTTCTTCTGTCCATGAAGAAATTCCAGCCACTAGCGCTGATGAACCTGCTTCTTCTGATCCTCGATCGCACTGAGAGGAACAAGAAATTCCTCACCAAGAACCTGAGATTGTGATTCCAGAGGTCGTGATGCAACTCATCGACACTCCACCGCCAAAGCCAAAGAATCCCTTCTCAACAAAGCAAAAGTTCAAGGCTGAAGATTTCTTCAATGAGCATGTATTCTTCATCGATTACAATCCATATGATTCTTTCAGATAAGGAAGAGGCATTTCGGACTGCCAGTCAAGCCAATTTCTATTCCTTAGTGCTCTTCAACAAAGACAAAGTCTTCGATCATGCACATATTCCTCATGTGGACATGGAGTCTCTGCCGTGCTTTGAGCCAGTCCTCGGTGTTCTTCACGACGCAGACTTCGAATTTCTGCACCGACATCGTGATTGGAATGAAGAACTCATTCTTCAATTCTATGCAACGCTGCACATCACCGGAGACGTTGAAGACGTGAACTCATGGGTGTTAGACTCGATGTCCGAAAATACTCACTACAAGGCACCAAAGAACTGAATTGCTTCGCTCCCTACCACTCAGTCCTCCCTTGATGGTGCTCGTTGTATCTACAACGAACCTGAACTTTCAAATCACTATATGCAAGTCTTGATGAAGCCTTTGAAGCTGTGGCAGGCCCTAAGAACCAAATTCCTCGTCAAGGAATTATTGTATGTGCCTTGGACTGTCTATCGGATTCTGACGAAGACAATGAGTCATATCAAAGGCCACGACTCAAATGATGAAGAAGTCGTTGGCATCATGAAGAATATGCTTTTCAATATCAGTCATGGCATTCCCGTCAACTTCCATGATTTCTTCATGAGGACTCTAGCAAACATTGCTATGTCACCATTTGAGCTGAAGCCTTATGCGCCTTGGATAATGAGATTCATCAGGACAAGGTCTTCACTCAATTACAAGGCTGATACTCTAAACCACTGCAGCTACTTGCCCCCGATTGAAGTCCTCAAACGGACATTTACCTCAGCTGATGACAAGGGCAAGGCAACTGCTGTGATCGATGAAGGCATTCGTCCATTAGATGGACAGTTTCGCAAAGCTGCATCCTACTCCACCAATGATGACTCGCACACATGACTCTACCGCAAATACCTCACCAAGCAAAGTCCTCAAGCCCACGGCACCTGTGGTGATGGTGATCGTGAGTTACTCCTCGCCTTCATCGGAAGGTTGATCGCAATCATAAATGGGTCAAGTGTCGGTTTGGTTCAATTCTTCACAACATGACCTCTACACACAATGCGGTGAAGAAAACCACTACTACCTCCATGAAACCTTCAAACGCACTGGCTGTTCTTTCAAATGTCTACTGCGTGGAAGGCGGCGACAATGGGTCTCAAGGAAGAATTTGACTGGTCTGCACCTCCTCCAAGAAATACAAGAAGGTCAAAGTTCCTTCCTTGGTGGCCAGCTCCTATTCTTCATCGCGAGACACCGATGAAAATGAAGACTTGGACGACACATGGCAGGCCCCACTACAACAACCGACCCCAACAACGCCGGGCGCTCCTTCATCAACTTGAAATTCTTGAGGCGTTAGTCCTCGCCGATCCTTTTGGTCATTCGATGACAAAGGGGGAGAAATTTGAGTTAGTCTTCAAGCGGGTCTATTTTAATGCCCATATACAATACACCTTTTGTTAAGTTACAACTCTCGTTCTTCTGAAACTTTTATTGGATCGAGTTGTAATCTTAAACCCGATGGTGCTTTGATACTTTTGATGCATCGAGCTCGATTCTCTGTGTGCTCGATACTCTTGATCGTTATTTTGCATGCTTGTTCCTCATTAATGTTATCACACGCATGCTGAATTTCATCAAGCACCATATTTCATCATGCATTTCAAATTCTTCATATTATATGTCAAATGTGTATGAATTACAAGATATAGGGGAGATCTCCATGATTCAACTCTTCAAATGTGCATTGCCTCAAAAGAAATTCCTCACTATGCACATCTTCGTGGGGAGTTCTTCTATATCTTGCAATCAAATTCCTCAATATCAGTATTTACACTTCATATGTTTATCCCGTTGAAAACTTAACCTATATTGTCATCAATCACCAAAAGGGGAGATTGTAAGTGCATCTAGTGCCCTTAGTGATTTTGGTGTATTGAAGACTTATAGGTTAAGGGACTAATGTGTTTGTGAGTGTACACGGTCTATAAGTCTATGAGGAGTTTGATATTTACAGAGAAAGTCGACCCTAAAAATGAAGTTCTTTGATCAAGACTTTGATATTCGAAGACTTTCGAAGACTTTGAAAGTGAAGAAATTGGTGTGACCTTGAAGACTTGGTATTCACTTGAGGAACATGAAGCGTGAAGACTTTTGTTTTCGTAGTTTCGTTTTCTCTTTCTTGAGTCATAGGAAACACCGTCATTGTTAAAGGGGTCGAGGAAATACTAAGGAAAAATTTCCATGTGATGCTCAACTCAAAATCCTACACCTACCAATCCCTTCGAGTGAAGCCTTTGAAATCTCATACAGTTCAGTCAATTTCTTGAAGGATGAGACGAAGTTCTTACATTATTCACGAGGAATTTGTTCGACCGAGGAGTTAGGAATTTGCCAGTGCCGATTTCCTACACAGTGAGGAACATGATAGCCCTGAGGAATTTGAGATTCAAATTTCCGACCGTTGCCGTGCTGCGCGCGAGCTGTCCCAAAATATCTTATCCACCTAATGGTCATATCATTGAAGGGCATTTATGTCTTATAATGTCGGGCTGCTCCCTAGGCTATAAATAGCCGCCCCCTACAACCACTAGCTGGTTGGCTACTCCGAGAGAAACTTGACACTTGTCATTTGAGAGCAACCCATCCTGCGAGGACTTTGAGCGAAAATCATCGAGTGAGGAAAAACCCAAACACCAAACCCCTACAAACCCAAAGTGATTGAGCATCACTGAAGAGATTGATCCTGAGTGGATCCGACGCTTGTTACCTTTGAAGACTGTGCTTCTTCCAGACGGTTAGGCGTCATGGTCTAGAGCATCCAAGAGGAATTGTGGATCGCCGAGTGACCAAGTCTGTGAAGGTTTGGAAGTCGCTCAAGACTTACCACGAGTGATTGGACGAGGTCTCTATGACCTTAGTTCAAGGAGAATACGGTGAGGACTTGGTGTCTGAGCTGCGTGCTCAGCGATCGGGTGTCCGGACTGTGTGTCCTCGAGTTTAAATACTCACCGCTCCAACCAGACGTATAACCGAGACAGCAGTTGGAACTGGTCTACCAAATCATTATCTTCACCAACCTTCTGGTTCTATTTCCTCAACCCTTTCATTTCCTCATTATTGTGTTGAGTGTTCAGTCATATCTGTGTTTGAAGACTTTGACTGAAGACTTTCTCAATTTCCTCAGTTCAATTTCTTCAGTCTGATCGTCTTCATCTTGTGCTATCCTGTGTTTACGCTTTCTGTACTCTTTGTTTGTCTTCATTTCATACCATGCCCGCATTCTCTTATGCTTACTTCTGAGTACTTATTCCGCTGCAAGTAGTTCTTCGCTAAGGAACTTCCTCACCGGCAAATTCCTCAGTGAAGAATTCATAAAAATCGCCTATTCACCCCCGTCTAGTCGATATAACGCACTTTCACTCACCAGCAAATTCCTCAGTGAAGAATTCATAAAAATCACCTATTCACCCCCCCTCTAGTCGATATAACGCACTTTCAATTGGTATCAGAGCAAGATACTCCCTTGTTCTGTGTGATTTTGGTTTAACCGCCTGGAGTTTTAGTTATGTCGACCACAGGTATGATCAAGGTCTCCGGGTGTCCTACCTTGATGGGACGGACTACCCCTCATTGGAAGAATAAGATGCGAATGCATCTTGAGGCAATTGATAACGATCTCTCGTATGTTGTGGAAAATGGTGTTCCCTCTATCTCACCCTCACTGAACGCTACCGATGTGAAGAGATTCAAGCAACTCGATTCTCAAGCGAAAGGCTAAATACTCATGAGTTCCAGCTTGCTGAAAAGGGAGATCTCTATGGTTCAAGCTATGGCAGATCACGTGCTTTGAAGGCCAAGGCGGTCTCGAGTCCGAAGATGAAGACTCGGCAGCAGCCTTGGTGATCATGAAGAATCGAGCCATGAACTAGCTTTGCGCCGTGAAGAAATTCCGAAGTTCTCAAGACGTGGTCGCTTTGGAAGACCCTCAAGGAGCAATGATTCCTCATCCAAAGGACTACAAGAAGAGGCTTTGTCACAAATTCAAGAAACACGGACACTACATTCAAGATTGTCCTCAGTGGGAAAAGGAATCAAAGAAGAAGAAATACAAGGATTACAGTTCTGATGATGCGAAGAAAAAGAAGAAATCCTCAAAATCTTCATCATCAAAATCCTCAAAGTCTTCATCTCACAAGAAGAGCAGCTCCAAGAAGGCTCGGGCATTCATCGACAAGGAAATGGACTCTGAGGCTGAATCTGAAGAAAATGAGGAAGAGGAGGCATCCGAGGAGTCTGAATCCGGTGTGGCGAGTCTAGCGCTCGCTACTGCATTCGTCAGCAAGTCTATCTTCAACACTGAAGAAAATGACCTCACCAACAAGGCTGATGAAGGCAATGATGACTATGCTCCCACCTATTGCTTCATGCAAAGGGTGCTAAGGTACTCAAATATACCTCCTCTGAATCAAGTGAGAATGAATCTGATGAAAATCTTAAGCCCAACTATTCTAACCTTGCTAAGATTGTTGTGAAACAACAAAGGGCTTTTGAAAAGGTTCAAAACATGCTAGACAAAAGTGATGATATGTTGGGTGAAGAAATGGATCGCACTAAAACCTTGACTGAAAATCTTCAGAGACTTCAGACTAGGTTTGACAACCTTCAAGGTCATCATAACACTCTCTTATCTCATCATGAGAAGCTTTCTTATGAATTTCTTTAGAGAAAGCAAGATTTTGAAAAGCTAAGAGTGAGTTATGAAGATCTTCAGAAGGAGTGCGATTCATTACTTGCTCAACAAATCAGCGCTGCTCAGGAAGAATTTGTTCCTCCATGTTTGAAATGCATTGAGCGTGAATCTGCTAATTCTTCACCTGAATGTTCAAATGCTTCTAATGTTACAAATTCTTCACCTGCCTCTGCAATCACTAATTCTTCATTTGAGGACATTGCTAGTATCACTGACGATGCAGAGCTGAAGGAATTGTACATGACAGGCATGTACAAAAGCCTCAAAGGGCATCGGACTCTTTGTGATGTGCTTAAAAAGAAGATCCTCAATAGGAACCCTAGGAAAGAGGGTATTGCCTTTGAGAGGAAACTCAATGCTGATGGTACATATTGGAAGCCTGAGCAGTACCCCAAAACCTCATGGGTTGCTGCAAAGGGACCTCCAGTTGATCCATCTAATCTATCTGGCTTTACATGTGAATCTCCTCATTGTTCTGATGAGTCATTTGACTCCAACTATAAACTGTTCAAAAATCAGAATGGTGAAGTATTTGCTAGATATGTTGGCACTAACTGCAGGAACGGTTCCCCTATGAAGAAAATTTGGGTTCCCAAAAGGTGCCTTGAAAGTCTTCAGGTGAATGTCCTCATGACACCACCTGTGAAGAATAGGAACCCCAGATCAAACTCTTCATATGGACCAAATTCTTCATATGGATCCAAGTCCTCATACAGACCAAATTCCTCACGTGGATCAAATTCCTCAAAAGGATCAAAGTCCTCACATGAATATCATCGTGCTAAGAACTCTGTTTCGCACGGAAGAGCTAAGGGCTATGAATATGAGCATTATTCTTCTAACCATTATGTTCATAAGTCCTCGAAGAATTTCTCTGCTTATTCATATGCTTAACCTAACACCTTTTATGTGAAAAGAAATGGATTGGCTTCAATGCCACCTTTCTCGTATGGAGCTCGCAGAGTGATGAACTCTTTGCCACCCCTTCAGATGTGGGTGTTGAAGAAAAAGAACTAATCTCTTCTGCAGGGTCAGGTCTCCAGACGTGCTCAACCGTCTGAAGAATTTGCTGGAGATCTGAAAAGTGCCTGAAAGGATGCAGGCTAATCATGAAGAAATGAACATTCATTTCTCACGTCCTCATACTGCCTTATCTGTTCTATTACTTGATGAAATTGATCTGATGAATTGATGTCATATTCTTCACTGATGAAGTATATGAGTTCGTGAGATGCACTAATTCATCTGCAGGATGATCAACCCAAAGCCACTGAGTGGGTCCTTGATAGTGGATTTACAAATCACATGACTGGTGACAAGAATCTATTGATGGATGCTCCCTTATCACCATCGCATCTGAAGCATATCATCTTCGCTGACAAAGGCAAAAATCAGGTATTGGGTCTAGGTAAGGTTGCGATCACAAAGGATCGACACATGGACAAAGTCATGCTTGTCGAGTCCTTAGGATACAACCTTATGTCTGTCTCAATGCTTTGTGATCTTGATATGGTTGTTGTCTTTGGCAAGTATTGTTGTGTTGTGGTTATGAAAGCTGACAATTCCAAAGTCTTCGAAGGCTTTTGGAGAGGAGACTTGTATATTGTTGATTTCTCTACAGGACCGCAACCAGCCGTGTGCCTACTTGCAAAAGCTTCAGAAGGCTGGCTATAGCATCGACGACTTGGTCATGCAGGCATGAGGAATTTGCACACGCTTGCGAAGAAGAAGCATGTCATTGGCCTTGAGAATGTCAAATTCCTCAAGGATCACTTATGCGGAGCCTGTGAAGCTGGAAAGATGACCAAGGCTAAGCATCCTGCGAAGACTATCATGACCACTACTCGACCATTTGAATTGCTTCATATGGATCTCTTCGGTCCTAACCATTATTATGCAGTCACTAATGATTCATCTCTATATGGTCTTTGAAAGTGCTAGTTATCGACTAGACGGGGGGTGAATAGGCGATTTTTAGGAAAGTCTTCAAAACACAGATGTTTTGAAGACAAACAATAGAAATGACCTAATTGATATGCAGCGGAAGATAAACTACAACAAGCAAACCATAGTCTAGTATGCAATAACGTGAAAGTACAAGACTAATAGCAGCTAGGTAGTAGGATCAGGATGGAAGATAGTATGAAGCCAAACAACGATAGTAGTCAAGCAATGAAGTCAAACAGATAAGACATATAAGCAATGACTTCACGAAGACAAACTCAAGGTAAAGGAGGAAGGATAGAACCGGTCACTTGTTGAAGACACAGATTTGTTGGACCAGTTCGATTCTTTGTGACAACTGTACATCTGGTTAGGGAGGCTGAGATTCAACTCGAGAAGACCGCGTCTTCACCTTATTCCCCTTGAGCTAAGGACACACAGTCCTCGCCCAATCACTCTGTAAGTCTTCAAGGTAGACTTCCGAACCTTCTGAGACTTCGTTCACCGGCAATCCATAATGACTCTTGCATGCTCGAACGCGACGCCTAACCGGTTGGAGGATTCACAGTCCTCAAGTGTAATAAGTCTTGAGTCACATGCACAGAAAACTTCAATGTTGCCTAACACTCTTTGGCTATGGGTGTTTGGGCTTTGTCCTCGCAAGGATTTTCTCTCTCAAAGGCTTCGAGGTGGGTTGCTCTCAAACGACAAAAGCCATGCACTAACTCTGAGCAGCCACCAATTTATGGTGTAGGGGTGGGCTATTTATAGCCACTAGGCAATCCAACCTGATATGTCCGAAATGACACGGGTCACTAAGGAACTAACACGTGTTCCAACGGTCAATTTCAACACACACGGCAACTTTACTTGGGCTACAAGCAAAGCTGACTCATCCACTCTGGATAAGTTTTGCTCTCATTGTCTTCGCTCGAAGACATAGGATTCAGGTTGAGCATCACTTGATCATTACGACTATGATCACTTGGACCCCACTTAACGAAGACGGTGGTTCCTATGACTCAACAAAGAAGAAAAGGAAACAACGAAACAATACATTCTTCGCGCTCTATAGTCTTGACTCAATGTATTCTCATGTCATAGTCTTCAATGTGAATATCTTCACATACCACCATTGTCGTCAATGTCTTCATACATTTTAGGGTCATCTCGGTAGGTAAACCGAATCAATGAGGGACACTACCTGCGTTATCCTGCAATTCTCACAAACGCATTAGTCCCTCAACCACATTTGTCGTCAATACTCCAAAACCAACTAGGGGTGGCACTAGATGCACTTACAATCTCCCCCTTTTTGGTGATTGATGACAAACTGGTTGAAGTTTTCAACGGGATAAAATATGTGAAATTGTAAAGGATAGGAATTGTCTTCATAAGTGGCAAAGGTTCCCCCTGAAGATGTGCATATAAGTAGTTTGCTTTTGGAATGCAAATGCACATGGCAGGTTGTACTTGTGGAGATCCTCTTCAACTTATGAAGATAATTCATCATGCATGAAATGATATAGCTAAGAGAATGACATGCATAATGAAAAATGGACGTCTGCAGAATGATCTAAGTGCAGAAGTTATCGTCGCACATGCGGAATTTATCAACGCACCAGAGTAAAGCAAATAAGTAGCAGACGACCATCGAGTTTAAGTGCTACAACTCAAAGAACCAAATGTATCAAAATCGAGAGTTGTAAACACTAGGCAAAATATAGTGCAACCGCCCTTATGAACCCGCTTGAAGACTATCAAACTCATATGCTTCTCCCCCTTTTGTCAGTAAGGACCAAAAAGGTTTGAAAACATAGAGCATCTACTCGTCCTCTTCAGAAGTAGATGATGCAGCAGGGTTGTCGTTGTTGGTTGGCGGTGCTGACGAGCTTGGCGCAGTGTCGATTCGTGCAGAAGTAGGGGGCGGTGAAGTAGCATAGGCTTCATCATCGATCACTCTGGCATTGACAGTTCCCGCGGAGGAAGAATAGTCAGAGTCTTCAAGTGATGGAGTTCGTCATAGGACTGCATTCCGTGGAGGAGTGGAGTCAAACTTGAAGCGTTCGGTGAAGCCATCGTCTTGAAGATCTGCTTCAGCACTGAGTAGGGTCAAACTCTTCCATGATCGCCGACAGGTCTCGTGAGTGACAAAAGCATTCTTGGTGGCAAGGTTTCGAATGCGATTGACGTCCACCAAGAGGCTTTGCATTTGTCGCTTGAGCCAGGAGTGATGCTTATCTTGTTTTTGATGCAGCGCCACAAGAAGTTCTCGATCATTGAGGACTCGAGGCGCCCGAGGCCTTTGGCCAATTGTGCTCTCGGTGGCTTCATTCGCGCGCACGATGAGGTAGGCGTGTGTTTCCAGCCGAGGATAGACACGAGATACCGCTGGGCGCCTTCCATGGGTTGAGAGAAGCTATGGTGATCTCAGATTCGAAGACTTAGTGGCGTTTTGGCGGGTTCGGGGTATATGGCTTCAGCGGACATATCAACCTCTGGTAGAAAGATCGGATGATTGCGGCGGAGGGTTGATAGTTGATAGCGAGTGCATTTTGATGAGGCGCATGACCCATGGAGCATAGAACTTGGACCAAACAGATCGGATCCGAGCGACTAGTTGTCGAATGAATAATTCTTGCGTGTTGAAGCTGATGCCATTGTGGATGTAGAAGACCAATGTCTTCATTGCTCCTTCAAGCTTTGCAGAAGATGAATGCCCTTTGATAGGCCATAGAGTTCGCCTGATGATGTGATATATTGTGCGAGGCGGATACTCAAGCTCATCAACAAAGAAGTCTTGAGGGTATTCAGCGTCATGTGGCGATGGCTTCATCATGCTCAACATCGACTCATGTCGGGTTACGGCTTATGAAATATGCTCTCAAGGCATCGCGGTGGAGTTGACATCCGAGTTCAAACAGCTCTCCGGAGTGGGTAGGCTGTGAGCTCAATGATGTCAAGAGCTTTGGCTTCACGATGAACATTTCCAGTCATCCACTCAAGAACCCATGTCTTTGTGTCTCTGTTGTAGCCGCGGATGTGGTGGGTAGCATAGAATTGAAGCACAAGTTCTTCATTCCAGTGCTCTTTGTCTGTTATGAAACCAAGCAGACCTGCATCATGAAAGCAATCAAGTGCTTCTTCTAAGCAAGGCAGTCCGCAATGGCTTGATGTCGAGGAGCATATGAGGAAAATGCGCCTTGATCATACGTAACGCATGAATAATAGCTTCTTTCTTGATAGCTCGTAAGCGGTCGATGAGATCCTTGGCCTTGTGTAGGGGTTCTTTGCCTTTGTCAAAGAAAGTATTGTGGGCTTTGAACCCATTTGTATTGAAAGAACTTGTTGAGGTGGCGGTGCGGAAACCTTGGCGTCTTGGCCCGGCTCTGGACACGAGGCCTATGCTCAATATGATAGTCGAACCGAGGACCCGAGGCATGAGGCGGAGGGACGAGAAGGCCATCTTACTCGACTAGCTCGCCATAGTTGTATGCTTGCTCGATTGTGTAGGGCCTTGGTAGCGGGCTCGGGCGATGGCAAGAATCGAGGCTTCAGCTGGTCGGCGAGATGCTTCGGGAGCAGATTGCCTCATTGGCTTCAGCACATTTCCTTCAAATGGCCGGGAGCGGTTGGGGCGGGCTCCACATTGGCTTCAGCCATGACCGCGTCATTGGCTTCATTGGTGTTGGAGGTGGCAGCCTGATGTTTTCAACCTCCACTTGAGGAGCTGGAGGGTCGGGCACTGGCACGTTGATATCGGGGATAACTTCTTCAATTACTGGGGGTGTAGGAACACGTTCTTCTTCTTCTTGGGTGTCTGCGGCCGATGCAGCCGAATTGTCTTCAGCAGCTTTGGCTTCAGACTCAGAGACATTCACGGTTGGAGTGTCTTCTCGAAACACTTGACGTGCAACAGGTTGGTGTTGCACTTCTCCTTCTGGAACGCTCGAGAAAGGTACTTGAGGCCTTTGACCTTTGCGAAGCCTGCGAAATGCTGGCGACGCCTTTGGAGATGGGGTTGCCTGGGCCTCAAAGTCTTCCTCTTCATCTTGTTGTTGTTGTTGGGGAGTGACTTGTTGTTGGGGAGTACTAGGGGAGTCTTGTTGTTGCGGGCGATCAGCCCATGAAGCATCCTGAGCAATTGGCGTCAGAGGGCGACCAATGCTGATTAGTTCGCTATTCGTAAGAACAGGCGATGATACCACATTGTACTCGATTTGAGGAAGAACTTCATCATCTTCAACATTGTCATGGTGACCAATGTCTTGGCGATGATGGGATCAACTGCTGGAATCTCTTCAACTTCGAGGAGCCTATGTGGAAGCAGGCTCATGAACGATCATGAAGTTCTTGGGTTGCGACGCGGGGCGAACCACGAAATGGGTTCAACAATCAAGGGCTCTGTGGGAGCAGCCCGATTCTTCTTGGTATTTAGCTTCTTCTTGGAGGAGCAGCATCGAGGCGTCGGGATTTTTCCTTTTTCGGCTTCAGCCTCGGCAGCCCTCGTCTTCTTCTCGAAGCGGTTGATCGGACCTTTGGCTTGAGCCAGTCATGCTGCTTGGGAAGACTATGCGGGTTCTTCCGCCTTGAAGGTGCAGCTTGGTCAGTTGAAGACTTCTTTTTCTTTGCAGCCATTCTGGGGTCAATGCCAGGACGGCCAAGAGCCTTGCGCTTCTAAGCCTCATTGTAGGCAAGCACGCACTTGTCAGCCAAGCTCTTCATGCGCTCACGAGAGCCTTTGGCTTCTTCACGCTTCTTGACAAAGGCTTCCTTGAGGTCGTGCAGCATGACCTTGAAGTTTTTGACGTCTTGCACGCTAAGTGCAGCCATATGCTTCTTGAACTGAGCTTTCTCATAGTCAATCTTATGCTTCAGTTCAACTATCCGCTGAGCAAGAGGTAGCTCAGAAGCAATGGCTCCATTGAAGGAGACGCTGAGGCCAATAGGAAGTTGCAGATCTTCAAAGCTGATGTTTGGTGTGTCAAACCACTCATCAATGAAGTGATGGATGATTGCCACATCAAAGAGAGGCAAGTTGTTGAAGATTTCTGCTTCTTCTTTGCTCTTGATAAGTTTCTCAAGAGCATCATCGCAAGATCGTCATACTTGATGATCAATGTGCTCTTCACGCAGAATGGCAGCAGGGGTCAGTGTCAGTTCAGTGTTCTTGACAATTTTCTTTCTCTTCTCCGTCTTCTTGGAGATACGGAATGATCTTGAGACTGTAATGGCTTCGGGAGGTGCGATGGCGCTGGCTTCACACGTGAAGCTTTTGGAGGAGCAGCTGACTTTGGAGCCTTGACTTTCTTAAGCTTCTGCGGCTTTGGAGCAGGAGCAGGAGCTGGAGCTGGGGCTACATCAGAATCATCAGCATCTTCATCAGAGTGATCCACTTTTGCACCTTGGACCAATATGTAAGTGATGAGGCCATCAAGGTTTGAAAAGGGACCGATGACATTGGGTTCAGCGTCACGTGAGCCGTCAGCACGGGGAGCAGAGGGACCAGGGTTGAAGTCTAATCCCAATGACTTCTTGTTTTCCTTTGCAGAAGCCTTTGCATGCTGGAAGTTGCGCTTGAAGATATTTTCGTCACGACACCAGAGCAAATATGTTGGGTCGGCATTCTCATGCTGAGGTCCACGGACCATACAAGGATAGAAACCTTGTGCAATAGCTTCAGCCATGTTCTTGGGTGGAAGGCCTCGAAACAGAATATCACCCCAAGGGCTTCTGATGGCATTCTTCTCGTCATATCCCTGTGTGACGAAATTGTACTTGAACCACTGTTCAGCCCAATATCGACGAATCCATTGGATTCGCGTCTTGCGCTGATTGTAAGTCTCTTCGGGATCAGTCTTGTACAGCTCTGCGAGGTCATCAGGCAGATCTTTTGAGGTTCCCTCACGATGCTGTCTGCCGCCCTTCCTGACTGATTTATCTGCAGCCATGAGCTTCAAACTGAATAGCTTCACGTTCAAAGGCTACAAAGGCTTGTGTTTGCCGGATGAGTGAGGCGCTTCGGAGAGTTAGTTTGATGTTGTAAGAATTCTGCAAGCGGATGCGACTATGAGAACCAAGGATTCTCCACGAACATGTACCTATGACAGCATTAGAGAATGCGAGGAAGGGAAGAGGTCATATGCATTCTCAGAAGATTTCGAAGATAAATCAGTTTGAAGACATTGACCTCATGATGCGAAGACATTCACTTATACGCTGAGAGTTGGTTCCAGATTTGTACGAATCCGTGAATAAGTACAAGTGAGGAATCTAACTAGTTGTGAAGCTTAAGTGGATATACTAGGCAGTACGAGATGCAGACATAATAGATCTACCGTAGTATGGGCAGAAACTAATTTTGGCAAGTAGGATGAATCTTGAAGATCAAAAAGATGGTAAAAATAGAGTTATATTTACCACTCGAAGAACTGCTAGACGGGAAGAAGGGAGGCAGAGCAGTTCAATCCACCGTGCCCTAACTTGGCGACGGAGGACACCTACGGCGGCGGCGGAGATGACGATGTTCGCGGCCGGCGTGAGGATGGCGTCGGAGAAGTCGCGGCAGCTCAGCGCTTCATCGCCGACATCGTCGAGAGCTAGCGGTGGTGCTAGGGTTTTGACGAGGTGGAGAGGTGGAAGAAGATTTTCTTTACCGCAGGGGACAGGTATTTATAAGGGGGTGTGCGGCACAGCGCAATTACGCAGGTGCCCCTGGCGGTTCACATCTGAGGGGCACGTGGCACGCATGCAACATACTCTTAGATGTCCCACGTTCCCACGCCCGCTAGGTTTGTCGGATGGTCGTTCCGGCTTCTCCGGGATTCAACAGTAAGGATGAATCATTTAAAACAGACTTAAAGTTTGTCTCTGTGTCTTCTGCTGACAAGGACGCAGAGAAGACATTCGACAGTTTCAATAGAATGCATATGATTTGGACAGATAGAGTTTGAGATAGAAAGCATAGAGAGATTGGGGTCCGATCACATTCACTTAGTTCAAAAGATTCAACTTGAAGACATAGCTATAAGTGAATGTCAGAGGATGTAAATATATATATATATATATATATATATATATAGACAACCAAATCAACATAGTGAAGAAAATCATGAAAATAGGTTGAAGTTGAAGACAAATCAAATGCGAAGATATTGCAGAAATAACGCCATGAGTGAAACACTTCAAACAAAGAAATTTGGTGGTGGCGTTACCCACCGTATAGGAAGTATTAGACCCAGACACGGCGCACAATTATCGTGGCGCTCCGAAGTCAAATTCCACGTTAATGTATTCACGCTTTCGTAATGTAAGTCTTCATTGATTGAAGATATACGTTACTTCGTGTGTTGCACATCTAAGTCATCAACATGCATAAGTGTTAGGATGTGTGCTTGATCACAGGACATTTGAGGATTCCAAGATATTTAGCTCACACCGTAACTTGCAAAACCTTTTCTCATCCAAGGGCTTTGTGAAGATATCGCGATTGCTCTTGGTGTTGGCGTGAATGATGTCAATATCTTTCTTCATGACATGATCCACGAGAAAATGATGACAAATTTCAATGTGCTTTGTCTTGAGTCTTTGGACTGGATTGTTGGCAATCTTGATGGCGCTTTAGTTGTCGCAGAAGAGAGGTACTTGTGTCGATTGATGCCATAGTCCTTGAGAGTTTGCTTCATCCATAGAAGTTGCGCACAAGCAAGATCCAAGAACAATGTATTCAGATTCTGCAGTTGAGAGTGACACACAGTTACGCTTCTTTGAAGACCAATGACAAGTGATCATCCCAGAAAGTGACATGTGCCTGATGTAGACTTGCGATCCACCTTGTCACCAGCATAATCAGCATCCGAAAATCCAACCAAATCAAATTTTGAGCCCTTTGGATACCATAATCCGAGTGTTGGGGTGTGAGCCAAATATCGAAGAATTCGCTTCACAGCTAAGTGATGTGATTCCTTTGGTGCCGCTTGGAATCGAGCACACATGCAAACACTAAGCATAATATCTGGCCTAGATGCACATAGGTAAAGTAAGGAACCAATCATGGAGCGGTATACCTTTTGATCGAACTCTTTACCATTGTCGTCGGGACCCAAATGGTGTTTGGCTGGCATTGGCGTCGTGTATCCTTTGCACTCTTGCATTCCAAACTTCTTCAAACAATCTTGGAGGTATTTTTCTTGAGATATGAAGATGCCATTCCTTTCTTGTGAATTTGAAGACCAAGGAAGAACTTGAGCTCTCCCATCATGGACATCGATATTGTTCTTGCATCATGTATCCAAATTCATCACTATACTTCGGTTGGTGCAGCCAAGATAATGTCATCCACATATATTTGGCATACAAACAGTTCACCATCATATGTCTTCGTGAAGAGTGTGGGATCAAGGGATCCAGGTTTGAAGCCTTTTCTCTTGAAGTCTTTGATTGTATCATACCGGTAGCGAGGAGCTTGTTTGAGGCCATCTGATTGCTTTATTTAGCTTGTACACCATATCGGGATGTTTTGGATCTTCAAAGCCATGTGGTTGAGCGACATATACTTCTTCTTCAATCTTGCCGTTGAAATGCACTCTTCACATCCATTTGATAGAGCAAGATGTTGTGGTGGTTAGCATAGGCTAGTAGTATGCGAATAGCTTCAAGCCTAGCTATAGGAGCAAATGTTTCATCGAAGTCAATTCCTTCAACTTGAGTATATCCTTGAGCCACAAGCCATGCTTTGTTTCTGACGACTTGACCATGCTCATCTTGCTTGTTTCGATATATCCATTTGGTGCCAATAATGTTATGCTTGCGAGGTCGGGGCGCTTGACAAGTTCCCAAACATTATTCAGCTTGAGCTGTTGAAGTTCTTCTTGCATAGCTTGTATCCATTCTGGTTCCATAAAGGCTTCAACAACTTTCTTGGGTTCTGATATTGACACAAAAGAAAAGTGCCCACATAAATTTGCTAGCTGTGTTGCTCTTGAGCGAGTAAGCGGACCAGGTGCATTGATGCTATCGATTATCTTCTCAATCTGTACTTCATTTGCAACTCGAGGATGAACAAGACGAAGACTTTGCTCTTGCTGATCATTGTCATCATTGGGAGGATTGTCTTGGTGAGCATTGTCTTGAGTTGGTTAGGTGCGAGAATGATAAGTTCCTCTTGAGTTGTGCTTCATTTGGCATGATTTCACGGTTCCCATCGACTTGATAGATTCTTTGGGCTGAGCTTCGTCTAGTGTGCTTGGCAGGAACTCTCTTTGTGAACCATTGGTTTCATCAAATCGCACATCTACTGATTTGACGATTTTGTAGAGATAGAGATTGAAGACTACAGAAGAGTGTGAGTCCTTTCGTAATCGAGCATGAAGCCTTCGTGAGCTTTGGGTTCAAATTTTGACTTGTGATGGGGATCCTTGATCCAGCACTTAGCCCCAAATACTCAAGTAGGCGACATTTGGCTTCTTGCCGAGAAGGAGCTCATAGGATGTTTTGTTCGAAGCTTATGGATATAAACACGGTTGATGGCGTGACAAGTCTGTATCAATGGCTTTAGGCCGAACTTTCTTGGTGTCTTGTACTCGTCGAGCATTGTTCGAGCCATCTCAATGAGGGTTCTTCTTGCGCCCACGATGCCATTTCTTTGAGGTGTGTATGGGCAGAGAACTCATGAGTGATTCCCATGGTATCGAGATAAAGATCAAGTCCGGTGTTCTTGAATCGATGTCGTTATCACTTCGATATGCTTGATCTTGGCGCCATAGTTGTTCATTGCTCGATTGGCGAAGCGTCTGAAGACATCTTGCACTTCAGTCTTGTAGAAATTATGTGCACCCATGTGTATCTTGAGTAGTCATCAACAATGACGAAGCCATAGAGACAAGCAGTTGTTGTGAGGTAGAGTAATGAGTAGGGCCAAACAAATCCATGTGTAACAGCTCGAAGGGTTGAGATGTGGTCATGATTGTCTTCGAGGGTGCTTTGCCCTAGTCATCTTTCCGCTTCTGGGCACCACACAAATGATCCTTCTTGAACTTGACACCTTGATGCCTATGACATGCTTCTTCTTGGCGAGTGTGTGTAAGTTCCTCATGCCAACATGCCCTGACCTCCGATGCGAGAGCCGGCGTTCGAAGCTTTTGCAAGAAGACATATGGCAAGTGTGGACCTGCCGAGAAATCTACCATATATAGATCATCTTTCCTATACCCTTCAAAGACTAGAGACTTGTCGATTCCATTAGTACAAGGCAGCGATATTTTCGAATATCACAATCATGTTCAAGTCACAAAGCATTGAGGCGGACATCAAGTTGAAACCAAGGGATTCAACAAGCATCACTTTATCCATGTGTTGATCCTTTGAGATTGCAACTCTACCTAGACCCAATACCTTGCTTTTATCGATGTCAAGCAAATGTGATGTGACTCTTGTCGATGGGCGTAAGGTTGAGTCCATGAGAAGACTTGATCACCAGTCATATGATTAGTGCATCCACTGTCCATAATCCATTCGAAGCATGAGGTGTCATACCCTACTGATGCAGTGAGGGGATAGGCTTCACCAAGAGCATTGTGAAGCATAAACATTTTACGAGCAAGTGGATTATTGAAGCTTAAATCAAGATTAGGACTGATAGGATGAATGGCAAGCGATTAGGAACAAAATACATAGTGAGACCATTTGGGCATTTGATCTTGTGCCCTACAAGATGTTTTAGGTCCCCAAACAATAGCATCGGCGCCTTTGATCTTGAGGGGTGGCTTAGAAGCAATGAGTCTAAGTGCAGACATCGAGAACTTGACTTTGGAGCCCTAGCAAATAGCCTTGCAGGAGATGAATGATACTCATATGAATAAGCGAGAAAAGTTCTTAGTTCTATGAACATAGCGGTTTGAAGACACACGCTCATATTCATAAATTTGAGTACGGTTTCCTGCAAAACATTGGTGTTAGGGTGACTCGGTGAGTCCTCGTCTGTATGAAGCCTTTGGACCATATGCGCCTTAGGTGCAGGGTTTGTCTTCTTCCCGGTGGTGTCAAGATGACATTCACTGGAAGATTCTCAAGACAGCTTTTGGGAACCAGATCTTCTTCATAGGCGGTCCATTCCTGCAGTTAGTACCAATATACCTAGCAAACACTTCACCATTACGATTCTTGAACAGCTTATAGTTTGTATCAAAGGATTCATCAATGATAATAGGGTTAGCACAGGTAAAGCCGGATAAGGTGGATGGATCCATTGAAGGTCCCTTTGACAACCCATGTGGTTTTGGGATCTTGCTCGGGCTTCCGAGAGGAACCATCAACATTCATTTTCCTCTCGAACCCAACACCCTCTTTCCTAGGGTTTGGTTCAGAATCGCTTTTGAGGACATCATAAAGTGTCGATGCCCTTTCGGACTTTTATACATCCTGTTTCAAGCAATGTCTTCAACCTAGCATTTTCATCAGCAATAGCAGTGGTATCCTCCATGAGAGGGTTAGTTACCACATTAGTAGTTGAAGACAATGCAACGAGAGCAGCAGTTGAACATTCAACAACAGAGGTAGCGATATCACGCTCAAGACATTTTAGACATGGTGGTTCAAATCCATCTGAAGCGGAACTGATCATTGGCGTGAAGTGACTCATTCTCTTTTGAAGATCTTCATGAGCCGCTCTCAATTTCTCAAGCTCTTGCTTCCTTTGAAGATAATCATAGGAGAGCTTTTCATGAGTGGTTGAGGCGTTTCATGGCG
Organism: Aegilops longissima; assembly: GCA_021605205.1. Lineage (NCBI taxonomy): Eukaryota > Viridiplantae > Streptophyta > Magnoliopsida > Poales > Poaceae > Aegilops > Aegilops longissima. The sequence continues at coordinate 243,527,920 of CM038680.1, read as the reverse complement.
ACTTTCAAGTTCTTGGTACTTAGCATGAAGATTTTAATGTCTTCAACTAAGGATTGTGAGCGTGTCATTTCCGCGTCCAACAGGTCATCGCTTTTGTCTAACAGTTTTGAGTATGTTCCAAAGCTCTTTGTTGTTCGGTTGCAATTTTAGCAAGTGTTTTGTAGCTCGGTCACAATCAGAGTCATCTTCACTTGATGTTTGAAATTAGGCATCACGTGATTTTACCTTGGCACCGCGTGCCATGAAGCAGTAGGTGGGAGCAGGGTCGTCCTTGTCATCAGCTTCAGCGTTGGTGTAGAAGTCATTGTCTTGATGTTGAAGATGGACTTGGCAACATAGGTCGTGGCTAAAGCCGGACTTACAACGCCGGGTCGGACTCCTCTTGGACTCCACCTCCACCTCCTCGAAGCAGACTCCTCCTCTGAATCCATTTCCTTGCCAACAAAAGCACGAGCCTTGCCAGATGAGCTCTTCTTTTGCGACGAAGACTTTGATAAGGACTTGGAAGAAGACTTTGAAGATTTCTTCTTCTTCTTGTCATCAGAATCATATTCCTTGCTCTTCTTCTTCTTCTCATTGTCCCCTTGTGGACACTCGGAGATATAGTGTCCAGTTTTCTTGCACTTGTGACGGGTTCTCTTCTTGTAGTCATGAGTGGAAGCTTCATCATTTCTTGAGCTGGATCGTGAAGACTTTCGAAGCCTTTCTTCCTAGTGAACTTGGAACTTCTTCACAAGCATAGCAAGTTCCTTTCCAATGTCTTGGGATCATCGAACCATGAGAAGATTCTTCTTGGATGAGGAAACAACTTTTGCCTTCAAAGCGCGAGTTCGGCCATAGTTGGGACCATAGATATCTCTTTTCTCGTAAAGTTGGAACTCATGTGTGTTGAGCCTCTCAAGTATATCGACGGATCGAGTGTCTTGAAGTCGGGGCGTTCTTGTATCATGAGGGCAAGGGTGTCAAAAGAGCTGTCAAGTGATCTCAGTAGTGTCTTGACGATCTCATGCTTGGTGATCTCAGTGGCGCCGAGAGCATGAAGCTCATTTGTGATGTCAGTGAGGCGATCAAACGTGAGCTGGACATTTTCATTGTCGTTTCTCTTGAAGCGGTTGAAGAGGTTGCGAAGAACACTGATTCTTTGATCTCTCTGGGTTGAGACGCATCCGTTGACCTTGGATAGCCAGTCCCAGACTAGCTACGATGTTTCCAGAGCACTCACACGGCCATACTGTCCTTTGGTCAGATGACCACAGATGATGTTCTTTGCAGTAGAGTCCAGTTGAATGAACTTCTTGACATCAGCAGGGGTGACACCTTCACCGGATTTGGGAACGCCGTTCTTGACGACATACCAGAGGTCCACATCAATGGCTTCAAGATGCATGCGCATCTTATGCTTCCGAAGAGGGATAGTCGGTTCCATCGAACACGGGCAAGCAGCGGAGACTTTGATTATCCTGCGATCGACATAGCTAAAACTCCGGTGGTTAAACGAATCACCGAGAACAAGGAGTACCTTGCTCGATACCAATTGAAAGTGCTAGTTATCGACTAGAGGGGGTGAATAGGCGATTTTAGGAAGTCTTCAAAACACGGATGTTTTGAAGACAAACAATAGAAATGACCTAATTGATATGCAGCGGAAGATAAACTACAACAAGCAAACCATAGTCTAGTATGCAATAACGTGAAAGTACAAGACTAATAGCAGCTAGGTAGTAGGATCAGGATGGAAGATAGTATGAAGCCAAACAACGATAGTAGTCAAGCAATGAAGTCAAACAGATAAGACATATAAGCAATGACTTCACGAAGACAAACTCAAGGTAAAGGAGGGAAGGGATAGAACCAGTCACTTTTTGAAGACACAGATTTGTTGGACCAGTTCGATTCTTTGTGACAACTGTACATCTGGTTAGGGAGGCTGAGATTCAACTCAGAAGACCGCGTCTTCACCTTATTCCCCTTGAGCTAAGGACACACAGTCCTCGCCCAATCACTCAGGTAAGTCTTCAAGGTAGACTTCCGAACCTTCACAGACTTCGTTCACCGGCAATCCACAATGACTCTTGGATGCTCGAGCGCGACGCCTAACCAATTTGGAGGATTCACAGTCCTCAAGTGTAATAAGTCTTCGTGTCACACAGACAGGAAAACTTGGTGATGCCTAACACTCTTTGGCTCACGAGTGTTTGGGCTCTGTCCTCGCAAGGTTTCTCTCTCAAAGGCTTCGAGGTGGGTTGCTCTCAAGCGACAAAAGCCGTGCACTAACTCTGAGCAGCCACCAATTTATGGTGTAGGGGTGGGCTATTTATAGCCACTAGGCAACCCGACCTGATATGTCCGAAATGACCCTGGGTCACTAAGGAACTGACACGTGTTCCAACGGTCAGATTTCAAACACACACGGCAACTTTACTTGGGCTACAAGCAAAGCTGACTCATCCAGCTCTGGATAAGTTTTGCTCTCATTGTCTTCGCTCGAAGACATAGAGCATCACTTCAGTCATTCTGACTATGATCACTTGGACCCCACTTAATAGTACGGTGGTTCCTATGACTCAACAAAGAAGAAAAGGAAACAACGAAACAACACAGTCTTCGCGCTCCATAGTCTCCACTCAATGTCTTCTCATGTCATAGTCTTCAATGTGAATATCTTCACATATCACCATTGTCGTCAATGTCTTCATACATTTTTAGGGGTCATCTCCGGTAGGTAAACCGAATCAATGAGGGACACTACCTGCGTTATCCTGCAATTCTCACAAACGCATTAGTCCCTCAACCACATTTGTCGTCAATACTCCAATACCAACTAGGGGTGGCACTAGATGCACTTACAGTCTTGTTATTGTTGATGATTACTCTCGTTACACATGGGTACACATTGTTACTTACAAACATGAAGTGCAGCAAGTCTTCAAACGATTTTCCTCGAGGGCTTCAACCAACTTTGGTGTGAAGATCAAGCACATCAGAAGTGACAATAGAACTGAGTTCAAGAATTCTGGTCTTGATGACTATCTTGATGAACTTGGTATTACTCATGAGTTATCTGCTCCTTATACTCCTCAGCAGAATGGTGTCGTGGAGCACAAGAACAGGACTCTTGTGGAGATGGCTCGCACTATGCTTGATGAATACAAGACGCCTCGTCACTTCTGGATTGAGGCAATTTATACTGCGTGCCACATCATCAACAGGGTATATCTTCACAAATTCTTCAAGAAGATTGCGTATGAACTCCTCACTAACAAGAAACCCAATGTGAGTTATGTCAAAGTCTTCGGTGCTAAATGTTGGATTAGAGATCCTCATCATAATGCTAAATTTTCACCGAAAGCACATGAAGGTTTTATGCTTGGTTACGGAAAGGACTCGCACACCTACAGAGTCTTCAACAACGTTCTTCACAAGGTTGTTGAAGCTGTAGATGTCTTGGTTCAATGAAACTAATGGCTGCAAAGAGAGCACCTACCTTACGTGATAGATGAACCAGCCCCGAGGAATCTATCAAGTTCAAAACTCTTGAGGATGTCATTCCTCTTGAAGAATCTGCTGAAGAATTCATTCCAGAACATGAAGAACGTCGAGCTAATGCACCTGAAGAAAATGCTGAAGAAAATGCTGATCAAATTCCTCGACGACAACCAGCTCATACTCGCGTTGCAAAAGAAGTGCAAGTTGAAAAGATCATCGATGACATTGAAGCACCAGGTCCTCTCACACGCTCAAAAGCTTCACATTTGTCTAACTTTTGTGGGCACTATGCTTTTGTCTCTATCACAGAGCCCACTAAGGTAGTTGAAGCATTTCTGGAGCCTGAGTGGATTCAGGCCATGCAAGAAGAATTACATCAGTTCGAGCTCAACAACGTCTAGGAACTGGTCAAACGTCCATACCCTCGCAAGCACAATATCATTGGCACAAAGTGGATCTACCGCAACAAGCAAGATGAAAATGGCCTTGTGGTGAGGAATAAGGCACGACTTGTAGCTCAAGGCTACACACAGGTTGAAGGAATTGATTTTGATGAAACTTTTGCACCTGTTGCTAGACTTGAGGCTATTCGCATATTACTTGCTTATGCTAACCATCATGATATCACTTTATATCAAATGGATGTGAAAAGTGCATTCCTCAATGGTAAGCTCGAGGAAGAAGTATATGTTGCTCAACCCCCAGGTTTTGAAGATCCTAAACATCCTGACAATGTCTTCAGACTCAATAAGGCCCTCTATGGCCTCAAGCAGGCCCCTCGGGCGTGGTATGATACTTTGAAGGAATTCCTCATGAAGAAAGGCTTCAAACCCGGTTCACTCGACCCTACTCTTTTCATTATATCTTATCATGGTGAACTGTTTGTGTGCCAAATATATGTTGATGATATTATCTTTGGCTGTACTGACCAACGTTATAGTGATGAATTTGCCTATATGATGAGTGAAGAATATCAAATGTCTATGATGGGAGAGTTGAAATTCTTCTTAGGTCTTCAAATTAAATCAACAATGAAATGGCATATTCATATCTCGGAGAAATACGAAGGAAATCTTGAGGAAATTGGCATGCAAGATTGCAAAGGCGTCAAAATTCCTATGCCCACAAATGGCCATCGTGCCTTGATGAAAATGGTATTGACTTCGATCATAAGGTATACCGCTCCATGATTGGTTCCTTATTGTACTTATGTGCATCTAGGCCAGATATAATGCTTAGTGTTTGCATGTGTGCCCGATTTCAAGCTACACCGAAGGAATCACACCATAAGGCTGTGAAGCATATTCTTCAATATCTAGCTCACACACCAACACATGGATTATGGTACCCCAAGGGCTCGGTTTTTGATCTCATTGGATATTCTGACTCTGACTATGCTGGTGATCATGTGGACTGCAAGTCAACATCTGGTACATGTCATTTGCTCGGAAGATCTTTGGTCTGTTGGTCCTCGAAGAAACAGAACTGCGTATCACTATCTACTGCTGTTGGTTCTTGTTGTGCTCAATTGCTATGGATGAAGCAAACTCTCAAGGACTACGGCGTCAACGTGAAGAATGTGCCTCTCTACTGTGATAATGAGAGTGCCATCAAGATTGCTCACAACCCAGTTCAGCACTCGAAGACAAAGCACATTCAGATTCGTCATCATTTTCTTCGCGATCATGTGTTGAAGGGCGACATTTCTATTGATCATGTGAAGACTGAAGAACAGCTAGCCGATATCTTCACAAAGCCCTTGGATGAGAAGAGATTTAGCAAGTTGCGGTGTGAGATAAATATCTTAGAATCTTTGAATGTTCTTTGAAAAGGACACTCATCCTAACACTTATGCAAAATTGATGACTTAGATGTGCAACACATGAAGAAACGTTTTTCTTCAATCAATAAAGAATAACACTCTGAGTGTGTAGAAATTAATGAAGAATTTGATTCTCAGAACCCTACGACAATTGTGCGCTGTGTCTGAAATCATCATTCTTATCTGATGGAGTCACGCCACCACCAAAGTTGAAAATCTTCAATTTGAGTTTTTCCTCAGTTCTTCAAATTCTTCAACTTTGCAAAATCTTCACTGTTTCCGTCGTTTTTCTTCATTGGCTATATATATATGAGTTTATGTCCTCTACAACATTCACTTATGGCTAATTCTTCAAGTTGGTTTTTCTGCTAAGTGAATGTGATCGGACCCTTCCCCCTCTTTAATAAACTCAACCCAATCTATTCACAAATTCTTCATGTGCGTTCTATTTGAAACTCGTTCAAAATCTTCACTGTGTCCTTGTCAGCTGAAGAATTTGCGAACGAAACTTTTAACTTATCTTATCCAAATTTTGGGCTTTGCCGCTCAAACCGTTCTGCATCCCACCAAATACTTATGTATTCACCCACGATCTAACACGATCTCTACTTCTCAGTACGTGGGTGACACATGTCATGCGAATGAGAAGGGTCAGGGGCACGTTTGTCCAAATTCTTCGGGCGAATAGTTTTTTCACCGTGGCTATAAATAACCCCTTCCCCTTCCTCACTTCCTTTACTCCGCTCGACCTCTCTCCAGCTCGAGCTTCTCAAACCCTAGCGCCGCCGCTACTTCATCGTCGCCGGTGAGGAAGAGCTTCACTGCCTCGACCTCGTCGCCGCCGTACTCGCGCCGGCTGCGGAAATCTTCACTCCGCCGCCGCCGTAGCTGTCTTCCTATGCCAAGTTAGGGCGTGGAAGATCTGCACAGACGAACTTCACTTCTCCATTTCACAGTTCGTCGTGTTCTTCGTCCAGGGTAATTAAAAGTTACTTTTACTGCCCTCTTTGATTCAAATGATTTCTTCAAAATCCTCAAAAGTGTTTATTCTTCAAATTCTTCACACACTAAACACCTCACATGTCATATGTTCTTGATTCGTTTCTCCAAGCAATAATTTCTCTTCAAGATTCCTCAATTGTGCGGATTTCTGATCTGTACAACTCTGGAACCTAAGACTAAGAAGGCTTAGTGAAATTCTTCAAGACTCGTCTGGTCAAATTCCTCAAACTTGTTCTTATTGGAAAATCTTCTGAGAACGCATATGACCTCTCTAAATTCCTCGCAACTATACTCTGTTCATGGGTACTCATGTATGCTGCTGAATCACTAGGTTCTCATCAACTTAACTCATTTGCAACGTTCCTCGAAGAAAAGTTGCATACTTCTTCAGAGAATTCAATTGTTCAAATTCCGCATCTAAAGGAAATGGCTGACGGTAAGAAGCCACAGAAAGGAGGAAAGAAGCCTGAGGTCAACACAACATTTGAAATCCCTGATGACATCTATGCTGGGTATTGCACACCTCCTGAGGAAGATAAAAATCAGCACAAGGTGCGCATTCAGAAGATAGAGAGGAGATGGGCAAGATAATGGAGGGAGTACAGATATGTTACTCCCAAATACATGAAGAAATTCGCTGTTACCCCTCCATGCCCAAGACCTCCATTGGCACCTGGCCAAGAAGCGGATCCCACCAGCATCAAGCGCGGTGAGGACTTTCCTGAAGAATGGGCCAAGCGCCAGGCCAAATTGGCCAAACAGGCAAAAGAAGCAGTGAGGAAATTCAATGAAGACTCGGCTGCTGCTGTTGCTGAGGCCTCTGTCAAGCCAAAGAAATCTATGGCAAAGAAGCCTGCGCGTAAGCCACGTGCTTCACCTTCAGTGCCCTCAAGGCCAGGTTCCTCAGCAATGCCCTCACGGCCAGAATCCTCAAAGCCCTCACGGCCAATTCCTCAAGCTGCTCCTACTCATCCAAAATCATCAGCTCCTCCAAAGTCCTCAGCTGCTCCGACAAAGTCCTATGCACATGTGCATCTTGCCACGTGCCAAAGGACTACAGGCATCTCTATTGCCTCAGGAGTTTCAGCTAGTTCCTCAGCTGCACCCAATTCTTCAACGGGACCCTCTCTGCTAAAGACTAAGGCCACTACTGGACGAGGTTCTCGCCCAAGTCCTCACAAGAATTAGGTCGCCTTCCAAGTGTCGTCTGAAGAAGACGAAGCTGATGATGAAGAACTTGCTGAGATCATCAGAGATAGGCAAGTCAGTGCCGCTAGAGCCAAAGGCACAAATATGCCACCGCTTTTGGATCCAAGGTTGATCCTCGACTACATTGATTTGTGGCACAAGGACCCAAACACTCCTATGCCTGATTTCAAGTTGACTCCTGGTCAAAGTCATTTGCTGACTGCCTTCATCCAAGAAGAAAAATGCAAATATGAGAAGGCCAGGCAGATCAAGAAAGCGCAGTAAAGGAAGGAGAAATTTCTGAAGAACAACATTGTCTCTATGACAATTGATGATCTTGTGAAGATCTAGTCTGAAATCAAAACCCTCAGCGATGATTTCAATGCTTACAATGCTGATTGGCAAGGAGCCAAGGTCAGGTTTGTTAAACTGACTGAGAAGTTCACCTCCAATGTTGCAGCTACATCGCAACAACAAATTCCTCAGGCTGAAGCATCCGCTCAGCCAACTTAAGAACATGCCAAGACCACGATGACTTTCAGACTCTTTGAAGAAAATGTGAGTTCGAGGTGATGGCGCATTCCAGCCGCTGAAGAAATTGCCAGGACATCCACTAGTGGTGCACCTGAAGAAAATGAAGAGGTCAGGGCAACTGCATCAGTTGGGCCTGAAGAAAATCAACCACAATCCTCTGCTACTCCTGCGCCTACACCAACTCCAATCCTTCCATCTGCATTAGATGTGAAGAATACCAAGGCTATAGAGCGTGCAGCAGTAAAGAAGAGGAAGGCATCAACTTCATCAGATTCTTCAGCTCCGAAGAAGATGAAGACTTTGACCAGCTCATTTCCAAATCCCATTGATGTTGTTCCTCTCTCAACCATGCCATCAAAGGAAATCGTCCCTTTCGATGAAGAATATGTGACCCCCAGCGGATCTGATGAGGAAAATCCTCCTGCTGCTTCGTCAGAGCAGTTGGATGAAGAAATTGAAGTGGATGAAATCCCTTCAACACCAGTTGTTTCCTCGCCTATGCCTCAGTTCACAGCTGAAGAGGCCGGCGTTGAAGAATTAGATGAACACAATTCTGACGTGGACATTGGGAGTACTACTCCATTGATGAATGATGACTTTTGGGAAAGTCAGCATCCCAGCTCTCCATTGTTCACACCTTTACAACAAATCTCTCAGTCCCCTGCACAAACTATTCAAATGGGCTCTGAAGAAACTCACTCCACTTCGTTTGTACGTGAAGAAATTCCAGCCACTAGTTTGAAGAAAGCTATTCTTCTTGAACATCTCAAGGCGCAGATCGCCATCGAAGAGGAACCAGAAATTCCTCAGCCTGAAGAACCTGAGATTGCGATTCCTAAGGTTGTGATGCAACTCACTGACACTCCTTTGCCCAAGCCAAAGGATCCATTCTCCAGGAAGCAAAAATTCAAGGCTGATGATTTCTTTGGCGAGCATGTATTCTTCACTGACTACAACCCCTATGACTCTGCTCGCATTAGGAAGAGGCGTTTCTGGACCGCCAGCCAGGCAAATTTCTATTCCTCAGTGCTGTTCAACAAAGACAAAGTCTTCGATCATGCGCACACCTCACATGGATATGGAATCTCTACCGTGCTTCGTGCCAGTCCTCAGTGTTCTTCACGATGCTGGACTGTTAAATTTCTGCACTGACATCCGTGATTGGAATGAAGAACTCATTCTTCAATTTTATGCGACGCTGCACATCACCGGAGATTCTGAAGATGTGAATTCATGGGTGCCGGACTGGATGTCTGAAAACACTCACTACAAGGCACCAGCTACTGAATTGCTTCGTGCTTTACCACTTAGTCCTCCCCTTGAAGCTGCTCGTTGCGTCTACAGTGAACCCGAGCTTACATATCACTACATGCAAGTATTGATGAAGCCATTGAAGCCAGGTCAGGCCCTAAGAAGCAAATTCCTCGTGAAGGAATTACTATATGTTCCTCGGATTGTCCATCGCATTCTGACGAAGACATTGAGTCCAATCAAGGGCCACGACTCGAATGACGAAGAAGTCGTTGGCATCATGAAGAATATGCTTTTAAATATCATGCATGGCGTTCCCGTCAACTTCCAATCGTGAAGAAGTCGTATGCCGCGAACTTGGGGAAGGAGGGCTCCGTTATGAGGGAGAGGTTGGAGGCGGCGTTACCGAAGTCCTCGTTGAGGCCGGCGGTGAACATGCTAAGGAGGAGGTCGTCATCAACCTTGGCGCCAATGTCACGGAGCTCATCCGCCAACTTCTTCAGGCGGCGGCAATAGTCATCAATAGACTGATCATCCTGATGACAGTTAAAAAATTTCTGTTGCAAAAAAACGAGGCGCTGAAGCTTGTTGTCGGTGAAGAGGCCGTTGAGCTTGACCCACACGGCGCGGGCGTCATCACCACCGCTCACTACCGTGTGAAATAGGTCCTTCGAGATGGTGGTGAAGAACCACCGGATGAGCGTGGCGTCGATCGCGGTCCACTCGGAGTCGCCCACCATGGCGCGGGAGTCGACAGAGCCATCAACGTGATCCACGAGATTGTTCTCGCGAAAGAGCAGCGAGAAGTACGTCTTCCACGCGAAGTACGTGGCGTCGGTGGCATCGAGGACAACGGGGACGCGGTCATGGATGTTAATGTCGCGGATGTCAGCGAGGTCCGGCCCGGCAAAGGGGTTGGAGTAGGAGGAGGCGGAGGAAGACATGGCTCGGCGGTGGTGCGGCAAAGCGCGGCGATGCAGGCAAGCAGTGCCGAGCGAGCGAAGCTAGCGCGCGGCACTGGTGATGCGATCGGGCGGCGCAACGGAATTAGCTAGCGGGATCGAGGTAGCAGTGAGCGGCGCAGCGTGGATATCTAGCGGCGCGGCATAGGTACACGGGTCAGCAGGATCGCTCTAGCGGGGCGACCAGCGGGATCGGGGCGGGCGTGGGAGGCGGTGGCGAGCGATGCCAGCGGGATCGGACCAGCGGGATCGGGGCGGGCGTGGAGACGGCACGGTGCGGGATCAGGCTGGCGTGGGGAGGCGGCGTCGGCCCGAGGCGGCGGGCGGCTAGGGTTAGGCCGAAGCGGGAGAGGATCGACTTGCGATAGATACCATGTAGAGAATGGTTTGGTGCATCGATAATAATTGATCATGCACTAGGCACATATATATAGGTACAAGGGGTGTGACCGGTGTCTTGTCTCCCAAGATACAAGTACATACAGGCGAGAGAGACACTACAGGTGCGGCATTACAAAACCCAGACCTACGTACATGTATACATGTTCGACAAAGGGGATTAGATTGGCCAGGATGGTCAGAAGCAGACATGAGAATGATCCGGACTCCCGCAAAGCTTATCACGTTTGTCTTCAATTTGCGGAAATAAACACGTTTGAATCATGCCACGAACCGATATAGAATCACGTTGGATGGCTTTTACGGTTCGGACGGATACGAGAGGTTTGATGGTTGGCTTACAATCTACTAGAACGTAAAAGTGCGCGTTGCTGCGCCCGTATATTTTATGGGAATAATAGGAAAAGATTCAATTATATGAGAAAATTTGGACATCACACAATAAGAGAAAGAAAAGGAGCATTTTGTAAAGTACATCAATATACTTTTTTTGAGGGAATAGTACATCAATATATTTGTAACATCCCAAATTTCCTATTTGGAATGTTTTACAATTATAGCTAAGCATCTATGCATTCTGTTTGAATTTGAGTGGCATTTGAAGTTTCAGAAGATTTTGAGTTTGGAATTTGAATTCAAACTTTGGCAAGTGGGAATCATTTCAAAAACTATGCCTGATAAATACTTGAGCAAAAGTATGAGAGGAGTAAACATGACACTCCAAAAATATCAGAGGAAAACAATGCCAAAAGTTTTGAATTCAAATTTGAGTTTTATTTGAATTTTGGAAAAAAATGATTTTTATAAACTTTGGATTTTGCCTGGAAAAATGTTCAAATGATAGGAATATTCCTGATCATTTTGATATATATATATGTCCTATATAAAATATTTATATTTTATATTCTATCTCTATTTTATTTTTTCAAAAAATAAATTAGAAAAAAAAAACCCACAGGCGGCCAGCCAACTGCTTGACCAACACCCAGGCGGCCCACCGAGCTAAAGCCCAGCCAGCGCCCGGCCGAGCCGGCCCAATGAACCGACGCGCCACCCCTCGCCGAATCTTCGGCTCGATCGCCCGCACCGATTCGCTCCCCTCTCCCTCGCCGACAAGTGAGCCCCCACCCGTCTCCTTCCCTCGCCCGCCACCTCGCCCGCGCCGCCACGGATCCCGAAGGATCCCGGATTTGATCCCCCTCCCGATTCACCCGTGCCCAAGCCGAGGCGCCTATAAAACCCCTCCCCGCACCCCATTCCCCCTCGCCCCCTCATGGAACCTCTCTCCTCCTCGCGCTCATGAGCCCGAGCTCACCACCGCCGCCATTTACCTCGCCGCCGTCGCCCTAGCCCACCCCGAGCTCACCCGACTCCACCAGACGCTCCCCCTCGTCGCGCCGCACCCGCCGGAGCACTCCGCCGACCTCCCCGACGACCAAGACGCCGACCTTTTCGCCGCCCGAGCCGCCGCCGCCGTCGAACTCCGATAAGCAGCGGAGCTTCTCTCCCCGTCCGATCTAAGCAGGCGGCTAGGATTAGAACCCCGAAGGGTATGTCTTTAATTAAAACGGTTCGTTCGGTTTAGTCGGTTTAATTTAAGTTAGGGTTTTTTTATTTAGATCGGCCCGACTCGTTTAACCCTAGGGCCCGTTTAGTTATATTACGCACAGTGCGTTAGTTAGGCCCATTTAGCCATTTTTCTTTATTTTCGTTTTTCTGTTTTAACAGAATAGTTTCAGATTTGAAAAATTCATATCTTTTATTCTACTAAATATTTTTAAGTGATTCTTTTTTTGTTGGTTTGAAAATTTCTTATAGTTTCTGTAGAATATATAATTAGCTATGTTAAAATTAATTAAAGTTGCTTTATTTTAGATTTAGTCAGAATAGTAAATCTGCTATAAAATGAGTTAGGAAAATTATTTTGGATGATTCTTTTGTCCCAACTTTGTTTTGACATTGCCTAACCGTAGGAATTAATTTGGGTATTTTAGGATTAATAAAAAATAGTTTCTAGCAGAATCATGTTATTCTTAATTAATTAACTAGCTACTGTTTTCCTATTATTTTAATTAGTAAACAAATTTATTTTTCACATGTGATTGATTATTCTAGGATAGTTTCTGTCACTTTAGAGCATGAACTTTTATTTATAATAAATAAAACTTTTATTTTATTTTTCCTACTAAAAATTGAATTAGGCCTAATAGGAGTTTTATAATAGCTTTTAAATTGATTCATTTTTCTCCTAGTTGCATAATGCATTCTTTTCTATTAAGTTAACATAAATCCATGATTAGGTTATGTTGAGAAAAATTTTGTTATATAAAACTATTTTTAGTTGTTGCTTGAAGTAGGAAAACTTTGAGTTGGATTTCTTGAGTTTTCTTTGGGTTTTTGATTCGTTGTTTTGGTGTGTTATGTTACTATGCTATTGTGCTAAGTGATCATATGCTATATGCTTATTGTGATTATTGTTTGTCTCGGTAGAGTTTCCGGAGTGCGAAGCTTGCTACTACGATTCCCTAGCTTACGAAGATCGTCAGCAAGGCAAGTCATTGATCATACTTTCAATACCTATGATTTTATTGCATTAGAATTATACCACCCCACCATGCATGCAGTAGTTGAAATTTTGAAGTTATAATCTTGAGTAGTATCATGTGGTAGGATGAACCAGTTCCCCTTGTTACCATGACCCCAGGACGAAGTAGTTTATTTTGCTATGCTCGTAGACGGGTTTGGTTGAGTGAAATTCATAAGAAAGATGTGAGAGTCAATGATGATGACAACCCATGAACTACAAGATCAAGATGGACTTGAATTCACTCTTTGGGTGGAGGACGGTTGTGGGCACCTGGAGAACCCGGTGGTTGGCGGGATGCATGGAGAAGTGCCATGACATCTTGCGGAAAGCTTCACCCAGCCACGAAGAGGCGGATGGATGCCCCATTGACCGGAAGCTTACATGCGGCCGCAAGCCATTATGGGCTCTGGCTGGGTCAACCCTAGTAGTGACGCTGGCTGGGCGGTACTACGAGATGTAGAAGAACGGTAGGATTGGATGGGTACGGCGGTGGCGGAAGAACTCTTTGGAAGACCTGTTTCATTCATCCCGTCTTCAAACACCACGAAGTGCGGAGACTTAAAAGGAGGAATGATTCTTGCGGGTAAAGTCGCAAACCTCTGCAGAGTTAAAGATCTAATCGATTAGCCGTGTCCCCGGTTACGGACAAATTGAGCCTCTGGAACTTGGAAGTATTCGGAAATCTCAACATTGTAATTAATAAATTAATTGAGGGGTTATGACTTAATAATTTGGGAATGAGATATTGGTTGGAGGAACCATCTCAATAACTACCAACAATTTTGTAGTATCTTTGCAAGCAAGTCCACTGTAGTAGGAAAAAAATTGGTTTTTCGCAAAATTATGAAACTTAGAGCCCCACAGCCAAAATGCATATAGTGTTAGTAATTTTATTATTGTTATTCTCTCTTCATGACTTGCCAGCTTATTCAAAAAGCTGACCTACACGGCTGCAACGTCTTATGTTGCAGAGATTTATTCCGATCAGGAGTGAGGCTACGCTCCGCGCTTGGCGATTGCCCTTTGGAGTCGGATGGACTCGCTATTTCGTCTATGCTTCCGCAGCTTATTTCTAGTTTATTTCTCATGAGTTGGCCTTTGGCCGAATTTATTCTCTTGTAATAAAGACTCTATATGAGAATCGTGTAATAAAATTCAGGTGTGATTGAACTTTGATTATTTCATCGATGTACTGTGAGTAACAGCATGATCTTGGGATGGTACAGACACAGAGATTTGACCGATTTTGGGTCAGGTCGCTACAATATTTATGGTGGGGTATACGGGTTTTAAAATTGACACAGGTGACACTGCCATCTAAATTAGCATTTGAATGTCATAGTACAAAAAATTTTGTCTAGCATTCATTTGGTAAGACATTCGAGTAAGTGGTGGAGCATGTCTCGATGGCACACATCATCATTCGGAGCCTTGACATCTTAGATGCTGCACAAAGGAAGCAAATGAATAAAGAATGATGCAATGAAACTACATGTAGCCAAATACTCCCGTCCACTTATAATCGGACGGTGATGGAACTCGGGAACGCAACAGCCGGCCACCTTATGCACCATTAAGAAACAACAAATTAATCAAGCAAACACAGGCTGCAGCGCCACATACTTTTGTTTTTTGTAGAACAACGCCACAGATCAGCCGGCCCAATCGCTCCACGAAGAACTCAGCTCACGGCCCAACAGCCCGGTTCATGAGAAGGTGCCTAGAGAAACCTGTGGAGCAGCAGCCCTTTTGACGTGTTGGTTTGTCAGCTTGTGCAAGCAGATCAGGCGGACGAGGCCCAGAGAATGATACGGGATGATAGAATCATCTGATGCGTTCGTGTGCCTAATCGGATGGCTTAGGACCCAAAATCGCTGTGAGGAGGCATAGCTAGCTCAGTTTTACTATTTAGTAATGTGACCAGCCGCACAACCATATAGCTTCTTCGTGCGTGAACTGAAAGCATGTACTTTTTGACTTGTATATGCAAGCAATAAAATAGAACGCGGCTGAATACATATTAATTACTGATCAATTGTTTTCAAAATTACCAACTTTTCATTTGCTTGACAAAAGTTGGGCATGCTGCATGGGTGCATGCATGGCCGCGCGCGGTATCTTCATGTGAATCGTACGTGTTCTTATCATCTTTCCCGGACGGGAAGAGCTAATACACATGTCTAGTAGATATATATATCCACTGTAGACCATCTTTGGATGATCTTTTGATCATATCCAAATGAATAAAGTTAAGTTATACAAACATGTATCACAACGACTGCAAGTGTAAGAACGCATATATATTTCCTGGAGTAGCTAGTTCATGGTCTAAGAAAACTACACGCATGTCAAGGAATATATATACAACCGGTTTAGGTTTAGAAATTGATTTTGGGAGCATATTAATAGTATATGGTCATGGAAAAGCAGTGCAGTGCCGATGCCGGCATGGATGGAGTCGTCAAAAAGGTAGGCTCAACTTGCACACATGAACGAAAAAGGTGCTATCGTTCAAGCTAGAGATAAGTTAATCATTCCAATGTGGGTACCCTAGTCAGAGTTAATGAGGACAAGACAGAGAATGGCGTTTTGGCTTGAGGGAGCGCACGCTCCCTCGTGAATAGTAAATAAAAAATTTACAGTAAATGTTTTTAAAAAAATCTGAATTTTTTTATAGATGTTTGTGTTAATGTCACAAGCATCCTTGAAAATTTTCATGCGAAACGGAACAACGGTGTTTCGCGGGTAAAGAAAATAAATTTAGGGGTAACATTTGACTTTTTTTTTGCACAGGCAAAAATGTTTAATATTTGTGCCTACAAATTTGTATGTAGCATTTCGATGTGACAAAGAACACGTAGAATTTTTGTTGAGATATTCTTGACATTAAAAAAAATATTTTTGCGCACAGGAGCGCACACTTTCGGGATCACCAACGGATTTCCGGGACAAGTAAGGCCTAGTTTGTGTGACTTTTTAATTCTTGCAAATGAGCACGGCATGGGCTATGTTACTGACTTTGCCATTCTAGCTACATCATAATAATATTACATGCTGCCTCTTTCTTTTCCTGTTGAATAGTTGATGTTACCTGTTGTCAATTTTTTCTAATAAGTAGTACTTGACTAGCAAAACCTATAGACTTCACCAGATTCACCGCTAAAAGCACCTTCAGAGTTTTACAGTAGTTGTTATATATGGTAGCATAGAGCTAAGAACGTAAAATGTCAACTCCCTTTTTGAAAAAATAATACTCCCTCGGGCCCACATCTAGATACATCCGTTTAAGTGACGATTAATATGAGATGCATACAATATCGTTCTGATCAACTAGTATGTAAGATTCCATCAACGTCACACCTTAACTGGTTCACATGCTCTGAAACACATGAAAACAAAAACACATGTTTAATTGAAATGCCATGTCCTATTTTGTCTTATAGGCAGTTGCACATGTTTAATTCGTATATGTTCCAAATCATGTATGAAAACTCTTGCATTTTTTTATGTGGTGGCATGGTGCAACCAAACAACTTCTATTACAAATTCATGTGTTTTCGAGTTCTATGGGATTTCAACGTGTTATGCCACTTGAATTATGTGATTTTCTTATTCCTATATTTTTAGAATTTTGTGAATAAAAGAGGCCAATTCCAATTTGATAACCCGCGCAACCCCCCCCCCACACACACACACACACCTCCTTCCAGCCCATTTTATGAAAAATCTCCTTGTTTGTATGCGTCCGCAGCGTGCGCCAGTGTTTTCACAAGCCGCTGGCCCAATTAAGTCTACGAAGCTTCTAGTTTGGTTTTTGGGGCCTTTTCTTTTTCGTTTTTAATTTCTGTTTTTTGTCATCTTTTTTTCAAATTCATAAAATAATCAAATTCGTGTACCATTTCTAGAATATATGAGTGTTTTTCATATGCGTGAACTTTTGATAAATTCATGAACCTTTTTTGAAAACCTACAGACTTTTTTTAAATCCATGAACTTTTTTTCGAATCGATTATATTTTTCCAATGTCATTTTTACAAATTTTTTGAAATCAATTTTTAAAAAGTTAACCAGTTAACTGGTTAATGGTCCACCCGTCAACTGGCCAACCGGCCCACCTGTCAAAAAGGCATAGTTGCGCCAACCCAGCATGCACATCCATGAGGGCTTGGCGCCGTAAGCGTAGATTAAGGCGATTTGGTTGAGAAACATCGATTTCCCTCATTGGTGAAAGAGGTGTAACCACCACGCCACACAGCGGGATCTGGTCACCATAAAGTTTTTCCTTCTTTTATTCCTTCTTTCTCCTTTTTTGTTTATTCCTTTTCCTTCTTGCCTTTGCCGTATTCCATTTTTATTTTTTCATCTTCCTGGTTCGATGAATTGTTTCCAAATATGTAAACTTTTTCTTCAACTCGAAGAACTTTTTTTGAAATTCACTGAACTTTTTTGAAATCCGATGAACATTTTTGAAGTTCGATGAACTTTTTCCAAATTTGTGCACTTTTTTAAAAATCCATGATTTTCTAAAAAATTATGAACTTTTTCAAAAATTGATGACCTTTTTCTAAATTTGTGATTTTTTTCAAAACCAATGAACTTTTTCCAAGTTTTGTGATTTTTTTAGAATTTTAGATCTTTTTTCAAAACCGTCGAAGTTTTTTCAAATTCGATGATCTTTTCTTCAATTTTTTATGATACTTTTTTTTTCAAATTTGTGAACTTTTTCAACGCTGATGAGTTTTGTTTTCAAACTCGGTGAACTTGTTTAAATTCAATGAACTTTTTTGTCAAAATCGATGAACTTTTTCAAAATTTAAGAACTACTTTTCAAAATTGATGACTTTTTTATTTTGTCATGAACTTTTTACAAAACCGGCGAACTTTTTTCAGTTTGTGAACTTCTCTTTAAAAATTATGAAGTTTTTTCCAAATCGACGAACTTTTTCAAATTCACGATTTTTTCAATTAATTGAAAAATCTAAGTGATACAATAGACGGTATTGTGCAGTAAATAGCGCGGCCACACTTGTTCATATACTAGTGGCACTATTATCACTTACAAGTCATAATGGCTCTATTGGTTAGCTAAGCTCGCATTAGGAATCAACACCGCGAGTTCGATTCCTCGAAAGGGTCTTTTTTGCAAAAAAAAAAGAATGGCGTTCGCTACGCTGCTCCTTCGCGGGCTAGCCCAAGAGGGCGCTACAGTGTGCGCCAGGAATTGTTCGGGCGCAAAAGGCACCGAACACGAGCTCCTGCAAATTAGGAGCTCTCCTTGTTACATGACATGTGAAGGTTTTTGAGATTATTTGAGTTGGGCCAAATCAAATCAGTCCACCGTTCAAAAGAAAAGGAGCTCAGTCGGCCCGAAATTGATTTATAACTTACTACACAAATTGGAGTTCGGTCCTCATCTCATTAGTTGTGATAATATTTGGGTCCAATCAAATCTAGGGCTTCAAGAACCAAAACTCCCATCCTTCAATAGAGCATGTTTACCACTTAAGATGAACTGCCAGAATTTCCATTGAACTCACCCTAACTGTGGTTTCTCAACTGCTCCCTCCTTTTCATATTAATTGACGCTCAAATGGATGTATTTTAATGCCAGATACATTTGTTTAAGCATCAAGAAAATTAAAATGAAACGGAGTGAGCACTGTTCAAAATAATAATTTATGAAGCGCTTTTCTACCAAAGGGACTGTCGCCGCGCGTGTGCAGGACACACGCGAGACACCAAGGATTAGAAATGTCCCTTGTCGATTCATAGACGGGGCAAGGTGAGGACCTATCGCCACAAGAAATGCATGAGATGACACAACAATCTTCCCAGGTTCGGCCGCATGGTTGCGTAATACCCTACTCATGCTTTATGTGTGGTTTTCTTTGGTGGACAACGAGCTACAATTCCTCCCTGAGAACGGGAAGGCTGGTGTACTCCTACTGGTGTTCTACCAAGTATCCAACCATTTCCAGGAGTAGATCCAGTGAGAGTATGAAATGTTGTCCTCCCCAACCTAGTCTTAAAAGTCTCTCCTCCACTAAAAGTCGCCCCCTTTTCTTAGCAGCCTGGTCCTCCTTTTATAGATCAAGGGGTACCACAATGGCTTCGCCACTAAGGAAGCTATTTCGGTCTGACTAGGTAGGTGCACACATTAAATGCATGGTCAAGTGTCTTCGTCTTCTTGCTCCCAGAAACGAACACTTGTCCTGTTACCACCGCTCATGGTGCCACCTAAGGTGGGCGTGACACGCCTCTATACAAGTGTGCACCATGCAGCAAAGCAAAGGGGTGAATCATCCCTCGCGTCTTGTCCCTCCACTGGCGCACCTGCCCCCCTTCCATGTGGCGCAAAAGCCCTGCGTGGAAAGAGTAAATGTGCGTGCGTGGGAGCGATAACTTGCCGTCGATGCTTGCTAGGTGCGTGCCAGCTCGAGCGATCGTTGCTAGGCGTAGCCGTTCCTGGGTACCGGTCGTCCGAGCTTGTTGCTGGGAAGCTTGGACTTGTTCCTCTCAACCCTTGGCTGGCTGGGAAGTGCATGAGGCAAATCTTGACAAAGATATGCATGCTACTTAAAGGGCGTTATATCGACTAGAGGGGAGGGGGGTTGAATAGGCAATTTTTACAAATTCGTCACTGAGGAATTTCAGGGTGAGGAAATTCCTAAGCAACGAACTACTTAGCAGCGGAATAAGTACTCAGATGCAAGCATAACAGAGCAGTAGCACAGTCATCATGATGAAATGAAAACAAGCACATAGTACAAGTAGCGTAAACACGGGATAAGCAGGCTGAAGACAAATTGACAAAAGAATTTGAACTGAGGAAATTGAGAAAGTCTTGTCAAAGTCTTCAAACAGTAACGATCAAGTACAGCGGTATATGAATGAGGAAATGTTAGAGTTGAGGAAATAGAACCAGTAGCTCGGTGAAGACAGCGATTTGGTAGACCAGTTCCAACTGTTATGACAGTCGTACGTCTGGTTGGAGCGGCTAGGTATTTAAACATGAGGACACACAGTCCTCACTGTATTCTCCTTGAGCTAAGGTCACACAGACCTCACCCAATCACTCGTGGTAAGTCTTCAGGTGACTTCCAAACCTTCACAGACTCAGTCACTCGGCGATCCACAATTTCCTTTTGGATGCTCTAGACCATGATGCCTAACCGTCTGGAGGATCCACAGTCCTTAAAGGTAAAAAGCGTCGGTTCCACACAGGAAAAATCTCTTCAGTGATGCTCAATCACTTTGGGTTTGTAGGTGTTTGGGTTTGGGTTTTCCTCACTTGATGATTTTCGCTCAAAGTCCTCGGAGGATGGGATGCTCTCAATGACAAGCATCAGTTTCTCTCGGAATAGCCAACCAGCTTGTGGTTGTTGGGGGCGGCTATAGCCTAGGGAGCAGCCTAACATGATAAGACATAAATAACCTTCAATGGTATGACCGTTAGGTGGGTAGATATTTTGGGACAGCTGGCGCGTAGCACAGCAACGATCGAAAATTTAAGCTCTCAAATTCCTCAGAGCTGTCATGTTCCTCACTTGTAGGCAATCCGCACTGGTCAATTCCTAACTCTTCAGTCGGAACAAATTCCTCAGAGATCTGAAGATCTTCGTCTCTGTCATTGAAGAAATTGACTGAACTGTATGATATTTCCAATGGCTTCACTCGAAAGGATTTGTAGGTGAAGGATTTTGAGATGAGCATCACTTGGAAACTTTTCCTTAGTTTTACCTCGACCCCCTTTAACAGTATGGTGTTTCCTATGACTCAAGAAAAAGAAAATGAAACTATGAAAACATAAGTCTTCATGCTTCATGTTCCTCGCATGAATATCCAGTCTTCACGGTCTCACCAATTTCTTCACTTTCAAAGTCTTCAGAAAGCCAAAGTCTTTAGTTGAAGACATTCATTTTTAGGAGTCGACTTTCTCTGTAAATATCGAACTCCTTATAGACTTATAGACCTACGTACACTCACAAACTCATTTGTCCCTTAACCTATAAGTCTTCAATACACAAAAATCACTAAGGGGCACTAGATGCACTTACAGTCTCCCCTTTTTTGGTGATTGATGACAATATAGGTTAAGTTTTCAACGAGGATAAACATATGAAGTGTAAATACTGATATTGAGGAATTGGATTGCAAGATATAGAAGAACACCCCCTGAAGATGTGCATATGTGAGGAATTTGCTTTGAATAGCAATTGCACATTGTAGAGTAGAATAATGGAGATCTCCCCCTATATCTTGTAATTCATACATGCATTTAACATATGATATGAAGAATTCAAAATGCATGATGAAATATGGTGACTGATGTAATTCAGCATGCGTGCATTAACATATCTGAGGAAATAGCATGCAAAAAAGCAGAGCAAAAGTATCAGACCACCATAGTATTTAAGTTTACAACTCGATCCAACAAATACTTCAGAAGAACGAGAGTTGTAACTTAGCAAAAAATGCCCATATATAGAGACCTGCTTGAAGACTAACTCAAATTCCTCCCGCTTTGTCATCGAATGACCAAAAGGGACGAAAAATGAGGACTAACACCCCTGAAGAATATCATCATGCTGTTGATGGAGGAGCGCCAGCGTTGTTGGGGTCGTCCGTTGGAGTAGGGCCTGCCGTGGTGTCGTTCAAGTCTTCATGCTCATCAGTCTCGCGCGATGAAGAGTATGAGCTGGCCACTAAGTGAGGAACTTTGACCTTCTTGAATTTCTTCGACGGTGGCTGAGACCAGTCAAAGTCCTGCTTGAAGCCCATTTGCTTGAGATCTTCGTCACCATAGAGGTGAGACAATACAGCCCAGGTGCGTTCAAACACTTCATGCAGATAGTAATGGTTCTTCTTCACAGTGTTTTGCGTGATTATCATATTCTGAAGAATTGAACCAAACTGGCGCTTGACCCATTTGTGGTTGCGATCGACCTTCTGGTGAAGACTGAGGAGAAGCTAACGATCAGTCATCATCCTTGGAGCAGTGGCTTGAGGATTTTGCTTTGAAGCATTTGCGACAGTGTCATGTGTGGCAGAGTCATCATTGATGGAGTAGGATGCAGCTTTGTGAAACCATCCAACGGACGAGTGCCTTCATCAATAACAGCAGCCTTTCCCTTCTCATCAGCTGAGGAAATAGTCTGTTTGAGGACTTCAATAGGCGGCAAGTAGCTGAGGTGATTTTTAAAATCATCCTTGTAATGAATTGAAGACCTTGTTCTGATGAATCTCATAATCCAGGGAGCGTAAGGCTTCAATTCAAAAGGTGACAGAAGGACATTGGCCAAAGTCCTCATGAAGAAAGCATGGTAGTTGATAGGAATACCATGTATGATGTTGAAAAGCAGATTCTTCATGATGCCAACAACCTCTTCTTCATCAGAGTTGTGGCCCTTGATAGGACTGAGGGTTTTGGTCAATATCCACTACACTGTCCTTGGCACATAGAGCAATTCCTTGACGAGGAATTTGGTCCTTGGAGGTTTTCCTAGCTTCAAAGGCTTCATCAGCACTTGAATCAGATGATCTGATAGTTCAGGGTCAGCATAGATGAGCCTTGCACCTTCAACGGGAGGACTGACTGGAACGGCATGAAGCAATTCACATGCCGGTGCTTTGTAGTGAGTATTTTCTGTCATCCAGTCCAATACCCATGAATTAACATCTTCAATGTTGCCAATGATGTGCAACGTGGCATAGAACTGAAGAATGAGTTCTTCATTCCAGTCGCAGATGTCGGTGCAGAAGTTGAGCAACCCAGCATCATGAAGAACACTGAGGACTAGGGTGAAGCATGGCAGCGACTCCATATCCACATGAGGAATTTTCTCATGGTCAAAGATCTTGTCTTTATCAAACAACAGCGAGGAATAGAAGTTCATTTGACTTGTTGTCCAGAAGCGCTTGCGTCGAAGTCTTGCAGATTCATATGGATTGTAATCCATGAAGAATATATGTTCATTGAAGAAGTCTTCAGTCTTGAACTTCTGCTTCTTGGAGTGAGGATTCTGTGTCTTGGGCTGAAGATTTGCAGTTGATGTCTTCACAGCCTCTTGAGGTATAGCCACTGGAGCCACATGCTGAGGAATTTCAGGAGCAAAATCATCAGTAGCAGCCTGGGTCTCCATTTCTTCGGCAACATTTTCATCAGCTCTAGTGGCTGGAACTTCTTCAGGAATAGTGAGAAGAGAAGATTTATGTTCATCAGAACCCACATGAATTTCTTCAGTTTGGATAGGGGACTGAGGAAATTGTTGCAGTGGGGTGTAAAGTGGTGAATTTGGGTGATGACTTTCTAGTAGTCATCATTCAGAATAGGAGTTGAACACCCAATATCCACATCTTCATCTTCCTCATCTATTTCTTCAACGCCGGCCTCTTCAGCAGTGAACTGAGGCATGGGCGAGCATACCAGTGGAGTTGAAGTGATGTTTTCCACTTCAATTTCTTCATCAATCTGCTCTGACGTAGCAGCAGAAGGATATTCTTCATCAGATTCACTGGGAATATCATATTCCTCACCAAAGGGAACAATCTCCTTTGATGGTATGTTGAATAGAGGAACAACATCTATGGGATTTGCATAGGAGCTCGTCAAAGTCTTCACTTTCTTTGGAGCCGAAGACTCTGAGGATGCAGATGCTTTCCTTTTCTTCACCGCTGCTCGCTCTGCAGATTTAGTTTTCTTCACTTCTGATGCAGAAGGAAGTTTAGGACTTGTCGTCAGTGCAGGAGGAGCAGAGGAAATTGGTGCGATTTTTCTTGGAATGATGCAGTCTGCGATTGCCGGCTGTTTAGTGTCTTGGTAGCAGCAGCAGATGCTTCAACTGGCCTGGCTTGTTCTTCAGGCGCAACACTAGAGGTTGCCCTAGCAGTTTCTACGGCGGCAGGGATGTCTTCATCAACCCTGGCGCTCTCATTTTCTTCAGCAGCCTGATCTTCATCAGCAGTGCTGGCATGTTCTCCAGTTGTCTAGGTAGATGCTTCTGCCTAAGCGATTTCATGTTGCATTGAGGCTGCAACATTTGAGGTGAATCCCTTCGACATTCTGATGAATCTGACTTTGGCTCCTAGCCAATCTGCACGGTATGCGTCAAATTCATCATTGAGTGCTTTGATCTCACCTTGCATGGCCACAAGTTCATCAGTTGTCATTTTGACAATGTTCTTCTTTAGAAATCGCTCCTTCTTGTACTGAGCTTTCTTCAGTTGTCTGGCCTTCTCAAACTTCCATTTTTCTTCGCCTATGAAGGTTGTCAACATGTGACTTTGGCCAGGTGTGAGATTGAAGTCAGGCATAGGGGTGTTGGGTTCCTTGTGCCATAGATCAATGAAGTCAAGGATCAACTTGGGATCTAGCAGAAGAGGCACGTCACTGCCTTTGGCTCTAGCGGCCCTTTGTTGTCTGTCTCTGATGATTTCAGCTAATTCCTCATCATCAGCTTCATCTTCACTCGATGGAACTTGGAAGGCAACCTGCTTATTGTGAGGACTTGGCCTTGTGCCTCGTCCAGCAGTGGCCTTTGTCTTCAACAAAGTTGGGCCTGTTGAGGACTGCAGAGGAGCTGAAGAACTTGCAGATACTCCTGAAGCAACTGAGATCCCAACTGTCCTTTGGCAAGAGGCGAGGTGCACAGGTGCCGAGGACTTTTACAGTAGCAGCTGATGGTTTTGCAACAGTAGGGACTTGAGCTGCTTGAGGAATATGCCGTGAGGGCTTTGAAGAGCTTGGCTGTGAGGGCATTGCTGAGGAACTAGGCTTGTGTGCAGGCTTCTTGGGCATAGCCTTCTTGGGCTTGCTAGCAGAGGCCTCAGCAGCGGCAGCAACAGAATCTTCGTTGAATTTCTTCACTGCTTCTTTGGCCATTTTGGCCAACTTAGCTTGCCGCTTGGCCCATTCATCTGTATAGTCCTCACCGCGCTTGAGGCTAGTGGGATCAGCTTCTCGGCCAGGTGCCAATGGAGGTCTTGGGAAAGGAGGGTTTAATGTGAATTTCTTCATGTACTTTGGAGTAACATATCAGAACTCCCTCCACTCCCGTGCCCATCTCCTCTCAATCCTTTGAATGCGCACCTTGCGCTGATTTTTGTTTTCTCTGCCATGTTTGGCTTCATCAGGAGTGCAATATTCTGCATATATGTCATCAGGGTTCTCAAACGTTGTATTCACTTCTGGTCTCTTGCCTCCCTTCTGAGGTTTCTTTCCATCGGCCATTTTCTTCAATTGAGGATTTTGAACAACGGAACTCTCTGACGAGGTATGCAATTTGTCTTCGAGGAACGCTGCAAATGAGTTAAGTTGATGAGAACCTAGTGATTCAGCACTGGACATGTGTACCTGTGAACAGAGTATATGTGCGAAGAATTTGGAGAGGTCATATGCGTTCTCAGAAGTTTTTCAAAAAAAAAACAAGTTTGAGGATTTTGACCAGAGGTGTCTTGAGGCATTTCACTAAGCGTTCTTTGACTTAGGTTCCAGAGTAGTATTGATTGAAAAAATCCACACAATTGAGGAATCTTAAAGAAAAACTTTTCTTAGAGAAACAAATCAAGAACAGATTCATGTGAGGTGTTTAAGAGTGTGGAAATTGAAAAATAAACACTTTTTGAAGATTTTGTGGAAATCATCAAAATCAACAAGGGCAGTAAAAATAGATTTTATTTACCCTTGACGAAGAACACGACGAACTGGGAGTTGTAGATGGGAAGTTCGTCCGTTCAGATTTTCCACGCCCTAACTTGGCGGCGGAAGACAGCTACGGCGGCGATGGAGTGAAGATTTCTGCGGCCGGCGCGAGTACGGCGGGGACGAGGTCGAGGCAGTGAAGCTCTGCCTCACTGGCGATGAGTAAAGTAGCAGTGGCGCTAGGTCAGAGAGCTCGAGCGAGGGGAGTGAGGTCGAGCGGGGTAAATGCAGTCTGAGGAGGGTGAGGAGTATTTATAGCCGAGGTGAAAAACCGCTCGTCCGAGGAAAATGGACGAACGTGCCCCTGACCCTTCTCATCGTAGCAACATGTGTCACCCACGTACTGAGAGGTGGAGATCGTGTGAGATCGTGGGTGAATAGAATAATCTTATCGTGGGATGCAGAACGGTTTGAGCGGCAAAAACCGAAAATTTAGATAAGAATATTTTAAAGTTTCGTTCGCAAATTCTTCAGCTGACAAGGACACAGTGAAAATTTTAAACGGTTTTCAAATAGAATGTACATGAAGAATTTGTGAATAGACTGGGTTGAGTTAAGCATAGAGGGGAAAGGGTCCGATACATTCACTTAGCAAAAAAGTCAACTTGAAAAATTAGCAATAAGTGAATGTTGTAGAGTACTGAAAACTCAAATACATAGGGTAACACTATTAGAATAGAATAGTTATTCGGATCCCTAAAAAAAGAATAGTTATTCGGATCACGTTCGGACCTATATAGGGCGCGGCTAGTTGTTCCCGAGAATTAGAAAACAAAAAATATGACCAACCCGCAGCTACACACGAACTCGTCCCCAACCTCCATCCCACGACCACCCGTCCCCTGCGCTGGCCGCCAGCACATCATCCCCTCCCCCACGCGCCGCCGCTCCTCCACGCCCAACCTCGCGCTCCTCCGCCGCCGCCCCACCCCGCGCCACCTCCTACCTCGCCCACCCCACGGGCCGCCGCCGCATCCTACCTCGCCCACCCCACGGTCCGTCGTCGCAGCTCCACCCTACATCCCATCCTACCTCGCGCACCGTGAGCCACCGTCCCCCCCCCACCCGCGCCGCCGCCACCCTACCCTGCTCCGCCACCACATGATCCTGGCCGGTCGGCTTCCCCCGAGCACCCCCCCCATGCGCGCCGCCCGCCACCCGACGCAAATCATTCGCCGCCCCAGTGATCTTCCCCTTCCCCGTGCTATCCCTTGATACCGGCCGAGCGCCTTCGGCAGGATGCGTCGCCACGGTCCAGTCACCGGGGGTCGCTCTCCCTGACTCACAGCTGAAGGAGACCGGCAGTTTCCTCGATGGAGCACCGCAGAAGGCCATCGAGCCTACAACCACAACCAGGACGAGTCCCTCAATTTGCTAGTTTCATTTTTTATTGCAACCGCAAACTCTATTTGCCCCTTCCTTGATCCAATCTTTCGTTCTTGCTGCTCCACATCACATCTACCTGCCGACGCGGCGCCCCAACCCATGAACCTTCACCTGCTGGTTGACCTTCTCGCAAAGCCCACCTCGACCTTCCTGGGATCTGGCTCATAGGGTGCACACAATCTCGTCCTGGCCAGCTGCTGCTGGGGGAAGCTCCACCGACCTGAAGATGCAAGAGGTAGCCTTTCTTGCTAATGCTACTGCTATGCTTTCTGCCAATGCTAGTTTTGTTTTTCTCCTAATGAAGTCAATGCCTTGATTTTGATGGATACGCAAGAACAGAGGGAGATACAGAGCATGTGTAGTATATGGACTGCTCGCACGCACTGCCACGGACTGCTCCGCCCACCTCCCCCACACTCCGCGCGTCGCCTGCGTGCCACACCGTAGCCACCTCTCCCACACGTTGATGAAGAGGTAAGCCGTCATCTGTACTCCAGCTTCAGAGTGACACACTAGGAGCAGCAGCTACTGCTAGCGCAGTCCTGCCACCTCCCTTTCCAATCTACTCTTGCCCGCATCCTTCCCTCTGTTTCTTGCGCCAAACCAAAAGGTGCACAAGACATGTTTGATAAAATGGCTAGCTGAGTGTAATCGTGTTTCCCTTTGGTTTAATTTTTCTTTGTTCATGTTCTATTATTTACCCAATTATTTGCTGCGCAAAATACCTCCATCCCAAGCACTTTTATCGTGGAGTGGGGATAAGTTGTAATTTTGCTATAAACACTTTATAATTGGCTAGAAAATAGGAAAAGAAAAGGAGAAAAAACGAGATGTAGCAGTGCATTGAAACACAACATCTACTAGTGCTTCTCTTTTGATTGAGATATTCCCAGCATTTCTTTGCCCAGGATGTGTTTTCGTTCATACATGTAAGGGAACTGTTGTAGCTAAGTGTTCACTTTGATTTTTCTTTGCTTCACGCTGTGACGTACATAGTCTGATGTGCCTATATATTTTTTCCTGAACTTATAAGTAGATGGCCCGCTGTATTCATCATCTTATAGTGCTTGTTGCCAGGTCTGTCTCTCTTTCCTCCCCTGCTCACCGTCCTGTGAGGTAGTGGACGCGACTACTTGAGGGAACGAAGCCCGGCCTCCCAACACCGGCAGTCTCCCTGCACCCTGCAAAAAATTAAATAAATCGCAAGTTCAGAATCAAGAAACCATGAAGTTCAAAGACAACAAAGGTACTACCCGATGTTGTTCGCCAACGATCTTTAGTTTCTTTAGCAGCTCGTACACATTTTGCCAAAGCTAGTGTGTTCGGAACCATAAGTTGATAGCTGATCGGCAGGGACAACAATGTTGATGGAGATTGAAGAAGGATCCCGAAAATATTATTATTGGGATCAAAGGCCAAGTTTTATGCACGGTGTGAGAGGATTCCAAGAATTGTTCTGAAGCGGTCGATGGCTTTCGAGAGATGCGATCATATCTCACAAGTTTCCATGGGGTTCAAGATCATTTATATAAGAAGGAAATGTCAAAGGTTCAGATGGCAGGACACTTAAAAATACTGGTGAAAAATCTAAACATGTGTAGTGCAATCATGGGAAAAAGCTTGAATTTTTATCGCTTAACCTCTGCTGATCTCTCCTATAGTTTTTGTTATGCGTTCTTCATTGAGTGGTACAACTGAACATATCCACGGGAGATCCATGCTATGGTACAAATTTGTGAAATTAGTTAGTACTCATTAGTATTATTTCATTGTGGGTAACGGGCGCATGACTTCATGTGTTCACTATTTATTTTTTCGCTTGATTTGTATCCAAATTATTTATTAATATTGTGATTCGAGTGACTCGTGCATGGATGTCATTTGTAGCACACAAAGGTGCTTGTGTTAATATGTACGAGAGGAACATTCTGCTAATGATAAAACAAAAGATCGAATGCTAAAATAATTGGTTTTTCGTGTTTTTAAAAAATTCAAGAAGTTCAAATTAAAAATAACAGGGTTGTTGACCGTTCTTAAATAATCCAATTATTCCAGTTTCTAAGAAACCTGGAAGTTCAAATGAAAAACAGAGTACAAAAGAAAATAGTATTTTTGTTACTACAATGAATGAATCCAAGAAGAACAAATTAAAATAACTAACTAGCTCAAACATGAATTTTCCCCGTTTTTATATAAAAAATAGAAGTTCAAATTTATAAAATGGAACGGTTTGATGTTTATTTCAAAACTCGGACTCCTTCCGTTACTAAAAACTAGACCAAGAAATTCAAATTAGAATAACAGAGTAGTGCGATGTTTATATACAACGAAGAAAACAAAGCATCACCTAGAAAATATTAACTCTAAAAGTTCAAATTTTATAAATTGGAGAGTTTAGAGAAAACCTAAATTCTTTCTATATGTAGGAAAAATAAAAGTATGAAGTTCAGTTTATTAAAGATGTTTGATTCTTATTTAAAATTTATATATTTTCTAAGAATAAAACCAAGAAGTCCAATTTACAAAAATAGAGAAGTTCACTATTTATAAAAAAAAACTCACATTTTCTTGGTACTAAAAGAAATAAAATCTAGAACTTCAAATTTTCATAATTCTAAAAAACACACAACAACAAGTTCAAATAAAAAAGTTAGAGTGGTTCCATGTCTATAAAAAACTAAGATTTTTTCCCTTACTAAAGTGAAACTGGGAGAAGTTCAAGGTGATAACAACTAGAAGTTCACGTACTGCACGATGTGTGTTTCATATGAGAAAAAGAGTAAAAAGGCGAAGTCTAAAATTTTTGTTGCTAGAAGTTCAAGTGCTCTTCCTTCGGATGTTCAAAAATTCTTGTTACAGAGGTTCAACGTGTGTCTACATGTTCAAAAAATACAAAAACGATGTTGTGTCTCATATTTTAAAATAATTCTCTCAATCCATTACAAATTTGGAACAAAAATACTCTACATGAAAAAAGTTATTTTCTATTCAACAACTTTCCAAGGGGTACATTGTATATTCAAAAAACAAATGGTTAATATAAATTGATGTATGTTGTTCAAAAATAAAAGCTTAACCAACAAGTTTCTAAGGATTTATCATTAGTGGAACTCCGAGGAACGGGTGACGAATTACAAAAAAATAGGGCCGAAGTTCAATATGAAAACAGCAAGTAGTTCAATTACTATACAGAATGTGTTTCATATGAGAATAAAAGAATATAAAATTGAAAGAATATGCAAGAAGTTCACGTGCTCCACCCTGCACGGTTCAAAGATTATATTATGAGACTCTGACCTTCAATTATATGTTTAAAAGGAGAGGAAACAACAACAACATTTTTGCCATTTTAAAAACTGATCTCAAACGGCAACGAATTTGTAAAACCTGTCTACATGAAAAAGTTGCTCCTATTCATAAGCTTTCCAACGGTGTATTATATGCTACATTCCGATGTACGGTTTAAAAGGTTCATGTATACCAATTAAAACACATTTTTATGTATTGAAAAAAATTCTTTTGAACCATCACGAGTATGAAAAAATGATCAACACGAAAAAGTTGCGTGTTTTCAACAACGTTCCATCGGTATATGATTTGCTCAATTCCGGTAAGTGGTTGGGAGTTACAGGCAAAAAACAACACGTGAAAAACAGAGTGAAGTTCGAACAGAACAGCTCCAGAAGTTCAACCTCTTCACGCACTGCATTTTTGGAGACTCTGTTTTTGCGATGAAGGCGGAACGTAAGATCTCAGAAGTTCAGATTGATAACTGCCAGAAGTTCACGTACTACACGGTGTGCATTTTGTATTAAAAAAGAATGAAAAAGCAAAGCCTAAAAGTTTTGTTGCTAGAAGTTCAAGTGCAAGCCCCAAGAAAGTTCAAAAATTCTTGTGAGAGAGGTTGAACAAAAATACGTGACAGAAGTTCAAATTGAAAACAAAGGGAAGTTCAACTACTACACGGAATGTGTTTCAGATGAGAATAAAAAATAAAAATCTTAAAAGGTTTGTTGCAAGAAGTTCGCATGCTCTGTCCGGGGAAGTTCAAAAATTCTTGCGAGAGAGATTCACCTTGTATTTCAATGTTCGAAAACACAAAAAAAGAAATTGTTTTTTTCATTTTAAAATAATTCTCTCAATCCACAAAGAAGTTCAGTTATTATTTGGGAGCAATTTGATTTCAAAAAGAAAATAAAAAATTCAAATTATAAAAATGGAAAAAGTTCATGTACTACATGGTGTGTGTTTAATATGACAAAAATGAATAAAAAGGCTATGTCCAATTTTTTTGTTGTTATAAGTTCAAGTCCTCGGTCGGAGAAACTTAAAAAAATTATTGTGAGAGAGATTTGTACAAAAGGAATATATTTTGTGTAACACTGACGAATGGACGAGAAAATTACAAACGAAAATACATCACAGAAGTTCAACATGAAAACAACAGGAAGTTCAACTACAACAATGAATGAATTCGAGATGAAAAAATTTTAAAAACGTCGCGAGTATGAGAAAATGATCAACACGGAAAAGTTGCGTGTTTACAACAGTGAAAAACAAGTGAAGTTCAAGTAGACATGTCGAGAAGTTGAGGTTCTTTACGCGGTGCATTTTCGAAGAATCTGTTTCGCGATAAAGGCAGAACGAATGATCTCGCCATTTTCGAAATTACTTGAAAACACCTAGGAATCAAAGAAAACCATCAACATGAAAAAGTTTTGCATTTTCTATAGCTTTTCAATGGTATATTATTTGCCCCATTCCGACAAAGTTTGCAGAAATTACCGTGAAAATATGTTTTTATCCACTTTCAAAATTGACTTAAAACCATAAAGAATTGGGAGAAATAATGTATACCAAAAAGTTTCGCATTTGTTCAAGATTTCCAATGCCATATCATTTACTGCATTTCGACATACGGTTAAAAAATTAACTCGAAAATACGAACTCGGTGCAATTTGTACCGTTTTCTAAATTACTCTTAAACCGTTCAAAATTAGAAAAAACTTTAACATAAAAAAGTAGCACATTTTCATAAGCTTTCCAATGCTATATCATTTGCCTCAATTTGATTAGCCTTTTAGAAATAGCATAAAAAATACAAACTCAGCTGTTCGGTTTGCAAAATTTTACGATTTTCCAAATTACTCTTTAACCATAGGGAATTAGAGAAAAAATTCAACATGTGGAAGGGGCGATTTTGCAACAGCTTTCCAACGCCATATTAGTTGCCTCCTTCTGATAAACGGTTTAGAAATGCGATCGAAAATACGATTCAGATTTTTTGTACGAACAAAAAACGATTTTAAAAAATACTCTTAAACCGCTTACATTTTGCCAAAATTTTGACTTGGGTCATGATACTCGTGTCCATAGCTTTCCAACCATATATAGCAAGCCCCATTTGGGCAATGTTGCCAAAAGTTCAACCTAGCACCGGGGAAAGTTCTGGTCGAACAACCCAGGCAGTAAAATTGCAAAAGACGCAAGTTCATCACGCCCCGAAAGCAAAATTCGCCAACGAGCGAGATTCCTATTTAAAACGGGCATTTAGTTGCTAAAAAACATTTCTAGATTACACTTACATCATATAGAACACGACTGACCAGAATAATTCGCACGGGGAGACATGATTGTGAAGGTAGCCCGAAGGTCGGGTTCCCACAGAGGGAAGTTCAGGCTTTGTAACTCAGGAAGTTCTGGTTGTGATCAAAATATTATTCTAATCCCGTGATCAGAATAGTGTTTATGTATACTGAACCGTTAAAAGTTTAGCGACCCTTAACTAGTTCTGTGGCAAGCTATGGTAGACACATTTTTACCTATATATATATATAGGGTAGCACTATTCTAATCCCAGGATTAGAATAACTATTTGGATCACGGAGCGCCCTATATAGCTGCCACAACATCCTCCCGAACTCTGAATCGTCAGGGAAAAGAGAAAAAACACGCTGCCTCGACCCCAACCCTCCAGAACCTCTCCTCCACCGAAGCGCCTCATCCCCCGCCGCCCTCGAATCCCGCCACCCTTTGTGCCCTCCAGGGAACCCGCCGCCTTGCCCTCGCTAAAACCAGCTGCAGCAGCCTCCTACCACGGAACCCCGCTGCCACGAGCCTCCAGGCGCCGTCGCGCCTTCCCAGACGCCCGCGCAGCCCGCCTCCCGGACCCCAGCGCGCCGTGCCACCACGGATCCGACGCTAACGAGCCTCTCGCGACCCCCCCCCGATTGTGGTCGTCGCAGATGCCTCATTGTCGCCAACACCGTCTTCCTTCCGGCAGCCACGCACCGTCTGAAGCGCCGCCGTGCCTTCTCGCACTAGTGTGTCGCCCTGGTGACCCTTCGCCCCCTGAACTTCTCTACCTTTACCTCCCTTTACATCCTCGAGCTACTGCTGATCCCCGCCTCATCCGTGCCATGCAGGTCTCCTCCCGCCATGCCCCTCTCCTGCTAGCAGTCCAGACGGAACCCCTTACTAGTTAGGTTGGCCCAGGCGAGGCTCCACCGCCGCCGCCCAGCCTCCTCCCGGTGGGGCTCCACAGCCGCAGCACCAAGGGCGTTCATTGCAGCCACCTCTGGCCGTTCAAGTACACAGCCCCTGGAGGTACAACAGCCACGGCTTGTGGAAATTACTGCAGCAGCGTTCGTCATCTCCACCTTGTACATTTGATTTTGTACCCTTTTGTCATTTTTCACTCATGTTATTTCAGCAAGATGGTTGTTGGATGCTTGACATGCTATGCTACTACAATCGGGAGGCCAAATTTGAACTTCACCAAAATCTAGAAAAAAAACAGGATGAGGAAGGATGCAGCCAAGTCTGATGTGTTCTCCTGTTGATGAAGTAATTCAAGAAGCAGGTGGTTTCATTCGTATGAAGCACCAACAATAAAATCTTCATCCCCATGTTTGTTCTCTTGTTTTATTTGAAGCTGCCACTAACCATTGGCATTTTTTGTCTGATGCTCCACGTCTTGTAAGTGTCCACTAAAAAAATAGAATTTTCTGCAATTCCAGCAAACTGTAAGTGTGAACTTCTCTATTTAAATTCATCTAAAGAAGTACGTATTTTTTAAAGTAATCTGAAGTTAAAAGATTATAGTCTAGATATTTTAATCATTGGATTTTGGGAAGAATTCATCTTCTTGATAAATAATGAATAGAGAAAAAAAATACAAAATAGGTTTTGGGTCGATTACTAAATAGGTTAGGAATTGTTTGGCGTTGGTGGGGTGTTGGAGCGTTACTACTACTTGGTTCACTTCCATTTCAAGTTTGATTAGTCCTTCCCCTAGATCTTTCCCTACATGCTCTGTAGGTCATCAGTAAGAAAAAAAAGTATGGCTCTAAGTTGTCTATGTTTATTCCACAAAATAAGTTAATATGGATGCACACGGTCGATTGTTCTTGACCAGTTTCTGTAGTAATTTGTATGGCTGACAATTTTCAACAGTAATTAACATGGCTGCAGTCCATTGTGTTTGATTTTCAACAGGCCAACTTGATTAATGCTAGTGCAACTCAGCTTCAAAAGTGTACACGGACGCAGTGTGAAATTTGTTCCTGCTGTTGTTGTTTAGATAGATCACACTAGAACATTTTGTATGAACCATTTACTCAAGTGAGAGAGATAGGCTTATTCGTAGTTCATCTATTTCCCGGCAAAAGTAGAAAGTGTAACGAAATTTGTTCCCTGTGTGAATAAATTTGTGTTCCTATGTGAAGTAATGTTTTGTTCTTGGACTAAGAACATTCTGTCCCAGTGTGGATAATTTTTTATTCTATACTAAGTACCTTTCCTAAAAAATCATATTGACTGAGAACTAAAAAGGGCATGTTTTTTTAATAATCTAGAAGTTCAACGAGTTCCACCCAGAAAGTTCAACAGACATTGTTTTTGAGGGAGAATGCATCCTGCCTAGAAGATGCATATGGAATAAAAAAATCATTCATCAAGCAGCAGTACAGAGATAAAGTTTATTTTGCTGTGGGTGCTCACTCCCATTTCTAGAAAAATCCTAGAGGTTCAAATATAAAAGATGAAAAAGTTCAATGTTTTGTTGTGGTCGCTGACAATGGTTTAAATTTTTATTTGTGAAGGTCAAACTGTTGTGTACGAGAAGGTCAAGTGTATTATGTGTATCTCAACAAGTTCAAACTATTTAAACATGCAAGGAAAAACATGGGAGATTTGCGATTTTTTAGAACTTGAAGTGACAAATAAATTTAAAAGAGCATAAACAAAATTTAAGTCTAGAAATTCACTTCAAAACAAAATTACAACATGTCAGCATTAGTGTGTGGGTGTGTGTTCTATTATGTGTGTGTGTAACTTTGCACAAAAATAAACTCTAGAAGTTCACACAAGTCCAAAAAGCCTATAAGTTAAAAGATAAAACAATAGACATTTTTTTCCGTCTCTGAAACTAAACCAAGAAGTTCAAATTTGAGATACATAGCAGGTCGAAGTTTATAAAAAAATCAAAAAAAATTGTATCTGAAGAAAAGCTAGAAGTTCAAATTAACATAACACATGACTTTGATATTTTTTATAAAAAGAACATTGTTTTACGTTTTCAAAAATATGGAAAAAGAAAGTATTCAAATAAACCAAGAAGTCCAAATTGTAAAAATAGAGAAGTTCGATATTTATAAAAAAACACAGGTTTTATTTTACTACTAAAGAATAAAATTAAAGAAGTTCACGTTAAAATAAAAAGAATAGTTTGATGTTTACAAAAACTCAAATTCTTTCCATTTATAGGAAAAATAAAAGTATGAGGTTCAATTTAAAAAAAGGTTGATGCTTATTTTAAAACATATTTTTTTTCTAAGAAATAAGACTAAGTTCAATTTAAAATAACAGAGAAGTTCGAAGTATGAAAAAAACTCAGATTTGTTGCAAGAAGTTCACGTGCACCTCCGTGCATGGTTCAGAATTTATATTGCGGGACGTCCGACCTCCAATTACATGTTTTAAAATGGCAAAAAATGACGTTCGACCATTAATTACGTGTAATTCGATGTATACACAAAAATGCGACAGAAGTTCATAGTGAAAACAATGAGAAGTTCATGTACTGCAAGGAATGCATTTCACGTGAGAATAAAAGTATAGAAAAACAAAAGCTTAAAAGGTTTGTTGAAAGAAGTTCAAGTGCTCTGTCCAGGGAAGTTCAAAAATTCTTGCGAGAGAGGTTCACCTTGTATTTCCATGTTCGATTTTTTCCGTATAAAAATCGAATACTATTCTTTACTCAAAAATATAAAAATGTGAAGTTCATATTGGAATAATAGAGAAGTTCGGAGTTTATTAAAACCTAGGATTTACCTGTTCAAAAAATAAAAAACACAACACCATTTTTTGTACTTTTAAAAACAACTCATAAACGAAAAAAAAATGGTTGCTAGAAGTTCAAGTGCTCGATGAGGAAAAGTTCAAAAAATTCTTGTGAGAGAGGTTCACCGTGTATTTAGATGTCCAAAATACATAAAAAAATATGTTGTTTTTTGGGTTTTAAAATAATTCTCTCAAACCAGAGAGAAGTTCAAAGTGATAATAACCAGATGTTCACGTACTGCATGGTGTGTGTTTCGTATAAGAAAAATACAATAAAGTAAAACAGAGTGAAGTTCAAACAGACATGCCCCAGAAGTTCAACTACTTCACACAGTGCAAAAAACAGCACGTCAAAAACAGAGTGAGGTTCAAACAGACATGCCCGTGAAGTTCAACTACTTCACGCAGTGCGTTTCCATTCGCAATGAAGGAAAAAA
Source organism: Aegilops longissima (assembly GCA_021605205.1). Lineage (NCBI taxonomy): Eukaryota > Viridiplantae > Streptophyta > Magnoliopsida > Poales > Poaceae > Aegilops > Aegilops longissima. The sequence continues at coordinate 243,490,824 of CM038680.1, read as the reverse complement.
ATCATGATCTCGTCATTTCTCTAATTTACTTCAAAACGACAGGAATATCATATGTGTAAGTTCAAGTCCCCGATCGAAGAAAGTTAAAAAAATATTGTGAGAGAGGTTTGTACAAAAAGAGTATCATTTGTGTAACACTGACGAAATGGATGAGAAAATTACAAAGGAAAATACGTCACAGAAGTTCAACGTAAAAACAGAACGAAGTTCAACTACTATAGTGAATGAATTTTAGATGAAAAACTTTTAAAATCGTCGCGAGTATGAAAAGATGATCAACGCGATAAAGTTGCGTGTTTACAATAGCTTTCCATCGGTATATCACTTGCTCAATTCTAGTGAGTGGATGGAGAGCTAGGAGCAGTGGATGAAGAGCTACGAGCAAGAAAAGAACATGAAAAAACAGAGTGAAGTTCAGGTACACGTGCCGAGAAGTTCAGGTTCTTCACGCGGTGCATTTTCAAAGAATCAGTTTCGCGATAAAGGCAGAACGAATGATCTTGCCATTTTCGCAATTACTTGAAAACGGCTAGGAATCAGAGAAAACCATCAACATGAAAAAGTTTCGTATTTTTCGTAGCTTTTCAACGGTATATTATTTGCGCCTTTCCGTTAAAGTTTGTAGAAATTACGGGGAAAATACGTTTTTAACCATTTTCAAAACTGACTTAAAACCGTAAGGAATTGGGAGAAACAATACATAAAAAACAGTTTCGCATTTGTTCAAGCTTTCCAAGGCCATACCATTTGCTGCATTCGGAAGCACGTTTCAAAAATTAGCTCGAAAAAACGAACTCGGTGGAACTTGTATCATTTTCCAAATTACTTCTAAACCGTTCAAAATTAGAAAAACCTTTTAACATGAAAAAGTAGCACATTTTCATAAGCTTTCAAACGCCATATCATATGCCTCAATTAGATTAGCCGTTTAGAAATGAAATTGAAAATACGAACTCAGCTGTTCAGTTTACGAAATTTTACATTTTTCCAAATTACTCTTTAACCATAGAGAATTAGAGAAAACTTTCAACATGTGGAATGTACGGTTTTGCAGCATCTTTCCAACGCCATATTATATGCCTCATTCCGATAAACGATTTAGAAATGAGATCAAAAATACGATTCATGTTTTTTGTGTGAAGAAAAAACGGTTTCCAAAAATGCTCTTAAACCACTTATATTTTGCCAAAAATTTAAGTTGGATCATGATATTGGTGTCCATAGCTTTCCAACGGTATATCGCAAACCCCATTTGGACATTGTTGGCGGAAGTTCAACCTAGTTCACAGGGAAGTTCAACGTACTACTAGCGGGGCAGGTCAGGTTGTGATCGAATATATATATATATATATATATATATATATATATATATATATATATATATATATATATATATATATATATATATATATATATATATATATATATATATATAGTCAATGAAGAACAAAGACGGAAAGAGTGAAGACTCGCAAAGTTGAAGAATTTGAACAACTGAGGAATTTCAAAATTTGAAGAAAACCTCGAATTGACGATTTTCAACTTTTGTTGGTGGCGTGACCCACCGTATAAGAATGATGATTTCAGACGCCTCGTACAATTGTCGTAGGGCTCTGAGAATCAAATTCTACGTTAATTTCTTCACACTTATAGGGTTAATCTTCATTTATTGAAGAAAAACATTACTTCGTGTGTTGCACATCTAAGTCATCAATTTTGCATAAGTGTTAGGATGTGTGTCCTTTTCAAAGAACGTTCGAAGATTCTAAAATATTTAGCTCACACCACAACTTGCTGAATCTCTTCTCATCCAAGGGCTTTGTGAAGATATCAGCTAGCTGTTCTTCAGTCTTCACGTGCTCGATAGAGACGTCACCCTTCAACACATGATCACGAAGAAAATGATGACGAATCTGGATGTGCACTATCTTCGAGTGCTGAACTGGGTTATGAGCAATCTTGATGGCACTCTCATTGTCACAGTAAAGAGGCACATTCTTCACATTGATGTCGTAGTCCTTGAGGGTTTGCTTCATCCATAGCAATTGAGCACAGCACAAACCAGCAACAATGTACTCAGCTTCAGTAGTAGAGAGTGATATGCAGTTCTGCTTCTTCGAGGACCAACATACCAAAGATCATCCGAGGAAATGGCATGTGCCTGATGTTGACTTGCGTTCCACACGATCACCAGCATAGTCAGAGTCAGAATATCAAGTGAGATCAAAAGCCGAGTGAGGGAGTCCTGGACTAAGGGGTCCTAGGGCGTCCGGCCTGTTATCCATGTGCTGGACTGATGGGCTGTGAAGATATGAATGCCGAAGACTGTACCCGTGTCTGGATTGGACTCTCCTTGGCGTGGAAGGAAAGCTTGGCAACCGACTATATAGATTCCTTCTTATGTAACCGACTCCATGTAAACCCTAGATCCCCCCGGTGTCTATATAAACGAGAGGGGCTAGTCCGGAAAATATATACACATTACCATAATCATACAGGCTAGACTTCTAGGGTTTAGCCATTACGGTCTCGTGGTAGATCAACTCTTGTAACACTCATATTCATCAAGATCAATCAAGCAAGAAGTAGGGTATTACCTCCATAGAGAGGGCCCGAACTTGGGTAAGCATCGTGTCCCCCGTCTCCTGTTACCATCGATCCTAGATGCACAGTTCGGCACACCCTACCAGAGATCCGCTGGTTTTGACACCGACATTGGTGCTCTCATTGAGAGTCCCACTGTGCCGTCGGCAAAAGGTTCAATGGCCCCTTCAATCGTCAATAGTGACACCGTCCAAGGAGAAACCTTCCTCCCCGGACAGATCTTTGTGTTCGGCGGCTTCGTACTGTGGGCCACCTCGCTTGGCCATCTGGAGCAGATCGATAGCTACGCCCCTGGCCGTCAGGTCAGATTTGGAAACTTGAACTACGTCATGGATATCCGTGGAGACTTGATCTTCAATGGATTTGAGATCGCGGCGATCGCTCCCCCTCGCTCCGATGAACATGACTTAAATCTGTCATCAGATCACATCCAGGAGATGGTTCCTGTTGCTGCAACGGCCTTAGAACCAGAGCAGATCGTGCCATCCAAAGCCATAGAGTCCACGGCATTGGAGCCGCACACTGACTCAACACCCTGCAATATTTGTGGCAACGGAACTTCGGACTCGTTTCCGGCTATAAGTTTCAGACCGTGTGCGCCTGCGGACACCGAGCTAGATCGGTTATCGATCCTCGAATTCAGCGCCACAGACGTCTTCCAGCACTCACCTTTGGGCGATGTGCTGAACTCTTTAAAGTATTTGTCCTAGGAGAAGGACTCATAGCCGAACTGTGTTCGGTTCGGGTTAGAGGCTGAAGATGGGGAATTTTGCTTCCCGCCCGCCACCCACTTAATAGCTACCGTCGAGGACTTAACCGACGAGCTCGATGATGGCTCCGAAGACATCGACGGTATGGATGACGATGCCAAAAAGGAGCAAGGCCAAGACCCGCTGTCGGTGTCAAAACCGGCGGATCTCGGGTAGGGGGTCCCGAACTGTGCGTCTAGGCGGATGGTAACAGGAGACAAGGGACACGATGTTTACCCAGTTCGGGCCCTCTTGATGGAGGTAAAACCCACGCCCCGCTTGATTGATATTGATATTGTGGATGTTTACAAGAGTGGATCTACCACGAGATCAAGGAGGCTAAACCCTAGAAGCTAGCCTATGGTATGATTGTAAGGGTTGTTGTGATTGTTGTCCTACGGACTAAAGCCATCCGGTTTATATAGACACCGGAGAGGGCTAGGGTTACAAAGAGTCGGTTACAATGGTAGGAGATCTACATATCAAGATCGCCAAGCTTGCCTTCCACGCCAAGGAAAGTCCCATCCGGACACGGGTGAAGTCTTCAATCTTGTATCTTCATAGTCTTGGAGTCCGACCGATGATGATAGTACTGCAAATGATAGTTCGGCCGATGATGGTAGTCCGCTATCCGGACACCCCTAATCCAGACTCCTCAAGAGCCCTCGAACCAGGCTTCAATGACGACAAGTACGGCGTGTATATTGCTTGGCATTGCAAGGCGGGTTCCTCCTCCAAATGATAGAAGATTGTGAACACCAGGATAGTGTCCGGCTCTGCAAAATAAATTCCACATTCCACCGTAGAGAGAATAATAATATATACACAAGTTCAATCTGCTGACGTTTTTCGTGGCATGACGTCACACCACTACCAAGCCATTACTCGAATTGTTTTTTACTTTACCACCTCAGCGCATTTAGCGAAGCGGTTTCCTTGGCACGTCTTGTCGAAGCAGAGATCGTGTTTCCCCTTAATCCGGGATTCTCATCAATACGGGCGTGGGTAACCCAACCGCGCCCGTTCTCCACGCCCCCTCTATCGAAGGCGAGTCCCAAATGGTCACGGAGACGGCTCTTGGTATTCTCCCTCTTTCTAACGGGACCAAGGCTCGTTTCTTTTTATTTAATCCACCATCGAATCTTCTCCACGCTCCAAGTTCCAACACCTAGAGCTCCATATTCGAGCGCTTTCGGACCTTCAACGATGTCCGGTTCCGACCTCCAGGGCCGGTGGATGCCCTCCTCCGTCACGGAGGAGGACGTGCTAAAGCTGCGGGAGGCCAAGTACACATCTTACGAGATTTCGACAGGTTGCTGCCAAGGGCAGGCCATCCCCACCCCCGAGCCCGGCGAGTATGTCGTCTTCAGATCCCACCTCCGCCGGGTTTAGGCTTCCCGATGGATCCTTTTGTGAGAGGGCTCATGTTCTACTATGGGTTGGAATTCCACGACTTGGCTCCGGAGTCCATCCTCCATATATCTGCATTCATTGTCATCTGCGAAGCCTTCCTCCGCGTCACCCCACACTTCGGCTTGTGGCTGAAGACTCTTAATGTGGCGCCGAAGATGATCGGGGGGCGTCAAGCGGAGTGTGGCGGGGCGGCCATAAGTAGGAGGGCCGATGCCCCGTGGCCCGCTGGCTCCTTCCAAGAGGAGCTCGGCCTATGGCAGCAAGAGTGGTTCTATATTACCGTTCTGAGGGGCCGCAGACAAAAGCCGCCTCCCCTATTCCGCCCGGGACGTCCACGACGATTGATATCGTGGGTCAACCAAGGGCTCAACTGGGGGCCGTCAAAGGACGTGCCCCTACTGCAGGGCCGGATTCGAGGTCTCCTAACAAGGGAGATCGATATGGTGGTGGTGATGAAGGTTATGCTAATTAGGCGTCTCCGCCTCGCAAACGCCGTCCTCTCCGGCTATGGGAGTTCAACCGAGGGCCCACGGATTCTTCAACACTTCATGGGTATGACACCCGGAGATGTATAACTTATTCTTCGGATCGCAAGAGGTGCGTCCGGAATTGACCGAGGATCTTGGACTGCTGCAATCGCCCGGATACTCAAGTAAGTAGTTCCAAGTCCGGGCATACCGTTTGTTTGCCTTCGATGATCCGCCTTATGACCGATCTCCTTCTACATAGGAGTGGATAGCGGAAGCAAAATTAAACGGTGTCCGCCCTCCCCGAGACCACGCCGGATCCGTGGCTGGTCCGGATGCTTGAGGTTGCGCCGGAGGAAAGCGAAGGGGAAAGCAAGAAAGCTACTGCCTCGCCTAAGGAGGCTTTTGAACGAGGGGATCGAGAATCCTCCTACCAAGGGGAGAAGAGGACTGCCACCGAGGACCGGGAAAAAGCCCTAAACGGGGAAGAAATCTTATTTGGAGGGTCTGCGTCCGGGAGGCTCCGGCCGCACAATCTCCTTTAATGGGCCAGCCCTCCAACGAGCCGTAAGTAGAAAGAAAGGAGTTTTATAATAAGAGACATCCCTATTTGTGCTTCTGAGGATAACTAAAGTTTTTACCTTGTAGTTCGGATCTCCGTCCTTCGCAGATGAGCTCGTCTTCGGGGGACCTTCGTCCGGAGATGATAGAGAGCGAGACGCCCCCGTCTGGGGCGCCGTTGGATAGGGCGGACGAGCCTGAAGTGTCTTCACGGAGGGAGCCCCCGGGTGTGGCAAGGCCGGATAGTTCGGCGCCAACTGGTGTACGGCTGAAGGATCTACTTGAGAAGGCGTCTATCTCGTAAGATCAAGACGCATTGATGAGCATGGTGGTTAAAGGATTTCGCCCACCGGCGGGTTGCATGATGCCGCGGGAGTTCTTGGCGGGTTTGAGGTACGTAAAAATGACACACCTTTTAACAGTTTTGCATATAGAATGCGCCTGTATGGATAGTAGCCCCGAGACTCGGTAGGTTGTCGATATCGACAGCGCGTCGAGGATCAAAATCGCAGGTTTGAATTCCCGCCATGCCGATGCAGGTGGCGGGTCGTCCGGGGCCAGCGGATGATGGAGTTGCTGAACTAAAGCGGCAACTTGATGTGGCGGATGCGGACATCGCGCTGATCAACAAAGCGACTTGATGAGTCGCAAGGTAAGTGTTCTTGCGCGGTCACGTGGTAAGGGGCCAAGCCAACTCCTTACAATATGTGCGTGAAATGCAGATAGTGCCGCTGCCGTGGAGAGTTTTCGGCCAAACTTGCTCAAGCCAAGGAGCAGGCCGAAGGAATAATGCGGCACCTCGAGGGCGGCCGAGGAGTTAGCGGTGAAAGGGCGCACTCGCCAGAGCAGGGAAGAGATAGCCGAAATGGCTGTGAAGTTAAAAGAGGCTACCGACCGTAATGAGGCTCTTGGGAAGGAGCGCTTAGCGGGCAGGGAAGACCTGTCAAGGCCACCGCCGGTTAAGAATGCCCGCTCTGCAATGCGAGCTATGAAGGAAGAGCTGCGCCCGGCCGGGAGATTGTAGCTCGGTAAGCCTTTTCGCTGCGCCAAGGTTCACGGATGCAAAATATGCTCACTGGGCTAACTGTGGTGTCCGGAGGACCTTATATGGACTTAGCAGCGAGTGCGGCGGATGCCGTTGTGCATTTTCGAAGCCAGAAGGATCACCAGACGGAAGAGCTGTTTTGGTCTCAATTCCATAGTCAGGAGCGTTCACTTCCGCCGACCGATCGCTGGCTGAGTGGGCTGAGCTAAATAGGTTGTCCGGCTTGCTATGGCGGATATAGTGACCCATATCCGTCCGGATAGGCCCCAGCCGAAGAGTTACTTTGGCTTATTGCAGCAATTTCTTGGGGCGGTGCCGCATATCAAGGCGATGAAGCGGTCGGCCTGCATAGAGGGTGCGCGGATGGCGCTCGCCGTGTGAAGACACATTGGACAGAGATGGATGCCACCGCTGTTGCGACCCCGGTTCGGATAATAACCGGCTACCCGCCGAGCACTATTTTGGCGAAGTCTTTTGGTGCTCGTAATAGAGTCGCGGTGCTCAAAAAATGTTACGCTCGAAAGTGAACGTTTATATTATGTAAAAATGATATTTATGATGTAAGCGCCTTTTATACTTGTGCGCTCAAGTAATAGAATATCTCCTTTGCGCCGCTCATGTATACGTATGTATAACCGAAAGATGGCGATCGCCGGCTTCAGCCCCACGCACAAGGTGCGGGGTGTTCGCAAAAATAGCGCGTTTTCACGCTTAATCCGACGCCTCGGTCTGTAAAGGAGGTGGTAGCGTAGCAAACGAGGCAACCGGACTATAATGCTTTATCACTTTCACTTAGCCATGGAGTTCGAGGGTGGGGCTACGACATAGCCCTTGGGGCACCGTGCTCTCGAATTGGGCGCCAGATGTGCTGGCCGAAACGGCCCTTCTTCAAAGCGGAGGAATCCTAAACATTCCCAAGGTCGATCGAGTGGTTGACCAGCCTCTCGTTGTATCATCACGGTCAGTTTTCGGCTTTCATCGAGGTGCTCGCCAAATTAAGCGGGGCACAATCGCGATAGTTCTCCTGGAGCCGCGTTAGCCGATGATACGGAACGAAGGCAGCAAAACACGGAGCCGGGCAAACCCAACATTTGACCAAAGACATGATTCGAGCTGATGCATATAAGGCCTAACTCGAGACGCCGAACACTCCCGAAGGTGTTCGGTCTTTATAATAGCGGCAAAACAAAGCCCTAAGCCCCTTGTGTCCGTGTGCGGCAGGTTCTTCGCGCGCCGATGCCAAACGCCATCTCCACTCGTTATCTTGAAAACCGGGGATTATATCAACAAGAGACAGAAGAAAGGTTTACGAGGGTCTTAGTCGAAAAGAGTCCTTGCAACGGGTCCCTATCGCACGTCGCACTGTGTCTCCGTTGCAGCCGTATCTCGGACGGTGTGTGTATGTTCATCTCAGTAAAAAGAGAGGAACTTGGTTGGAAAAGAAATCGTGCGAGAAATTGCATAAAAATTGAAATATAGATTAAGAAAGCTGAGCCTATGCTAGCTCATTATGGCTTGTATGTGCAAACCCTTGTGAAGGGGTGTGCGGCTAGGTAGCCCCTAGCTTATTTATTCCGGACTCGTCCAACCGTGTCCGGGGTCTCAGGCGACCCTTTGATGAAACGATGCCACGTGGACCGGGCATTTGAAGCATAAGAGACGCGGAATGTGGTATTCTATTGAAGCGGACGAGAGCTTCCCGTCCCAGTGGTGCTCGGTAGTTGGCTTAAGGGCCTGGTGCCACTCCTTTGAAGGAAGTGCGGCTATGACGAATTGTAATAGGGTCTATCCCTACTTGCGGATTGTGCTCGGATATAGCAGGTTTAAGTCACTGCTGCCGTCCATCAACACCTGCGTTAATTGCAGTCCGTCTATTATGGGATCCGATATCAGGGCAGTCTATCCTGCGCTCCGGATACTTCTGGACTAATCCAGATGGTCGAAAGTGATTGGTTTTGACATCCAACCTTGGTCCACTGGGGTGGATCGTCCGACACTTGTCTTGGCGAGTGCCGTGTTGGCTTTCCGTGTTATCACGTGAAGCAAGTTTACTGTTTTGACTTCTCGAGGAAAGTCCTTTGACTTCCGTGCTCTGTTGGTGGGGCTCGTCATTGTCCTCGCCATGATCGAGCCTTTGTGTCCGCATTAAGTCTGCCGGACTGTTTAAAACCCAACAATTTCGGTTGGTATGGTTTGCGGGCCTTCCGGGTATCGTGGATTTGACATATCCGATCTAAAATTTTGTTTAAATTTGATAGCTCGCCTCTGTTGTCCTTAAGAGGCCGTGGTTTTATTGTCCGCCACGAGCTTTTGAATCGGCGTTGACCGCCGTGCCTGTGGGCTTTTTCTTTATTCGCGCCGATCTTTCTGCGCCGTGACTTTCCGCTTCCATCTCTCGATCTCGGATGTACTTGGGTCATTGGTCTTTGCATCTTGCTAGCCAGCTGTCTTCTCTCCGCGCAAAAGCGCCATGAGGCTTGTTAGCGGCCATTGTTCTTGGCTTCTCTTGGCCGAGGTGTCCGGCGAGCCATTCGTCTCGGACGTTGTGTTTAAAAGCTGCTAAAGCTTCGCGTCCGGACAATCGACTATTTGGTTCTTTTGGTAAGGAACCTGTTCCAGAATTTGCTTACCGACTCTCCGGGCTGTTGGGTTATATGACTCAGATCGTCAGATCCGGAGGGCGGACATAAGTCCCATGAAAATTTGCTCTAAACGCGCCCTCAAGCTCTTCCCAACTTCCAAGTGTTTTTACGGGAGGCTTTTGAGCCAATGCCGAGCTGGCCCTTTGAGCTTGAGGGGTAGGTATTTTATGGCGTGGAGATCATCTCCTCTAGCCATGTGTATGTGTAGTATGTAGTCTTCTATCCGACTCTGGGTCTCATTAGCCGTCAGATGCCTCTATGTTTATGGGTTTAAACCCTGCTGGAAATTGTGATCCAGCACCTCATCGGTGAAACATAGCGGGTGCTTGGCGCTCATATTTGGGTGTGCTGTCTTCAACACTTGTCGTGGTGTGTTACTTCCTAGGGTCCTATTTTTTGGCCGTAGATGGACCTAGTTGGGCCGTCTGCTTTACCTGGATTATAATTCGCTTGTGTGCAGCCCCGCTTGTCGCTTTGGGCCTGCTATCCGTCGTCTATCCGCCAGCAACCTCTTTATTTTTGACTGTGAAGGCTCTATGGCTTCCTCGTCAAATTCTGGCAGCAACTTGCGCTTCGGGTAGCTCTTAGTTTGATGGCCATTGCCATATTTGTCTGCGGTCTTGAATACTTTGCTCCACTTCATTCTGAGCATGTCTTCTGCTGTTTTGAGCTTCCGTTTCATCTTCTTCAAACTTCTTGCAGTGGCGACTAGTTTTTTGCGTATGTTCTTATGCTCTGGTGTTGTGGCCGGACTGTTGATTGCTCCTTGAAGGGGTTGATTATCCGGCTCGCCCCTGTTCGTAAATCGCTGGCTTGCCCCGCTCTATCGCTGGGTCGTTAGGAAGGCTGCTTTGATCGAGGCGGACTTAGGGCGGCGCTTGTGTCGCCGCTTTTGGTTCTTTATCGGCGAGATTATCCTCCGCGCGTCCGTTGTTCCTCGTTATCGCTTCCCTTTGGGGTGTCCACCATGTATATGTCGATGACGAGGTGGTCTTCCAAGTGTCCTCGTAGGCACCGGTTCTTGGAGTCTCCGCATCGCCGCCCATACCGCCGATGTCTTCGGAGTCGTAGTCGAGTATGTCGGTTAAATCGCCGACGGTGGCTACGGGTGGGTGGTGGGTGGATCTGAATTTCTTCGTCATCCGCGTCCCAACCGCCCCGGCCATAGTTCGCCAGGCTCTCCGGATAGCGTAGAGATGCTTCAATGAATTTATGATATCGCCCAAGGGCGAGTGCTGAAAGATGTCCGCAGCGGTGAATTCCATGATCGGCGCCCAATCGGATTCGATCGGCGGGGCGCATGAGGTTCGGAGTCCGCAGGAGTCCGCACCTCGAGTCATGGGCTTTACGGGACAAGGTAAGTGTTCGCCCATCGCCGAGGAATTGCAGCTCGAGGCGGCGCCCAGCCATCCATCCTCGATCCGAGCGATCGGCTCCGGACTATGAGTCGGAGCGAATTCGTGTGCGGCCTCCAAGGGGCTGTCCGGCGGCAGAGTTAGGTCATGCCCATCGTGATAGCGGCACGCCGGTTGTGGCTCAGATCCATCGAGGATCAAGTCCCGCGGATATCGGCCGTGAAGTTTAGGCTTCCAAACCTGACTCGACGGCCAGGGGCGAAGCTTCGATCTGCTCCAGATGGCTAAGGAGTTGGCCAGCGGTCGAAGCCGCCGAATACTTAAGATCTGTCCGGGAGAAAGGTCTCACCCAGACTGCGTCGTTATCGATTGAAGAGGCCATCACGCCTACCGGTGGCATACGAGGAACTCTCAATGAAAGCACCAATGTCGGTGTCAAAACCGCGGATCTCGGTAGGGGGTCCCGAATCTGTGCGCCTAGGCGGATGGTAACATGAGACAAGGGACACGATGTTTACCAGGTTCGGGCCCTCTTGATGGAGGTAAAACCCTACGCCCCGCTTGATTGATATTGATATTGTGGATGTTTACAAGAGTGGATCTACCACGAGATCAAGGAGGCTAAACCCTAGAAGCTAGCCTATGGTATGATTGTAAGGGTTGTTGTGATTGTTGTCCCACGGACTAAAGCCATCCGGTTTATATAGACACCGGAGAGGGCTAGGGTTACATAGAGTCGGTTACAATGGTAGGAGATCTACATATCCAGATCGCCAAGCTTGCCTTCCACGCCAAGGAAAGTCCCATCCGGACACGGGGTGAAGTCTTCAATCTTGTATCTTCATAGTCTTGGAGTCCGGTCGATGATGATAGTCCGGCAAATGATAGTTTGGCTGATGATGGTAGTTCGGCTATCCGGACACCCCCTAATCCAGGACTCCCTCACCCGCCATTTACTGGATGTTGGACGGCCACCTCTTCGTACGACGTGTACTTGGTTGATACATCTAAAGGATCTGGCGACGATAAAGAAGAGCCAGATGTGAATAAAGCCTCTGAGACACAGCCAAAGAGCCGGCGCCCCAAACGTCGCTCTAAGCCTCGTCGCTCAAAAGATGGCAACACTGGTACCGGAGAAAATAGTACTCCGGGCGATGCCGAAAACAATGAAGACCCTATTGGAGCTGCATCCGAACAGGAGGAACAAGACAACGAGCAAGTTAACCCTGATAAACAGGCCATGCCCAATGACACGGATGATGACAGTTATCGTCCACCCTCCGAGGATGATGAGAGCCTTGGAAATGAGGACTTCATAGTGCCTGAGGCACCCCTCGAGCAGGAGCGCTTTAAGCGTCGGCTCATAGCTACTGCAAGAAGCCTAGAGAAGAAGCAGCAGCAGATCCAAGCAGATCAAGACCTACTCATCGATAGATGGACCGATGTCCTGGCAGCCGAATAATATGGCCTCAAGCGCCCAGCCAAGAGTTATCCAAAACGTAGACTGCTACCTCAGTTCTATGAGGAGGCACCAGATCCCATACCTCCCTCGCGCAATGCGGACCGACCACCACATGGTCTGGATAGTGCGGCAGACCGACCACCCCGCGGCCGGTATAAAACGGCAACTCTGGCCGAACAACAGCCCGCCCCACTGCCTTGCAAAAACAAGGACAAAACAGCTCAGGACCATACATACGACCTTCGGCAGGAATTGGACAGTATAGCAAGACACACCAGATGAATCTACAGATCGCGAGGACGCTACCCTACTCGGGATGACAGCTACCTATTCGGACGTGATAAACTTAATCACACCCGGGCCGATAACCGCAGACAGACTTCATCGGAGGTGCGCCGTGACATGGCCCGCTATAGAGGCGCCGCACACCCTCTCTGCTTCACGGATGAGGTGCTGGATCACGAATTCCCCGAGGGGTTCAAGCCCGTCAATATCGAATCATACGACGGAACAACTGACCCCGCAGTGTGGATCGAAGATTTTATTCTCCACATCCACATGGCCCGAGGAGATAACCTCCACGCTATCAAATACCTCCCATTAAAGCTCAAAGGACCAGCTCGACACTGGCTAAATAGCCTGCCTGAAAATTCCATCGGCAGCTGGGAGGACTTGGAAGAGGCTTTCCTTGATAACTTCCAAGGAACTTATGTCCGGCCACCAGATGCCCACGACTTAAGCCACATCGTTCAACAACCTGGAGAATCAGCCAGAAAATTCTGGACTAGGTTCCTAACTAAAAAGAACCAGATCGTTGACTGTCCGGATGCCGAGGCCCTAGCGGCCTTCAAACACAACATCCGTGACGAATGGCTAGCGCGCCACCTCGGCCAAGAAAAGTCGAAGTCTATGGCAGCCCTTATGGCACTCATGACCCGCTTTTGCGTGGGTGAGGGCAGCTGGCTGGCTCATAGCAACAACACAGCCAGCGAAGCAAGCCCCTCCGAGGCCAAGAACAACACGGGCAAGCTCCGGCGCAATAGACACAAACGTCGAAGCAATGGCGACAACACCGATGACACCACATTTAACGCCGGATTCAGCGGCTCCAAGTCCGGCCAACGGAAGAAGCCCTACAAAAGAAACAATGAAGGACCTTCCAGCCTGGACCGCATACTCGACCGTCCATGCCAGATACACGGCACCCTGCATAAACGCGCCAATCACACCAACAGAGACCTGGGTTTTCAAACAGGCTGGCAAGTTAAATGCCGAAAACAAAGAAAAGGGATCACAAAGTGAGGACGAGGACGAAGAGCCCCGGCAGCCGAACAGTGGGGGGCAGAAGAAATTTCCCCCTCAAGTCAAAACGATGAACATGATATACGCTACACACATCCCCAAAAGGGAGCGCAAGCGAGCGCTTAGGGACGTCTACGCGGTAGAGCCAGTCACCCCAAAATTCAATCCGTGGTTGTCATTCCCGATCACCTTCGATCGTCGGCATCACCCAACCAGGATCCGTCATGGTGGTTCATCCGCACTGGTCCTCGACCCAATCATCGACGGATTTGACCTAACATGAGTCCTAATGGACGATGGTAGCAGCCTTAACCTGGTTTATCAGGACACAGCGTGGAAGATGGGCATTAACCCCTCACGAATCAAACCAACAAAGACTACCTTTAAAGGAGTCATACCAGGTGTAGAGGCCCGCTGTACAGGCTCAATAACGCTGGAGGTGGTCTTCGGCTCTCCGGACAACTTCCGAAGCGAAGAGTTAATCTTCCACATCGTCCCTTTCCGCAGCGGCCACCACGCACTGCTCGGACGAACCGCGTTTGCTAGATTCAACGCAGTGCCACACTATGCTTATCTCAAGCTCAAGATGCCCGGTCCACGTGGCGTCATAACAGTCAATGGAAATACGGAACGCTCCCTCCGAACAGAGGAGCACGCCGCCGCCCTAGCAGCAGAGGTACAGAGAGGCCTTCTCAAGCAGCACCATAGTACGGCTGTCGAGCCCCTGGACATCATTAAGAGGTTCCGGACTACACTGCAACAGGACATCGAGGCTCGTCAAGAGCTCGATTAACAATCCAGCCTCCGTCCTAGTCCCGATGAAGTAGTGGCATTTGTACCACGCGTACATAATTACGCACTCAAAATCCCATGGACATCGACGGAGGCACAAGCAAGCCCGGGATCTACAGTTCGGCTAGACCGATCCCGGACACACATATAACTTTACTATTTCCCTTTTCCCTTTTTCGCAGGTTTCTCTTAGGCGGGCCTCTTTTGATGGCCTGATTTATGATCCTGTCAAAGGACAAATACACTGGATCGACATGGAGCACAGGCGTACAGGGGCAGCCCTAGAGGCCAGTCCAATGATTACTCTATCTGTTTTTAGGACCCACACGCAGGTCGCCTTTAGTTGTGGCATGTCAAATAGCCGGTTGCTTATGGCATTATTTTGTACCAATGTGCTTTGACGCATTAATCCAACTACAATGGAAACAGTTCATGGCCCAAGTTCAAATTCCCCAGATACCATATCTGTTCTCCTTCTGTTTTCCTTTCAATTATTTATTTCCTAGCAACCGTATAATTTGCACGTTTATATTTGCCGGGGCTCGTCGCCCCCATGACACGTTAGAACAAAGTCCGAACAATCCTTAAAGATAAGTTCGGCACCCCTAATTTACCATTATATGCATTGGCTCCGAATCATGTCTTTGGTCAATAGTTGGGTTGCCCGGCTCCTGTGCTTGCTACCCTATGTTCCGCTAAATCGGCTAGGGTAGTAAAGGGAGAACTACTGCGATTTTGTCCTGGCCTTGACCAGATGAGCACCTCAGTAGAGAAAGCCGAAAACTGACTGTCATGATGCGGCGAGAGCCGGTCAGCTGTTCGAGGTTACAAATCGTTGGAGATTTTTCCCGCATTATGCGAAAGATCGGCACTTCCCGATCAGATGCTGACAGCACTCTGGTTTGAACCAGGGGCTGCGCCCATGCTTTATTATAAAACTCCTATGGCTAAGTGAGGGCATTTAAGCCATATAGTTTGATTGCCTTGTTCGTTGCGCTAAACAACTCCTTCAAGGATCATATAATTGGATCAAGATTGTTTAGATTCCATCCCGAACACCTCCGTACTACCTACGTGAGGGCGTAGTTTCATTTAACGCCAACCCTCAGATTACATACAACACGGCCGCACAGGAGGAAACAATTAAAAGCATAACAAAATTACATTACAAAACAGGCTTTGTTTTCATAATACAAGGCAATGGCAACACAAATGTTTTCATTTGAAAATAATGTCCTGCCCGCACTCAGCTGCGGCAAGTTGAGACCCTTCTATGACATCCGCAAAATATCGCTCGGGTGTACGGTGCTCCTTGCCCTCCGGTGGCCCTATGGCCACTTCAACGGCATTCATCTTCGCCCACCACATCTTGCAACGAGCGAAGGCCATGCAGGCACCTTCAATACAGGCAGAGCGCTTGACGACGTCCAGCCGAGGACAGGCGTTCGCCATCCACCTCACGAGTCCGAAGTAGCTGCCGGGCATAGCTTCGGCTGGCCATAGCCGGATTATCAAATCCTTCATGGCTAGTTCGGCCACCCTATGCAGCTCCACCAGCTGTTTCAGCTGATCGACGAAGGACACGGGAAGTTCTGGCGCCGCATATTGCGACGAGAATAGCTTTTCTGTCGAACCCCCTCCTTCGGCTCGATAGAACTCCACGACGTCCGATACACTGCGTGGTAAATGCGCAAAAGCCCCTGGGGAACTCTGAACCCGGGTTAGTAAAAGGTACTGCTTCTCCGCATACTTGCTTTGCATCTTAAATGCCTTACCCGCGATCTTCCGGGCTCGCTGATTTCGGAGGGCGGCTCTGGCCTCATTCCGCGGGCCTCCCGCCTCGACGAGCCTTGGCGAGTTCGGTCCCTTGAACCGACGCATCCTGCTCCAAGGCCTCGCATTTCTTCACCGCATCCTGGAGCTCTTGCTGGAGTTCTTTGACCCGGGCCTTGAGCTTTTTATGAGCGGCTTGCTGCTGGACAGCCTTCTCCTCGGCCTCGCCCAGAGCCTTCCTCAGGGCCTCGATCTCGGTTGCGGCTCCTGCACATATTACGACACTACAGTCAATATACATCGCCTATGCTTTCCGAACACACAGCAAGTCGTTACTCACCTTGCTTCTCCTGGAGTCGAACTTTAACCTCGCCGAGCTAGTTCTCTGTCCGCTCCAGCCTCTGCCTCAATTCAGAGACTTCGGCAGCATGCGAGGTTGCGGCCAACAGCGATGCCTGCTTATGCATACATATTACGCTAGTCTCCTACAAGAGAAAGTTGATCTTCTGTCCGGTTCTTCTTGCCGAACACCGGACAGTGTCTCCGGGGCTACTGACTACATGGGGTTTTCTCTTCCTATGTCACTTACCTCGAAACCTGTCAACAGGTTGCTGCAGGCTTCGTTCAGTCCACTCTTGGCGGACTGAATCTTCTCGATCACCGCACCCATAAGGACGTGGTGCTCATCCATAATGGAGGTGCCTCGTAGCGCCTCCATCAGGTTATCTGGCCCGATTCCGGAGCCATATGGGTCTCCGGAATCGTATTCGGCTGAGGGCCGAACTGGATGCGGCCCTCTTCGTCAGTCTCCATGGGGATCAGCTCCCCCATTTGTCCGGCAGTGGAGGTCTCGCCTTGTGGCGCCTCCCGGACAGTGTCCGGTCCTCTGGGACAACACTTCGGTGTTGTCCCTGGCCCCGAGGGAATAAGCAGGTGGTGGCGACATGCTCGTCATCTCCGACAGAGCCAACGAACCTCCAGATGAGGATCGCTGGATCAGGTCGCGGGCCGGACTGCAATAGTACAGCTAACTATGTCAAAATAATGAAGAGAAAGGGCCTGATGTGCGCATGAGTGAGCCATGTCACTTACGATGCGGCCTGGGGCTTAGTGCGGGGGCGTCGTTCTGGACTAATATCAACGTCCCACGCGGTATTGACCGCTGGGACGCCTTTCCCCTTCTTGGGCGTTTCCGCCTCCAGATGCGCCGAAGCCGCCCTCTTCTTCCTCCTCTCCTCAGGAGGAGGGTTGTTTTCCTCTTCCTCCTCTTCTTCCTCGTCATTGTCCTCAGGGGCAGAGGAATGAGCTTCATCGTCTTCGGACGTTACGTCCGAAGTGCCCTTGCGACGGGGGTCACTCTTGGCCCCCTTGGCCTTCTTCTTGGCTTTCTTCTCCGGCGCCTTATATGGCGCCGGCACCAGCATCTTCGCTAGTCACGGGATGACTGGTTCTTCAGGCAGTGGAGCCAGACACTGGATCCGCTTCGCCCTCTCCATCCATTCCTAAAAAAGCAATAATAAAGGCTCAGACATCATCCTCCGGACAATTAAGTTGGGGATACATAGAAAATGACATACCTCGCTGGCGGGGTGTTTACAATCATGACCATAGTCTGAATCCGTGGCCGGAGGTTTCTCGTTGCCCTTAAAGAGCAACTTCCAGGCATCTTCGTGGGTGGTCTCAAGAGCCTCACCAGGTGGTCGATGCTTCTTCGGATTGAAATCCCACGAGGGCTTACTTCTGCTGGCATGGAAGAATCCGTGAACTAGCATCACCGGATCACATCGACGCAGCTTGACGCCCTTGGCTATCATGCTCGGACGCTGCCTCGCAACGCTTATCAGCTCATCGGACGAACACCGTTCGACTCTTCTCGACCCAGAGGTGAGTCGATGGGAGCACCGAGCGATTCGCAGCCTTGCCAGGTAGTGCCAAGGATTCCGTGATGTAGAACCATTGTCTCTACCACTCCTTTACTGTCTCCACGAAAGTACCTTTCGGCCAGGATACGTTGGGCAGTTTGCTCACCATGGCTCCTCCGCACTCCGCGTGCTGGCCATCCACCACCTTTGGCTTCACGTTGAAGACATTGAGCCACAACCCGAAGTGGGGTTGGATGCAGAGGAAGGCCTCACATATGACGATAAACGCCGAGATGTTGAGGAAGGAATTCGGGGACAGACCATGGAAATCTATCCCGTAATAATACATCAGCCCGAGGACGAAGGGGTGGAATGGAAACCCTAGCCTGAGGAAGAAATGGGGGATGAATAATACCCTCTCGGTGGGCTTCGGCGTGGGGATGACTTGTCCCTCGGCCGGCAGACAGTGGGCGATTTCCTTCGCCAAATATCCGGCCGCCCGAAGCTCAGTAATGTCCTCCTCCTTGACGGAGGAGACCATCCACTTGCCCTGACCTCCGGATCTGGACATGGTTGCTTGAGTGGAAAGGAGACGAGAACTTGGGCGCTGGAGCTTGAGATTGAAGAGGCGGAGACAGAGAGAAGGCATGTGAGAGGAAGAGGGAATCCTTATCCCCTTATGAAGGCAGCGAATATTAAAGGCCTCCTCACTTGCCTTAAGATTCGCCTATTCCCAAGGGCTGTATAATCGTCACGGTTGGGTTACCCATGCCCATATTGATGAGAATCCCACAATAAGGGGACACGATCTCTGCTTCGACAAGACGTTCAATGGAAACCGCGTCTCGGAACGCGTAGCGACAGACGAAAAATGGTTCGAAATTATGACCGGGCAGACGTGATGTCGTGTTGTAAGAAGCTGTCAGCGGATAGAACTCATGTAAATATATATATTCTCTCTACGGTTATGTATGGTGTGTGTGTGACAGGTCCGAATACTATCGTCGTATCCGAAGACTATCTTGGAGTTCAGAAAAAGGGGAACCCGCCTTGCAATGTCGAAGACAATATGCGCGCCGGAGTCCTCGTCATTGAAGCCGTGTTCAGGCTACCGAGGAGTCCTGACTAAGGGGTCCTAAGCGTCCGACCTGTTATCCATGGGTTGGACTGATGGGCTGTGAAGACATGAAGGCCAAAGACTGTACCCGTGTCCGGATTGGACTCTCCTTGGTGTGGAAGGCAAGCTTGGCAACCGACTATATAGATTCCTTCTTATGTAACCGATTCCCCCCCGGTGTCTATATAAACCGGAGGGGTTAGTCTGGAAAATATATACACATTACCATAGTCATACAGGCTAGACTTCTAGGGTTTATCCATTACAACCTCGTGGTAGATCAACTCTTGTAACACTCATATTCATCAAGATTGTATTACCTCCATAGAGAGGGCCCGAACCTGGGTAAGCATCGTGTCCCCCGTCTCCTGTTACCATCGATCCTAGATGCACAGTTCGGGACCCCTTACCCGAGATCCGCCGGTTTTGACACCGACACCGAGCCCTTGGGATACCATAATCCAAGTGTTGGAGTGTAAGCAAGATAT
Source organism: Aegilops longissima (assembly GCA_021605205.1). Lineage (NCBI taxonomy): Eukaryota > Viridiplantae > Streptophyta > Magnoliopsida > Poales > Poaceae > Aegilops > Aegilops longissima. Next base: position 243,471,192 of record CM038680.1, on the reverse strand, counting down.
CGAAGAATATGCTTCACAGCCTTATGGTGTGATTCCTTCGGCGTAGCTTGAAAACAGGCACACATGGAAACACTAAGCATAATATCTGGCCTAGATGCACATAGATACAATAAAGAGCCAATCATGGAGCGGAATACCTTTTGATCGAAGTCAATACCATTTTCATTAGTGCATAGATGGACATTTGTGGGCATAGGGATTTTGACACCTTTGCAATCTTGCATGCCAAATTTCCTGAACACATCCTTGAGGTATTTCTCCTGAGATATGAAGATGCCGTTGCATTGTGACGAATTTGAAGACCTAAGAAGAATTTCAATTCTCCCATCATAGACATTTGATATTCCTCACTCATCATATTGGCAAATTCGTCACTATAACGTTGGTCAGTACAGCCAAAGATGATATCATCAACATATATTTGGCACACGAATAATTCATCATCATAGGTTTTGGTGAAAAGAGTTGGGTCAAGTGAACCAGGTTTGAAGCCTTTCTTCTTGAGGAATTCCTTCAAAGTATCATACCACGCCCGAGGGGCTTGCTTGAGGCCATAGAGGGCCTTATTGAGTTTGAAGACTGTGTCAGGATGCTTTGGATCTTCAAAACCTGGGGGTTGAGCAACATATACCTCTTCCTCAAGCTTACCATTGAGGAATGCACTTTTCACATCCATTTGATATAAGATGATATTATGATGGTTAGCATAAGCAAGCAATATGCAAATTGCCTCAAGTCTAGCAACAGGTGCAAAAGTTTCATCGAAATCAATTCCTTCAACCTGTGTGTAGCCTTGAGCTACAAGCCGTGCCTTATTCCTCACCAAAAGGCCATTTTCATCTTGCTTGTTGCGGTAGATCCATTTGGTGCTCATGATATTGTTCTTGTGAGGGTCTGGTCACTTGAGAAGTTCTCATACATTGTTGAGCTCGGACTGATGTAATTCCTCTTGCATCGCTTGAATCCACTTAGGCTCTAGAAATGCCTCATCTACTTTGCTGGGCTGTATGATAGAGACAAAAGCAAAGTTCCCACAAAAGTTAGAAAAATGAGAAGCCTTTGAGCGTGTGAGAGGACCTGTTGCGTTGATGTCGCTGATGATTTTCTCGATCCGCACTTCATTTGCAACGCGAGGATGAGCGGGTTGACGACGTTGAGTTGGCTCAGCATTTTCTTCAGAGCCATTTTCTTCAGGTTCACCAGCATGATGTTCTTCACGTTCTGGAATGACTTCTTCAGCAGATTCTTCGATAGGAATGACATCCTCAGTAGCCTTGAACTTGATGGATTCCTCACGTGACATTTCATCTAGCACAGGAGGTAGGTGCTCTCTTTGCGAGCCATTAGTTTCATCGAACCACACATCTACAGTTTCAACAACCTTGTGATGAACGGTGTTGAAGACTCTATAGGTGTGCAAGTCCTTTCCGTAACCAAGCATAAAACCTTCATGTGCTTTCGGTGCAAATTTATAATTGTGATGAGGATCTCTAATCTAACATTTAGCACCGAAGACTTTGAAATAACTCACATTGGGTTTCTTGTCTGGGAGGAGTTTATATGAGGTCTTTTTGAAGAATTTGTGAAGATATACCCTGTTGATGATGTGGCACGCAGTTTCAATTACCTCGGGCCAGAAATGACGAGGCATCTTATATTCATCAAGCATAGTGTGAGCCATCTCAACAAGAGTCCTGTTCTAGGGCTCCACGATGCCATTCTGCTGGGGAGTATAAGGAGCAGATAACTTGTGAGTAATACCAAGTTCATCAAGATAGTCATCAAGACCAGTATTGTTGAACTAATCCCATTGTCACTTCTGATGTGCTTGATCTTCACACCAAAGTTGGTTTAAGCCCTCGAGGAAAATCGTTTGAGAACTTCTTGCACTTCATATTTGTAAGTGATGATATGCACCCATGTGTAACAAGAATAGTCATCAACAATAACAAAGCCATATAAAGATGCAACATTTGTGAATGTGGCATAATGAGTAGGGCCAAAAAGATCCATGTGAAGCAATTCAAATGGACGAGTGGTAGTCATGATAGTATTTGAGGGATGCTTGGCCTTGGTCATCTTTCCAGCTTCACAAGCTCCACATAGGTGATCCTTGAGGAATTTGACATCCTTGATGCCAATGACATGCTTCTTCTTCGCAAGAGTGTGCAAGTTCCTCGTTCCAGCATGACCAAGTCGTCGATGCCATAGCTAGCCTTCTGGAGCTTTTGCAAGTAGACATGTAGCAGGTTGTGGTCCTGTAGAGAAACCAATAATATACAAGTCTCCTCTCCTAAAGCCTTCAAAGACTTTCAAATGGTCAGCTTTCATGATCACAACACAATGATACTTGCCAAAGACAACAACCATATCAAGATCACAAAGCATTGAGACAGACATGAGGTTGAATCCTAAGGACTCGACAAGCATGACTTTGTCCATGTGTCGATCCTTTGAGATCGCAACCTTACCTAGACCCAATACCTTGCCTTTGCCTTTGTCAGCATAGGTGATATGCTTCAGATGCGATGGAGATAAAGTAGTGTCCATCAATAAGTTCATGTCACCAGTCATGTGATATGTACATCCACTATTGGGGACCCACTCAGTAGCTTTTGATTGATCATCCTGCAGATGAATTAGTTCATCTTACGAACTCATATACTTCATCGGTGAAGAATATGCAATCAAATTCATTAGATCAATTTCATCAACAAATAGAACAGATATAGCAGTATGAGGACGTGAGAAATGAAAATCATTTCTTCATGATTAGCTTGCGTCCTATCAAGCATTTTTTGGTCTCCAGCAAATTCTTCAGAGGATTAAGTTCGTCTGGATACCTGACCCTGCATAAGAGATTAGTTCTTTTTCTTCACCACCCACATCTGGAGGGGTGGCAAAGAGTTCATCCTTCTGCGAGCTCCATATGAGAAAGGTGGCATAGAAGCCAGTCCACTTTGTTTCATAGAAGAGGGGTTAGAGTAAGCATATGAATAAGCAGATAAATTATTCGAGGACTTATGAACATAATGGTTTGAAGAATAATGCACATATTCGTAGCCTTTAGGCTTTCCCTGCGAAACAGAAGTGTTCGCGCGATGATGTTCATATGAGGACTTTGATCCATATGAGGAATTTGATCCTCATGAGGAATTTGGTCCATATGAGGACCTGGATCCATATGAAGACATTGGTCCATATGAAGAGTTTGGTCTGGGTTCCTATTCTTCACAGGCGGTGTCATAATGACATTCACCTGAAGACTTTCAAGGCACCTTTTGGGAACCCAGATTTTCTTCATAGGGGGACCGTTCCTGCAGTTAGTGCCAACATATCTAGCAAATACTTCACCATTCTGATCCTTGAACAGTTTATAGTTGGAGTCAAATGAGTCATGAGAGGAATATGAAGATTCACATGTAAAGCCATATAAAGTAGATGGATCTACGGGAGGTCCCTTTGAAGCAACCCATGAGGTTTTGGGATACTGCTCAGGTTTCCAGTAAGTCCCATCAGCATTGAGTTTCCTCTCAAAGGTAATACCCTCTTTCCTAGGGTTCTTGTTGAGGATTTGCTTTTTAAGCACATCACAAAGAGCCTGATGCACTTTGAGGCTTTTGTACATGCCTGTCACATACAATTCTTTCAACCCTACATTGTCAACCCTCTTTCCTAGGGTTCTTGTTGAGGATTTGCTTTTTAAGCACATCACAAAGAGCCTGATGCACTTTGAGGCTTTTGTACATGCCTGTCACATACAATTCTTTCAACCCTACATTGTCAATGATACTAGAAGAATCCTCAGATGAGGAATTAGTGATAGCTTGAAGAATTTGCATTAATAGAAGCATTTGAACTTTCAGGTGAGGAATTAGCAGATTCACGTTCAATGCATTTCAAACATGGTGGAATGAGTTCTTCTTGAGCGGCACTGATCTGTTGAGCAAGCAATGAATCACGTTCCTTCTGAAGATCTTCATAACTCTCCCTTAGCTGTTCAAGATCTTGCTTTCTTTAAAGAAATTCATAAGAAAGCTTCTCATGATTAGATAAAGAGAGTGTTATGATGACTTTGAAGATTGTCAAAATTAGACTGAAGTCTCTGAAGATTATCAGTCAAGGTTTGAGTGCGATCCATTTCTTCACCCAACAGGTCATCGCTTTTGTCTAGCATATTTTGAACCTTTTCAAAAGCCTTTTGTTGTTTCCGAACAATCTTAGCAAGTTTAGAGTAGCTAGGCTTGAGGTTTTCATCAGATTCATCCTCACTTGATTCAGAGGAGGGATATTTGAGTACCTTGGTACCCTTTGCCATGAAGCAATAGGTAGGAGCGTAGTCATCATTGCCATCGTCAGCTGTGTTGGGGAAGTCATTTTCCTCAGAGTTGAAGATGGACTTCCTGACGAAGGCAGTAGCGAGGGCTAGGCTCGCCACACCAGATTCTGACTACTCAGATGCCTCCTCTTCCTCATTTTCCTCAGATTCAGCTTTAGAGTCTATTTCCTTGCCAATGAATGCCCGAGCCTTTTTGGAGATGCTCTTCTTGTGAGATGAAGACTTCGAGGATTTTGACGATGAGTACTTTGAAGATTTATTCTTGTTCTTTGAGTCATCAGAACTGTAATCCTTGTATTTCTTCTTCTTTGATTCCTTTTCCCACAGAGGACAATCTTGAATGTAGTGACCAGGTTTCGTGCATTTTTGGCAAGTTCTTTTCTTGTAGTCACGGGATGAGGAATCTGATCTCATGTCATCACTTCTTGAGGATTTTCCAAAGCGACCACGCCTTGAGAACCTCTGGAATTCCTCATGAGCATTGCTAGCTCCTGGCTCAGTTCTTTAGGATCACCCAGGCTACTACCAGAATCCTCACCTTCAGATTTTGAGACTGCCTTGGCCTTCAGAGCGCGTGATCTGCCATAGCTCGATCCATAGAGATCTCTCTTCTCAGCAAGTTGGAACTCATGAGTGTTTAGCCTCTTGAGGATATCAGCGGGATCAAGTGACTTGTAGTCTCCATGTTCTTGTATCATCAGTGCAAGAGTGTCAAATGAGGAATCAAGCGATCTCAGCAATTTCTTCACCACCTCATGGCCGGTGATGTCAGTGGCACCAAGTGCTTGAAGCTCATTTGAGATGTCAGTGAGGCGAGCGAAGGTTTGCTGAACATTTTCATTGTCGAGTCTTTTGAAGCGGTTGAAGAGATTGCGAAGAACGTCAACTCGAGAGTCACGCTGTGTTGAGACTCCTTCGTTGACCTTGGATAGCCTATCCCAGATAAGCTTAGCTGTCTCCAAAGTACTCACTCTGCCATACTGCCCTTTGCTCAGGTGGCCACATATGATGTTCTTCGCTTGAGAGTCGAGTTGCTTGAATCTCTTCACATCAGCAGCGTTGATGGTAGGAGTGACAGAAGGAACGCCATTTTCCACAACGTACCAAAGATCGTTGTTAATTGCCTCAAGCTGCATTCGCATCTTATTTTTCCAGTAGGGGTAGTCCATCCCATCGAAGGTAGGACACCCAGCAGAGACTTTGATCATACCGCAATGACATAACTAAAACTCCAAAGTGTTAAACCAAAATCACACAGAACAAGGGAGTACCTAGCTCTGATACCAATTGAAAGTGCGTTATATCGACTAGAGGGGGGTGAATAGGCAATTTTTACAAATTCGTCACTGAGGAATTTCAGGGTGAGGAAATTCCTAAGCAACAAACTACTTAGCAGCGGAATAAGTACTCAGTGTTGGAAATATGCCCTAGAGGCAATAATAAATTAGTTATTATTATATTTCCTTGTTCATGATAATCGTTTATTATCCATGCTATAATTGTATTGATAGGAAACTCAGATACATGTGTGGGTACATAGACAACACCATGTCCCTAGTAAGCCTCTATTTAACTAGCTCGTTGATCAATAGATGGTTATGGTTTCCTGACCATGGACATTGGATGTCGTTGATAACGGGATCACATCATTGGCAGAATGATGTGATGGACAAGACCCAATCCTAAGCCTAGCACAAAGATCGTAGTTCGTATGCTAAAGCTTTTCTAATGTCAAGTATCATTTCCTTGGACCATGAGATTGTGCAACTCCGGATACCGTAGGAATGCTTTGGGTGTACCAAACGTCACAACGAATCGGGTGGCTATAAAGGTGCACTACTGGTATCTCCGAAAGTGTCATTGGGTTGGCACGAATCGAGATCGATTTGTCACTCCGTAAACGGAGAGGTATCTCTGGGCCCACTCGGTAGGACATCATCATATCGTGCACAATGTGACCAAGGGGTTGATCACGGGATGATGTGTTACGGAACGAGTAAAGAGACTTGCGGTAACGATATTGAACAAGGTATCGGGATACCGACGATCGAATCTCGCAAGTACAATACCGCTAGACAAAGGGAATTGAATACGAGATTGATTGAATCTCGACATCGTGGTTCATCCGATGAGATCATCGTGGAACATGTAGGAGCCAACATGGGTATCCAGATCCCGCTGTTGGTTATTGACCGGAGAACGCCTCGGTCATGTTCGATGGTTCCCGAACCCGTAGGGTCTACACACTTAAGGTTCGGTGACGCTAGAGTTGTTATGGGAATAGTATGTGGTTACCGAAGGTTGTTCGAGTCCTGATGTGATCCCGACATCACGAGGAGTTCCGGAATGGTCCGCGGTGAAGATCGATATATTGGATGAAGGGTATTGGAGTCGGAAGTGTTCCGGGGTACTGTGCTATGGCAGATGACCGAAAGGTGTTTCTGGAGCCCGGCAAGTGTTGGAGGGCCTCATGGGCCAAAGGGAAGGGGCAAACCAGCCCACTAAGGGGTGGTGCGCCCTCCCAGCCCCTCTCACGTAACCGGGAGAGGTGGGGCGCCTCCCTAGGGCAGCCCCTTCACGGCTTGGGGGCAAGTTTCCTAGGGTGTGGGGCGCCCAAACCCATCTAGGGTTTCCCTGTGGCCACCGCCCGGCCCCTAGGGAACCCTAGGGCGCCTCCACCCCCTTACCCCTATATATAGTGAGGGAGAGAGAGGGCAGCCGCACCTTCCTCGGCGCAGCCCTCCCTCCTCCAACACTTCCTCCTCCTCCGTAGTGCTTAGCGGCTCACGGATAACCACGAGCTCCATCACCACCACGCCGTCGTCTTTGCCGGAGTTTTCCTCAACTTCTCCTCTCCCTTGCTGGATCAAGAAGGAGGAGACGCCCCGGCTGTACGTGTGTTGAGCGCGGAGGTGCCGTCTGCTCGGCGCTAGGATCATCGGTGATTTGGATCACGACGAGCACGACTCCATCAACCCCGCTCTCTTGAACGCTTCGCTAGCGATCTACAAGGGTATGTAGATGCACTCTCCTTCCCCTCGTTGCTGGTTTCTCCATAGATAGATCTTGGTGACACGTAGGAAAATTTTGAATTTCTGCTACGTTCCCCAACACTCAGATGCAAGCATAACAGAGTAGTAGCACAGTCATCATGATGAAATGAAAACAAGCACATATTACAAGTAGCGTAAACACATGATAAGCAGGCTGAAGACAAACTGACTGAAGAATTCAAACTGAGGAAATTGAGAAAGTCTTTAGTCAATGTATTCAAACAGTAACGATCAAGTACAATGGTATATGAATGAGGAAATGGTAGAGTTGAGGAAATAGAACCAGTAGCTCGGTGAAGACAACGATTTGGTAGACCAGTTCCAACTGCTGTGATAGTCATACGTCTAGTTGGAGCGGCTAGGTATTTAAACCTGAGGACACACAGTCCTGGACACATAGTCCTCACCGTATTCTCCTTGAGCTAAGGTCGCACAGACCTCGCCCAATCACTCGTGGTAAGTCTTCAGGTGACATCCAAACCTTCACAGACTCGGTCACTCGGCGATCCACAATTTCCTCTTGGATGCTCTATACCATGATGCCTAACCGTCTGGAGGATGCACAATCCTCAAAGGTAACAAGCATCGGTTCCACATAGGAAAAATCACTTCAGTGATGCTCAAACACTTTGGTTTTGTAGGTGTTTGGGTTTGGGTTTTCCTCACTTGATGATTTTTGCTCAAAGTCCTCGGAGGATGGGATGCTCTCAATGACAAGTGTCAGTTTCTCTCGGAGCAGCCAACCAGCTAGTGGTTGTAGGGGGCGGCTATTTATAGCCTAGGGAGCAGCCCGACATGATAAGACATAAATGCCCTTCAATGATATGACCGTTAGGTGGGTAAATATTTTGGGACAGCTGGCGCGTAGCACATCAACGGTCAGAAATTTGAGCTCTCAAATTCCTCAGGGCTATCATGTTCCTCACTTGTTGGAAATCCGCACTGGCGAATTTATAACTCCTCAGTCAGAACAAATTCCTCAGAGACCAGAAGATCTTCGTCTCTGTCACTGAAGAAATTGACTGAACTATATGACATTTCCAATGGCTTCACTCGAAAGGATTGGTATGTGCAGGATTTTGAGATGAGCATCACTTGGAAACTTTTCCTTAGTTTTACCTTGACCCCCTTTAATAGTACGGTGTTTCCTATGACTCAAGAAAGAGAAAATGAAACTACGAAAACAAAAGTCTTCATGCTTCATGTTCCTCGCATGAATATCAAGTCTTCACTGTCACACCAATTTCTTCACTTTCAAAGTCTTCAAAAAGCCAAAGTCTTCAGTTGAAGACATCCATTTTTAGGGGTCAACTTTGTCTGTAAATATCAAACTCCTTATAGACTTATAGACCTCCGTACACTCACAAACTCATTAGTCCCTTAACATATAAGTCTTCAATACACTAAAATCACTAAGGGGCACTAGATGCACTTACACTAATACGAAGCCTGGGCTCCTTCTTAAAGATGTTGTTAATGTAGTTTTTGATGAAGATCTGCATACCACCATGGAGTAGTGGATGAAGCCTTGATGATGAGAAGTTCCTCCTTCCTCTTGGACTTGCTCAGGGATGATCATGGCTAATGCGTAATTGGGACCGTGAACCCAACCGTCAAGGTACTGACAGTAGCCCCCGAGCTTGGGCCGAACGCATTTCTCACACGTCATCAAGTTAGGTCCTTTCAACGCATGAGCCCCACACGTCGCGAGTCCCCTTGTTTGGTCAAATAAAACTACAGAGGATAGTGTGAATCAATCGTGGGGGTAGTGGGTGCCTGGGGAAATGTGCCCATTACCACGGAGCGAGGAGCTCGGCCCCCGAGCACTTGCATAAATGCAAACGGGGGCATGAACCAGTCCTCATTCCCCGCAGTCCCCACCATGTGGTCATCTTCTTCCCCCACTTCCCCTGTAGCGGTTCCTCTTTCTTTAGATCTGAATCCACAGCCGCCTTATTCCTCCCCTCTTTTTGCAATCTTTCGTACTCCCTGGCCATCATGGCACCCAAGAGCAAGAGCTCAGAGGAGGCAAGGAGAGAGGAGGAACTGGCTCAGATGCGGAAGGAGCGGGTCTGCTTCAACCCTTCGCATCTGATATCACCAGAGTTGGTGGAAATGTGTCGCTATCTCGAGGCCAATACGGCGAACGAGAATGGCGACAACAAGCTCTAGCACACCGCAGCCGAGCAGGAAGAAGGGCAAGTGAGATTCTTTTCCGCCTTCTTCGTATCAGGGATGATTCCCCTTTTTTTTATTTTTTACCCAGATCATGACCGAGTTTGATCTGAAGTTGCTGAACCTCCATCTGAATGCAGTTTCCACACTTTCCATCTTTTCCCATTTGTGTGACAACTTTGTGGGAGTAGCCCCTTCAGTAGCCCTCTTCAGCTACTACTATCCCCCCATAGTTGACAACGACAACAAATCTGGAAGCTTTACTTAAAGTTGAGGAATGGCATGAGCAAGGAGTACATCGGAGGGCACCTGATTACTCACTGGGAGGAATGGAGGCAGGATTGGTGCTGGGTCAAGATGGAAGATCCTCCTACCTTCTGTGCTCTTCCTCCAGAGACACTAGAGCCAAAAACCATATGGAAGGAGAAGATCCCTTTTGATGATAGGCTAGTTGATGTGGAGCATGCTACGATCATCCCCATGGACTAACCTCTATCTCCACCAAGTGCCAAGTGGACCAATGACATGAGCACGTGCAAGAGCTCTTGAGACCGAGGTGACATCTCTCCTTAGTGATATTTCCGTATGCCCCACGTGAGACATGGCTGCTACCTCAATCCACAGTGCTATGTGTGCTTAGGTGCCAAGAAGACCCTCTTGGAGATGCTCATGATGATGGACAAGTCCTCAAGTATATGGACAAAGGAGCACGACGAGAGGAAACAGAGAAAGGCTACAGGACCTGGACATCTGGCCCATGGCCTGGACATCTAGCCCCTGATGACTTCACTGACAACATCAGCCCAGCAGCCGAAGAGTAACAGGGCCAGGGCATCCGACCCAGCCCCAGACATCTGGCCCGAGCCACCCGGACATCCGGTCCCTACCCGAAAATCCGGCCGAACCCTACAGCACCGAAGCCAAGGCCAGCCCAGACTTCCGGCTCGAGCCCCATACATCGGCCCCTGTCTGTGCATAGTAAATGGGCCGACGACCCATGTACCCCTCCAACTCGTCCCAACTTGTACTAGCACTATATATAGACCTCTGCCCTCTTCATCTAGGGTTAGCCAAGGAATTACCTCATTGAGATAGAGCTTTGCTAATCCACTTACCCCTACTCCCATGGAGATCAAGGCCTCCATGTGAGAAGATCCCCCAAGTGGATTCAAGACCCCTTCATGGGAAGATCCTCCTAGGATTCAAGACCTCTCTCCCCACGGATTGGGATAAACTATCTACCGTTTGCATCCTCCCTTGTTGACTTTCGATCGTGTATCTCTCCGTGTGTATGTGGATTTAGCACATGTGTGATTGTGTCTTGTCTATTTGAGTGATTTTGCTCTTGTGTTCTTCATGCTCTTCCTCGTTTCCCCTCCAAATCATGAAAGATCGGCACCATAGGGTTCCACCTTACAACATCATGGATTAGAGCTTAGGTTGATCACGATTTTGGAGTTCTCCCCATCGTTTTCTAGCCTAATTTTGTTGTGTTTTGTCCCAATTACGAAAATCCCCACAAAAATAGCCCTACCAATTCTTTTCTTGTGATTTGTTGGTTTCATGATATTTTGTTGGATTCATCCATGGTTTTGTTGTGTTACTAGTGGATCTAGCTTCCCTCCACTTTACCCCAATTTTCATCCATGAAATTCCATGAATTCTGCCCCAATTTTTCAATTTCCTGAAGTTCATCTCGAGTTCATCCACAGATAAGAGGTGGCCGGACATCCATCCCGTGACCCCGGACATCCACCCCCCAGAGATCGGGCCCAATGCCCGGACATCCGGCGCGTGACAGCTGAAATCATCCTCAACTTTGCCAATTCTTCCCAAATTTTGACTAGATTACCAACAACTCTTCGGCATACCACCACTGCTTTCCGCAACAACCACCATCGTGTTTCCGCTACCATCGCAAATTTTAACATGTTTTGGCATTTGGGATTTTGAGTTACATTTTCTGTTTCCTAACGTGTTTCAGCTACTTAGGGACGGTTCGTCAACGACATCACCGCCACTCATCTTCGCCACGAATTCATCCCCGACAACGCCACTTGACCATTTTGACACCATCAACCGTAAGCAAGGACAGTAACCTCGACGACATCATTGTATATTCTCCCTTGCCATTGCATTGTTAACCCCGAGCCCATTTTATGTCACTTTCCTATCGAGACTAGCCATTTGAGTATTGTCGGGCAACGTTACTTGTGCACATTAGTGATACTTGTTCCGCATAGCTATCATCGCGTGCATATATCTTCGTATCATATCTTGCGTCATACATTGTTCCTGCACATGGACAATTGGTATCTTAGTTTGAGCATTTCGCATAAGTGGCCAAATCGAAAAAAATGAGAAAGAAAAGCTTTTACTTGTAAGCAATAGCCATAGCATTGCCACATTGCATATAAAATTTTCATATTCGATCATCTTGGATCATCGAGAGAGAATCACCGGGAATCATACATATATACACTACAAAAATAAGACACATATGTGACATTTTGGACCGAACGAATTTTTTTTCTATTATGCTTATGACACTTCTATGGCGATAATTGTGACAAAATCACGTATCATCATAGATGTGGTGGGGTCCTACTTCTATGACAAAAAATCATGACAACAATGGGCTTTTCGTCCTGGGCTGGCCGGGGATGCACCTGCATGACATTCTTTGGGCCGTCCATGACGGAAAAAATCGTGGTAGAAGTGAGGGCGAGGAAAATTTCAGGGAGTTACCGGTTACGATGGGTGGTTGGGCCGAGCGATGAACGAAGGTTTGCATGTTTCTCTCGTACACATACACGCGTGTGTGTGAGGCGTTGGGCTCTAACTGAACCCGAGCGAGGCGTTCTCTTACAGAACCCGGGCAATTGCACTAGCTACGCACATTACTGAGCCCGAGCGATCAACCCTTTGGCTGTTTACTGAACCGAGCGATTCCTTCGCTACTGCTGCTAACTGAAGCCGATCGAACCTACTGCCTCTTGATGAATAGTGACTGTTGTTGGGGCTTGGATGAACAGTTCCTCCCAGTGGGGGTTGGATGAACAGGACCCTGTGGTAGTAGAGGCCATTGCTGCTGGATGAACAGGACCCCGATCGAGGAGGTCGCCACACACACTAGAGCCGGTTGGGGTGGATGAACAGGACCCCGTGGAGGCTCCATGAAAAGTAGCCGGTGGAGGCTGGATGAACAGTAGCCCATGGATGAAGAATAGCTGGTGGAGGTAGGAGGAAGGTCGCGGTGGATGAACAGTAGCAGGTGGAGTCTGGAGGAAGCCGATGGTGGATGAACTAGCCCGTGGAGGCTGGAGCGAGGCAGTAGACGATGGATGAACAGTAGCCCGTGGAGTCCCATTTTGCGGTAGGCCACACCCCTCCCGATGAACAGGACCCTGTTTCGACCGTAGGTGCTCCAACACAAGTCTGTTTGCTCCGTTTTGCGGTACGCCTCACCCCTCCCGATCAATAGGACTTCATTTCGACGGTAGGCGCTCCAACACAAGTCCGTTTCCGCCGTTTTGCGGTACGCCACACCCCTCCCGATCAACAACACCCCGTTTCGACCGTAGGCACTCGAACAGAAGGCCATTTCCTCCGTTTTGCGGTACGCCATACCCCTCCCGATGAGCAGGACCCCATTTCAGTTGTTCTGACGCTCCCGATGAATACGATGCATTCTGTTGCCTCCTGATGAACACGATGCAGTTTCTCTGTTCCGACCCAACCAGTTGGCTTCCGATGAACAGGACGCCATTGTGCCGTCCGTTGCCTCTCCATGTACACGAGCCATAGCCGTACGTATGCGCTAGCACGTGTTTGAGACCCCGCCCGTATGTACGTACGTGGCCATATTTTTTGGCATCTGGCTGTACGTACGTGTACACGGTTTTGACTTGGCTGCTTGAACTTGTACGTCGGGGCCTCTACTACTACACATGTCGCTGCTTGCTCGGCCACGGTTCATCGTTGTAGAGAGACCGATAGACTAGACAGACAACCCTATGTACGGTTCGACCGGGTGGGTCCCAGCTGTCAGGGATGATAAGGAGGCACTTCCTTGCGTGCGAAGATATAACTGGTGGGTCCCAATGGTCAGGGGGAAGAATATTTTTTTTGCCCGTAATATGGACGTACTTCCTTGCGCGCGAAGATGTAGCTGGTGGCTCCCAGCTGTCATCAAGGATAAGGAGACACTTCCTGTCATGCAAAGATATAACTGGTGGGTCCCAACGGTCAGGGGGGAAATCAATTTTTTTTCTCGTAATATGGACACACTTCCTTGCGTGCGAAGATGTAGCTGGTGGGTCCCAGCTGTCAGGGGGAAACGTTTTCTCGGCAAAATACAGAGTCCCTTCTGGTTGGTCCCCACTGTCAGGTGGAGCAATAATTATTTTATGCGTAATAAGGAGGCAGTTCCTTGCTGCGGCCGTGGACCCAACTTTCAGCCTCTCCATGTATATTGCTCTTCCGATGGGAGTCATTCCTTGACCACGTTGACCATGCCGCGCTGAGAGCACCAAGGCGGTGGATGACGGCGAGGCCTAGGAAGGGGACGACATGGAGCCGAGGAAGACACGGTAGTGGATGCCCACGCGGATTGGAGTACGAGGGTTGACTGGTTTGGCTGCGGTCTGAGGCTGCCATCGCCGCAGAATAACAGGGGTTGTGGGTGAATAGAGGGATGGCCTGGCCAACGGTTGGAGTAGGAGGGGCGGTGATGCCTACGCAGTAGCATAGCCGGCCACGGAAGGTAGTAGCAGGAGGCACGCCCCGCGATGGTTTGGGCGGCTGGAGCAAGAAGACCAAAGGCTGAAGAAGCACGATGACCGTTGGATGGACATCGTACGGTCACCACAGCTAGAATCATTTATATTGACAAAGTTGACAAAGCCCTACATCCGCGTCAACTTAGTAGGCCCACAAGTCAGCCTCCAAATATGATGGGTCCCACCTAGCAGCGAGTGTATTCATTTTTTTGTGCGCAATAAGGAGGCACTTACTTGTGTGCGAAGATATAGCTGGTGGGTCTAATCTCTTAGCGGGGCGGGGGGATGGATTTTCGTGAAATTCAAAGGCCCTTCAAGTGGGTCCCCGCTGTTAGGTGGAGGAATCATTATTTTGCGCATAATAAGGAGGCACTTCCTACTCGCAAAAAAGGAGGCATTTCCTTGCGTGCGGCCGTGGACCCAGTTGTCAGCCTCTCCACATAGAGTCCTCTTCCGATGAATGTCATTCATTGACCACGTCGTGCCGATAGCACCAAGGCAGTGGATGACAGCGAGGCCAAGTAAGGGAATGACCCGGAGCCGAGGAAGACTCGACAGTTGTTTCCCACGCGGGGTGGGTACGAGGGTTTACTGGTTCAGCTGCAGTGTGAAGCTACCATCGCTGGATAATATCAGGAGGTGTGGGTGAGTAGAGGGATGGCCAGGCCAGGGATGCAAGTAGGGTGGGACCGTGAGGCCTACCCGGAAGTCAGCAACCGCCACGGAGGCGGAGCAGTAGTTCGCCCGGTATTGGCGGCTGGAGCAAGAAGATCATAGACTAAAGAAGCACGATTGCCGTTGGATTGACATTGAACGGTCTAACGCTGGTAGAGTCGATTGTTGACTAAGTTTCTTCTTTTTAGAAACCTTGTGTACGCATGAACTTAGTAGGCCCACAAGTCAGCCTCCAAATCTGTGGCAGACAACATAGAGCCCATTTGCTATTTTTTAATAATTTACAGCCCATTTGCTAATTCCTAAGGAACTTATTACATCCCTTTTTCTGCCTAGGACCAACCTAATGTTGCACATTTCAGTGGACTCCGAACTGTTTTAATCCAGAAAAGATAAACATTTATTTGTAAGAACTTATTGATTTGCCAAAAAAATTATTTTATTTTTGTAAGCTAATAAGATGTGGGACAATTGAGTTGGTTTAAGGGAAAACCAGTGATAAAATAATTAGCGCTGGGAAGGAAAACAACAACAAAAAATAAGGATGTGAAGATGACAAGGGAACTTTATGTATTTTCAATATAATAATACATGTATATGAACTAGTAAAAATATAGGTAGAGATTAGAAAACGGAAGTAGGACATGGCGTTTCAAGAGGAAAATAGAACTTGGTTGTGTGTTCTAAGAGAAAATATAACTAAGGCTGGTAGGCCAGAGGCCAGTTAATACCTGCTGGATGTTTGTGCCCCATTGTCGTCATGGGATGGGCCTGTTAGAAACAAAACCAAGCCTGGGCAGTCTACAGCCCAGTTGAAACTTGCTCGACCTGAAAAAACAATGTACCTGCTGGATCACAGTTATCAGTATGTACTTGCAGAATTCTCTCGTTTATTTACTATGTTGAAAATTTCGTAGGTGTCTCAGACGTCAACATTATTTTTCCATCGTGATAATAAGTGCATGCACTTGCTGGTTCTCTATGGTTAGGCTCTGTATGGACAACCGTCTTGTGGTTCCACGAACAAATTTCATGCAAATCGGATGGTTTGTAGTGAAACCAGACTAAATTCATTGCATTTTACATATTTATTTTCATTATGGAATATTTACATATTTCAACTAATAATAATCGACTAGGCCTTTTTTGAGTCCATGGGAGGCGCTTCACGCGATCGAGGTCACGACACTTAACTGTTCTGGAAGGCCCAAATCCATCGCTCCTCTCTTGTAACAATTTGCAGCTGGGCTTGGCATGCCACAACCCAGTTCCGACGTGCCGCGCCCAACTATCAGCCTGTCAAGCCGGATGGATCCCATGCGTACTTCGAAGATGTAAACAATTTGGGGAACTGGGAATTCAAACAGCAGGTGCTTATGCTACCCATCAAATAAAATTTAGGTGCCTGAAAATTCGTTTCGAAACAAATGATTCGGCTCTATATCCACGTCGACCCTAGACATGATGGTTGGAAGCAAATGCAAGTTCATACCGAAAGATCCTTAACAACAATACCAACTTGCAGACGACCAGGTAGTACAAATATACCAATACCAAACTAACTTATAATCTTTTTAGTCCTAACCCTAGTGTTGATCTGGTAGAAAATCATGCAGACGACCAGCTCCCGCTCCTCTTGCTCGAGGTCCCCGAGGTGGTATTGGTGCATGACCCAGTTGGTCCTCTACTGATCGATGTTCTTGTTGGTGTGCAGCACCAGAACCTTTTTGTTGCCTGTCTGTCGGCCGTTGACCATCACCGGCAAGGTATTGCCGGTCTTGTGCCACATCGCATGCATGCTGCACTCCAAATGTATCTTGCGACGCGTCTGCATGCCCCTTTTGAATGCCCTGGAGTTGTGCTGGAAGAAATGCTTGCTTAGGCCACTGATACGTCCATTTTGCATCATGCTTTTATGACAATATTTATTTCATTGTGGGATGTTATTACACATTATATCACATTACTTATGGCTATTCTCTCTTCTTTTACAAGGTTTACATGAAGAGGGAGAATGCCGACAGCAGGAATTCTGGACCGGGAAAAGGAGCAAATATTAGAGACCTATTCTAGACAACTCCAAAAGTCCTGAAACTTCACGGAGATTATTTTTGGAATGTATAAAAGATATTGGGCGAAGAAAGAACTAGTGGGGGGCCACCAACCAGCCACAAGGGTGGAGGTCGCGCCCTACCCCCTGGGCGCGCCCCCCGACCTTGTGGGCCCCTTGGAAGGCCTCTAGTGCCCATGTTCTTCTATATGCTACCAGTAAAAACGAATTTTTGGCAGTTGTATTTGCATGTGATAAGTTCAGACCTTATATTGTTGATTCCAAAGTAATTGTTCACACTGATCATGCTGCTATTAAATATCTTATGGAAAAGAAAGATGCCAAACCTAGACTTATTAGACGGGTTCTCTTGCTACAAGAATTTGATTTACACATTATTGGTAGAAAGGGAGACGAGAACCCCGTTGCAGACAATTTGTCTAGGTTAGAAAATGTTCTTGATGACCCACTACCTATTGATGATAGCTTTCCTGATGAGCAATTAAATTTCATAAATGCTTCTCATAATGCTCCATGGTATGCTGATTATGCGAATTATATTGTTGCGAAATTTATACCACCTAGTTTCACATACCAGCAAAAGAAAACGTTTTTCTATGATTTAAGAAATTACTTTTGGGATGATCCACACCGTTATAAAGAAGGAGTAGATGGTTGTTATTAGACATTGTGTACATGAGCATGAACAGGAATATATCCTATGCAAGTGCCACTCTGAGGCATACAGAGGACACCACGCTGGAGATAGAACTACACATAAGGTATTGCAATTCGGTTTCTATTGGCCCACTCTCTTTAAGGATGTCTGTAAGTTTGTCTTGTCTTGTGATGAATGCCAAAGGATTGTTAATATTAGTAGACGTCAGGAAATGCCTATGAATTATTTACTTGTTATTGAACCATTTGATGTTTGGGCTTTGATTATATGGGACCTTTTCCTTCGTCTAATGGGTATACACATATTTTAGTTGTTGTTGATTACGTTACTAAGTGGGTAGAAGCTATTCCTACTAGTAGTGCTGATCATAACACTTCTATTAAGATGCGTAAAGAAGTTACTTTTCTGAGGTTTGGAGTCCCTAGATATTTAATGACTGATGGTGGTTCACATTTTATTCATGATGCTTTCTGTAAAATGCTTGCTAAATATGATGTTAATCATAGAATTGCATCCCCATATCATCCTTAGTCTAGTGGTCAAGTAGAATTGAGCAATAGAGAGATTAATTAATTTTGCAAAAGACTGTTAATAGATCTAGAAAGAATTGGTCTAAGAAACTTGATGATGCTTTGTGGGCTTATAGAACTGCTTATAAGAATCCTATGGGTATGTCTCCGTATAAAATGGTATATGGAAAAGCATGTCACTTACCTCTTGAACTAGAACATAAGGCATATTGGGCTATTAAAGAGCTCAATTATGATTTCAAACTTGCCGGTGAGAAGAGGTTATTTGACATTAGCTCACTTGATGAATGGAGAACCCAAGCCTACGAGAATGCCAAGTTGTTTAAAGAAAAAGTTAAAAGATGGCATGATAAAAGGATACAAAAGCGTGAGTTTAATGTAGGTGATTATGTTTTGCTATACAACTCTCGTTTAAGATTTTTTTCCAGGAAACCTTCTCTCCAAATGGGAAGGCCCTTACATTATCGAGGAGGTCTATGGTTCCGGTGCCATAAAAATTAACAATGCTGAAGGTAAAAATTTGAAGGTGGTAATGGGTAGAAGACTCAAACATTATATCTCAGGTACTCCCATAAATGTTGAGACCAATATAATTGATACCATAACCCCAGAGGAGTACATAAGGGACACTTTCCAGAACGTTTCAGACTCCGAAAAGGAATAAGTATGTGGTACGGTAAGTAAACCGACTCCAAAACGTTTCCAATGATAAATTTTCTCCGTTTTGGAATATTTAGAGAACTAGGAAGATTAAAAGTGGTCCGAAAGAGACACGAGGCCACCACAAGGGTGGAGGGCGCACCCCCGACCTTGTGGCCACCTCGTGTGCCCTCCGGACTCTGTTTTCTTGCATGATACTTATCTGGGTTGGTAAAAATTCATTATATAATCTCCCGAAGGTTTTGACCTCCGTACCACGCAAAAATCCTCTATTTTCGTTTTGAGTTGTTTCTGCAGCATATTTGGAGCAAGATTTCTTCTCAAGAGTCGGTCGGGGAGAGTCGGGTATCTCACCCGGCACAAGGCCCAAGAGCATACAGCGATGCTAACCACTTTGTGCCAGCAACGGAGGAAGAGATGGTGGCTGACTTGAAAAGAGTGGATGCCATGGAGGAGGATCAAGAAGTTACCTCTCGTCTTAAAACCAGATTCATGCTGGAGGAACTTCAGAGCTCAGCAATACCAAATTCGGTTATTCCTCCCAATGCCAGATTTCTCTCTTATGAAAATTTGAAAAAGAGTGTTGCTTTTTCTCCCGCAGCAAGGAAACATCCATGGGTTGATGGAGCTCTAGCTATCACGGGTAAACTTCTCAAGGAAGTGATGGATCTTAAGCAGAAAATTAATAAGCTCGAGGAAGAGAATCGTATCCTAAGGGGCATTATCGCCAAGAATATTACATCACCACTTCCAAAGAAAGAGATCTAAATACATGGGTATGGGCACTCCCCTTGGCAACTGCCAAGCTTGGGGGAGTGCCCCGGTATTGTATCACCATCACATATTTATCTTTATCACTTTTCTTAGTTCGATCCTTTTGGTTATGTCTTGATCTAGTAGAATAAAGTTACTAGTATGATCTAGCTTTGAGTTTTGCTTTATATTCCCTCTATGTAATCGAGTCCGTGAGATATATAATAAAGAGTAGTTATGATTGAAGGGCTTTGCTTTCTTGCTATGATATAGAGGGAATTAAATAAAAGAAATAAAAAAGATCATATATTGATCTTATGGGGAGTAATGACTTCACATATAAAGAGTATGATGAATAAAAGTTGTTGAGAGTTGACAAACATAGTTTTGGTCATTGTTGCAATTAATAGGAAGTAATAAAGAAAGAGAGACTTTACATATAAATATACTATCTTGGACATATTTTGTAATTGTGAGCACTCATTAAAATATGACATGCTAAAAAGTTGATGTTGGACAAGGAAGACAACATAATGGTTATGTTTTCTTATATCCGAATAGAAGTTATATTGTTTTGGATCATCCAACATGTTGAGCTTGCCTTTCCCTCTCATGCTTAGCCAAATTCCTTACACCAAGTAGAGATACTACTTGTGCTTCCAAACATCCATAAACCCAGTTTGGCCATGAGAGTCCACCATACCAACCTATGGATTGAGTAAGATCCTTCAAGTAAGTTGTTACCGGTGCAAGCAATAAAAATTGCTCTTTAAATATGTATGATTTATTAGTGTGAAGAAAAAAAGCTTTATACGAACTTGTGATATGGAATAAATAAAAGCGACGGACTGCATAATAAAGGTCCTTATCACAAGTGGCAATATAAAGTGACATTCTATTGCATTAAGATTTTATACATCCAACCGTAAAAGCGCATGACAACCTTTGCTTCCCTCTGCGAAGGGCCTATCATTTATTTTTATCTACTACCCTTTCAAGAGTCATGGTGATCATCACCTTTCCTTTTTATACTTTTTCCTTTGGCAAGATCTGTGTGTTGGAGAGATCCGGATATAGGGAGCGATTGGTTGTTTCCGAACCGGTGCAAAAGAAAAAAAAATACCACTCAACCCCATCGCCCTCCCGCATCCCCGCCTTCTTCCCCGATGCCCATGCCCGACCAAGCCTGCCCCCCCCCGCAGCCTCCCCCGCCTCCGCTAGCTTCTTCCCCGATGCCGTCCCGAACACCGGCCGAAGCAGCCGTCGCCGCTCTCCCCAAATCGCGCCGCCTCCACCGTCACTGGGTCACGCCGCCACCGCCGCCCTCCCAGATCGCCCCACAACCGCCGCCGCACTCCATGGTCACACCGCCACCGCTTCTCACTCCCCAAATTGTGCCGCCACCGCCACCTCGTGCTTCATCCTTTCTACTGCGCCCCTGCTCCTCGACCACCGACGGTGACGCTCATCCATCCTCCTCTGCCCCCACGACCTTCCTTCTCTCCTGCCGTGGCCTTCCTCCTCTCCTGCCGCCGGCGTGAGAGCTGCGCACGCCACCCCGCACTGCCACCTTCCTCCTCCCAGCCAGCCTCCCGGCTCCGGCGTCACTGTGCGGAGCAGTGACACCGCGCACAACCTAGTAATCACTGTCGCCCCTCTTCGTCCATGATATTGTTGCCCTCTTCCTCCATGATGCTGCCGCCTTCGATTCAGCCCCCCCCCTCCCCGCGCCCGACGGTCTCCGCATTGAGCTACCCCGTGCACATAAGCTGTTTGTGTATATGCCCCAAACAAAAAGGTATGTTTTTTTGTGTCTAGGTTGTAGTCCAGAGAAGTTTTGCACAGAAGCTCAAGTGGTTGTTACTGCTGCAATTTATAGATATTGACGTTGATGATTATGTAAGTTCAAAGTTTGAATCAAAAAGGGGGAAAAGAGCTCCATTTTATGAAGACTGAAAAGCCATTTTCACAGGGACGATCATGAAGGTCAGATGTTGAAAAGGTCAGGTGCATGATCTGTCCGTCCCCTTACCACCTTCACCTTAGACCAAAACATGACCTTAGCTGATGATGATGACCTTCATCATAATTTTTTCTGCCCTGTCATGCGGCTGAAAATTTGACTCTGTTGTTCCATGAACAGAAACTGAAGAGTTCCAAGCCCTCTAGATGTCTCTTGGATGCAGCGTTCTTATGTGTGCAGTTGATGGAAACACTCTGCTGCTGGAATAATGAAATTAACCCCCAACTAGATCCCAACCTTTTGCTCATCCCCGACGCGTGAGTACATCTGATCGAAGTTCACCTTGTTTATCTTGAGACGACCAAGTATAATTGTTTAAAAAGGTTCAGTTATGACCGCAACCATGGGTTCAGATAAACTCAACGACTAGGCTACCGCTACCTATAGCTGAACCTCGACTTGCTGCAGATGGGCTAGCTGCACTTCATGTTTACTTCAAAGAAAGGATACCATATGTGCAGTGCCTCCTGTGTGTATCAGCTAACTAATATTTCTGCAAAAAAATAGTGTTTGTCTACAGCTTGTACGTACAAGCATAGATTTAGCCCATTTTGGTACTACAAATGAATAGTTTTGTTAGTTCTACTTGTACATATTTCATACAATTTGTTTGTTTGTCTACTGGTAGCCGTGCCAGATACGATGCTACCTGGGAAATTGTGTCGCACCTTCGCTTGGTGCCGCCACAGGACCCAGTGCGCCTCCTATGCTTTTCTCTATGCGCAGCTATGTGTCTCACCCCGCCGATTGCCCCTGCTGCTGCTGGGAACAGGTAAAAATCTAGCTATTGTTTGCTCATGGCTCCAGTTCAACTTTGTGCATAACTATTGTTTTGACAGTCAAATTTGTGCATGGCTTCAGAGACGTTCCATGAAATCCCACTACATCTATACGTCATGTTCTTCCGAGATGTTCCGTGAAGTTCTACTGCGGCTGTCCGTCACTACGGGCATGTGCCAGTATGGTGTACTTGGTTCATGTGTGCCTTCAAAAGATCATGTTTACCTTGCTGGATGCTGGCCAGCTCGCTCTTTGTGTGTGTTGCTGCTGCTCTAACCACACCTGTAAGCGGCAGCTGCTTCTCTCTCCTATATTGATTTCTCTTGCGCGCCAACGTTGTTGTCTCTGTAATTAATTCACATTTGATGCAGCGATAAAGGGAGATATTTTGGATTCCAGCTTTTCCTTGTACGTTCAAGTCGGAAGTGAAAAGTAATTGTAGCAAACTGAAAAAGAAATGTATTGTATGCGTCCCCCCCCCCCCACATGTTTGTAATAAACTAAAAAACAGAGTATTTCAAAAAGTTTAATAAAAAAGGGTTTCCCTGTTTCTAAAAAAACCTAGAAGTTCAAATTTAAATAACGAAGAAGGTCAAAAAACCTAGAAGTTCAAACTAAAAAAATTGGAGACTTTGATGCTCATATAGCAACAAAAAAGGGTCACGTAGAAAATGTTAACCCTCGAAGTTCAAATTTAATAAATTGGAGAGTTCAAAGAAAATGTTGTGAGTATAAAAGAAAATTCCCATGGATTTCCTCGTCATAGAAAAAAGGTAACCAAAAAGTGCATTGATCATTTCAAAAATAAAAATAAAAACGGATTTCCCCATTTCTAGAAAATACCTAGAGGTTCAAATATAAAAGACGGAGAAGTTCAATGTTTATTACAAATCCAAGAAGGTCAAATTAAGAAAAACAAAGCATCTAAAAAATATAAAAAGAGATTTTCTTTGTTAAAAAAATCTAGAAGTTCAAATTTTAAAAATGAAGCGGCTCAATGTTTATTAAAAAATTAGGGCTTTTCCCGTTAATAAAAGAATAAAACTAAAAGTCCAAATTAAAAAAAGCTGGAGCTAGATGTTTACAAAAAAAATTAGATTTTCCCTATTATAGAAAGAACGGAAACAAGAAGTTCAAAATGAAATAACGTGATATTTCGATGTCTAACATTGGAAAATCTGAATCTGCTAACGGGAAGATCATAAGAAGTTCAAACAAAAATAACATAGAAGATCAAAAGATAACATGGCGCTTTGAAGTGGATATTTCACTGTTTCTACATAATAAACCAATAAGTTCAATTTCAAATAACGAAGAAGTTTGATGTTTCTAAAAAACCTCCAATTTTCACATTTCTAAAGAATACACAATGAAGTTCAAAATAAAAAAAAGGTAGAGTGATTCAATGTCTATATAAAACTCAGATATTTTCACATAACCGAGAGAAGTCCAGATTGATAAATGCCAGAAGTTCACGTACTACACGGTGTGTATTTTGTATTAAAAAAAGAATAAAAAAGTAAATGCTAAAAGTTTTGTTGCTAGAAGTTCAACTGCTTGGCCCGGGAAAGCTCAAAAATTCTTCTGAAAGAGGTTCACCAACGGTATTTAGATGTCCAAAAACACATACAAAATATGTTGTTTTTGGTGTTTTAAAATAATTCTATCAAACCAGAGAGAAGTTCAAAGTGATAACAACCAGAAGTTCACGTACTTCATGGTGTGTGTTTCGTATGAGAAAAAACAATAAAAAGGTAAATTCTTTGTTGCTAGAAATTCAAGTGCTCGGTCCAGGAAAGTTCAGAAATTCGTGTGAGAGAGGTTCACAATGTATTCAAAAACTTTCCAAACGGTATATCCTATGCTCTATTCCAAAGGGTATATCACACACTCTATTCCGAAAAACGGTTAAAACAAATTGGTGTATGTTGTTAAGAATTTATATTGCGGGACGTCCAACCTCCAATTACATGTTTTAAAATGGCAAGAAATGACGTACGACCTTCAATTGCGTGTAATTCGACGTACACACAAAAATGCGACAGAAGTTCGTAATGAAAACAACGAGAAGTTCAGGTACCACAAGGAATGCATTTCAGGTGAGAATAAAAGTATAGAAAAATAAAATCTTAAAAGGTTTGATGAAAAAAGTTCAAGTGCTCTGTCCGGGAAAGTTAAAAAATTCTTGCGAGAGAGGTTCACCTTGTATTTCTATGTTCGATTTTTTTCCATTTCTTTACTCAAAAATATAAAAAGATGAAGTTCAAATTGAAATAACACAGAAGTTCGGAGTTTATTAAAACATAGGATTTACCTGTTCAAAAAATAAAAAACACAATGCCATTTTTTGCACTTTTAAAAATAACTCATAAACGAAAAAAATGGTTGCTAGAAGTTCAAGTGCTCGACAAGGAAAAAAGTTCAAAAAATTCTTGTGAGAGAGGTCCACCATGTATTTAGATGTCCAAAATACATAAAAAACATGTTGTTTTTTGTGTTTTAAAAAATTCTCTCAAACCAGGGAGAAGTTCAAAGTGATAACAACCGGAAGTTCAGTACTACATGGTGTGTATTTCATATAAGAAAAATACAATAAAGTGAAACAGAGTAAAGTTCAAATAGACATGCCCCAGAACTTCAACTACTTCACGAACTGCAAAAAACAACACGCGAAAAACAGAGTGAGGTTCAAACAAACATGCCCGAGAAGTTCAACTACTTCACGCAGTGCGTTGCCATTCTTAATGAAGGCAGAAATCATGATCTCGTCATTTCTCTAATTTACTTCAAAACGACAGGAATATCATTTGTGAGAGAGGTTTGTACAAAAAGAAAATCATTTGTGTAACACTGACGAAATGGATGAGAAAATTGCAAATGAAAATACGTCACAGAAGTTGAACGTGAAAACAACACGAAGTTCGACTACTATAGTGAATGAATTTGAGATGAAAAACTTTTAAAATTGTCGCGAGTATGAAAAAACAATCAACACGGGAAAGTTGCGTGTTTACAGCAGCTTTCCATCGGTATATCACTTGCTCAATTCCGGTAAGTGGATGGATAGCTACGAGCAGTGGATGGAGATCTACGAGCAAAAAAGCACGTGAAAAACAGAGTGAAGTTCAAGTAGACATGCCGAGAAGTTCAGGTTCTTCACGTTGTGCATTTTTTAAGAATCTGTTTCGCGATAAAGGCAGAACGAATGATCTCGCCATTTTCGAAATTACTTGAAAACCGCTAGGAATCACAGAAAACCATCAACATGGAAAAGTTTCACATTTTCCATAGCTTTTCAACGGTATATTATTTCCCCCATTCCGATAAAGTTTGTAGAAATTACGGCGAAAATATGTTTTTAGCCATTTTTAAAATTGACTTAAAACAGTAAGGACCTGGGAGAAACAATATATACCAAAAAGTTTTGCATTTCCTCAAGTTTTCCAACGCAGTAACATTTGCTGCATTCGGACGTACGGTTAAAAAAATAGATCGAAAATACGTACTCGGTGGAACTTGCACCGTTGTCTAAATTACTCTTAAACTGTTTAACATTAGAAAAACAATTCTACATGAAAAAGTAGCGCTTTTTCATAAGCTTTCCAACGCCATATCATGTGCCTCAATTGGGTTAGCCGTTTAGAAATGGCATCGAAAATACAAACTCGACTGTTCGGTTTGTGAAATTTTATGATTTTCCAAATTACTCTTTAACCATAGGGAATTAGGGAAAACTTTCAACATGTGGAAGGAGCGGTTTTGCAGCAGCTTTCGAACACCATATTATTTGCCCCATTCTGATAGACAGTTTAGAAATGTGATCAAAAATACGATTCACGTTTTTTGTATGAAGAGAAAACGGTTTTCAAAACTGCTCTTAAACCGCGTACATTTTGCCAAAAATTTAACTTGGGTCATGATACTAGTGTCCATAGCTTTCCAACGGTATATTGCAAGCCCCATTTGGGCAATGTTGGTGGAAGTTCAACCTAGCACTGGGAGAAGTTCAGGTCGAACAACCCAGGCAGTAAAATTGCAAAAAACGTAATTTCATCACGACCCGAGAGCAAAATCCGCCAACGAGCGAGATTCCTATTAAAAACTGGTATTTAGTTGCTAAAATTGTTTCTAGATTACACTAACATCATATAGAACACGACTAACAAGAATAATTCACGGTAGAAGCCACGGTTGCGAAGATAGCCCGAAGGTCGGGTTCGTACAGAGGGAAGTTCAAGCGTTACTCAGGCGATCAGGTTGTGATCGAATATTATTTTGATCCCGTGATATATATATATATATATATATATATATATATATATATATATATATATATATATATATATATATATATATATATATATATATATATATATATATCCACTCTGATGTAGGTTATCATAAAGTATTAATGCCGACATTACCCTTGAGGTAAAAGGTTGGGAGGCGAAACTATAAGCCCCTATCTTTCTCTGTGTCTGATTGAAACTTTGTACCCATAAGTATCGCGTGAGTGTTAGAAATTGTGAAAGATTATATGCTAGTTCTGTAACATCCCAAATTTTCAATTTGGAATGTTATACATAGAGCATCATTGCATATCATATTTTTGTTGCACTTTTGGCTCGATCCTAGAAATTCTACACAACTCAAGGAGCCACGGAGAGAGTTGGGGATTTCGTTATTTTCATATTTGAGTTTTCTCAAATTTTGAAAATAGTATCATTTGATTTTATTTATTTTATCTTCAATTATTTCTACTATCAAAATATGAGAGAGGGAATAAAATGACTTTCCCAAAATAAAGAAATAATGAAGATTTAATAAAAAACAAATAAGATTTTATTTCGAGTTTTTCGCTTTTTATTTGAATTTAGGAAAATGCGTTTTCAAAATTGATTTAGGTCCCAAATAAATGTTCTTCTAGTCCGCTTGATTTTAGAAGCCGGGAAAATTTATTCGGGATTTTGGAGTCCGTTTAGTATTTCTTTTTATTTTTCTTCTGCTGAATTATTAAAAAAGCAAGACGACTCCACTGGGCCGTGTCCGCTGGGACACCCGATCATGGGCTTTAAAAGCCGCCCACCCGTGGGTCTAACCCTAGCCGCCCGACCCCTACCCGACCGCCGCCGCCTTCACGCCGTCACGGACATCGCTGCCGCCGCCGCGACCCGCCGCCGCTGCTGACCTCACTGGACCTCGCCGCCGTCGCGGATCCTGCCGCCGAGGTTCGCCGCGCCTCGACTTCCATGCCTTCGGTTTTTTTTAAAAATCGAACGGTTTTCGTCGGTTTATTATTATTTTTTCTTTAGATCGGTTTTTTCGGTTCGGTTAAATAGCGAGTGTTCGCTCGTTCATTCGTTTTAACGAACGTGTTCGTCAGATTAGTTTTAGTTAACGAACATCCGTTCGTTAACCCGTTCGCCATTTTTCTTTTTCTCGGATATAATCCGCGATTTTTCTGATCGCGATTCCTGATCCGATTTTCGTTTTAGTATAACTTTTCGCCGCTTATCGGAATCGTGATTCAAGCGCCTAGAGTTTCGCCTCAAACCCTCTTTCCGAATAGCCAACTTAAACAAGTTTTTGCCTCTGTAAAATTTGACTTAGATCCAGATTAGTAAAACGGAGTTGTTTTCTTTCGTCGTTTGACTTTCGTTGCTTCGTTTGATTTGGTTCTTTTTGCAAACCGGAGTTATTAAGTTGAACTATCTGGTTAGATCTATTTGAGTTTTACCTGTGCATTAGATGAGTACTTATTGTATGCTCGTTTGTTTGTCTGCGATAAAATACCCGGAGTGCGCCGCCTGTTACTTCGAGTCTCTAGGTTTCGCGGATCATCAACAAGGCAAGTAACACTTTGATCATATCTTTTCTCATACCCAGTTTTTATGCATTAGATCAATCCTCAAACATTGCATGATTAGGATCTAATTAAATTGTGGGATGGGAAGTAGTTGAGGTAGTACCTATTACCTGTTTTATTATCAACCTTTGGGAGTCACTTCTACGTTTGCTTATTATGCCATGCTATGCTAGTAGACGTGGATTGGGTGAGTGTATCCATGACAGATGTGAGATTGTTAAATTAATGGTTTATTTAAGGTGGCAACTTAAACACACATCTGGGTGGATTGAGGCACCTGGTTTCCATCAGACTTGCCTGCTTTTTCTTCGGACCGCCACCTGTGCTCAAAGGGATCATGAGATTATTCATGCTAGAATCTTCCGTGTGCAGCCACATGCTACTATGGGCTCTAGCATAGTTGACTAAGTTGTGCGAACTCTTACGGGTAGACTAGCTGATGTAGGGGTTGTAGGTTGGTACGGTCTACCCACATCTAAGGTGCTAGTGTTTCTGAAATACTATGTCTTAGTCATCCGTTTCTCAAACACCATGTAGTGCGAGAAATCAAACGGAGGAGATCGAGTCTTGTGGGGAAAAGTGCACAAACCTCTGCAGAGTGTATAAACTAATCATGGTTAGCTGTGTCCCCGGTTATGGACATCTTGAGTATCTAGTACTTGGATTATCATGTGAATCTCATCATGTTACTCTAATTAATATTGTTGGGTTGTTAATGAGTACTTTAATTGGGATTCAGGATGCTGTCAACCATTCTCAATGTTCAACAACCACCATGATAGTTAAATAAATTTATTCCTTTGCAGTAGGGAAAATTTGGCTTTACGCAAAACTGTAACCATAGAGCTTTCCACCAGCCATATATGCATGTAGTATAGGCTTACTCTTTCATTATTCTCTATGTGTTACTTTGCCAAAGATATTCCATGTGTTGACCCATTTTCGGCTGCAACGTTTCATGTTGCGACTTTTCGAACGACAGTAAGGTGCTTAGGTCGTGGTTCTATACTCGGTGATGTCGTTGGAGTTGATGGACTCGCTTATTCTTCCAAGCCTTCCACCTGTTATCGTTATTAGATGGCCTTAAGCCATATTTATTTTGTTAAGTTCTCTCTTGAGACATTCGATGTAATAAGTGTGTGATTGCTACTCTGTTATAAATCCTTCGAGTATGTGTGGTGGTGTCAAGACATCGACCTGTGGATGACACTTGAGCACAGAGATCAGACTGTTTGAGGTCTGGTCGCTACAAGTTGAGTATGTGGACTTGCTGAAAAGCTCTTATTTGACTCTTTCCGATGTTATGATAAATTGCAATTTCTTCAATGAATGAGATCATAGTTTGTTAGATTTCAATGAAGTTTCTGATTCATACTTTACCTTGTGAACGAATTGTTACTTTAGCATAAGAAATTATATGGCATTATATGTTTCTGTTCTAAAGATAATCATTATGTCCTCATGTCCATATTATATTTTATTGACACCTCTATTTCTAAACATGTGGACATATTTATCAATATCGGCTTTCGCTTGAGGACAAGCAAGGTCTAAGCTTTGGAGAGTTGATACGTCCATTTTGCATCATGCTTTTATGACAATATTTATTGCATTACGGGCTATTATTACACATTATATCACATTAATTATACCCGTTCTCTCTTATTTTACAAGGCTTACATGAAGAGGGAGAATGCCGGCAGCTGGAATTCTGGTCTGGAAATGGAGAAAATATCAGAGACCTATTCTGCACAACTCCAAAAGTCCTGAAACTTCACGGTGATTATTTTTGGAATATATAAAAATATTGGCGAAGAAAGAACTAGAGGTGGGCCACCAGCCAGCCACAAGGGTGGAGGGTGCGCCCTACCCCCCTGGGCGCGCTCCCCGACCTTGTGGGCCCCTTGGCAGGCCTCCGGTGCCCATATTCTGCTATATCGTGTCTTTTACCCTGAAAAAGATCATAGAGAATCTTTCGGGACGAAGTGCCGCCGTCTCGAGGCAGAACTTGGGTAGAACCAATCTAGGGCTCCGGCGGAGCTGTTCTACCGGGGAAACATCCCTCCAGGAGGGGGAAATCGTCACCATCATCATCACCATCGATGCTCTCACTGAGGGAGGGTCAATCTCCATCAACATCTTCACCATCACCATCTCCTCTCAAACCCTAGTTCATCTCTTGTATTCGATCTTGGTCCCAAAACCTCAGATTGGTACCTCTGGGTTGCTAGTAGTGTTGATTACTCCTTGTAGTTGATGCTAGTTGGTTTATTCGGTGGAAGATCATATGTTCAGATCCTTAATAATAATTAATACTCCTCTGATTCTTATATGAATATGCTTTGTGAGTAGTTATGTTTGTTCCTGAGGACATTGGAGAAGTCTTGTTATAAGTAGTCATGTGAATTTGGTATTCGTTCGATATTTTGATGAGATGTATGTTGTCTCTCCTCTAGTGGTGTTATGTGAACGTCGACTACATGACACTTCACCATTATTTGGGCCTAGGGGAAGGCATTGGGAATTAATAAGTGGATGATGGGTTGCTAGAGTGAAGAAGCTTAAACCCTAGTTTATGTGTTGCATCGTAAGGGGCTGATTTGGATCCATAAGTTTCATGCTATGGTTAGGTTTACCTTAATCCTTCTTCCGTAGTTGCGGATGCTTGCGAGAGGGGTTAATCATAAGTGGGAGTCTTGTCCAAGGAAGGACAGCACCCAAGCACCGGTCCACCCACATATCTGATTATCAAAGTAACGAACGCGAATCATATGAGCATGATGAAAACTAGCCTAACAACAATTCCCATGTGTCCTCAGGAGCGCTTTGCTTTATATAAGAGTTTGTCCAGGCTTGTCCTTTGTTACAAAAAGGATTGGGCCACCTTGCTGCACCTTAGTTACTTCATTTACTTGTTACCTGTTACGATTTACCTTATCACAAAACTATCTGTTACCGATAATTTCAGTGCTTGCAGAGAATACCTTGCTAAAAACCACTTGTCATTTCCTTCTCCTCCTTGTTGGGTTCGACACTCTTACTTATCGAAAGGACTATGATAGATCCCCTATACTTGTGGGTCATCAGCCACTCAGTGTGATACCTGCAGTGTTGGCGAATACAAGTTTTAGGGTACGAAGTTGGCATTTTTATAACATCTTTGGCATGTTGCAGTCACTTGCTTCACTTTTTATTAAATGTCAAATTGATATTGCTTCACTACATGTGCGTCTAAAAAGAAAAATAGAGGTATAAACAAAGGAATATGTTTGTGCAAGTAGACGACCGATTGGTGCCTCACCTGGAAGTTTCTCAGGATGGGTGCAGCATATGTCGTGCTCGCTATTGATGGTTGGTATGAATAAATCGATGAGAGGGTGAGATCTCACGATGTCAGCACTCACTTTGGCCTGAAGGTACTCGATCAGCTCCTGATCCGTGGGATCGAACTTCACGCCAGCCGGCAGCACCGACCAATCCTTCTTGGACTTGCATCAGTTAATTCCCGTTAAATGGTACTCAATGTATGATCAATCAAATGTTTTAAGTAAATGATGAAATATTTCAATAGATAAGTGGTACTCCAAATCAAAAGTCCACAATACCCGAACAAACTAGGGTATCGGCTACATTACTACATGCAGACTCTAAAGACTTGAAAACCCCCATAAAGATGGAAATCATCATACAGGGCGACATGACAAATACTCACAGGAGCGGCCTCCCTAGTTCCTTCCTTCATCCGGCTAGCTGAAGAGCATCCTTGTTGAAATCAATTTTTTTAGCGTCGTCCTTTTGACTACTTCCAATGAAGTATAGGAGCTCCTGTAGCTCATCGCTCATCGTACCAAATGGATCGGAACAAGGCGGTGGATGGGAGGCGGGGAAACCGGGAGAGAATGGGAGAGTGATTTTGTAGAGAATGTGAGAGTGATTTCGTAGAGAATGGGAGAGTTCTATTGTACTACGAGAGGGGTGAGGCTAACCTTGGTGAACCGAACACGCCGCTGGGACTCTTGTGTCACCTCACGTGCAGTGTGTTGTCACGTCAATTCAATGTGAGGACATGATGAATAATTTGACCGACGTATACTAGTACTACCGTGCCACTTACTAGTCTTATTTAGTGTCACATTTTAACCACAGGTTTAACTAACAAAATATCAGTGCATGTCATCAAAAATTATACCATTGGAAACTATGTTGAAATACAAATCCAACGATATAGTTTTTTGTGACATGCATTAACATTTAGTTAGTTAAATTTATGGTCAAAATTTGACACAAATTACGAAGGGGGCGAATAAACCAGGAGGGAGGTAGTAGTACGAGTAGCGCAATATACTGTATAGAGGACTACTAGTACTAGTACAAATTTAGAAATGGAGTACGAAGTTACAAGGTTGTGCGACAGACTTTGTAGGCTACATGAGTAATACAAAATATAATTCCCATTGGACAACACTTTCACCAACAAGTATGCACTTGAAGCCTAATTGATATATATGGCTTCTGGGCAGCATCTCCATCATCATTATCAGTACATGCTACGCAGGTGAGTTAGGATGCACTTGATCCCAAAAAGGTATCTATCCTTCAAACTAACCACAATACGTAATAGCGAACAAAAGAGGGTCATGCTACAACAGCAGGATACATGGCTTAGTCTAGATATCACTAGGGATCAAGTTTTGCATGTTTGTAGTTGGCATGAACCACATTGCCGCATGTCGGGTTTGCAAAAGCCATTCATCACTTGGAAGCTTGATGCCTTTCACACACTGAAGATCATCTGGCAACAAGCTGTGTCAACGAATCTCTAGATATGGTGATTCATGAAACCCTTGGTACGATGTGTAAACACAGTTCCCCCTGGTGAATGGAAGTTGCATAGCACGGTAATCATCGCTGGTAATATGATCGATGATTCACGGATGATCGGATAATTGAGCCCAAGGAACATGGAGTGGTTGCCGAGGCTGTAAACCTGCCTCCAGCTGAATACGCCTGGCCCAACGAAGCTGGGATCTTTCTCGAACATGAAGTATCCATAGCCATCACAGTCACGAACACCACAGGCATTGTACTGCATGTGGTTTGATGAAATGGTTTGGTCAATTTGGTACATGCGAATGAGCATCGATCGACCACCATCAATTGAACGAGCGATAAACCACCACCCATTGACTTGTATATTTCTAGGTCTTGGAATCATGAAGTCCAGCGCATTTGCATCTGCTTCAACAAATCAAACTGGAGACCAAAAGGACAAAAATATAAAATCATGTTCAGAGTATGTGTGGAACTAAGATTATTATAACAGTGACACAGATCATAGCCAGAGAATTGCAATGCCATTGTCATAATCATACCCCAAGTTAAAAAATAAGCCAATGGCTTCCATATTCTAGCAATATGTCATGGTTCAAACATCATGTAAAAATGAGAGGAAAATAGCTATGCCAGGGCCTACTCATATTCTACCATAGCAGTTACTATTGTTCTCAAATAAACTCTAACAATAACATGTGTGGTTATAAAAATCTTGGAAACAAGAGTAACATATAACAATCATGAGGTTATACTCATAATATCTATTCTAACAATCATTAGAAGCCAATTGTCCTCATATCAACTCTAACAATAACATGTGTGGTCATAAAAATCTAGGAAATGAGAGGAACATATAGCAATGATGTGGTGATAGACATACTATCTATTCTAAATTTCTAACAATCAACAGGCAGTCTTATTCATAAGGTAAAGATGAGATGAGATAGAACAACTACACAAAGATAGATTCCACCGGTATATGCAGCCAATCTGTGTGTCGACCGCGAAAACGATGCCATCATGCACTATAGCATCAGACAGAAATGGAGGGTCAACAGGATTGATGATGAGCCATAACCAAGTATGGAGACCGGACTCCAGATAGACTAGTCCCATGTCGAACAAGCCAATGAGCTTGTAATACATGTAGTCTTCTAATACGTCTCCAACGTATCTATAATTTATGAAGTATTCATGCTATTATATTATCTATTTTGGATGTTTATGGGCTTTACTAAACACTTTTATATTATTTTTGGGACTAACCTATTAACCGGAGGCCCAGCCCAAACTGCTGCTTTCTTGCCTATTTCAGTGTTTCGAAGAAAAGGAATATCAAACGGAGTCCAAACGAAATGAAACCTTCGGGAGAGTTATTTTTGGAACGGAGGCAATCCAAGAGACTTGGAGTAGACGTCAGGGAAGCTTCGAGGAAGCCACGAGGCAGGGAGGCACGCCCTACCCCCTGGGCGCGCCATCCACCCTCGTGGGCCCCTCGTGGCTCCCCTGACCGACTTCTTTCGCCTATATATGTCCATATACCCTAAAAACATCGGGGAGCATAATAGATCAGGAGTTCCACCGCCGCAAGCCTCTGTAGCCACCGAAAACCAATCGGGACCCTGTTCCGGCACCCTGCCGGAGGGGGGAACCCTCATCGGTGGCCATCTCCATCATCCCAGAGCGCTCCATGACGAGGAGGTTGTATTTCACCTTCGAGGCTGAGGGTATGTACCAGTAGCTATGTGTTTGATCTCTCTCTCTCTCATGTTCTTGAGATGGTACGATCTTGATGTATCGCGAGCTTTGCTATTATAGTTGGATCTTATGATGTTTCTCCCCCTCTCCCCTCTTGTAATGGATTGAGTTTCCCTTTGAAGTTATCTTATTGGATTGAATCTTTAAGGATTTGAGAACACTTGATGTATGTCTTGCATATGCTTATCTGTGGTGACAATGGGATATCACGTGATCCACTTGATGTATGTTTTGGTGATCAACTTGCTTGTTCCGCTCGTGAACTTATGCATAGGGGTTGGCACACATTTTCGTCGTGACTCTCCGGTAGAAACTTTGGGGCACTCTTTGAAGTTCTATGTGTTGGTTGAATAGATGAATCTGAGATTGTTTGATGCATATCGTATAATCATACCCACGGATACTTGAGGTGACATTGGAGTATCTAGGTGACAATAGGGGTTTGATTGATTTGTGTCTTAAGGTGTTATTCTAGTACGAACTCTATGATAGATCGATCCAAAAGAATAACTTTGAGGTGGTTTCGTACCCTACAATATTCTCTTTGTTTGTTATCCGCTATTAGTGACTTTGGAGTGACTCTTTGTTGCATGTTGAGGGATAGTTATATGATCCAATTATGTTATTATTGTTGAGAGAACTTGCACTAGTGAAAGTATGAACCCTAGGCCTTGTTTCCTAGCATTGCAATACTGTTTACGCTCACTTTTATCGCTTGCTACCTTGCTGTTTTTATATTTTCAGATTACAAAAACCTATATCTACCATCCATATTGCACTTGTATCACCATCTCTTCGCCGAACTAGTGCTCCTATACAATTTACCATTGCATTGGGTGTGTTGGGGACACAAGAGA
Source organism: Aegilops longissima (assembly GCA_021605205.1). Classification (NCBI taxonomy): domain Eukaryota; kingdom Viridiplantae; phylum Streptophyta; class Magnoliopsida; order Poales; family Poaceae; genus Aegilops; species Aegilops longissima. The sequence continues at coordinate 243,435,380 of CM038680.1, read as the reverse complement.
CTCTTTGTTATTTGGTTGCAGGGTTGCTTGAGAGAGACCATCTTCATCCTACGCCTCCCACGGATTGATAAACCTTAGGTCATCCACTTGAGGAAATTTGCTACTGTCCTACAAACCTCTGCACTTGGAGGCCCAACAACGTCTACAAGAAGAAGATTGCGTAGTAGACATCAAGCAGTTTCTGGCACCGTTGCCGGGGAGGTGAGTTCTTGAAGGTATATCTTTAGATCTTGCAATCGAATCTTTTAGTTTCTTGTTGTATCACTAGTTTAGTCTATAAAAAAACTACAAAAAAATGGAATTGAGGGTACCTCATATGCTTCATGTTTTTAATATCTTTCATGAGAATAAGGATTCCGATAATTGTGCTCAATTGCTAGAAGAAGAATGCATTAGAATGTTTGGCACTAAATCTCTGAATGATGAGAATGTGATACGAACATGACAACGTCTGGTATATCAAAGAGTGTGGCTGCTATTGAAGTTAAACAAACCGAGTCGAGGGAGAAGAGCTTATTCTAGAATGTTGGAGGAACTACCAAACGTTCAAATATATTGCACCGTGGTAGAGATGGCAAGAAACGTGAGCTATGTGGACCTGGTTTTTGTGCCATTTGTGGAGACGCAATATACAAGAGGGTCAAAATTACACAGCAGCCAAGATTGAAGCAAGGAGTAAATTGCAGTCAACCCATACATATGAGCGTGTGCATGCACACAGGCTTGGAACCAATTAAACCAAGAGATAAAATATTATACAGTTTGAATCAACTTGTCACGGGACACAATCAAGAGCCTACGCCAGAAGAGATTACGCCCACCTTTCGTACACCTCCACGATGGGTTAAAATTGAGACCATGAAGTTGCACGTTGGGTCCTAATTGCATGGAGATTAGTTTATTTTTTAGTCTCTTTACCTTACGTACGGTTGTGTCCTTTTAATATTAGGAAGTATATCCTTTTGTTAGTAAGTAGTTTCCCTGGTGCTAATTACGTGCCATACAAACCGTGAGGGCAAGTTTTCTTGGTTACGTATAGGTAGGAGTCCAGGTGGTGTGGGCCTTAGGCCATGTGATCGTTATATAAAAGTGAAGATGGCGTCCATGTATCAGATCAGTTTTGGAGTTTTATTTCGAGTATGAGATATACAGAAAAATGTCCGAGTTACGGGCGGCCATATCTTCTGTATTATCTATGATTTTCCCGTCGTGGAAATTTACTAGCGCCGGAGGGTTGATCATCACATCGACGCCTACGTGCTGATCCGAGGGGGTCATTATTTTCGTTTGTGTATTTTCGTACACAGGTGAAAATTATCTTGAAGGTTGCAAGGAAGAACAAGGGGACGAACTGTTGATTAAGCATCACCGTGAAAGATCGGGCCATCTACACGCGCGGATTAGCATCTCGCTAGTCCGTGCTCCATCAAGTGGTATTCAGAGCAAAGGTTAGTCACGGCGACACAATTTGCAATATCGTCTATGGAGTCGAGCATCAACATGTTGAGCAGGAACATATTGATGGAGGAGGAAGGCATTGGCGAGGTCACTCTTTTTCACACTCGTTGCGTCGTGAACGAATGACGTGTCAATCGGCGATTGATGAGAATCTGCGATCAACATGGTGAGCATCGAGGTGGTGGAAAATTGGGGCTGAAGATGGCACCTCTTGAAAGACCGTACACGTTGAAGTGGTTCAAAGGTGACATCAAAATTACTCATCAGATTTTGCTAATTTTTGATCTAGGAAAAGATTGTTGTGCGGAATTTTTTCATGTTTGTCCTGTGTCCATGGTGTCGTGTCATCTTGTACTTGGGGGCCCATGGTGCAAGCGTGTTGGGGCTGTTCGGGATGTCAAGAAAAATAGTTATTCTTTATGATGGAAGGGCAAACAAATTTATTTTATTCCCATGCCAACGGATGTGTTCGCTGCTGATTGGAAAGATCGTTTGCGGAAAAGAAGAGAAGAGTTAGAAGAAATAAAAGAAGAAGTTGATGCACCGATGAAGGGTCTAAATCTCTTAGTGAAGAAGGTGCAGGAGGATAGTGGTTCAAAGGGGCAGCGATGGAGTGTTTTTAAAACACAATGCAAGATCAAGGATCGTTCATGCAAGATGATAATTGATGGTGGAAGCTTTACCAATGCCATTAGCAAAGATTTCGTGCAAGCATTGGGTTTGTCCATGTGGCGGCACCCCCAACCACACCACGTGGAGTGGCTATATGGCTCCGGAAAATTAAAGATTACACATAAGGCACGTGTGCCATTTACTGTTGGAGCTTATATTGACAAGGTAGACTGTGACGTTATACCAATGGATGCGTGCGAGTTGCTATTGGGAAGGCCGTGGCAGTTTGATCATGATGCAGCGCATGCCGGAAAATCTAACAGTTATACATTCATGCATGATGGAAAGAAGCACATATTGAAACCGATGATGGATAGTGCAATTAATGTAGACATGCAAGTTCCAGAGAAGGAGGTGCCTTTGAAAGTTATCTCAAAACTGAGGACGGTTTTGTTTCAAGGAAGGGAGGATGATACGAACATGACAACATCTGGTATATCAAAGAGTGTGGCTGCTATTGAAGTTAAACAAACCGAGTCGAGGGAGAAGAGCTTATTCGAGAATGTTGGAGGAACTACCAAACGTTCAAATATATTGCACCGTGGTAGAGATGGCAAGAAACGTGAGCTATGTGGACCCGGTTTTTGTGCCATTAGTTGTGGAGACGCAATATACAAGAGGGTCAAAATTACACAGCAGCCAAGATTGAAGCAAGGAGTAAATTGTAGTCAACCCATACATATGAGCATGTGCATGCACACAAGCTTGGAACCAATTAAACCAAGAGATAAAATATTATACAGTTTGAATCAACTTGTCAAGGGACACAATCAAGAGCCTAAGCCAGAAGAGATTACGCCCACCTTTCGTACACCTCCACGATGGGTTAAAATTGAGACCATGAAGCTGCACGTTGGGTCCTAATTGCATGGAGATTAGTTTATTTTTTAGTCTCTTTACCTTACGTACGGTTGTGTCCTTTTAATATTAGGAAGTATATCCTTTTGTTAGTTAGTAGTTTCCCTGGTGCTAATTACGTGCCATACAAACCGTGAGGGCAAGTTTTCTTGGTTACGTATAGGTAGGAGTCCAGGTGGTGTGGGCCTTAGGCCATGTGATCGTTATATAGAAGTGAAGATGGCGTCCATGTATCAGATCAGTTTTGGAGTTTTATTTCGAGTATGAGATATACAGAAAAACGTCCGAGTTACGGGAGGCCATATCTTGTGTATTATCTGTGATTTTCCCATCGTGGAAATTTACTAGCGCTGGAGGGTTGATCATCACATCGACGCCTACGTGCTGATCCGAGGGGGTCATTATTTTCGTTTGTGTATTTTCGTACACAGGTGAAAATTATCTTGAAGGTTGCAAGGAAGAACAAGGGGACGAACTGTTGATTAAGCATCACCGTGAAAGATCGGGCCATCTACACGCGCGGATTAGCATCTCGCTAGTCCGTGCTCCATCAGAATGATTGCAATGTTGTTAGTATGAACTCTTTGAATATCCATAGTACAAATGATGATTGCACTAGTCATGATGAAAACATCTCTTATAAGCATCTCAATTTTTGTGGAGTGCATAGAGTTTGCAAGTACACACCAAATAGGGAAGATAGATTTTGCAAGAGGCATATGTATTTGGAAACTAAATGGTTGCAAGAAAGGCTACATGTTTTTTGCTGAAAATTTAAACTTTCTTAGCCGTACTTGTGAACTTTGCAATGAACATGGTCATTTAAATCTGCAATGCAAATTGTTTCATGATCGAATCGTGTCCAAAATTTGTGACGACTTGATTTCCCTTGCACATCATAATGAACTTAGTTTTCTTTTGGGTTATGAAGAAAGGAAACGTATAACTCAGGATATGCCAGAATTTGTCCTTGATAAAGTTCTTGATTTTGATCTAGAAGAAATTTTTATGTATTGTGCGGCGAATTGCATTGAAAATCCTTATATTGCCAATTACATAAAGAAAAGAAAACAAATAGAAGATGAAGAGAATACTAATGAAAGGGAAGAGACTTCCCAATATCCTCCTATTATTTCTTATGATGAATCAGGTAACAAGGAGGAGCCTTCTATCCAACCAATCTCATCAATAAGGAGCTCAAAAAAGAGGGTTAAACCCACACATGATGTGAAGAAGAAAAAGAAAAGACAGAGGAGCAAAGGTAGAAAGGTATCCCTCCCAAGTGATGTTGCTCCTATTACTCATTGTGATGATGATAATTGCTATACTATTGGTGCTATCCATACTATTAATGATGAGAGTGATTATGCTTATGATATGAAAAGTCCCAAACTTGGGGATGCTATGTTTGATGAGAATGACATGTTTGAGAATATATTTGCTGTAATTATTGTCCGTCCCAATCTTGGGGATGCTATGTTTAATGAAGATGATATTTTTAGCCTCCCAAGTTTTGATATGCAAATCTGTTACGATGATAGCATGCCTCCTACATATGATGATTATATTGATGAAAGTGGGTTTGGAAGAGTGTCAACTTTAGGAAGTAATGATCCCACTATTTTGGAGGATGTTTAATCTTATTGTGATAATTATGAAAGTGGATTTGGAGATGTCATGACTTTATTTAGTAATGATTCCACTATCTTGGAAGAGGTTTCAATTGATTATGATGAGAACAAAGTTGCTACTTATGATGATTATTGTGATGATACTTATGCTATAAAAGGTAGTGATGATTATATTTATAAAACTTGTCATGATTATGAGTACCCTTTTTCTGAACATTACTCTTTTAATGTGGAAACAATTTATAGTATTTGAGTTTCTTATGACACTCCCACTATTATTCATGAGAAGAAATTTGCTTATGTGGAGAGTAATAAAAATTCTATGCTTGTGGCTCATGAAAAGAATGCTTTAGGTGCTGGTTATATTGTTGAATTCATCCATGATGCTACTGAAAATTATTATGAGGGAGGAATATATGTTTGTAGGAATTGCAATAATACCAAGTTTCCTCTCTATGTGCTTAAAGTTTTGAAGTTATGCTTGTTTTGCCTTCCTATGCTAGTTGATTATTGTTCCCATAAGTTGTTTGCTCACAAAATCCCTATGCATAGGAAGTGGGTTAGACTTAAATGTGCTAGTCATATGCTTCATGAAGCTCTCTTTATGTTTCAATTCTTATCGTTTATGTGAGCATCATTGAAATCATCATGCCTAGCTAGGGGCGTTAAACGTTAGCACTTGTTGGGAGGTGATACGTCTCCAACGTATCTATAATTTTTGATTGCTCCATGCTATATTATCTACTGTTTTGGACCATATTGGGCTTTATTTTCCATTTTTATATTATTTTTGGGACTAACCTATTAACCGAAGGCCCAGCCCAGATTTGCTGTTTTTTTTGCCTATTTCAGTGTTTCGAAGAAACGGAATATCAAATGGAGTCCAAACGGAATGAAACCTTCAGGAACGTGATTTTCTCAACAAATATGATCCAGGAGACTTGGACCCTCCGTCAAGAAAGAAGAGAGGCGGTCACGAGAGTGGAGGGCACCCCCCTAGGGCGCGCCCCCTGCCTCATGGGCCCCTCGAAGCTCCACCGACGTACTCCTTCCTCCTATATATACCTACGTACCCCCAAACGATTAGACACGGAGCCAAAAACCTAATTCCACCGCCGCAACCTTCTGTACCCACGAGATCCCATCTTGGGGCCTGTCCGAGCTCACTTTACCAAGGTGAATCCACCATGGAGGGCTTCTACATCATCACCATAGCCCCTCCGATGAAGTGTGAGTAGTTTACCTCATACCTTCGGGTCCATAGTTAGTAGCTAGATGGCTTCTTCTCTCTTTTTGGATCTCAATACAATGTTCTCCCTAAGGGAGTCCCGGACTAGGGGGTGTCCGGATAGCCGGACTATCGTCACGGCCGGACTCCAAGACTATAAAGATACAAGATTGAAGACTTCGTCCCGTGTCCGGATGGGACTTTCCTTGGCGTGGAAGGCAAGCTTGGCGATACGGATATGTAGATCTCCTACCATTGTAACCGACTCTATATAACCCTAACCTATCCGGTGTCTATATAAACCGGAGGGTTTTAGTCCGTAGGACGAACAACAATCATACCATAGGCTAGCTTCTAGGGTTTAGCCTCCTTGATCCCGTGGTAGATCTACACTTATACTACCCATATCATCAATATTAATCAAGCAGGAGTAGGGTATTACCTCCATCGAGAGGGCCCGAACTTGGGTAAAAACATCGTGTCCCTTGTCTCATGTTACCATCCGCCTAGGCGCACAGATTCGGGACCCCTACCCGAGATCCGCCGGTTTTGACACCGACATTGGTGCTTTCACGAGAGTTCCTCAATGCGTGCCGCCATCGGTAGGATGCCTCATCTCGTCTTTTAAAGACGATACCATCGCCAAAGGAGCCTTGGCCTTTGGTCGACTTTTCGCTAGGCGGTTTCTCATGACCGCTAGTTCGCCGTCGCGTAAGCGATGACCTCTTGAGTCATCGAAACCAATCTCCATGTCAGTTCGGAACTTGCCGAACAGTTAGATCGATCGAGCTCTCCTCCGTAAACAAGCTCTTGGATCGCATCGCCACGCCGCCAGGAGTCGCCACAGACACGACCGGATCGGGCCTAAAACCGATCCGAGAGAGATCAACTCTCCCTGTGCTACCCATCATGTGGCTGTGATAGAGGAGCAATGCGGCGACTCTTCTTCTATCTTAAGGACTAGCTACGTCCGGACTCCCGATCCCTCCATGCCGGATTCCTGCGGAGGGACGGATGTCGATCAAGCCCTGAACTTAAAGTCAGGCGGCGGGTCGGACTCATTCGATAGCACTCAAAAATCCAAGCTTCTGAGTTCGGAAACTTCCCGGCCCTTGAGTCCTAAATTGGACAGGGTTCCGGATTTAGTGCCACCCGCCCACCCAAACATTAGCGATCTCTCTCGAATTCGGCAAGAGCCCGCCGAAACAGTACATCACTACTGGGCCAGATTCCTCCTGGTTATGAAAAGGATAAAGGACTGCCGAGAGGAGGACGCAATACCAATCTTCTGCAATAATTGCACGGACAAGGGAATCCTAAACGCCATAAGTCGTCGCAAAATCACACGCTTTTCTCGACTTGGTGACCATCGTACAAAAGTCTTGTGCGATGGATAGCGCTGAAAACCGAAAGTAAATTTTGGGATAATCCGCCCGAATACATCCCTAGTCCGAACAAAAGGGTGCATCACTATCAAGCACCTGGGTTGAATACCAAAACCAAAACCCCTAAAGGGTGCGGAACCGTCTTTGGAGGGTTGGCTAAACGGACCTGCAAAATTCATAGCACGAGGCGCCACTCCAACTCATAGCCTTGAGCATGTTGGATACTACGGCAGGTGGCCAAAAGTGGCGAAGAGCTTCTAGCTTCAGAATCCCAGCCCAGCAACACCAAGACGGTGTTAATAGTCTTGAGACTTTCGCATCAAATAACATGCGAAACGACAACTCCATAACCTTGTCAAGTCTACCAAGTAGCAACAATAAATCCATGGAGGACACAGCTATTACCTTCAATGCCGATTGAACATAAATTCCAAACTGCCCGGGCACCAGCCGCATTGGTCCTCAGCCCGATAGTAGACGGCTTTCGCCTTACTAAGGTACTCATGGTTGGCGGCAGCGGACTAAACCTCATCTACGAGGAAACCCTACGAAAAATGGAAATAGATTGGAACTGCATTGAGCGAAGCAGCACAACCTTTAGAGGAATAATCCCCAGCCGGGAAGCATGCTGCACAGGAAAAATCACGATGGACATAGTGTTCGGCTCGTCGGACAATTACAGGTCCGAGGAGGTCACATTTCAAGTGGCCCCGTTCAACAGCGGATACCATGCTTTATTAGGACGAGAGGCATTCACAATTTTTCAAGCTATACCCCATTATGGGTACATGAAGCTTAAAATGCCCGGTCCCAACGGAATCATCACTCTCGCTAGTGATCCAAACATAGCACTCAGCACGAAAATAAGACGGCCGCACTAGCCCTCGAGGCACTATCCAAAGCCCTAGCAGCCGAGGAACTCATCGCGATCGCTCCACGGTGAACAGGGACGATGTGATACTTGATAAAAGATCCAAGTCCACCTCTTTTAAACCAGCGGATGAAATAGTCAAATTCCAAGTCCACCCAATGGACCTCGCAAAGACGGCCTCCATCGGGGCACAATTAAACACCGATGTAGACGCCGACTACGAGAATTTCTACAAGAAAAGCTGGGACATCTTCTTTGGCACCTCCGGACATGCCAGAATCCCACGTCACCTGGTTGAGCACAGCCTAAACATCCTAAAAGGATTCAAGCCGGTCAAACAGGCTCTTGGCGCTTTTCCAACCCAAGAGACAGGCCATGGGAGAGGAGCTAGCCAAACTTTTGGAGGCCGGATTCATCGGAGATATAAAACATCCGGACTGGCTAGCAAACCTGGTGATGGTACCAAAGAAGGATAAATCCTAAGCGCCTATGTGTTGATTTCAAAGACCTTAATAAGGCTTGCCCAAAGGATCCCTTCCCCTCCCTCGAATTGATCAAATCATTGGCGCTACTGCAGGACACGACTCATTGTGCTTCCTCGTCGCGTACTCCGGCTACCACCAAATCAAGATGGCGGAGCCGGACCAAGCTGCAACAACATTCATCACTCCATACGGCTCGTTCTGCTTCAACACAATGCCCTTTGGGCTCAAAAACGCCGGCGCAACATATCAGCACATGATTCAGACATGTCTGGCAAACCAGATCGGCAAAACAGTGGAAGCATATGTAGATGACGTGGTCGTCAAAAGCAAGCATGTCGAAACTCTAGTAGACGACTTGAGGCTCACATTCGACAATCTTCGAAAATATGACATCAAGCTCAATCCGGAAAAATGCGTCTTCGGCGTTCCGGTGGAAAGCTCACAGGCTTCATTGTGTCCGCAGAGGAATTGAAGCAAACCCAGCCAAGATTCGAGCTCTGTCACAATTGATATTCCAAAGACCTCAAACAAATACAAAAATTGGCCGGGATGCGAGCGGCTCCAAGCCGCTTTATCTCCCGTTTAGGAGAAAAGGCATTACCTCTTTACCGCCTCCTCCGCCAAGACCAACACTTCGAGTGGCGGATGCCGCCACGGCCGGACTCGAAGAAATAAAGGCCATTTGGCAACAAACCGGTCTGGCCGCGCCTAACGTGGGCGAACAAATGCTATTATACATCGCGCAACACATCAAGTTGTCGGTAGCGGTGCACGTTGTCGAGCGAAGCGGACGGACATCGGTTCCCTACTCAAAACCGGTTTATTATGTGTCCACTTGTCCTAACTCCATGCAAGTCCCGTACCCACACTATCAAAAGATAGCATACGCGGTGTTCATGGCATCCGGAAGCTGCGACACTACTTTCAAGAGTGTTCGATAACGGTAGCCTCCAAGTACCTCTTAATGACATTATAAACAACCGCGACGCGACGGGCGGATTGCTAAATGGGCCATAGAGCTCCTCCCATTCGACATAACTTATAAGCCACGACGAGCTATCAAGTCGCAGGTTTTGGCCGACTTCGTGGCGAATGGATCAAGTCGAACTCCTAAAGAGTACGTGCATACCCAATTGGATCATGCACTTTGACGGCTCCAAAATGTTGGCTGGCACAGGGGTTGGCGTCGTCCGACGTCCCCATCCGGGACACGTCCAATCGTCCTTCAGATAATGTATACAGACTCCGACAATGCAGCGAATCGAGGCCCTCTCGCACGGCCTCCGGATGGCAGTCTCCATGGGCATTAAACGCCTAGAGGTGCGCGATTCAAACCTCGCAATATCCCAAATAAATGGAGACTTTGGCGCCAAAGATCCGAAAATGGCAGCATACCGCAACGCGGTCCTAAAAGGTCAAGACAGTTGAAGGGCTCGAATTTCATCATATAGCCGGGATAACAACCAGCGGCGGATATATTAGCGCGCAGATCGGTGCAAAACGCGATGCCGCCCCACCCAATATCTTATTGGAGCGGCTGTTCAAGCCATCCGTACTATGGGAAGGGAGTCCGCAATAACAATCCGGACCCAACCGCATCACTGACGCCAACACTCGACACAACCGAGGCTCCCCCGAGATAACACCCTCGCTCACGAAATAATGGCGGTTATCGCCCGTGGGCGTAACCATTCCTAGCCTATCTAACTAGGCAGGAACTCCCGAAGACCAAAATGAGGCTCGCTGCATAGTACGGCGCTCTAAAGCCTATAAAGTCCATGAGGAGAGCTTTATAATAAAAGCACTACCGAGTCCTTCAAAGGTGCATCTCCAAGAGGAAGGGCGAAACCTCCTGGCTGAAATTCATGTCGGACTGGGTGGGCACCACGCCGCAGCCAGGCCCTTGTAGGCAAGGCCTTCCGACAGGATTTTATTGGCCGACCGCCTGGCAGATGCGCTGGACTTAGTCCAACGATGCGTCGGTTGCCAGCCTTTTGCTAACCAAAGCCACATGCCACCCACCGCCCTTAAAACTATACTCATCACCTGGCCGTTCGCGGTCTGGGGGCTTGACATGGTTGGACCCCTCAAGGGAGGAACCCACAAGCAAAGATACCTATTGGTCATGGTGGATAAATTCACCAAATGGATCGAGGCCTGTAACACCCGGATGATTAAGGAACAGTAATCACCCCGGTTATGGTGACTAACCTCACGTTGATTCGAACCCGGCCTAAAGCAATTTCAAAACAAGAGCAAACGATAAAAGGTTTCAAAACCAAAACTAAAAATGTTCGGGGGTTGTCTAAAATAGCAAACCTAATTATGGTGGGGTGCACAAATTTTTGTAAAATGTTTTGGCATTTTAATTAAACTAAAACAGAAAGCAGAAAAAGAAAAATAATAATAGAAAAGAAAGAGAAGAAGAAAAGTGGAGGGAACCCCCCTGGCCCATCTGGGCCAGCCCTCCCCCCCTGGCCCAGCCAGCTCCTCCCCATCTGGCCCCCTCACCCTGGCCCAGCCCTCCTTGGGCCGCCCAACAGCGCCCACTTAACCCCTTCCCCTGCGGTGGAACCCTAGCCGACAGCCCCGCCCCCACTCTCCTCGCTCCACTCGCCCCACCCCGACCCCCTTCTCCCCCTTCGCCCGATCCAGATCGGGCGAGAGATCCCTTGGCGCTTCGCGTGCAGCGGCCCCCGCCGCCCCAACCGGTCGCCTCCTCCTCTCCACCATGGGACCCCCTCCTCCTCCCCTCCTCCTGCCGCCTCGCGCCTGCCATGTGGTCGACCCCGAACCCCTCCGCCTCACCGGACGCCTCGACGCCGTGGACGCCTCCCCGCCGCCTCCTCGCGGACTTCGCCAGGGCCACCGAGCCCCTCCCCTAGTCCCCACGTTCCCCGTGAGCTCGTCCCCCCCCGTGGTTCCCTCTCCCCCCTCCCCCGAACGCCGCCGCTTGGGAGCTCGGCCCGACCCTCATGCCACGCCCCCTGCGTTCCCTCCCCTTCCTCGCCGCCCGGGCGCTCTTGACCGCCGCTTTGGCCCTTCCCCCTCTCTTCCCCGCCGATGACCTTCCGCCGACCCGACGCCATCGTCGCCGCCTCTCGCACTTCGACCAACCACCTTCGGCCCTTCCGACGACTCATGCGCCGCCCTGCGGCGTCGCCGATGACCCCATGCGGCCCTCGCACGGCGCCGCCACTTCTGCTTATGCCCCGCCGCCCCGATCACGCCTCGCCATGGCGCCGCTGCTTGCCGCCTGGCCACCGCTGGTGGCTGCCCCTCCGCCACTGTCGTGGCCTCGGCCGCCCGACCTCGTTGGCCTCGGGGCGCAAGGCCAGCGTCCTCTGGGTGCGCCCAACAGGCACCGCCCAACCCTCAAGACGCCTGTTTGGCCTCAGGCCGATGACATGGGGCCCCACCCCACCCGAATGATTTTAAAATTAAAAAGAAAATGAAAATTTAATTAAAACTAATTAAGTAATTAATTAATTAATTAATTAAGTAATTAATTAATCTAATTAATTCTTATTAATTAACCTAATCACTAATTAACCTAATTAACTAATGTTAATTAACTTTGATTAGGTTAATTAGATAATGAAGAATGACATGCGGGACCCACTGTCGAGGTTGACTCGACCAATCAACCCTGTTGATCTTGACGTCGGCATGACATCATCTTGATGTCATAAATGCATTTCGAAATTAATTAAATAATTAATTAAATTCGAAATTAATAAAATCTTTTAAAATCATATCTTTTAATCCGTAATCCGGATTAAAATATTTTCAACATGAAAGTTGCTCGAACGACGAGGCGAATCCGGATCGCAATCCGTTCGTCCACCACACACCCCTAACCTATCGAACCTGCAAACTTTCCTCTCGGTTCATCTGTCGACAGACGTCCGGACCGGAAAACTTCCGGATGTTTTCCCCTAACCATACCCCTCATACCACGTTAGGGCACGCCTAGCATCGCTTCTTGGCATGTCATGCATCGATATGCATCTGTTTACTTTGTATTCATTGTTTCTTCCCCTCTTCTCTCCGGTAGACTACGAGACCGACGCCAGCTGCGGTGGCGGTTCGACCACGGTGTTGACGACCCTCTCTCTTGCAGAGCAACCAGCAAGCCCCCCCTTGATCACGGATATCGCCTACTCTTATCTACACCGCTTGCATTAGAGTAGTATAGCATGTTCTTGATTTGAGATACTCCTATCTGCTGCCTAGCCTGACCTTGTAACTTCTGTTGTTACCTTACCTGCAATCCTATATGCTTAGTATAGGATGCTAGTACTTTCATCTGTGGCCCTACTTTCTTGTCCGTCTGCCGTGCTATACTATCGGGCCGTGATCACTCGGGAGTGATCACGGGTATATACTATATACTTATACATGATACATGTGAGACTAAAGTCGGGTCGGCTGATGGAGCACCATGAGTGGATCTTTGTGGTGGCGACAGTAAGGGTTGAGACCGCTTAGGAGAGAGGTGGGCTTGGCCTGTTTCGCGTGCGCATGTTACTTAACACGCTTAACGAGGTCTTGGTATTTGATCTGAGTTGGCTCTGAGCTTATACGCACTAACCATCTCGCGGGAGTAGTTATGGGTATCCCGGCGTCATGGTATCAGAAATACTTCAGACGTCGGCTGACGGAGCGGGCGTAGCCGGATTGGACTGGAACGCCGATGGGCTAGGTCTGCTTCGGCAGCGTCATAACGTGCAGGTGTGTGCTCGAGGCGATGGGCCTGCACCCTGCGCGCTTAGGTTTAGACCGGCGTGTTGGCCTCTGTTGTGCCTAGGTGGGGCTGCGGCGTGTTGATCTTCCGCGGCGGGCATGACCCAGAAAGTGTGTCCGCCAAATGGGATCAAGCGTCTTTGGGTAAGATGGTGCACCCTGCAGGAAGTTAATCTATTCGGATAGCCGTGATCTTGATAACAGGGCGACTTGGAGTTGTACCTTGAGCTTATGACAACTAGAACCGGATACTTGATAAAACACACCCTTCCAAGTGCGGATACAACGGTGGTCGCTCTCGCTCGGGGATATGAGCAGGGATTGCGGGTAGGATTATTGCTATATGGCGTTACTTGGAGGACTTGGATCGTCCTCCTCCTACATTGCAAGCCCGGTGTCCGAGCGTAGTCTTCATTAAGACTAGCTATCCCCCCTCTTATTACGGCATTCTGCATTCGGTCCCTTGATATGGCCTTTACACATATATCCATGCATATGTAGTGTAGCTCCTTGCTATAGTACTTTGGATGAGTACTCACGGTTGCCTTGTTCCCCTTTTCCCCTACCTCTACTCGATTGCTGCAACAGACGATGGAGCCCGAGTCGACGCCACCGCCTATGGCGACTACTACTCGGAGGTGCCTACTACTACGTGTAGCCCGGCGGCGGCGACCAGGAGTGACCTAGGAGGATCCTGTGGGAGGCTGCTCCTCTTCGATCTGTATCCCGGTTTGTGCTAGCCATCTTATGGCACCTTGTTTAACTTATGTACGTACTCAGATATTGTTGCTTCCGCTGACTCGTCTATGATCGAGCACTTGTATTCGAGCCCTCGAGGCCCCGGCTTGTATTATGATGCTTGTATGACTTATTTTATTGTAGAGTTGTGTTGTGATATCTTCCGTGAGTCCTTGATCTTGATCGTACACATTTGCGCGCATGATTAGTGTACGATTGAATCGAGGGCGTCACAAGTTAATATCGAGCCCATTGCTGTAGGAATCCCCTTCCAACTCCTTGGCCGAAGTCGAGTCTAGACATTGCAAAAACTTTTACTAACTTGGCTATGTGCCTTACGGGCCCACGCCGCCATTTGGTGGTACTAGGATCTTTTACTCCTCGACCTTTACTCGGGACTCGAACTCTCTTCTACTCGGGTTAAGCGATTTTACTAACTATCACTAGGATCCCGTGACCGCATTCACCCCAAAGTTGGATATAGCCTTAGTTGTTTTTGGAATTGTATTTGAGCAATTTCCACCGTCATTTGACTCCTTTGAAGCGTCTTTGTTTCGAGATGGAACCCACGAGGCGGGTAAATGCCACACGACGGCCATTGGTGCCTCGGGATCACTGCGGTGCTAGCCGAGATGATGACCTATCGGGTTATCGCTGGCACCACGAGTACACCGTCTATGAGGAGTACCAGACTATAACCAGGAGCGATGCAGCGCCATCGCCCACCTCTACTCTCGGGAGTACGAGTCCACTCTTGTCTGCACACCGCACATGGTGTTGGAGTGACTATCGATATGGCAGTCCACGATGCTGCTTATGCTGCTCGACACGTCTTCGTGCGAGTATCGAGAGTTGGACACCTCCCCTTCGTGCACATTGCTATCGCGTCGATGTTGGTGAGGAGGGTTACTACTGCTGCCTACACCATCTGTCACCAGAGAGCCTTTCCACCATCGAACTTTGTTACGCATGTCGATGGGCTGGATCGAGCTAACCGAGCTCTTCGCCACGAGTTGTACATCACCCGTCGGCACCTCTACCGTGCTCGACGCTGATGCACCCCTTTGTCCGTCCCGAGAGCTGCCGCGTTCTGCGATCTACCCCGCCAGACCGTGATGCCCCAGGTGTCGGTTGGCGACGCGGGAGGCTACTCTCCCGACTTGGTCCTTTTTCGCCACCGGACGCCGGATTCAGCACTAGAGTATCCGCGGCCCTGTGTCACCGACGTGGAGGACTATCCACCGCCGCACTACCACTTTCAGCTACTGACTACCTCCGAGCACCGCGTGGGACTGATGTAGACTTGCTTGTTAGTGTTTGATGTATTCGCCATGAGCTGCGTGCCGCCCATGATGTAGTAGTCTATGTAATTGGACTCTATGTATCGAACTCTATGCATGATTCCTTTTGTAAGATATGCCAACTACTATGTAGTTCCCATCATGTCGCTTTCATTATGCATGTTTCATCATGAATGATTCTGTCTCTTGCTTAATTTCTCAAGTGCTGAACTACCTGTTATATAATAGCAGGATGGTTAGGCCAGCAGGTCGTGGTCGTGGTGCCAACTTCCCACCACCGCTTTGAGTACATGGCTGGTATGATCCAACAGCTCGAGATGAATCGCCAGTTCATGGAGAACATGATGGCTCAGTTCCTCGCCCCAATATGCACCAAAGCACCCAAACGGAACAACTCGCAGGATTTCATACGCTGAACCCCAGCGTGTACCGCAGCTCAACCCAGCCATCGGATGTTGATGATCGCCCGTGACATCACCTATGAGATGGAGTCTGCTGATGTAGCCCTCGCCAGCTATGTCACCTTTGCTTCCTTCTTCTGAAGGGACCCGCAGCTCAATGGTGGGACAGCCACCGCGTATTTCTGCCAGCTTGGAACACTCATCACCGCCGGACTTCCGGGCTGCCTTCGTGCCGCTTCATCCCTCAAGGGGTCATGGACGGAAGAAGCGTGAGTTCCATAACCTCACCCAAGGCAACAAGATCTGTTGAAGCCTATCATCGAGAGTTCTGGACTTGTCTCGCTATCTTTGAGAGGATATTGCAAGCGATGCACGCAGAGCAGGGAGAAGTTCCGTGACGGTCTTCAAGTCGACATCAAGCTCGCACTTCTAGTGCACGACTTTGCTGATTTCGCCACCTTGGTGAACAAAGCTATCAATGTCGAAACTGGTCTGCAGGAATACCGAGCTCTAACAACAGCGCAACCGTGACACGGGCTCATCTTTGGGCCCGTCCTCGCAGAAGCGCAAGATATGGATTCCCAACGGTATGTACCAGCCGAATGCACGCTTCAAGGCAGAACTATGCTACACCTCGTCGCCTACAACTAAGCAGCCAAGCTTCCAGCTCCACCACCCCAAGCTCCTGTTCCCACCCCCAATAATGGTTTGTGCTTCAAAGCGGACAACCAGTGGCACCGTGCTAGAGAATGCAACCAGAACCGAATCACTGGCCCTTCCAAAGAGCTGGCCGTGGAAACACCTGAACCGCAACAACACCGGCAAGTCTTATGGGCAAGCTCAGCCAACCACGTTGATCTGAACGAAGCTCAAGACCAGCCCTCATTGTGATGGGTACACTCCTCGTAAATTCAGTACACGCATCTGTTTTATTCGATTCAGGAGCATCGCATTCATTCATGTCTGAAGACTTTGCATACAAGCACGACGTTAAGTGTGAAGAGATGAACTCTTCGGTAGTGGTAAAAACCCCATTGGGACAATGTCAAACCTCCATGGTTGGCGTCGACGTCCCCGTGGAAATCGAAGGGCTGGAATTCTATGCCTCCCCCATTATCCTGAAGACGTCTAACATCGACCTCATTTTGGGGATGGATTGGTTGAAAGCGCATACGGCGTCAATCGTTTGCGCCACTAAGACCGTCCATCTGCTACACCCTTCTGATGAAATCGTAGCTACAATGCTAAATGCGGTTCAAGATGCCGAGGCAAGGCTCTATGCATTGAATGCATTGAGCGCCGCACCTCGAGGGAATTGAAAACATTCCCTGTCGTTTACGATTTCCAAGACGTCTTTCTGAAGAACTTCCAGGATTCCCCCGCTAGAGCTGTCGAATTCGTCATCGACTTGAAACCGTGCACCACTCCTATAGCTGGCGACCCTACAAGATGCCGCCGCATGAACTCCTTGAGCTAAAGGAGGAAATCGACAAATCTCTTCAAAGCGGCTTCATTCGCCCAAGTTGCTCACCTTGGGGAGCACCTTCTCTCTTTGTCAAGAAGAAGGATGGGACAGACCGATTGGTCCAAGACTACCGTCCTATAAATCAAGCTACCATTCGAATAAGTATCCTCTTCCTCGGATCAATGATCTTTATGATCAAGCTGGCTGGTTAAATCGGTGTTCTCGAAACTTCGACTTGAGGTTGGGTTACCACCAGATCCGTGTTCGTGAGGAGGATATCCCCAAGACCGCATTTGTGACTCGCTATGGTTCATACGAGTACACCGTCATGTCTTCGGCTTAACCAATGCTCCAGCTACTTTCTCTACTTCGATGAACTATATATTCATGGATTACCTCGACAAGTTTGTCGTGGTTTATCTGATGATATCTGATCTTTTCCAAGAATGAAGAAGAACATCTTTGAACATCTTCGTCTTGTCTTTGGAAAAGCTACGAGAGCATCAACTCTATGCCAAGTTCTCCAAATGTGAATTCTGGCTTCCGAAGTAACCTATCTTGGGCATGTCATTTCTAAGGATGGTATTGCCGTCAACCCTGAAAGAGTTTAGGCCATTCTCGATTGGACTCCTCCGAAGAACGTTAAGCAAGTCAGAAGTTTTCTCGGCCTCGCCAGCTATTGCCGTCGATTAAACGAGAACTTCTCCAAGATTGCCAGGCCTCTGACTAACCTGTTGCATAAGGGCGTCAAATTCCAATGGATGATAAATGTCGAAAGTTTCCAGCACTTAAAGACAAGTTGGCGTCCGCCCGATGCTAGCTCCTCCCGATACTAAGAAGGACTTCGTCATTTATCGCGGCGCTTCTCGTCAAGGTTTAGGCGGTGTCCTAATGCAAGAGCGCAAAGTGGTTGCTTATGCCTCTCGGCATTCGCCCTCACGAGGAGAACTACCCAGTTCATGACCTCGAACTTGCTGCCGTCATTCATGCACTAAAGCGGTGGCGACATTACCTTCTCGGTAATCGTTGCGAGATCTTCACCGACCACCAAAGTCTGAAGTATCATTTACTCAGCCAGACCTGAACCTCCGTCGTCAGAGATGGATGGAGACTGCGCAGACTTTGATTTGGGTATTTCCTATACGCCGAGCAAGGCTAATGTAATGGCTGATGCCTTGAGCCGCAAGTCTTCTGCAACCACCTTGAGTTCACAAAGTTCAGCCCCACTTGTTGAAGAATTCAGAAAGCTGAACCTCCATATTGTTCCTCCGGGTGCACTTCGCTCCCCTCCTCCGGAGTTCCGCAAGATGAATCTCCGTGTTGTTCCCGTGGTTCCCTCTATACCTGGCTGTTGAACCCGATCTCGTGGGCACCATAAAGACAATGCAGGATTTGACTCAAGTCTATAAGCTTAAACAAGACATCAAGAAAGGAAATCCTCGTCCTTCACTATTCGATGATGGCGCCTTGTACTTCAAAGGCCGCCTAGTGGTGCCGTGTAAGAAGGAAAACCTGAATATGACTCGAAGGTTATGAAAGAAGCTCATGATCGCCTCTATGTATCCACCCGGCAAGTACAAAGATGTATCAAGACATTCGTTAGAGATTCCGTGGTCTAATATGAAGCGAGGACATTGCTCGCTATGTTTACGAGTGTGACGTTTGCCGTCGTATCAAAGCGAGAACATCAAAGGCCTCTTTGGAACTCGCAACCTATCTCTATTCCCGAATGGAAATGGGACCATGTTAAAATGGACTTCGCCACTCGATTCCCCAAATCGTAGAAAGGTAATGATGCAATTCTTGTCGTCATTGACGGCTTTCTAAAGTTGCACATTTTCGGCGGTCAAGGAAATGATCATCGCTAGCCAGACTTGCAACGCTCTATATGTCGAGAATTGTTTCACTTCACGGTATTCCACTGGTTATCGATTCGGACCGTGGCAGCTTATTCACTTCTAGATTACGGGCAAGTTTTCAAGAAGCTATGGGGACTCATTTATCTTTCGAGATCGCGTTTCATCCATGATCTCAAGGGCAAGTCGAGCGTGTCAACCAAATTCTCGAAGACATGCTTGAGCTTGTGTCGCTTCCTTCGCAAGAAATGGGAGGAATCTCTCCGTATGCTGAGTTCTCTTATAATAATAGCTATCAAGCTAGTCGAAGATGGCCCCTTGAAGTGTTATATGGACGAAAGTGCGAACCCTCTCGAACTGGTCGAAGCGGGAGCGTCCACTCTTCGGTCCGGATATTATCCAACATGCCGAAGAACAAGTCCGCATTATTCGCGAGAATCTCAAAACTGCTCAGTCTCGTCAAAAGAGTAATTATGACCGTCATCACCAAGACATGGTCTATCAACCTGGCGAAAAGGCCTATCTTCGCGTTACACCAATGAAGGGTGCTCACCGCTTCGGGATCAAGGGCAAGTTAGCTCCTCGCTATATTGGCCCATTCACTATTACGGAAAGCGTGGAAAAGTGGCCTATCAAGCTGGAGCTTCCGTCGAACCTTTCTCAGGTTCACGATGTGTTCCACGTGTCCCAACTCCGACGCTGCTTCAAGGACCCAATCCGAGCAGTGGACCATGAAGTGCTCGAATTGCAACAGGACCTCTCCTATAAAGAGCATCCGGTCCGCATTCTCGACCAAGCTGAACGCCGCACACGTCAGAAGGCGATCAAGTTCCTCAAAGTCCGATGGTGAATCACTCGAAGACGAAGCCACACGGGAGCGAGGATCGTCTTGAGATGAATATCCGCACTCTTTCCTTCTACCTCCTAAATCTGGGACGAGATTTCTTGTAATGGAGGAGATTTGTAACACCGGATGATTAAGGAGCAGTAATCACCCGGTTATGGTGACTAACCTCACGTTGATTGAACCCGGCCTAAAGCAATTTCAAAACAAGAGCAAATGATAAAAGGTTTCAAAACCAAAACTAAAATGTTCGGGGTTGTCTAAAATAGCAAACCTAATTATGGTGGGTGCACAAATTTTTGTAAAATGTTTTGGCATTTTAATTAAACTAAAAGCAAAGCGAAAAAGAAAAATAATAATAGAAAAGAAAGAGAACAAGAAAAGTGGAGGAACCCCTGGCCCATCAGGCCAGCCCTCCCCCAGCCCAGACCAGCTCCTCCCATCTGCCCCCTCACCTGGCCCAGCCCCTCCCTTGGGCCGGCCCAACCGGCGCCCCACTTAACCCCTTCCCCCCCTGTCGGTGGAACCCTAGCCGACAGCCCCCCACTCTCTCTCGCCCCACTCGCCCCACCCCGACCCCCCTTCTCCCCTGCCCGCTTCGATCCAGATCGGGCGAGAACCCCCCGCGCCCACGTCGCCGGCGGCCCCCGCCGCCCCCAACCGGTCGCCTCCTCCTCTCCACCTTGGGACCCCCTCCTCCTCCCTCGCCCCACGCTGGCCCGCTGGTCGACCCAAACCCCTCCGCCTCACGGGACGCCTCCCGACGCCTTGGTGGGCTCCCCGCCCGCCTCCTCGCCCGGACTTCGTCCAGGCTCCACCGAGCCCGCTCCCCTAGTCCCCACGTTCCCCAGCTGTGACCTCGTCCCCCCCTCGTGGTTCCCTCTCCCCCTCCCGAGCGTCGCCGTCGCCGGAGCTCGGCCCGACCCTCCATGCGCCACGCCCCTGCGTTTCCTCCCTTCCCCTCATTGAAGGGCGCACCCCGCCGCCTTGGCCCTTCCCTCTCTTCCCGACGTCGTGATGCTTCCGGCCGACCCGAACGCATCATCGTCACGGCCCTCACTTCGACCGAACCCCCCAGGCCCTTCCGACGACTCGCCACCTCGCCACTGGCGGCCGCCCGACCCCACCGCTGCCCAGACGACGCTCGGCCACTTCCCTGTTTGCGCCATCGCTGCCCCCGTGCCGCCGCCGATCGCCTCCGCCGGCGCGCTTGCCGCCTCGGCCACCCTCGCCCGTGGTGCGGCCCCTCCGGCCACCGTCGTGGCCTCGGCCGCCTGACCCCGTTGGGCTCGGTGCAGGCGCCCGCGCTGCCCTCCTCTGTGCGCCTTGAACAGGCACCGCCCATAAACCCCAAGACGCCCGTTTGGCCCTGCGGGCCGATGACATGGGGCCCCACTCCCCTTGAATGATTTTAAAATTAAAAAGAAAATCAAAATTTAATTAAAAACTAATTAAGTAATTAATTAATTACTTAATTAATTAAGTAATTAATTAATCTAATTAATTCTGATTAATTAACCCTAATCACTAATTAACCTAATTAACTTTGATTAGGTTAATTAGATAATGAAGAATGACATGCGGGACCAACTGTCGGGGTTGACTCGAGTCAACCTGTTGATCGCTGACGTCAAGCATGACATCATCTTGATGTCATAAATGCATTTTCGAAATTAATTAAATAATTAATTAAATTCAGAAATTAATAAAATCTTTTAAAAATCATATCTTTTAATCCGTAATCCGGATTAAAATATTTTCAACATGAAAGTTGCTCGAGCAGCGAGGCGAATCCGGATCGCGATCCGTTCGTCCACCACACACCCCTAACCTATCGAACTGCAAACTTTCCTCTCCGGTTCATATATCCGACAGACGTCGGACCGGAAAACTTCCGGATGTTTTCCCCTAACCGATACCCCTCATACCACGTTAGGGCACGCCTAGCATCGCTTCTTGGCATGTCATGCATCGATATGCATCTGTTTACTTTGTATTCATTGTTTCTTCCCCTCTTCTCTCCGGTAGACTACGAGACCGACGCTGCGGTGGCGGGTTCGACCACGGTGTTGTGACCCTCTCTCTTGCCGAGCAACCAGCAAGCCCCCCCCTTGATCACCAGATATCGCCTACTCTTATCTACTGCTTGCATTAGAGTAGTATAGCATATTCTTGATTTGAGATACTCCTATCTTGCTGCATAGCGACCTTGTAACTTCATTGTTACCTTACCTACAATCCTATATGCTTAGTATAGGATGCTAGTACTTTCATCCGTGGCCCTACTTTCTTGTCCGTCTCGCGTGCTATACTATCGGGCCGTGATCACTCGAGAGTGATCACGGTATATACTATATACTTATACATGATACATGTGAGACTAAAGTCGGGTCGGTGATGGAGCACCCATGAGTGGATCTTTGTGGCGGAGCGACAGGCAGAGTTGAGACCGCCTAGGAGAGAGGTGGGCTGGCTGCATTCGGCGTTCATGTTACTTAACTGCTTAACGAGGTCTTGGTATTTGATCTGAGTTGGCTACGAGCTTATACGCACTAACCATCTCGCGGGAGTAGTTATGGGTATCCGGCGTCGTGGTATCGGCCGAAATACTTGAGACGTCGGCGACGGGCGGCCAGCGCCGGATTGGACTGGAGCGCTGATGGGCTAGGTCTTCGGCAGCGTCACAGACGCGTTGGTGTGCTTTCGAGGCGATGGGCCCAGACCCTGCTGGCGCTTAGGTTTAGACGGCGTGTTGGCCTCTGTTGTGCCTAGGTGGGGCTGCGGCGTGTTGATCTTCCGCGGCGGGCATGACCCAGAAAGTGTGTCCGCCAAATGGGATCAAGCGTCTTTGGGTAAGATGGTGCACCCCGCAGGAAGTTAATCTATTAGGATAGCCGTGATCTTGATAACAGGGACGACTTGGAGTTGTACCTTGAGCTTATGACAACTAGAACCGGATACTTGATAAAACACACCCTTCCAAGTGCGGATACAACCGGTGGTCGCTCTCGCTCGGGGATATGAGCAGGGATTGCGGGTAGGATTATTGCTATATGGCGTTACTTGGAGGACTTGGATCGTCCCCTCCTACTGTTGCAAGCGGTGTCCGAAGCGTAGTCTTCGTTAAGACTAGCTATCCCCTCTTATTACGGCATTCTGCGATTCAGTCCACCGATATGGCCTTTACACATATATCCATGCATATGTAGTGTAGCTCCTTGCTTGCGAGTACTTTGGATGAGTACTCACCGTTGCCTTGTTCCCCTTTTCCCCTACCTCTACTCGATTGCTGCAACAGACGATGGAGCCGAGTCGACGCCACCGCCTATGGCGACTACTACTCCGGAGGTGCCTACTACTACGTGCAGCCCGCTAACGGCGACCTGGGAGTGACCTAGGAGGATCGGGCGGGAGGCCTGTTCCTCTTCGATCAGTATCCGGTTTGTGCTAGCCATCTTATGGCACCTTGTTTAACTTATGTACGTACTCAGATATTGTTGCTTCCGCTGACTTCGTCTATGATCGAGCACTTGTATTCGAGCCCTCGAGGCCCCGGCTTGTATTATGATGCTTGTATGACTTATTTTATTGTAGAGTTGTGTTGTGATATCTTCCCGTGAGTCCTTGATCTTGATCGTACACATTTGCGTGCTCGATTAGTGTACGATTGAATCGAGGGCGTCACAAGGCCAAACCTGTAAAAACGGCCGAATCCGGACCAGTGATAGACTTCATATCAGGGGTAGCGCACCGTTACGGTGTCCCCACGAGTATCATTCGATAATGGCACCAACTTCACGGCCGATGAGGTCAAATCATGGTGCAAAAACATGGGCATCAAGCTCGATTACGCCTCGATCTATCACCCTCAAACCAACGGCCAAGTCGAGCGGGCAAATGGTCTAATAATGAGTGGCATTAAACCCGGACTAGTGCGGTCCCTCAAGGAATCTAACACGCCTTTGGGTTGAGGAGCTCGACTCCGTACTCACGGGGGCTGCGGACCACGCTGAATCGTACCACGGATTCACTCCATTCTTCATGGTGTCGGCGCAGAGGCGGTCTTGCCTGCGACATAATACATGACTCACCTCGAGTGCGCATGTACGAAGAAAGAGAAGCCGAGCTCGATCGGCAGGACAGTTGGACGCATTGGAGGAGGGCGTGGCGTGGCAAAAGCTCGTCCGCATTCTATCAACGATGAGGCTCGAAGATATCAAAGCGAGGAAATGCGGGCCAAAGCTTATAACGTTGGCGAACTAGTTCTCGCTGCCGGACAAGAAAAGGACAAACTCAAGCCCAAGTGGGAAGGTCCCTTCATCATCGACCAGGTCTGTTGGCGGAGCATACCGTCTAAACGCATCGGATAACCGACTCGAGCCGAACCCATGGAGCGCAGCCCGTCTACGAAGATTCTATGCCTAAGTGCGGACTCAAGTTCGTATCCTTCCTCCGTCCGCATTCTTTATTTTTGCTTTTTGCTGTCTTATATTTCTCTCCTTCCCCTTCTTCCTCTTGTAGCCTCTAGTGGCTCGTTCGCTTTTTCAAGACACACTTGACGCGTGTCGCGCATCATTATATTCGGGGCTTCTTTATGAAGCTTATTTATCTGAGCTTTCATGCCCAACACATGCGTTAAACTTCCGCATGTGCCTTTTATTCACCATTATATGCATCGATATGACTTAAGTTTTGGCCAAGCTGGATTGCTCGGCTCTGTGCTTACCCTACGTCCCGATTGTTCGGCTAGGAGGTAAAGGAGCACCTCTGCGATTATTATTGCGGATCAGCGGATGTGTACCTCGGTGGGTGAAGCCAAAGCTAAGCGTTCTTAAGGGAATATTCGGTCGGTGAACTAAAAGATGATTTTAACTATTTACACATCTGCCCCGGATGATTTTCTCGCTTTATAGCAGCTTTGACATGCACTTTAGGGCATGCATCCCAGCGAAAGGAACCCCTAACGAAATTATTCTCCCTGGAAGATGTTTCTTACTACCCATGTAATATAACATAACTAGTTGGGCACTTGTCTGATACAGCAACAATGACCCCTACGCCTGGTCTCCATACATACCATGGTTCTTATATGACCACGAAGGTATTCGGACACACTCGGACTATTGGGTCCGGAGGTCGGGCTTAAAAGGTCCGCTATGACAAGCGATCTACAATCCGGCTAGAAGACATTCTTTCATGTCATATTTTACATAGTCAACTCGACTCATTGTATTCCTCCTCAATGCCATCTAATAGGCTATCTAATTTACAATCTTCTTTGGGAATACTTGGCGGCCAATTCTACTTGGCGTACACTAACTTCTGAGGATCTCCATCCCATCCGCCCCACAGTGTCCGACCTCGGCCATGTGGTTTGGGTCACCTTTGTGTACAGCGTCTTCACCATGGCGAGGCCTCCTGGCGCCTTGACGGCAGGCTGATATCTTCCATAGCGGAGCGCCGCCGTGCTCCTTGAAGCCGCTCCGCCAGCTCCCCCAACGCTTTGGGCGGGGAGATAGATGGCCACAAGGCTTGGCCGATGCCTTTCATCACTGCCGGACTCGTTCGTGCAGTGGCATAATTCGGGAAGAAGATCACCCGAAGAACTGGGCATCTCCTCCTCGGGGCGACACAGTGAGCAAACCTACAAACATGTTTATGTTAGTGACCTTCCTCGACGAACTCTTTTCAAAGTTCGCTCAAGCACTTCTTGAAAATGCCAGCGTGAAGCCGCCGATTCTCCTTACTGAGTCAGCTAAGCGGGCATGAGCGTCCTTTAGTTCCTCACCCAGCTTGGTGTTGGCATCTTGGAGGTTATTCTTCTCCTGCCGCACCCTCGTAAGCACGCTCTCGCCGGCCTTTAACCGGCGTAAGAGCTGTTGCTTGTCCGGATCTAGTCCGGCGTCATCTGCAATGTTTTTTGTCAGATTTACACACCCGCCGCACTTGATAAATTATTTATCTTCCAAGCGTATATTACGGAGGGGTCTCGTGGCTCCCCGTAGCGGCTTGTGCGGCCTCAAGTTGGGCCCTGCACTCTTCCAGCTCCTGGGACAGTCGGGTATTCTTTTCTGCAAGATCCTGCATAACAAATGATCCTTAAATCAGTTATTCTAACTATTTTAAGTCTCGGGGGCTACTGGCATATATAACTGTCAAATTTCCTTACCTGTATGTCCTTCACATACTGCTCCGTGGATCTGGCTAGACCATCTTGAGCGGCACGGAGATGCGCATCTCTGAATCAAAGGCATTCAGGCCTCGGGAGAAACATGCGTCACGAAGAACTGTCGTGGCGCTGTGATTCAAAGCGCTCTCCACCTCGGAGTTGGTGGCGGACAATCTTTCGGCATCCTCTGTCGGAGGAGCATCCGACGCACGTCTCGTGCTCGCCTCAGCCTCCGGACCCGGCTTTGAAGCTTGTCCGGTGAAGGTTCGATCGGCAGCCTCTCCGGGCTTAGTCCGGCGAGCGCTCTTTTTCCTAAAAAGAGCGTCAGCGTTAGTACGCCTTCCCGGAATCAATCCTGGAAGTATGTTGACATGTCATACCGTTGCGGCGGAGTTTCGATCCGGACCGCACTTCTTTTTAACTCTGCGGGCCGACTTGCCCTTTGTTGGCGGTCGCGCGGGCTCGGCTTCCTGCCTCGAAGGTACCCCCTGCGAAGCGGTATACAGCAATCAAAAATAAGCACGGATGGGTCATTATCAGGGTTTTGGGATCTTGGTCTCAGTTACGTGGGGC
Organism: Aegilops longissima; assembly: GCA_021605205.1. Lineage (NCBI taxonomy): Eukaryota > Viridiplantae > Streptophyta > Magnoliopsida > Poales > Poaceae > Aegilops > Aegilops longissima. The sequence continues at coordinate 243,408,699 of CM038680.1, read as the reverse complement.
TGGAAGTATTCGGGGTAATCGGTGGCTACCAAAGCATTGTCGATGCTAAGTTGGTAGAACACCCGTCGATCAACTCCATTGTTATATCCGGATCCTCTTCGAGGTCGGATCGAGGATCGCTCCGGATCCTCGGGTTGTGGGGCGGGCTGTATCTTCTCCATAGTCCGGCGCAGTTCTGCATAAAAACCATGAAATGAGATATTTAACTACGGGAATATGGATCGGATAGATCACAAGGATGTTTGCTTACCCAGCTTCGAGGATTATTCAAGAAAACTCCTTGATGGGTTGACACGGAGGAAATCCTCCTCCTCTCCTTTGTACATGGCAGACAAGATCTTCACCAGTTCGGTGACCGATCCACGCCCTTTGCGGCCATGGCGGGTGGCATCGTCCTCCCGTTGAAGTCCCACATGGGTGGCCCTGTATTGGGCGGCTGCACTCCCTCATAATGCAGATTGCCATGACCCTGTCATGGTCGATCCGGCATGAGCGAGTAACCTTATTCGGCTCATCAGATAACGGACATCCCGGTCATCTTCTCTCCGGGGGCGCCAGCTTAGGAGCTTCTTCAGAGGAGCATTGCTGAACTCCGGAAGGCCGAACCGAACAGGATCTGGCAGCGGGACGTCCTCCATATAAAACCATTCCGAAGGCCAATCTTCGGACGCCTTCTTTGGGGTTCCGGACAGGTATCCGGTCCCGGCGATGCGCCATAGCTCGGCTCCGCCCACTTGATATATTGACCCCTCATGAGAACGGGGAACTAGGCAGAATATTCTTTTCCACAACCCGAAATGAGCCTCGGCGCCTGAGAACAGTTCAGCAAAGGGCCACGAAGCCCACGATGTGCAAGATGGAGGCAGGAGTAAGATGGTGCGATTGAGGCCGTAGAACTCCAAGAGCCCCGGAGAAAGCAGATGGATTGGAAATCCGAGTCCTCTTACTAGATAAGAGATGAAGCACACCCGCTCTCCTTTAGAGGGATCGGGGCGCTCTCCGCTTGCTTTCGCCCTTGTAGGTGGCAAGTCCGCTCGAACGGAACCATGAAGGCGGAGGAGAAATCCCTTGGCTTGAGTATAACTAGCTCGCTATGCGGGACTGAGCATCTCTCCCAATTTCCTAGCTGGGGGCTGGGAGCGCGAGAGGAGGAGCCGCGTCGACTGTCCATGATGGAATGGGCTTTGGTCAGAGGCGCTCCGATGAAAGCTCGCGAAGGGGGAATGGTGTGACTCAGATCTAGATCCTTGCCCCTTTTATAAGCGGCTCCTTTGCGCGGCTAGGGGGAATATTGTAAAAATACCCTGGCTTTTTGCATTCATTCAAACATGTGGAAGATGGCCATTATTGGGCGTAGAAGCCGAGGAGCGCAGCATTTATCAGAAGCCGGACACTATTCGACAAGTATATGGAATTTGGAGAAGAACCCGCCTCGCAATGCCGAAGACAATCAACGCGCCGGACTCATCGTCATTGAAGCCTGGTTCGGGGGCTACTAGGGAGTCCCGGACTAGGGGGTGTCCGTATAGCCGGACTATCGTCACGGCCGGACTCCAAGACTATAAAGATACAAGATTGAAGACTTCGTCCCGTGTCCGGATGGGACTTTCCTTGGCGTGGAAGGCAAGCTTGGCGATACGGATATGTAGATCTCCTACCATTGTAACCGACTCTGTATAACCCTAACCTATCCGGTGTCTATATAAACCGGAGGGTTTTAGTCCGTAGGACGAACAACAATCATACCATAGGCTAGCTTCTAGGGTTTAGCATCCTTGATCTCGTGGTAGATCTACTCTTGTACTACCCATATCATCAATATTAATCAAGCGGGGTAGGGTATTACCTCCATCGAGAGGGCCGAACCTGGGTAAAAACATCGTGTCCCTTGTCTCATGTTACCATCCGCCTAGACGCACAGTTCGGGACCCCCTACCCGAGATCCGCCGGTTTTGACACCGACACTCCCCCTCTCGTGGAGATCTATTCGATGTAATCTTCTTTTCGCGGTGTGTTTGTTGAGACCGATGAATTGTGGGTTTATGATCAAGATTATCTATGAGAAATATTTGAATCTTTTCTGAATTCTTTTATGTATGATTGGTTATCTTTGCAAGTCTCTTCGAATTATCAGTTTGGTTTGGCCTACTAGATTGGTTTTTCTTGCAATGGGAGAAGTGCTTAGCTTTGGGTTCAATCTTGCGGTGTCCTTTCCCGGTGTGATGAGGGGCAGCAAGGCACGTATTGTATTGTTGCCATCGAGGATAACAAGATGGGGTTTTATCATATTGCATGCATTTATCCTCTACATCATGTCATCTTGCTTAAGGCGTTACTCTGTTTTCTTGAACTTAATACTCTAGATGCATCTTTGGATAGCGGTCGATGAGTGGAGTAATAGTAGTAGATGCAGGCAGGAATCGGTCTACTTGTCTCGGACGTGATGCCTATATACATGATCATACCTAGATACTCTCATAACTATGCTCAATTCTGTCAATTGCTCAACAGTAATTTATTCACCCACCGTAGAAATACTTATGCTCTTGAGAGAAGCCACTAGTGAAATCTATAACCCCCGGGTCTATTCTCATCATATCAATCTTCAATCACTTTATTATTGCTTTGCTTTTTATTTTACCTTGCATATTTACATCAAAAATACCAAAAATATTATCTATCATCTCTATCAGATCTCACTCTCGTAAGTGACCGTGAAGGGATTGACAACCCCTAATCGTGTTGGTTGCGTTGAGCTATTTGTTTTGTGTAGGTATGAGGGACTCGCGCATGGCCTCCTACTGGATTGATACCTTTGTTCTAAAAAACTGAGGGAAATACTTACGCTACTTTGCTGCATCATCCTCTCCTCTTTGGGGAAATCCAACGCAGTGCTCAAGAGGTAGCAAGAAGAATTTCTGGCACCGTTGCCGGGGAGTCTACTTAAAAGTCAACATACCAAGTGCCCATCACAATCCCTTGTCTCTCGCATTACATTATTTGCCATTTGCCTCTCGTTTTCCTCTCCCCCACTTCACCCATGCCATTTTATTCGCCCTCTCTTTTTCGTTCGCCTTCTTTTTGCCCTTTGCTTTCTCTGTCGCCATGTCTGAAATTGGGGAAGTTATTGCTGATATGGACAATAATAATATCATAGAAACTTCTGATGCTCCTGCTAAAGAACCCCCTACCTTGCATACAAAAAGATTTCGAATTGGTAGTGGTAATATTATTGGAAAAGGAGTTATTCAAGATTTCTTTACTTGTGTCGGTGCTTTGCCTTCTATGGGCGCTTCTATTCTCCATAGAACTAGTAGTCTTGCGGACGCTATTGCCATGCTTATCGTTGAACTTAAAAGGCAATTTTTGCACATGCATCCTTGCATACAAAGGATTTTCCTAGAATTTTCTAATATCGAGCATTCTTCTGTTAAGCGTGCCGTTACTATCTTTTTGGCTCATGAATTCAAATTTATAATAAAAGAGGCCAAAGAAATCTTTGCACATTATAGGGTGGAGCTGGCCGTCCTCCCATAGAATCTATCCTCTTTGATCAAGAAGAAATAATGTGTTTTGAATCTCTTGACCATGTTGCTTTCAATGAAAACCTTAGAAAAAAGGTGCCTAGCAGTATTTTAATTGATAGAATCTTTGATAGAATGTCTGAACTTAATGATGATTTGGCTATTCGAAATAATTAGCTAGGATACTCTCTTGAGTATAGGCTCACAAAGTTCTGTCAAAAGAATGCTTATAATGATGAATTGGTTGTACAATACGAAGGGCCGAAAGATGAACCTATACCTCCTAAAATTGATCTTGGGGACTTTTTTCCTATTAAATTTAGCCCTTTTGATTACTTTTGCTTGCCTCAAAGAAACTTGCTGCCGAACGTAGAAATTATGACATGAGTTTCACAGATCTATCTTATTACTACGGCACTACCTAGATCTATCCTTGCTTTTATGCCTAGCTAGGGGTGTTAAACGATAGCGCTTGTTGGGAGGCAACCCAATTTTATTTTAGTATTTTGTTTTTGTTTCTGTTTAGGAATAAATAATCCATCTACCTTCTGGTTAGATGTGTTTTTATGTTTTAATTAGTGTTTGTGCCAAGTTAAACCTATAGTATCTTCTTGGATGATAGTTATTTGATCTTGCAGAAATTTCCAGAAACTTTATGTTCACGAAAACAATTGATAAAAATCACCAGAACGTGATAAAATAGTGATTCCAATTGCTTATGATCAATAAACAAATTTCCTAGGTCGTCCTATTTTGGCTGAAATTTTGGAGTACCATAAGTTTGCGTTAGTTACAGATTACTACAGACTGTTCTGTTTTTGACAGATTCTGTTTTTCGTGTGTTGTTTGCTTATTTTGATGAATCTATGGCTAGTGAAATAGTTTATAAACCATAGAGAAGTTGGAATACATTACGTTTAACACCAATATAAATAAAGAATTATTTCATTACAGTACCTCGAAGTGGTCTTTTGTTTTCTTCCGCTAATGGAGCTCACGAGATTTCTGTTGAGTTTTGTGTTGTGAAGTTTTCAAGTCTTGGGTGAAAGATTTTTGATGGATTATGGAACAAGGAGTAGCAAGATCCTAAGCTTGGGTATGCCCATGGCACCCCCAAGATAATCTAAGGACACCAAAAATCCAAAGCTTGGGGATGCCCCGGAAGGCATCCCCTCTTTCGTCTACTTCCATCGGTAACTTTACTTGGAGCTATATTTTTATTCACCACATGATATGTGTTTTGCTTGGAGCGTCTTGTATGATTTGAGTCTTTGATTTTTAGTTTACCACAATCATCCTTGCTGTACACACCTTTTGAGAGAGCCATACATGATTTGGAAATTATTAGAATACTCTTTGTGCTTCACTTATATCTTTTGAGTTATATATTTTTGCTCTAGTGCTTCACTTATATCTTTTAGAGCACGGTGGTGGATTTGTTTTATAGAAACTATTGATCTCTCATGCTTCACTTAGATTATTTTGAGAGTCTTAAATAGCATTATAATTTGCTTAAATAATCTTAATATGCTAGGTATTCAAGAATAGTAAAAACTTTCTTATGAGTGTGTTGAATACTAAGAGAAGTTTGATGCTTGATGATTGTTTTGAGATATAGAGGTAATAATATCAAAGTCGTGATAGTTGAGTAGTTGTGAATTTTGTAAATGCTTGTGTTGAAGTTTGCAAGTCCCGTAGCATGCACGTATGGTAAACGTTATGTAACAAATTTGAAACATGAGGTGTTCTTTGATTGTCCTCCTTATGAGTGGCGGTCGGGGACAAGCGATGGTCTTTTCCTACCAATGTATCCCCCTAGGAGCATGCGCTAGTGCTTGGTTTTTGATGACTTGTAGATTTTTGCAATAAGTATGTGAGTTCTTTATGACTAATGTTGAGTCCATGGATTATCGCGACTCTCACCCTTCCATCATTGCTAGTCTCTTGATACGTGCATTGCCCTTTCTCACATTGAGAGTTGGTGCAAACTTAGCGGTGCATCCAAACCCGTGATATGATCGCTCTTTCACACATAAACCTCCTGATATCTTCCTCAAAACATCCACCATACCTACCTATTATGGCATTTCCATAACCATTCCGAGATATATTGCCATGCAACTTTCCACCATTCCATTTATCATGACACATTCATCATTGTCATATTGCTAGCATGATCATGTAGTTGACATAGTATTTGTGGCAAAGCCACCGTTCATAATTCTTTCATACATGTCACTCTTGGTACATTGCATATCCCGGTACACCGCCGGAGGCATTCATATAGAGTCATACTTTGTTCTAGTATCGAGTTGTAATCATTGAGTTGTAAATAAATAGAAGTGTGATGATCATCATTTTCTAGAGCATTGTCCCATGTGAGGTTCAAAAAAAAGAGGCCAAAGAAGCCCAAATAAAAAAATGATGAGAGAAAAAGAGAGAAGGGACAATGTTACTATCCTTTGCCACACTTGTGCTTCAAAGTAGCACCACAATCTTCATGATAGAGAGTCTCTTGTTTTGTCATTTTCATATACTAGTGGGAATTTTTCATTATAGAACTTGGCTTGTATATTCCAACAATGGGCCTCCTCAAGTGCCCTAGGTCTTCGTGAGCAAGCAAGTTGGATGCACACCCACTTAGTTTCTTTTGTTGAGCTTTCATACATTTATAGCTCTAGTGCATCCGTTACATGGCAATCCCTACTCCTTGCATTAACATCAATCGATGGGCATCTCCATAGCCCATTGGTTAGCCTCGTTGATGTGAGACTTTCTCCTTTTTTGTCTTCTCCACATAACCTCCATCATCATATTCTATTCCACCCATAGTGCTGTGGCCATGGCTCGCGCTCATATATTGCGTGAAAGTTTATAGGTTTGAGATTATTAAAGTATGAAACAATTGCTTGGCTTGTCATCGGGGTTGTGCATGATGAGAGCATTCTTGTGTGATGAAAATAGAGCGTGACTAAACTATATGATTTCGTAGGGATGAGCTTTCTTTGGCCATGTTATTCTGAGAGGACATAATTGCTTAGTTAGTTTGCTTGAAGTATTATTATTTTTATGTCAGTATGAACTTTTGTCTTGAATCTTTCGGATCTGAATATTCATACCACAATTAAGAAGAATTACATTAAAATTATGCCAAGTAGCACTCCGCATCAAAAATTCTTTCTTTTATCATTTACCTACTCGAGGACAAGCAGGAATTAAGCTTGGGGATGCCTGATACGTCTCCAACATATCTATAATTTTTGATTGCTCCATGCTATATTATCTACTGTTTTGGACCATATTGGGCTTTATTTTCCACTTTTATATTATTTTTGGGACTAACCTATTAACCGAAGGCCCAGCCCAGATTTGCTGGTTTTTTTTGCCTATTTCAGTGTTTCGAAGAAACGGAATATCAAACGGAGTCCAAACGGAGTCCAAACGGAATGAAACCTTTGGGAACGTGATTTTCTCAACAAATATGATCCAGGAGACTTGGACCCTCCGTCAAGAAAGAAGAGAGGCGGTCACGAGGGTGGAGGGCGCCCCCCCCCTAGGGCGCGCCCCTGCCTCTTGGGCCCCTCGAAGCTCCACCGACGTACTCCTTCCTCCTATATATACCTACGTACCCCCAAACGATCAGATACGGAGACAAAAACCTAATTCCACCGCCGCAACCTTCTGTACCCACGAGATCCCATCTTGGGGCCCGTTCTGGAGCTCCGCCAGAAGGGGAATCCACCACGGAGGGCTTCTAAATCATCACCATAGCCCCTTCGATGAAGTGTGAGTAGTTTGCCTCAGACCTTCGGGTCCATAGTTAGTAGCTAGATGGCTTCTTCTCTCTTTTGGGATCTCAATACAATGTTCTCCCCCTCTCTCGTGGAGATCTATTCGATGTAATCTTCTTTTTGCGGTGTGTTTGTTGAGACCGATGAATTGTGGGTTTATGATCAAGATTATCTATGAGCAATATTTGAATCTTTTCTGAATTCTTTTATGTATGATTGGTTATCTTTGCAAGTCTCTTCGAATTATCAGTTTGGTTTGGCCTACTAGATTGGTTTTTCTTGCAATGGGAGAAGTGCTTAGCTTTGGGTTCAATCTTGCGGTGTCCTTTCCCAGTGACAGTAGGGGCAGCAAGGCACGTATTGTATTGCTGCCATCGAGGATAACAAGATGGGGTTTTTATCATACTGCATGAATGTATCCCTCTAAATCATATCATCTTGCTTAAGGCGTTACTCTGTTTTCTTGAACTTAATACTCTAGATGCATGATGGATCAACGGTCGATGAGTGGAGTAATAGTAGTAGATGCAGGTAGGAGTCGGTCTACTTGTCTCGGATGTGATGCCTATATACATGATCATACCTAGATACTCTCATAACTATGCTAAATTATGTCAATTGCTCAATAGTAATTTGTTCACCCACCGTAGAAATACTTATGCTCTTGAGAGAAGCCACTAGTGAAATCTATGGCCCCCGGGTCTATTCTCATCATATCAATCTTCAATCACTTTATTATTGCTTTGCTTTTTGACTTTGCTTTTTATTTTACCTTGCATCTTTATATCAAAAATACCAAAAATATTATCTATCATCTCTATTAGATCTCACTCTCGTAAGTGACCGTGAAGGGATTGACAACCCCTAATCGCGTTGGTTGCATTGAGCTATTTGTTTTGTGTAGGTACCAGGGACTCGCGTGTGGCCTCCTACTAGATTGATACCTTGGTTCTCAAAAACTGAGGGAAATACTTACGCTACTTTGGTGCATCATCCTCTCATCTTCGGGGAAATCCAACGCAGTGCTCAAGAGGTAGCAGGAGGCAACCCAATTTTATTTTAGTTCTTTGCCTTTTGCTCCTGTTTAGTAATAAATAATCTATCTAGCCTCTGGTTAGATGTGGTTTTATGTTTTAATTAGTGTTTGTGCCAAGTAGAACCTTTGGGAAGACTTGGGTGAAGTCTTTATGATCATGCTGTAAAAAACAGAAACTTTAGCGCTTACGAGATTAGCTGCCATTTTTTACTGGAGAGTGATCTTAGGTTTATTATTTTTGCATATGATTAATAGACAAATTCCTCAGGTCCACCAATTTATTTCAGAATTTTTGGAGTTCCAGAAGTATACTTTTGTTACAGATTACTACAGACTGTTCTGTTTTTGACAGATTCTGTTTTCAGTGTGTTGTTTGCTTATGTTGATGAATCTATGAGTAGTATCGGAGGGTATGAACCATAGAGAAGTTGGAGTACAGTATATATTACACCAATATGAATTTATAATGAGTTCACAACAGTATCTAAGTGGTGATTTATTTTCTTATACTAACGGAGCTTACGAGTTTTCTGTTGAGTTTTGTGTTGTGAAGTTTTCAAGTTTTGGGTAAAGATTTGATGGACTATGGAATAAGGAGTGGCAAAGATCCTAAGATTGGGGATTCCCAAGGCACCCCAAGGTAATATTAAAGGACAACAAAGAGACTAAGCTTGGGGATGCCCCGGAAGGCATCCCCTCTTTCGTCTTTGTTCATCGGTAACTTTACTTGGAGCTATTTTTTTATTCACCACATGATATGTGTTTTGCTTGGCAAGTCAATTTATTTTGTTAGGATTTTCTTTCCGTTATTTAGGACAATGTTTTGCATCTTTTATTTCAATAAAAGTGGCATTGATAGCCTTTACTATGCCTATTTTACAAGTCTTCATGTTGCTGTTTGAAAACAGAAAGTTTACCGTTGTTGCAAAAATTCCCTAGAAAAGTCAAAATGTGATAAAATGTTGAAACATTTTTCATAATAAGATCTGATAAATTTACTACAGTGGGAATTTTCTTTCATAATTTTTGGAGGTAGGGAAGTATGGATCTTGCTGCATTCTTTACAGACTGTCCTGTTTAGGCAGATTGCTGTTATGTCTGCATTGTTTGCATATGTTTGCTTCTTTAATGATTCTATTTGAGGATAGGACTATTAAATATGCAGAGGCATTTAGTATTCAATGTTGAATAATAATTTTAGTGATTTCCTATAGTAGAGTATGATAAGGTTTTTGCATTGGTTTATACTAACTTATCTCACAAGTCCTTGTTGAGTTTTGTGTGGATGAAGCTTTTGAGATTTAGGGAGATCGTGATATGAGAGGAATTAAGGAGACACAAAAGCTCAAGCTTGGGGATTCCCAAGGCATCCCAAGATAATCTTTCAAGAAGTTTCAAGCGTCTAAGCTTGGGGATGCCCCGGTTGGCATCCCACCTTTCTTCTTCAACAACCATCGGTTAGTATCGGTTGATCCTAAGTTTTTTATTCTTCACGTGATGTTTGCTATTATTAGAATGTAATTTTATTTTGTTCTGATTGCTGTTTGAATAAAATATCAAGATATGAAATTCTTAAATGAGAGAGAGTCTTCACATAGCTACATAATTATTTAACTACTCATTGATCTTCACTTATATCTTTTTGGAGTGGTTTGTCATTTACTTGTGTGCTTCACTTATATCCTATGAGTAAATAGTTGAATGAGCGAATATCATAAATCTGTAATTATATATGTTTCTATGCTTACCCCATGGGGAGTAATGACTTCACATATAAGAAGTAGAGGTGGTAAATTTATTGAAGGTTAGCAAACATTGTATTGGTCACTTGAACAATTCATGAAAGAATATTGAGGGAACAGAAATTTCACATATAAATATACTATCTTGGACATCTTTTATGATTGTGAGCACTCATTAAAATATGACATGCTAAAAGGTTGATGTTGGACAAGGAATACAACGTAATGGGTTATGTTTTCTTAAATCCGAAATAAAGTATATTGTCATGGATCATTCAACATGCTGAGCTTGCCTTTCCCCCTCATGCTAGCCAAACTATTTGCACCAAGTAGAGATATTACTTGTGCTTCCAAACATCCCTTGAACCAGTATTGCCATGAGAGTGCACCATACCTACCTATGGATTGAGTAAGATCCTTCAATTAAGTTGTCATCGGTGCATGCAATAAAAATTGCTCTCTAAATATGTATGATCTATTAGTGTGGAGAAAATAAGCTTTATACGATCTTGTGATGTGGAAGCAATAAAAGCGATAGACTGCATAATAAAGGTCCCTATCACAAGTGGCAATATAAAGTGATGTTCTTTCGCGTTAAGATTTTGTGCATCCAACTATAAAAGCGCATGACAACCTCTGATTCCCTCTGCGAAGGGCCTATCTTTTATTCTTGTCTTATACCTTATGCAAGAGTCATGGTGATCTTCACCTTTCCTTTTTACATTTTATCCTTTGGCAAGCACATTGTGTTGGAATGATCTGATATATATATATATATATATATATATATATATATATATATATATATATATATATATATATATATATATATATATATATATATATCCAATTGGATGTAAGGCATCATGAACTATTATTGTTGACATTACCCTTGAGGTAAAAGGTTGGGAGGCGAATCTATAAGCCCCTATCTTTCTCTGTGTCTGATTAAAACTTTGAACCCATAAATATCACGTGAGTATTAGCAATTGTGAAAGACCAAATGATAGTTGAGTATGTAAAGTTTGTTGAATTTAAGCTCTGACATAGACCCTTCCTGAAAATATGAATTGTAATTGTTTGATGACTAATAACACGGTTTGTTAGTTTTCAAGAAAGTTTATGATCTATGCTTTAACATGTGAATAGCTTGTTACTTGGTCATGAGAAGCTTTATGATATGAGCTACTGTTATGACATATGATGATGCTAGAAAAGGTGATTGAAATTATCATTGATCAAACTTGTGCACCTACTAGCATTCACACTTCATAAATTATTTATTTTATCATTTACCTACTCAAGGACGAGAAGGAATTAAGCTTGGGGATGCTGATACGTCTCCAACGTATCTATAATTTATGAAGTATTCATGCTATTATATTATCTGTTTTGGATGTTTATGGGCTTTACTAAACACTTATATATTATTTTTGGGACTAACCTATTAACCGGAGGCCCAGCCCAAATTGTTGTTTTCTTGCCTATTTCAGTGTTTCGAAGAAAAGGAATATCAAACGGAGTCCAAATGGAATGAAACCTTCAGGAGAGTTATTTTTGGAACAGAAGCAATCCAGGAGACTTGGAGTAGACGTCAGGGAAGCTTCGAGGAAGCCACGAGGTAGGGAGGCGCACCCCACCCCCTGGGCGCGCCCCCACCCTCGTGGGCCCCTCGTGGCTTCCCTGACCGACTTCTTTCGCCTATATATGTCCATATACCCTAAAAACATCGGGGAGCAGAATAGATCGGAAGTTCCGCCGCCGCAAGCCTCTATAGCCACTGAAAACCAATCGGGACCCTGTTCCAGCACCCTGCCGGAGGGGGGAACCCTCACCGGTGGCCATCTCCATCATCCCGGCTCTCCATGACGAGGAGGGAGTAGTTCACCCTCGGGGCTGAGGGTATGTACCCGTATCTATGTGTTTGATCTCTCTCTCTCTCTCTCTCTCTCTCTCTCTCTCTCTCTCTCTCGTGTTCTTGAGATGGTACGATCTTGATGTATCGCGAGCTTTGCTATTATAGTTGGATCTTATGATGTTTCTCCCCCTCTCCTCTCTTGTAATGGATTGAGTTTTCCCCGTGAACTTATGCATAGGGGTTGGCACACATTTTCGTCTTGACTCTCCGGTAGAAACTTTGGGGCACTCTTTGAAGTTCTATGTGTTGGTTGAAAATATGAATCTGAGATTGTTTGATGCATATCGTATAATCATACCCATGGATACTTGAGGTGACATTGGAGTATCTAGGTGACATTAGGGTTTTGATTGATTTGTGTCTTAAGGTGTTATTCTAGTACGAACAGATCGATCCAAAAGAATAACTTTGAGGTGGTTTCGTACACTACAATAATCTCTTCGTTTGTTCTCCGCTATTAGTGACTTTGGAGTGACTCTTTGTTGCATGTTGAGGGATAGTTATATGATCCAATTATGTTATTATTATTGAGAGAACTTGTACTAGTGAAAGTATGAACCCTAGGCCTTGTTTCTTAGCATTGCAATATCGTTTACGCTCACTTTTATCGCTTGCTACCTTGTTGTTTTTATATTTTTAGATTACAAAAACATATATCTACCATCCATATTGCACTTGTATCACCATGTCTTCGCCGAACTAGTGCACCTATACAATTTACCATTGTATTGGGTGTGTTGGGGACACAAGAGACTCTTTGTTATTTGGTTGCAGGGTTGCTTGAGAGAGACCATCTTCATCCTATGCCTCCCACGGATTGATAAACCTTAGGTCATCCACTTGAGGGAAATTTGCTACTGTCCTACAAACCTCTGCACTTGGAGGCCCAACAACGTTTACAAGAAGAAGGTTGCGTAGTAGACATCATCTTCTGATGGTGTGGACACTTCACATATTACAACCTTCAGCAAACGGAGGTCGCACCTAAAGCTCGACGAGTCTCATGCGTAGTAGGAAGGAGTGTCCGGCGGGCCGCGAGGCTCGATGCCGGCGGTATCCAACGATGGAAGGGTGATCTCTCGCTGGGTGTAGATATCCACGAGACGCCACAGACTACCGGATTGGTGGATGAGGATGATCCAGTTGGCCTTCATGCCCTCCCAGTAGTGGCCGCACATGAAGGACATATGGATGGGTAGTGGTAGCATGTCGAGGGGCATGACGACAACCTCCGTAGGATCGTCAGACCGGTGTCTGGGCCACCTACGAGGATCGGGCATTAGCAAGTAGGGTGTCTTAAAAAGGGCCGACCGGTTGTAAACGAGTAGATGGTACATAGACACCGAGCATGCGGCCAGACGCACGGTGCTGAGCAGGTCCATACGATTATAGATCTGCTCCAAGAGAACATTGGGGAGGGAATTCCAATCATGGTTCTGCGTTTAGTCAGTTCTACCATAGGTTCTTTTAGGGCGCTGAGTGATTGGGGTTTTCGGTGCCTGCGAGCAAGCGAGGAAGTGAATTCGGGTGGGCGAGTGAAGAAGATGGTGTGTGTGGCCGAGCAGTGAGCGGGGGGATATGGTACGCGCGAGCTACCAAGGAAGATGGAGCGGGTGGGCGAGCAATGAGCAGGGGAAATGGTGTGCGGGGACAATGGGGAAGAGAGGAGGAAGAAGAAGAGAGGAGGAAGAAGAGGGAAAGACGGGCAAGAAAGTGCATTAAATCTCAATTCTACTAGTACTATTACCAGGATATACAGTCCTTTGGAGTGTAAATAGTTAAGCCGATGACATGTGGGTCTACCTCAAGAGGGCCCATATGTCAGTTAATGGAAGAGAGAGGTGCGTAGGCGTATTTGCAGAAGTGTGCTCCACTGGCAAACATGATGGCACTACAGGGTAAGGCTGCTTTAGTAACACCAACATGCTGGCTCAGCTTACTAATTAAGTGCCCCATCTTTTGCAGCGTGTATTGTCACCTCATTGTGAAGACTGGATGAATAGTTTTGACCGAGATGAGGAATAATGGATCGCCAAGTCTTCCTATTGACAGTATCCCTATGCCTCTACTCTCATCCTGTCCAATGATACGTCTCCAACGTATTTATAATTTTTTATTGTTCCATGCTGTTATATTATCATTCTTGGATGTTTTATAATCATTTTATAGTCATTTTAAATCATTTTTGGTACTAACCTATTGACATAGTTCCAAGTGCTAGTTGCTGTTTTTTCCATGTTTTTTACATCGCAGAAAATCAATACCAAACGGAGTCCAAACACAGTAAAACTTTTTGTGGATTTTTTATGGACCAGAAGACATCCAGTGGGCCGAAGAAGCACCTGGGGGGGTGCTCCGAGGGGAGCACAAACCCCTAGGGTGCGCTTGGAGGCCCAGGCGCACCCTGGTGGGTTGTGCCCATCTCGGGTGCCCCCTGGACCACCTCTCTATAAATACCCCAATATTCCAGAAATCCTAGGGGAGTTGACAAAAATTAATTCCAGCCGCCGCAAGTTCCAGAACCACCGGATCCAATCTAGACACCATCACAGAGGGGTTCATCATGTCCATTGGTGCCTCTCCGATGATTCGTGAGTAGTCTTGTGTAGACCTACGGGTCCGTAGTTAGTAGCTAGATGGCTTCCTCTCTCTCGTTTGATTCTCAATACAATGGTCTCTTGGAGATCCATATGATCTAACTCTTTTTGCGGTGTGTTTGATGGGATCGGAGGAACTTTGAGTTTATGATCATATCTATCTTTTTGTCCATGAAAGTTATTTGAGTCATCTTTGATCTCTTATATGCATGATTGCTTATAGCCTCGTATTTCTTCTCTGATATTTGGGTTTTGTTTGGCCAACTTGATATATTTATCTTGCAATGGGAAGAGGTGCTTTGTGATGGGTTTGATCTTAGGTGCTTGATCCCAGTGACAGAAGGGGAACCGACACGTATGTATCATTGCTATTAAGGATAACAAGATGGGGTCTATTTCTACATAAATAGATCTTGTCTACATCATGTCATCGTTCTTATTGCATTACTCCGTTTTTCCATGAACTTAAAACACTAGATGCATGCCGGATAGCGGTCGATGTGTGGAGTAATAGTAGTAGATGCAGGCAGGATTCGGTCTACTAATGTTGGATGTGATGCCTATATAATGATCATTGCCTGGATATCGTCATGATTATTTGAAGTTCTATCAATTCCCCAACAGTAGTTCATTTACCCACCATTTGCTATTTTTCTCGAGAGAAGCCACTAGTGAAATCTACGGCCCCCGGGTCTCTTCCTTATGATATTTGCCTTTGCGATCTATCTTTATTTGCTTTTACTTTTAGATCTATTAAACCAAAAATATGAAAAATACTTTGCTGCACTTTATATTATTTGGCGTTCGATCTATCAAATCATTACAACTCTCTCACGTCCGTTTGCCAATTTCTGGCGCCGTTACCCAAAAGGGATTGACAACCCCTTTAACATGTCGGGTTGCCAGTATTTGTTATTTGTGTGCAGGTGCTGTTTACGTACTGTTTCTTGGTTCTCCTACTGGTTCGATAACCTTGGTCTCATCACTGAGGGAAATACCTACCGTCGTTGTGCTGCATCATCCCTTCCTCTTTGGGGAAATACTGACGTAGTCTAGCAGACATCAAAAGGAAATTCTGGCACAGTTGTCGGGGAGACATCATCAACATCTACCAGGTTCCTAATCACAAATCTCATATCCTCGCAATTTACAGTATTTGCCATTTGCCTCTTGTTTTCCTCTCCCCCACTTCACAAAAAATTTACATTTTATTGGCCCACTTTTTCGTTTGCCTTTTTCTCATCAGATCTCTTGTTTGCTTGTGTTGCCATGTGTCCTCTATTTGCTTGCATCTTCGCTTGCTAAAAATCTATTGATATGGATCCTCATCCACTTGCTAATCTTTTTCAAAGATCCAATTATGATGAACCAATTGCTAGTGAATTGAGTTCACTAGATTATCTTTATGAAGTTTTGCTTGAGATTCATGAATCTGACAATTGTGATAAAGTGTTAAAATAAGGAATTTATAAAGTGATTCATGATAGCTGTCGGATCACGGGTTCCGGCAAAACCCTTAAGGTTCGAACACTAGGGTGCGCGCGAAGATTTCCTCCCTACTGATCCACGTCCTAACTAGCTAAGATCTCAAGAACGAACTCGACGAACTCACAACACAAGGGACACAAGATTTATACTGGTTCGGGCCACCGTTGTGGTGTAATACCCTACTCCAGTGTGGTGGTGGTGGATTGCCTCTTGGGCTGACGATGAACAGTACAAGGGGAAGAACAGCCTCCTGAGGTTGAGGTGTTCTTGTGCTCGGTGTGTGGCTAAGGATTGGCTCAAGATCAGATGCCTGAGGCTTAGTTGCCTCCGAATGAGTTGCCTCCTACGGTGGTGGCTAGCCCTATTAATAGAGGCCCTGGTCCTCTCCCCAAATATTGAGCGGGAAGGGAGACAACAACGGCCAATTCGAAAGGGGACAGCTAGTACAGCTTATCCTAACAAAAGTAGTCTTCGCCTGCAAAAGGCTCTGGTGGTGACGCCGCCTTGGGCTCCATGGTGACCTCCGTCTTGTCGTCCTGCTGGTCTTGGTCTCGTTGCACCGATATGGAAACCTTTGCTTGATGCCTCGGTACTCCGCACCTACGCTTGACTCCTTTAGCACCAAAGAGGAAACGAGGACGCTGCGCACGCTGGCGCCCGCCTGGTCTCGATCGTCATGGCTCACATCACGAGAACCTCGCGAGGTTTGCCTCGCCTTGATCTCTCTGCTCCTCGTGAGCCTGCCTGGCGAGGCCTCTCCTGAGGAGGTCTTGCGTCGTCCGCCTCGCGAGGCTTGGCCCCTCGCGAGGGTCTTGAATGCCTTGTCGATGAAGATGGGCCGTACAGGCCTGCTAGCACAGCCACGCCGTGGGCCGCAGGTAGGCAAGTCTGGGGACCCCCGTTCCCAGAACGCCGACAGTAGCTCCCGGGCCCAAGGCACGCTCGGGCTTGGCTTTGAGGCGAAGCCAAAGGTCAAGTACGGAGTGCCGCGGGCCCCAATAGTCTGCGGCCTTGGTCGACACGTGGCGGTTGATTGGACGTGGGCGTCTCCGCTTCCCCATGCTGCCTCGGCAACTGCCCGACTTGACAAGTCCCTACGACATGCAAGGAAAACCATCATTACCTGTGATCATGGGGGGCGCTGGTTGGCCTTCTCCTGCTATAAATGAGGAGGGGGGCAGAGCCTCCGTCGCCCATTTCTCCCCGTCCTGTTTTCTTCTTGCTCCTCGATCCTCTGCTAGTAGCCATGGCACCCATCCGAAGGTTTTCTGCTACGGAGAAGGGAAAGACTCCCCTCGACGTGCCGACGACGCTCCCGCCGAAGAAGAGGTCGGTTCACCGCCGCGACGCAGCGGCAATGCAGGTGGTGATGAGACCTTGGTGCGAGCGGCCTCCTCCAGGGTATCCGCTGCCCTTGTATGCCCAAGCTGGGGGCTCAGGAGGAAGGAACGGCGAGCGTCGGCGCGCGCGCCGTGGCCAAGGTCGATGTGCCACGGCGGCGAGCGCCGTCGCTCCTGGAGTCCATGCGGCGGACTCCTCACGCGAGCTCGTGCTGTGGGCGGCAATAACCCCAAGCTCTTGGATCCGCTTCCCGCGGTTCTTCTCCGACGTGATGCCACCGAGGGGACCCCTCGAGCTCTGGTTGCAGCATGCTGACTGCGATGCTCCGGCGACCGGAGCAGAGGTCGAAGCGGTCCCCTCCCGGCAAGATCTTCATGACCCGCGGCTGGGGCGAGGTTGCGCGGGTTTGCCGTGCGGAGGGCGCCCTCGTGATCCACTTCGAGTATGACGGCGCTTCCACGCTATTCTTCAAGGTCTTCGACACGGAGTGCCGCCGCTTGGAGTGTTGCCCTGGATGGAAGCGCCAGGATGATGCGCGCTCCGCTCGCGGCTCCTCCAGCAGCAGCGACTCTTGGGAGTCCAGTGGTTCTCCTGAGCTCTACGAGACTCTGGAGACGAGTGATGATAGCTACGTGCCCCCGAGTTCTCACCGCGCCCAGAGCAGTGCCGCAACGCCCGGCCGTCGCCGTCGCTGATCTGGATGGGGTTGGCGTAGGCCTCCCGCGGCCCACTGTTGATGATGGCTTCCACCGCGGGGGCGTGTAGATAGGATTCTCCTAGGTTCTCGTCTTTTGTTCCCTGCGAGGAATCAAGAAGTACCCCGTGGGGGCGTGTAAAGGGTCTGTAATGTCTTTTGTTGATATTATCCTGGCTATGGAAATCTGTGTGTGCATGTCCTGTTCAGGCTCGGTCTCCCCTTTCCAACCTCGTGACGGCTTGTTGCTCTACGGTGACAGGTCCCGGTCCCCAGGCAAGCTACAGCCGTCGCTGGTATGCCAGGTCGCGTGCCGTGTGTTGGTGTCAAAACCGGCAGATCTCGGGTAGGGGGTCCCGAACTGTGCGTCTAGGATCGATGGGTAACAGGAGACAGGGGACACGATGTTTACCCAGGTTCGGGCCCTCTCTATCGAGGTAATACCCTACTTCCTGCTTGATTGATCTTGATGAATATAGGGTTACAAGAGTTGATCTACCTCGAGATCATATGTTGTGGTCTAAGACCTAAGGGTATGATGAGTAATGTCATAGTGATCTAGCATATATCTATCAACTAGCCTAGCCTCGGTTTATATAATGCACCAGAGGCCTAGGATGACAAGAGTCCTAGTCGGATACGCCGGTAGGGAGGAGTCCTTGTCTTGAGCACCAAGTCTTGTGGAATCTTCCTCATGCATGTCATCGGCTGTCCGAACTGGCGCATGAGTATACGGCCATGGGGGTCCTCGGCCCAATCTAACTGACCGGGAGACGACGTGGTGAGTACCCCCTAGTCCAGGACACCGTCAGTAGCCCCCTGAACCAGTCTTCAAGTTGGGGATGCTCCTCGATTCTTCCAACTGTTCTTCATCTTCGGTCATCGGTCTTGAAAACTGGTTCAACAAATCATCTCATCTTTGATCTTGAGGATCGCCGAAGTGAATCCAGAGAGTTTGCACGCCGGGTATCCGAGGAACCCCTTTAAGTTATTGGCCTTTATCAATGCCTGGTTATTTTTATGCAATGCCTCAGGTTTGAAGTGTTTCCCGTGCGGCGGTGTCCTCTTGCATCCGAGCTCCAACGCCGGACCGCATTCAAGGTATCTTTTGCAGCCGATTACCAACGCTGGACTGCTTCCGAGCTCCAACGCCGGAATGTATCCAAGCTCCAACGCCGGACTGTATCCGAGCTCTAACGCCGGACTATGTCCAAGCTCCAATGCCGGACTATGTCATAGATCACCTTGGTTCAAAAAAGTTGAAGGAGTTTAGCCGAACTTAATGCCAGAAATGCCCTCTATGGAGCCAGCACTGGCGCCCGAGCTTTATGTCGGACTGCTTCCGAGGTGGTGCACCAACCCGACTACGGGCTGATTTTTTGTGAATATTTTTGATTGGTGCAATTTATTCTCTGCCGAGATATATATCCAGTAGCCCTCAAGGTGTGTGTTGGTCTAAAACCCGAGATGCACCTGAAGGATGACATAAGACCGCTAATCCCAGTAGCCCCTGAGACTCAGGTTGATTCGCAAAATCGGCCTGAGGATCAAGTCCTAGCTCGGCAGGACACGTCGGGACACAAAAGGCGGTGTGCAAAGTCCTCGAGACTCAGGTTGGGTACGGCCGACCAACCTGAGGATCATAATCTCCTTGAAAACTATATTGCACTTAAATTTTCTGCATTGGATTGCCAATGCAGTAGCCCCCGAGACACTGGTCGGGTGGCAACACCAGATCAGGGGATCGATGTGCCCCTTTAATATTTATAAACAAGGAGCGCAAAGCCCAGTATCCCCAGAGCCTTAATGCGGGCACGGGTGGCCGGATTAAGGATCGATATCCGGAGTAAAATCACAAATTATGTGTAATGATTCTATGTATCCAAGTACTTGACATCATTAATGCTCGGATCCGCATTGTCCAAAACTTTGTTGACCAACCATCGGCTTCGACTTCCTCGTCCAGTAGCTGGGGAGTGTTTGTCCTACTTTATTAAGCCTTTATAAGGGCAAAGGTTTACGGCAAACAAGGCAATCCGGTCATACGGTTTATAAACAAAGGTACGCGGAGAGATATGTTGTATTACTTTTTAATGTAAGAAACATCGTCCAAAGAAAATACTCCCTCTATCGGTTCCTTTCTTTGGGTCTTCATGCTTATCATGATCATGAAACCTCACCTCCGATCAATGTGGGAGGAAAATATTGAGGATTTAGGTCGGGGAAAGTTCCCGAACTCTATGGTATTAATGAACCAAAATTTTCACTTCCATCGTTGCCGACCAATGTGATCCTTTAAGATTGCTAGCTTTCGGCTTCACCCAGTCTGAGGTACTAACTCGGATGACCCGGTAGTAACAATCACAGAGGTGCTCCCTTTACCGCCTAGCCGAACAATCGGGAACGTAGGGGTAAGCACAGGAGCCAGGAAACCCAGCTTGACCCAAATCTTAAGTCAAATTGATGCATATTTATGGCTTTATAACGATGATTACAGAAGGCGGCCCTCGTATATTAAATACAAACACCGATGATATGTTTATTTCGACTCCGTTGCGACCGTTTAGTAGTTGAAAGTGGCCCATCGTCGGCTCCCACCCCCTTGTAGATGCTACACAGGGTGTTTCCATAATAACAAAACAACCCTTAGCCGACGTCTCGGTGCGCGAAGGCGGTTGTGTTAGCGGAAACGAGGCAATCAGATATGCGGGCTTTATAACTTTCACTTAGTCATAGGAGCTTTAAACTAGGGAAGCCAGCTATGAGCCCCTGGTTAGTGTTCGACGACAGCCGAGGTCAAGCCGTAAACACTTCGGCCAATGTTATGAACGGCCCGTCATTTAACATGGGGTGACCTCTATCGATCTTATAGTTTAACACAGTCATCGGATCGCTGACCAGTTTGCCCTTATTGTGACAGTCAGTTTTTGGCTTCCTCCACTAAGGTGCTTTAACCATGCTAGCCGGGAGCACAATCACAGTGGTTCTCCCTTTGCACACCTAGCCAAACAAAGCGAAACGTAGGAGGCAAGCACAGGAGCCGGGCAACCCAACTATTGACCGAAGACACAATTCGAAACAGATGCATATATAGCAATATCCGAGAATATTTTTGCCGAATCTCTAAAGATGTCTGACGTTGCACTGCAAGACTTATGTTGGAAACGTACAAATAGTTTAAAAGTGCCACAAGCTTGGAAAACCAAAAAACTTCAGTAAAAACTTGACGTCCGAACTAGATCAAGTGTTCGGTGCCAATCTGAAAATTGGCCTTAGAAAAAAAATTGTGCTTCTGTCGTGCTTTAACATGACACATCCTATCTCAAGACTTAAAGCGGGTCAGCCTACGGCTTCAACCTCCTGCCCCAAAGGCGGAGTACTTCTTGTTAGGCCCGTTTAGCAAACTAAACTTTAGCGGCTTTGAGAGAGAAATTAGGCTCCCCGGCTATTGACCACACACTCGCGTCGAAAAGAGGAGTGATAGAAAAAGACCTTTCAATGACTAAGAAGGAAACACTTATTATAAAACGGCTCATGTAAATTTTAAGAGCCGCCAAGTGACTTGGGTAAAACAATTTTATGTATATGATTGTATGTACCAAAGTACTTATATCATATCTGTGTTCGCCCGAACTTTTAATGCGTCTTAACCGACCGTCGGCTTCTCCCTCTTCGGTCAAGGGCCAAAAAGTGTTATGTACTCCACCTGTCGAGAATATCGACGGTGTTTCTGATAACCAGGCAATCAGGCCATAAGGCTGTAACAGACAAAGCGCGCTCAGGGAACTTATGCTATATTACTGACGAAGTGTAAGAAGGATCTTCGAAGAAAATAGTACCTCCATCGATACCTTTCTTCGGTTTCTCATTGTTACTATGAGACTTGTGCAATAGATTTTTTGTACTCATGAGTTCCGTTGTGTGCCGACCATGATTGAAAACAATAAGAGCGCTAGCTTTCGGCTTCACCCAGTCTGATGTCCGAGCTAGATGACCCGATCGTGACAATCACAGAGGTGCTCCCTTTACTCCCTAGCCGAACAATCGGGAATGTAGGGGTAAACACAGGAGCAAGGCAACCCAGCTTGCGGAACACTTAAGTCACCATGGTGCATATTGTGGCGTAATACACGAACAGGGAACGGAGTCGTACAAGTATAATCATATGCAAGAGGAAAGGCTTCATAAAGGAAGCCCCCAAGTAAACAGGGTATTTGAATTTGTGTGTCACAAACAAAGTTTTGACAAGGAAGTTTTTCACATACAACTTTTTGCCAAAAAAATTATAATGCTTTGGTCGAACCGAACAAAATTTAAAGTTGAAAATTCTGAGCATAAAAGCGACTTAGCTGGTTAATGTGCTCGGTGTCGATGCACGGCCCGAGCTTACGGCGGGACAAGGTCCCAGCCCCCAAGCCGGTCCCGAGGTGGCGGAGCAAAGAGCTCGGCACTCCGAAGTGGCGACATGGCACGGCCAATGCAGGCGGGTAATGTGACGCCAAAGTCCCCGACATGGGTTAATGAAGTGATGACGAAGCCCTCTGTCCAGCCGAGGTGACGTGGTACGTCAGTACGCCGAGGTGACAGCGCTGCCCGACCCGGATCCTTTACCAGTGCACAGAAAATAGTGCAAACCGGAGATAATAGTAATAAAAAAATTGTTGCATAATTAATAATTTATGCAAAGTGAGTACTAAAAGAAATATGGATTGTGCGCCGAACGCTCGATGAGGTAGAGCTCTCTCGGCGATGCTGAAGTCCCCTGAGGCAGCCGAACACGTCGGTATGGCAACACGACCAACAAGGTGATCACGCGAGCCGATTTACGCCGATTGGGACGACGGCGTCGGCTTGCCGAAGAGACCACGTAACGTAGTCGAAGTCCATTACCTGCACATGTAAAATAGTGCAGGCCAACAATAATAATATAAATATATAAAAATCCTCGTGTAATTAATTTACGCAAAATAATTTATTTAAAGATATGTGGCCTGGCGCCGAAGTCAATATTGATGCAGGCGTCGGCGTGATGCGGTAAAGGCATGGCGAAGCCTGAATTCACAGGTCAGTCCGAGTTCCAGATGCGGCGTTCGCCAGACTATGTACGGAAACTGACCGAACCACCACGCAACTGTTGTTAATGCGGCCATCGTTTAATAGACCTGTGTACAGATGATGGAACAAACCAGAGTAAAAATTACTTGGGAAAAATAAACCCAAACATGCAAAATTGCTAGGATTAATAGCACCTGGTTTATTTGTTGTAGCAGTCCAAAGAAAAGTGACTCCCAAAATTGGGACTCAATCCGCATACCCATTGCCTGATGGGCGGTGAAGCGATGGCATGGTGATGGCTGTAAAGCTTGGCTCGCCGAGGCAAAGCACTCGGTCCAGCTAACGTGACGAAGCTGGTCGGTTGACGACGCTGAAGTCTCTGGAGTAGGTTGATGAAGGGATGGCGAAGTCCCCGGTCCAGACGAGGGGACAGAGCAGGTTTTGAAGTAGTTCGACATGATGGACATCGGCTCGATGAAGCAACGGTGCGGACATACCGATGCAGGTCGTAACTCGTGACGTGGTCAATGCTGGCTTGATGAAGTGACCGTAAGGCGATGCCGGTGTGCCCGCTCCGTGTAATCCGTGGGGCGGGGATGTTGGTGATGATTTATCTTTTGCGATGCCGAACTCTTGTTAGGCTTGCCAAGATGATGATCCAAATAAGTTGAGCTCGGCTCAACAAAGCGACGACATGTCTAGCACAGGTCGACAGTCGTAGAGCAACGTTGTTGGGCTGGTTTGACACAGGCGCGATGGCGAAGAGTGCCTCAGAGAAGGCTTAAAATTTTATGGGCATGTGTTAAGAACAACGCACAATACCCTAGAAGAAAATTCTTTTAAAAAGGTTGTCCAATATCGCGTTCATAAAGAAACATGAATTCTGGTCAGATCCGTATTCGCGCAGAAAACAGATCCGAAAAGTGATGCACTAATCGGAAGGTTCCCGGAGTTTGGATGGTCTGATCGAGCTAAAATTTTGAGGGGTGGTAGATATGGGAATTCCGCAGCCGATCAACGTTTGGATCTTCCAAAGGACGTCCGAGCTAGGTGCTGGAGACCACGCCCTAAACTCGTCCAGATTCCCGTCCAGACTCGACAGGCCTCCAGTATATCATAGATCGCCGATAATTACTCCATCGGAACGCGATGAAATTTTACAGGGTTTCTATATACTCAATTCCGCACTATTGCACCGAAGCAATCGTCAAACCGACGCTCGAGGAGATGGTGGCAGCAGATACAAGTTCGCTGTTCGGAAAAACAGCACGGTCGCCCGAGAGCAATGTTGACGTTGAGCTCTCGAGCTCCATGGATGATTCCTCCATGATCTTTATAGAGGTCGGAGTTGATGTTGATGAAGGCCCCCATCCGAACATGACGATAGGAGATGGAGCACGGTCCTCGGTCGAGCCAAGGTGACCAGTCGAGCCGGCGACGAAGATGTCAGCGTCGCAGTTGATCTGCGGGCGAGCCATTGAACCTTTGCTGATCACACAACGGAACTCTCAGTGAAAGCAACATTGTCGGTGTCAAAACCGGGAGATCTCGGGTAGGGGGTCCCGAACTGTGCGTCTAAGATCGATGGGTAACAGGAGATAGGGGACATGATGTTTACCCAGGTTTGGGCCCTCTCTATCGAGGTAATACCCTACTTCCTGCTTGATTTGTCTTGATGAATATAGGGTTACAAAAGTTGATCTACCTCAAGATCATATGTTGTGGTCTAAGACCTAAGGGTATGATGAGTAATGTCATAATGATCTAGCATATATCTATCAACTAGCCTAGCCTCGGTTTATATAATGCATCAGAGGCCTAGGATAACAAGAGTCCAAGTCGAATACGCCGGTGGGGAGGAGTCCTTGTCTTGAGCACCAAGTCTTGTGGAATCTTCCTCATGCATGTCATCGGCTGTCCGAACTGGCCCATGAGTATACGGCCATGGGGGTCCTCGGCCCAATCTAACTGATCGGGAGACGATGTGGTGAGTACCCCCTAGTCCAGGAAACCGTCACCGTGGTCAAGGCCGGGAGGTGAGCGGCCCGAGGTCCAATAAGAGCTCCTGAGGCGCGATGCTCAGGGGGTCCCCTTTAGCGCTCAAGCAACCGTGGTAAGGTAAGAAAGGGAGGCGGCGTTGCCGTAACAGGTCTATGGCGAGCTCGGCTCCTAGGCTCCAACGATTAGCTGGTCTGAGTGCGGGACTTATCTTGACCATTCGGTGTTTATTCCTTGTGATACGCCGCGTTGGTGCGCAGGCGTCCGTAGCGTAGCTGGGTCGGGCCCATACGAGTCTTCCCCTCTCCCACGCTCTCCTTCGTGCTCTACGTCCTCAGGTCCCGGCGCTCGAGCGAGCTCAGCCGCCACTAGTATGCCAGGTCGCGTGCCATGGTCAAGGCCAGGGGGTGAGGGCTGGAGAGCCAGTAAGAGCTCCTGAGTCGCGATGCTCAGGAGCCCCCCTTTTAACACGCAAGCAGATTACATGGAAGAAGTGGGGGCTCCCGGTGCCGTTTGCTGTTATCCTCATGAGATTCCTACAAGCCTGCACAAGGAGGAACACGGTTTGCCATTATGGTTGCCAGTCCGCCGCCGGCTGCTCCTCGAGGAGACGAAGGCACTGAGGGCCTGGTGAGGTGACGTGCGCGGGGCGTGCCGTGAGCCAGAGCTCGACCACTTAGGTTTGTCGACATCGCAGGGACGGACCCGTGTGCCAGCGCCGTGCCAGCGTGAGTAGCCCCCGTGGGAGGTGACGATCGAAGAAGTAGCAGTCATAGGAAGATTAGGCATGGAAAGCATACTGGCTTAAGTAAATGCAAGGGAGATACATGCCACTGGGTTAGGCCCGAGCGGCTTGGGGATGATGCAGCCCGAGGGGCGCCCCCCAACAAGGTAAGCTAAAGACATAAAAAGGGATACATGCCACAGGGACGAACCCACGCGGCCTGGGAATGATGTAGCCCGTGGGGTGCTCCCAGCTAAATGAACTTGGAAAACGTCACCTGGTTCTGTTGACGAAGGAGAGTTGGGGGCAGCTGAAGGTACGCGGCAAAGGGGTTGCTCCTCATCAGCCACCGGGGCCCTGAGCCTCGGGAGGCTCTGGGGGTCCTGGTGGTTCCTTCAGGGCCGTCTCCATCTCCGTCAGCACAACGTGGTGCCTGGCCTCCTAAGCTGCCAGGATGCTCCGCAGGTTGCGCTGATAGGCGGTCGCCATGCTCGGCAGGCCAAAAGGCATCCGAACTTAGCTGTGAGGTGGGCCCTCGAAGCGTTCCACGCGCGAAGGCCAGAGAAGCTCCTGAGAGGAGGCTCTGTTGAGCCCTGGGACGTCGATGCAGACGCGCAGCCCGGCATCCTCGCCTGGATGGGGAGCTGCGCCCGGTGAGCGGCCGCTGCCGCGCATGGCCTTTGCATCTTGCAGTTCCTGAGTGGTCTTGGTTATGAACTCTTGAATGGTGGGCGCTCCTTGCCCTGTGTCCTCCTGAGGGAAACGTGCTGTGAAGCATGCCTCCAAGTGGTGCCCAAGCGCCTCCCTTGTGATGTCGGTAAAGTCTGAGGCCCTCCAGAAGAGAGCCCCCGAGCCCTGCCCGAGAGGGACGTCGGACACGCTTTCCTATGCGATGGAGGGAGGCGCCCTAGGTGAGGGCGCCGATCCTGACGAGGCACCGCTTGCCTGAACCCCGCGTGGTGCTGCTGCCTCTTCTTCTTGGGGATGGCCTCAGGAGGGCGCTCGCCCTTGCTGTCGGGCTTGTCGATTGCTGCAGCTTGGAAGGCATGCTCGAGGAGCACACCGCATCTCTTTCTTCGCACGGGACCATGATGATTCCTCCGCTTCCTGGCATCTTGAGGACATTGTTGCCGTGATGGGTCACTGTCGGTGTCAAAACCGGCGGATCTCGGGTAGGGGGTCCCCGTGATCCCTTCATCGTCTAGGATCGATGGTAACAGGAGATGGGGGACACGATGTTTACCCAGGTTTGGGCCTACCCTACTTCCTGTTTGATTGATCTTGATGAATATGAGTGTTACAAGAGTTGATCTACCACGAGATCCTAATGGCTAAACCTTAGAAGTCTAGCCTGTGTGACTATGGTAATGTGTATATCCTTTCCGGACTAACCCCTCCGGTTTATATGGACACCGGGGGGATCTACGGTTTACATGGAGTCGGTTACACAAGAAGGAATCTACATAGTCGGTTGCCAAGCTTGCCTTCCACGCCAAGGAGAGTCCAATCCGGACACGGGTACAGTCTTCGGCCTTCATGTCTTCACAGCCCATCAGTACGGCCCAATGGATATCAGGCCGGACGCCCGAGGACCCCTTAGTCAGGACTCCCTCAGTAGCCCCTGAACCTGGCTTCAATAACGAGGAGTCCGGCGCACAGATTATCTCCGGCATTGCAAGGAGGGTTCCCCTTCCCGAACTCCAAGATAGTCTTCGGATGCGATGATAGTATCTGGACCTGCAACATACACACCATACATAACCGCAGAGAGAATAAATATTTTTACACGAGTTCTATCCACTGACTTTCTTATAACACGGCATCACGTCTGTCCGGTCATAATTTCGAACCGTTTTTCGTCTGCCGCTCCATGTTTTGAGACGCGGTTGCCATTGGCACGTCTTATCAAAGCAGAGATCATGTCCCCTTATCGCGGGATTCTCATCAATGTGGGTATGGGTAACCCAACCGTGTTGTTTATACAACCCTTGGGAATAGGCGAGTTTTTAGGGCGAGTGGGGAGGCGCTTGATATTTGCGGCCTTTATAAGGGGATAAGGATTCTCTTCCTTCACCCACACCCTTTCTGTCCTTCAGTCCTTCCGTCCTTGAGCTCTAGCGCCCAAGCTTTAGCTTTTCCCCGTTCGAGAAGGTACTCCAAACATGTCCGGATCTAGAGCTGGAGGCAAGTGGATGGCCTCCTCCGTCAAGAATAAGGTCATCACGGAGCTCCGGGAGGACGAATATTTAGCCAAGGAGATTGCTCACCGACTCCATGTAAAAGGGAAAATCGTCCCTACCCCCGAGCCCCATGAGAGGGTTGTGTTTATCACACACTTTGTCCATGGATTCCCTCTTCATCCATTTGTCCGTGGATTGATGTTTTACTATGGGTTGGACTTCCACAATCTGGCCCCCAATTTTATCCTCAATATCTCGGCATTTATCGTCGTGTGCGAGGCCTTTCTCCGCATCCCACCTCACTTTGGCCTATGGCTGAAGACCTTCAATGTGAAACCAAAGGTGGTGAGCGGTCAACAAGCAGAGTGCGGAGGCGCCATGGTGGGCAAGATGCCCAATGTCACCTGGCCCGAAGGCTCCTTTGCGGAGACGGTGAAGGGATGGCAATCAGGGTGGTTTTACATCACCGAGCCGTGTGACACCAATTGGGTAGCAGCCCCCGAATTCCGATTCGGAGTTCCGATGCGGCTCACTTCCTGGCAAGAGAAGAGCCTGACCTGGGGATCTACGAACGAGATAACTGGGCTCCAGACATACGTCCAGAACATGATAACCAAGAAGATCAAGCTTGCCAATGTGATCCAGGTTATGCTCATTCGTTGGATCCTTCCATGCCAACATCAGACTTGCTATTTGTGGGAGTACGACCCAGCCAAGCACCAGACGCTACTAGAGCTCTTCGGCGCGACGCACTAAGGTATCGAGAAAGTGCTCTTCAAGGCTGGCGAGACGCCACTGCCCATGACTGAAGATCGCGGGCTTAGCTTAAAGCGCTAGGCCAATCCGATAAGTCTTTTAATGTTTTCAAGGTATACCCTTCACCGACATATTTTGAGGATGGATTCTAAGCTCTCCTACCCACTTTGCCAGGCCTGGATCGAGGTGGCGGGGCAGATTAACTGCCCAGCTCAGCTTCCTGAGGAGCAAGAATTCCCACTTCTGACGAAGATGTTGTTTCCGGCGCTTTATGACGTGCCAGAGAAGAAGGCCAAGAAAGTAGCCAAGGGGACCAGGAGTGGCCTTCGCCGGAAAGGAGCTTCGGACGTGATGTCTGAAGATGAGACACACTCTTCGTCCGCCGAAGACGACGATGAAGAGGAGGAAGAAGAAGATGACTCCCCACCTGAAGCGGGGAGGAAGAAGAGGGCGACCTCCAAGAACCTGGAGGCAAAGGCGCCCAAAAGGGGAAAAGGCTCCCCCGCGAATAACTCCGCATGGGATGTCGATAGCAGTCCGGAGCGGCCTTCCCGGGCCAAGCCTCGGGCTAAATCGGTAAGTATCAAAAATCCTTACGCACACCCGAACGTCCGCCCTTTTTGCATTGCAATGTTTGAATCGTGTTATTGCAGTCCGGCTCGGGACAGCTCTCCGCTATCTTCATTGGAAGGTTCGCTGGACCCAAAGGAGAGGGCCAGCATGTCGCCGCCGCCCGCTTACTCCCCATCGGCCAAGGGTGACGACGAGGAGGCATCTCGAAGGGCCTCTGATACGTCTCCAACGTATCTATAATTTTTGATTGCTCCATGCTACTTTATCTATTGTTTTGGACTGTGATGGGCTTTATTTTCCACTTTTATATTACTTTTGGGACTAACCTATTAACCGGAGGCCCAGCCCAGAATTGCTGTTTTTTGCCTTTTTCAAGATTTCAAGAAACAGAATATCAAACGGAGTCCAAACGGAATGAAACCTTCGGGAACGTGATTTTCTCATCGATAAGACCCAGAGACTTGGACCTCCGTCAAGAAAGCCACGAGGCGGTCACGAGGTGGGGGCGCGCCTCCCCCGGCACGCCCCGCCTCGTGGGCCCTCAAGCTCCACCGACGCACTCCTTCCTCCTATATATACCTACGTATCCCCAAACGATCGAACAGGAGCCAAAACCTAATTCCACCGCTGCACCTTCCCTGTATCCATGAGATCCCATCTTGGGGCCTGTTAGGAGCTCACGAGGGGGAATCCACCATGGAGGGATTCTACTCAACACCATAGCCCTCCGATGAAGTGTGAGTAGTTTACTTCAAACCTTCGGGTCCATAGCTAGTAGCTAGATGGCTTCTTCTCTCTTTTGGATCTCAATAAATGTTCTCCCTCTCTCATGGAGATCTATTCGATGTAATCTTCTTTTTATGTGTGTTTGTTGAGACCGATGAATTGTGGGTTTATGATCCAGCTTATCTATGAATAATATTTGATTCTTCTCTGAATTCTTTTTGTATGATTGAGTTATCTTTGCAAGTCTCTTCAATTATCCGCTTGGTTTGGCCAACTAGATTGGTAGTTCTTGCAATGGGAGAAGTGCTTAGCTTTGGGTTCAATCTTATGTGTCCTTACCAAAGGACAAAAAGGGTTGCAAGGCACGTATTGTATTGTTGCCATCGAGGATAACAAGATGAGGTATTTATCATATTGCATGAATTTATTCCTCTACATCATGTCATCTTGCTTAAGGCGTTACTCTGTTTTCAACTTAATACTCTAGATGCATGCTGGATAGCGTTCGATGAGTAGAGTAATAGTAGTAGATGCAGAATTGTTTCGATCTACTTGTCTCGGACGTGATGCCTATATACATGATCATACCTAGATAACCTCATAACTATGCTCAATTCTGTCTATTGCTCAAAAGTAATGTGTTCACCCACCGTAGAATACTTATGCTCTTGAGAGAAGCCACTAGTGAAATCTATGGCCCCCGGGTCTATTCTCATCATATCAATCTCCATCACTTTTATACTTGCTTTGTTTTTACTTTGCTTTTACTTTTCACATTGCATATTTATACCAAAAATACCAAGAATATTATCTCTATCAGATCTCACTCTCGTAAGTGACCATGAAGGGATTGACAACCCCTAATCGCGTTGGTTGCAGTAGCTATCGCTTTGTGCAGGTACGAGGGACTTGCGCGTGGCCTCCTGGATTGATACCTTGGTTCTCAAAAACGAGGGAAATACTTACACCATCTGTGCTGCATCATCCTCTCCTCTTCGGGAAAACCAACGCAAGCTCAAGACGTAGCAAGAAGGATTTCTGGCGCCGTTGTCGGGAGTCTATAAAAGTCACCATACCAAGTACCCATCACAATCCCTATCTCTCGCATTACATTATTTTCCATTTGCCTCTCGTTTTCCTCTCCCCCACTTCACCCTTGCCGTTTTATTCGCCCTTCCTCCGTTCAGTCTTGTGTTACCATGTACCTTCTTTTTGCTTGCATCTTCGCTTGCTAAAATTCTATGGATCCTCATCCGCTTGCTAATCTCTTTAAGTGATCCAATTATGATGAACCTATTGCTAGTGAATTGAGTGCACTAGATTATCTTTATGAGGTTTTGCCTGAAATTCGTGAATCTAAAAATTGTGATGAAGTACTTTATGAAGTGATTCATGATAGATCTTTGAATAAAAAGAATGATTGCAATGGTTTTGCTATAAATTCTCTTGATGTCAATTGTGCTAGTAATATGCAAAACTCTAAGCTTGGGAATGCTATTTTTGCTATGTCCACTACTTGTTGCAATGATCATGATTAGGGTGATTCTTCTTATGATCTTGAAAATTTATTTAATCCCCATGATGAACATGAGATTGATAATATTGTTTGCAATAATATTGAAAGTGGGTTTGGAAGAGTGTCAACTTTATCTCCCACATATTTGGAGAATATTCAACCTTATGAAGTTTTTGATAAAAGTGGGCTTGGAGAAATCATGACTTTAGTTAATGATAACCCCACTATTTTGGAAGAGTGTCAACTTCACATGCATGTGGATCGTGTTGAGAATATGTTATGTGATAGCTATATTGTTGAATTTTCTTATGATCCTACATTTAATTATTATGAGAAAGGAAAATATGGTTATAGAAATTTTCATGTTACTAAATTACCTCTCTTCATGTTGAAATTGCTATCGTCACTTTCTTCTTCCTTGCATATGCTAGTTTTTGCTTGCCTTGCAAATTTGTTTGCCTATAAGATGCCTATGCATAGGAAGTATGTTAGACTTAGATGTGTTTGTCACATGCTATATGATGCTCTCTTTGTGCCTCAATTCTTGTCTTTCTTGTGAGCATCATTTAATCTCAATGCCTAGCTAGGGGCGTTAAACGATAGCGCTTGTTGGGAGGCAACCCAATATTATTTCTAGTTCTTTTGTTTTTGCTTCTGTTTAGGAATAAATAGTCCATCTAGCCTCAGTTTAGATGTGGTTTTATCTTTTAATTAGTGTTTGTGCCAAGTTAAACCTATTGGATCTTCTTGGTTGATAGTTATTTGATCTTGCTGTAATTTCCAGAAACTTTGCGCTTAGTGACCGAATTGTTACAAATTACCAGAACATGATAAAATATTGATTCCAATTGCTTCTGATCAATAAAAAAATTGTCCAGGTCTTCTAATTTTGGTAGAATGTTTTGAGTTCCATAAGTTTGCGTTAGTTCCAGATTACTACAGACTGTTCTTTTTTTGACAGATTCTGTTTTCCGTGTGTTGTTTGCTTATTTTGATGAATCTATGGCTAGTAAAATAGTTTATAATCCATAGAGAAGTTGGAATACAGTAGGTTTAACACCAATATAAATAAAGAATGAGTTCATTACAGTACCTTGAAGTAGTCTTTTGTTTTCTTTCTCTAACGGAGCTCACGAGATTTCTATTGAGTTTTGTGTTGTGAAGTTTTCAAGTTTTAGGTGAATTCTTTTGATGGATTATGGAACAAGGAGTGGCAAGAGCCTAAGCTTGGGGATGCCCATGGCACCCCCAAGATAATCCAAGGACACCAAAAAGTCAAAGCTTGGGGATGCCCCGGAAGGCATCCCCTCTTTCGTCTACTTCCATCAGTAATTTACTTGGAGCTATATTTTTATTCACCACATGATATGTGTTTTGCTTGGAGCGTCTTGTATTATTTGCGTCTTCGCTTGTTAGTTTATCACAATCATCCTTGCTGTACACACCTTTTGAGAGAGCCATACATGAATTGGAATTTGTTAGAATACTCTATGTGCTTCACTTATATCTTTTGAGCTTGATAGTTTTGCTCATAGTGCTTCACTTATATCTTTTTGAGTGTGATAATTTTTGCTCTAGTGCTTCACTTAGATCTTTTAGAGCACAGTGGTGGATTTGTTTTAAAGAAACTTGATCTCTCATGCTTCACTTAGATTATTTTGAGAGTCGTTAATAGCATGGTAATTTGCTTAATGTTAATATACTTGGTATTCAAGATACGTGAAACTTTCTTTTGAGTGCGTTGAATACTAAGATAAGTTTGATGCTTGATAATTGTTTTGAGATATGGAGGTGATAATATCAAAGTCATGCCAGTTGAGTAGTTGTGAATTTGAGAAATGCTTGTGTTGAAGTTAGCAAATCCCGTAGCATGCACGTATGGTTAAAGTTATGTAACAAATTTGAAACATGAAGTGTACCTGGCTTGTGCATCCTTATGAGTGGCGGTCGGGGACGAGTGATGGTATTTTCCTACCAATCTATCCCCCTAGGAGCATGCGCGTAGTACTCGATTTTGATGACTTCTAAATTTTTGCAATAAGTATATGAGTTCTTTTGACTAATGTTGATTCCATGGATTATACGCACTTTTACCTTTCCGCCTTTGCTAGCCTCTTCGGTACCGTGCATTGCCCTTTCTCACCTTGAGAGTTGGTGCAAACTTCGCCGGTGCATCCAAACCCCGTGATATGATACGCTCTTTCACACATAAACCTCCTTATATCTTCCTCAAAACAGCCACCATACCTACCTATCATGGCATTTCCATAGCCATTCCGAGATATATTGCCATGCAACTTCCATCATCATTATTATGACATACATTACTTTTGTCATATTGCCATTGCATGATCATGTAGTTGACATCGTATTTGTGGCAAAGCCACCATGCATATTTTCCATACATGTCACTCTTGATTCATTGCACCATCCCGGTACACCGCCGCAGGCATTCATATAGAGTCATATTTTGTTCTAAGTTTCGAGTTGTAATTGTTGAGTTGTAAGAAAAATAAAAGTGTGATCATCATTATTAGAGCATTGTCCCAAGTGAGGAAAGGATGATGGAGACTATGATTCCCCCATAAGTCGGGATGAGACTCCAGACGAAATAAAAAAAATGAGAGAAAAAGAGAGAAGGGACAATGCTACTATCCTTTTACCACACTTGTGCTTCAAAGTAGCACCTTGTTCTTCATGTAGTGAGTCTCATATATTGTGCTTCAAAGTAGCACTAAGATCTTCATGGTAGAGAGTCTCTCATTTTGTCATTTTCATATACTAGTGGGAATTTTTCATTATAGAACTTGGCTTGTATATTCCAATGATGGGCTTCCTCAAAGTGCCCTAGGTCTTCGTGAGCAAGCAAGTTGGATGCACACCCACTTAGTTTCTTTTGTAGAGCTTTCATATACTTATAGCTCTAGTGCATCCGTTGCATGGCAATCCCTACTCCTCATGTTGACATCAATTGATGGGCATCTCCATAGCCCGTTGATTATCCTCGTCAATGTGAGACTTTCTCCTTTTTTGTCTTCTCCACACAATCCCCATCATCATATTCTATTCCACCCATAGTGCTATATCCATGGCTCACGCTCATTTATTGCGTGAAGGTTGAAAAAGTTTGAGATTATTTAAGTATGAAACAATTGCTTGGCTTGTCATCGGGGTATAGAAGTTGGGAACATCTTTGTGTGACGAAAATGAAGCATAGCCTAACTATATGATTTTGTAGGATGAACTTTCTTTTGCCATGCTATTTTGAGAAGACATGATTACTTTTGATTAGTATGCTTGAAGTATTATTATTTTTATGTCAATATGAACTTTTGTCTTGAATCTTTCGGATCTGAATATTCATACCATGATTAAGAAGATTTACATTGAAATTATGCCAAAGTATCACTCCGCATAAAAATTCTCTTTTATCATTTACCTACCGAGGACGAGCAGGAATTAAGCTTGGGATGCCCGATACGTCTCCAACGTATCTCTATAATTTTGATTGCTCCATGCTACTTTATCTATTGTTTTGGACTATAATGGGCTTTATTTTCCACTTTTATATTACCTTTGGGACTAACCTATTAACCGGAGGCCCAGCCTGAATTGTCTGTTTTTGCCTTTTTCAAGATTTCAAGAAACAGAATATCAAACGGAGTCCAAACAGAATGAAACCTTTGGGAACGTGATTTTCTCATCGATAAGACCCAGAGACTTGGACCTCCTTCAAGAAAGCCACGAGGCGGTCACGAGGTGGAGGGCGCGCCCCCCCCTGGCGCGCCCCTGCCTCGTGGGCCCTCAAGCTCCACCGACGCATTCCTTCCTCCTATATATACCTATGTATCCCCAAACGATCGAACAGGAGCCAAAACCTAATTCCACCGTCAGACCTTCCTATATCCACGAGATCCCATCTTGGGGCCTGTTAGGAGCTCACGAGGGGGCATCCACCACGGAGGGCTTCTACATCAACACCATAGCCCCTCCGATGAAGTGTGAGTAGTTTACTTCAGACCTTCGGGTCCATAGCTAGTAGCTAGATGGCTTCTTCTCTCTTTTTGGATCTCAATACAATGTTCTCCCCCTCTCTCGTGGAGATCTATTCGATGTAATCTTCTTTTTGCGGTGTGTTTGTTGAGACCGATGAAATGTGGGTTTATGATCCAGCTTATCTATGAATAATATTTGATTCTTCTCTGAATTCTTTTTTGTATGATTGAGTTATCTTTGCAAGTCTCTTCGAATTATCCGTTTGGTTTGGCCAACTAGATTGCTAGTTCTTGCAACGGGAGAAGTGCTTAGCTTTGGGTTCAATCTTATGTGTCCTTACCTAGTGATGTAAAGGGTTGCAATGCACGTATTGTATTGTTGCCATCGAGGATAACAAGATTGGGTATTTGTCATATTGATGAATTTATTCCTCTACATCATGTCATCTTGCTTAAGGCGTTGCTACTGTTTTTAACTTTATACTCTAGATGCATTTGGATAGCGGTCGATGAGTGGAGTAATAGTAGTAGATGCGAATTGTTTCGATCTACTTGTCTCGGACGTGATGCCTATATACATGATCAAACCTAGATAACCTCATAACTATGCTCAATTCATCAATTGCTCAACAGTAATTTGTTCACCCACCGTAGAATACTTATGCTCTTGAGAGAAGCCACTAGTGAAACCTATGGCCCCCGGGTCTATTCTCATCATATCAATCTCCATCACTTTTACACTTGCTTTGTTTTTACTTTGCTTTTACTTTTCACTTTGCATCTTTATACCAAAAATACCAAAAATATTATCTCTATCAGATCTCACTCTCGTAAGTGACCATGAAGGGATTGACAACCCCTAATCGCGTTGGTTGCGAGTAGCTATCATTTTGTGCAGGTACGAGGGACTTGCGCGTGGCCTCCTACTGGATTGATACCTTGGTTCTAAAAAACTGAGGGAAATACTTATGCTACTGTGCTGCATCATCCTCTCCTCTTCGGGGAAAACCAACGCAAGCTCAAGACGTAGCAGCCTCCTTGGACCGGGGGAAGACTTCGGAGATCGTCAGGGCGGCGCCCCAGGATGACTCCCGGACCGCCGGTACATGGGGGAAAAAGCCCCTACGGAGACGGACGGTGCGGGCCGAGTTCTATTCGACCCTCAGCCGGATTCTATTCCGTAGACCTATACGGCTCCATAATCCGGCAAACGGCCCTTCCCGAAAGGAGGAGGCGTGCTACCAGTGTCCTCTGTCCAACCAGAGGCGCCGGATCATCTACTCGAAGCGCTGCAAGGCGCCTTCATCGTGGATGAGCACCGTGCCCATATGGGTACGGTGGTTGAAAATGTTCGGTCCGTCAAAAACGGGCTGACCGAAGCCTGTGCTAGCCTTCTAGCAGGCTTTGAGGTGAGTACATGATTGTAAGAAGAATATCACAGTGTAGACAGTAGCCCCTGATGCTCTGTTCGGTGTGCGGAAAGAAAAGCCGAACAGAGGATCAAAATTAATTTTTGCAGGAGTCTAACATAAATGTCTATGTGAATAAGCAGGTCTCGTTGCGGGCTGCTACCGCTTAAACTGCGGAGGTCTCTGGACTGAAGCAGAAACTGGAGCGGACCGAGGAAGAGCTCGGCCGCATGAAGAAGCAGCTGGAGGATAGCCAAGGTATGCAGTAACCTGCGTGTATACTGAAGAGTAAATTGTTCAAGATGACTAAATGATGCAGAGTATCCTATGGACATCACCATGTCAAGAGTCCGTTCGGCGAGTGACACGTGCGACATCTACTTCACATACACAAAGGTGAATCATCTCCTTTACACGTGCTCACTTGACCCCTTCAAGGATGGTATACTACTTGACACTCCACTCGTGTGCATGCATAGGTATTTTCGGAACACTAAGGACGATGAGGAGGAGTGCAAGCGCCAAGGAACAACTACACCATCCGTGAGGGAAGCATGGAAGAGAAGGAGGAAGAAGACCCAGGGCGAGCGGTACTACCGCCAACACCAAGCGGTACTACCGCTAGAGGCCCCCGAGCGGCACTACCGCCGAACTTCCGCTCTACTGCCGCTCAACCTGACAAACTCCTGTGCTCGAGCGACCCGGGTCCGGTACTACCGCCCGGTCCAAGCGGCACTACCGCTTGCAAGCGGTACTACCGCCCTCCCAAGCGGTACTACCGCTCTGCCTCAGGCAAGAACCGGGCCTTTGGCCTTGTATCCCCCCTCTCACTTACCCCTTCGTGGCTTAGACTATAAATAGACCACCTCCCTCCTTTCTAGGGTTAGCAAAGTATTAGCTCATATTTGTGTGAGAGCTTTGCTCATCCACTTGGTTACCTTCTCCTCGGAGATCGCGCCTCCTCGGAGAAGATCCTTCCAAGGGATTCAAGACCCCCTCTAGGGTGGACCCCATCAAGACCTCCTCATGGAGAAGAACGGCTACCGTTTGTATCGTCCTTTGTTGACTTTGTATCATGTATCTCCCTTTGTGTTCATTGATCTAGCACATGTGTGATTGATCTTGTTGGTTTGAGTGATTCTCATGCGTTTTCCCCATGATTTCCCTCGTGCTCTTCCGCTCGTTCTTCGTGTTCCTTGTAGGGATCCTCTCCAAACGTGAAAGATCGGCCCCATAGGGTTCCGCCCTACATCATCTTGGTATCATGAGCCACGTTGATCATGTTTTTGGATCCCCTACCCTTTGTTTTCTAGCTTGATTTTGTTGATTTCGTCCTAAATCCGAAAATCCCCACCAAAAATAGCCCCCAATTTTTTTTGTGATTTGTTGGTTTGATGATGTTTTGTTGATTTTGATCCATGGATTTGCTTGGTTTAGAGTGGATCTAGCATCTCCCCAAGTTTCCCCACCTTCCATCCACGAAATCCATCCAATTTTGCCTCCGAAATCATCCTTTTCCGCCCCAAAATCGTGCCCGGATTCGATCTGCGAAAAATCCCGACACGAGCGGTACTACCGCCCTCCAAGCGGTACTACCGCTTAGCACCATAAGCGGTACTACCGCCGCGTGAACGGTACTACCGCTAGGCCCTGTTTCAGCCGAAACAGTCGAAAAATCCCGACACGAGCGATACTACCGCCCTCCCGAGCGGTACTTCCTCCCATGCCAGTTTCAGCATTCCGAGTTTCACCATTTTCATCATAACTTTTCACTCCGAACTCCGATTTGAGTGTTCTTTGGCTCGTTTTGAAGCTATCGACGTGCCCGAGGTCCTCACCTTGGTTTCACCACCTTTTGACACCATAAAAGTTTTGGTACTTTGGCATCTTTGCCTAGGGCTTCCACCACATCATCCGCAATACCACCATAGCCTTCCACAAACTAACCCTTTTTGTTCACCATAGCATTTGAGGTTGTTTGAGTAGTGACTTGAGTCTCCTAAGGTGTTTAGGCTACTTAGGGACGGTTGCTTCTTCATCAACCACCTCCATAACTTCCGCATAGGCTTGCCCACCATACACTTCCGCCACCCCAACTTAACCCAATCTTGTTGTGTTGAGAGTTGTGTCTCCTAAGGTGTTTCGGCTACTTAGGGACCGACTTACCAACTCCAACACCGTGTATAGCCCATCATTCCACTTCCGCATTGCCAAGTGCACACTACCACCGCTTTCCGCTACCACCATTTTGACATTTGACGTTTGAGGTTTTGAGTTCGCGGTTTTTCCGTTTCCTAGGGTGTTTCGGCTACTTAGGGACGAGACTCCATCATCTTGGTATCTACATCAAGAACACCGCCACTCATCATCACCGGACGGTAACCTCCATATCATCTTGGTATCGTGGTATCCCTCCATTGTATATTCCCCTTGCCATTGCATTGTTAACCCCTAGCCCATTTTGCGTTACTTGCCTATCGAGACTAGCCATTTGAGTATTGCCGGCAACGTTACTTGTGCACATTAGTGATCATACTTCCCATAGAATACATACCATATCATCGTGGTGCATATATTGCTATAATATCTTGTGTCACAAGTTTGTTCCCGCATATACACAATTGCTATCTTGGTTTGTGCATTGTGCAAAAGTGGCCATAAAAAAAAGAATAAGCTTTTAAGCAAAGAAAAAGAGAGAACAAAGAGCTTGTAAGCAAGTGCCATAGCATCATACCACATTGCACATAAGATTGTCATATCCGATCATCTTGGATCATCTTGAGAGGAACACCGGGAACCATACATACATAGCATACTTGGGATAGAAAGTTTATCCATTTTGCATCTTATAGATTGTGCACAAGTGTTGTATCCGCCTATTGAGCAATCGTGCTAGCGTCTCTCTTGAGTTGTGCAACACGAGAGTTTTGGTGGATTCCACATTTTGAGCTCATTCCTTGGTTGCACGACCCCATTCATCTATCCGTGTGTGTGTTTTCGTGTGCCATTCATTGCTATTGGTCTACTTGTTTCTCTTGCGAAATTGTGAATCTCTTTCAACATTATTGACTCTTGCTAACATTTTGCATCAAATTTTTGTGCCACTATCCTCACCAAGCTCCACCATAAGCCTTATTTGTGTAGGTGTGAGAAACCGACAAGAATTGGTACCAATTGTGCTATTTCCTTGTTACACATTGAATGATCATTGATCCATTTTCAACATCGGTCAAGGTACATTTGGTATAAGTTCTTCTCTTTCTCCCACTCATATTTGCTCGAGTTTTGTGATGGATAGGCAAGGCATTTCATCTCCGGTCTTCGACAACAACGACGGTGTGAACAACTACATCACCAAAGTGTCTATCTTCGATCTACAATGACAACTGCAAGGCGCACAATCAAGATTGCGAGAGCGCATCGAGAACATCTCCATCGACATTCATCACTCCGAAGCAAGGAGAAGGGACTACATCGACAAGAAGCTTGCCGCACATAAAGAGGAGCAAGATGCAAGGATGGAGGAGATTAGAGCCTTGATCAAGTCTTCTTCCCCTTCGTCATCTTCAAGGCGGAGACGTTCAAGCCACAAGTCTTCGGAGCGCCCAAGCGATGCAAGCGCAAGTCGTCCACATCTCCATGGCGACCACCATCACATTCGTGATCCACATCATCATGAAGGGCAAGTCACCTCCAAGCATCATGTGCACGAAGACGATGAACGACATCTACTACGAGCTTAAGCATGACACTGACATCATCATCATGAAGATGCTCCACAAGCGCAAATGCACAAGTCCCAACAAGCCCTACTTCACGCCAAGTCGAAGCTTCATGAGCACAAAAGAAGACCGCGAGACGACCACCACCAAGACGGTGCTACGGCTACCACCACCACTTCGGCATCTTCGCCAAGTGCTATCAAGGCATCTTCGCCTTTGGACGTACGGCATCTTCGCCTACTTCCCACGTGTACGCCTACATCAACTTCATCAAGTCCAAGGCGACTACCTACGAGCGAGGGCGACACTTCCATCTTTGGAAGCCCCCCAAGGAAGATGGCCGAGCATGGGACATTCCCTTCGGTCATGGAGACGATCTACGAGGTGCCAAATCATATGGGCCTCATACAAGACGACGACAAGAAGGTTGAGCATGGGACTATCCCTTCAACCAAGGCGGCGATAGGAGTTGAGCATGGAGACATTTGCACCAACATCTCCCCAACACCCACATATCATGAGATGACCCAATTGCCATGTGAGGAGAGCCACCAACCCATGAGTGAGATGAGTGACTCCACCCTATATGACATTGAGTGCATTTCCTATGAGAGGATGAGTGTGACCACCACTAGTCCCACACTTGAGAGCATGCCACACATCCTATGTGAGGTTGAGAGCCATTTGAGTGACTCCACCAACCATACGAGTAAGAGCATCATATTGGGAGTGAGTGAGCCACAACACTTAGTGAGTGAGGTAGTTGACACGGCATGTGAGGCCACCATGATTTCTAACGACTTAACCTCTACTCCTAGTGTGTCTTCTTCTTTGGTGCTAGGTCTCCTACATGACGACATGCCTATCCTCGACGAGTCCATCCCTCCAAAGGGAAAACCGATGGCCATGGTGGACAATGATGCACCCCCCACATGGTTCCATCAAGATGAAGATGACAACGAGTGGATCTTCAACACCTCACCTACAACACATGAGCGACGCTCCAAAGGTAACATAGGTGATGGTGCTTCTCTTGTCCCACTAGTGGACTCTCTTGACATCGATTGCTTGCATGATGTTGATCAACCTATTACCATGCTTCATGATAGTATGCTTCATCCATGCGATGATTTGCCCATTTATGATGAATATGATGATTCTCATGTGGAGTCTATTGGTTGTGATGCCATGTTACATAGGATTTCTTGTGACCATTCTTTAGGTCACATCATGTTTGACAATTCCCTTGACTTGTCATATGCTATGCATGAGGTCAATCATATGTCATATTTGCAATCTCTTCATAGTGACTATGCATATGCCATTAAACTAAACCCAATTTGCACTTATGGCATAGATGACAAGCCCATGGTTATCGACATTTGTTTTTCTTGTGATGATATTGATATGCTCCCTTTGCATCATTTATCTCATATGCCATGCCATGACTACCTAGCTTCGGATATGCATTGTTTTGGATGCTGTCCATTTTCTCCATATGATGTTTCCAATATTGCTCATGAGGAGACCCCCATAGTTTCCTCATACATTTTAGGAGATTTTGATTCATCCTATCCATTGCATGATCCCAATATTTGTGTGCACAATATGCTTCCCATGCATAAACATGCTATTGATGTGCCATATACTTCTATGACAAATTTGCATCCCCATCGTGTCATACACAATAACTATTCTTTCATGATGGATGACATGTTCTTGTACCATGCATCAAATTTCTTTGAGCAATGCTTATCTTGTGCTAACACTCACTTGCACATACACATCATGATGGATGATGTGTACATTTACCATGCGCACAATTTCTTTGGTTTGTGTCTCTTTTGTGTAGGTACCCATTAATACTTGTCAACCTCGCAATCACACGAGTTGACAAAACGAGCTCTAGAGAGCAATGATGACTTGGGATCCCATGGATTACCTTTCCCATCGCCACTTGGCGCAAACACTTGCAAGATTTCTTTTACATGGCCCTCACACGGTTATGGGTTGTTGTCCATTATATATCCTTTGCCCATCTTGCCATGTTCACTTTGCATGATATGCCCATTCCTATGCCTTTGCCATGCATTTGTGACCCATGCTTTGCATTACACATGATGATTGATTCTAGTACTTGTATGTGTATTTGCAAGCTTGGTGGAGATATTGCATGTTATTGCCATGTTCATCCTATGACCCATTACTATGATGATACTATGATCTTGCTTTGTGTTCGTGCTTGCGATATGTCATGTACATTGCCTATGTCTATTCTTTGCTCACATGACATGATTGCCATGATTTCCTCTAATGTGTTGCATCTTCGCTCCACTAGTTTGCACGACTTGATTACTATGATTGCTTGCCTTGTTGCATCACCGATGATTCATACTTGCTCACTTCATGCGGTTGATGACAACCATTTCCATGCTTTGCACATGATTGTTATTGCTTCTTGTCATTTATCTCCATGTGTTGCCTCTCTCATGCTAGATGATTTGACATGTATTGAGTGCAACAATGCCCTTAGTCTTGATAATGAGTTTGCCCCCATAGCATTCGCACATATAATTGGAGATTTTGACATATTCCTTGTGAAGCATGCTTGTCTTACCTCTTTGCACCATATACCCCGTGCCATGAATATAGCCATTGTTGCATAATATTATTCATGCACTTGTGCTTCTAATGGTTATGTGCAAAAGAAGAGAACCATCATGATGGATGATGTGTTTATGTACCATGCGCATACGTTCTTTGTTTTGTTGTGTGCATGTGTAGGATACTTGGACTTTGTGTCGACTTCCACTTCACGAGAGTTGACCATTCGAGCTCTTGAGAGCGAACCACCTTCTACCACGACGATTCTACATTGCACTTGCTTGTGCTTCGGCATTGTGAAGGACGCACAAGGACACGCTTTCACGGTGATATCCTTC
Organism: Aegilops longissima; assembly: GCA_021605205.1. Lineage (NCBI taxonomy): Eukaryota > Viridiplantae > Streptophyta > Magnoliopsida > Poales > Poaceae > Aegilops > Aegilops longissima. Next base: position 243,364,972 of record CM038680.1, on the reverse strand, counting down.
TCTTTTGAGAACCCCCAAACCATGATCATGGATATTATGGATCGTACTACTTGTGTTGCTTTCCCCATGAGACTTATTGTTCATCTTGCATCACTTGATTGCACACTTGTTAGAGATCTTGCTTCGACTTGTCATTTTACAAATTCCATGCATCATGATATATTTGCCTTGTGTGTTGCATCCAATTCTTGGATTATTTGCTCCTCTCATATGTTTGGTTGCAACAATATCATCACTTCACATATGCCATGTGTCGGTGTACTAGAGTAGGGGTACCCTAGTATCCCGAACTCATGCACGGACAGTTGCAGCACCCCGCGGCAGGACTGACTTGGTGACCACCAAGATCCTCAGCAGCTCCTTTGGAGCCATTCAAGAACAAAGTAATCAAGCCCCCGGCAAGAGGAGCTTGCCGGGAAGTCCACTCAGAGCACAAAGGAAACAAGACCCCGGCAAGAGGAGCTTGCCGGGAAGGCTTGGTGAGCGACAAGCTCCCGAGCGCGACAAGAACCTTGCCGCGGCAAGGCGCTCGCCGCGGCAGACGACCTCTCTTCATCTCCGCTCCAGCTCATCCGCCAACGTGTCGCCATGGGGCTTTCCCAAACACGCGTGTCGACGGGCTGCGCAGCCAGCGGGGAGCAGCGACAAGCGGCGCTGACAAGCTACCATCGTGGCAAACGGAGGCGCACTTGACGGTCCCTGTTATAATCGCTTTCAGCGATCGAGACGGGCATTTATAACTCTTGTCCCTTGCCGCCGAGTAAGGTATAGATCATCGTACATCGCATAAAGCGTGTACCAACCTATGTTTTACTATCTTACCCTTGTCTACTTGTCACATGTGGTGACCCCTTGTGCCTATAAAAGGAGGCCCAAGTGCAACGTAGAAAGGGTTCGGTTCAGCTCCGGCTTAGCTCATTCTACTCATACGAGACCACACTCAAGCTAGGTTTTGTAGCTCTCATCGCTCCCTAGCAAGAACACAATATAATCCACAAAGCAGCAGAGGAGTGTTATCTCCGAGAGCTCAAGCTGGGTAAATCTGCTCGTGTGCATCGCTCGATCCGCTCTTTGTGCAATCTCCGCCCCTCCGAACCACAAGGGACCCAGGTCCCATAGGTGTTCGTGGGACAAGATCAGCTTCCCGACATCTTTGGCGCGCTGTAGGGCGTCGAGGCTGTGCGAACCCGATCCGCGCTCACACGAGCAGTTTCTTCATCAACATCTTCGTCAACATGGCGCCAAGAAGAAGTCTTCAGCAGCAGCAGAGCCGTCGCTGTCGAACCCACCACCACCGGAGCTGTCGGTGGTGGGGGAACGCTGGCGAGGAACGGCGTCGCCGAGAGAGCCCACAACGCCGCCAGGTCCAAGGACAAGGCAGCGCAGCGTCGGCGTCGAATCCGCACCACGCCCTTCTCGGGAGGCGTGGGACCGACAGCGCCATGACGCCGCGGCACCATACGCCGTTGGATCAAGGCCTGCTGGAGGATCCAGAGGCCTCGAGACCGCATGCACACCAAAGATGTCGGTACGAGCGGAGTACGGTCGCTATGGATGCTGCTCCTCCTAACTTGGTTAGGAGTCCGAGCACATCCCGCTTCTTCGCTCGTATGCCGCTGCCACCTACCACACCAGCGAAGCCTTGGCAAGAGCTCAGCTATTTAGACTACCTCCGACGGCCGATAAGGTCGACGAATGGAGGGCCACAACACCAGAGTCTCATCGGCTTCGCTTAACGGCGACGCCCCGCGCAACCGAGTGCCTCGCAGCCGCGGCAAGGCGACAAGGCGCGAGCTGATGGCGACGAGACTTACGGGGGTGCAGCCACCGTACACTCCCCTTCCCGAAGGTTAAGATCGCCGACTCGTCGGATCCTCCTCGACAGTGACTCCACAACGCCGCCGGATCCACGAGCTCGTCGCGACCAGCGCCAAGTTCTTCGAGAACGGCAAGAAGAAGACGCCGAACCCGAATCGAAGGCCAAGAGAAGCGCGCCGTTAATCCGACCAGCGCGGGCCCATCGTCAACATGCATGCGCCTGGGGAACCAGCGACTTATCAGACTGTGTAGGTTGCCCGCTGCTCACTCGTGAGCTGCGGCAAGTCCGTGGCCCGACAAGAAAAACTTCAAGCCGATGTGCCGGAGAAGTATGATGGCAGGACACACCCATCGGAGTTCCTCAAAGATCTACACCATCGCGGTGCAGGCTGCGGGGACGAGACGACAAGATCCTCGCCAACTATTTCCTCCGTGCTCAAGCCAAACGCCGATCTCGCTCATGCACTTGCCGGACAGCTCTATTTCTTCTTGGGCAGATTTGTGCCACCAGTTTGTTGGCGCCTTCACAGGAGGTCACAAGCCTCATGGCCAAGAGAGTGACCTTCACCTGCTCGCCCAGAAGGAAGGAGAGTCCCTTCGCAAATTCATACAGAGATTCAGCCGTGTGCATTAAAACATCCGGATGTCCACCCCGCCAGCGGTGATCAGTGCATTCCATCGAATGTGCGGAACCGCAGGATGAGGGAGGAGATGGCGATGTGCAAAGTGAAAGACGCCGGCCGAGCTCTACGCCCTAGCCGACAAGTGTGCACGCTATTTGAAGAAGGAAGAAGACTCCGTGAGAGAATGTGGGAGCAGAATCCGACAAGGAGGAGATCGCCCGGCAAGGAAGAGCCGTGGCGAAACAATGTAAAGAAGAAAACCAAGAAGTACTAGTTGTCGAGCAGTCCGTGGCGGAGGTGGCGCCTGCAAGGCTAAGGTTAGCGGCTCCGCAAGGAGGTTGCCGCTGACGCCGACCGCCAAGCTGTGGCGGCCACGACAAGCCCGACAGCTCCAACAAACAAGATCAGAAGATTCACCGCACTAAGGGCCACGATCTCCAGAGCTGCAAGAAAGTCGAGCAGCTTGTTGAGCTACTGAGAGCTGAATACGAGCGGCGAGACAAGGAGAAGGCCCAGGAAGGTGCAGTGCAACAAGTAAGAAGAGACCGGTCAGGAGGACGCCATGGCAAGGCCAAGCAGCGGCAAGGAGACAGACCTTCCCGCGGCCGCGACAAGGAAGAAGACGAAGATGAAGATGACGAAGACATGGAAGAAGATGAAGCTGATGAGCAGGAGTTTCAGAAGGCAACGGAGGTCCTTTGCATTGACGGTGGTGCCTCTCTGCATACCTCGCACCGCCAACTCAAGCAATGGATGCGTGAGGTTAATGCAGCAGAACCATCCATAGAGTCGCGCAAACCTCTGAAGTGGTCCAGCACGCCCATCATCTTTGACATTGAGGACCACCCCGTCGCATCATCTGCGGTCGGGTGCTTGCCGATGTTGGTCTCACCAACCATCCGCAACCTCAAGGTCACAAAGATGTTGGTTGACGGCGGGGCCGGCCTGAACCTAATCTCCTCTGCAGTGCTCCATAAGCTTCAAATCCCTGACAGCGAGCTCGAAGAAACTAGTACTTTCCAAGGAATCAACCCAGAAGGAGCAAGCCCAAAGGGAAGATCACGCTGCGGTAACATTTGGCAGTGAGCTCAATTTCAGAACCGAGAGGGTCATGTTTGACGTTGCCGATTTCCCATTGCCCTACAATGGCATACTTGGCCGCCCAGCCGCCAAGTTCATGGCCCTCTCATTATGCTTACAACTTACTCAAGATGCCCGCCCGATAAGCGCCATTTCTGTCCATGGCGACAAGAAGGATGCGCTTATCTGCGCCGACAAGATTTACCGGGATGCAGCTGCCGCAATAGATAGCAAACCACTTGCCATCAAGCTCCGGGGAAGAAGAAGACCACCAAGTCCGCAAGAGCTCGATGCCCACTCCGCAAGCGCACCTCTTTGAGTGCTGCGCCACCGCCGAGGACACACCATCGAGCTCCACCGCAAGTGCAAGAAGACGATGGCAGCTCCGCCAAGACCAAGAAGGTGCCCGCCAAGGAGGACGGCACCGGTGGTACCTTCACCATCATGCCACGCTTGACCCTAAATAGGAAGGCGAGCTCGTTGCTTTCTGCGGCGAATGTCGATGTGTTTGCATGGCAACCATCTGACATCCCCGGTGTTCCCAGGAAAGTAATTGAGCACCACCTAGTTGTCTGTCCTCACGCGCAGCCCGTCAAGCAAAAAATTAGAAAACAAGCAGTGGAGCGCCAAGAGTTCATAGCGGAAGAAATCAAGAAGTTGGAAGCAGCAGGACTTGTCAGGGGAGTACTCCATCCCACGTGGTTGGCCAATCCAGTAGTTGTACGCAAGGCTAATGGGAAATGGAGACTTTGTATTGACTTTACAGATGTTAATAAAGCTTGTCCCAAAGACCCATTCCCCTTGCCACGTATCGACCAGATTGTTGACTCCACGGCTGGATGTGATCTGCTTTCATTTCTTGATGCATATTCAGGATATCATCGATCTTCATGGCGTAAGAGGATGAAGAAAAACCGCATTCATTACACCATGTGGCACGATCGCTTCATACGGATGCCTTCGGTTTGAAAAATGCTGGTTCAACCTTTGCAAGAGTAGTCCATGATGCCTTTGAGCCGCAGATACACGTAAATGTAGAAGCCTACATGGATGACATAGTGGTCAAGAGCAAGGACAAAGCAACTCGATTCAGGATTTGATGAGACATTTGCAAATCTGCGCAAGATCAACCTCAAGCTCAACCCCGAGAAGTGCATGTTTGGAGTCCTTCCGCAAGCTTCTCGGTTCTTTGTATCTCAGCGGGGATCGAAGCTAATCCCGACAAGATTAAGGCCATTGAGCAGATTGAAGCACCAAGCGCGCCAAGGATGTCGAAGGCTTGCCGGTTGCGTGGCTGCTCTCAAGAGGTTTATCTCTAAGTCTGCTGAGCGCCTCGCCATTTTTCAAGATTTTGAAAAGGCAGGTCCAATGAAATGGACTCCGGCGGAGGCTGCGCTGCAGACTTGAAGAGATACCTGTCCTCCACTCAATACTTGTCGCACCTAAGCCACAAGAGAAGTTGCTGCTGTATATAGCGGCAACCAATCAAGTGGTTAGTGCTGCATTAGTAGCGGAGAGGGAGGCGATGATGAGCCGCAACCGAGGCAGGTGCATCCGGCGACAAAGGGGTTTCACCGTCAAGCTCTGGTCCCGATAAGAGCAGATCAGCATGAGGTTGCGACAAGATACAAAAAAGGATGGTGCAGCGCCGAGTCTACTTTGTCAGTTCCCTTCTGCAGGGGGCTAGGTCAAGGTACTCTGGTGTGCAGAAGTTGCTTTTCGGCCTCCTCATGGCCTCGAGAAAGCTACGCCATTACTTCCAAGCACATGAGATAACAGTCGTCACTTGCTTTCCGCTGAAGAGAATATTGCAAAATCCATAAGCAACAGGCAGAATTGTCGAGTGGGCACTGGAATTGTCAAGCTTTGGTCTCAAGTTCGAAAGCACTTCAACTATCCAAAGCAGAGCATTGGCAGAATTCATAGCAGAGTGGACACCAACACAAGATGAAGAGATTCCAGAGACAAGCATCCCCGTCAAGGAGGCAAATAAAGAGTGGCTAATGTACTTTGATGGTGCCTTCTCGCTGCAAGGCGCCGGTGCCGGCGTGCTGCTTATCGCACCCACCGGAGAGCACCTCAAGTACATAGTCCAGATGCACTTTCCCAAGGAACAAGCAACAAATAATACTGCAGAGTATGAAGGTTTGCTTGCCGGTCTCAGGATTGCGGTAGACCTTGGGATCAAGAAGCTCATTGTCAGGGGAGACTCGCAACTTGTCGTCCGCCAAGTAAATAAAGATTATCGAGTCCGTTGATGGAAGCCTACGTCGATGAAGTGAGGAAGCTAGAAGAGCACTTTGAAGGCTCTGCAAATGGAACACGCTCCAAGAACTCGTAATGATATAGCTGATGGCCTCTCCAAATGTGCCGCACTAAAGTTACCTGTGGAACCAGGAATTTTTGTGCTCAAGCTGACTCAGCCAACCGTAGCACCATCAACAGGACAGAGCAAGAAGAGAAAATTGGTTTCCGGCGACTACTTTCCGGCAGAGCTCCCTTGAGCAATTTGTGAATGCTTGCTATGACCTTGAGGTAGATGCTTATTCTCTTGTCAAACATATTTGCATCTCTACCTCACATTTACATGGTTGTCCACATGCTATATTTGCGTGTGCTCAATTTATGTGCTTACATACCATGTCACAATCCTTTGTCAAACCATATGCTTTGCATGATGACGACACTTGTTGGGTGAATCACCACTTGAATGCTTGGTTTTGCACTAACTCTAACCACATTTGTTTTTACAAGTGTCCGTTGTTTTTGCTCCTTTTGAAGGAATCACTACACGGTGCGACATTGGAGAGTGAACATTTCGAGCTTCAAAATGACAAGTACTTGGTGAACGTCCACTTCTACACGGCGAAGCCATCTCTTTCCCATGGTGATTTGATTTTCGATCCGAGGTCGGATCTTTCCCAAGGGAAGGGAGATGATGCGAGCATCCTATGGACATCACCATGTCAAGAGTCCGCTCGGCGAGTGACACGTCGACATCTACTTCACATACACAAAGGTGAATCATCTCCTTTACACGTGCTCACTTGACCCCTTCGAGGATGGTATACTACTTGACACTCCACTCGTGTGCATGCATAGGTATTGTCGGAACACTAAGGACGACGAGGAGGAGTGCAAGCGCCAAGGAACAACTACACCATCCGCGAGGGAAGCATGGAAGAGAAGGAGAAAGAAGACCCAGGGTGAGCGGTACTACCGCCAACACCAAGCGGTACTACCGCTAAAGGCCCCCGAGCGGCACTACCGCCGAACTTCCGCTCTACTGCCGCTCAACCCGACAAACTCCTGTGCTCGAGCGACCCGGGTCCGGTACTACCGCTCAGTCCAAGCGGCACTACCGCTTGCAAGCGGTACTACCGCCCTCCCAAGCGGTACTACCGCTCCGCTCTGTCTAAGAACCACGGGCCTTTGGCCTTGTATCCCCCCTCTCACTTACCCCTTCGTGGCTTAGACTATAAATAGACCACCTCCCCCTCCTTTCTAGGGTTAGCAAACGATTAGCTCATATTTGTGTGAGAGCTTTGCTCATCCACTTGGTTACCTTCTCCTCGGAGATCGCGCCTCCTCGGAGAAGATCCTTCCAAGGGATTCAAGACCCCCTCTAGGGTGGACCCCATCAAGACCTCCTCACGGAGAAGAACGGCTACCGTTTGTATCGTCCTTTGTTGACTTTGTATCATGTATCTCCCTTTGTGTTCATCGATCTAGCACATGTGTGATTGATCTTGTTGGTTTGAGTGATTCTCTTGTGTTTTCCCCGTGATTTCTCTCGTGCTCTTTCGCTCGTTCTTCGTGTTCCTCGTAGGGATCCTCTCCAAACATGAAAGATCGGCCCCATAGGGTTCCGCCCTACATCACTAAAGTGTCATGAACTTTATTAGGGGCCACGACCGAGGTGGCGGCCCTCAAAAAGGCATTAGCCAAGGCAGAGGACAAAGCGGCCATGGAGCGCGCCGCGCGAGAGAAGCACGAGGCCTAGGTGGGCGGGCGCAGCAACGACTTTAGGGCGCGATCGAGAGATTTGAGTCCTTGGAGCGCGATTGTAAGGCGCAAGAGTCCGAACTGACGAAGGTCCGCCAGAGCGCACAGGATGCACGAGCCGAAGCCCAGAACGCCCTCCAGGAAATTCAGGCGGCCAAGAAGATTGCGGCGGGTAAGTCTTTCACCGTGCCAAGCAAGTATTTAAAGAAACGTTCCTTGTACTTATCCGAATTTGGGTTTTCAAAGGGCGTCTACGGATCTGCCGCGCAGTATATCAGATGTTGCCGAGCATTATAGAGCCGTAGAAGGGATGTCTACGGAGAAGCTATTCTGGTCCCAATATCTTGGACCTGAACATCCGGTGCCCTTCAGCGACCAGCTAAAGCAGTTGATCGAGCTGCACAGGTCGGCAGAGCTAGCCATGAAGGACCTGATAGTTTGGTTGTGGCCTGCCGAGCCTATACCTAGCAGCTACTTCGCACTTGTTAAGCGGCTTGTAAGTGCCTGTCCGCGGCTTGAAGCCGTGAAGCGGTCGATCTGTGTTGAAGGTGCGCGAATGGCATTTGCCCGCGTCAAGATGCATTGGGCAAAGCTGGATGCCAAGAAGCTGATGACCGAGGGACCGCCGGAGGGCAAGGAGCATCGTCGACCCGAGCTCTATTTTGATGGTGTCCTGGAGGGGTCCCGCCTTGTGGCGGAGCAATGTTCGAAGGATGTCATATTCCCATGAGAACATTTGTATTATCATGTCCTGTAATATGGAACAATGATGTTATGTATTATAATGCTTGCGATTTATATTTTACCTCCTGTGCGGCCGTTTATGAAATCTGAGGGTTGACCAGTCATCGGCTTCTTCCCCCACGTAGATAGTACGAGGGTGTTCGGGATAAATCTAAAAACACTCTTTATTCCACATTCTGGTCCTTAAAGGAGGTGTTTAGCGCAACGAACAAGGCAATCAGACTATGCGGCCTTTACCGCCCTCACTTAGCCATAGGAGTTTGACAATTAAGAAAGTTGGCGAAGCCCCTGGTATTTGGAAGGCCGAACTAGGGGCATTGTACATGCCTAATCGGGGGAACCGATTCTTCACGAGAAGCGGAAAAAATCTCTAACGATTTGGAACCTCTCGAACAGCTGACCAGCTCTCGCCGCATCATGATAGCCAGTTTTCGGCTTTCTCTACTGAGGTGCTCGTCCAGAAGAACCGGGACACAATTGCAGTAGTTCTCCCTTTACTACCCTAGCCGATATAGCAGAACGTAAGGTGGCAAGCACAGGAGCCGGGCAACCCAACTATTGACCCAAGACATGATTCAGAGCTGATGCATATAATGCTATAAGTTCGGGGTGCCGAACTATACTGTAAAATTGTTCGGACTTTTATTGTCGTAATGCGGGGTGTGATGAAGCCCCTGGCGTAATGGTACATACAATGGTGTACGCGTGCGATAAGAAATATATACAAAGGTGAGGAAACATGAAAATTAAGTAATAAGCTGACCCCACCATGTATTCACTATTGTGATGTAATCAGTACGTCGAGGCATACTTTGTGCAAGTAATGAAATAAGCAAGTAAAGCTATTTGACATGCCGCAACCAAGGGCGAGCTACGTGCGGGTATGTAAAACAGGTATGGCAATCGTTTAATAGAGACCACCTGGGGATTCCCTTGTACGCCAGAGCTCCTCGTCTCCTTGGTGTGTTCTGCAAGTGGGTCGTCCGCGTAGACCTCAAAAAGAGAAAAAAAACCCTAATAAAGAGAAAAAGTAAAGGTGTGCGAATCCCAAGGTCGGTCAAGCCGCACTGTGGATCGCGAGCGAGTTATGCCTCCGTCAATACCCGTGGGGTTTTGAGTGCGTAATTATGTACGCGCGGTACGAATGCCATTTCCTCGGGGTTGGGACGGAGGTCGAATTATTAATTCAGCTCTTGGCGAACCGAGCTGCCCTGTTGCAGTGTAGTCTGGACCTTCTTAACGATGTTCGGGGGCTCGGCGGCCGGATTATGGTCCCGCTTTAGAAGGCCGCTCTGTATTTCTGTTGCTAGGGCTGCGGTGTGCTCCTCTATACGGAGGGAACATTCTGTGTTTCCATTTACTATAATGACGCCACGTGGACCGGGAATCTTGAGCTTGAGATAAGCATAATGTGGCACCACGTTGAATCTAGCAAACGCGGTTCGTCCGAGCAGTGTGTGGTAGCCGCTGCGGAAGGGGACGATATCAAAGATTAGCTCTTCGCTTTGGAAGTTATCCGGGGAACCGAAGACCACCTCCAGCGTGATTGAGACCGTACAACGGGCCTCTACACCTGGTATGACTCCTTTAAAGGTAGTTATCATGGTCTTGATTCGTGAGGGATTAATGCATGCCCATTTTGCGTACTGTATCCTGATAGAGCAGGTTGAGGCTGCTGCCACCGTCCATTAGGACTCGTGTCATATGAAATCCGTCGATAATTGGGTTGAGTACCAATGCGGCCGAACCGCCATGTCGGATACTAGTTGGATGATCTCGACGATCAAAAGTGATTGGGAATGACGACCATGGGTTGAATTTTGGGGCGACTGGCTCTATCGCATAGACGTCCCTGAGTGCGCGCTTGCGCTCCCTTTTGGGGATGTGTGTCGCATATATCATGTTCATCGTTTTGACTTGAGGCAGGAATTTCTTCTGCCCCCAGTGTTCGGCTGCCGGGGCTCCTCGTCATAGTCCTCGCTCTGTGATTCACATTTCTTGTTTCCGCTATTTACTGTAGCGACCCGACCTCAGATGGTCAAGCCTCTGTGTTTCTGTGCCATCCCTGGATCAGTATGCTGGCACACACAGTACATCAATGTATATATCAAAGTGCAATCACATGTATAAATAACGAAACTGATATATACCTCATAAGTCACAATGAAACAAATAGTCGGGTATGGAGTCCCATCAACGCCATCGGCAAGTTGAGTGTAGACCGTAACCTGCACTGCACTCTTACTCGTCGGAAGTAAAATATCTGCAACATGAGACGTTGCAGCCGTGTAGGTCAGTACATTGAATGTACCGGCAAGATCACAAACAGATGATAAACTATACTATATGCAGTATGGTTTTGTGGCTCTGTATCTGAGTTTTGTTTGCGTAAAAGCTGGTTTTATTTTCCCTACATCAAAGGAATAAATGAAGTCTGTACTATAGAGTTTTCTATCATGACATGGTTCCGCCAACCGATGTCTCATAACCCAAAATCATCATAAGTTGCCCACAATTATGTTATCATCCGGTGTTGAGAGTTCCGAGATAGATCCAAGTCCAGAGGCTCAAATTGTCCGTGAATCGGGACACGGCTAATCGATTAGGTTTTAACCCTCTGCAGAGGTTTGTACACTTTACCCGCAAGATTCGATCCTCTTTTTACGCTCTCGCACTTCGTGGTGTTTGAGAACAAGACGATCAAACATGGTCTTCGAAGAGTTCCTCGGACCACCGTCCGGTGCTCATCCAATCCTACCATAGTTCTACATCTGCTAGCACCGCCCCGGCCAGAGTCACAACTAAGGTCAACCAAGCGAGCCCATAGTGACTTGCGGTTGCATGTAAGCTTCCGGGCATGAAGTATTCTTCCGTCTCTTTGAGTCTGGGTGAAGCTTTCCGCAAGATGTCATGGCGCTTCTCCATGCATCCCGCCAATCCTTTGGTTTCTCCAGGTGCCCGCCAACCAATCCTTCACCCAAGAGTGTGTATTGAATTCTTGTCTCGAGTCTTGAAGTCTTGAGGCCTTGAAGATGCAGTCCTTGCAGATTCCATCATGGAGTTGTCGCCATTGACGAGATCATCCATTCTCACACCACTCCCGAGCACTCATACCAACCCCGTCTACTATAGCGTAGCATTAAAATAAATAACGTCCCGGCTTGGTAACAGGTGATGGGTTCCTACCTCATGCATACTACTCAACTACAAGGATTCAATGTCACTCTGGAGGGATTGTTGCGAAGATGACACTAGATGCAATAAAACACATAGGTATGAAAACATGGTCAAAGTGAACTTGCCTCAGACTTGATGAAGATAATAACGCCTCGTAATAAAGACTTGGTAGAACTATTCGTCACTCCGCTGAAAATCTATATAGTCAAACATAGCATTCATATAAGCAAACATCCTAGCAAACAATTTTAACACTCATAATAAAACCAACAAATAAAAATGCAAATCAAGGGACACCAAATAAAAACAAAGGAAAACTACACAACAAAACTACTAAAGAAAACTCTAAGACATAACACAAAAATAGTTTTGTCCTAAGTAAAATTTAACATCAAAGGAAATACCAACATAATAAATAATCTGAAAAGAAAATATAAAACAACTAATTTTAACAGAAAGTATTTTTCATAAACTTTTAATAGCAAAAAGAAACAAATAAAAAGCTTTTATGAAACACTAACTATGACCTAAACAAGTTTTCATACAAAACTAAGAAAAACAAATTTTAAAATAAAAACAAAATTTTCTTTTGTTGACTAACAGAAACAAAACTAAATTTTTCAAGAGTGACAAAAGAAATAATTTGAAACTAATAAAACAATAAAGAAAAGACTAAAACAAAACTATAACTAAAACAGTACTGTTTTGCTAAAACCTAATTTAAAAATAAAGTAAAAATAAATAAGTATATGCTATTGGATAGACAAAACCATAATAAAACAGTAGCAAAAGAATCAATCAAAAATACTTTGTAAAACTCAAAATATGACCAAATTAGTGATTTGAACAAATTTCATCAAATTCAAATCTAAACTATTCAAATTTGAAACCTAAGTACACAAACAGAAACTTAAGCAAATTTGTGACACAATGCAAAAAGAATCAACTCAAACGGAGTTACGGAACTTAAGTTATGAACAAAAGAAGTTTGAATATGAATCTGAACAAATTTCGAAATTTTAAACTTTCAAAAACATGTTTGAGTTGAATTACTGGATAGAGGAGATCGAACGAAGAAGTGGGTGTTGGTTTCATCTAGTTTGGATGAACGAGTAAAAGTTATGGCTATTTGAAAATCGGGGCCAAGCTGTTTTATAAAAGAAAAAATAGCTATGGCTAAGGTCTAATGTATAAATACGTAGACGACAATCTAATCTATTGTATTAGTCTAAAAGTAATAAACTACGGAAGTATAAGTAGAAAAAAAAAAAGAAAACAAAGTAAGATACCTTTATAAGGCAGAGAAAAGACAAATTCAGAGAGAGAAGAAAATTTCCACAAGTCGCGCCGGAGAGGAGAAAAAATATATTTTTCTTAGTCAAACCAAAATATTGATTTAACCTGAATCAGATGATTTTTGGAGGTTCTATGGGTCTATATTTATAGGTGGAAAAGAGGCTTAGGGGTCAAAAGCTAGGCAATGTGGGACTAAACGTAGATGAAAATATACGAAACAGAGAGAAGGTGCGCCATGGGCCAAAAGGCCTTTAGGCGGTTCCGCCGGCCACGCACACTGTGAATTTTTTTTTAGCAATAGAAAAGAAGAAGAAAAACTATGGGAAAAAAAGAAAAAAAATGGGGAAGGAATATGGCCCGCTGGGCCTGGCCCATTTAGGAGGAGGGAAAAAGAAAAAAAAACAAAGGAGCGCCCATGCTACTATGTTGCGCGCGTGGGCGACTGTTAGTTCTAAGCGCACGTGCAGTTTTTTTTTGAAGCAGAAAAGGAAATCTGAATAAATAAAACCAAAATAGAATTTTATATAGGATATTATATATCAAAATTTTCAAAAAAATATTTCCTACAGCATGAACATTTTAATAACATCAAATAAATTACACACAATTTTGGATAAATCAAAGAGTGCTACTGCCCTACTAAAATCCAATAAAAATCATTTTAAAAATACCAAAATGACTCCAAATTTATTTATCTCCAATTTTCTGATGTAGCGAATCATGTTACCCTATTTTCCATGTATTTTATTTTTGGAGAAAAATAATTTGAATAAAATCGAAATAACTCCAAATTGAAAAATAATTCCAAAAGGACTTCGAATTTGATCCTTTGAAACTCCCAACTCATATTTCATATGTTTTGAAGAAGTCATTTTATCCTCGCTCGTGAAAATCACTGAGTTGCATGAAGTTTATGAATTAGAAAATATTTCCAAATGAAATTCAAATATTTTCAACACCCCTTCTTCATTTAAATGGAAGAAGTCATGTCATCTTCTCTCCAGGGTTTTGTGGTGAAGAGTATTTGAATTCACGAAAAGCATAAAAGCAAAAATGAAGGTTTGGGAAAGTCCTTTTATTCCCTCTCATTTAACTTTCAAAAGTTTCGAATTCACTCACTTTCAGTCAATTAATCACTCAACAATCAAACAAACAATCAGAATTATTTATTTAATATAACATTCCAAAATTTAGAATTTTGGGATGTTACAAAACTACCACACTTAAAATGAATCTCGTCCTCGAGATTCGAAGAGGCTAGCAAGAAAAGGGTTAGGGTTTGGGGGTCTTCTAGCAAATCCATTGATCTGTATGGCCTAGTGTGCTACCACACTTAGAAGCATTGTTACGGTTCCATCAAAACTCAGATACTCCATCCTTATTTGCCGATAAAGGTCGGTCTTCTCGAGATATTAAGGATAATTCCTTCTCTGGGCTCTTCCGATAGTGGCATAACCTTTTCCTCAATTCTTTTGTCTTTTACTCTTGGTAGGGTTATTCCGAGACTAGGTCTTCATAGCTGACGGGTCTGGCGCCAATTCTATACAAATATCGGTATCTCATGGTGGTCAACGATTTATGGTTTCCCCGCAAAAACGGGTCAGGTTGAACCTCACCGATAACCTACGGTTGGCAACAACCGCCGTGTACAAGGGAAAAATACCTATACCTTTCTAAGGTTTAAACAAGGTTTTGATCGTCGCTCTCTACTATAGGTAAGTCACTCAAATTTTACCATCCCATATAGCAAAGCTTAATAATAAGAGTAAGTCGGTATGGTGATCAATCCATCCCGCACCCAAATCATTACCTTGTACATGGTTTAGCGAATCTCGCATTCTAACACTCGGTCATCCTCACAAGCATTGCAGAATTTCTCTTGTCGACGAACCAAGTTTGGAAAAATCCATTGATTCTCGCAGCCAAACAAACATCTATCGTTCCTTAACAACTCTCAGGTTTTGCGTAAACTCCTATAGAATCGTCGGTTGATCAAATCCTAGTCTATTCCCAAAATTTCTTTCTCCAGTGGGTACTTGATCCTTATTAATTCTTGGGCCTGTGGGTTATGGCCCACTTCAACACTAGTGCAGCTTTAACTCATCCTTGGGGTTACAATTGCTCCATTTTCCAACATTACACCACTTTAAATCCAATAACATTTCATTTCTTAATACCATCATATCAAAGATAAAACTTCAACTCATTTTTTTCCAAACTCCAACCTGTGGGACACATTTCCATTTCCATTGGTCTAGTGTTCTTCATAGGGTACTATCACCCTTAAAATGAAATTCACAAATCCATCCATAGACCATATTTCTCATATCCTCGAAAATGGTCAAAATCCGTGTTCATAGAGTAACAACTCATACAATTAAACATATGAAAACATGTCACCTTAACTTTATTGATTTCATGAATCCATTACAAACTCTGAGCACCCATTACTTAACTCAACTTATTGTATCGTGAAAAAAAATTGGTTTCTACCACTCTTATTATCCATATCAAAAATCCAACTACTCAACTCCAGCTTCCTTCTTGTAGGAACATTTAGTATCATAATGTCCTGCTTCCTTGCAGCGAAAACAAAAGACTTCCGACATGTCTCGGGGCTTCTTTGTGATTATGTAGGCTCCTTGGATTCTTGGCTTCTTTCTCGACATTTACTAGCGTAATGACCTAAATCCTTGCACTGTAACAAGTGATATGACTCAGGTCCTTCTCTGCGAAAATTGTGTTGTTCGGGGTTGCCTTCTTTTCTCTTCTGGATTTCTCTGTAATGATCGAGCTTCTATTTCCCGAGGGTCAAACTTCACTTCTGCTGTCGGAAATATCCCTGATACTCTTTTCTTTCCTTGGTGCAACATCGAAAAATGTCCTTCTTCTCCACATGAATAGCAGGCATTGGAGTAAAATCTGTTGAGGCCTTCTCCATCGTGGTCTTCAACACATTCCTTCATCACGTGTTCTTTCATAACTTCTGAGGGCTTCTTTCATTCCTTCTTCCTGCTCTGAATAGTTTGTTGCACCATGGGGTAAATGTGACACTGGTCGGGTAGTGGGTGGTTCCTTCACACAAGAAACAAGTCACCGGCTAGTTGGGCATTCCTCGGTGGGTGTTTCTCCTCACAATGAGGGCATCCATCCTTGTGTTCCTCCCGGTGTGTCCTATTTCTCCGCAAATCTTGCAGCACAAGGTTTCTTCTTCGGTTATCATAGTGCTTCCGGATGAGACGTGATCTCAACAGGTCTTCTTGAATTCCTCCCAAGTTCTTGCTCCATTAAATCCTTGTATGGCTTGATGCATTTTCCACCAGGTTGCACACTTCGTCAAAGCAATCAAGAGCGATTGAACCTCATACTTCCTTGGAATCAATTTTTTCTAAATTGATCCTCCATGTTTTGAATCCATAGCTCGCCTCCAACCGAGTCACCGGTCCGAGAATAGCAGACCAACTTCTTTCATCATCTATGGGGTCCAAAAGTTTTGGGATGAGATATGAGAGAGGTGGGGAAGAATACACATAATACAAACAATAGTTTTGAACAAACAGGTTTTATTTTGGGGCTGTCGGAAAACATCAAACAAATGACAACTCACAAATCATCGTGATCTAACGAGGTGTATAACAGGATTTGGTCTCTAAAGGTCAAATAATTCTTCAGAACTTCAAATTCTTCAAGTCTTCGAGTCTTCAATTGTTGCAGCTGCAATTCTTCCAACGCATGGTGAAATCCTCTTTACTCGAAATGGCCATCGGTTGTCCGATATCTTTACTTCTTGGAGCGGCTTGATTGATCCTCCGTGTGGTCAAAAGGAAAGGGTATATTCTAACTATTTGAGATAAGAGGGATATTTGATAAATCGAAAAGACGAGATGTAAAGGATCCTTTTGAAAATAAAGTTTTTGTGACATCCTGTCCTAGGGCTTTCCGATTTCTAGGGTCACGTTCTCTATCAACATGTGCTCTAATACCATATCAAGAGCGACCCGACCTCGGACGGTCAAGCCTCGTGTTTCGTGCCATCCTCGGATCAAGATCTTTGGCACACACAAGACATCAATGTATATATCAAAGTGCAATCACATGTATAAATAACGTAAAACTGATATATACCTCATAAGTCACAGCGGAAACAAATAGTCGGGTATGGAGTCCCATCAACGCCATCGGCAGGTTGAGTGTAGACCGTAACCTTGTACCGTACTCTTACTCGTCGGAAGTAAAATATCTGCAACATGAGATGTTGCAGCCGTGTAGGTCAGTACATTGAATGTACCGGCAAGATCACAAACAGATGATAAACTATACTATATGCAGTATGGCTTTGTGGCTCTGTATCTGAGTTTTGTTTGCGTAAAAGCTGGTTTTATTTTCCCTACATCAAAGGAATAAATGAAGTCTGTACTATAGAGTTTTCTATCATGACATGGTTCCGCCAACCGATGTCTCATAGCCCAAAATCATCATAAGTTGCCCACAATTATGTTATCAGTCCGGTGTTGAGAGTTCGAGATAGATCCAAGTCCAGAGGCTCAAATTGTCCGTGAATCGGGACACGGCTAATCGATTAGGTTTTAACCCTCCGCAGAGGTTTGTACACTTTACCCGCAAGATTCGATCCTCTTTTTACGCTCTCGCACTTCGTGGTGTTTGAGAACAAGACGATCAAACATGGTCTTCGAAGAGTTCCTCGACCACCGTCCGTGCTCATCCAATCCTACCGTAGTTCTACATCTGCTAGCACCGCCCGGCTGGAGTCACAAGTAAGGTCAACCAAGCGAGCCCATAGTGACTTGCGGTTGCATGTAAGCTTCAGGGCATGAAGTATTCTTCCGTCTCTTTGAGTCTGGGTGAAGCTTTCCACAAGATGTCATGGCGATTCTCCATGCATCCCGCCAACCTTGGTTTCTCCAGGTGCCCGTCAACAATCCTTCACCCGAAGAGTGTGTATTGAATTCTTGTCTCGAGTCTTGAAGTCTTGAGGCCTTGAAGATGCAGATCCTTGCAGATTCCATCATGGAGTTGTCGTCATTGACGAGATCCTCCATTCTCACACCACTCCGAGCACTCATACCAACCCCGTCTACTATAGCGTAGCATTAAAATAAATAACGTCCCGGGCTTGGTAACAGGGTGATGGGTTCCTACCTCATGCATACTACTCAACTACAAGGATTCAATGTCACTACTAGAGGGATTGTTGCGAAGATGACACTAGAGGCAATAAAACACATAGGTATGAAAAACATGGTCAAATTGAACTTTCCTGGTATTACTTGATGAAGATAATAACGCTCTCAGAATAAAGACTTGGTAGAACTATTCGTCACTCCGTTGAAAATCTATATAGTCAAACATAGCATTCATATAAGCAAACATCCTAGCAAACAATTTTAACACTCATAATAAAACCAACAAATAAAAATGCAAATCACGGGACACCAAATAAAAACAAAGGAAAACTACACAACAAAACTACTAAAGAAAACTCTAAGACATAACACAAAAATAGTTTTGTCCTAAGTAAAATTTAACATCAAAGGAAATACCAACATAATAAATAATCTGAAAAGAAAATATAAAACAACTAATTTTAACAGAAAGTATTTTTCATAAACTTTTAATAGCAAAAAGAAACAAATAAAAAGCTTTTATGAAACACTAACTATGACCTAAACAAGTTTTCATACAAAACTAAATTTTTTTTTTAAATAAAACAAAATTTTCTTTTGTTGACTAACAGAAACAAAACTAAATTTTTCAAGAGTGACAAAAAGAAATAATTTGAAACTAATAAAAACAATAAAGAAAAGACTAAAACAAAACTATAACTAAAACAGTACTGTTTTGCTAAAAACCTAATTTAAAAATAAAGTAAAAATAAATAAGTATATGCTACTGGATAGACAAAACCATAATAAAACAGTAGCAAAAAGAATCAATCAAAAATACTTTGTAAAACTCAAAATATGACCAAATTAGTGATTTGAACAAATTTCATCAAATTCAAATATAAACTATTCAAATTTGAAACCTAAGTACACAAACAGAAACTTAAGCAAATTTGTGACACAATGCAAAAAGAATCAACTCAAACGGAGTTACGGAACTTAAGTTATGAACAAAAGAAGTTTGAATATGAATCTGAACAAATTTCGAAATTTTAAACTTCCAAAAACATGTTTGAGTTGAATTACTGGATAGAGGAGATCGTAACGAAGAAGTGGGCGTTGGTTTCATCTAGTTTGGATGAACGAGTAAAAAGTTATGGCTATTTGAAAAATCAGGACCAAGCTGTTTTACAAAAGAAAAAAATAGCAATGGCTAAGGTCTAATGTATAAATACGTAGACGACAATCTAATCTATTGTATTAGTCTAAAGTAATAAACTACGGAAGTATAAGTAGAGAAAAAAAGAAAAGAAAACAAAGTAAGATACCTTTATAAGGCAGAGAAAAGACAACTTCGGAGAGAGAAGAAAATTTCCAGAAGTCGCGCCGGAGAGGAGAAAAAAAATATTTTTCTTAGTCAAACCAAAATATTGATTTAACCCGAATCAGATGATTTTTGGAGGCTCTATGGGTCTATATTTATAGGTGGAAAAGAGGCTTAGGGGTCAAAAGCTAGGCACTGTGGGACTAAACGTAGATGAAAATATACGAAACAGAGAGAAGGTGCGCCATGGGCCAAAAGGCCTTTAGGCGGTTCCGCCGGCCGCGCACACTGTGAATAATTTTTTTTTAGCAATAGAAAAGAAAAAGAAAAACTATGGGAAAAAAAAAAGAAAAAAAATGGGGAAGGAATATGGCCCGCTGGGCCTGGCCCATTTAGGAGGAGGGAAAAAGAAGAAAAAACAAAGGAGCGCCCATGCTACTATGTTGCGCGCGTGGGCGATTGTTAGTCCTAAGCGCACGTGCAGTTTTTTTTTTTGAAACAGAAAAGGAAATCTGAATAAATAAAACCAAAATAGAATTTTATATAGGCATATTATATATCAAAATTTTCAGAAAAATATTTCCTACAGCATGAACATTTTACTAACATCAAATAAAGTACACACAATTTTGGATAAATCAAAGAGTGCTACTGCCCTACTAAAATCCAATAAAAATCATTTTAAAAATACCAAAATGACTCCAAATTTATTTATCTCCAATTTTCTGATGTAGCGAATCATGTTACCCTATTTCCCATGTATTTTATTTTTGGAGAAAATAATTTTAATAAAATCAAATAACTCCAAATTGAAAATAATTCCAAAAGGACTTGAATTTGATCCTTTGAAACTCCCAACTCATATTTCATATGTTTTGAAGAAGTCATTTTATCCTCGCCGTGAAAATCACTGAGTTGCATGAAGTTTATGAATTAGAAAATATTTCCAAATGAAATTCAAATATTTTCAACACCCCTTTTTCATTTAAATGGAAGAAGTCATGTCATCTTCTCTCCAGGGTTTTGTGGTGAAGAGTATTTGAATTCACGAAAAGCATAAAAGCAAAAATGAAGGTTTGGGAAAGTCCTTTTATTCCCTCTCATTTAACTTTCAAAAAGTTTCGAATTCACTCACTTTCAGTCAATTAATCACTCAACAACCAAACAAACAATCAGAATTATTTATTTAATATAACATTCCAAAATTTAGAATTTTGGGATGTTACATTTACCCTGCTTGCTTGCTTAAAGACATAGCAATCTCTGTTAGTATGGTTGGCCGGTTTGTCTGGGGTGCCATGTATCTGGCACGGATGATCGAGTATGCGGTCCAAGCTGGATGGTCCTCCGCCGTTCCTTTTATAGGGCTTCTTTCGCTGGCCGGACTTGGAGCCACTGAATCCGGCGTGAACTGTAGTGTCATCGGTGTTATCGCCATTACTTGGCGTTTGTGTACATTGCAGCCGAGCTTGCGGTCTTTGTTTACGGCCTCGGAGGGCCTCGCTCGTTATCGTGTGTTTGTACCTGAGCGAGCCAACTATCCTCTCCCGCGCAAAGCGGGTCATAAGTGCCGTGAGGGTTGCCATGGACCTCGGCTTTTCTTGGCCGAGGTGGCATGCTAGCCATTAAATCATGGATCTTTGTGTTTAAAGGCCGCTAGGGCTTCGGCATCCGGACAGTCAACGATCTGGTTCTTTTTGGTTAGGAACCTAGTCCAGAATTTTCTGGCTGATTCTCTAGATTGTTGAACTATGTGGCTTAAGTCATCGGCATCCGGTGGCCGGACATATGTACCTTGGAAGTTGTCAAGGAAGGCTTCTTCCATGTCTTCCCAGTTGCCGGTGGAGTTTCCAGGCAGGCTGTTTAGCCAGTGTCGAGCTGGTCCTTTGAGCTTTAGTGGGAGGTATTTGATGGCGTGGAGGTCGTCTCCGCGGGCCATGTGGATGTGGAGAATAAAGTCCTCAATCCATACTGCGGGATCAGTTGTTCCGTCGTATGATTAGATATTGATGGGCTTGAACCCCTCGGGGAATTTGTGATCCAGCAACTCATCTATGAAACAAAGAGGGTGTGCGGTGCCTCTATAGCGGGCCGCGTCACGGCGCACCTCTGATGAAGTCCGTGTGCGGTTATCGGCCCGGGTGTGATTAAGTTTGTCACGTCCGAATAGGTAGCTGTCATCCCGAGAAGGGAAGCATCCTCGCGATCAGTAGATTGATTTGGTGTGTCCTGCTCTACTGTCCAATTCCTGTCGAAGGTCGTATGTATGGTTTCGAGCTGGTCTGTCCCTGTGTTTGCGAGGCGGTGGGGCAGGCTGTTGTTCGGCCTGAGTTGTCGTTTTATCCCGACTGCGGGGTGGTCGGCCCGCATTGCGCGAGGGAGGTATGGGATCTGGTGCCTCCTCATCGAACTTCGGTAGCCGTCTGCCTTTTGGGTAACTCTTGGCTGGGCACTTGAGGCCATATTCTTCGGCTGCTAGGACATCGGTCCATCTATCGATGAGTAGGTCTTGATCTGCTTGGAGCTGCTGCTGCTTTTTCTTTAGGCTTCTTGCAGTAGCTATGAGCTGGCGCCTAAAGCGCTCCTGCTCGAGGGGTGCCTCAGGCACGATGAAGTCCTCATTGCCTAGGCTCTCATCATCCTCGGAGGGTGGATGATAACTATCATCATCCGGGTCATTGGGCGTGGCCTGTTTATCAGGGTTAACTTGCTCGTTGTCTTGCTCCTCCTGTTCGGATGCGGCTCCAACAGGGTCTTCATTGTTTTCGGCGTCACCTGAAGTACTGTTTTCTCCGGTGCCAGTGTTGTCATCTTTTCAGCGGCGAGGCTTAGAGCGGTGTTTAGGGAGCCGACGCTTGGATTGTGTCTCGGAGGGTTTATTCGCATCTGGCTCTTCTTTGTCGTCGCCAGATCCTTTAGGTGTATCAACCATGTACACGTCGTACGAAGAGGTGGCCGTCCAACGTCCGGTGAATGGCGGGTCTTGGCCTTGCTCCTTGTCGACATCATCGTCCATATCGTCGATGTATTCGGAGCCATAATCGAGCTCGTC
Source organism: Aegilops longissima (assembly GCA_021605205.1). Lineage (NCBI taxonomy): Eukaryota > Viridiplantae > Streptophyta > Magnoliopsida > Poales > Poaceae > Aegilops > Aegilops longissima. Next base: position 243,342,730 of record CM038680.1, on the reverse strand, counting down.
GGTTAAGTCCTCGACGGTAGCTATGAAGTGGGTGGCGGGTGGGAAGCAAAATTTCCCATCATCAGCATCTATCTCGAACCGAACATAGTTCGGCTGTGAGTCCTTGTCCAAGGACAAATTCTTTAAAGAGTTCAGTATATCGCCCAAAGGTGAGTGCCGGAAAACGTCTGCCGCGCCGAATTCGAAGATCGATAATCGATCTAGCTCAGTGTATGCAGGCGTACATGGTCCGGAACTTATAGCCGGAGATGAGTCCGAAGTTCCGTTGACGCAAATATTGTTGGGTGTTGAGTCCGTGTGCGGCTCCAATGCTGCGGACTCTATGGCCTTGGATGGCACGATCCACTCTGGTTCTAAGGCCGTTGCAGCAACAGGATCAAGTCTCCACGGATATCCGCGACATAGTTCAAGCTTCCAAATCTGATCTGATGGCCAGGGGCGTAGCTATCGACCTGCTCCAGATGGCCAAGCGAGTTGGCCCATAGTACGAAGCCGCCGAACACAAAAATCTGCCCGGGGAGGAAGGTTTCTCCTTGGATGGCGTCAGTATCGACGATTGAAGGGGCCATCGAACCTTTTGTCGACGGCACAGTGGAAATCTCAATGAAAGCACCAATGTCGGTGTCAAAACCGGCGGATCTCGGGTAGAGGGTCCCGGACTGTGCGTCTAGGATGGATGGTAACAGGAGACAGGGGACATGATGTTTACCCAAGTTCGGGCCCTCTCTATGGAGGTAATACCCTACTTCCTGCTTGATTGATCTTGATGAATATGAGTGTTACAAGAGTTGATCTACCGTGAGATCGTAATGACTAAACCCTAGAAGTCTAGCCTGTATGACTATGGTAATGTGTATATCCTCTTCGGACTAACCCCTCCGGTTTATATGGACACCAGGGGGATCTAGGGTTTACATGGAGTCGGTTACACAAGAAGGAATCTACATAGTCGGTTGCCAAGCTTGCCTTCCACGCCAAGGAGAGTCCAATCCGGACACGGGTACAGTCTTCGGCCTTCATGTCTTCACAGCCCATCAGTCCGACCCAATGGATATCAGGCCGGACGCCCGTGGACCCCTTAGTCCAGGACTCCCTGAGTCACCGCCATGAACTTGGCCAGGGCTGGGTACCCAAGGATCACATTATATGGCAGGCGGATGTCGGCGATGTTGAAGTCGATGAGCTCGGTGCGGTAGTTGTTGCGTTCTCTAAAGGTGACAGGGAGGCGGACTTGCCCTATCGGTGTGGTGGAACCGTCGGTCACTCCTGAGAAAGGCTTGGTCGGCTGAAGTAGGTCATATGGCACTTGGAGGTTGTCGAACGTGTCGACGGATAGGACGTTGAGCCCTGCACCGCCGTCGATGAGGGTCTTGGTAACTTGCACGTTGCTGATGACTGGTGAACAAAGCATTGGGAGGGCGCCAGCGGTAGCTACGCACTTGAGCTGATCTGCCGAACTGAACATGATGGGGCACTTGGACCATCAGAGCGGGCGCGTGGCCTCGAGCTTGGGGAGGACTGCATTCACTTCACGAGCAAACTGTTTGAAGATACGCTGTGAGGCTGGGGCTTGAGCTCCGCCCAAGATGCAGGCGATAGCGCGCGGCTCCTGGAAGCCCCCAGCCCCCTCATCTTGATGGTGGTCTTCATTCCTTCTTGGCGGTGGTGGTAGTGGAGGGAGTCCAGCGTTACCCTGAGGACGATCCTCACGAAGCTGATCCCTCCAGGCGCCCTCGCGAGGCTGATCCTGCCAGCGGTCCTCACGAGGCCGATCGCGCCACTCCTAGCGCGGGCCACGGTCGTCCCAGCGTCCGCCACCACATCCTCCTCCTCGGCCGTAGCCCCGGTCGCTGCGCTCGGGCGTCGACCGAAGCATCGTTCTCGAATGGCTTTGATCTCTTGACAGTCGCTGGTGTTGTGGGTATGCATGTTATGGAAGGCGTAGAACGGTCGGCTGCTCTTGGATGACTCGGGCTGGTCTCTGCAGTGCTTGGTGTCTGGTTTCGCCGCGAGCACGGCTGCTCCCTTGCGCTTCACGTCCTTGGCCTTGGCTTTCTTCTCCTCCGGGTCCGCAGCTGGGAGCTCGAGGAGGGAGAGGCGCCCCTCCTCAGCTCTTGCGCACTTGGTCGCCAGGTTGAACAACTCCAGAGACGTGCACAACTCTTCGTGGATAGCAAGCTCCTCCTTCATCTTGATGTCGCGGACGCCGTCAGAGAACGCGGGGATGATGGCCTCGTCCGTCACCTTGGGGATCTTGAGGCGGACGTTGTTGAAGCGCTGGATGTACTCCTGGAGGGTCTCTCCTGGTTGTTGCTTGACGCAGCGCAGGTCACCCGCGGCCGGCGGGTGGTCGCGAGTGCCCTGGAAGTTGGCAACAAACGATTGCGCATCTCGTCCCAGGAGGAGATCGAGCCTGGGGCAGATTCAGGAGCCAGGAGCGGGCGCCATCCTTGAGAGCCATGGGGAACCAGTTCATCATGACTTTCTCGTCGCCGTTGGCCGCCTCGATGCTCAGCTCGTAGAGCTGCAAGAACTCTGTGGGGTCGGGGGTGCCGTCGTAGCGAGGAGGCAGATCTGGCTTGAACTTGCCCGGCCAGGCGACGCTACGCAGCTCGGGGGTGAAGGCGCGGCAGCCAACCATGGTCACTGGGGCCCAGCTTGGAGGTGGAGCTTGGTCTTGGAGCCCACGCACCGCTACGGCAAGCGGCGCAGGGCCTTGCCGCAGCAAACGATTCTGGTGCGGCGGTGCGAGGAGTGGCAGAGCGTTCTCTTGCGGTCGATGGACCTCTTGACAGCTTCTTTCTTCACGCGCGGGCGCCGCACGCGGTGGGTCGCGCAGCGGAGCCGCGCGCCTTGGCGCTAGGGCGCCGTCTTGGGGCTGAGGTGGTGGAGGTGCTCCTTGAGCTACGTCGCCCGTAGTTGGCGGAGGGCGAGGCGGAGAGAGGGACGGTGCAGAGGAGCCCCCTGCGGCGCGGACAAGCTCGGTGATGCGGTAGAGCCAGTCCTCGTAGAGGTCGTTGACTCAGCGGTAGCGTAGGAGCTCGTGCGTCATGAGGATCACGGCTCGCGCGTCCATGGGAGCGCGATGTGCATGGGACGAGGAACCGGCTGGGGTTAGCGATGGAGTGGCGGTGCGGCCGTCCCGCCGCACCGTGGGGTGCAGCAAGGATGCTTGCTGCTCATTCCCCGTCGGACCAGTGGCGGCGTTGGCGACAGGTGACGGGGAACTACGAGGTGGCCCGCCAACGGGAGCTGTCTGAGCGACGCGGGTGGCGAGGGCAGCCCGACGCTCAGCACGAGCACGATGAGCGTCCGGCATGGAGACGACGGAGCAACTGGACGCGGAGCGACGGAAAGGAAGCTTCGGTGCACCCCTACCTGGTGCGCCAAATGTCGGATCACGGGTTCCGGCAAAACCCTTAAGGTTCGAACACTGGGGTGCGCGTGAAGATTTCCTCCCTACCGATCCACATCCTAACTACCTAAGATCTCAAGAACGAACTCGAGGAACTCACAACACATGGGACACAAGATTTATATTGGTTCGGGCCACCGTTGTGGTGTAATACCCTACTCCAGTGTGGTGGTGGTGGATTGCCTCTTGGGCTGACGATGAACAGTACAAGGGGAAGAACAGCCTCCTGAGGTTGAGGTGTTCTTGTGCTCGGTGTGTGGCTAAGGATTGGCTCAAGATCAGATGCCTGAGGCTTAGTTGCCTCCTACGGTGGTGGCTAGCCCTATTTATAGAGGCCCTGGTCCTATCCCCAAATATTGAGCGGGAAGGGAGCCAACAACGGCCAATTCGAAAGGGGACAGCTAGTATAGCTTATCCTGACAAAAGTAGTCTTCGCCTGCAAAAGGCTCTGGTGGTGACGCCGCCTTGGGCTCCATGGTGACCTCCGTCTTGTCGTCCTGCTGGTCTTGGTCTCGTTGCACCGATATGGAAACCTTTGCTTGATGCCTCGATACTCCGCGCATGCGCTTGCCTCCTTTAGCACCAAATAGGAAACAAGGACGCTGCGTGCGCTGGCGCCCGCCTGGTCTCGATCGTCATGGCTCACGCGATGATAACCTCGCGAGGTTTGCCTCGCCTTGATCTCTCCTCTCCTCGCGAGCCTGCCTGGCGAGGCCGCTCCTGAGGAGGTCTTGCGTCGTCCGCCTCACGAGGCTTGGCCCCTCGCGAGGGTCTTGAATGCCTTGTCGATGAAGATGGGCCGTATAGGCCTGCTAGCACAGCCGCCGTGGGCCGCAGGCAGGCAAGTCTGGGGACCCCCATTCCCAGAACACCGACAATAGCTCCATGGATAAAAATCATGATTGCAATGATGTGACTATAAATTCTATTATTGTCAATTGTGCTAATAATGTGCAAAACCCTGAGCTTGGGGATGCTAAATTTGCTATGTCCACTACTTGTTGCAATGATCATGATTGGGGTGACTCTTCTTATGATTTTGAAAATTTATTTAAGCCTCATGATGAATATGTTCACAATAGTGTTGAAAGTGGGTTCGGAAGAGTGTCAACTTTAGGTAAAAATAATCCCACATATTTGGAGAGTGTTCAATCTTATGAATTTTTTGATAAAAGTGGGCTTGGAGAGGTCATGACTTTATTTGATGATATTCCCACTATTTTGGAAGAGTGTCAACTTTGCATGCTTGTGGATCATGAAGAGAATATTTTATATGATAGTTATATTGTTGAGTTTGAATATGATCCCACTTGTAATTATTATGAGAGAGGAAAATATGGTTGTAGAAATTTTCATGTTGTTAATTTTCCTCCTGTTTTGTTGAGATTTCTATTGTTTCCTTCTTCTTCCTTGCATATGCTAGATATTTCTTGTCTTGATAATTTGTTTGCTTATGAAATACCTATGCATAGGAAGCATCTTAGACATAAGTGTGTTTGTCACCTGCTACATGATGCTCTCTTTGTTTCAATTCTTATCTTTCATGTGAGCATCGTTGAAATCTTATGCCTAGCTATTGGCGTAAAACAATAGCGCTTGTTGGGAGGCAACCCAATGAATACCTTGAACTCCTCGGTCCAGCACCCCTCCCGAGGCTCGAGTGCCAGGAGCAGGCGTGCTCCTGTGGTTGGGCCACAGGCGGGGCTCCCGAGGCTGGTGGTTGGGGGAGCTCCTCCCGAGATGATGCCGGCCCCGCAGATGGGGGTGCTGCCGAAGGCTTGAAAAGCCGCTCCTCAAAGAGGCCGGACTCCTGGGCATGCGCTTGGATGCACTTCTGGCGATGTCGTCGTCTTCCTTGTTCGTGCCGCGAGGCACGTGCTGTAGCTCCAGGCCCAAGAATTGCTTCTCCATTTTACGCACCTCCGCGAGGTATGCCTCCATGTGCTCGTCCCTAGGCTCGTACACCTTGTTGGAGAAGTTAACGAGGAGCTGCGAGTCACCCTTCATGGTGAGACGCTTTACCCCCAAGGCCACAGCGGCCTTGAGGCCGGCGATCAACTCCTCATATTCCGGGATGTTGTTGGAGACCTTCTCGCCCCGCTGGAAGCAGAGCTGCACGGTGCAGTATAGCTTGTCTTGTGTGGGGGAGATGAGTACGGCGCCGGCCCCGCACCTTGGCGTGCGAAAGAGCCATGGAAGTACATGATCCAGCCATCCGGCGCTTCACTTCTTGGCGAGAAGGATCGGCTCTCGTCTGCTTCAGGCTCAGGAGCGTCGGTCCATTCTGCCATGAAGTAGGCGAGGGCGGCTCCCTTGATGACCCTGGTTGTGCTGAACTCCAGCTGAAACGCTTGCAATTCGATGTTCCACTTGGCGGCTCTTCCTACAGCGTTGGGGCCCCGGAGCACCCTCTCCAGTGAGTAGCTGAGACGACCTTAATCGGGTGGCCTTGAAAGTAATGACGCAGCTTGCCCGAGGCCACCAGGAGTGCAAGCAAAAGCTTCTGTGGCATGGGGTATCGCACCCTTGCGTCCCGCAACACCGTGCTGACAAAGTACACCAGGTGTTCGACAAGGGCGGGATCGTCGATGGAGCCTATGGCGTCTGGGGGTTCTGGCGCCTCCCGAGGTGAGGTGTCCTTAGGAGCTTGGTCTCGCGCTTAAAGTGCAACTATCCCTAGGTGGTTTTGGTAATTCATAACAACATATAGCTCATTGAGCTAATGCTATTCCAAGACAAATATTTCAGGAAAGCTCAATGAATGGCATGATATGGATGATGAAAGTGGATCCCTCAAAATATTAAGGACAAAGGATTGGCTCAAGCTCAAAAGCTCAAGACTCTAAATTTTACATTTTAGTGATCCAAGATCACATTGAGTCTATAGGAAAAGCCAATACTATCAAGGAGCGATGAGGTGTTGCTTAATGAGCCTGTTGCTTCATGTGCTTAGTGATATGCTCCAAAACTCTCAACTACTTTCTCACATCCACATATGACCTAAACTTAAAGTCAAAATCGGTCCTACCGATTCTTTCTATCCGGCATCACCGAGTTCAAATGTCATAGCCACTACCACAAACCCTAGGCAAATCGGTTTCACCGATAGGGATCTCGGTCTCACCGAGATGGAATTGTAATCTCTCTGTTTCCCTTCATAACGTTTCGGTCTAACCTAAGTGAGCGATCGGTCCCATCGAGATTGCAATGTAAACTCTCTGTTTCCCTTTCATAACATTTCGGTCTCACCGAAAGAGCAAATCGGTCCCACCGAGTTTACCTGACCAACTCTCTGGTTAGCTAATTACCAAAATCGGTCTCACCGAGTTTGTGTAATCGGTCTCACCGAGATTACGTTATGCCCTAACCCTAACCCTATCGGTCCTACCGAGTTGCATGTCAGTCCCACCGAAAACCCTAACGGTCACTAGGTTTACTGAATCGGTCCGACCGAGTTTGTTGATTCGGTCCCACCGAGTTTGGTAAATTGTGTGTAACGGTTAGATTTTGTGTGGAGGCTATATATACCCCTCCACCTCCTCTTCATTCGTGGAGAGAGCCATCAGAACAAACCTACACTTCCAACTTACCAGTTCTGAGAGAGAACTACCTACTCATGTGTTGAGGCCAAGATATTCCATTCCAACCACATGAATCTTGATCTCTAGCCTTCCCCAAGTTGCTTTCCACTCAAATCTTCTTTCCACCAAATCCAAATCCTGTGAGAGAGAGTTGAGTGTTGGGGTGACTATCATTTGAAGCACAAGAGCAAGGAGTTCATCATCAACACACCATTTGTTACTTCTTGGAGAGTGGTGTCTCCTAGATTGGCTAGGTGTCACTTGGGAGCCTCCGATAACATTGTGGAGTTGAACCAAGGAGTTTGTAAGGGCAAGGAGATCGCCTACTTCATGAAGATCTACCGCTAGTGAGGCAAGTCCTTCATGGGCGACGGCCATGGTGGGATAGATAAGGTTGCTTCTTCGTGGACCCTTCGTGGGTGGAGCCCTCCGTGGACTCGCGCAACCGTTACCCTTCGTGGGTTTAAGTCTCCATCAACGTGGATGTATGATAGCACCACCTATCGGAACCATGAAAAAAACATCCGTGTCTCCAATTGCGTTTGAATCCTCCAAACCCTTCCCTTTACATTCTTGCAAGTTGCATGCTTTAATTTCCGCTGCCTATATACTCTTTGCATGCTTGCTTGAATTGTGTGAAGATTGCTTGACTTGTGCAAAGATAGCTAAAATCTGCCAAAGTCTAAAATTGTGAAAAGGTTAAGTTTTTAATCGGTCAAGTAGTCTAATCACCCCCCTTCTAGACATACTTCAGGGTCCTACAAGTGGTATAAGAGCTTTGGTCTCCATTTGCTTTGATTTCCATAGCTTTTGGTGGTCATAGCCTTGGTTTCACAACCTAGGAGAGTATGGCATCTAGCGAGGGAAATTATCACCGTAGAGGTCCTTACTTTGATGGCACTAATTTTGCTAGTTGGAAGCATAATATGAAAATGCATATTCTTGGACATAACCCCGCCGTTTGGGCTATTGTGTGTATTGCCTTGCAATGTGAATTCTTTGATGGGAGAGAACCGAACCGTGAAGCTAGCGCGGAAGAGTTGAAGATGCTGCAATACAATGCTCAAGCTTGTAATATCCTCTTCAATGGCTTGTGCCCCGAAGAATTCAACAAAATCAGCCGTCTTGAGAATGCAAAGGAAATTTGGGACACTTTGATTGATGTGCATGAAGGTACCGACTCCGTCAAGGAATCCAAGTTGGATGTGCTCCAAAGTCAGCTTGATAAGTTCAAAATGAAGGATGGTGAAGGTGTCGCTGAAATGTACTCTAGGCTTGCTCTTATCACAAATGAGATTGCCGGCTTAGGAAGTGAAGAGATGGTGATGATTCATCATCAAGAAGATCCTAAGAGCATTGGATGGAAAATATGATACCGTGTGCACATTGATCCAAATGATGCCAAATTACAAAGATCTCAAGCCTACGGAAGTCATTGGAAGAATTGTTGCTCATGAGATGTCACTCAAGGATAAGGAGGAACTTCACAACAAGTCAAGTGGCGCTTACAAAGCCTCATGTGAAGCCCCCACATCATCAAGTGATAAACAAACCTTCAATGAAGAATTGAGCCTAATGGTGAAGAACTTCAACAAATTCTACAAGAGTAGAAGCAAAGGAAGAAGCTCTAAGTCAAGGTCCTACAATGACAAACGATCTTCTAGTCGAGAGCGCAATTGCTACAATTGTGGGAGACCCGGATACTATTCCAATGAGTGTACGACACCCTACAAAAGAAGAGAAGATTCTCCCAAGAGAAGAAGTAGAAGAGAGGAATCACCACCAAGAGAGAGAAGGAGTAGAGATGATCGTTATGAACGAAGACCCTCACGGAGAAGCAAGGATTCGTAAAGGCAAGGACAAGCTTCAAGAGGAGATTGATGCATTTGAAGAAGCACCTAAGGCCTTGGTCAAGTGGGTTCCCAAGACTACGTCAAGTTCTACTTCATCAAGTACAACTACTACACCAAGGATTCCCATCAAGATGATGTGGATCCCGAAGAAGAAGAACTAGAGAGTTCTTGAGGATGAGTCCGCCAACATTCTTCACTCATATCATTATGGCAAGGACAAGTGCAATCATCTTCCATATCTTACACTAGTTCAAGGAGTCACAAACCCTCATGTTGGTAAGGCAAGGGACAAGGTAACCTAATGTTTTCATGGACATCATTTTGTGAATGCATCACTCTATGTCTATGGATATTCTTGTTTGTTCCTTGTGGGACTAACCCATGTAGGTATTGAAAGTGCAACTCACTCCAAGGTTTGCTCCAAAAGATCTACATCAACATTGAGCATCCACATCTTCAACACCTACATGAAGTCATCATCGACAAAACCCAAGGTTAGTTCATCCCTCTAAGGGTGATCTCACATCTAGGGGAGCTTAACTCTAAGAATTGAGTCAAAGCAACTCTAATGATGTGAACACATAAATGCTTTATGTAAAAGTGGTAACCCCACTTGAGCTTAAACGATGAGTATGACCTATGATCAAATGTTCTCATTTGACTCCTAAGTCAATATACTCATATATAGATGACCTTGTCATCGGCAATTGTTTGATAGATGCTAGAATTGGTTGTGCATGCTTTGTCACATATTTCATTTGTCATTTTATTGTGTGAGCATGTTGGTTGCATATTTTACCCATTCGAGGACATCCACTTGTTGTTTTGATTGATTGGTTTCTTCTTCTTTGGCCAAGTGGATGGACAAGAATGCCTAAGAACCTTCTCTAGCTATCTATGCTTTTCTCGTCTCAAACTGTATTCATGCTACATCACAAAATTTGATCAAGTCAGATTCGAACCACTCTGTGTGAGGAGCACTCGGAGTCCCTGATTCGTCATAGACTTAAAACTTCCAAAACTTCTTTGTGATTTTTGGTCTGACCGATTCATCCATTTCGGTCATACCGAGATCACTAAGTCGATCTAGGTTTTCATCTCGGTGCAACCGATTTGAACTTTGGTCACACCGAGTTCTTTATGCTATTATGATTATGCATCTCGTTCCACCGAGTTGTTCCACTCGGTCACACCGACAGTGTCGGGCTATATATTCACACGGGAAAATTTTGGAAAACTTTCTCCGAAACTCTTCGCCCACGCATAGCTCGCTCTCCTACTAGGTCTCCAGGTCGTCGACTTCGTCGCCAGCCGCCTCCTATCGCTGGTCTCCGCCGCTATCAACGGATTTCATCTCCGCCGTTGCCGCCGTAGCGAGTTCACCGCCGAACTAGGGTATGAACTCGATCACTGTGCTATCCTCGTCTGATTCTCAGCACATTGTGTTCATTATGCTTCTTGCCATGATTGAAACACCTCTATCCAGTCAATACAATCCTTAGAATAGATGTGATTTGAAAATTTACTATTAGGTTTCCGCCGAAACCATCTCGGACCCACCGAGTTGAAAAATTCGGTCCCACCAATTTGGCTAACGCCATTGCACTAGTAACTCTCGGTCTGAACGAGAATTGCTAATCGGTGTGACCGATTTTAAAACTTTGTGAAACCCTAGCAGTCTCGGTGCCACCAAACTGTGACTCGGTCTGACCGACTTCACTAGTTTAGGTTCCAAAACTGTTTCGGTATCACCGAGTTTGAAAATTGGTAGATCTGAAATGCTTTCTGTGGAAAACTAAAACTAAGTTTTTTGAATCATTCTTTTGCAAAAATCTCCTGCATTTTGTGATGCTCATCCACTCTACCTCATCTATAACTATTCACTGTGGTCGTGATCGGTGTGCAAAAAGCATGTCGGACCAAAGTGACAGCGAACAAGTCGGAAGAGCAGATTCACATGAGTGAGGGCACTAGTCCCTCTAGCAGCTCAGATGAGGGGAGCGAAGCACTCCCAAACAATTTGCCCAAAGCTGCCACTAGGACAAGGAAGAAGAGAACCTCGAGTCCGAGGATGAGGATTATGTGGCGATTGAGGATGAGGCTATTTCAAAGAAGAAAGTACTCAAGAAGGAGTACATCTCAAGCTATGATAAAGCCAGGGATGAAGATCAAAAGGCCTGCAGGAAGACAACCAATGTCTAAAGCCAGAGTCTCCACTCAAGCATCTTTGGAAACCCAACCCAAAGAGCCTGCTGCAGAAGGAATGAAAAGGAAGGAAAGGGTCAAGAAGACCATGGCCAAAGTAATAGGAAAGCCTTCCATGATGGAAGAAGAGGAAGAAGAAGAGGTTGCTGCACCAGCACCCAAGGAACAAAAGCTAATGGGTGATGCTTTAAAGTCAGGGGCTGCAACTTCAAAGCCCAAAGAAGCACCCAAAGCTGCCTCCAAGCCCAAGAGTGCACCTAAGAGGAATACCAGGAGTATACCAGCTGCTGAAAAGAACAAGGCCCCGGTGCCTGATGTTGCTGCTGAGGAATATGATGAAGGGCAAGTCCTAAGGAAGCTCAAACCCAAAATTCCAGACCACAATGATGCTCATCCTGTGGCCGAAAACATGAATATCAGGAGAGACTTAGGGTTGAGGCTATGGAGAGAGTCGAGATCCATATGCCACCGGAAAAGGACTGCTGTTGATTACTGGGTTCCACACAAAGGAGCAGCAGGACTTCTATGAGACAATCTTGTTGGACAAGAAGCCCATAGTGTGTGATATGAGGTGGGTCGACTGGACCTACATACAGGAAAATGAAGAACACTATCCTCGAGTGTATGACAGCTTTAGTGCGTGTGGAGTTGCAGACTTTGTTGGGCAGAAGCTCACAAACTGGAATGATGAGATCATTATGCAATTCTACTCCACAGCACATTTCTATCCAGATGGCAGGATAGTTTCGATGTCTGAAGGAACGAGATACCAATCAACCGTTGAGGAATGGGAAAGTCTGATCAATGCCCCAAAGGAGAGTGAAGATGACTTGGACGTTTATGCCAAGAAGAAGATGGACACAACTCCATGTCACAGATGTACAAGGAGATCCCAGATGAGGCACTTGAGACTTTCAAGTTTGGGTCAGTTCATTTTCTTCTGTCAGGGCTGCCAACGATCAACTGGATCCTAAGGCACACTTTGTTGCCCAAATCAGGTGACCACAACATGATCAGAGGGCATGCAATTAATTTGCTACACATATTTGATGTGCCCCAGAAATTCAAGGTCATGAGCCTCATAGTTGAAACTATCAAGAGGAAAACAGCAGACCAAAAGAGAAGATGTGGATATGCCCCACAAATTCAGGAGTTGATTAACTCAAAGATGGGCACAGGGAAGTATCTGTTGGATAAGGAACACCTTGTTCTCTATCTTGAATTTGAGGACAATCAAGTTGTCATGACTGAGAATGAACCATCATCAGTACAAGCTCAAGAAAAGAAGGAGAAAGCAAGGAAAGAGAAGGCTGCCAAGATGCCAACTCTAGCAGAGGCATCTGAGTACTTTTTGAAGAACAAGAAGGACCAGCTTGGTTACTTGATAGTATCAACTCTGCGGATTGAGAAGGGGTTGGCCACCCTAACTCAAAACCAGGAGAGTCTGGAAAGAACCATGGAACAAAAATTCTATGATCTTGATGTCAAAGTGGCGAGATTGATCGGTTGTGGAGCAGCTACATGATGGCATGTAGGAGAGGAAGGGCAGGACAACAACTGATGCATTTGCGAGTGCCTCGAGCTCAGAGATCAGCTGCAGAGCGATGCCGAGATACCGAGTCACTTCATCTGCTCCGGCTACAGCTCCAGCGCAACCAGCTCCAGCACCAACTCCTTCAGCCCCTTCCACATCAACTGAAGTCTTCGTCCAAGGAGCCATCTCTATGCCACCAGCTGAAGACCAAGCCTGAGAGACGATATAGTGCTATGCATTTTCTAGGAACTTTTTGGTAACTTGTTGCCAAAGGGGGAGAAAAATGTATAGATCATAGGGCTTCGAGAGAGAGAGAGTTTGCTTTTGTTCTCTCTTGTCTTCTTGGTTGAACTTTGTTTGCCTTTGATTGCTTGAGATTCTATGCTATTACCTGTGAGACATTGATGATCATGTGTTTGATCATAAGCTACACTTATGCTTGTTAGATGATATTATCTTACTTACTCTTATATGATCATTCACTGTGCTTGGTGATGAGTGCATGTATTCAATCCTTATTATTTTGAGTGCTCCACCAAGATGTGTGTGACATGGAAGAGCAACCCATGAGCCTAATTCCTTGTGCATTTGCAGTCCAAAGCAAATATTAAAATATGCACAAATTTAGGGGGAGCTCTTGCTTATCACATACTTCTCAAAACGACGATGTTTTTCAATCTTATTATCATTTGTCGAAGCTTTGATCTATATGTTGTCATCAATTACCAAAAAGGGGGAGATTGAAATCCCTAGGTGGTTTTGGTAATTCATAACAACATATAGCTCATTGAGCCAATGCTATTCCAAGACAAATATTTCAGGAAAGCTCAATGAATGGCATGGCATGGATGATGAAAGTGGATCCCTCAAAATATTAAGGACAAAGGATTGGCTCAAGCTCAAAAGCTCAAGACTCTACATTTTACATTTTAGTGATCCAAGATCACATTGAGTCTATAGGAAAAGCCAATACTATCAAGGAGGGATGAGGTGTTGCTTAATGAGCCTGTTGCTTCATGTGCTTAGTGATATGCTCCAAAACTCTCAACTACTTTCTCACATCCACATATGACCTAAACTTAAAGTCAAAATTGGTCCTACCGATTCTTTCTATCCGGCGTCACCGAGTTCAAATGTCATAGCCACTGCCACAAACCCTAGGAAAATCGGTTTCACCGATAGGGATCTCGGTCTCACCGAGATGGGATTATAATCTCTGTTTCCCTTCGTAACGTTTGGTCTAACGAAGTGAGTGATCGGTCCCACCGAGATTGCAATGTAAACTCTCTGTTTCCCTTTCGTAACATTTCGGTCTCACCGAAAGAGCGAATCGGTCCCACCGAGTTTACCTGACCAACTCTCTGGTTAGCTAATTACCAAAATTGGTCTCACCGAGTTTGTATGTCGGTCTCACCGAGATTACATTATGCCCTAACCCTAACCATATCGGTCCTACCGAGTTGCATGTCATCCACGAAAACCCTAACGGTCACTAGGTTTCTTGAATCGGTCCGACCGAGTTTGTTGATTCGGTCCCACCGAGTTTGGTAAATTGTGTGTAACAGTTAGATTTTGTGTGGAGGCTATATACCCTCCACCTCCTCTTCATTCTTGGAGAGAGCCATCGAACAAACCTACACTTCCAACTTACCGGTTGAGAGAGAACCACCTACTCATGTGTTGAGGGCAAGATATTCCATTCCAACCACATGAATCTTGATCTCTAGCCTTCCCCAAGTTGCTTTCCACTCAAATCTTCTTTCCACCAAATCCAAATCCTGTGAGAGAGAGTTGAGTGTTGTGGAGACTATCATTTGAAGCACAAGAGCAAGGAGTTCATCATCAACACACCATTTGTTACTTCTTGGAGTGGTGTCTCCTAGATTGGCTAGGTGTCACTTGGGAGCCTCAGACAAGATTGTGGAGTTGAACCAAGGAGTTTGTAAGGGCAAGGAGATCGCCTACTTCGTGAAGATCTACCACTAGTGAGGCAAGTCCTTCGTGGGCGACGGCCATGGTGGGATAGACAAGGTTGCTTCTTCGTGGACCCTTCGTGGGTGGAGCCCTCCGTGGACTCGCGCAACCGTTACCCTTCGTGGGTTGAAGTCTCCATCAACGTGGATGTACGATAGCACCACCTATCGGAACCACGACAAAAACATCTGTGTCTCCAATTGCATTTGAATCCTCCAAACCCTTCCCTTTACATTCTTGCAAGTTGCATGCTTTAATTTCCGCTGCCTATATACTCTTTGCATGCTTGCTTGAATTGTGTGGAGATTCCTTGACTTGTGCAAAGATAGCTAAAATCTGCCGAAGACTAAAATTGGGAAAAGGTTAAGTTTTTAATCGGTCAAGTGGTCTAATCACCCCCCTCTAGACATACTTCAAGGTCCTACACGCGTTGGGGCCTCCGCAGGCCCAGGAACACCATCTTGCAGGGCCTGATCATCTGCAGGCGTCCTCGTGGCTTTAGCAGCGTCGCCTTGGTGCGTCGTCTCGGTCGAGGGTGCGGCATTACGCGGCGTGCTCTTAGCCTGGCACTCCTCCCGAACAGCCACTAGCGCCACGCTGGCTGAGTGAAGCGTGGCAGCCAGCTAGAGCACCAGGGGCTCGAGGGGATAGGGCGTTACCATCACCGGTGGGCTGGTCAAGTATCTCTTGAGGTCTTGAAACGCCAGGTCAGCCTCGCGGGTCCACTCGAACGGTCCCTTCTTCTTCATCAGCTTGAAGAAAGGCAAGGCGCGCTCTCCCACCTTGGAGATGAAGTGCCCCAACGAGGTCACGCAGCCCGCGAGCTTCTGCATTTCCTTCAGGGTTTGCGGCAGGCTCATGTCTTCTATCCCCCGGTGTGACATGAGGAAGCCCAGCAGCTTGCCGGAAGGGACACCAAACACACACTTCTCTGGGTTGAGCCGCAGGTCCACCTGGTGCAGGCTGGTGAAGGTCTCCTCCAGGTCCTGAATGAGGGTTCTTGCTTCCCGAGATTTTACCACGATGTCATCGACATAGGCTTCTGCGTTCCTCCCTAGCTGCTGGCCCAGGGCGATGTGCATCAACTGCTGGAAGGTCGCCCCTGCGTTGCGTAGTCCGAACGGCATGCAGGTGTAGCAATATACCCCGCACGAGGTCAAGAAGGCCGTCTTCTCCACGTCCTCCACCTCCATCTTGATCTGGTGGTAGCCCGAGAATGCGTCCAGGAAGCACAGCAGATCGCACTCGGCGGTGGAGTCGACGATTTGGTCGATACGCGGGAGCGGGAACGGGTCTTGGGGGCACGCTTTGTTGAGGTTGGTGAACTCGACATACATGCATTCCTTCCCGCCCTTCTTGGGGACAACGACAGGGTTGGCCAGCCATTCCGGGTACCGTACCTCGCGAATGACACTTGTCGCTTCTAGCTTGTGAGTTTCTTGGACGATGAAGGCCTGCTTCTCCGTGGATTGCCGCTGCGCCTTCTGCTTTACGGGGCGCACATTGGGGCACACCCTTAAGTGATGCTCGATTACCCCCCTGGGGACCCCCACCAGCTGCTTGGGCTCCCAGGCGAATACCTCCTTGTTCGCGCAAAAGAACTATACCAATGCCTCCTCTTGGCCCGGGTCAAGGTTGGCGCCTATGGTGAAGGTGGCTCCCGAGGATCCATCTTCCTCGACCGGGACTTGCTCTGTTTCGGCCCGATCTTGAGTGAATAGCTGCTTCTTATTTGTCGGCGCGGCCTCCTTAGCCCTCGGGACAACTTCGTCGGCTGGGTGCGCTGCTATTGCGGCCCTGAAGGCGAGCTTGAGGGCCGCTAGTGCCTCCTTGGTGTCTCCAGCCATGGTGAGGACGCCGCTACTGCCCGACATCTTCATGAGGTTGTAGGACGGATGGGTCACCGCCATGAACTGGGCTAAGGCAGGGTACCCTAGGATGGCGTTGTACGGGAGGCTGATGCGGGCGATGTCGAAGTCGATCAGCTTGGTGCGGTAGTTGTCTCGGGTATCGAAGGTGATCGGAAGGCGTATTTGCCCCAGGGGGCTGGTGGACCCGCTGCTGACCCCGGAGAAAGGCTTGGTGGGGCGGAGCCGGCCATGCGGCACGTGAAGCAAGCCGAAAGCTTCCATGAAGAGCACGTTGAGGCCTGCTCCGCCGTCGATGAGCGTCTTGGTCATTACGACGCAGCAGATGGTGGGCGTTTAGAGCATCGGGAGCGGGCCTAAGCCGGCAGTGGTGGCGGGGTGATCCCAAGTCGAAGGTGAGGTCGGCCTTGGGCGCTGCCCATCCTGGAGGGGCTCCTTGCTGCACAGAGGCGGCGCCGATCTGGCGGAAGAACTGCTTGACATGGTGGTCCATGGGTGGCGCTTGCGAGCCGTCGAGGAGGGTCGCGATGGCGACAGGCGCCGGTGCCGTGAAGCGTGCAACGAAAAGGCCGTGCAGCTCTTCCCAAGAAGCCACGGAAGATCCTGGCAGGTTGATGAACCAAGCGCGCGGCGTGCCAGCGAAGGCCACGGGGAACTAGTTTGCCATGACCCTGTCATCGCCTCCCGCCTCCAGGATGGCCTCCTCGTAAGCCAGCAGGAAGGCCGAGGGATCCGCCACACCGTCGAAGCAAGGCGGCATCTCCAGCTTGAACTTGGGAAGCCACCGCACCCGTCGTAAGGCGGGGGTGAAGGCTGCGAGCCCCCTGGCGCCGTCGCGCTAGCCCGTCGATCCAGTCGGTGGAGCAGCGCGGGCCATGGGGACCGAATGGAGAGCGGAGCCGGAGGAGGAGTGGACTTCGGCACACCCCTACCTGGCGTGGAAAATGTCGGATTCTGGGTTCCGGCAAACCCTTGAGGTTCGAACACTAGGGTGCGCACGGAGATTTCTCTCTCTCTAGCTCGCTCTCGCAACGATCTCAAGGCTAAACTCGACGAACCCAAAGAACAAGAGACACGAGGGTTTATACTGGTTCGGGCCACCGTTCTGGTGTAATACCCTACTCCAGTGTGGTGTGGTGGATTGCCTTGCAGGCTGAAGATGAATAAGTACAAGGGAAGAACAACCTCCTGAGGAGAGGTGTTCTTTAGCTCGGTGAGCTTGTGTGCTGAGGATGGTCTAAATGATCCGTCCTCTACTATGGTGGTGGCTAGTCCTATTTATAAAGGCCCGGGTCCACTTCCCAAATATTAGGAGGGAAGGGATCCCACAACGGCCAGTTTGAAGGGGGACAACTAGTACAAGTGATCCTGACAAAAGGTGGTCTTCGCCTGCCAAAGTCTCTGGTGGTGACGCTGTCGTGGGCTCCGCGGTGACCTCCATCCTTCCGTCCTGCTGGTCTTGGTCTCGTTGCGCCAATATGGAAACCTTTGCCTGATGCCTCGGGACTCCTCACTTGTGCTTGCCCCTTTAGCACCAAAGAGGCAACTAGTACTCTGCGCCCGCTGGCGCCCGCCTGGCCTTGGTCATCATGGCTCACGTCATGCGAACCTCGCGAGGTGCCCCTTGCATAGATATCTCCGCTCCTCGGGAGCCAGCCTAGGGGGGGCTGCCCCTGAGGAGGTCTTGTGTCATCAGCCTCGCGAGGCTTGGCCCCTCGCGAGGGTCTTGAGTGGTTGTTGATGAAGATGGGCCGTACCAGGCTGCTGGATGAGCCACGCCCTGGGCCGCAGGCAGGCAAGTCTGGGTACCCCCATTCCCAGGACACCGACATCTGTTGCTCAGGGTCTATGCCATGCTTTTTTACAAGGTGTTACATGCAACATCGGCAAGGCCTGTACAAAAGGGTGGCTGCCGGGTAGGGCCCGGCAGCCGCGCCTTACGGGTAGAACTTACGGAGATTGTCAATGTTCCATGAGTTTTGCAACTGAATGCCATCTCCGGTCTCCAGACGGACTGCGCCAGGTCCGGTGACTCATACTACCCGGTAAGGGCCTTCCCACTTCTGCGTCAACTTGTTTGTACCCTTGGCGGACTGAACGCGCCTAAGGACGACGCCTTCCAGAAAACTCCGGGCATGAACCCTGTGGCTATGATAGCGACGCAGGGCTTGCTGGTAGCGTGCAACACACTTAGCATCCTGGAGACGGTTCTTCTCAAGTACCACAGTGTCGTCATGCCGGTGTTGTTCCTGCGCTACTTCATTGTAGGCAAGCACTAGAGGTGACCCGTAAATGAGTTCCGTGGGGATAACTGCTTCTGCCCCATAGACTAGGGAGAAGGGAGTCTGCCCGGTAGCTCGATTTGGTGTCGTTCTGAGGGACCAAAGAACCACCGGCAGCTCATCGATCCATCGCCTGCCACACTTCTGCAGCTTATCAAATGTCCTTGTCTTGATTCCTCGCAACACTTCAGCGTTCGCCCTCTTAGCTTGCCCATTGCTCCTTGGATGAGCAACAGAGGCGAATGAGAACTCGCTTCCAAGAGCATGACCATACTGCATGAATGTGTCGCTCGTGAATTGGGTGCCATTGCCAGTGATGATTCGGGCAGGGACTCCAAAGCGGCACATCAATCCTTTCAAGAACTTGATAGCTGACCGAGTAGTCACATTTCTCACGGGCTCTACTTCCGGCCACTTTGTAAACTTGTCGATTGCAACGAACAAGAATTCAAAGCCTCCGGTATCACGGGGGAAGGGGACCAAGATGTCGAGCCCCCAAACCGAAAATGACCATGATAAATGGATTGTCTGAAGAGCTTGGGCAGGCAGATGGATATTCTTGGAATGGAACTGGTAGGCTTCACATTTGGCGACCAACTCAACTGCATCATGGAGGGTTGTGGTCCAGTAAAATCCTTGCCGGAAGGCTTTTCCAACTAGAGCCCTCGATCCAATGTGTGAGTCGCACATACCCTTGTGTATCTCTGCCAACAGTTCCTTTCCTTCTTCCCGACAAATGCACTTCAATTTCACACCGTTGGGCCTTCTTCTGTCCAGTGTGTCGTCAACAAACTGATACATACTGGCCTTCCGGGCTACTCTTTCAGCTTCTTCTTGCTCCTCGGGAAGTTCTCCAGTTTGGAGGAAATGGACTATGTGCCGCGCCCAAGTTGGAGCCTGAGGCTCGGCAATGAGGACTAGCGGTACCTCCTCATTTGTGGGAGTGCACACCTCGACCGCTAGGACCGGTGGTCTGGCGGGAGGGGGCAGCTCAGCGACCGAAGGGGATTTGATCCCGCCAATCTCTCTACTGGGAGCCTCGAGAGGTTCTACCGGGAGAGGCTTGCCGGAGTCCAGTTTCCTCCTCTTCCTGGCCATTGTTGTCGGGGATATGGAGGGCTGAGTCAGATGGAGAACAAAGGTCCCTGGTTCCACAGGGAGTTTTTGTGTAGCACACTTTGACAGATGATCAACAATTCTGTTTTCTGCACGGGGTATGTGCTCTGTTTGCAATCCATCAAAGCGCTCCTCCAACTTTCACACCTCCTCAACGTATGCCTCCATCAATGGGCTTTGGTAATCTCTATTCACTTGTCACACCACAAGTTGTGACTCTCCGCAGATGATTAGCTTCTTGATCCCCAGTCATGTCGAAATCCTGAGCCCGGCAAGGAGCCCTTCATACTCTGCAATATTGTTGGTAGCCTTCTCCTGGGGAAAATGCATCTGGACGATATACTTAAGGTGTTCCCTAGTGGGAGCAACGAAAAGCACGCCAGGACCTGCACCTTGTAGGGAGAAGGCACCATCGAAATACATAATCCATTCTTGGGGTGCTTCCTTGCCGGGAATAACCATTTCCAACACTTCTTCATCAGGGGTTGGTGTCCACTCCGCAATAAACTCTCCCAGTGCTCTGCTCTGAAAAGTTGATGTGCTCTCAAACTTCAAACAAAAGCTAGATAACTCCAGGGCCCATTCCACTATCCTGCCGGTGGCCTCGGGGTTCATGAGTATTTGTTGCAAAGGAAAGCGGGTGACGACTGTGATCTCGTGGGCTTGGAAGTAGTGGCGCGGTTTCCTTGAGGCCATGACAAGGCCAAAAATCAACTTTTGCATGCCAAAGTACCTTGGTCTAGCCCCCTGCAACAGGGAGCTGAAGAAGTACACTGGGCGCAAATTAATGAGGTGGTTAAGCATACCATGAGACAAGTCTCCTGGGCCTGATGGATTTAACAATGAATTCTTCAGGAATTGCTGGGACATTATAAAACCTGATGTAATTACACTAATTCATGAGTTCTATGCAGGGCAAATTTCTCTGGAAAGTATCAACACTTCCTTCATTACTTTAGTCCCAAAGGGGCCCACTCCAACTACTGCAAATGATTTCAGACCTATTTCCTTGCTAAATTGTTGTCTCAAGCTCATCACTAAACTACTGGCTAACAGACTACATAAGGTGATTTTCAAAATGGTCCACATTAACCAGTATGGTTTTCTAAACGAAAGAGCTATTCATGATTGTCTTGGATGGGCATATGAGTACCTGCACCAATGTCACAAATCAAAAGAAGTGGTTGTGTTGAAGTTGAATTTTGAAAAAGCTTTTGATTTAATTGAGCACACAACAATCATTGACATCCTCAAAGCAAAGGGATTTGGAGATAGATGGATTGGATGGATTAAAATGTTATTCACCTCTGCCTCATCTCAGGTTCTTCTCAATGGAATATCTAGGAAAAAGTTTTACTATCTTAGAGTGGTCATACAAGGGGACCCCCTCTCCCCTCTTCTCTTTGTGCTTGCTGCCGACCTTCTCCAGTCAATCATGAATAAAGCAATGAACTTGGGTCTCCTCACACCACCTTTGCAAGTGCACTCATGTCCAGATTTTCCTATTGTGCAATATGTTGATGACACATTGATTCTCATGCAAGCTGATGCCACACAGCTCCACTGTCTCAAAGCTTTGCTCAATACCTTTGCTGATGCCACTGGTTTAAAGGTCAATAACAACAAATCAAACCTCATCTCCATAAATGTGAATGATGAAAAGATGGAAATCTTGACCTGCACTATCAACTGCAAGAAGGCTCATTCCCCTTTAATTACATTGGCATGCCACTAGGACTTAGAAACCAACAGTAGAGCAATGTTTTCCTTTAGTGAGCAGAGTGGCTAAAAAATTGGTGGGTCTATCTTCTTTTATGACTCTTGATGGCAAATTGATTTAGGTCAAATCAGTACTCAACTCACTTGTTATCTATTTCATGGGTTGCCTTGATGTGCCTGTCACTACCAAAACTGAGGTTATCAAATATCTCAGGCATTGTCTTTGGAGAAGACCAGATTTAGAGGATCACATGCCTACTATGGTAGCTTGGTCCACTGTATGCAGACCAAAGAGTCAGGGTGGTCTTTGAGTGATGAACATTTTTGTGCAAAATCAAGCATTGCTTCTCAGGAACCTTCACAAATTTTACAATAGGGAAAACATTCCATGGGTTAACCTCATTTGGGATGCTTACTATGATAATGGCATACTCCCAGGGCAAAAATGGGAAGGATCTTTCTGGTGGAAATGCAATCTGAGACTCATTGACAATTATAAATCCATGGCAAGATGCTCAATTGGAGATGGTAAATCTGCCCTCTTTTGGTCTGATCTTTGGCACTCTGATTGCCTGATCCAATCTTTCCCTCACCTTTACTCCTTTGCAAAAGACCATCATATTTCAATGAAGAGGGTGCTGCAGTTTGAATACTTGGAAGACTTGTTTCACCTACCACTTATAGAGGAAGCTTTCATGGAATCTGAATTGATGGAAGAGATTTGTGACAACTTAAGAAGATCCGAATTCAGGGATCACTTGGATACATGGAGCTACATGTGGGGTAATGTTACCTTCTCTGTGGCCATGGCTTACAAAATCCTGATAGGAGTTAAAATTGTGCCAGTGCAATTCAATTGGATTTGGAAGAGTTCTTGCCAGCCAAAGCACAAAGTATTTTTTTGGAGACTGCTCCATGATAGACTGAATACCAGGAATCTACTCAGAAGAATTCTTTTTCAATTGGATAACTACAATTGTGCTACCCTTAACTGTCAACAGGAAGAAACACTACAACACCTTTTCTGGACCTGTCCTTTTGCCTCAGAATATTGGAACATCATATACCCACACATACAAAGAAATTTAACCATCATGGAAGCACTGCAGACCTAAGGGGTAATTTGCAGCAACTATTCTCCATGGAGGTCATTATCATCGCATCATGGGCCATCTGGTTAATCAGAAATGATAAAATATTCAAAAACATCCCTCCCAGCATTGACAGATGGAAATTCATCTACCATTCAGAGCTCCACCTGCTTAAGTTTAGAATCAAGGAGAAATATGCTGCTTCTTTCAATACTTGGCTGGACAATCTTGTCTTGTAATTTTCTTCTTCTTTCTATGTATAGTAGATTAGTGTAGTTTTGTTCTTTTGGCTTATCTCAAGCCCTGTAATATGTTGTACTTCTTTGCTTATTTTAATAATATAAAAATTGCAGTGGGGTTTGGCCCTACTGTGTATAGTTAAAAAAAGAGTATACTGGACGCTGCACCAATTTCTTCCTTGCCGTATCCTTGAGACTGTCTCTGTTGCATCGCTCTGCCTCATCTTGGACTGCACCTGACCTTACCGGGATATGTCCGCTTTCCTCTCCAGAGGGGACAATGGTTGTGGCTGCCGCTTCATCCACTTCCCGTTGTGCCACCAGTGCCGCACTAACCACATGATTGGTTGCTGCTAAATATAGTAGCAATGGCTCCTGTGGTTTGGGGGCAACCAAAGTGGGCACAGAGGAAACATAGGCCTTCAAATCTTGCAGTGCAGCGTCTGCCTCTGGGGTCCACTCCACATGTCCTGCCTTCTTCAAGATTATGAAGAACGGCAAGGCACGCTCGGTAGACTTGGAAATGAACCTGCTAGCGCGGCAACACATCCAGTCAGACGCCTCACATCCTTAACTGTCCTGGGTGCTTGAATCTGCTCGATAGCCTTGATCTTGTTAGGGTTGTCCTCTATCCCCTGATGGGACATGAAGAAGCCAAGTAGCTTGCCGGAAGGAAAGCCAAACCCACTTCTCCAGGTTCAGCTTTAAGTTGATCTTGCAAAGATTAGCAAATGTTTCTTCCAAATCCTGAATGAGGGTTGATCTGTCCTTGGTCTTGACCACAGTATCATCCATGTAAGCTTCAATGTTTCTGTGCAGCTAGGACTCAAAGCCAATCTGAACTGCGCTTGAAAAAGTGGATCCGACGCTCTTCAATCCGAAGGGCATATGTACAAAGCAACACGTGCCACATGGGGTGATTAACGTTGTCTTCTCTTCATCTTCCTTGGACATAAAGATCTAGTGGTATCTAGAGTATGCATCGAGAAAAGAAAGCAGGTCACACACGGAGGTGGAACCCACAATCTGGTCGATGCGTGGCAAGGCAAATGGGTCCGTCGGGCATGCCTTGTTCAAATCTATGAAATCTATGCAAAGCGTCCATTTCCCATTTCCCACTGGATTTGCTAACCACGTTGGATGCAGTAGTCCTCTGACCAGGCTATCTGCCTCAAGTTTCTTGATCTCCTTGGCAATGAACTGTTGCTGCTCCAAAGCTTGCTTTCGGACCTTCGGCTTGACGGGTCAGGCATGAGGGCAGACAGCAAGGTGGTGCTCGATTACCTCCCTGGGAACACCGGGGATACCAGATGGTTGCACTACAAAAAAAGACACATCCGTGACATTGTTGGCCGAACAAATTTTTTCTGTCATGCATATGACACTTCTATGACGATAATTGTGACAAAACCTTGTATCATCATAGATGTGGCGGGCTCCTACTTCTATGACAAAAAATCATGACGGAAAATGGGCTTTTTGTCCTGGGCGGGCCAGAGACGCAGCTGCATGACAATCTTTGGGCCATCCATGACGGAAAAAACCATGGTAGAAGCGAGGGCGAGGAAAATATCAGGGAGTTCCTGGTTACGGTAGGTGGTCGGGGCTGAGTGATGCGCGTTTCTCTCGTACACGTACGCGCGTGGGTGCGAGGCATTGGGATCTAACTGAACCTGAGCGAGGCATTCGCCTACTGAACCCGAGCGATTGCACTACAGGCTACGCGTTACTGAACCCAAGCGATCGATTGGTCCCTGGCTGTTAAGTGAACCCGATCAAGCGATTCCTTCGCTATTGATGCTAACTGAAGCCGATCGAACCTGCTGCCTCTTGTTGAATAGTGAGCATTGTTGGGGGGTTGGGACGAATATTTCCCGGTGGGGGTTGGATGAACAGGACCCCGTGGTAGTAGAGGTCGTCGCCGCTGCATGAACAGGACCCCGATCGAGCCGGTTGGGGGTGGCTGAACAGGACCCCGTGGAGGGCTGGATGAATAGGACCCCTTAGAGGGATGGTTGAACAGTAGCCAGTGGAGGGCTGGATGAACAGTAGCCCATGGAGGGGTGGTTGAATAGGACACCGTGGAGAGGGCTGGTTGAACAGTAGCCGGTGGAGGAGTGGTGGAGGCTGGATGAACAGGAGCCCGTGGATGAACAGTAGCTGGTGGAGGTAGGAGGGAGATGCCGTGGATGAACAATCGCAGGTGGAGGCTGGAGGAGGTCGACGGTGGAGATGAACAGTAGCCCGTGGAGTCCCGTTTTGTGGTACGCCACACCCCTCCCGATGAACAGGACCCCCCTTTCGACCTTAGCACTCCAACAAAAATACGTTTCCTCCGTTTTGCCGTACGCCACACCCCTCTCGATCAAAAGGACCTCGTTCCGACCGTAAGAGGTCGAAGAGAAGTCCGTTATCTCTGTTTTGTGATACGTCACACCCCTCTCGGTGAACAGAATCCCGTTTTGACCATAGGCGGTCGAACACAAGGCCGTTTCCTACGTTTTGCGGTACGCCAGGCCTCGTTTCGGCTGTTCCATCCAAGCCGGTTGGCTCCCGCTGAACACGATGCATTCCGTTGCCTCCAGATGAACACGAAGACGCAGTTTCTCAATTCCGACCCAGCCGGTTGGCTGCCGATGAACATGACGTCGTCGCTGCCTCTCCATGTACACGAGCCCTAGTCGTACGTATGCACAAGTAGGCGTCCGAGACCCCAACCATATGTACGTGATACATCCATTTTGTTTCATGTTTTCTTACTGTTATTTATAATGTTTTTATCCATAATAATGCTTTTTGGAGTAATTCTAATGCCTTTCCTCTCATAATATGCAAGGTATACACAAAGAGGGAGAATTCCGGCAGCTAGAAATCTGGACGTGAAAAAGCTACGTGAGGCTTCCTATTTTGCACAACTCGAAATGAACTAAAACTTCACGAGGATTTATTATGGAAATTTTAAGAATTATTGTTGGCATGCCTGTCATCTTAGTTAAAATAGGAGATCACTATTATCATGGTTTATGTGACATAGGTGCTAGTGTGAGTGCTATTCCTTACACCTTATATCAAGAAATTATGAATGACATAGCACCCGCGGAAATAGAAGACATAGATGTTACTATTAAACTTGCTAATGGAGACACTATATCACCAATTGGGATTGTTAAAGATGTCGAAGTCTTGTGTGGGAAAATAAAATACCCTACTAATGTTCTTGTTCTTGGTTCCCCACAAGATGACTTTTGTCCCATTATCTTTGGTAGACCTTTCTTGAACACCGTTAATACTAGAATAGATTGTGAGAAGCAAACCGTCGGTGTTAATTTTGGTGATGAGTCTCATGAATTTAATTTTCCCAAGTTTAGTAGAAAGCTTCATGAAAAGGAATTGCCTAGTAAGGATGAATTAATTGGTCTTGCTTCTATTGTTGTACCACCTACTGATCCTTTAGAACAATATTTGCTAGACCATGAAAATGATTTTCATATGCATGAAAGAAATGAAATGGATAAGGTTTTCTTTGAACAATGTCTAAACACAACTTGCCTATTGAAACTATAGGAGGTCCTCCTCCACCTAAAGGTCATCATGTGTTTGAATTAAAACAATTGCTAGAACTTTGAAATATGCTTATCTTGATGAAAAGAAGATATATCATGTTATTATTAGTGCTAACCTTTCAGAACATGAAGAAGAAAGATTATTGAAAGTTCTTAGGAAGCACCGAGCCGCTATTGGATATACTCTTGATGATTTAAAGGGCATTAGTCCCACTCTATGTCAGCACAAAATTAATATGGAACATGATGCTAAACCCATTGTCGATCACCAACGTCAGTTAAATCCAAAAAGGAAGGAAGTGAAAAGAACGGAAATCTTAAAACTTCTGGAAGCAGGTATAATCTACCCCATAGCTGATAGTAGATGGGTAAGTCCTGTTCATTGTGTCCCTAAGAAAGGAGGTATTACTGTTGTTCCTAATGATAAGAATGAACTTATTCCACAAAGAATTGTTATAGGCTACAGAATGGTAATTGATTTTAGAAAATTAAACAAAGCTACTAGAAAATGTAGCGACCAGACCCGAACGGATCCAGTCTCTGTGCTCAGTGTCATCCCTGGATCAGTAATGCTGACACCACACAGTACTTCGAAGGATTTATTGCAGAGTGGCAATCACACACTTATTACATCGTTGTCCACAAGGGAACTTATTACAATAATATGGCTTAAGGCCATCTAATAATAACAGCGGAAGGCTTGGAAGATAAGCGAGTCCATCAACTCCAACGGCATCACCGAGTATAGAACCACGACCTAACACCTTACTCGTTTATGCGAAAAGTCTGCAACGTGAAAAGTTGCAGCCCGAAACGGGTGACACATGGAATATGCTGGCAATGTAACACATAAGAGCAATGAAGGAAATAAGCCTATACTACATGCATATATGGCTGGTGGTAAGGCTCTACGGTTACAGTTTTTGCGAAAAGCCAATTTTTCCCTACAACAAAGGAATAAATTTATTTAACTATCATGGTGGTTGTTAAACATTGAGAATGGTTGACAGCATCCTCAATCCCAATTAAAAGTACTCATCAAAACCCAACAACTTTTATTAGAGGTAACATGTTGAGATTCACATGATATTCAATTACAGGATACTCAAATTGTCCATAACCGGGGACACGGCTAATCATGATTAGTTTATACACTCTGCAGAGGTTTGTGCACTTTTCCCCACAAGACTCGATCGCCTCCGCTTGGTTCTCGCACTACATGGTGTTTGAGAAACGGATGACCGAGACATAGTCTTTCGAAGCGCTAGCACCTTACATGTGGGTAGACCGTACCAACCTACATCCCCTACATCAGCTAGCCTACCCGTAAGAGTTCATGACGACTTAGTCAACTACGCCAGAGCCCATAATTGGCTTGTGGCTGCACACGGAAGTTTCCAGTTTGAATAATCTTATGATCCCTTAGAGCACGGGTGGCGGTCCGAAGAAATCTGAGCAAATCTGATAGAAACCGGTGCCTCAATCCACCCAGATGTGTGTTTAGGTTGCCACCTTAGATAAACCATTAATTAACAATCTCACATCTATCATGGATATTCACTCACCCAATCCACGCCTACTAGCATAGCATGGTATAATAAGCAAACGAGAAGTAACTCCCAAGGTTTCATAAGTAAAAGCAGTAATAGGTACTACTCAAACTACTTCCCAAACCCACAATTTAATTAGATCCTAATCATGCAAGTGTTTGAGGAATAGATCTAATGCATAAAAACTGGGTATGAGAAGGGTATGATCAAAGTGTTACTTGCCTTGCGATGATCCATGAGACCTAGAGATTCAAGTAACAAGCGGCGCACTCCGGGTGATCTAACGCAGACAAACAACAAGCATACAATAAGTACTCATCTAATGCACAGGGAAATCTCGAATAAAAGATCTAACCAGAAAGTTCAACTTAAGAACCCTGGTTGCAAAAGAATCGAATCAAAATAAACTCCGAAAGTCGAAACTCGAGAGAGAACGACTCGGTTTTGCAATCTGAAATTAGGTCAAAATTTCACAGTAGCAAAATTCTGTGAAAGTAGGTTAGTCGGAACGGCGGTTTCGTTACGAAACTCCAGGCGCTTGAATCACCTGATTCCGATAAACGAGCGAGAAATAAAACAGTTTTGAAAATCGGATCTGAAATCGAATCAGAAAAATAACGGATTAAATCTGATTAAAAGAAAACGACGAACGGTTTAAATAACGGACGTTCGTTAACAGAACGAATTCAACGAACGCGTTCATTGAAACGAACGGTTCGGTGAACGTTCATTAAATAAGAAAACCGAAAAAATAAAACCAATCTAGGTTTTTAAAAAACCGAACACACATTTTTTTTAAATAAAAACCGGATCGGTTTATTAGGGGAAAACCGGATCGGGCGCGGGGCGGCGGCTACCTCCGGTGGTCGCCGGCGGGGCTCTCCGGGGGGCTCCGGTTGGGGCGGCGGGGCTCGGGAGGGGCGGCGGGTTCCAGCGACAAGCAAGGGAACGGCGGCGGCGGCGGCGTCCTTGGCGGGCGGCGCTGGTCGGGAGGGGCGCTTGGTGAGGGCGGCTCCGGGTGAGGTGAGAGAGAAGGGGCGGTATTTATGGGGGGGGGAAGAGCTGCGCTTGGGGAGGGGCAAGGGGCGGGTCGGGTGGGACTCGGCGGCGGGCGGCGTCGCCCCCGGCGGGAGACCAGGCGGGCGCTTGAGGAGGAGGAGGCGGCTGGCTGGGCCTGGCTGGCTGGGCCGGCTGGGCCTTGGCCCAGGGGGGGCGCATATATTTTTTTTAAATTTAAACCAAATGAATTAAAAAAATACCAAATGAACTCCAAATTTAATAAAATAAATTTTCCCCGACTCCTAAAAATGAGTCGAACAAAATGAACTTTAAAAACGGCAAACATGCATAAAATTTTTAAAATGCTCATTTTTGCCTAAGCAAAATAAATCTTCCAAAACCAAATTTGGTTTATTTATAATATCTTCATTTTTCCTAATTGTTGGGAAAGTCATATTATTCCCTCTCAATCTTTTTGTATAGGAAAAACTTTATGAGGATAATTTAAATAAATCCAAATGATCCCATTTTCAAAATTTGAGAAATCCCAAATATGAAAATTATGAAACTTCCAACTCTCTCCGAGGGTCCTTGAGTTGCGTGAAATTTCTAGGATCGGAAAAATGCGAGAAAAATATGATATGCATGATGACCTAATGTATAACATTCCAAATTGAAAATTTGGGATGTTACAAACCTACCCCCTTAAGATGAATCTCGCCCTCGAGATTCGGGTTGGCTAGAAAATAGGTGAGGGTGGTCCTTAAGCAAAACTTCCTCTCTTTCCCAGGTGGCTTCATCCTCAGTGTGGTGGCTCCTTGAACTTTGCAAAACTTGATAACCTTCTGCGGGTAACTCTGCTGGCATAATCGAGAATCTTAACCGGTTTTTCCTCATATGTCAAGTCATCCTTCAATCTGTATTGCTTCGGTGGCCTTGTGTCTCTTAACGGTACCTCTGCTATCTCGGGGTGACATTTCTTCAACTGAGAAACATGGAATACATCATGAACTCCTGACAGTCCTTCTCGCAATTCCAATTTATACGCAACTTCTCCCATGCGTTGCAAAATCTTATATGGTCCAACGAAACGGGGTGCTAACTTTCCTTTCACTCCAAAACGCTTAACTCCTCGAAGCGGGGATACTCTGAGATATACTCTGTCTCCAACTTCATACTCAATCGCTGCGCTTTGAATCGGCATAGCTCTTACATGCAGGACTGGGCTACCTTGAGCTCATCTCGAATCAACAACCTTCATTGAGACTCCTTAATCAAATCTGGTCCAAACAATCGGCGATCTCCGGTTTAGTCCCATGACAACGGTGTCCTGCACCTTCTTCCATCTGAGCTTCAAAAGGTGCCATCTTTAAGCTGGTTTGGTAACTGTTGTTGTAGGAAAATTCTGCATACGGCAAATTATCATCCCAACTAGATCCATAATCTAGTGCACAAGCTCTCAAAGATGTCCTCCAAAATCTGATTGACTCTCTCGGTCATCCATCGGTCGTGGGTGGAAAGCTGTATCAATTCCAATCGGGTTCCCAATGTTTCGTGTAACCGGTTCCAAAATTTCAAGTAAACTGGGTTCCTCTATCCGATCGATGCTCCTCGGAACTCCGTGTAAGCACACAATTCTGGTCATGTATATCCTTGCCAACTTAGCACTGCTATAGGTAGTCTTGACTGGAATGAAATGAGCTACCTTGGTCAAACGGTCGACTATGACCCAAATCGAGTCATATCCTGAACGGGTCTTTGGCAAACCTGTGATAAAATCCATGCCTAGTTTATCCCACTTCCATTCGGGTATCGGCAATGGTTGTAACAATCCTGCTGGCTTCTGATGTTCTGCCTTTACTTTCTGACATACGTCGCAAACTGCTACATACTCCGCAATATCCTTCTTCATTCCGGTCCACCAGAAAATATTCTTCAAATCCAAATACATCTTGGTATTTCCTGGGTGAATCGAATAGGGTGAATCATGGGCTTCTTGTAAAATCAACTTCCTGATCTCTGGGTCATTGGGCACATACACACGGTCTTCAAACCATAGGGTATCGTGCTCATCCTCACGAAATCCTTTAGCTTTTCCTTTGCTCATTTTCTCCTTTATAGAGGCAACTTCCTTATCTGCCTTTTGGGATTCTCTGATTTTGTCCATCAGTGTCGACTTAATCTCCAATGCTGCTACATAGCCTCTCGGAACTATTTCCAAACATAGCTCTCGAAGGTCCTCGGCTAACTCATTGGGTATTCCTCCCATCATTAGGGTATTGACGTGGCTCTTACGGCTCAATGCGTGCCGCTACGACATTAGCCTTCCGGGTGATAATGCAATCTCATATCATAATCCTTGATAAGTTCCAACCATCTCCTCGCTCGAGATTCAAGTCCTACGTGTGAAGATGTACTTCAAACTCTTGTGATCCGTATATACTTCACAATGATTTCCAATGAGAAAATGTCTCCACGTCTTCAAGGCATGCACAACGGCTGCTAACTCCAAATCATGAGTGGCATAATTCAACTCATGGGGCTTAAGTTGTCGTGAAGCATACTGAAACAACTCTTCCTTCCTGCATAAGCACTGCTCCAAGTCCTCGACGTGAAGCGCCGTAATACACCTCATAATCCTTAGTTTGATCCGCAATATCAAACCTGGTGAGGTAACCAATCTTTTCTTCAACTCCTGAAAACTTGCCTCACAGTCCTCGGTCCATATGAATTTGTTTTCCTTCTTCAACAATTCAGTCATAGGCTTTGCAATCCTTGAGAAATTCTCAATGAATCTTGGTAGTATCCTGCGAGTCCAAGGAAACTCGAATCTCTCCAACTGTCGTTGGTGCTTCCCATTTGGTTACGGTCTCAACTTTTGTGGGGTCAACTGCTATTCCTTCTCCGGATATAACATGTCCGAGAAATCCAACTTCCTTTAGCCAAAACTCACATTTCTTGAACTTGGCATACAACTGGTGTTCCTCGGTTTCTCCAAAACCAATCGTAAATGTTCCTTGTGTTCCTCTTCATTCTTCGAGAAAATCAAAATATCATCAATGAACACCACGATTTAACTTATCCAAAAACTCCATAAACACTTTGTTCATCAGGTTCATGAAATAGGCTGGTGCGTTAGTCAGTCCAAATGACATAACGGTATATTCGTATAGTCCATATCTCGTGGTAAACGCTGTCTTGGGTATATCTTGCTCCCGAATCTTCAACTGATGGTACCCTGATCGCAAATCGATCTTAGAAAACACTTGGGCTCCTTGCAAGCAATCAAACAGATCATTTATCATCGGTAGTGGGTACTTGTTCTTGATTGTTACTTCATTCAATCAACGATAATCAACAACCATTCTCAACGATCCATCCTTCTTCTCCACCAATAAAACGGGTGATCCCCAAGGTGAAGAACTTGGGCCAATAAAGCCTTTATCCAATAGTTCCTTAATCTGCTTCTTGATTTCCGCCAAATCCTTTGCGGGCATCCTGTACGGTCGCTTAGATATCGGGCCTGTTACTGGCAACAGCTCGATCAAAAACTCAATGTCTCTATCCGCGGCATTCCCGCAACTCTTCCGAAATACATCAGATAATCCTTTACCACTGGTACTTCTTCCGTACCACTCCTGATAAGCAATTAACTTGTGCTCTCCTCGGCTCGTGCCGTGATACATACTTAATCCTTCTTCCTTCTGGTGTGGTGAGCAAAATTGACCTTGAGGTACAATCTATGTTTCCTCCATACTTTGATAACCAATCCATACCTAATATCACATCCAATCCTTGGGATTCCAGAACTATTAGGTCTGAGGGGAAAACATAGTGTCCAATCCTTAGTGGCAATCGATCACACCATTTACTAGCCATGTACTCTGCTCCGGGTGAGGTTACTAGCATGGGTGACCTAAGGGCTTGGGTCGGTAACTTGTACTTATCCACAAATCCCCTTGATATGTATGAATGCGATGCACCAGTATCGAAAAGAACAACTGCAGTAAATGACTTAACCAAAAACTTACCGATTACTGCATCGGGCTGATCTTCAACCTCCTCCACATCAATGTGGTTCACCTGTCCCCTGTTGAAAGGGTTGGGCTTCTTTCCAGAGCTTCCATTGCCATTTCCATTCGCCTTACTCGATATCATTTGCATAGTGCCCGTCTTGCGGCACTTAAAGCAAGTAATGTGACTCAAGTCTACCTTGGATGGTGTAGACGGGTTGGTGCGATTCTGTCCATTGCTTCCTCCATTCCGCTCCCATTCTTGGTGCCATTATGGTTGTGCGAATTACTTCCTCCATGGGTATCTGAAACTGAATTCCTGATTTAGGGTATAACGAGGCTTCTGCTGGGATCCGAGTTATACTTCCCTTGTCCATACTTCCGCTATGCAGTTCTCAATTTTCTGCTGCTTCCTTCAATCATGAGAGCTCGGTCTACTAACTCCTGGTAGTTGTTGAAACTTGCTACCATTAACGGCATCTTGAACTCATCATTCAGTCCTTCTAGAAACTTCTCCTGTTTAGCTGCATCCGTAGTAACGTCATCCGGGGCATAACGTGCTAATTTGCTAAAGTCATCCACGATCGCCAACAGTCCTTCCTCCTTGGCGTAAGTTGCGAAACTCACGCTTCTTCATGGCCATGGCTCCTGCTGAAACATGAGCGGCGAAAAGCTTGCTGAAATTGGTCCCATGTGGCGGTGTCACGGATAAGTGGCTGTGAAATTCTCCCACCATGCTGCTCTGCGGGTCCTTCAAGCTGATGTGCTGCAAACTTCACTCTTTCACCATCTGTGCATCCTGCAGTGGTCAGCTCCTTCCTATCTTGCGGAGCCACCATCCGCCACAATCGGCTCGGTGCTATGGAATACACCGCGGTTCAGTCTAAGGAAACGAGTCGATGATCCATGGTGGTGGTGGTGGTGGGTTGTTGTTGTTGTTGTTGTTGTTGTTGTTCGCACCAATGTTTGAATCAGGGTATTCGCTGCTGGATCAATTGGGTGATCTCTGGCGGGAAAACGAATCCGGGGTCGCGTCTCGGAGGCATCTGATGGGTTTAGAAGAGAAGAGAAATGTAGAATAGAATAAGGTCTAAGGGAATCACTACCCAAATGCACATGAGCAAATGCACACAAAATCACTTCATTCAATCAAACAATGGCTTACAACGATCTAACTATCGCAAAAGTGCGTGTACTATAATGTTTACATGGAGGGAATACTACTAATATGTGGGGGACTTCTACTAATTTGAACCGATGGAAGACTCCATG
Source organism: Aegilops longissima (assembly GCA_021605205.1). NCBI lineage: Eukaryota > Viridiplantae > Streptophyta > Magnoliopsida > Poales > Poaceae > Aegilops > Aegilops longissima. The sequence continues at coordinate 243,308,456 of CM038680.1, read as the reverse complement.
ATGTCTGCTCCAGCTTCGTCTTCAAAGTCAGGTTCACTTGGATCCGAATCGGTGTCGTCGATGTTGATGTAGTCGCTTGGGTATTCGACATACTGGTCTTCATTCCCGAGCGCCAACTTCTTCTTGAGTTCTTCGATCTCGTATTTAAGATCGTTATTGTGTCTTGCTAGAGCTACGATCTCGCCCATGTAGTCCTTCTTTGGTAGTCTTTAGTTCTTCTTCCAGTTCGATGATCCTTCCTTTGCATTCGCAACTCCATCATATCATTGCACATTTGGTTTTCCTGGCGTCGAATGTGCTGATTTAGCTCTGGATGAAAGCTGCAATGGATCTATCCTTCTTGGTGCCGACGACGTCCCGCTTGTCATCTCGGCGTCCGCAAATCTGGTAGATGGTGTCCTTGAGGTTTTCTTGATAAACTTCTCCAATGCGCCCCATGGTGATGTGAGCTGCCATGCTCTTTCCTGCACTCCAAGTTGGTGCAATCGAAAACACTATCTATAGGCTTGGTGATTGGGGCGAATGTCCTTCTGGAACGTGAGCATGAATCTTCCAGCGCTCCTCTTGAGCAGAGTGGCGTTGAAAGTCCCGGTGAAGCTTGGTAATCCAATGTTCGTGTACTTAGTAACTTCCTTCAAGTGAAATCCAAAAGGTGTGCCTTCATCCGGTTGGGTGTACTTGATCTTCGCGTCAAATCATCCTAAAGAGAGTAGAAAAGATGAGGAGTTAGAAAATGGGAAGAGAGTAGTGATCTATGGCTTTATCTTAGTGGTCGTGTCTCTACGATCGGCGTGTGCTCGATACCATTCTCTCAGAGCGACCAGACCGAACGGATCCATCTACGTGCTCGATGTCATCCTCGGATCAAGAATGTTGACACCACACAAGTGCTTGAAGGATTTATTGCAGAGTGGCAATCACACACTTATTACATCGTTGTCCACAAGGGAACTTATTACAATAATATGGCTTAAGGCCATCTAATAATAACAATGGAAGGCTTGGAAGATAAGCGAGTCCATCAACTCCAACGGCATCACCGAGTATAGAACCACGACCTAACACCTTACTCGTTATGCGAAAAGTGCATAACGTGAAAAGTTGCAGCCGAAACGGGTCAAGACATGGAATATGCCGCAATGTAACACATAAGAGCAATGAAGGAAATAAGCCTATACTACATGCATATATGGCTGGTGGTAAGGCTCTCTGATTCTGATTTTTTGAAAAGCCAATTTTTCCCTACAACAAAGGAATAAATTTATTTAACTATCATGGTGGTTGTTAAACATTGAGAATGGTTGACAGCATCCTCAATCCCAATTAAAAGTACTCATCAAAACCCAACAACTTTTATTAGAGGTAACATGTTGAGATTCACATGATATTCAATTACAGGATACTCAAATTGTCCATAACCGGGGACACGGCTAATCATGATTAGTTTATACACTCTGCAGAGGTTTTGACTTTTCCCCACAAGACTCGATCGCCTCCGCTTGGTTCTCGCACTACATGGTGTTTGAGAAACGGATGACCGAGACATAGTCTTTCGAAGCGCTTAGCACCTTACATGTGGGTAGACCGTACCAACCTACATCCCCTACATCAGCTAGCCTACCCGTAAGAGTTCATGACGACTTAGTCAACTACGCCAGAGCCCATAATTGGCTTGTGGCTGCACACGGAAGTTTCCAGTTTGAATAATCTTATGATCCCTTAGAGCCAGGTGGCGGTCCAAGAAATACAGCAAATCTCGATAGAAACCAGTGCCTCAATCCACCCAGATGTGTGTTTAGGTTGCCACCTTAGATAAACCATTAATTAACAATCTCACATCTATCATGGATATTCACTCACCCAATCCACGCCTACTAGCATAGCATGGTATAATAAGCAAACGAGAAGTAACTCCCAAGGTTTCATAAGTAAAAGCAGTAATAGGTACTACTCAAACTACTTCCCAAACCCACAATTTAATTAGATCCTAATCATGCAAGTGTTTGAGGAATAGATCTAATGCATAAAAACTGGGTATGAGAAGGGTATGATCAAAGTGTTACTTGCCTTGCTGATGATCCGCGAGACCTAGAGATTCAAGTAACAAGCGGCGCACTCGGTGATCTAACGCAGACAAACAACAAGCATACAATAAGTACTCATCTAATGCACAGGAAATCTCGAATAAAAGATCTAACCAGAAAGTTCAACTTAAGAACCCTGGTTGCAAAAGAATCGAATCAAAATAAACTCCAAAGTCGAAACTCGAGAGAGAACGACTCGGTTTTGCAATCTGAAATTAGGTCAAAATTTCACAGTAGCAAAATTCTGTGAAAGTAGGTTAGTCGGAACGGCGGTTTCATATTTAAACTCCAGCGCTTGAATCACCTGATTCGATAAACGAGCGAGAAATAAAACAGTTTTGAAAATCGGATCCAAATCGAATCGAAAAATAACGGATTAAATCTGATTAAAAGAAAACGACGAACGGTTTAAATAACGGACGTTCGTTATCGAACTAATTCAACGAACGCGTTCATTGAAACGAACGGTTCGGTGAACGCTCATTAAATAAGAAAACCGAAAAATAAAACCAATCTAGGTTTTTAAAAAACCAACACACATTTTTTAAATAAAACCGGATCGGTTTATTAGGGGAAACCGGATCGGGCGCTGGGCGGCGGCTACCTCCGTGATCGCCGGGTGGGCTCTCCGGGGGCTCGGTTAGGCGGCGGGCTCGGGAGGGCGAGGGGGCGGGGTTCCGGCATGGCGGCGGGAACGGGCGGCGGCAAGGCTGGCCGGGAGGGCGCGGTGAGGGCGGCTCAAGGGTGAGGTGAGAGAGAGGGGCGGTATTTATGGGAGGGGGGGAAGAGGCGGCGCTTGGGAGGGGCAAGGCGCCGGGTCGGGTGGGACTGGGGGCGGCGGCGGGCGCCCCGAAGAGAGAGACTGGCGGGCGGGGGCGTGAGGAGGAGGAGGCGGCTGGGCTGGGCTGGGCTGGCTGGGTTGGGCGGGCCTGGGCCTGGCCTGGGGGGCGATATTTTTTTTAATTTAAACCAAATGAATTAAAAAATACCAAATGAACTCCAAATTTAATAAAATAAATTTTCCCGACTCCTAAAATGAGTCGAACAAAATGAACTTTAAAAACGGCAAACATGCATAAAATTTTTAAATGCTCATTTTGCCTAAGCAAAATAAATCTTCCAAAACCAAATTTGGTTTATTTATAATATCTTCATTTTCCTAATTGTTGGGAAAGTCATATTATTCCCTATCAATCTTTTGTATAGGAAAAACTTTATGAAGATAATTTAAATAAATCCAAATGATCCCATTTTCAAAATTTGAGAAATCCCAAATATGAAAATTATGAAACTTCCAACTCTCTCCGAGGGTCCTTGAGTTGCGTGAAATTTCTAGGATCGGAAAAATGCGAGAAAAATATGATATGCATGATGACCTAATGTATAACATTCCAAATTGAAAATTTGGGATGTTACAGAAAAGATCATTACCCTCTGCCTTTTATTGATCAAATGCTTGAAAGATTATCTAAGCACACACATTTTTTGCTTCCTTGATGGATATTCTGGTTTTTCACAAATACCTGTTTCTCAACCTGATCAAGAAAAGACCACTTTTTCTTGTCCCTTTGGAACTTATGCTTATAGACGTATGCCTTTCGGTTTACGAAATGCACCTGCTACCTTTCAAAGATGTATGACTGCTATATTCTCTGACTTTTGTGAAAATATTGTTGAGGTTTTCATGGATGACTTCTCTGTTTATGTGAAGTCTTTTGATGATTGTTTGAGCAATCTTGATCGAGTTTTGCAGAGATGTGAACAAGCAAATCATGTCTTGAATTGGGAGAAGTGCCACTTTATGATTAATGAAGGCATTGTCTTGGGTCATAAATTTCTGAAAGAGGTATTGAAGTGGACCAAGCTAAGGTTGATGCAATTGAGAAAATGCCATGTCCTAAAGATATAAAGGGTATTCATAGTTTCTTAGGTCATGTTGGTTTCTATAGGAGATTTATCAAAGACTTCTCTAAAAAATTTAGGCCTCTTACTAGTCTCTTGCAAAAGGACATTCCTTTTGTTTTTGATGATGATTGTCTAGAAGCCTTTGAAACATTCAAGAAAGCCTTAATTTCTGCACCTATTGTTCAACCACCTGATTGGAACTTGCCTTTTAAAATTATGTGTGATGCTAGTGATTATGCTGTTGGTGCTGTTTTAGGACAAAGAGTTAATAAGAAACTGAATGTTATTCATTATGCTAGTAAAACTCTAGCCAGTGCTCAAATAAATTATGCTACTACTGAAAAAGAATTCTTAGCAATGGTGTTTGCTTGTGATAAATTTAGACCTTATATTGTTGATTCCAAAGTAACTATTCACATGGACCATGCTGCTATTAAATATCTTATGGAAAAGAAAGATGCTAAACCTAGACTTATTCGGTGGGTTCTCTTGTTACAAGAATTTGATTTACATATCTTTGCTAGAAAAGGAGCTGAAAACCCAGTTGCTGATAATTTATCTAGGCTTGAAAATGTGCTTGATGACCCACTGCCTATTGATGATAGTTTTCCTGATGAGTAGTTAGCTGCAATAAATGTATCTAATAACACTCCTTGGTATGCTGATTATGCTAACTACATTGTTGCTAAATATTGACCACCTAGCTTTACATACCAACAAAAGAAAAAAATTCTTCTATGACTTAAGACACTACTTTTGGGATGACCCACATCTTTATAAAGAAGGAGTAGATGGTATTATTAGACATTGTGTACCTGAGCATGAACAGGGACAAATCCTACGGAAATGTCACTATCAAGCTTATGGAGGGCATCATGATGGAGATAGAACTGCTCACAAGGTATTGCAATCTGGATTTTATTGGCCTACTCTCTTCAAGTATGCCCGTAAGTTCGTCTTACCTTGTGATGAATGTCAAAGAATAGGTAATATCGGTAAGCATCAAGAAATGCCTATGAATTATTCACTTGCTGTTGAACCATTTGATGTTTGGGGATTTGATTACATGGGACCTTTTCCTTCCTCTAATGGGTATACACATATTTTGGTTGTTGTTGATTGTGTTACTAAATGGGTAGATGTTATTCCAACCAGTAGTGCTGATCACAACACCTCTATTAAATGCTTAAGGAAGTTATTTTCCCAAGGTTTGGACTCCCTAGATATTAAAAGATTGATGGTGGTTCACACTTTATTCATGGTGCTTTCCGTAAAATGCTTGCCAAGTATGATGTTAACCATAGAATTGCATCACCTTATCAACCTCAGTCTAGTGGTCAAGTTGAACTTAGCAATAGAGAAATAAAATTAATTTTGCAAAAGACTATCAATAGGTCCAGGAAGAATTGGTCTAAGAAATTAGATGATGCACTTTGGGCTTATAGAATAGCATATAAAAATCCTATGGGTATGTCTCCTTATAAAATGGTTTATGGAAAAGCTTGTCATTTGCCTCCTGAGTTAGAACATCAAGCATATTGGGCAATCAAAGAACTCAATTGTGATTTCAAACATGACGGCGAAAAGCGGCTATTTGATATTAGCACCTTAGATGAATGGAGAACCCAAGCTTATGAAAATGCAAAATTATTCAGAAAAAAAGTTAAAAGATGGCATGACAAAAGAATCCAAAAGCGTGAGTTTAAAGTCGGATAATATGTTCTTTTGTACAACTCTCGTTTTAGATTCTTTGAAGGAAAACTCCTCTCAAAATGGGAAGGCCCATATGTTATCGAGGAGGTTTATCAGTCTGGAGCCATCAAAATAAATAAGTCCGAAGGTACAAACCCGAAGGTTGTCAATGGGCAACGAATAAAACATTATATCTCAGGTATGCCAATTAATTTTGAAAGTAATATTATCCAAACTTTGACACCGAAAGGACAGATAAAAGAGTCCTTCCGGAACACTGCAAAATCGTGAAAATAAGGAGGTACGTGATACGGTAAGTAAATGGACTCCGAAAAATCCGGAAAAATATTTTTTATTAGTTTTGGAATATTTAAAAATTTAGGAAATAAAGAAACTTCCAGGAAGTGTACCCTGGTGGGCATAAGACACCACGGCGCCCAGGTGGGTTGTGCCCACCTGGGACACCTTCTGGACTCTGTTTTTCTTCTGTATGCTTGTCCTCCAAGATAAAAAATCTATATATACTTCCCGAACCTGTTGATCACTGTATCCCGGAGAAATCCTCTGTTCTCTTCTCTTGCTGTTTCCGGTCAGATTTATCAAGCCAGGCTTCATGTCTTCCTGCTCCTCCAACAACATGGAAGAAGATGCTTGGTTGATGAAGATCGAGACGAAGAGGGAGGAGCCTATGGACGCCTTCAAGGGAGACAAGGGCAAGGAAGCTACCGTAGATCCATCCCCGGTGGCAGCACAAGCACTGTTGGTCGAGGAGGAGGAAGAAGATATCCTTAAGCCCTACCTTACTCACCTTACTCCTGCTGGGATTTAAGCTTTTCGCATCATTGAAATAGTTCCCATACAAAATAAGTATCTCACTCGCGAAAATATTCTGCATCAAGAGCATATCATCCATCTCCGGAGCGTCATCCGTCGATTGGACAAACTCTCGATCCTTAAATAAAGGATCACTTCATCACCACCACCAGCTTCTTCACCACCAAAGGAGAATTGAGTATCGGGTATGGGCACTCCCCCTGGCTTTCTTCAAGCTTGGGGGAGGTGCCCTGGTATTGTATCATCCCTCTATCTTTTGCTTTTACTTATTTTAGTTCAATCTTTTTCTTTAGATGAATAAAAGTTTAGTTCGATCCTTTCTTCCTTGAGAGTTTGCTTAGTGATCTATTCTTGTAATCGTGTGCAAGTTATATAATAAAGTTAGTTTGACTTTTTGCTTTCCTTACTTTCATGTTGCAATAAAAGAAAAGAAATAAGAAAGAAAAGGAGAAAGGAAATAAATAAGAGGAAAGAAATAAAGAAAGGATCATATACTAATCCTATGGTAGGTGATGACACCACATAAGGAAAAGTATAAGTAGAAAATTTTATTAGAGATTGACAAACATAGCATTAGTCAATGATGCAACTCATGAAAGAATTAATAAGGAAGAGAAGATTCACATATAAATATATTATCCTAGAAATCTTTTGTGAATGTGAGCCCTCATCAAAATATTATATGCCAAAATTGTTGACATTGGACAAGGAAGACAACTTAATGGTTTATGTTTCTTTATATTCACATAGAAGTGATATTGTCATAGATCCTTTAACATGTGGTGCTTGCCCCCTATCTTTGCTAGCCAAAAATTCCGCACTGAGTAGAGATACTACTTGTGCATCCAAAAACCCTTAAACCCAAATCTTATTTTCAAGTGTCCACCATACCTACCCAGGGATTTCGCAAGATCCCTCAAGTAAGTTGTCATCGGTGCAAAAAGGCAATAAAAATTGCTTCTAAATGTGTAAGATCATTTAGTGTAAGAGAAAATTGAGCGTTGCACGGACTTGTGATGGTGAAGAATAAAAGTGACAGACTGCATTATAAAGGTCGCAATCACAAGGGGCAATGTAACATGACGTTCTTTTGCACTAAGGGGTTGAGCATACAAACAAATAAGCGCATGGCAACCTTTGCTTCCCTCTGTGAAGGGCCTATCTTTTACTTTTATGAATTTACTTTTATGCAAAGAGTCAAAGTTTTCCTTCTATTCCTTTTTATTTTTCTCCTTTGGCAAGCATCATGTGGTGAGGAAAGATCTAGGCACATATGTCCAGTTGAATATAGATAGCATGAGTTATTATTGTTGACATCACCCTTGAGGTGAATACGTTGGGAGGCGAAACTATAAGCCCCTATCTTTCTGTGTGACCGGTTTAAACATTTTGCTCATGTATACGCGGTGAGTGTTAGCAATCATAGAAGACTATATGATGGTTGAGTATGTGGACTTGCCTAAAGGCTTCGATATGTGACCCTTCCTGAAAAGATGATGAATTGTAGTTGCAAAGTTGACTAAGAACATAGTTTGTTGGTTTTTAATAGAGTTTTTTCTTTATTCTTCGATTGTGTGATGAATTGTTACTTATTCATAAGAAGTATATGATAGAAGTTCTATGATAAAAGTCTTATATTTAATTTTGTTGCTGTTATAATAATCAACATGATGCTTCTGTGTCCGTATTTTGTTTTTATCGACACCTCTTTCTAAAAGCATGTGGACATGTTTTTTGATTTCGGTTTTTGCTTGAGGACAAGCGAGGTCTAAGCTTGGGGGTGTTGATGCGTCCATTTTGCATCATGTTTTCTTACTGTTATGTATAATGTTTTTATCCATTATAATGCTTTTTGGAGTAATTCTAATTCCTTTTCTCTCATAATATGCAAGGTATACACAAAGAGGGAGAATTCCGCCAGATGGAAATCTGGACCTGGAAAAGCTACGTTAGGCTACCTATTCTGCACAACTCCAAATGAGCTGAAACTTCACGAGGATTTTTTATGGAATATTCAAGAATTATTGGAGCAAATAACTACCAGAGGGGGCCCACCAGGTGGGCACAACCCACCTGGGTGTTCCAGGGAGCCCAGGCGCGCCCTGGTGGGTTATGCTCACCAGGCCCACCTCCAGTGCTCATCTTCTGGTATATAGGTCATTTTGACCTAAAAAAATAAGGACAAGACTTTCGGGATGGAGCGCCGCCGCCTCGAGGCAGAACTTAGGCCGGAGCACTTTTGCCCTCCGGTGGAGCGATTCCATCAGGGGAACTTCCCTCCCGAAGGGGGAAATCATTGTCATCATCATCACCAACAACTCTCCCATCTTGGGGAGGGCAATCTCCATCAACATCTTCAACATCACCATCTCATCTCAAACCCTAGTTCATCTCTTGTGTTCAATCTTGTTACTAGAACTATAGATTGATGCTTCGGGTGACTAGTAGTATTGATTACATCTTGTAGTTGATTACTGTATGGTTTATTTGGTGGAAGATTATATGTTCATATCCCTTATGCTATTAATACTCCTTTGATCATGAGCATGTTTATCATTTGTGAGTAGTTACTTTTGTTCTTGAGGTCACGGGAGAAATCATGTTGCAAGTAATCATGTGAACTTGATATGTGTTTGATATTTTGATAGTATGTGTGTTGTGATTCCCTTAGTGGTGTCATGTGAACATCGACTACATGACACTTCACCATATTTGGGCCTAAGGGAATGCATTGTGGAGTAGCAATTAGATGATGGGTTGCGACAGTGACAGAAGCTTAAACTGTAGTTTATGCGCTATTCCGTAAGGGACCGATTGGATCCAAAAGTTTAATGCTATGGTTATAATTCATTCTTAATCCTTTTCTCATAGTTTTGGATGCTTGCGGGAGGGTTAATCATAAGTAAGAGGTTTGTTCAAGTAAGAACAGCACCTAAGCACCGGTCCACCCACATATCAAATTATCAAAGTAGCAAACACAAATTAAACCAACATGATGAAAGTGACTAGATTAAATTCCTGTGTACCCTCAAGAACGCTTTGCTTATCATAAGAGACCGTTTTGGCCTCTCCTTTGCCTCAAAAGGATTGGGCTACCTTGCTGCACTTTTGTTACTACTATCGTTACTTGCTCATTACAAGTTATCTTGCTATCAAACTACTCTGCTACTTATAATTTCAGCACTTGCAAACATTACCTTGCTGAAAACCACTTGTCATTTCCTTCTGCTCCTCGTTGGGTTTGACACTCTTACTTATCGAAAAGAGCTACAATTAATCCACTATACTTGTGGGTCATCAGTACGTATGTGGCCGTATTTAGTTTCTTCCACCCTGGTTGTACGTACGTGTACATGATATTGACGGGACTGCGCGACATGCTACGTGCGCGCCTCTACTACGACACATTCCCTTCCTTACTCGGCCATGGTTCATCGCTGCAGCCTGCAGACAGACCGATCGTATGTACGTACACGTTCGCGACCAGAATGACAACGCTACATATGCTTCGACCAGGTGGGTCCCGACTATCAGGGAGGATAAGGAGGCACTTCCTTGCATGCGGAGATGTAGCTGGTGGGTCCCAGTAGTCCCGGGGGAAACGCTCTTTTTGTGAAATACGGTGGCCCGTCCGGTGGGTCCCTGCTGTCAGGTGGAGGAATCATTATTTTGCGTGTAATAAGGTTGCACTTCCTTGCTGCGACCGTGGACCCAGCTGTCAGCCTCTCCACATACAGTACTCTATCGATGGAAGTCATTCGTTGGCCACATTGAACACGCTGCGCCAAGAGCACCAAGGCAGTAGAGGACGGCGAGGCTTAGGAAGGGGACAACATGGATCTGGGGAAGACACGACACTGGATGTCCACGCGGAGAGGAGTACGAGGGTTGGCTGGTTCGGCTGCGGTGTGAGGCTGCCGTCACCACAGAATAACAGGGGGTGTGGGTGAGTAGAGGGATGGCCTGGCCAGCAGTGGGAGTAGTAGGGCCAGTGAGGCCTCCGCGGCAGCACAGCCGGCCACGGGAGGCAGGAGCAAGCAGCACGACCGGCGCTGGTTTGGTCGGCTGGAGCAAGAAGACTAGAGGTTTAATAAGCACTACGACCATTGGATGGACATCATATGGTCACTGGAGCTAGAATCGCTCATATTGACTAAGTTGACAAAGCCCTCCGTTCGCGTCAGTAGGTCCACAAGTCAGCCTCCAACTACGGTGGGTCCCAGCTAGCAGGGGGAGTATTCATTTTTTTGTGCATAATAAGGAGGCACTTCCTTGCGTGCGAAGATATAGCTGGTGGGTCCGACCTGTCAGCGGGAGGAACGTTTTTTTTAAAAAAATACAAAGGCTCTTCCGATGGGTCCCAGCTATCAAGTGGAGGAATCATTATTTTGCGCATAATAAGGAGGCATTTCCTTGTGTGCGGCCATGGACCTAGCTGCCAGCCTCTCCATGTACAGTCCTCTTCCAATGGATGTCGTTCGTTGACCATGTTGAAGAAGGATATTGCCGAGTATGTAGCCATATGTGATGTATGTCAGAGGGTGAAGGCAGAACATCAGAAGCAAGCAGGATTACTGCAGCCTATGCCGATACCCGAATGGAAGTGGGATAAGCTTGGCATGGATTTTATCACCGGATTGCCCAGGACCCGATCGGGGTATGATTCTATCTGGGTAGTAGTGGATCACTTGACCAAAGTAGCCCACTTTATCCCAGTGAAAACCACCTATACAAGTGCGATGTTGGCCAAGATATACATGACCAGGATCGTATGTCTATACGGAGTTCCGAGGACCATCGTATCAGATAGAGGAACACAGTTTACCTCAAAGTTTTGGCACCAGCTGCACCAGACATTGGGAACCAGGCTGGAGTTTAGCACCGCTTTTCACCCACAGACAGATGGACAGACAAAGAGAGTCAATCAGATTCTGGAAGACATGTTGAGAACTTGTGCGCTGGATTATGGATCTAGTTGGGATGACAATTTACCCTACGCGGAGTTCTCATACAACAACAGCTACCAGGCCAGTTTGAAGATGGCACCTTTCGAAGCCCTATATGGAAGAAGATGCCGAACACCGTTGATGTGGGATGAAGTTGGAGACCGCCAGTTGTTTGGACCGGATTTGATTAAGGAATCTGAAGAGAAGGTTAAGCTGTTTCGAGATAGACTGAAGGTAGCTCAGTCCCGACAGAAGAGTTATGCAGATTTGAAATGCAATGAGGTAGTCTCTGAAATCGGAGACAGGGTGTATCTGCGAGTGTCACCTCTTCGAGGAGTTAAACGTTTTGGAGTTAAAGGAAAGTTAGCCCCAAGATTTGTGGGACCGTACCGTGTTTTGGAACGTATGGGAGAGGTTGCCTGCAAGTTGGATTTACCCGAAGGACTATCAGGAGTACATGATGTGTTTCACGTTTCCTAGTTGAAGAAGTGCCATGCAGAGATGGCCAATATTCCTCTGAGAGATACTGTGCCCCTGGAAGAGATTCAGTTGGACAGTGATTTGACATATGAGGAGAAACCTGTCAAGGTTCTAGAGTTTGCCAGTTGGGTTACTCGCAGCAAGGTTATCATGTTTTGCAAAGTACAGTGGAGCCACCATACCGAGGATGAAGCCACTTGGGAACGAGAGGATGATCTGCGCAAAGACCACCCGCACCTATTTTCTAGCCAACCCGAATCTCGAGGGCGAGATTCCTCTTAAGGGGGGTAGGTTTGTAACATCCCAAATTTTCAATTTGGAATGTTATATATAGGTCATTCATGCATATCATATTTTATTGTATTTTCGTTTGCGATCCTTGAAGTTCTAAGCAACTCAAGGACCCGCGGAGAGAGTTGGGGATTTCCCGATTTTCATATTTGAATTTTATCAAATATTGAAACAAGGATCATTTTGGTTTTAATGATTTTTCTCTCCGAAAATATTTCAAATTAAAATATATGAGAGGAGATAATATGACTTCTCCAATGAAATGAAATATTGGAGGAAAAATATTATAATCAAATTAAGGATTTTATTTGGATTTTATTGCTAGTTTATTCGAATTAGGAAAAATACGCGTTTTTCAAAATTGCATTATAGGCCCAAATAAATGTTCACCTTGTCTGCATATTTTTAGAGGACGAGGAAAATTTATTTCGGGATTTTTGGAGTCCATTTAGTATTTCTTTTCTTCGTTTTTCTTCGCGGAATTATTTAAATAAAAAGTCAAATGACCTAGCCGGGCCGTGCCTGACTAGGACTTCGCCCGCCAGCCTTTATAAGCGGAAGCCCGAGCCGCCCCCAAACCCTAGCCCCGCCACGCCTTGAGAACCGTGCCGCCGCCGCTGCCACTTCGCGCCGCCGCCGCCGCCCGACGCCAGAGCCGCCGCTGTTGACCGGTCGTTTTTTAGGTTTTCTCGGTTTTTTTAGATCGGTTTTATTCTGGTTTTCTGCGGTTTAGTTAAGTAGCGGACGTCCGTCCGTACGTTCATTTTAACGAACGTTGTTCATCCGTTTTCATGCAGACAATAACGCTCATTCGTTAGCTTTGTTAAATCGCTTTTTCTTTTCTAGGGTTTTCCGCGATTATTTTCGATCGCGATTTACCTCGATGTTCGCTTTTAGTTTATCTTTTCGCTCGCTTATCGTAATCAAAGCGATTCAAGTGCCTAGATCTTTGCCTCAAAACCCTCTTTCTGTTTAACCAACTTGAACAAGATTTTGGTACTGTAAAATTTGACTTTAGTCTAGATTAGTAATCGGATCTTGTTTCTTTCGCAGTTTGAGTTTCGTTGCTTCATTTGATTTGATTCTTTTTGCAAACCGGAGTTCTTCAGTTGAACTTTCTAGTTAGATCTTCTTATTTGAGATTTGCCCGTGCATCTCTACTTGATTGTTTATGTGTGTTATTTTTTGTTTGCGATAGAATTCTCGGAGTGCGAAGCATGCTACTGCGAGTCACTAGGTTTTGCGGATCGTCAGCAAGGCAAGTAATACATTGATCATACTCTTTTCATACCCAGTTTTTATGCATTAGTTACAATCCTCAAACACTGCATGATTAGGATGTGTTTAACTTGTGGGTGTTGTGAAGTAGTTGATGAGGTAGAACCTATTGCCCTGGTTATTATCAAACCCTGGGAGTTACTTCTACGTTAAGCTTATAGTGCCATGCTATGCTTGTAGACTTGGATTGGATTTGAGTGTATCCATGACAGATGTGAGATTGTTAATTAATGGTTCAACTTAATGTGGCAACTTTAATACACATCTGGGTGGATTGTTTGTTTTGGGCACCTGGGAAATCCAGTGTTGTCCTAGGAGATCCCGGGGATATACCGTGTGATCCTCCTATGGTCCGCCACCCAGGCTCAAAGTGATCGTGAGATATTTCATGCAAGAAACTTTCGTGTGCAGCCACAAGCCATTATGGGCTCTGGCATAGTTGAGTTTGTTGTGTGACCTCTTTTAGTGGTGGGCTAGAAGATGTAGAGGGAAAGTAGGTGTAACTGTCCACCCAGAGCAAAGAGTTAATGCTTCTGAAAGACTGTGTCTCGGTCATCCGTTTCTCAAACACCATGTAGTGCGAGAAATACAATAGAGGAGATCGAGTCTTGTGGGGAAAAGTGCGCAAACCTCTGCAGAGTGTACAAACTAATCATGGTTAGCTGTGTCCCCGGTTATGGACATCTTGAGTATCTAGTACTTGGATTATCCTATTGTATCTCATCACTCTAATTTAATTTGTTGGGTTGATAATTACTTTTAATTGGGATTGAGTTGGAGGTACCTTCTCAATGATGTTTCAACCACCATGATAGTTAAATAAAACTTATTCCTTTGTTGTAGGGAAAAATTGGCTTTTCGCAAAATCATATAACCATAGAGCCTCCACCAGCCATATATGCATATAGTGATAGCATTTATCTGTTCATTGCTCTACTGTGTTATATTGCCAACATATTCCATGTGCTGACCCGTTTTCGGGCTGCAACGTTTTATGTTGCAGACTTTTCACATGAGGAGTAAGGTTTGCTAGGCCGTTGTCATGCACTTAGCTATGCCTTTGGAGTTAATGGACTCACTTTACTTCCAAGCCTTCCGCTGTTATCGTGTTAGATGACCTTAAGCCATATTTATTGTAATAAGTTCTCTTTTGAGACATTCGATGTAATAAGTGTGTGATTGCTACTCTGTTATAAATCCTTCGAGTACTGTGTGTGTCAGCATTACCGATCCAGGGATGACACTGAAGCACTGAGACTTGACCGTTTGAGGTCGGGTCGCTACACGCACCACAATTACTCAAACATGGTTGCCTAGGCCACAACCCAATGTTAGATAAACTGAAATAGTTTATCCAGGGTCATCATTGTTTTGTATGATCATGTTCTTTGTATGATCTTTATGCCACAACTCATAATCTCAAAACTATATGTGTGACTAACTAAAAATCATGTGATTCCATCTCTATCTATCTGTTTAAATTCATTATATATATATATATATATATATATATATATATATAGAGACAACATATTCTAATCCCAGGATTAGAATAGTTATTTGGATCACAGCGCGCCCTATAATAGATCGGATGTTCCCGAACCGGTGCTGCCCGACAGAACATAAACAGCCCAACCGGCCTCCACATCCACGGCTTCCTGCAGTCTCCACCGGCCCTGAATCCCGTGCGCCCGCCGCCGGCCCTGGATCCCGCGCGCCGCCGACTGCCTCCGGATCCCGCGCGACGCCGACGGCGCGCGCTACCATCTCGTGTTGCTGCCTACTTACCTTCCTCCCTCCGCCGCCCACCGTCTTCCGGCCGCCGCCGCGCAAGACCACCACTGCCCGACCCACCACCTCCAGCCACGGCCGGAGCCTGGCTCCGCCGCCATCCGCCGTGTGCCCCTGTGCGCCACCCCCGTAGGCTGCCCCTACGCGCCTCCCCCGTCGCCTGCTCTAGCGTGCTGCCGCCGCGTGCCCCTGCCGCCGACCCGCCTTGCGCGCTTCCTCCCGGCTCTGCCCGGCTCCTGGCAACGCGCCCAGTGCTTACTCCCAGCCTTACCATGAACTGGCGATGCCCGTCGCTGTGGACGCATCCTTCAGCTCCACCCTCCATCGCAGTCCAATGGCTGTTGCTGTAGCCGTTCGCCAGTGACGCGCGAGGTAGGCTGGATCCAACCTTTTGCTCACCCCATCGTAGCCATAGCTCTCCTGCAAGTAGCCACTGTAACCCAACCCTGGCCTGTGACGCCGCCGACGGCCTGCTCCTGCAACTCCACCACTGACCCTCACTTCTGGGCGGCCAACTTTCTGTGGATCAAGGTCGTTTGTGCTAGCGTGGTGTGTGCGAGGCGCTAGCTATTGACGCTGATCAAAGTTCAGCTAGCTGTCTCGCTGAGACGTTCAAGCATTACTGTATAAAAAGTTCAGTTATGGCGTCAGGTGCGTGTTCAGATGGAGTACTTGCGTTGCTAGCCGATGTTTGTAACAATAGAAGTTCAAGTGTGACTGTGTGAGTGCTGGCATTGCATGTCCCTCCATTAGGTGTGTTTCTGCTATATAAAACTGCAGTGAGCGGCTGACTTAACTGAATCATTCATGGGCATATACGTACAGACAACTTAGGCATCAACATGAGGTAAGTAGGTAGGTGTTGCCCTTTGCACTCTGTTACAGTGCATGTGCACTTGTTTATTCTTCTTTTGGAGATACGGATGCAGGGTAGTATTTCAGTTTTTGCAGTTTCAGAATTGATCGCTCTCCCGACTGGGCGCAGCAGCACGGGCGTCCTACTGGACGCTGCACGGCGACGGCCGCAGCCCTGGCCACCCCTTGTCTCCCTGTGAAGGTGCCAGTGGCGCCACCGTCCGTCGCCGCGGATTGCACCGCCGCCACCGTCCCTATTTTTGTTCTTCGGAAATGCAAATCACCAAGCCGCTGACTATTGTAACCCTGTTCGAAGGCCATACTAGGAATGATTGAAGTATGTTCTGAGTTTGCTAAAAAAACTCTTTCCAATGGGTGTTATTTCCATGTGCTAGTTAGTACTACTAAACTTTCCCGCATGTTGATGCATCCCACATGCACATCTTCAACCTCCTTCATGTATGTTCTGTGTGTAGAAAAGTGCTCAATGAAATTTTTGTTCCAAGAAGTTCATATATTATTGTGTGGAAAGGTCATGTATTGGAAGTATCCAGTGCATCAAAAAAATGGAGACCACAATTTTCTGCAGTAATTAGTACAGCTGCAGTCCAGTGTGTTGATCTTCTTCATTCTGTGTTCAAGTCCAATGTGTTCAGTTTGTCTCCGCAACTCTTCCTTAAGTGAACCCCTCTACGCTGAGCTCTTCTAATCCGCTTTGGAGAAAAAAGTACTTATAATTTGGGTAGAAGCTCACGTTTTGTTAAATAATGGCACACAAAAAGGTAGCTTTTGGCAAAACAAACACAATACACATAAAGCGTAGAAGTTCAAAATCAAAAGCAAAAGGAAAAAATCTTAAGGCAAGGTAGTTCATCCAAAACAAGTGTGAAAAAGTACGCAAAAAAATGAAAACAAAAAACTTAAATCCGAGGAAGGACGTATAAAAGAAACGCCAAAAAATTAAAATGCTGGCAATTTAAGAAGTTTGAATTAAAGACACAAAACAAAAGCTCAATTCTTGATTAAAAAAACAATTTTTTGGTTTCTAAAAGGATAACCAAGAAGTTCACGTTGTAAACAAAGATCAGCTGAAAAAATAGATAATATGGAAAAGTTGGAGCTCTTTTAAATTGTTCTTTGTGAAATACTAATACATTGAAGTTCAAATTAATAAATTGACCATTTCAAAAATTATAAAAAAAATGGATTTCCCTGTTTCTAGACAAAGCCTAGAGGTTCAAATGCTTTTCTACAGGAACAAAAAAATGATCGTGCTACTTGCCACAGAACATAATAAAAAGATCAATGTACTTTTGAAAAATAAAAATCAAACTGACATTTGAAAATGTGCAGCAGAAGTTCATGTCAAACTAACGGGGAGATTCGCGTTTATTCTTGAAAAAGTGGAGAAAATAGTACATGCTCTGTAGGTCAAAGGTTTGGCTTTAATTTATGTTTTGTGAAGGTCAAAATGTTGTGTTCGAGAAGGTCAAGTGTGTTATCTCAACAAGTTCAAAATAAATTTAAACATGCAAGGTAAAGCATGCAAGAAAACAAAAAGAAAGGGAGAAGTTCAATTTCTAAAGATGACGCGGTTCAACGTGTAAACCAAATGTTGAAAGAAAACAAAAAGAAAAGGAGAAGTTCAATTTCTAAAGATGAAGCGATTCGACGTGCAAACCAATGTTGAAAGAATACAAAAAGAAAGGAGAAGTTTAATTTCTAAAGATGACGTGGTTCGACGTGCTAAACAATGTTGAAATAAAACAAAAAGAAAAAAGAGAAGTTCAATTTGTAAAGATGACGCGGTTTGATGTGCAAACCAATGCAAAAACATACACACACAAAAATGTTGTTTTAGTGTCTTAAAATATTTTTATTCATAAAAATGGATTAAGAATAAAACCAGGAAGTCCATATTAAAAAGATGGAGAAGTTCGATAACTATAGAAAACTCAGACTTTCCTCGTTATTAAAGAATGGAAAAAAGCAGTTCAAAAATAAAATAACTTCTAAAAAAGTTGTTGCTAGAAGTTCAAGTGCTCTGTCCGAGGAAGTTCAAAAATTCTTGTGAGAGAGGTTGAACAAAAATACATGACAGAAGTTCAAGATGAAAACAGCGGGAAGTTCAACTACTACACGAAATGCGTTTCAGATAGGAATATAAGAATAGAAAACAAAAAGCTTAAAAGATTTTGTTGCAAGAAGTTCACGTGCCACTCCTGGTGAAGTTCGAGATCTCTAGTGTGAGACGTCCGACCTTCAGTTACATGTAAAAAACAGGCAAAAACGACGTAGTTTTACGCATTCAAAAATATATTTTGAACCATTGCGAGTATGAAAAACTCATCAACACAAAAAGGTTGCGTGTTTTTAATAGCTTTCCATCGGTATATCATTTGCTCAATAATGATACGTGGTTTGAGAGTTACGGGCAAAAAACATCACGTCAAAAAACAGAGTGAAGTTCAAACAGAACTGCCACAAAAGTTCAATTACTTCATACGATGCATTTTCGACGAATCTGTTTCGCGATAAAGGCAGAACGAATGATCTCGCCGTTTTCGAAATTACTTGAAAATGGTTAGGAATCATAGAAAGTAATCAACATGAAAAAGTTTTGCATTTTCCGTAGCTTTTCAACGGTATATTATTTGCTCCATTCCGATAAAGTTTGTAGAAAATACAGTGAAAATACGTTTTTTCATTTTCTAAACTGACTTAAAACCGTAAACAATTAGGAGAAACAATACATACAAAAAAGTTTCGCATTTTTTCAAGCTTTCCAACGCCATATCATTTGCTGCATTCGGACGAACGGTTAAAAAATCAGCTCGAAAATATGAACTCGGTAGGACTTGTACCGTTTTCTAAATTACTCTTAAACCGTTAAAAATTTGCGAAAACTTTCAACTTGAAAAAGTAGTGCATTTTCATAAGATTTCCAACATCATATCATATGCCTCAATTGGATTAGCTGTTTAGAAATGACATCGAAAATACGAACTCGGCTGTTCGGTTTGCGAAATTTTACATTTTTCCAAATTAGTATTTCACCATAGGGAATTAGGGAAAACTTTCAACATGTGGAATGAGCAGTTTTGCAGCAGCTTTTCAACGCCATATTATATGCCTCATTCCGATAAACGGTTTAGAAATGCGATCGAAAATACTATTCACGTTTTTTGTATGAAGAAAAAACGGTTTTCAAAACTGCTCTTAAACCGCTTACATTTTGCCAAAAATTTAACTTGGGTCATGATATTGTTGTCCATTGCTTTCCAACGGTATATCACAAGCCCCATTTGGGCAATGTTGGCGGAAGTTCAACCTAGCACTGGGAGAAGTTCAGGTCGAACAACTCAGGCGGTAAAATTACAAAAAATGCAATTTCATCACGACCTGAGAGCAAAATCCGCCAACGAGCGAGATTCCTATTTAAAACCTATATTTAGTTGCTAAAAAATGTTTTTAGATTACACTAACATCATATAGAACACGACTAACCAGAATAATTCGCGGGGAAAGCCACGGTTGCGAAGATAGCCCGAAGGTCGGGTTTGTACAGAGGGAAGTTCACACGCGTTACTCAGGCAGTTCAGGTTGTGATCAGAATATTATTCTGATCCCGTGATCAGAATAGTGTTTATGTGTGTATATATATATATATATATATATATATATATATATAATATATATATATATATATATATATATATATATATATATATATATATATATAGAGAGAGAGAGAGAGAGAGAGAGAGAGAGAGAGAGAGAGAAATCCATCCTACCACCCGGTGGTAGTTACCCTACATGTCTTCAGTCAACATTTTGTCATCATTATCATTTGACATCGGATTTCTGACATATGTTGGACGTCCGGTGACTCGCAGCATACCGGTTGTCCGACATCTCTCGGATGTCCCGTCGCTGTCCAACCTTCCTAATCGTCCCTCAATAGTCATCCTAGGTCTCGGACGTCGGAGGTTTTCCGTTGACCGTGGCCTGACTAGTCTGGCGCACCCATCAGCTCCCGGAAGTCCGATATCTGTCGATCGTCCGGTAAATCTGCGACCCATATAAAAACCAGGGATGGGATCTGAACGGTCCGTTACCCTATATTTTCTCCCCTCCCCATCATGTTCCTTTGTCCGCCGCCGCGCCGCCTGGGCGCAGATTTGTCGCGCCGCTGCCGGGGGAGCCGCGCTGTCCCCGGAGTCTGACGCCGCCGGATGGATCTTCCGTCGATCTGATCCTCCCTCTCCCTAATCCGGCATGGTACTTCCTCTGTCCGCTCTATTCTCCTCCCGTTGTTTTATATCTGTGCACTATGGTGATCCCCTTTGAATCTTGGATGATTCTTTAGGTGTGGTTGACCAAACGAAGCACACCGCTAACAAAAATATCGGGGCTCGTCGGCTCACGGTAATATTTTGCCCCTTTCATATCCTTGCAGTCTCCCATTCCCTCGTTACATCATTTCCTTGTAGTAATTCGTAACACATTTTCATGTTGGGTTTTTTAGCATCACGTCATGGTGGCTTGGATGACTCGCAAGAGCGTCTTCGTCCGTGCAAACGGGCTAGGAAACAGCCTGTCTACGAGGATACAACTTCACCTCACGGGTCTGACTATGAAGACGAGATGGAACACGATGAACGGGCAGAATATGTTGTTGTTCGTGCAAATGTTCCAAAGCCTGGAACACGGAAGCCCTCCAACATGCCTCCTCCGCCTCCGAATCAGCCTCCTGGTGATGCCCCCCACATTTATTTTGAGCCTCCTCCGTCTCTAGGCCATGAGATCAAGGATTTCACTTTAGTTTATAAAGATGCCTACCTTACGTTTCGTCGTGATATTGACCAGTTCTCTGTTGAGCATGACTCGATGGATTCTCGTTTTGATACAAATGTTCAGGCAGACATTTTCACCATGGCCATTGTTCCTAAGGGGTTGTCTGTTCATCACTATGTTGACTTAGAGCATATTCATTCTCACCCCATGAAGTACCGGGAGCCATTGATCTCATTGAGTCCTCTGGCCTTGCTGCTCCGTTTGCTTTTCACCATGATTACAATCATGCAGCTATTCATCAGTTTTATGCCACGTGTTTCTTTGGTCTTGACAAGACTGTCACCTGGATGACTTCTGACACCAAGCTCACCACCTCCTATGCACAGTTTGTCACTGCTCTTGGGTTTCCTGACACTGGGTTCAAAATCCATAAGGCTGACCCAAATCATGCGCCCAAAAACATTGAGGTCTGTGGCTATCTCCTCAAACCTCTTAGTGAGCTTCATAATGTGGAAAGGGGCAAGGACCTAAATCAGGTGTCTATTTGGTGATCTCCGTTCTTGATTATCTATCAGTGTGTCATTCGCACCATCTATCCCAAGATGGGTGACAAGGGGTCCTGTAATGGGTATTGTATTGATCTCATGTATCATCTCTTTGAGCATCCCAACGGGAACATCAATGTTCCCCACTTCCTGTGGCATGAGATTCATCTTGCTAGTCTTCAGTACAAGCGGGCTTTTCCTCATGCTCCTTTTCTTCAGGCTTTCATTGAGAGTATCACTCCTTTTCCCATTGCTCAGACTCATGTGCATCCGCGGTGGATCATTCCACCTCATATGGTGGATGATTGGCCCAAGAAATTGCTCGACGGTCTGCTGCTCAGTCTCGTCCTTCTCCCTCTAGCTTGGGGTCTTTCAGTCTCATTGCTCGCTTTCTCGAGAAGGCCCGTTCTGCCATGATGAAGGCCTTCTCCTTTCACTGTTCACAAACCAGGATGTGTTCACTCGCATGGTCTCCTCTAAGAATGCTTTGAAGGCTTGTATGAGAGACTCCGGAGCCACCAATGTGAGTGAGGATGAGCAACTCCCTAAGGCTCCTCCTTCAGACTTTGGTTTCCCCTCTGGCCCTGAATGGGCTGATTTCTTTGACGAGGCAGGAGGCAGGTTCACCCATGGTGATGAAGATGATAGTGATGATCTCTGATTGTGTGGTCGCTATCTAGGTGCCTTCCCCTTTTGGGTACTTGTTGCCAACGGGGAGGAGATTATCATATGCTTGTTTACCACTCTACTATTTATGTATGATGAACCATTATGTTGAGCTGAGCTCGTTGAACAATTATATTTTCGATTTAAACACTATGCTATCTATGTATGATGAGATGAGCTCTATCATGTATTATCTGTATGATGCCATTTTTAGCTATGAAATATTTTATGTGCTCTTTATCAAGTTTTTGTGAGCACATGACCATATTCAGTTTCAGTATGCATACAATAAGCGGGATCTCTGTCACAAATCTCTCATAAGTTTCATAGGTCTATTTATTTTGAGAGCTATATCTATGTTGTCATCAACTACCAAAAAGGGGGAGATTGAAAGTACAATCATGCCCTTAATCATATTTTGATGTTGTTGACAACATACATATAGGGAACTAATCATTTCTGTTAAGTGCATCTCAGGTTTTGTTCCCAAAAGATTTTAGTGTGGTTCATAACTGACATATTCAAGATACTCAAAGGAAGGAGAAACAAGACACAAAGCTATAGATATTTCTCAGTTTTCCTTTTTCTTTGAGTATAGGGATCCCTCACTATTGAGAGGGGATCACTGGTTCTCGCAAAATACTTTCTCAAAATCTAGGAAAAATCCCTTAGGAGTTCTTATCTTCGCTATGATAATTGGCCTCTGCTATGTTCGGACGGCCGGTGCTTCCCAATTCTCGGGCTAATCCGGTGTTCTCCAGATGTCCGGTGGCATGCCACAGAAAGAAATTCTTAGATTTCTGGTCCTTCCGGACGACCCGCTTCCGGATGTCCGCGGGTGACCGGTTATCCAGTGTCACATCACATAGCCAAAATTAACAGAAGTCTGTCCTCTTCGGACGACCGTGCACCGGACGACCGACTTTATCGAACATCCGCTCCATGTGCTTCCTTCCTCTCTGCTGCTGCACTAGACCAATGCATTTTCTGATTGCCGGACGACCGACGCCTGTCGGATGTCCGGTCAAGCTTTTTTCTCTGAACGTCTGGTATCTGTCGGACTTGTGGCGTCTATGCAGCATAAGTGACCTCCAATGGCCACTTTTGTACTATGACTATAAATACCCTTCTCCCACCTCGTGTGGGGGTTGTCCAACATAGTGCAAAGTTTCCAAGAACACCTTTCTCTCTCACTATCTCTTGCTTTCACCAAATCCTAGATCCCAAGAGCATTTGTGACGATTCTTGAGTGTTGTTCAAATCAAAAGATAGATCGTCCCTCTCTCCTCCTTTCAACCAAAGGGATTCATGAATTCAGCAAGTTTTGAGTGGTTCCCTTGATCTTGTTACTCTTGGAGGTTGGAGACTCCTAGGCGGTTGGAGTCTTTTGGTGAGGAATCAAACCATTGTGATTTCCCCTAGAAAGTTTGTGAGGGTTTGGAGACCACCCCAAGGTCTACCACTAGTGGTTGAGAATCGCCTTCGTGGTGATATCTCAAAGAGTGAATAGGGTGAGCCTTCGTGGCGTTGGTGTGCCTTCATGGTAACATCCACCTCTCTAAACGGTGATGTAGCTTCCCTCCAAGGAAGTGAATATTGGCATACATCCTTGTCTCTCAGAGTCACGGTTATTCCTAACCCTAGCTCCCTACTTGTGGTTACTTGTCTATTTATCTTTACTTGTTCCATATTGTGCTTGGCTAGTCATACTCTTGTATTACTTAGTCACCTTGCTTAGCTCATTGTATCATCTTTGCAATTGTTAGGCTTACATTCATATTCCGCATTATTGCCTAAAATTGCTAAGTGACCATTAAAATTTGTAATTGTACCTATTCACCCCCTCTAGGTCCATCTCGATCCTTTCAACAGTAATACCTCCCTTTTTTAGGGAGACAATGAACATGACTTACCCATCTACTATCAGCTATAGGATAGATTGTACATGCTTCTAGAAGCTTTATTGTTTCAGTTCTTACCACTTCTTTCATCTTAGGATTCAAACATTGTTGGTGATCGACAACGGGTTTAGCATCAGGTTCCATATTATTCTTGTGCTGCTAGAGAGTGGGACTAATGCCCTTAAGATCATCAAGAGTATGTCCAATAGCGGCAGGGTGCTTCTTCAGAATTTTCAATAATCCTTCTTCTTCATGTTCTGAAAGGTTAGCACTAATAATAACAGGATACATCCTTTTCTCATCAAGATAAGCATATTTCAAAGTGCGAGGCAATTGTTTTAATTACACAGGATCACCTTTAGGTGGAGGAGGACCTCCTAGAGTTTCAATAGGTAAATTTTGTTTTAAGTAGAGGTTGTTGTTCAAAGAATATTTTATCTAATTCATTTCTTTCACGTAACTGCATATCATTCTCATGGTCTAGAAAATATTGTTCTAAAGGATCAGTAGCAGGCATAGCAATGGAAGCAAGACCAATAATTTCATACTTACTCGGTAATTATTTCTTATGAGGTTGTCTACTAAACTTGGAGAAATTAAACTCATGAGACTCATCACTAAGCTAACACTGACAATCTGTTTATGACAATCTATAGTGGCATTAACAGTGTTCAAGAAAGGTCTACGAAAGATTATGTGACAAAAATCATCTTGTGGGGAACCAAGAACTAGAAAAATCAGTAGGGTATTTAATTTTACCACAGAAGACTTCAACATCTGTAACAATCCCAAGTGGTGTGATGGTGTCTCTATTAGCAAGTTTAATAGTAACATCTATGTATTCTATTTTCAGCGGGTGCTATATCATTCATAATTTCTTGGTATAAGGTAAAAGGAATAGCACTCACGCTAGCACCTAATTCATATAAACCATGATAACAGTGATCTCCTATTTTAACTGAGACAACTACATGCCAACAAGAGGTCTATGTTTATCTTTTTCATTGGGTTTGGCAATTCTAGGCGCTTCATCACAAAAATAAATAGCATGCCCATCAATATTTTATACCAGGATATCTTTAACCATAGCAACACTAGGTTCTACTTTAATTTTCTCACAGGGTTTAGGTGCTTTGATATTACTTTTGCAAACCATAGTTGATACATTAGCATGTTCCTTTATCCAAACAGGGAAATGTGGTTTCTCAATATATGCAGTAGGTACAACTGGATCAAAATTGTAAATAATAGTTTCATCTTTAGCTTTAACCGGTTCTTTAAATTTTTTGTTTGATAGGGGGATGATATTTAAACCACTTCTCCTAGATCAACAGGAGTAGCAAATAATTCAAAAAAGAGGCTACTATCTCAGAGTCAAGTCCATATTAAGTGCTAAACTTGTGAAAAGCATCGGTATTCATAAAAGATTTAACACAATCAATCTCAAACTCAATACCTAACTCTTTACCTTCATCAAGTTCCCAATATTCAGAGTTGCATTTAATTCTTTCTAAAAGATCCCACCTAAATTCAATAGTCTTCTTCATGAAAGAACCAGTACAAGAAGTATCGAGCATTGATTGATCATCACGAGAAAGTCGAGCATAAAAGTTCTGAATAATAATTTCTCTTGAGAGCTCATGATTGGGGCATGAATATAACATTGACTTAAGCCTCCCCCAAGCTAGAGCGATACTTTCTCCTTCACGAGGCCAAAAATTTTATATATATATATATATATATATATATATAATTCCGATCATGATGAACTAGATGCATAGGATAATTTTTTTTGGTGAAATTCCAATTTCAATCTATTCCAGTTCCAAGATCCAATATCATCGCATAGCCTATAACATACCAATGATTTTCCCTTCAAAGATAAAGGGAAAAACTTCTTCTTAGCTTCATCTCTGGATAAACCTGCAAGCTTAAATAATCCAAAAATTTCATCCACATATATGAAGTGCATATCAGGATGTTCAGTTCCATCTGCATAAGGATTAGCTAGCAGTTGTTCTATCATACCCGAAGGAATTTCATAACCAATATTTTTAGTAGGTGCATTAGGTTGAGGGGAAACTAATTGTGCTTCCGGTCGAGGTGAAGATACCCCGAACAAAGCCCTCAAAGGAGGATGGTTTTCCATAGTAGCAAGTGACACTACATTTCAGCATGTAGTAATAATTTTTCCTTACCAATTTCCACTTACCAAGATTGCTTCACTCCCCGGCAACGGTGACACAAAAGAGCCTTGATGACCCACAAGTACAGGGGACCAATTTTAGTCCTTTTGAGAAGTAAGAGTGTCGAACCCAACGAGGAGCAGAAGGAAATGACAAGCGGTTTCAACAAGGTAACTTCTACATGCACTGAAATAGTCGGTAACAGGTAGTTTGATAGCAAGATAGTTTGTAACGGACAAGTAACGGTGACGGTAAATAAAGTGCAGCAAAGTAGCCCAATCCTTTTATGGCAAAGGACAGGCCAAAACGGTCTCTTATAATAAGCAAAGCGTTCTTGAGGGCACACGGGAATTCCATCTAGTCACTTTCATCATGTTGGTTTGATTTGCGTTCGCTACTTTGATAATTTGATATGTGGGTGGACCGGTGCTTGGGTGTTGTTCTTACTTGAAAAAACCTCCCACTTATGATTAACCCCCATGCAAGCATCCGCAACTATGAGAAAAGTATTAAGATAAAATCTAACCATAGCATTAAACATTTGGATCCAAGTCGGTCCCTTACGAAGTACCGCATAAACAAGGGTTTAAGCTTCTGTCACTCTAGCAACCCATCATCTAATAACTACTCCACAATGCATTCCCTTATGCCCAAAGATGGTTAAGTGCCATGTAGTCGATGTTCACATGACACCACTAAGGGAATCACAACACACATAAGATCAAAATATCGAACACATGATTACTTGCAACATGACTTCTCCGGTGATCTCAAGAACAAAAGTAACTACTCGCAAATGATATTCATGCTCAAGATCAGAGGGGTATTAAATAGCATAATGGATCTGAACGTATAATCTTCCACCAAATAAACCATATAGTAATCAACTACAAGATGTAATCAACACTACTAGTCACCGACAGGTAACAATCTGAGGTTCCAGTACAAAGATTGAACATAAGAGATGAACTTGGGTTTGAGAGGAGATGGTGTTGTTGAAGATGTTGATGAAGATTGCCCTCCCAAATATGAGAGGGTTGTTGGTGATGACGATGGCTTTGATTCCCCCCTCCGGGAGGGAAGTTCCCCCGGCGGAATCAGTCCACCGGAGGGCAAAAGTGCTCCTGCCCAAGTTCTGCCTCGAGACGGCGGCGCTCCATCCCGAAAGTCCTCTCCTTATTTGTTTCTAGGTCAAAATGACCTATATACCAGAAGATGGGCACCGGAGGTGGGCTGTGCTGAGCACAACCCACCAGGGCGAGCTTGGGGGGCCTGGCGCTCCCTGGTGTCTTGTGCTCACAAGGTGGCCCCCCTCTGGTAGTTATTTTCTCCAGTATTTTTATGTATTCCAAAATAATTCTCTGTAAATTTTCAACTCATTTGGAGATGTGCGGAATAGGTGCCCTGACTTAGCTTTTTCAGGTTTAGAATTCCATCTGCTGGTATTCTCCCTCTTTGTGTAAACCTTGCATATAATGAGAGAAAAGGCATTAGAATTACTCCATAAAGAATTATTATGCATATAAACATTATAAATAACAGTAGATAAACATGATGCAAAATGGATGTATCATCCACACGGTCTTCCGTACTTCATAGTTGATTTTTTCTTTGCGGACTTAATTGACATAATGATCCTCAACTTCTCTATAGACGTAGATAGCACAATGATCCTCAACTTCTTTTTTAGTCTTATATCCTTTGTGGCAGCTATTTTTGTAACTGTCAACTTGCTCCTTGCATATTTCCTATGAATCATAAATTCCAGGATTCCTCCCGATGTACACGACATACTGATACGTCCATTTTGCATCATGCTTTTATATCGATATTTATCGCATTATGGGCTGTTATTTCACATTATCTCACAATACTTATGGCTATTCTCTTTTATTTTACAAGGTTTACATGAAGAGGGAGAATGCCGGCAGCTGGAATTCTGGGCTGGAAAAGGAGCAAATATTGGAGACCTATTCTGCGCATCTCCAAAAGTCCTGAAACTCCACGGAATATCTTAAAATAAATAAAGAAAAATCGTCGCCAAAGATGAAGGCTAGGGGGACCACACCCTGCTCACGAGGGTGGGGGGCGCACCCCCCCTAGGGCGCGCCCCCTCCCTCATGGGCCCCCTGGTGGCTCTCCGACGCCCATCTTCTCCTATATGAATTCTTTCGTCGAGAAAAAACCAGCAAGCAACCTTTCGGGACGAGACTCCGCCGCCACGAGGCGGAACCTTGGCGGAACCAACCTAGGGCTCCGACAGAGCTGTTCTGTCGGGGACACTTCCCTCCGGGAGGGGGAAATCATCGTCATCATCATCACCAACGCTCCTCTCATCGGGAGAGGGAAATCTCCATCAACATCTTCACCAGCACCATCTCATCTCCAAACCATAGTTCATCTCTTGTATCCAATTCTTGTCTCCAAGTCCGGGATTGGTGCTAGTAGGTTGCTAGTAGTGTTGATTACTCCTTGTAGTTGATGCTAGTTGGTTTATTTGGTGGAAGATCATATGTTCAGATCCTTTATGCGTATTATTACCCCTCTGATTATGAACATGAATATGCTTTGTGAGTAATTACGTTTGTTCCCGAGGACAAGGGAGAAGTCTTGCTATTAGTAGTCATGTGAATTTGGTATTCGATTCGATATTTTGATGAGATGTATGTTGTCTAGCCTCTAGTGGTGTTATGTGAACGTCGACTACATAACACTTCACCATTATTTGGGCCTAGAGGAAGGCATTGGGAAGTAATAAGTAGATGATGGGTTGCTAGAGTGACAGAAGCTTAAACCCTAGTTTATGCATTGCTTCGTAAGGGGCTGATTTGGATCCATATGTTTCATGCTATGGTTAGGTTTACCTTGATACTTTTGTTGTAGTTGCGGATGCTTGCCATAGAGGTTAATCATAAGTGGGATGCTTGTTCAAGTAAGAACAACACCCAAGCACCGGTCCACCCACATATCAAATTATCAAAGTACCGAACGCGAATCATATGAACGTGATGAAAACTAGCTTGACGATATTCCCATGTGTCCTCGGGAGCGCTTTTCCTATTATAAGAGTTTGTCCAGGCTTGTCCTTTGCTACAAAAAGGATTGGGCCACCTTGCTGCACTTTATTTACTCTTGTTACTTGTTGCTCGTTACAATTTATCTTATCACAAAACTATCTGTTACCACTTATTTCAGTACTTGCAGAGAATACCTTGTTGAAAACCACTTATCATCTCCTTCTGCTCCTCGTTGGGTTCGACACTCTTACTTATCGAAAGGACTACGATAGATCCCCTATACTTGTGGCTCATCAAGACTCTTTTCTGGCGCCGTTTCCGGGGAGTGTAGCGCCTTTGGTAGGTGGAATTTGATAAGGAAAAATTTATATAGTGTGCTGAAATTTACTGTCACTTGTTACTATGGAAAGTAATTCTCGAGGGCTTGTTAGGGTATCTTCACCCGTCGAAGAGAGCAAAGAGTTTCTCCTCAACCTACTGAACCTATTGAAAATGAAACTCCTTTTGAATTTCCTTCGGGTATGATGGAAAAACTGCTAGCTAATCCTTTTACAGGAGATGGAACAAAGCATCCTGATGAGCACTTAATATATGTGGATGAAGTTCGTGGATTATTTAAGCTTGTAGGTATACCCGATGACGTTGCTAAGAAGAAGGTCTTCGCTTTATCTTTTAAGGGAGACACATTGACATGGTATAGGCTATGTGATGATACGAGATCATGGAACTATAAAAGATTGAAATTGGAATTTCATCAAAAGTATTACCCGATGCATCTTGTTCACCGTGATCGCAATTATATATATAATTTTTGGCCTCGCGAAGGAGAAAGCATCGCTCAAGCTTGGGGGAGGCTTAAATCAATGTTATATTCATGCCCCAATCATGAGCTCCCAAGAGAAATAATTATTCAAAGTTTTTATGCTCGGCTTTCTGATAACAATCGCACCATGCTCGATACTTCTTGTGCTGGCTCTTTCATGATGAGGACTATTGAATTCAGATGGGATTTATTGGATAGAATTAAACGCAACTCTTAAGATTGGGACCTCGACAAAGGTAAGGAGTCAGGTATGATACCTAAGTTTGATTGTGTTAAATCTTTCATGGATACCGATATCTTCCGTAAGTTTAGCACTAAATATGGACTTGACTCTGAGATAGTAGCTTCTTTCTGTGAATATTTTGCTACTTATGTTGATCTCCCCAAGGAGAAGTGGTTTAAATATCATCCTCCCATAGAAGTAAAAGTAGCTGCACCTATTAAAGTTGAAGAAAAGACTGTCACTTATAATGATCCTATTGTTCCTACCTCTTATGTTGAGAAACCACCTTTCCCTGTTAGAATAAAGGATCATGCTAAAACTTCAATTGTGGTTCGTAAAAGCAATATTAGAACTTATGCACCTCCTGAGCAAGTCAAAGTAGAACCTAATATTGCTATTGTTAAAGATCTCTTGTCTGATAATATTGATGGGCATGTTATTCAGTTCAATGGTGAAACTGCTAGAATTGCTAAACCTTGTGCTAAAGATAAACATAGACCTGTGGTAGGCGTGCCTGTTATTTCTGTTAAAATAGGAGATCATTGTTATCATGGCTTATGTGATATGGGTGCTAGTGCTAGTGTTATACCTTATGATTTATATAAAGAAATTAAGCATTAAATTGCACCTGCTGAGTTAGAAGATATTGATGTTACAATTAAACTTGCCAATAGAGATACTATATATGCAATGGGAATTGTTAGAGATGTTGAAGTCTTGTGTGGGAAAACTAAATATCCTGCTGATTTTCTTGTTCTCAGTTCTCCACAAGATAGCTTTTGCCCCATTATATTTGGTAGACCCTTCTTGAATACTATTAATGCTAAGATAGATTGCGAAAAGAATGTTGTTACTATTGGCTTGGATGATATGGTTCATGAGTTTAATTTCTCTAAATTTAGTAAACAACATCGTGAGGAAGAATTGCCTAGTAAAGATGAAATTATTGGTCTTGCTTCTATAGCCATACCTCCTAGTGATCCTTTGGAACACTATTTGCTAGACCATGAAAATGATATGTTCATGAATGAAAGAAGGGAAATAGATGAAGTATTCTTTAAACAGGAACCTATTCTGCAACACAATTTTCCTGTTGAAATCCTAGGGGATCCTCGTCCACCCAAGGGTGATCATGTGTTTGAGCTTAAATCGTTGCCTGATAATCTTAAATATGCTTATCTTGATGAAAGAAAATATATCATGTTATTATTAGTGCTAACCTTTCAGAGCATGAAGAAGAAAGATTATTAAAAACTCTGAAGAAGCACCGTGCCGCTATTGGATATACTCTTGATGATCTTAAGGGCATTAGTCCCACTCTATGTCAACATAAAATAAAATTGGAAGCGGATGCCATACCAGTTCGTGATCCTCAACGATGTTTGAATCCTAAAATGAAAGAAGTGGTAATAAATGAAATACTCAAGCTTCTGGAGGCAGGTATAATTTATCCCGTTGCTGATAGTCAGTGGGTAAGTCATGTCCATTGTGTCCCTAAGAAGGGAGGTATTACTGTTGTCCCTAATGATAAAAATGAATTGATCCCGCAAAGAATTATCACAGGTTAAAGGATGGTAATTGATTTCCGCAAATTAAATAAAGCTACTAAGAAAGATCATTACCCCTTGCCTTTTATTGATCAAATGCTAGAAAGATTATGCAAACATACTCATTATTGCTTCCTAGATGGTTATTCTGGTTTCTCTCAAATACCTGTGTCGGCTAAAGATCAATCAAAGACTACTTTTACTTGCCCTTTTGGTACTTTTGCTTATAGACGTATGCCTTTTGGTTTATGTAATGCACCTGCTACCTTTGAAGATGCATGATGGCTATATTCTCTAATTTTTGTGAAAAAAATCGTGAGGTTTTCATGGACGATTTTTCCATCTGTGGTTCCTCTTTTGATGATTGCTTGAGCAATCTTGATCGAGTTTTGTAGAGATGTGAAGAAAATAATCTTGTCCTGAATTGGGAAAAGTGTCACTTTATGGTTAATGAAGGTATTGTCTTGGGGCACAAAGTTTCTGAAAGAGGTATTGAAGTTGATAAAGCCAAGGTTGATGCAATTGAAAAGATGCCATGTCCCAAGGACATCAAAGGTATAAGAAGTTTCCTTGGTCACGCTGGATTTTATAGGAGGTTCATTAAGGACTTCAAAAAAATTTCTCGGCCTCTGACTAATTTATTACAAGAAGATGTACCATTTGTCTTTTATGATGATTGTGTAGAAGCATTTGAAATACTTAAGAAAGCATTAGTCTCTGCACCTGTTGTTCAGCCACCTGATTGGAATTTACCCTTTGAAATTATGTGTGATGCTAGTGATTATGCTGCAGGTGATGTTTTAGGGCAAAGAGTTGATAAGAAATTAAATGTTATCCATTATGCTAGTAGGACTCTAGACAATGCTCAAAGAAATTATGCTACTACCGAAAAGGAACTTTTAGCAGTTGTATTTGCTTGTGATAAATTAAGACCCTATATTGTTGATTCTAAAGTAACTATTCACACTGATCATGCTGCTATTAAATATCTTATGGAAAAGAAAGATGCAAAACCTAGACTTATTAGATGGGTTCTCTTGCTGCAAGAATTTGATTTGCATATTGTTGATAGAAAAGGAGTTGAGAACCCCGTTGCAGACAACTTATCTAGGTTAGAGAATGTTCTTGATGACCCACTACCTATTGATGATAGCTTTCCTGATGAACAATTAAATGTCATAAGCACTTCTCATAGCACTCCATGGTATGCTGATTATGCTAATTATATTGTTGCTAAATTTATACCACCTAGCTTCACATACCAACAAAAGAAAAAAAATTTCTATGATTTGCGACATTACTTTTGGGATGACCCACATCTTTATAAAGAAGGAGTAGATGGTGTTATTAGACTTTGTGTACCTGAGCATGAACAGGAACAAATCCTACGCAAGTGTCACTCCGAAGCTTATGGAGGACATCACGTTGGAGATAGAACTGCACATAAGGTATTGCAATCCGGTTTTTATTGGCCCACTCTCTTCAAGGATGCCCGTAAGTTTGTTTTGTCTTGCGATGAATGTCAAAGAATTGGTAATATTAGTAGACGTCAAGAAATGCCTATGAATTATTCACTTGTTATTGAACCATTTGATGTTTGGTGCTTTGATTATATGGGACCTTTTCCTGCCTCTAATGGATATACACACATTTTGGTTGCTGTTGATTACGTTACTAAGTTGTTAGAAGCTATTCCAACTAGTAGTGCTGATCATAACACTTCTATTAAAATGCTTAAGGAAGTTATTTTTCCGAGGTTTGGAGTCCCTAGATATTTAATGACTAATGGTGGTTCACATTTTATTCATGGTGCTTTCCGTAAAATGCTTGCTAAATATGATGTTAATCATAGAATTGCATCTACTTATCACCCACAGTCTAGTGGTCAAGTAGAATTGAGAAATAGAGAGCTCAAATTAATTTTGCAAAAGACTGTTAATAGGTCCAGGAAGAATTGGTCCAAGAAACTTGATGATGCATTATGGGCCTATAGAACTGCATATAAGAATCCTATGGGTATGTCTTCGTATAAAATGGTTTATGGAAAAGCATGTCACTTACCTCTCGAACTAGAACATAAGGCATATTGGGATATTAAAGAGCTCAACTATGATTTAAAACTTGCCGGTGAGAAGAGGTTATTTGATATTATCTCACTTGATGAATGGAGAACTCAAGCTTATGAAAATGCCAAGTTGTTTAAAGAAAAAGTTAAAAGATGGCATGACAAAAGGATACAAAAGCATGAGTTTAATGTAGGTGATTATGTATTGCTATACAACTCTCGTTTAAGATTTTTTGCAGGAAAACTTCTCTCTAAATGGGAAGGTCCCTACGTTATCGAGGAGGTCTATCGTTCCGGTGCCATAAAAATCAACAACTTCGAAGGCACAAATCCGAAGGTGGTAAACGGTCAAAGGATCAAACATTATATCTCAGGTAATCCCATAAATTTTGAAACCAATATTATTGATACCGTAACCCCGGAGGAATACATAAGGGACACTTTTCGGAACGTTTTAGACTCCAAATAGGAATAGGTATATGGTACGGAAAGTAAACCGGCTCCAAAACAATTTTTAAGGCAATATTTCTCCGTTTTGGAATATTTAGAAAAATAGAAAAATAAGTAGCAGTCCGGGAAGGACACGAGGGCCCCACGAGGGTGGTGGGCGCGCCCTACCCCCCTAGGCCTGCCCCCTACCTCCTGAGCACCTCGTGTGCCCTTCGGACTTCGTTTTCTTGCACGATACGTATTTTGGTCGGTAAAAATTCATTATATATTCTCCCGACGGTTTTTGTTTCGAGCTGTTTTTCTGACAGGTCTAGATCAACATGTCGTCCCAGGATTCGGAAGGAGAAAGCTATGTGGATGATTACTTAGCAAATCCTAAGGTCTATGGAGATGTGGAGATACTACTTGGAGTGGGAGATTGATGATCTGAGGGATCAAAATGCCGTCCTCAAGCGTAAATTAAGGGAGAAGCCTATGCCATCAACTAAGTCAACAACACCTCCACCTTCTTCACCAACAAAGGAGACATAATCACATGGGTATGGGCACTCCCCTTGGCAACTGCCAAGCATGGGGGAGGTGCCCCGGTATCGTATCACCATCACAACTCCTATCTTTACCGTTTTTCTTAGTTTGATCCTTTTAGTAGTATCTTGATCTAGTAGAATAAAGTTTATGGCATGATCTAGTTTTGAGTTTTGCTTTATGATCTCTCTATGTAATCGAGTCCGTGAGCTATATATATATAATAAAGTATAGTGTTGAGTCAAGGGCTTGATTATTTTGTCATGATCTTGGGTGAACAAAAGAAAAGAATAAAAAGAATAAAAAGAAACAAAGAGTTCATATTGATCTTATTGAGAGTAATGACTTCACATAGAAAGAGTATGATGATTAAAAGTTGTTGGGAGTTGGCAAATATAGCTTTGGTCATCATTGCAATTAATAGGAAGTAATAAGGGAAGAGAGGTTTCACATATAGATATATTATCATTGACATCTTTTATGATTGGGAGCACTCATTAAAATATAACATGCTAAAGAGTTGATGTTGGACAAGGAAGACAACGTGATGAGTTATCTTTTCTTATATCTGAGATAAAGTATGTTGTCATGGATCCTCTAACATGTTGAGCTTGCCTTTCCCCCTCATGCTAGCCAAATTCTCAGCACCAAGTAGAGATACTACTTGTGCTTCCAAATACCCTTAAACCAGTTTAGCCATGAGAGTCCACCATATCTACCTATGGATTGAGTAAGATCCTTCAAGTAAGTTGTCATCGGTGCAAAGCAATAAAAATTGCTCTAAACATGTATGATTGATTGGTGTGGGAGAAATAAGCTTTATACGATCTTGTGATGTGGAAGTAATAAAAGCGACGGACTGCATAATAAAGGTCCATATCACAAGGGGCAATATAAGGTGACGTTCTTTCGCATTAAGATTTTGTGCATCCAACCATAAAAGTTCATGGCAACCTCTGCTTCCCTCTACGAAGGGCCTATCTTTTATATTATCCTCTACCTTATGCATGAGTCACGGTGATCTTCACCTTTCCTTTTTCATTTTATCCTTTGGCAAGCCCAGCATGTTGGAAAGAGCATGATATATACATACATATATATATATATATATATATATATATATATATATATATATATATATATATATATATATATATATATATATATATAATTGGATGTAGGGAGCATGAATTATTATTGTTGACATTACCCTTGAGGTAAAAGGTTGTGGGGCAAAACTATAAGCCCTATCTTTCTCGTGTCCGATTAAAACTCCGTAACCACAAGTATTGCGTGAGTGTTAGCAATTATGAAGGACTAAATGATAGTTGAGTATGTGGACTTGCTTTTAAGCTCTGACGTAGATTCTTTCCGATGTTATGATAAATTGCAATTGCTTCAATGACTGAGGTTATAATTTGTTGGTGCTCAATCAGATTTCTGATTCATACTTTTGCATTGTGAAAAGATCATCACTTGAACATAAGTAATCATATGACAAAATATATATATGTTGCTGTTATGAGAATAATCATGATGCCTTCATGTCCGTATTTTATTTTTATCGACGCCTCTACCTCTAAACATGAGGACATATTTATTGTTATCGGATTTTCGCTTGAGGACAAGCTAGGTCTAAGCTTGGGGGAGTTGATACATCCATTTTGCATCATGCTTTTATATCAATATTTATCGCATTATGGGTTGTTATTTCACATTATGTCACAATACTTATGGCTATTCTCTTTTATTTTACAAGGTTTACATGAAGAGGGAGAATGCAGACAGCTGGAATTCTGGGCTGGAAAAGGAGCAAATATTGGAGACCTATTCTGCGCAACTCCAAAAGTCCTGAAACTCCACGGAATATCTTAAAATAAATAAAGAAAAATCGTCGCCAAAGATGAAGGCCAGGGGGCCCACACCCTGCTCACGAGGGTGGGGGCACCCCTAAAGCGCGCCCCTACCTCGTGGGCCCCTGGTGGCTCTCCGACGCCCATCTTCTCCTATATGAAGTCTTTCGTCGAGAAAAAAACAGCAAGCAACCTTTCGGGACGAGACTCCGCCGCCACGAGGCGGAACCTTGGCGGAACCAATCTAGGGCTCCGGTAGAGCTGTTCTGCCGGGAACACTTCCCTCCGGGAGGGGAAAATCATCGTCATCATCATCACCAACGCTCCTCTCATCGGGAGAGGGCAATCTCCATCAACATCTTCAGCAGCACCATCTCATCTCCAAACCCTAGTTCATATCTTGTATCCAGTTCTTGTCTCCAAGTCCGGGATTGGTGCTAGTAGGTTGCTAGTAGTGTTGATTACTCCTTGTAGTTGATGCTAGTTGGTTTATTTGGTGGAAGATCATATGTTCAGATCATTTATGCGTATTATTACCCCTCTGATTATGAACATGAATATGCTTTGTGAGTAGTTACGTTTGTTCCTGAGGACAAGGGAGAAGTCTTGCTATTAGTAGTCATGTGAATTTGGTATTCGTTCGATATTTTGATGAGATGTATGTTGTCTAGCCTCTAGTGGTGTTATGTGAACGTTGACTACATAACACTTCACCATTATTTGGGCCCAGAGGAAGGCATTGAGAAGTAATAAGTAGATGATGGGTTGCTAGAGTGACAGAAGCTTAAACCCTAGTTTATGCATTGCTTCGTAAGGGGCTGATTTGGATCCATATGTTTGATGCTATGGTTAGGTTTACCTTATAATTTTGTTGTAGTTGCGGATGCTTGCCATAGAGGTTAATCATAAGTGGGATGCTTGTTCAAGTAAGAACAACACCCCAAGCACCGGTCCACCCACATATCAAATTATCAAAGTACCGAACGCGAATCATATGAACGTGATGAAAACTAGCTTGACGATATTCCCATGTGTCCTCGGGAGCGCTTTTCCTATTATAAGAGTTTGTCCAGGCTTGTCCTTTGCTACAAAAAGGATTGGGCCACCTTGCTGCACTTTATTTACTCTTGTTACTTGTTGCTCGTTACAATTTATCTTATCACAAAACTATCTGTTACCACTTATTTCAGTACTTGCAGAGAATACCTTGCTGAAAACCGCTTATCATCTCCTTCTGCTCCTCGTTGGGTTCAACACTCTTACTTATCGAAAGGACTACGATAGATCCCCTATACTTGTGGGTCATCACATACCAGTTCCACTTCATCTATGTAAATAAATAAAGAAGCCAACAAGTCAATTTCATAGTTATCCAATCACATAGAGCAATGTCACATCATAATCTTCATAGCATTATAGATGATACAAATCACCATGTTGCAGAGTTCATTATTAGTTCGAAAGAAAAAGTTTAGCTCCATCATTTGCATCATAATCTTCATAGCATTATAGACGATATAAATCACCACATTGCATAGTTCATTAGTAGTTCGAAAGCGAAAGTTTAGCTCCATCATGAGCTATCCTCGCCTTCCGTCATATTCACGATCTCATCTTGGGTGGTGCTCGCAGCTTCGACGGCTGCTCGCGCACTCTCCGCAGCTACTTGCGCACTCTCAGCGGCTACTCTAGCGCTCGTAGCGGCTGCTCTAGCCCTCTTTGAATATGCCTGAGCACTCTCAGAATATGACTTAGCGCTCTGGGTGGCTGCTCGAGAACTCTCAACCTAGGCGAGCACGATCTCGGTGAACTGAGCCACCCTCGTGACGATGTCTATGGCAGTAGGAATCCCGTCTACGG
This sequence comes from Aegilops longissima, assembly GCA_021605205.1. NCBI lineage: Eukaryota > Viridiplantae > Streptophyta > Magnoliopsida > Poales > Poaceae > Aegilops > Aegilops longissima. The sequence continues at coordinate 243,269,842 of CM038680.1, read as the reverse complement.
GTGTAGGAGTCTTGACGATGCGTCTTGGCTTCTCCGTCTAAATCGCATTAAACATTTTGTCATTTAGATATAACATTTAGAAAAAACAGCATGCCCTTTGATTGAATTTGGACATATTGAGTGCCAGAAATTAAGCGAAACGGAACTTAATCCACGCTTCGCAAAAACATTGGCACTCATTATGAATACACCTGCATCCATATGTAGTACTTTTGGTATAACACACACAATCAATTTTAAGACATTCCCTTATGAAGATTCAATGATACATCATAGAATAAATTTTAGCTACACTAATAAAATGTTATACTAGATTTCTATCCATATGTTGTACATTTTAAGTACACTAAAAAATAGGGAGAAGCCCATACTACAAGTAACCATTGACATTGACATAGAGGAGGGAGGTGTGCTTACGGGGCCGGAGTCGGAAGGGTGGTTGTACGAGTCGGAGGTCGATGGCGGACGACGAGCTTGACGGAGACGAGAACGATGTTGGATGCAGAGGAAGGCACGGGCGATGGTCACAGGGAAGTAGTTCGAGGTTGCTTTGCACGACGAACTTTGAGGCAGGGACAGATGGCGCGGGCAACGTGGAAGATTGGTGTCGGATCACGGGTTCCGGCAAAACCCTCAAGGTTCGAACACTGGGGTGCACGCGAAGATTTATCCCTACCGATCCATGTCCTAACTAGCTAAGATCTCAAGAACGAACTCAACGAACTCACAACACAAGGGACACGAGATTTATACTAGTTCGGGCCACCGTTGTGGTGTAATACCCTACTCCAGTGTGGTGGTGATGGATTGCCTCTTGGGCTGATGATGAATAGTACAAGGGGAAGAACAACCTCCTAAGGTTGAGGTGTTCTTGTGCTTGATGTGTGGCTAAGGATTGGCTCTCGACCAGATGAGATGCCTCTGAATGAGTTATCCCCTACGGTGGTGGCTAGTTCTACTTATATAGGCCCTGGTCCTCTCCCCAAATATTGAGTGGGAAGGGAGCCAACAACGGCCAATTTGAAAGGGGACAACTAGTACAGCTTATCCTGAAGCGGTCTTCGCCTGCAAAAGGCTCTGGTGGTGACGCCGCCTTGGGCTCCATGGTGACCTCCATCTTGCCGTCCTGCTGGTCTTGGTCTCGTTGCACCGATATGGAAACCTTTGCTTGATGCCTCGGTACTCCGCGCCTGCGCTTGCCTCCTTTAACAACAAAGAGGAAACGAGGACGCTGCGTGCGCTGGCGCCCGCCTGGTCTCGATCGTCAGGGCTTACATCATGAGAACCTCCCGAGGTTTTCCTGGCCTTGATCTCTCCGCCCCTCACGAGCCTGCCTAGCAAGGCTGCCCCTAAGGAGGTCTTGCGTCGTCCGCCTCGCGAGGTTTGGCCCCTCGCGAGGGTCTTGAATGCCTTGTTGATGAAGATGGGACGTACAAGCCTGCTAGCTCAGCCACGCCGTGGGCCGTAGGTAGGCAAGTCTGGGGACCCCCACTCCCAAAACGCCGACAGTAGCCCCCGGGCCCAAGGCGCACTCGGGCTTGGCTTCGAGGCGAAGCCAAAGGTCAAGTGCGGAGCGCCGCGGGCCCCAATAACCTGCGGCCTTGGTCTACGTGTGGCGGTTGATTGGACGTGGGCGTCTCTGCTTCCCCACGCTGCCTCGGCAACTGACCGACTTGACAAGTCCCTGCGACATGCGAGGAAAACCATCATTGCCTGTGATCATGGGGGGGAAAACCACCATCCGTCGCCCATCTCTTCCCAGTCTGCTTGCTTCTTCCTCCTTGCTCCTCTGCTAGCAACAATGGCGCCGTCGAAGAGGTTCTCTGCCGCAGAGAAGGGGAAGGCCCCTGCGAGGGGCCCGGCTCCCCTGTGCCCAAGCGTGGACGCGGTCGTCCCCGTAAGCACACCGCAATCCCCGTCGCGGCCCCCCACTCTCGGGGTGGTGCCGCTGCGCGTGGCAGGGGTCGCTCCGGTCGCGACAGCCCCGTCAGTGAAGGGAGACGCGCCTTGCTTGCGCGGCCTCCCCGGCCACGCTTCCACTCGGCTGAGCTGCTGCCGGAGTTCGTTGTCTGGTCGGAGGATCCGGCCAGCAACTGGCTTAGCTTCCGCGCTTCTCTGCCGACGAGCTGCCAGCCTCTAGTCCAGGCGGGCTCTGGCTGCAGGCGGACGGTTGCTGCAGCAGGGCTTCTTGGGTCGTGGTCGAGGTCTCCGCCGCGGGCAACATAGCCATGGCTTGCGGCTGGCAGACGTTCTCCCGGGCTCGTAGCCTGGGCAGGCGGTGCACCCTCTATTTCAAGTACGACGGTGATGCGACCCTCTTCGTGAGGGTGTTTTGGGAAGATGGTCGCCGTGCTGGGTGCTGCCCCGAGGTGAACGACAACGAGGAGGTGCTCGGCCTTGGCGACAGCCGCGACGAGGGCGAGGGCGAGCCCGCCGGCCGCGCCTCGTCCAGCTACGGTGGATCTTCTCTCAGCGACAGCTCCAACAGTGGCGGCTACGACTAGCCGCCACGCCGCCGCGCTCGCTTCAAAGGTGGTAGCGGGTCGTCTCGTCGCCGAGCCTCCATGAAGCGCGAGGAGGCATCCGGCTAAGCTCGGGGCGTCGCCAAGGGCCTGCCCCCGTGGACCGCTACAGGGGCGAGCGCCGCTTTTGTTTTGTTCTTCTTTTCCTTCCTACATCAAGAATGAAACCAGTATGGGCCCGGAGGGGCGTGTATCTAACTATGATTCATCAACCATTATGCTATGCTTGTTGTTTCTGTGTTGTGTTGTTATTTTGTGCAGAGATAACTTAGCTTGGCGCGTTCAGAGCAGCCTCCTCTTCACGAGGCACTTGTTTCCTCGTGCCCGTCTTGACTTAGTGGTCGCTCAAACTGCAGAAAATTCGTTAGGAAGCTCGCTAGGAGACTTATCGTTCAACCAAGCCTAGATCCAGCGCTTCATATCGCGGTACCCGAGGGGCACGGATTAGGAGAGATGCACCAGCTTGTGGGCTCGAACGTCGATGCCTCACGAAAAAATGGCTGAGGGGCAGAGAAAGGGGAAAACGCTCGCGAAGGGACCTGCCCAGCCCCCTCGCGAGGTGGGCGAGAGAGAGAACAAGTTTCAACACCAGGAGCAAATTTCAACTAAAAGGGGGCGAGCCAACTACGGAAAGAAATGAAAAGCCACGTCCGGCACCTAGTATAGTCTTCAAGTCTCTCACCAGCGCGGATCTAAGTGCTACCACTTGGACGTGGGAGGGAGCCCCCAAGGCCCGAGGGCGGCACTCCTGAGACTCCGGGGCGTGTACAGCCCCACTCATTATTACGTGAGAGTGTCACAGGCGGCGATTCTTCACAGGCACCGGGCCTTGTTCACAGGCACTTGGCCTTGCTTCATGGGTTGAACTTCCGGAGGGGCTGGATGTTCCAGGCATTCTGGATGGGTACCCCGTCATGCGTCTCCAGGCATGCGGCGCTAGGCCTGGAGACATGGACGACCCTGAACGGGCCCTCCCACATAGGTGAGAGCTTGTGCAGCCCTTCCCTGGAGAGGACCCGCCTCAGGACGAGGTCGCTCGCCTCGAGCGTCCTGGAGCGGATGTTGTGGCAGTGGTATCGCCGCAGCGCCTGCTGGTACCTTGCCACCCTCAGCACAGCTTCGCAGTGATGTTCCTCCCCCAGCACGAGGTCCATCCCCCGCATGGCGTCCTGCTGCGTTTCATCAAACGCCAGGACCCGTGCGGAGCGATGCTTGACTTCGTGAGGGAGGACCGCTTCGGCTCCGTAGACTAGGAAGAACGGGGTCTCGCCCATCGGCTTGGTGGCGGTGGTGCGGATGGACCACAACACGGACTGGAGCTCGTCGTGCCAGCCCCTGCCGCAGGCCTCGAGCTTCTTCTTGAAGGTCCTGGTCTTGAGGCCCCTCAGGACCTCTGCCTTGGCGCGTTCGGCCCGACCATTGCTCCTAGGGTGTGCCACCGAAGCGTAGCAGATCTGCATTCCAAGGTTAGAACAGTATGTTTTGAAGAGGTTACTAGTGAATTGCGAGCCTTTATCTGCGATGATGCGGTCGGGAACCCCAAAGCGGCTCACGAGACCCTTGATGAACTTGACTGTGGATCCAGCTGGGATAGTGCAGACGGCTTCCACCTCCGCCCACTTGGTGAACTTGTCGAGGCGATGTAGAGGTAGCGGTAGCTGATATCTACTACGCAACCTTCTTATTGTAGACATTGTTGGGCCTCCAAGTGTAGAGGTTTGTAGGACAGTAGCAAATTTCCCTCAAGTGGATGACCTAAGGTTTATCAATCCGTGGGAGGCGTAGGTTGAAGATGGTCTCTCTCAAGCAACCCTGCAACCAAATAACAAAGAGTCTCTTGTGTCCCCAACACACCCAATACAATGGTAAAGTGTATAGGTGCACTAGTTCGGCGAAGAGATGGTGATAGAAGTGCAATATGGATGGTAGATATAGATTTTTGTAATCTGAAAATATAAAAACAGCAAGGTAACAAGTGGTAAAAGTGAGCGTAAATGGTATAGGAATGCTAGGAAACAAGGCCTAGGGTTCATACTTTCACTAGTGCAAGTTCTCTCAACAATAATAACATAATTGGATCACATAACTATCCCTCAACATGCAACAAAGAGTCACTCCAAAGTCACTAATAGCAGAGAACAAACGAATAGATTATGGTAGGGTACGAAACCACCTCAAAGTTATTCTTTCCAATTAATCCGTTGGGCTATTCCTATAAGTGTCACAAACAGCCCTAGAGTTTGTACTAGAATAACACCTTAAGACACAAATCAACCAAAACCCTAATGTCACCTAGATTCTCCAATGCCACCTCAAGTATCCGTGGGTATGATTATACGATATGCATCACACAATCTCAGATTCATCTATTCAACCAACACATAGAACCTCAAAGAGTGCCCCAAAGTTTCTACTGGAGAATCAAGATGAAAACATGTGCCAACCCCTATGCATAGGTTCATGGGCGGAACCCGCAAGTTGATCACCAAAACATACATCAAGTGAATACGTGATATCCCATTGTCGCCTCAGATATGCACGGCAAGACATACATCAAGTGTTCTCAAATCCTTAAAGACTCAATCCGATAAGATAACTTCAAAGGGAAAAATCAATCCATTACAAGAGAGTAGAGGGGAAGAAGCAACATAAGATCCAACTATAATAGCAAAGCTCGCGATACATCAAGATCGTGCCAAATCAAGAACACGAGAGAGAGAGAGAGATCAAACACATAGCTACTGGTACATACCCTCAACCCCGAGGGTGAACTACTCTCTCCTCGTCATGGAGAGCGCCGAGATGATGAAGATGGCCACGGTGAGGATCCCTCCTCCGTGGTGCGGAACAGGGTCCCGATTGGTTTTGGTGGCTCTGAGAGGCTTGCGGCGGAACTCCTGATCTATTCTGTTCCCCAATCGTTTTAGGGTATATGGATATATATAGGCGGAAGAAATCGTCGGGGAGCCATGAGGGCCCACGAGGATGGAGGCGCGCCTGTGGGGGTGGGCGTGCCCCTGCCTCGTGCCTCCTCGTTGCTTTTCGACATGCACTCAAGTCTCCGGGTTGCTTTCCTTCCAAAAATAACTTCTCCAGAAGGTTTCATTCCGTTTCGACTCCGTTTGATATTCCTTTTCTTCGAAGCACTGAAACAAGGGAAAAAACAGAAACTGGCACTGGGCTCGGGGTCAATAGGTTAGTCCCAAAAATAATATAAAAGTGCATAGTAAAGCCCATTAAACATCAAGATGGATAATATAATAGCATGAATACTTCACAAATTATAGATACGTTGGAGACGTATCAGCATCTCCAAGCTTAATTCCTGCTCGTCCTCGAGTAGGTAAACGATAAAAGAAAGAATTTATGAAGTGTAAATGCTAGCAGGTGCATAAGTTTGATCAATGATAATTTCAATCACCTTTTCTAGCATCAATATATGTCATAACAGTAGCTCAACCCATAGAACATTGCATGATCAAGTAACAAACTATTCACATGTTAAAGTATAGATCATAAACTTTCTTGAAAACTAATAAACTATGTTCTCAGTCATCAAACAATTGCAATTCATCCTATTTTCAGGAAGAGTCTATGTCAGAGCTTTGATTCAGCAAACTTCAAATACTCAACTATCATTTAATCTTCCATGATTGCTACTACTCAAAGCATATTTTTAGAACAAATAGTATTCATCGAACACAGAGAAAGATAGGGGCTTAATGTTTCGCCTCCCAACCTTTTACCTCAAGGGTAATGTCAACAGTAATAATTCATGCTCAAATATATTTGAATGGCCATATATGCTTAGATATTTCCATCACATGATGCTTGCCAACTAAAGAGTAGGTGGGAATGAGAAGGAATACTACTGACTCTTGCATAAAAGTAAAAGATAGGCCCTTCGCAGAGGGAAGCAGGGATTTGCAGAGGTGCCAGAGCTCGAAGCTAAAACAAAGATGAAAATTATTTTGAGAGGTATGATTTCATTGTCAACATAACGACCAAGAGTTCCCAATATCTTCCATACTACATACATTATAGGCGGTTCCCAAGCAGAAAGGTAAAGATTTTTACTCCCCCTCCACCAACAATCATCAATCCATCGCTTGCCCGAAACAACGGGTGCCTCCAACTAACATCAATCCTGGGGGAGTTTTGTTTGCAATTATTTTTTATTTGATTTCGATCTTTTGATCATGGGGCTAGGCATCCCAGTTACCAGCCATTTTCTCATGAATGATGAGAGGAGTCCACTCATTGTGTGAATAACCCACCTAGCATGGAAGATACTGCTAACCCCTAGTCGCTACATGAGCGATTCGGGCATACAAAACAGATTATTATTTGAAGGTTTAGAGTTTGGCACATGCAAATTTACTTGGAACGGCAGGTAAATACCGCATATAGGTAGATATGGTGGACACTCATGGAAGAAACTTGGTTCAAGGAATTTGGATGCACAAGCAGTATTCCCGCTTAGTAAAGATATTTTGGCTAGCAAAGGATTCTAAATAGCAGGCACCACATGTTAGAGGATCCATAACAATATAACTTATATACAAATATACCCAAGCATGACTCATTATGTTGTCTTCCTTGTCCAACTTCAACTAATTTGCTCAGGTTTGAAAATAATTAATGGGGCTCACAATCATAGAATATGTCCAAGATAGTATATTTATATGTGAAATCTCTCTTCCGTCAATATTCTTTCATGAATTGTTCAAGTGATCAATACAATGTTTGCTAACCTTCAATAAATTTACCACCTCTACTTCTTATATGTGAAGGCATTACTCCGCATGGGAAAGGCATATGAAACATATATAATTTTAGATTTATGACATTCAAATCATTCAACTATTTACTCATAGGATATAAGTGAAGCACACGAGTAAATGACAAACTACTCCAAAAAGATATAAGTGAAGATCAATGAATAGTTAAATAATTATGTAGCTTTGTGAAGACTCTCTCTCCCATTTAAGAATTTTAGATCTTGGTATTTTATTCAAACAGAAAGCAAAGCTAAAGAAAATAAAACGACGCTCCAAGCAAAACACATATCATGTGGTGAATAAAAACATAGCTCCAAGTAAAGTTACCGATGAACGAAGACGAAAGAGGGGATGCCTTCCGGGGCATCCCCAAGCTTAGGCTCTTGTTTATCCTTGAATATTACCTTGGGGTGCCTTGGGCGTCCCCAAGCTTAGGCTCTTGCCACTCCTTATTCCATAGTCCATCAAATCTTTACCCAAAACTTGAAAACTTCACAACACAAAACTCAACAGGAAAATCTCGTGAGCTCCGTTAGCGAAAGAAAAGAAAACACCACTTCATGGTACTGTAATTAACTCATTCTTTATTTATATTTGTGTTAAACCTACTGTATTCCAACTTCTCTATGGTTTATAAACTATTTTACTAGCCATAGACTCATCAAAATAAGCAAACAACACATAGAAAACAGAATCTGTCAAAAACAGAACAGTCTGTAGTAATCTGTATCAAACGTATACTTATGGAACTCCAAAAATTCTGAAATAAATTGGTGGACCTGAGTAATTTGTCTAGTAATCATCTGAAAAAAGAATCAACTAAATAGCACTCTCCAGTAAAAAGTTGAAGCTAATCTCGTGAGCGCTAAAGTTTCTGTTTTTTACAGCATGATCATAAAGACTTCACCCAAGTCTTCCCAAAGGTTCTACTTGGCACAAACACTAATTAAAACACAAAACCACATATAAACAGAATCTAGATGGATTATTTATTCCTAAACATAACCAAAAAGCAAGAAACTAAAATAAAATTGGGTTTCCTCCCAACAAGCGCTAACGTTTAATGCCCCTAGCTAGGCATGATGATTTCAATGATGCTCACATAAAAGATAAGAATCGAAACATAAAGAGAGCATCATGAAGAATATGACTAGCACATTTAAGTCTAACCCACTTCCTATGCATAGGGATTTTGTGAGCAAACAATTTATGGGAACAATAATCAACTAGCACAGGAAGGCAAAACAAGCAAATCTTCAAGATTTTCAACACATAGAGAGGAAACTTGATATTATTGCAATTTGTAGAAGCATATGATCCTCTCTCATAATAATTTTCAGTAGCATCATGAATGAATTCAACAATATAACCAGAACCTAAAGCATTCTTTTCATGATCTACAAGCATAGAAATTTTACTACTCTCCACATAAGCAAAATTGTTCTCATTCGGAATAGTGGGAGTATCATAAGAGACTTGAATACTATAAATTGTTTCCACATTAAAAGAGTAATGTTCATAAAAAGGGTAATCATAATCATGACAATTTTATAAATATAATCATCACTACTTCTTATAGCATAAGTTTCATCACAATAATCATCATAAGTAGCAACTTTGTTCTCATCATAATCGATTGAAATCTCTTCCAAGATAATGGAATCATTACTAAATAAAGTCATGAACTCTCCAAATCCACTTTCATAAATATTATAAGATTCAACATCCTCCGAAATAGTGGGTTCATTACTTCCTAAAGTTGACACTCTTCCAAACCCACTTTCATCAATATAATTATCATAAGTAGGAGGCATGCTATCATCATCATTAATTTCCATATCAAATCTTGGGAGACTAAAAATATCATCATTATTAAACATAGCATCCCCAAGCTTGGGACAAACATTAATTGCAGCAAATATATTCTCAAAAACATCATCTTCATCAAACATAGCATCCCCAAGCTTGGGCTTTTTCATATCATAAGCATAATCAGTCTCATCATTAATAGTATGGATAGCACCAATAGTATAGCAAATATCATATTCTTCCAAGCAAGTGCCAAAAAGATTTTCAAGATCATAAGAAATATCATTATCTTCCCAATCATAATCATCACAACAAGCAATAGGCATCACGAGATCATCATCAAGTGCATCATCTTCCATAATTATTTTTGATTCATTTTCATGAGGCACAACAATAATAGGAGCAACATTATTTGGGAGAGATATCTTTTTACCTCTCTTCCTTTATCTATTCTTCTTCTTCATCACATCATGTGTGGGTTCAATCCTCTTTTTGGAGCTCCTTATTAATGAGATTGGTTGAATAGAAGGCTCTTCCTTGTTACCTGATTCACCATAAGAAATAATAGGAGGATATTGGGAAGTCTCTTCCCTTTCATTAGTATTCCTTTCATCTTCTATTTGTTTTCTTTTCTTTATGTAATTGGCAATATAAGGATTTTCAATACAATTCACCGCACAATACATATAAATTTCTTCTAGATCAAAATGAAGAACTCTATCAGGGGCAAATTCTGGAATGTCCTTAGTTATATGTTTCATTTCTTCATAACCCAAGAGCAAACTAAGTTCATTATGATGTGCAAGGGAAATCAAGTCATCACAATTTTTGGACACGATACGATCATGAAACAATTTTCATTGGGTACTGAAATGATCACGTTCATTGCAAAGTTCACAAGTATGGCTAAGAAAGTTTAAATTTTCAGCACACGCATCTAGCCTTTCTTGCAACCATTTAGTTTCTAAATGCTTACGCCTCTTGCAATATCTATCTTCCCTATTTGGTGTGTACTTGCAAACCCAATGCACTCCACAAAAATTGACATGTTTATAGGAGACATTTTCATCATAACTAGTGCAATCATCATTAGTACTATGGATATTCAAGGAGTTCATACTAACAACATTGCAATCATGCTCATCATTCAAAGATTTAGTGCCAAACATTTTAATACATTCTTCTTCTAACATTTTGGCACAATTTTCCTTTCCATCATACTCACGAAAGATATTAAAAAGACGAAGCGTATGAGACAAACTCAATTCCATTTTTTTGTAGTTTTCTTTTATAGACTAAACTAGTGATAAAACAAGAAACAAAAAGATTCGATTGCAAGACCTAAAGATTTACCTTCAAGCACTCACCTCCCCGGCAACGGCGCCAGAAAAGAGCTTGATGTCTACTACGCAACCTTCTTCTTGTAGACGTTGTTGGGCCTCCAAGTGCAGAGGTTTGTAGGACAGTAGCAAATTTCCCTCAAGTGGATGACCTAAGGTTTATCAATCCGTGGGAGGCGTAGGTTGAAGATGGTCTCTCTCAAGCAACCATGCAACCAAATAACAAAGAGTCTCTTGTGTCCCCAACACACCCAATACAATGGTAAATTGTATAGGTGCACTAGTTCGGCGAAGAGATGGTGATACAAGTGCAATATGGATGGTAGATATAGATTTTTGTAATCTGGAAATATAAAAACAGCAAGGTAACAAGTGGTAAAAGTGAGCGTAAACGGTATTGCAATGCTAGGAAACAAGGCCTAGGGTTCATACTTTCACTAGTGCAAGTTCTCTCAACAATAATAACATAATTGGATCACATAACTATCCCTCAACATGCAACAAAGAGTCACTCCAAAGTCACTAATAGCGGAGAACAAACGAAGAGATTATGGTAGGGTATGAAACCACCTCAAAGTTATTCTTTCCAATCAATCCGTTCGGCTATTCCTAGAAGTGTCACAAACAGCCCTAGAGTTCGTACTAGAATAACACCTGAAGACAAAAATCAACCAAAACCCTAATGTCACCTAGATACTCCAATGTCACCTCAAGTATCCGTGGGTATGATTATACGATATGCATCACACAATCTCAGGTTCATCTATTCAACCAACACATAGAACCTCAAAGAGTGCCCCAAAGTTTCTACCGGAGAATCAAGACGAAAACGTGTGCCAACCCCTATGCATAGGTTCATGGGCGGAACCCGCAAGTTGATCACCAAAACATACATCAAGATCACGTGATATCCCAATGTCACCTCAGATACGCACGGCAAGACATACATCAAGTGTTCTCAAATCCTTAAAGACTAAATCCGATAAGATAACTTCAAAGGGAAAACTCAATCCATTACAAAAAAGTAGAGGGGGAGAAGCAACATAATATCCAACTATAATAGCAAAGCTCGCGATACATCAAGATCGTGCCAAATCAAGTACACGAGAGAGAGAGAGAGAGAGAGAGAGAGAGAGAGAGAGAGAGAGAGAGAGAGAGATCAAACACATAGTTACTGTTACATACCCTCAGCCCCGAGGGTGAACTACTCCCTCCTCGTCATGGAGAGCGCCGGGATGATGAAGATGGCCACCAGTGAGGGATCCCTCCTCTGGAGGGTGCCGGAACAGGGTCCCTATTGGTTTTTGTTGGCTACAGAGGCTTACGGTGGTGGAACTCCCGATCTATTCTGTTCCCTGGTCGTTTTAGGGTATATGCATATATACAGGCGGAAAAAATACGCCAGGGGAGCCACGAGGGACCCACGAGGGTGGAGGGAGCGCCCAGGGGGTGGGCACGCCCCCCTGCGTCGTGCCTCCCTCATTGCTTTCCTGATGTGCACTCCAAGTCTCCCGGGTTTCTTTCCTTCCAAAAATAACTTGTCCAGAAGGTTTCATTCTGTTTCGACTCCGTTTGATATTCCTTTTCTTCGAAACACGAAAAACAGAAACTGGCACTGGGCTCTGGGTCAATAGGTTAGTCCCAAAAATAATATAAAAGTGCATAGTAAAGCCCATTAAACATCCAAGATGGATAATATAATAGCATGAATACTTCATAAATTATAGATACGTTGGAGACGTATCAGTAGCCCCCAGGCGCTTGAGGGAAGGGGCCCAAGATGTCCAGCCCCCAGACCGCGAACGGCCATGTGAGCGGGATGGTATGGACGCCCTGAGCCCGCTGATGGATCTGCTTGGCGTGGAACTGGCAGGCTTCACAGGACTTCACCAGCTCGGCCGCGTCATTGAGCACCGTGGGCTAGTAGAATCCGCTACGGAATGCCTTGCCGACGAGGGTCCGTGATGACGAGTGGTGCCCGTAGTCCCCACCGTGTATGTCAGATAGCAACTCCTTCCCCTGGCCTCTGAAAATGCAACGCAGTGAAACATCATTTGGCCGCTTTCTGTATAACGCACCGTCTCGAATGCAGTATGTCGTGGCCTGCCGGCCACGCGCTCCGCGTCCTCCTCCTTCTCCGGGAGCGTCCCTTGCATCAGGTATTCCTTGAATTCCTTGGTCCAGCATCCCTCCCAGGGCTCGAGCGCCAAGAGTAGGTGCGCTCCCGAAGTCGGGCCAGAGGCTGGGGATCCTGTGGCCGGCGGCTGCGGGAGCTCCTCCCGAGGCTGAGCTGTCCTTGAAAGTGGTGGCGTTGCTGACGGCTTGAAGAGCTGCTCCTCAAAGACGCCAGGCTCTTGGGGCTGCCGCTTGGACGCCCTCTTGGCGATGTCGTCAGCTTCCTTGTTGGTGCCACGAGGCACATGCTGCAACTGCAGGCCCATGACCTGCCTCTCCATCTTACGCACTTCTGCGAGGTATGCCTCCATGTGCTCGTCCTTTGGCTCGTATACTTTGTTGGAGAAGTTAACGAGAAGCTACGAGTCGCCCCTGACGGTGAGGCGCTTCACCCCCAGGGCTGCTACAGCTTTCAGGCCGGCTATTAGGCCTTCGTATTCCGTGATGTTGTTGGAGACCTTCTCGCCCTGCTGGAAGCAGAGCTGTATAGCATAGTAGAGCTTGTCTTGGGTGGGTGAGACGAGTACTGCTCCAGCCCCCGCACCCTGGTGTGCGAAGGCCCCATCAAAATACATGACCCAGCCATCGGGCGCCTCACTTCCCGGCGGAGGTGGACCTGTCCTCGCTTACTTCCAGTGTCGGGGCATCCGTCCATTCTGCCACGAAATCAGCGATTGTGGCTCCCTTGATGACCCTGGTAGTGCCGAACTCCAACTGGAATGCCTGCAGCTCGATGTTCCACTCAGCGACCCTTCCAGCAGAGTTGGGGCTCCTGAGTACTCTCTCCAATGGGTAGGCTGAGACGACCTTGATGGTGTGGCCCTGGAAGTAGTGCCGCAACTTGCGCGAGGCCACCAAGAGCGCGAGCAGGAGCTTCTGAGGCATGGGATATCGTTCCCTCGCGTCCCGCAATACCGTGCTGACGAAATACAGGCCTGCTAGCTCAGCCACGCCATGGGCCGCAGGTAGGCAAGTCTGGGGAACCCCGTTCCTAGAACGCCGACAATTGGCTCCTCGCCGCCATTCGAGGCGGTGGACCCCGACCTTGCCGGTGGCAACGGATGACGCCACGATGTTGGCGGTAGCGAGAGGGGAGGGGAGAAAGGGTTTGGGTGTAGAATGATATTCAAGTGGCGTGGGGAGGGGCAGGTAATGTGTCGTAGAGAAGTGACGGGTGCGAAGTGACCAAATATAGCTGTGGCGGGCGACTGCTAATACCCGCGACCCACGTTCTGAAAATATTTGAAAATGGTTGGCGCATGGCTGCCCAAATATAGTTGTGGTGGGTGTCAATGTCTGCCCGCCACATATGTGCTAGTGAACTGTGGCGGGCGCCGCACTCCACCCACCATAGTAGCTTGCTAGACGGGAAGAAATCAGAAAGTGCATAGCTCTGGTGGGTAATCTTGGCCTCCCGCCACAAGTACTTGCCCAGTTGTGGCGGTCCCGTTTTATTACTCGCCACTGCTTTCTTTCAAAATTAACAATGGCGGGTGCCACGCCCCGCCTGCCACTATTTGTGGTTCACCTATAAGCCATTTCCTAGTAGTGTCATGGGCATTGAAGGTCGACAAGATATTCCGTCTTCACAATTATGAAGAGGAGAAGAAGATTGGCATGGCCTCACTTGAGTTCAAGAATATGTCCTCATTTGGCGGGAGCAAGTCATCAAGTGGCGCCAAGCCAAAGGCGACCCACCTATCACCACATGGAATCAAAAGAAGGAGGTCATGAGAGCATGCTTTGTGCCTACATACTGTAGCCGCGACCCCTTCAAGAAATTGCAACTTCTCAAGCAAGGCACCAAATCCGTTGATGAGTATTACATGGAAATGGAGATTCCAATGATACGATCCAATATCACGGAAGATGAGGAGCCAACTATGGCATGTTTCTTGAATGGACTCAACCATCCCATCAAGAAAATCGCGGACTTCCAATCATAAAATAACCACCTCGAGCTAGTGCACCAAGCTACCAAGGCGGAGCGACAAGTGTAAGAGGACATCAAGTACGCCAAGTAATCTTCCAAGACCTACAGTTCATACACTCAAGCTTCAACGACTACGACACCTTCTACCTTGACTAAAGCTTCTCCAAGCAACGGTGACAAGTCAAGCTACAAGAAAACTTCATCATCTTCGACACCTTCGAGTCGTCCTTCTACTACAGGCAATTTCAAGCCAAAGGCTCCATCATTAACTACTCCAACCAATGAGGCTGGCAAGACAAGTTCCATCAAATGTTTCACTTGCCAAGGCCGGGGTCACAAGACATACCAATGTCCAACATGGCACACCATGATTACCAATGATGACGACACCTACGATTCCATGAGTGAAGAAGAAATGGAAGAGCTTGAGAATGTGGCCATGCACCATCAAGTGAATGAAGAGGAAGACGCTCAAGTCTTTTGTGACAATGATGTGAGCCCCGCTCTAGTTGTCTCCAAGGTCTTGACACTTCAACATCAATAGGATGAAGATCAACGATACCATATCTTCCATACCAAAGTGGGCATCAATGGACGTTCCATCAAGGTCATCATTGTTGGAGGAAGTTGTCACAACTTGGCAAGCGACGAGCTATGTACCAAGGTACAATTACTCAAGAAGAAGCACCCTCGCCCTTACAAGGTTCAATGGTTGAGCGACTCCGGCACCATTCAAGTGGAGCACACCATTCAAGTATCCTTCAAGGTTGGCGCTTACAAAGAGACATTGGAGTGTGATGTGGTTCCCATGGTCGTATGCCACCTTCTCCTAGGAAGACCTTGGCAATTCTACTGAGGCGTCATCCACAACGGGCTAGCTTCAAGATGAAGTGAAAGGCGTACGTGCTACGACCCATGTCGCCAAGTCAAGTGATCGCCAACAAGCAAGCATCGACCCATCATGGAGATACTAGTGAGCGAGTGAACCACCAAAAAGAGAGTGAGCGCCACAAGCCAAAATTGAGCGACTCCATGATGAGCGACAAGAAAAACCTAGTGCTTTTAGCCACCAAAAGAGACATGACGGATGTGAGTGAGAGCACATCGAGTGCTCTTCACTTTGTACTTATGTGCAAATATGAGGCGGTGAGGACTAATACTTCACGACATCTACCTTTTGTGTTGTCTCATTTATTGTAGGCGTATTTCCTGATGAGCTACCTTTCGGACTTCCTCCACTTCGCAGAATCGAACACCGCATTGACCTCATCACAACACCTGTACCGAACAAGGCACCATACCACGTCAACCCCGACGATACCAAAGAAATCCATCGCCAAGTCCAACATCTCCTGGAGAATGGGTATGTACGCTAGAGCTTAAGTCCATGTGTCGTTCCGGTCATTTTCGTGCCTAAGAGAGATGGTAGTTATCGCATGTGTTCTGATTGCCATCCCATAAATTCTATCACTGTTCATTATAGACACCCCATTCCATGCCTTGATGATATGCTAGATGAGCTTAGTGGAGCCACCATTTTCTCCAAAACTGATCTTAAAAGTGGCTACTATCAAATTCGCATTCAAGAGGGTGATGAATGGAGAACAGCTTTCAAAATGATTTTTTACTATAATTTAAAGCCAAATTTGTCTTGTATGAATAGTTAGTTATGCCTATGGGCTTATCCGAAGCGTCTAGCACTTTTATGTGTGTGATGCACTATGTTCTTCGCAAATATATTGGCATATGTGTTGTGGTATACTTTGATTATATACTTGTGTTTAGTCAAGCTCTTGAGGATCATGTCATACATCTTAGAAATGTATTGCAAGTTCTTCGAAACAAGCACCTTTATACTAACATGGATAAATGCACTGTTGGTGTTGACAAGCTTGTTTACTTGGGATTTTTGTGTCTTCTAAGGGCGTTCACGTTGACAAGACAAAGATTGACGCTATTATAACTTGGCCACAACCAACCAACTTGCAACAAGTGCGTAGTTTCCTTGGCCTAGCCAGTTTTTATCGTCGATTTGTTAAGGACTTTAGCACGATTGCATCACCATTGCACGCATTGAGTAAGAAGAATGCATCATTTGTTTGGGGACCTTCCCAAGACACCGCATTCCATGAGCTTAAAAACTTGCATATGCATGCTCCATTGCTTGCATTCCCCAATTTTGATAAAACTTTTGAAGTGCATTGCAACGCCAGTGGTAGTGTGTTGATGCAAGAGAAGCTCCCAATCACATATTTTAGCGAGAAACTACCCAGAGCGCAACTTAATTGTCCAATATATAACAAAGAGTTATATGCTTTAGTGAGAGTCTTGCTTGTGTGGGAGCATTATCTTTGCCCTCGCGAATTAGTCATCCTTACAGATCATGAGACGCTTAAATAGCTTAAAGGTCAAACGAAATTGAATAAGCAACATGCCAAATGGAGTGAGTTCATTGAGTCATTTTCTTATGTGATCAAGTACATCAAAGGCAAGGAAAATGTTGTGGCGGATGCTCTCTCTCGCAAATTCATGCTTGTAACTCAACTTGAATTGAATGTCATAGGATTAGAGCACATCAAAGACTTGTATGCGCATGATGTTTCATCTGCCATTCCTTATGCAAAATGTCTAACTCATATCACTTGGGAGCGGTATTATATCAAGGATGGTTATCTAATGCTAGCTAACAAGCTTTGCATCCCCGATTCTTCTATTCATTTGTTGCTTTTGCAAGAGGCTCACCGCGGAGGACTTATGAGATGCTTCGAATGCGACAAGACATTCGCTACACTCTCCAAGAACTACTTTTGGCCCAAGATGTTTCTTGACGTCTCTTGCTACACCAACCGGTGCTCTACATGTCGCAAAGCTAAGTCTAAAGCTCAACCCCATGGTCGCTATATGCCACTTCCTCTTCCATATCACCCATGGGAAGGCATTAGTATGGATTTTGTACTTGGTTTGCCACGAACTCAAAATGGCAAAGATTCGGAATTGTTGTTGTGGACCGTTTCTCTAAGATGACACACTTTATTCCATGTAACAAGATAGATGATGCTTCACATGTTGCAA
This sequence comes from Aegilops longissima, assembly GCA_021605205.1. Classification (NCBI taxonomy): domain Eukaryota; kingdom Viridiplantae; phylum Streptophyta; class Magnoliopsida; order Poales; family Poaceae; genus Aegilops; species Aegilops longissima. The sequence continues at coordinate 243,252,210 of CM038680.1, read as the reverse complement.
ATTTCTTTTGTTGGAAATTATTGCATCTACATGGAGTGCCCAAGACTATGGGAAAACTTTGTTTTTGCCACTCTAGCTTTTGCCAACTTTTCTTATGCCGCTCTAGAATTTCATCTCTTACTTTTGCCACTCCTAGCTTTCGGTAATATATCATAAATGCCATTCTGTCACACATCCGTTAGTTGACTGTTTATTCTATCTAGTTGACCAGGAGAAGAGCTGTCAGTATTTGTAAAAATGACACAGATTGCCCCTACTGACTTGTGGGGCCACTTTGTAAGTGACCCAAACAGAGAATATACACACACGGGTCCAACCACACCACACAGCCACCTGTTCCCTAAAAAAAAGAATGACTTAGGCCGCATCCACCAGCCGCATCGACAGCACACACGGGCCGCATCCACCAGTCGCGCCCGCATCCATGCCGCAGCGTCCTCCTGCCCGCCGCCGCCGCGGCCACACTCCGCCGCCCACCGCTGCCGCATCCACGTCCCCTCCGGCCTCCTGTCCTCCGGCCTCGCTAATGGATCGCGACTCTCAGGTCCCCCCACCACGGCGCCCTGCTCCGACCTCGCCGATCCATGGCGCACCTTCGCCCTCCCCTCTGCGGTTCCCATCTCCGGCCTCCCTCACCGACGCGGTCGGGCTTGGTTCCTCTGCTCCAGCCTCCCTCCCCGATATGGTCCGCAGCAGCGGGTTTGGTTCCTCTACTCCGGCCTCCCTCCCCGATGTGGTCCGCACCAGCGACGACCCATCCTCTACACCGGCCTCCCTCCTTGATGCTGTCCGCACCAGCAACCCCCCTTCCTCTGCCGTCAACAACTCACACAGGATGGAGGGAGCCGCGCCGTCGGCCATGGCGGCAGGGGCGGCACAGAAGACCTCAAACCTGCTGGTTCCTCTTCCTGATGGGCAAGTTTTCAACTCCTCAAATTGATGTGTAGCATCTGATCTGCTAGAAATAACCATATTTTTATGCTAGAAATAGAATTCCTTGTATGCTCATGCTGGCTGGTGGTTTGTGAGATGCCACTGCTAGTTTGTTGGATTGCAAGTCTGGTTGTCTGTTTGTGAGCCGCGTCGTCGGATGTCTAATTTGAATGCATCAGTGAACACACACGCAATGCATCCAATAATTTCTTCACTATACACATGTCTGTGAGATGGTACTGCTTGTTTGTTTTTATTCTGGTCCGCAAATGCTGATTGCATAGTGTTCTTCATGTCTTTAAATAACCTATGTTCTGGCAGCATTTAAGTAAATCACTAGATCAGTAGATCATTTAAGTAAATCACCTATGTTCACATAACCAATGCACTAGATCAGCAGTAATGTTCCTCACTTCATTTCTGTTGCTGCCCTTCTGTAAATCAATGCCCTTGTGAATTGTTGCTTTTCAATGTGCTTGCATTCACTGATGTCAAATTTGTGTCTATGTAGGTCAAACATGCCACCTTATAAGCTGATTGTGACATATGGGGCACGTTCTTACAAGAATTACAAGGGCGAGCAGTGCACTGTCTCTTCTTGGAGCTAGGACATTCATGTAGAGAGGCTGACTAGTTACAATCAACTTGTGGGGCTCATGTAGAGTAAATATCCATGGGGAAATGATGAGGGTGTTGCGTTCTCAAAGTGGAATACTTGCAACCAATATTTTGCGCTAATTCGCAATGATGAAGATGTGGTGAGCATGTATGATGAGAATCAGGAAGAAAAGGTTATTAAGATACTTGTCCAGTTTTGCAAGAATGGTGAGGAGGATGAGCTTGCTATTAGTTTGCTTCAACCAATCCAACCTCCAGCAAAGGACATGCCCAAGGTCATACTGGAAGAGTTAACTCAAAATTCTCAGTAAGAGTATGAGATACCTGAGGAGAACTTGGCAGGGCAACAAAGATCTGAAGAGGGCTATCAAGGAGAGGACCATGTAGGAATAGACGAGGAGGAGCAGTACCTTGATGGCGGTGAGCAGGAAAATGGAGGCGAGCAAGCCAAATAAGCTGACCATAAGGCAACCGATGATGTTCCCCAAGATGTTGATGAACATAGTGGTGATCAGGAAGAGGATAGTGATGATGAGGAAGCTGATAGTGATGAAGGGGCTGTTAGTGATGAGGATAGTGATGGGGGCATAGTGCATGATATTCCAGCAATAAGTTATGACAAGGATAATCCACCTATGACAAAAGGGGTTGTTAGTGATGAGGATAGTGATGGGGGCATAGTGCACGATATTCCAGTAATAAGTTATGACAAGGATAATCCACCTATGCAAAAAATGTGCCCACCATGACCGATAAGAAACAATGGCCAGTGGTCGATGTTGGGTTCAAATGCACCCTCCTGTACTAAAAAAGGCTGCTGGTAGACCTAGGACACAAAGGATAAAGTCAGCCTTTGAGAGCATATCAAAGAGAAGACACAAGTGCCCAGAATGCAAAGAACTTGGGCATTTGTTGAAGACATGTCCAAAACTTCATCCCGAACGCAAGACAAGAAACAAGTACTTTCTAGCAAAGAATTGTACATTCGAAATTTAAATGCAAAGAAATGTATAGTCTAACTAAATTTCTCTATCTCAAATCTGCTAGGAAAATAAAAAATGTTGAGCCAGTAGACATCAAAGACTAGATGCTGAGACTATGGGCACTACAAGGTTAATATTCTTTGTTTTGCTTCCAACAATCCATAATGGTCTAATTTTGTCTATTATAAATATGCATTTTGCCTACTCTGGTGTGTCTAATTTTGTTTCAAACAAGCCAATGCATAGAAGTCTATTTTTGCCTATTTAATTATGCATCTCAACACTTATTTGCATTCATTCTCAGTGTTGAAAATGGTTCTACAAACAAGAGAAGAGGTGGTAAAAGGGTAAAGTCTAGCCCAGTTCTTGAAGCATCTAGAAGACTTCTGCTACCCATGATAGCCCAGCAAAGAACACAAGAAGCAAATGTCCTCCGTCAAAGAACACAAGAAGCAAAAAATGTCCTTCGGCGAAGAGCACGAGCAAAAAGAAGCTGTGAACCTTGTTGTTTAGGATGATGCGCAACTACATTTATTTTGTGGAGCACTATGCATATGTGAACCTTGCTGTTTAGCTAATGATGTTGCTAGACTTGGCTGTACTATGTCTCAACTTGTGTGGAGCTGCTTTTGGGGTGGTCCATATGCATGTGAACCAGCTGTTTAGATTAGATGACGGATTTGATTTATATGAAGTATTTTGTTGATATTTAGAATGCCTTAACCTCTTTACTATGTTGTTGGTCATGGTGTTATTATTGCACTTCTCATCTAAATATCTTGTCATTATGTGTGATGGTTAAATTTCTAAAGAGGTCATGCCAAAATTTCCTCTTTACTATGCTACTGGTCATGATCTTATTAATGTGCATACTTCTCATCTAAATATTGTGCAACTATGTGTGATGGTTAGATTTTTAAATAGGTCATGCCAAAATTTTCTCTTTACGGTGGTGTTGGTCATGATCTCTAAATATTGTGTAATTATGTGTGATGGTTAGATTTTCAAATGTCAACCAAAATGTCCTCTTTAGTATGCTGCTGGTCATGGCGTTAATATAATGGCAAAAGCAATAGTTGAATAAAACGAGAGTGGCAAAAGCAAAACAAATTAATTGGGGGCAATCTGGTCTTTTCTCTGCTCTGTTTGGTCGAAACGTCCATTGACCTAACAGAATGGCATTTGTGATATATTATCGAAAGCTAGGAGTGGCAAAAGTGAGAGATGAAATTCTAGAGTGGCATAAGCAAAGTTGGCAAAAGCTAGAGTGGCAAAAACAAAGTTTTCCCCAAGACTATTGTGTCGGACCGTGACGTCAAGTTCCTTAGCCACTTTTGGGAGATGTTATGCCCCAAGCTTGGCTTCTCATCGGCCTACAATCCGCAAACCAACTGCCAAACGGAGGCCACCAACCGGACGCTATCTACACTCCTTCGAGCCTTAATCAAGAAGAAAATCAAGGAGTGGGAGGAATGCTTGCCCATCACCGAGTACGCCTACAATCGATAAAGACACTCTACTACCAGCAAGTCCCCCTTCGAGGTCATCTATGGATTCAATCCATTGTCCCCACTGGACATTCTGCCATTACCTCTACAAGAGCACATCAACATAGACGCGAGTGCATGAGCGAGCTATCTCAAGAAGGTGCATGAAGATACAAGGCAAACAATGGAGCGCCAAGTACAACCACTCGTGTTGGGGATATTACTAGTGAATATAAACCGGCCGGGAGGGGACGGGTTATACCCATAATGAGTTATCTATATTGAAATCCCCAGGAAGACAAGGAATATGGCGCTTTACAGAGGGCATCTACATGAAGGTCCAGGGCCAAAAGGAGGATTAGGGCCTGTAGACATAAACCGCCATATGATATGTAACTTGTGTTGTAAGATAGGAAAGGGTAGAAACCGAGCCGGACACGTTTATGAGCCGGCCGGGATTCTGTGAACCGCCGGGCGTCAACCTGTGTATATAAAGGGACGACCCGGCGGCGGTTTAGGGACAAGAAACAACAACTCGAGAGCCAGGTATAGCGGTTTCGCTCCCTGGTCATCGAAACCCTAGCAATTCCACATCAACTGGATTAGGCCTTTACCTTCACCGCAAGGGGCCGAACCAGTATAAACTCCTTGTGTCCTTTATCCCGCTTTAACCCCTTTAAGCTAACTACGTTGTGATGGCTCCACGACTAAGTCCTTACATTAGGACATCTGCCGTGACAAAACCACGACAGTTGGCGCCCACCGTGGGGCTATCGCACGATGGTTTCGAGTTCTTAGAGGGCAGCTTCGAAGGGCTCAAGGGATACGCTGTGGGCCGGATGACCAAGAGTCATCGCGGCAAGCTCTACATCGACAACACAGGATGGGGCCCCGAGGCTGGCTCAATTGAGTATGGGTACCGGGTCCCCTTCGGCGGCATTCATGTCTTCATTGGCAAGATCAGTGAACCGGGCCTTAGCCGGACATCTGCACCGACGTCGTCGAAACGGCTCAGTGTGCGAGACCCGCCCGGGTTCAGCCTGCTATGAAGCGTGCCTTCGTGGGAGTTATCCACGGAGCAGAATCTGAGGATAGATCGGCATCTGGTGGTGAAACCGTCGTCTACTTTGATGACGAGTCATCTACCGGAGAGACCGGGTCATTGTACCAACTGCAAGATGGCCGGTTTGGGGGCTGTTCCGATGGCGACAGTATTCCGGACCCCTTTGATCCGCCAAGCCGGGTTGCGATCTTCATGGCCGATACATAGCCTACGCAGCACTCTTCGACTGCAGCGGCGATGATCTCCAGGTCAGCGGCGGCAGCACCAGCTGAGGCAGGAGGCCCTGTGCGACCGCTGGCTCAGGTTTTGTCTGACTTATTCGATGCTTTGGTAGCGTTGCTGGCGGCGGAAGTTAACCCGATGAATCAGGATGAGCATACCGCGGAAGTTGCGAAAGTGAAGGATCAGATAACTCAAGCCAAGGCAGACCTAGCAGCTGAGGACGCCAGGATGGCTGCAGAGCGAGCTGAGTTGGATGCACAGGCTTACCAGCTTATGTTGGATCAGAGCGCATCAAATGATGTCATGAGGAGAAGGTACCGGTCTCACCTACCTCAGATTTATGAGGCAAGGAATCTCTTTAACACGCCAAGAGCAGGAACCAGTAACAAGCCAGTGGTAAACCGGGTGGAGGCAACTGGAACGGTGGCGCCGGTTTAGCCGCGCCCGATGGATCCGCCTCGTCAGAACAATATCCCGTCACCGCACGTCTCAACACCTCCGGGTCATTACTCTAACCCGTATGATAACATAGTCGTTGCCGCTTCACGATTGGCGGCTCTCCCGATCGAAGGCGAGTCCCCGGTAGCGGTTAAGACACGACGGGCTAGAGAGCACCTTCAGACAGCCTTAACTCAGCAGCAAGCTTATTCATACAGCCGTGAGAGGATTCATTCCACCCCCCGCCCAGGCCGGAGTTACAGCAGGCATATTGATGAACCGGCCGTGTCGGGCAGTGCGTGGAATCGTAATCCGCCTCGTGGCCATAATCCGGCGGGTGGCGGTGTTGATGCTCAGAACATGGTGGACCAAGGAAGGGCACGTCTGGAAGCCGAGTTAGCGGCGTAGTACGCGTCCCGTCAGCTTACTCCGGTTCATCCGACGACTTCGGTGGAGCCAGGAGTTACCTCCAGTTCTTTGGGGTGCCGTGTCTCACCCCGGCTTTACGTAATGTACGACTGCCCAAGGATTTCAAGGGTCCACGTAAAGTGCCCGAATACACTGCTGACTTATCCCCTGAGTCATGGGTCGAAAGCTATGAGATGGCGATGGATATGCTGGATGTGGATGATGCGGCATGTGCTAAGTACTTCACCATGATGTTGGAGGGAACCGCTCGCACTTGGTTGAAGAACTTGCCAGCTAACTCCATTGGGTCATGGGCCGAGTTAAGGGCCCGGTTTATCCAGAATTTCAAGGACACGTGCAAGCAGCCCATGTCAATTGTGGACTTAGCTGCCTGTGTGCAAGAGGAAGGAGGATCGACAACCCATTGGGTGCGCCGGGTTTCAGAAATTTTGCATTCATCGGACGGCATCAACACTGGTACAGCAGTTTTAACTTTGGAAGGCAATTGCCGGTTCGCACCTCTGAAGTTGAAGTTGGGACGGCTCAAACGTCACTGCAATGACATGGGGACGCTTATGGCAGCTCTGGTTAAGTATGCCGACTCTGATAGTACCAAGGACCCTGAGTCTGACAATGAAAAGTCGGGAAAGGGAAAGAAGAGCGGCAGCACCAAAGGGCAGCAACATAACCCGACGGGTCATGGAAACAACGGTAAGCGTAAAGCAGATAACAGTTTAGATTTTGTGGCTAACACCAACACGCAGGATAATGGTCAGCGTTGAAAGGGTAAACCGCCCCCGCGGAGTGGAGGATCAGGTCCCAATCTTGAGCGCGTGTTAAACCAGCCTTTCCCAAAGCACGGGTCGCGAGAAAGGCCAGCCACACACCTCTGGAAGGATTGCTTTATTATGCGGGAGTTCAAAAATTCGGATCTTTTCCGATATGATCATGGACCGTCCGGCAGTTTAGGACCCGGTTCTCATGGGCTAGGTTATGGTGGAGGCAGTTCTGGCTCAGGATTTCAAGGTAATCAAAGCGGACATGGCAATCAAGGCAGTCAGGGCAGCCAGGGTGGTTATAATCATCAGGGGAGTCAGCATCAGCAGCAACAGTCGGGTTGCTAGAGCAACCCGAAGCAGTTGAATAGTGGGCAGTATCATGTCTTCACCACTAGCCTGTGCAAGCGCGATCATAATCTTCATAAAAGGGCAGTGAACTCCGTTGAACCGGCAGTGCCTCGTTACTTACGCTGGTCTAAACAACCCATTGTGTGGAGTCGAGAGGATCATCCGCCCCGGGTTGATAATCCGGGTCATCTGGCATTGGTGGTGGCGCCTCAGATTGGAGGGTATAAGTTCACCAAGGTGCTCATGGATGGAGGAAGCAGTATCAATATCCTTTATTATGAAACCTTTCATCGCATGGGGTTGACGGATAAAAATCTTAAACCGTCAAACAACATTTTCCATGGTGTGGTGCCTGGTAAATCGGCGTATCCAGTTGGCAAGATAGCTCTGGAGGTTGCTTTTGGAGATGAGCATGATTCAAGATCAGAGACCTTGACCTTTGAAGTGGTGAAAATAAAGAGCCCGTATCATGCCCTGTTTGGATGGCCGGCTTATGCTAAGTTCATGGCAAGGCCCTATTATGTTTATCTACAGCTCAAGATGCCGGGTCATAAAGGGACCATCACAGTACATGGGAGCCGTAAGATTACTTTGGAATGTGAAGAGGGTGATGCGGCTTATACTGAGTCGGTTTGTGCAACAGAGGAGTTGAAGTTTTACAAGGACAATGTTGATCCGGCGGATATGACTTCTTTGAAAAAGCCAACTACAGAGCATGATCCGGCCTTGAAGTTTAAATCGGCTGATGAGACTAAGCTGGTTGATTTTGTGCCTGACGATTCATCCAAGCAGATTAGCATCAGCGCTAACTTGGATCCGAAATAGGAAAGCGCGCTCATCGAGTTCATCCGTGAGAGCCGGACATCTTTGCATGGAAACCTTCGACATGCGGGTGTACCGAGGAACTCACGAGCACACTCTTAATGTCGATCCCAAGTTTAAACCGGTCAAGCAGTTTCTCCGCTGCTTCAATGAAGAAAGATGCAAGGCCATTGGTGAGGAGGTAGCCAGGCTCTTGGCAGCAGGGTTTATCATTGAAGTATTTCATCCTGAATGGTTGGCTAATCCGGTGCTAGTACTTAAGAAGAACGACACTTGGCGTATGTGTGTGGACTACACAGATTTGAACAAGGCTTGTCCAGCGGATCCTTTTGCTCTCCCTCGTATTGATCAAATCATTGATGCTACGGCGGGTTGTGAGCGTTTGAGTTTCCTGGACGCTTATTCGGGTTATCATCAGATTAAAATGGCAGTTAAGGACCAGGAGAAGACAACTTTTATAACTCCCTTTGGAGCCTTCTGCTATGTATCTATGCCTTTTGGGCTCACGAGTGCCCAAGTGACTTATCAGCGCTGTGTGCAGAACTGTCTTCATAATCAGATCAGGCGCAATGTTCATGCTTATGTGGATGATATTGTGGTAAAATCCAGGAAAGAGGAGACATTGATAGATGATTTGAAGGGGACTTTTGATAACCTTCGGGTTTATAAGATGATGCTTAATCCGGCCAAGTGTCCTTTTGGTGTTCCGGCAGGCAAGCTCTTGGGTTTTCTGGTGTCAAACAGGGGCATTGAAGCTAATCCGGAGAAAATCAAGGCTATTACGTCTCTGGCTAAACCGGCGTGTATCAACGATGTTCAACGTTTGGCAGGTCGTATTGCAGCGCTGAGCCGATTTATCAGCCGATTGGGAGAGAAGGCTATCCCTCTTTATGAGATGATGAAAAAGACAGACAATTTTTTCTGGAGTGATGCTGCTAATGCGGCGTTTGAGGACTTGAAGAAACAGTTAGCTGAGCCACCTATCCTTGCTGCTCCGGTCGATAAAGAGCAGCTGTCGTTATATGTGGCTGCTAATGCCCGGGCTGTCGGCGTGGCCATTGTGGTGGAGCGCAAGGAGGCTGGGAAGGAATATCCGGTTCAACGGCCGATTTATTATATCAGTGAGGTGCTTATTGAGTCCAAACAGAGGTACCCACATTGGCAAAAATTGGTGTATGGAGTTTTTATGGCAAGCCAGAAGCTTAAGCAGTATTTCCAGGGTCATCCCATCACTCTGGTCAGTTCTGCCCCTTTAGGAGATATAATCCAAAACAGGGAAGCAACTGACCGGGTTGCCAAGTGGGCCATTGAGCTTGGACCGCATGGGTTAAAATATGTGCCTCGTACGGGAATTAAGTCCCAAGTGCTTGTGGATTTCATCAATGACTGGACAGAGTTGCAGGCGCCAGAAGAGAAGCGATCACACTTATTGGACCATTCATTTTGATGGGTCCAGGCAATTGGAGGGCTCGGGGGATGGAGTTGTGTTAACTTCCCCAAGAGGTGATAAGTTTTGTTATGTTCTCCGTTTAATGTTCCCTTGCACTAACAATGCAGCTGAATAGGAGGCTTTACTCCACGGTCTTCGAATGGCTAAGGAGATGAATTTAAGCCAGGTTAAGTGCTTTGGTGATTCGGACCTGGTAGCTCAACAAGTGTATTGTACTTGGGATTCCAAGGACCCGCTCATGGCGGCGTATCGACGAGAGGTGGATATTGTGGCTGGTAACTTTAAGGGTTATCAGGTTGATCATGTGGACCAGCGAAAAAACCAAGCGACGGACGCTTTGAGCCGTTTGAGTTCCCAACGTAAACTGGTGCCACCCAATGTTTTTCTGGATGTGTTGCATAACCCGTCGGTCAAGCTACCTACAAAGGAGGATTTGGCTGTTCCTGACCCGGAGCCTCAGTTGGTGGCGGCTCTTCACGTTATCCCAGATTGGACGATCCCATATTTGGCGTATATGAATCGGGGCGAGTTATTAGAGGATGAAACGTTGGCCAGGCAGATAATCCGGCAGTCCAAGTCAATGAGTATTGTCAATGGAGAATTGCAGCATTGCAATGTAACAGGGGTGTTTCAACGTTGCGTATCTCCTGAAGAAGGTCGTGAGATTTTGCATGAGATCCACGAAGGATATTGTGGTCACCACGCCGGTTCAAAGTCCTTGGTAGCTAAAGCTTTTCGTCATAGTTTCTATTGGCTGACAGCTCATGCTAATGCGGAATACTTGGTGAAAAAGTGCGACAGTTGTCAGAAATTTTCACGCCGAGCTCATGTTCCGGCTCAAGAACTGAGGATGATTCCAATCACTTGGCCGTTTGCAACTTGGGGGTTGGATATGGTTGGGCCCTTTAAGAGATCCAAGGATAAGAAGACCCACCTTCTGGTGGCGGTTGATAAGTTTACTAAATGGGTAGAGGCAGAGCCAATCAGTAAGTGTGATGCAGCCACGACGGTTCAATTTATCAAGAAGGTGATTTTTCGGTTTGGTTTTCCACACAGCATCATAAATGATGATGGCACTAATCTATCCAAGGGTGCTATGAAAGAATTTTGTCAACGTGAGCACATCCGGCTTGACGTATCATCAGTGGCTCACCTGCAGTATAATGGTCAAGCGGAGAGAGCCAATCAAGAGTTCCTGAGAGGCATCAAGCCCCGGCTCATGGTTCCTTTACAACGGACGTCGGGTTGTCGGGTGGAGGAGTTACCTTCTGTGTTATGGAGCACCAATACCACACCCAACAGGTCTACGGGTTACATGCCTTATTTCATGGTTTACGGAGCAGAGGGGGTTCTCCCTAGTGACATCCGTCATGACTCGCCTCGTGTGGCAGCTTATGTCGAAGCTGACAATGAGAAGGCACGACAGGAAGCACTTGACCTGTTAGATGGGGAGCGTGACATTGCAGCAGCTCGTTTGGCGATTTACCAGCATTGCCCTGGTTCTGAACTAGTAATTGCATCAAGGCATTCTGCTGTTGGATCAACTGAGTGATCTCCGGTGGGAAAGCAAAACCAGGGTCACGTCTCGGAGGCATCTGAGGGTTTAGAGGGGAGAGTTTAGAAATAGAAAGAGATCTAGTGAGAAAACACTACCCATATGCACATGAGGCAAAACACACATTCATTCAATCAAGCAAACAAGGGCATACAAAACAATCTAGGACTATCGCATACGTGCTCAACTACTACTAGTTACATGGGGGAAATACTACTAATATTTGGTGGTCATCTAGAAATTTTGATCGGTGGAAGACTCCATGATGTCTGCTCCAGCTTCGTCTTCATAGTCATCATCACTTGGATCTGAGTCGGTGTCGTCGATGATGATGTAGTTGTCTGGACAAGTGGGGTCTTCTTCCTCTTCTTGCTCCTCTTCCTTGGGTGCTGGTCCTCCCATGAAAACTCCAATCTTCTTGACTAGGTCGTCGTTCTTCTCCAGTAGTATCTTGATTTCTTCCTCATATCTATCGCATGTAGTCTTGAGTTCTTCCTCCAATTCGATGATCTTAGTTTTCGCCTTCTTCAAATCCAGCATGTCTGCGCACATCTGGTTCTCATGACGTCGAATGTGCTGGTTTAGTTCCTGGATGTAAGCTGCAATGGATCTATCCTTCTTGGTGCTAATTACTTCCCATTGCTCGTCTCGGCGCCCACATATTTGGTACATGGTGTCTTTAAGCTCCTTGTTGTAGACTTCTCCAATGCGTCCCATGGTAATGTGAGCTGCCATACTCTTTCCTAAACTCCATGTTGGTGCATTGAAAACACATACTATGGGCTCCGTGCTTGGTGCAAACGTCCTTCCGGGAACTAGGGCTTGAATCTTCCAGCATTCTTCTTACGGTAAGGTGGCGTTGTACGTCCGGTGAAGCTTGGTATTCCAATATTCAGGTACCTAGTGACTTCCTTCAAGTGGCGTCCAAAGGTGTGTCTTCATCCGTTGGGCAAACTTGTACTTCATCTCCGTCATCCTAAAGAGTGGAAAAATGGAGAGAGGTCAGAAATGAGTAGAGAAGAGTGACCTATGGTTTATCTTAGTGGTCGTGTCCTACACTCAAGCATGTGCTCGATACCATCTTGTAGCGACCCGACCTCAGATGGTCAAGTCTTCGTGCTACATGTCATCCTCGGATCGGTAATGCCGACACACACAATACTCGAAGGATTTTATAACTGAGTAGCAATCACACACTTATTACATCGAAGGTCTCAAAAGAGAACTTATTACAATAATATGGCTTAAGGCCATCTAATGCGATAACAGCGGAAGGCTTGGAAGATAAAGTGAGTCCATCAACTCCAACGGCATAACTGAGCTGCACGGCAACGACCTACAATCCTTACTCCTCGTTCAAAAGTCTCGCAACATAATACGTTGCAGCCCGAGAACAGGTCAAGACATGGAATATGCCGCAATGTAGCACATAGAGTAATGAAAGAATAAGCTATACTACATGCATATATGGATGGTGGAAAGCTCTATGGTTACAATTTTGCGAAAAGGCAATTTTTCCCTACATCAAAGGAATAAATTTTATTTTAACTATCATGGTGGTTGAAACATCATTGAGAAGGCATAACCCCAACTCAATCCCAATTAAAGTGATTAACAACCCAACAATATTAATTTAGAGTGATGAGATACATGTGAATACTCAAGTACTAGATACTGAATTGTCCATAACCGGGACACGGCTAACCATGATTAGATTGTACACTCTGCAGAGGTTTATGACTTTTCCCCACAAGACGATCGCCTCCGCTGGTTTCTCGACCGCATGGTGTTTGAGAGACGGATGACCGAGACACGATCTTTCGTAAACATTAACTCTCTACTCCGGATAGATCATACCAAACCTATAAAACCCACTACCTGCTGACCTACCTCTTCGAGAGCTTCACGTAACTTACTCAACTATGCTAGAGCCCATAATAGCTTGTGGCTGCACACGGAAGTTTCTAGCATGAATAATCTTAGTTCCCTTTGAGCCTGGGTGGCGGTCCATAGGAAGGTCACACGGTACCATGGATTTCCAAAAAAACAGACAACACTGGGTTCCCCGGGTGCCTCAATCCACCCAGATGTGTATTTAAGTTGCCACCTTAAAGTAAACCATTAATTAACAATCTCACATCTGTCGTGAATATCTCTCAAACCCAAACCACGTCTATGAGCATAGAATGGCAATATAAGCATAACGAGAAGTAACTCCCAAGGGTTTGATAGTAACAGGCAATAGGTTCCTACCTCATCATCTACTTCCCAACCCACAAATTAATGACATCCTAATCATGCAATGTTTGAGGTTGAGCTAATGCATAAAAATTGGGTAGGAAAAGATATGATCAAGTGTTACTTGCCTTGTCGACGATCCGTGAATCCTAGAGACTCAGAGTAACACGCTTAGCACTGGGAATTCTATTGCAAGCAAACAATACATACATAAGTAAACAAACAAAGATGCACAAACGAAACTTCAACTGAAAGGGGTTGACCGAGAGTTCAACTTAAGAACTCCGTTTGCAAAAAGAATCAAACCAAACGTAACAACGAAACTCAAACGCCGAAAAAACAAGGTCCGCTTACTAATCTGAACTAGAGTCAAATTTTACAAAGTTAAAACTGGTTTAAGTTGATTATTCGGAAAGAGGGTTTCGAGATGAAACTCCAGCGCTTGAATCGCCTGATTCCGATAAACGAGCTTAAAAGATAAACAGGTTTGAAAAACGGTTCGTAAATCGCGATCGTAATAACCGCGAATAAATCTGATAAAAGAAAAGCGACGAATCGCTAAACGAACAAACGCTCGCTAATGTAACCTAAACAGTGAATGCGTTCATTAGAACGAACGGACGAACGGACGTTCGCTAAGTAAATAAACCGATCTATAAAAAAAACGATCTAGTGTTTTATTAAAAAAAACCGAAGGGTTTTTCCTAAAAAAACCGGCGGCGGGTCGGGTACCTCCCGGCGCGTCCGCGGGCGGGCGGCTCGGCGGGTTCCGGTGGGGCGGGGTCGGCGAGGGCGGCGGCGACTGGCGAGAGGGGCGGCGACGACGCTGGGCGGCGGCGCGGCTCGGCGTGGTGGCGGTGGCGGTGGTGTGGCGGCGGGCGGCGGCATTTATAGGGGCGGGCGGCTCGGCTTGGGAAGGGGCGCGGGGTGGAGTCCAGCTCGGACTTGCCCTCGGCGTCCGTGCCTCGCCAGACGGCGGCTTGCTGGGAAGGCGGCGGCGCATGAAAGGGTCGGCTCTGGCTGGCTGGGCCTTTGGCCCGGCCAAGGGTCCATTTTTTTATCTTAAAAACATTCCACCAATATAAAAAACCTAGAAAAACAAATAAAATCTAAAAATTCCAAAACAAGTTTTCTCCGTCTAAATAAAATATTTAGAACTAGATGAACTTTTCTTGGCCCCTAAAATGCAACTTTTAAAGCGTGAAATTTTTATAGAGCAATTAAAATTCCAAATAAAATCAAATAAAACCAAATAATGATTTTAACATTTTTCCTACATTATTTCAATTATTTTGGAGAAGTCATATTATCTCCCCTCATTTATTTATTTAAAATGAAATATTTTCCGGAGAGAAAAATAATTAAAATCCAATATCCTCGTCTTCACTATTTGATAAAATCAAATATGAAAATCGAAAAATCCCCAACTCTCTCCGAGGGTCCTTGAGTTGCTTAGGATTTTTCGAGGATGGCAAGCAAGAATGCAATAAAATATGATATGCATGGATGACCTATGTATAACATGCCAAATTGAAAATTTGGGATGTTACAAACCTACCCCCCTTAAGATGAATCTCGCCCTCGAGATTCGGGTTGGCTAGGAAATAGGTGCGGATGGTCCTTGCGAATATCCTCTTCTCGCTCCCAGGTGGCTTCCTCCTCGGTATGGTGGCTCCACTGAACTTTGCAAAACTTGATCACCTTGTTGCGAGTGACTCGCTATCAAACTCGAGAATCTTTACCGCTTCTCCTCATAACTCAAATTATTATCCAATTGTATCGCCTGGGTAGTCAGATCCTTTAGCGGTATGTCGGCCATCTCAGCGTGGCACTTCTTCGCCAGATACATGAAACACATCGTGAACTCCCGACAGTCCTTGAGTAACTCCAGCTTGTAGGCAACTTCTCCCATCCGCTCCAAAATACGACACGGTCCTACAAATCTTGGGGCTAACTTTCCTTTACTCCAAAACGTTTCACCCTCAAGGGTGATACTGCAGATATGCTCGCTCTTCGATTTCATAGGTTACTTCCTTGCGTTTTGAATCTGCGTAACTCTTCCGTCTAGACCGAGCAATCTTTAGCCTGTCTCGATCAGTTTAACCTTCTCCTCCGAGTCTTTGATCAAATCTGGTCCAAACAACCGACGGTCTCCAACCTCATCCCACATCAAGGGTGTTCTACATCTGCGCCCATACAGAGCTTGAACGGTGCCATCTTCAAACTGGCTCGGTAGCTGTTGTTGTATGAGAATTCACGACAAGCAAATTGTCATCCCAACTAGATCCATAATCTAGTGCATGTGCTCTCAACATGGCCTCCAAAATCTGATTGACTCTCTCGTCGTCATCCATCCGTCTCGTGGGTGGAACGCGTACTAAACTCCAACTGTACCCAAGGTCCGTGTAGTTGATGCCAAAATTTTGAAGTAAACTGTGTTCCTATATCGACACGATACTCCTCGGAACTCCATGCAAACATACGATCCTGGTCATATATATCTTGGCCAACTTGGCACTTGTATAAGTTGTTTTCACTTTGGGATAAAGTGAGCTACTTTGGTCAACCGATCCACTACTACCCATATTGAATCATATCCTGCTTTGGTTACGGGTAATCCGTGATAAAATCCATGCCAAGTTTGTCCCACTTCCATTCGGTATTGGCATAGGCTGCAACAGATCCTGCTGGCTTTTGATGCTCGCCTTCACTCTCGGCATACATCACAAATGGCTACATACTCGGCAATATCCTTCTTCATACCACCACCGTAAACGCTCCTTCAAGTCCAAATACATCTTGGTGTTTCCGGTGAATCGAGTATGGTGAGTCATGAGCCTCTTCAAGTATTAACTTCCGATCTCCAAATTGTTGGGCACATAGATCCGATCCTCAAACCACAAGGTATCGTGCTCATCATCCTCGAAAACCTTTGGCTTTTCCTTTGCCCATCTTCTCTCTTATCTCAGCAATCTCTTTATCCTCCTTTTGAGCGCCTCGAATCTTGTCTAACAAGGTCGATCGAACCTCCATTGTTGCAAGAAAACCTCTTGGAACAATCTCCAACTCAAGTTCCATAACATCCTCTCGCTAACTCCTTTGGCAGTCCTCTACCTTTAAGGATATTGGCATAACTCTTCCGACTCAAAGCGCCTGCTACAACGCTGGCTTTTCCGGATGATAGTGTAGCTTCATGTCGTAATCCTTTATAAGTTCCAGCCATCTCCTCCGCTCGAGGTTTAACTCCTTCGTGTGAAAATGTACTTCAAACTCTTATGATCCGTGTACACATCACAACGGTTCCCCATGAGATAATGTCTCCGTGTCTTCAACGCATGTACTACAACCGCTAACTCCAAATCATGCGTGGTATAGTTCAACTCATGAGGCTTCAGCTTGTCGTGAGGCATACTAAACAACTTTTCCTTCCTGCATAAGAACACATCCAAGTTCCAAGCGAGAGGCATCACAATACACTTGAAACTCCTTATGTATATCCGCAATGTCAAGATCTGGGCTGTAGTCAACCGCTTTCTTCAACTCTTGGAAGCTTGTCTCACAATCCTCCGTCCATTTGAACTTGGTATCCTTCTTTAGTAATTCTGTCATTGGTTTAGCAATCTTGGAAAAATTCTCAATGAATCTCCGATAATATCCTCGCCACCCAAGGAAACCGCAAATCTCACCGATCAAGTGGGTGCCAACCATTCAAAGGATCGACTGAATTTTACCGATCTACCGCTATACCCTCTCCCGATATAACATGCCCAAGAAATCCAACTTCCTTCAACCAAAACTCGCACTTGCTGAATTTGGCATATAACTGGTGTTCCCTGAGTTTCTCAAGAACCAAACGTAGGTGTTCTGCGTGCTCCTCTTCGTTCTTCGAGTAAACCATAATATCATCGATAAACACCACAACAAACTTGTCCAAATACTCCATGAACACTTTGTTCATCATACTCATAAAATAGGCAGGGGCGTTAGTCAGTCCAAACGACATGACCGTATACTCATATAATCCATATCGAGTGGTGAATGCTGTCTTTGGTATATCCTTCTCTCGGATCTTCAATCGATGGTATCCTCGATCGAGATCAATCTTAGAAAACACCTTAGCTCCTTGCAACTGATCAAACAGATCATTAATCATCGGTAAGGGATACTTGTTCTTTATCGTTACTTCATTCAGAGCTTGGTAATCAACAACCATCCTTAGGGATTTATCCTTTTTCTCCACCAAAAGTACTGGAGCTCCCCAAGGTGATGAACTTCTACGAATGTAACCTTTCTCCAATAGCTCCTTGATTTGCTTCTTAATTTCCTCCGCATCATTTATGGAATCCGATAGGGTCTCTTTGATATTGGCCCTGCACCGGCATTAGCTCTATCGTAAACTCGATGTCTCGATCCGTGGCATGCCTAGTAACTCTTCCGGAAAAACATCTGGATAATCCTTCACTACCGGTACTTCCTCTTGTACAACTCCCATGAGGGTATTCACTTGGCTCCTCCTAGGCACATGCCTACATACATACTTAATACTTTTTCCCTCTGGGGTGGTAAGATAAATTGACTTGCTAGCACAGTCAATACTTCCTCCATACTTTAACATCCAGTCCATACCTAATATCACATTCAATCCTTGCGACTCCAAGATAATTAGGTCGACGGAAAACATGCGTGCCAATGATTAGGGGTATCTGGGTGCACCATCCGCTAGCCATATACTCGCTCCAAAGTAGCTCACTAAAAGAGGGGTTCTAAGGGTCCTGGGTTGGTAAGTTAAACTTATCCACAAATCCCTTGATATATATGAATGCGATGCACCAAGATCGAAAAGAACAATAGCGGTAAATGACTGAACCAAAACTTACCTATTACCAAGATCCGCTGTTTCTTCAACTTCCTCCACGTTAACGTGGTTCACTTGTCCTTTGTTGAATGGATTGGGCTTCTTCCCAGCGCTCCCATTTCGCTTCCATTCTTTCCTTCAGGCAGTCATTGGCATAGTGCCCTGTCTTCCCGCACTTAAAGCAAATAACTTGGCTCAAGTCTCTTAGCGGGTGTAGCTGGGTTAGAGCGATTTCGATTATTGTTGGTTGCATTTCCATTCCCATTCTTCGCACCATTATGCGATCCTCCTCCAAAGATGGTTATGTCCTCCATGGTTATGAACTAGTCCTCCCAAGTTCGGGTTAGCGAGATTTCCGTGAGCTCCTGAGTTATACTTCCTTGTCCATACTTCCTCTTACGACTCTCAATTTGCTGCTGCTTTCCTTCAATCATTAGGGCCTTATCTACCAACTCCCGGTAGTTGTTGAAAGTTGCCACCATCAACTGCATACTCATCTCATCATTCAGCCCTTCCATGAACTTCTCTTGCTTCGCGGCATCCGTGGCCACATCATCGTGGGCATAGCGTGATAACTTGCTAAACTCATCCACGCATCGGGCCACAAGACGGTTCTTCGGCGTAAGTTGCGGAACTCACGCTTCTTTATCTGCATGGCTCCAGCTTGAAACATGGGCCGCGCGAAAAGCTTGTTGAACTGGTCCCAAGTGACATTGGCTATAGGAAAAGTAGCCGTAATTCTCCCACCAGCGGCTGCTGGTCCATCCAATTGATGTGCGCAAAGCGCACTCTTTCAAGATCCGTGCATCCTGCGGTGGTTAACTCCTTCCAATACGGCGTAACCAGTCATCTCGCAACTATTGGCTCGGTGCTCTTCGAAAACACCGTGGTTGTAACCTCGTAAAACGGGCTAAATTGTCCATCGGGCGGCGGGTTGTTGTTGTTGTTGTTGTTGGCATTGCCTGTTCTCGAACTAGTAATTGCATCAAGGCATTTTGCTGTTGGATCAACCGAGTGAGCTCCGTGGGAAAGCAAAACCGGGTCACGCCCCTGAGGCATCCGAGGGTTTAGAGGGAGAGTTTAGAAATAGAAAGAGGTCTAGTGAGAAAACACTACCCATATGCACATGAGGCAAAACACACATTCATTCAATCAAGCAAACAAGGGCATACAAAACGATCTAGGACTATCGATACATGCTCAACTACTACTAGTTACATGGGGAAATACTACTAATATTTGGTGGTCATCTAGAAATTTTGATCGGTGGAAGACTCCATGATGTCCGCTCCAGCTTCGTCTTCATAGTCATCATCACTTGGATCTGAGTCGGTGTCGCCGATGATGATGTAGTTGTCCGGACAAGCGGGTCTTCTTCCTCTTCTTGCTCCTCTTCCTTGGGTGCTGGTCCTCCCATGAAAACTCCAATCTTCTTGACTAGGTCGTCGTTTTCTCCAAGAGTATCTTGATTTCTTCCTCATATCCATCGCGTAGTCTTGAGTTCTTCCTCCAATTCGATGATCTTAGTTTTCGCCTTCTTCAAATCCAGCATGTCTCAAGCACATCCGGTTCTCATGACGCCGAATGTGCTGGTTTAGTTCCTGGATGTAAGCTGCAATGGATCTATCCTTCTTGGTGCTAATTACTTCCCATTGCTCGCCCTCGGCGCCCACATATTTGGTATATGGTGTCTTTAAGCTCCTTGTTGTAGACTTCTCCAATGCGTCCCATGGTAATGTGAACTGCCATACTCTTTCCTAAACTCCATGTTGGTGCATTGAAAACACATACTATGGGCTCCGTGCTTGGTGCAAACGTCCTTCCGGGAACTAGGGCTTGAATCTTCCAGCATTCTTCTTCTGGTAAGGTGGTGTTGTACGTCCCGTGAAGCTTGGTATTCCAATATTCAGGTACCTAGTGACTTCCTTCAAGTGGCGTCCAAAGGTGTGTCTTCATCCGTTGGGCAAACTTGTACTTCATCTCCGTCATCCTAAAGAGTGGAAAATGAGAGAGGTCAGAAATGAGTAGAGAAGAGTGACCTATGGTTTATCTTAGTGGTCGTGTCCTACACTCGGCAGGTGCTCGATACCATCTTGTAGCGAACCGACCTCGATGGTCAAGTCTCTCGTGCTTCGTGTCATCCTCGGATCGGTAATGCCGACACACACAAGACTCAAGGATTTATAACAGAGTAGCAATCACACACTTATTACATCGAATGTCTCAAAAGAGAACTTATTACAATAATATGGCTTAAGGCCATCTAATGCGATAATAGCGAAGGCTTGGAAGATAAAGTGAGTCCATCAACTCCAACGGCATAACTCGAGCTGCACGGCAACGACCTACAATCCTTACTCCTCGTTCAAAAGTCTGCAACATAATACGTTGCAGCCCGAGAACGGGTCAGCACATGGAATATGCTGGCAATGTAACACATAGAGTAATGAAAGAATAAGCTATACTACATGCATATATGGATGGTGGAAAGCTCTATGGTTACAGCTTTTAAAAGCCAATTTTTCCCTACATCAAAGGAATAAATTTTATTTTAACTATCATGGTGGTTGAAACATCATTGAGAAGGTATAACCCCAACTCAATCCCAATTAAAGTGATTAACAACCCAACAATATTAATTTAGAGTGATGAGATACATGTGAATACTCAAGTACTAGATACTCGAATTGTCCATAACCGGGAAACGGCTAACCATGATTAGATTGTACACTCTGCAGAGGTTTGCGACTTTTCCCCACAAGACTCGATCGCCTCCGCTGGTTTCTCGTGACTGCATGGTGTTTGAGAGACGGATGACCGAGACACGCCTTCGTAAACATTAACTCTCTACTCCGGATAGATCATACCAAACCTATAAAACCCACTACCGCTGACCTACCTCTTCGAGAGCTTCACGAACTTACTCAACTATGCTAGAGCCCATAATAGCTTGTGGCTGCACACGGAAGTTTCTAGCATGAATAATCTCAGTCCCTTTGAGCCCTGGTGGCGGTCCATAGGAAGATCACACGGGTACCCCGGATTTCCAAAAACAGACAACACTGGTTCCCTGTGTGCCTCAATCCACCCAGATGTGTATTTAAGATGCCACCTTAAAGTAAACCATTAATTAACAATCTCACATCGGTCATGAATATCTCTCAAACCCAAACCACGTCTATGAGCATAGCATGGCAATATAAGCATAACGTAGAAGGAACTCCCAAGGGTTTGATAGTAACAGGGCAATAGGTTCCTACCTCATCATCTACTTCCCAACCCACAAATTAATGACATCCTAATCATGCAATGTTGGAGGGTTGAGCTAATGCATAAAAACTGGGTAGGAAAAGATATGATCAAGTGTTACTTGCCTTGCTGACGAACCGTGAATCCTAGAGACTCAGAGTAACACGCTCGACCGGGAATTCTATCGCAAGCAAACAATATATACATAAGTAAATAAACAAAGATGCACAAACGAAACTTCAACTGTAAGGGGGTTGACCGGAGAGTTAAACTTAAGAACTCGGTTTGCAAAAAGAATCAAACCAAACGGAACAACGAAACTCAAACGGCGAGAAAAACAAGGTCCGTTTACTAATCTGAACTACAGTCAAATTTTACAAAGATAAAAACTGGTTTAAGTTGATTATTCGGAAAGAGGGTTTCGAGATGAAACTCCAGCGCTTGAATCGCTCGATTCGATAAACGAGCTTAAAAGATAAATAGGTTTGAAAACGGTTCGTAAATCGCGATCAGAATAACCGCGGAATAAATCTGATAAAAGAAAAGCGACGAACTGCTAAACGAACGAACATTCGTTAACAGAACTTAAATAGTGAACGCGTTCATTAGAACGAACGGATGAACGGACGTTCGCTAAGTAAATAAACCGACGAAATAAATCGATCTATAAAAAAATGATCTAGGGTTTTATTAAAAAAACCGAAGGGTTTTTCCTAAAAAAACGGCGGCGGGTCGGGTACCTCTGGCGAGGTGCGTCCGGCGGGCGGGCGGTTCGCGGGTTCCGGTGGGGCGGGGTCGGCGATGGGCGGCGGCGACGGCGAGAGGGCGGCGACGGCGCTGGGCGGCGGTGACGGCGGATCGGGCTCGGGCGGCTCGGGGCTCCGGCTCGGGTTCGGGCGGCGGCGGCGGCTCGGGTGGTGGCGGGGTGGTGGTGTGGCGGCGGGCGGCGGCATTTATAGGGGGGGGCGGCTCGGCTTGGGAAGGGGCGCCGGGGTAGTCCGGCTGACTCGCCTCGGCGTCTGCAGCCAGACGGCGGTAAAGGGGCGGCGGCGCTGAAGGGCCGGGCTGGCTCGGTGGGCCTTTGGCCCACGCCAAGGGTCCATTTTTTTAACATTCCATTCGAATATAAAAAAACTAGAAAAACAAATAAAAATCTAAAATTCCAAAACAAGTTTTCTCCGCCTAAATAAAATATTTAGAACTAGATGAACTTTTCTTGGCCCCTAAAATGCAACTTTTAAAGCTGCAAATTTTTCTAGAGCAATTAAAATTCCAAATAAAATCAAATAAAAACCAAATAATGATTTTAACATTTTCCTCCGTTATTTCAATTATTTTGGAGAAGTCATATTATCTCCCTCATTTATTTATTTAAAATGAAATATTTTCCGGAGAGAAAAATAATTAAAATCCAATATCCTCGTCTTCACTATTTGATAAAATCAAATATGAAAATCGAAAAATCCCCAACTCTCTCCGAGGGTCCTTCAGTTGCTTAGGATTTTTCGAGGATGGCAAGCAATGATGCAATAAAATATGATACAGCGCCAATGATGCATGGATGACCTATGTATAACATGGCAAATTGAAAATTTGGGATGTTACAGCGTAAGGCCACCAGGGAAATCACTTGGGGGCTTGGTCGTATTTGAACCATAGCTACACCTCTTGATCGGCGTAAGGTCACCAGGGAAATCACTTGGGGGCCAAAGAGAGTGTTGCAAAAGCACAACTCAAACATAGGCATTCACTAAGCACAGCTCAAAATATTGCTCGGGGGCTCTTTGCTTCTCAAAGAACAAAGAGTCTACACCCTTGTAATAGGCTATCAAGCCAGGCTTGGAAGCCACGTGTATTCACCTAAAACCCCGGGTTATCCTACCTTTTTTAAGCAAGCCACTCCGTCCAGGTAATCCTGGTATGACCGGTTTGGCAAGTCAATCTCATAGACCCTGAACTTGTCAAAGTTAAAACGACGATTGGTTAATGTGAGGTCCATCTTAAAAGTCTTTATAAAATGGTTTAACTCAGTGGCCTGGCAGCCCATGAAAACCCTCGATTTTGGGCCTGGCAGCCCATGAAAAGCCTCGCATGTTCTTTTTACGCTTTTATTTGCCAAGTTTTTTCTCCTTTGATGAGGTTTATAATATCTTATGATAAACCGGCGTTTATTGACCCGGCTTGGCTTTCAACTAAAAGTTGTCAGTACTTGATCAGTTATAATCCGGTGCTGATTGACCCGGCCTGGTTTTTTCGACTATAAGTCGTCAGTATTATATATGATTACTCCGGTGTTTATTACAACCCAGTACGGTTTTATTATAAACCGGCAAAATATGGGAGGAGTTATCCATTCTCAAGATTTGGGTTATCACCCTTACTACAAAACGTTGGTAAACCAACGATGTGATTCAATGTCACAGGTATCATCTATTTCATATTTGATTATTTTTAAATACAACCTTGGTTATAAACCCTGGCTATATGTTTGGGCATCATGACCCGTCCGGCGATGAACCGCCAGGACACTTTCAAATTCTTGTATGCAGGAACAACTTGAATAAACTGTTACGGATTACGAGCAGACACAATATATCCTCAGCATGGCGGATTAACAGTATCATGCAAAATAAATATGCACGATGGCATAGTAGACCAAGTGTTTAAGCTAGCCTATTACAAGGCGCTTTGATGCCCAAAAGGATAATTTCTTTTCAACTAAGCATTGCAGTATGCACAAGTTAAACCGGCCTCCGGATCATTAATTTTCGCCAGACTGACTTGAAGGTTGTGGATCATCCTGCGCTGGTTCATCCTCCTCCTCTCCACCCAGCGGCTGGAAGTCAATGGTTGTCCAGTAAATCCCAGTTAAGGCTTGGAAGACAGCTTCATCGCTTATAAGGGTGGACGGTTCAACATCAGGGGCATAAGTATGCTTACGGATTGGTGGGAGCAGATTCTGCACATCATAAGTTGGCGCATTAACCCATTTGTTGTCGGCATCATAAATTGACTGATAATGGGAAAGATCGGTTTCTTCAACTAGCTTGCTAGCCAAGGGGCACATTTCCCTCGTCAAAGCTCTAAGATCATCATTATCAAAATCTGATCCATCCTCCCTTATTCTTGGATAGCCATTCCACACATCTGCCAGATCAAGATCAGGTACCCAAGCTTCCGCCCGTGTTAGCGCGGTCAGAGCACCTGCCCTTGCAGCTGATCTTTTTAACTCTTCAAACCGGGCAGGCAACATAGATAACCTTTCTAAGGTTTCCTTGATTAAAGTTGGGGGCGGCTTGTTATGAGAGGCAGTACATATGATCCATTGCGCGCCGGTATATAATTGCTCTGTGAGAGTATAGGCAACCTTCAATTTCTTCTGCATGTCAGAGCCCAGATGGGTAATACGTGTTCCTGCATCATTATGAACATCGATAAACCGGCAGCTTATGGGATAATACATGTTGAAAGCTTATAATGAGGATACTTACCAAACACAGCAGTGGTCATGGCATTTATCTGCCGCTTCAATCCAGTCAGCTCCTCTACCACCGGTTTAAGGGTTGCTTTTGCATCATCAGCCCTTTTCTTCAATGTGGATTTCTCTATGTCCCAATCCGCTCGCTCCTTATTGAAATTCTTCTTCAGCTTCTCCATGGCTGCTAAGGCACTGGTCAGCTCATCTTTGGCTTTGGAGGTTTCTACTTGTTGGGATTTGATGTTTTCTTGAAGATCAGTGGTTTGGTACTCCTTTTTGCTCAGCTCAGCCTATAAGAAACATATACATCATGATTTGGCAGCACATATTTGAAGTACCAAGCACATAACAAGTTATACACTTGGTACTTGGGAGCTAATGCATATTTGCTTGTTATCAGAAATTTTTACAAAGTCCCAAGCACAATACAAGTATTATTCCTGGCACTTGGGGGCTAATGTATATTCGCTCAAAGTAACATTGTGGATATTCTTCCATTTAGTCATCTTAGTGGATGATTGGTGTCGGTGTCAAAACCGGTGGATCTCGGGTAGGGGGTCCCGAACTGTGCGTCTAGGCGGATGGTAACAGGAGACAAGGGACACGATGTTTTTACCCAGGTTCGGGCCCTCTCGATGGAGGTAATACCCTACTCCTGCTTGATTAATATTGATGATATGGGTAGTACAAGAGTAGATCTACCACGAGATCAAGGAGGCTAAACCCTAGAAGCTAGCCTATGGTATGATTGTTGTTCGCCTACGGACTAAAACCCTCCGGTTTATATAGACACCGGATAGGTTAGGGTTACACAGAGTCGCCACAATGGTAGGAGATCTACATATCCGCATCGCCAAGCTTGCCTTCCACGCCAAGGAAAGTCCCATCCGGACACGGGACTAAGTCTTCAATCTTGTATCTTCATAGTCTTGGAGTCCGCCGTGATGATAGTTCGCTATCCGACACCCCTAATCCAGACTCCTTAGTAGCCCTCGAACCAGGCTTCAATGACGATTTAGTCCGCGCGCGATATTGTCTTCGCATTGCAAGGCGGGTTCCTCCTCGAATACTTCATAGAAGGTTTTGAACACAAGGATGTGTCCGCTCGCAAAACAAGTTCCACATACCACCGAGAGAGAATAACTTTTGCACGATCTGCCGACGTATTCCACGGCGTGACATCACACCACGGCCAGGCCTTTATATGAATCGCTTTTTATTGTCCCACCTCAGCGCGCTTAGCGAGGCGGTTTCCTTGGCACGCCTTATCAAAGCATAGATCATGCCCCTTATTCAGGGATTCTCATCAATACGGACGCAGTAACCCAACCGTGCCGTTCGCTGGCACGCCTCTATCAAAGGTGAGTCCTAATCGACCATGGGGAGGGCTCTTGGTATTCAACCGCTTATAATGAGACCAAGCCCTCTTCTTTTTACACCTCCATCGAAGTTCGCCTCGCTTCGAAGTTCTAACACCCAAAGCTTCAGATTTAGGCGCCGGACCTTCGACGATGTCCGCTCCGACCAGCACGGCCGATGGATGTCTTCTTCCGTCATGTAAGAAGATGTGCTAAAGCTGCGAGACGCCTGTATCTAACCGGCGAGATTTTGCATAGGCTGCCTGCTCAAGGGTAGGTCATTCCCACTCCCGAGCCCAGCGAGAACGTGGTGTTCGTGTCTCACTTCCTTCGGGGTTTAGGCTTCCCGACGGTTCCCTTTGTGCGGGGGCTCATGTTTTATTATGGGCTGGATTTCCATGACTTGAACTGAGTCCATCCTCTATATCTCGCCATTCATTGTCGATGTGAGGTCTTCCTCCATATTACCCTCACTTTGGATTGTGGCTCAAGACCTTCAAGGTGGAGCCAAAGACGATCGAGGGGCAACAAGCAGAAAAGCGGAGGGGCGATCATAAGCAAGTGTGCTGATGTCTCCGGGTCCGAGGGCTCTTTTCAAGAGGAGCTTGGTTTGTGGCAACGGGAGTGGTTTTATATCACCGCCCTGTGGGCACCAATTGGGTGGCGCTTCCCGCTTTCGGCCAGTCCACCACAGCGGCTGGCGCCATGGGTCAACAAGGGGCTCGACTGGGCCGCCCAAGGACGCCTTTGTTGCAGGACCGTATTCGAGACCTCCAAGAAAGAGAGATCAATCTGGCTGCAAGTGGCGCAGGTTATGTTGATTCGGGCGCCTACGCCTGCAAACGCCGCCTCCGCCTGTGGGAATTTAATCCGAGGGACCACGAGCTCTCCAACATTTTATGGGTACGACGCCCGTGGAGATGTATAAACTGTTCTTCGGATCACAAGAGAAGTGTCCGGACCTGACTGAGGACGCGGGACTGAGCTGCAATCGCCCAGATACTCAAGTAAGTAGTCATGTACCCGGACAGGCTGTCCATTCATTTATCGTAAACTTGCCCTTATAGGAGCTATTTCTTGAACAGGAGTGGATAGCGAAGGCAAAGTTGATAAGGTGTCCGGCTCCCCTCCCAGAGACCACGCCGGATCCCATGCTGACCAAGATGTTGAAGGCCTCGCCTTTTAAAGAAGGCGAAGGGGGGAGCAGGGAAGCAACTACCTCCACGAAGGAGGCTTCTGAGGAAGGAGGGATCAAAAGTCCCACCCTCCAAGGAGAGAAGAGGACCACTTCGGAAGAACTGGAGGTCAAGGCCTCAAAGAGGGGAAAGAAATCTTCGTCAGAGAGTCCGGTGCTGGGAAGTATCCTAGCCGCACTATTTCCCCAAGGGGATCAGCCCTCCAGCGAGCCGTAAGTAAAAAGGAGGGGTCTTGTAAATAAGGAATGTCCCTTTATTTATTTCTAAAGATAACCGAAATTGTACCTTGTAGTTCGGATCTCAGCCCTTCTCAGCAGAGCTCGCCTTCGGGGATCTTCTTCCGAGATGATGGAGAGCGAACGCCCACCTGCCGCACCCATGCAGGCGACGACCCCGAGGTGTCGCCGCTGAGGGTTTCTAAGTCCGCGGGGCGGAAGGTCCGCGCCAACCGGCATGCGGTCGGAGGAGTCAAGGATCTGCTCGGGCGAGCGGCTATCTCGTAAGATCATCGTGTTTCTAATGGGTATGGTGATTGAAAGAATTGCTTCCGCCGAGAGCGGATTGTATGAAGCCGCCGAAGTTTATCGACGGGTTTGAGGTACGCAAAATGATGTACCTTCGGCGCTTATGCATATAGAATGCGCACAGATAGATAGTAGCCCTCGATACTCGGTATGTTGTCAAAATTGACAGCGTGCCGAGGATCATAATCTCAGTTATAACATATCGCCGCTCCTCAATAGGTGGAGGGGCGTCCGGTGGCCAGCTGGACTGATGAATATGCCAAACTAAAGCAGCAACTTAACGAGGCGGATGCGGACATCGTGCTGGCCAATAAACGGTTTGACGAGTCACAAGGTATGCGACTTCTACGCGGACACCTGGTAAGGGAGCTTGACGCCCATGCCTTACTACTTGTATGCTTAATGCAGGTGGTGCCGCTGTTGTGGAGGAGCTGGGCGGAACTTGCCCGAGCGAAAGAGCAAGCCAGAATAGTAATGCAGCCGCTTTAGGGCGGCCAAGAGCTAAAAGTCGAACGGGCTGCTCACATCAAGAAGAGGAAATGGCCGATATGGCCATGAAGTTGAAGAATACTATCGACCGCTGCGAGGTTCTTGAAAAGAACGGCAAGCGGAGCAAGAGGGCTGAAAAAGGCCACCGCTGAATCCAAGGATGCCTGCTCCGCTTTGAGAGCTGCCAAGGAGGAGCCGAGTCAGCCGGGCTATTGCGGCCGGAAAACCGTTTCGCTGTGGAGGAAATATACGGATCCGAAGTATGCTCGGTTGGACAAGTTGTGGAGTTCGGAGGATGCTTATCTCGACTTAGCGGCGAAGCGCCATGACGCGATTGGGCACTTCCGAGGCCGAAGGGGCATAGAAGGAAGAGCTATATTGGTCGCAATTCCATAGTCCGGAGCGTCCTCTTCCGTTAACCGATCGGTTGGCCGAATGGGCTGAGCTGAATCGATTATCCGGACTTGCCATGAAGCATGTCATGACTCATTTGTGGCCAGGCGGACCCTAGCCAAGAGTTATTTTGGTTTAGTGCAGCAGTTCCTTGGTACGGTATCGCAGACGACGCAATGAAGCGGTCGGCGGTATTGAGGGAGCGCGATGGCTCGGCCCGAGTCAAGACATACCGGGCGGAGATGAAGGCCACCGACGTTGCATCCCAAGATTCGGATGAAGCCGAGTACCGCCGAGCACTATTTTGAGGAAGTCTGCAGGCGCTGCTTAATAGAGACGCAGTGCTCAAGGATATTATGTTTAAATCACATGTATGATTTGTGAAAACAGTGTTTCAATACAATATAAGAGCTTTTTATACTTGTGCGCTCAAGTAGTAAACTACTCCGTGGCGGCCGCTGATGTATATGTATATATAACTCGAAAGATGGCAGTCCTTGGTTTCAGCCCCCACGCACATAGTGCGGGGTGTTTGCAAAGAAGGCGCTTTTTCACACTTAATCCAACGTCTTGGTCCTATTAAGGAGGTGGTAGCGTAGCAAACTAGGCAACCGGACTAT
The DNA here is from genome assembly GCA_021605205.1 of Aegilops longissima. Classification (NCBI taxonomy): domain Eukaryota; kingdom Viridiplantae; phylum Streptophyta; class Magnoliopsida; order Poales; family Poaceae; genus Aegilops; species Aegilops longissima. Next base: position 243,222,704 of record CM038680.1, on the reverse strand, counting down.
AATGTTTTATCACTTTCACTTAGCCATAGGAGTTCGAGGGTGGGGCTACTATATAGCCCTCGGGGCACCGCACTCTCCGAATTCGTGGTGCGATGTGCCTGACGAAAAATGGTCCTTCGTTAATGCGGAGGAATTCTAAACATTCCGTGAGTCATCGAGTGGTTGACCGTCTCTCGCTATATCATGACAATCAGCCGCTTTCTCTCGAGGTGCTCGCCTCGCCGAACCGGGCACAATCGCAGTAGTTCTCCTGGTGCCGCGTTAGCCGATAGAACGGAATGTAAGGCAGCAAAACACAGGAGCCGGGCAAACCCAACATTTGACCAAAGACATGATTCGGAGCTGATGCATATAAGGCCTAACTCGAGACGCCGAATACTCCCTAAGGTATTCGGTCTTTATAAAAACGGGCAGAATAATGCCCTAAGCCCATGGTGTCCAGGTACGCACAAAAATTCTGGTGCGGCCAATGCCAAAACGCCAGCCTCCTCCTCGGTTATAGTAAGGAACCGGGGTATGTATATCAACAAGAGACAATAAAAAAAGGTTTATGCAGGGTCTTAATCTGAAAAGAATCCTTGCAACGGGTCCCTACCGCACGTCTGCGCCTGTGTCTCCGTTGTGCCGTATCCTGGACGGGTGTAGCACGTTGTTCATCTATAAAAGAGAGGAACTTAGTTTAAAAGAAAAAAAGATCGTGCGAAAGATGTACTTTATATTAAATAAACAGAGTACGATTCAAAGAAGTGAATAAAATTGAGCTTTATTGTCTCTTGTTGTACATGCATGCAGCCCCTTGTATGGGGGTATGCCGCTAGTAGGCGCCGGACTCGTCTAGCCGTGTCCGGGGTTTGAATGACCTATTCAGTTATTTGACTAGCGGAGCCGGATAGTGTGGGGCTGTCAAGGCGCCTCACGTTCCTCCGTGCTCGAGTAACAATTAATACTGCCTTTTAATGAGATGATGCCGTGTGGACCGGCATTTTAAGTGTAAGAGATGCATAATGCGGTATTATGTTAAAGCGGCGAAGCTTCACGCCCAAGAGTGCTTGATAGCTACCGTCGAATGGGGCGATGTGGAAGGTTAATTTTTCGCGGAAGTTGTTGATGAGCCGAACACAACTTTAGTAGAAGGAGCCCGCATAATGGGCATACGGGCCGGCATTACCCTTTGAAGGAGGTGTTGCTATGGAGAATTTTGGTTGGGTCTATCCCCATGTCATGGATTGTGTCCTCGATATATCAGGTTTATGTCAACGCCGCCATCCATGAGGACTTGTGTAAATTGGAATCCTCAATTATAGGATCCAATATCAAGGCAGTCCATCCTGTGTTCCAGATACTTTCGAATAGTCCCGATGGTCGAAGGTGACTGGTTTTGACAACCAGTGTTGGTACTCCGCTAGTAGTTTGTCAGCGGCGCGCATTTTAGTGGGCACCGCCTGCTTTTTCCCTTTGATCACGTGAAGTGAGTTTACTGTTTTAACCTCTTGTGGGAAATTCTTTTGTTTTCCGGGGCTCGCTTGTGGTGCTCGCCATCATCTTCACTTGGTGTGTCGAGCCCTTGTGTTCGGGCGTTGAGTCTGCCGGACTGTTTGAAGACCCAACAATTTCGTGGGTATGGTTTGCGTGCCTCCCGAGTACTGTGGATTTGACATATCTTGTCCAAGATTTTGTTTAGGTTGATAGCTCATCGCTATTGTCCTTAAGAGGCAGCTTTTTATTGTTCTCGCCGTGAGCTTTTGAATCCGGCGCTGATCTGCCCGCGCTTTTGGACCGTTTCTTAATACGGCGCTGGTCCTTGTTGCGCCGTGGTTTCCCATTTCCATCCCTGACTTCAGATGTACTTGGGTCGCTGGTGCTGCATCTTGCTAGCCAGCTATCCTCTCCCGCGCAAAAGCGGGTCATGAGGCTTGTTAATGCAGCCATGGTTCTCGGCTTCTCTTGGTCGAGGTGTCTGGCGAGCCATTCGTCTCGGATGTTGTGTTTCAAGGCTGCTAAGGCTTCGGCGTCCGGACAGTCGACTATTTGGTTCTTTTTAGTAAGGAACCTGTTCCAGAATTTCCGGGTTGACTCTCTGGGCTGTTGAGTTATGTGACTTAGATCGTCTGCATCCGGAGGGCGGACATAGGTCCCATGAAAATTTGCCCGAAACGCATCCTTGAGCTCTTCCCAGCTTCCAATGGTATTTTCGGGGATGCTTTTAAGCCAATGCCGAGCTGGCCCTTTGAGTTTGAGGGGTAAGTATTTTATGGCGGAGATCATCTCCTCTAGCCATGTGTATGTGGAGGATGTAATCCTCAATCCGCACTGTGGTCTGTTGTTCCGCCATATGCCTCTATGTGTACGGGTTTGAATCTCGCTGAAATTATGATCCAAGACCTCATCGGTGAAACATAGGGGATGCGGCGCCCATATTTGGGTGTGCCGTGATGTTCGGATGTTTGGCATGTTGCATTGCTTTGAAGAGCTTGCTTTCTTGGCCCATAGATGGACCTAATGGGCCATCCTGCTGATGTGAATCCTTATGCGGATCGCAGATCGGCTTGGTGTGCGGTGCCATTTGCCGCTCTTTTTGCCGTGTGGTCGCCCATCCGACCGGTGGCCTTCTTACTTTTTGATTGTGGGGGCTCTATGGCCTCTTCATCAAACTCGGCAGTAGCTTTCTTTGATAGCTCTTGTTCGGCATCGCCGCCGATTTGTTCATGCGGTGTTGAATACTTTGCTCCATCTGATTCTCGAGTGCATCTTCCGCTGTTTTGAGCTTCCGCTTCGCTTTTTCAGGCTACGCAGCGATGGCGGCATTTCAGCCTTTTGTGGAGGTTATTATGCTCCAACAATTTGTCCGGCGTGAGATCGTCCTGGCTGTTATCTTTGCCGGGACGGGTTGTTTATCCAAGTTGTCTTGTTCGGACGATTGCTCGATAGCATGTTCGTCGTCAACCGTTCGCCCCGCTCTATGGCTGGGTCTTTGTTGAGGCGGACTTGGTTCGGCGCTTACGCTGCCGCTTTGACTGCCGAGGGATTTATCCTTCGAAGCGCCCCGTTGTTCCTTGTCTTCATTTCCTTTAGGTGTATCCACCATGTATACATCATGGGATGAGGTGGTTGTCCAGCATCCTATAGGCGCTGGTTCATGGTTGTCTCCTACATCGTCGTCCATACCGTCGATGTGTTTGGAGTCGAAATCGAGCACGCCGTGTAAGCTGGCTGCTGGCTACTGAAGTGGGTGGTGGGTGGGCGTTGAATTTCTTCGTCGTCCGCATCCCAACCTTCCTGACCATAGTCTGGCCATAGCTCTCCGGATAAAGAGAGAGTCTTTAGTGAATTCAGGATGTCGCAAAAGGGCGAGTGCTGAAAGATGTCCGCGGCAGTGAACTTCATGACCAGCGCCCGATCGGATTCGATTGGCAGGGGCGCGGAGGGTTCGGAGTCCGGAGAGGAGTCCGACACCTGGGAGTCACGGTCTTCGCAAAGGACAGGGATTGTGTTCGGCTTAATCGCCATAGAGATTTCAGCCCCCGAGGTGGTGTCCAACCAACCATCCTCGATCGGCGAGATCGGCTCCGAATCAATGTTCGGAGCGGACACTAGTGCGGCCTCCAGGACACTGTTCGCCGGCAGAGTTAGATCATGCCCATCGAGACAGTGCGGCGCGCTTGGCTGTGCCTCGAGTCCGTCGAAGATCAAGTCTCCGTGGATGTTGGCCGTATAATTCAAGCTTCCAAATCTGACCGATGGCTGGGGCGAAGCTTTCGATCTGCTCCAGATGGCCAAGTGAATTGCCCAGGCAAAGCCGCCAATACGTAAGATCTGTCCGAGGAGAAAAGTCTCACCCGACGCGCCGTTGTTGATGATCGAAGGAGCCATCGACTATAGGTGACGCACGCAGGAACTTTCAATGAAATCACCAATGTCGGTGTCAAAACCGGCGGATCTCGGGTAGGGGGTCCCGAACTATGCGTCTAGGCGGATGGTAACAGGAGACAAGGGACACGATGTTTTTACCGAGGTTCGGGCCCTCTTGATGGAGGTAATACCCTACTCCTGCTTGATTAATATTGATGATATGGGTAGTACAAGAGTAGATCTACCACGAGATCAAGGAGGCTAAAACCTAGAAGCTAGCCTATGGTATGATTGTTGTTCATCCTACGGACTAAAACCCTCTGGTTTATATAGACACCGGATAGGTTAGGGTTACACAGAGTCGGTTACAATGGTAGGAGATCTACATATCCGCATCGCCAAGCTTGCCTTCCACGCCAAGGAAAGTCCCATCCGGACACGGGACGAAGTCTTCAATCTTGTATCTTCATAGTCTTGGAGTCCGGCCGTGATGATAGTTCGGCTATCTGGACACCCCCTAATCCAGGACTCCCTCAATTGGTGTACAACGTTATTTAACAAAAGATTTGGCAGGATAAAAGTCCCGGTTTAGATTGATATCATAAACCGGCCCTTGGGAGCTACTCAGGCAAAAGTTGCAAAACTAATATTCTAATGTTCTGGTTCATCTTGAAGCGATAAACCGGCCCTTGGGGGCTATGCAAACACAGTTGAGGTATTACAAAGTCCTGGTTTAGATCGATATCATAAACCAGCCCTTGGGGGCTACTGGAGTTAATATTTGGATGCAAGAGAGAAACAATTATGCAAAGTCAAGCGGCAGTTACCTCATATCGCTCTTTCATCAGGTTCACTAAACCGGCTTCATAGTCGCGGCTTGTGTACAGACCGTTCAAAAAGCCAGAATGAATGTCTAGGGCGTTGAGGTGGGCATAGCTTGACAAATCTGCATTCCATTTGCCTTTGTCCATAGCACAAAATTCTTCCTTGGCACTATGCTTTGATAAAGCGACAAGATTGCCAGGGATGCTGTGGCCGAAGCCAGTAATCATAACATCATTCGCCTTGTCATCAGCAACCTTCACTGGACTTGACGGTTTATCAACAGCCTTAACCGGACTTGACGGTTTATCAGCTGTTCGAACCGGGCTTGTCGGGTTATCAGCATGGCCCGTTGGATCAACTTCCACTTTTTCAACTGAAAAATCATGATCTTGCGGTGGCGGATCATCAAGCATGGCATCAGCATTTGGTTCTCCCGGTTCTGGAGTTCTTTCCGGTTCAATGACCACATTGTCATCAGCCGGTTTATTTAACTTGGCCTTTTTGCTGGGTCTAGGCTTGGCACTGAGAAGAACAAACATAATGGTCGGTACATCGGGCAAACATAAGGTATTAAACGTAAATTTAAAACATAACTCACCCAGGAACCGTCTTGAGGGTTGGAAGTTGTGTGGCCATTGACTCGCCAGATGATGAATGAGGTGTCCCCTAATAATTTGAATCGGATGGATTAAGAGGTTGTCGAAAATAACCCGCCTTGGGATAAGAAGTATCATGAGACCTCGGATCGATGTTTCCGAATTGGAGTGTTCGGTAAACCGGCGGAAGTAACTACTTGGCCGCTATGCCGGGTAGTGCGGCGAGCTTCGTGTTGCTGCTTCTTCAAAAGAAATTTTGGGTCCAAGTGAGCTAGGGGGTGAGAAAATCTTACTTTCCGGTTTGCTTGATAGATTTTCTGTGTTGGCAGAGGATCTGAACCGGAGGAAAGAATAATTACCTCTACATCATCAGCTTGGCTGCCTTCAGCGTCATCCTGATAATAGTCATTGTTAATGAGGCGTATGAAAAAAGAACCGAGAGAGTCAAGTTCTACCTATGATTCCGGATTATCGAGATCATCATCAATGTTGGGTTCAGAGGATTCAACGGTTTTCTTCTTGGCAGGTTTTTTGGTAACCTTAGTCTTGGGGCGAGGTGTCTTTGCCGGTTTATCCTGTGATTTCTTCTTCCAGAACGGATCATCACCCTGTCAAAGATTGACAAAATTTTGAGGGAATATTTCAAAGGGTCAGGTTAAAACAAAAGGTTAAATGATTCTTATAGCTGGCGGTTTATTGGAAGCGCAAAAGGGACTTAGCCCTGTTTTGCTGCAGACAGCCTCCGGTTCATTCAGTATCTTCTTCACAGCTTCAGTAAAGCTTCTGTTAGCTGAATGTTAATATGTCGTTGAGGATCTTTCAAGTCCCCTGTGTACTCGCACATTAAACCGGGGCGTCGTCTTAACGGCAGAATGCTCCAGGAGATCCAACAACGAACAAAATCGTTGCCAGTTAAACCGTTCGCAACAAAGGCCCGAAGCTTTGAAAGCTGTGGCGCATACTTGGATCGTTCTTTGGCGCTAAGTCTTTGGGGGAATGGATGTGTGTTGGTAAGCCGGTGAGGACGATAACCCAGTAGAGGATTCTCATCAGTTGGAGACATGTCTCGACAATAAAACCAAGTCTGATTCCAGTCCTTGGGGTGACTATGATGCTTTGCGTGAGGGAAGATGACATCTTTACTCTTCTGGATTGCCATCCCACCAAGTTCTGTATTGGGTCCATCTGTAAATTTTGTACAGTGGTTCAAATAGAAGAAATCCCTAAACATCTCAACTGTGGGTTCCTCTTGCAGATAAGCCTCACAAAATACTAGGAAATTACAAATATTGGACACAGAGTTAGGTCCAATATCTTGAGGGTGGAGTTGGAAGCTAGCAAGCACATCACGGAAATTTTTTGATCCGGGAGGGATAAACCCTCGACCCAGATGATCAACAAACACGATTACTTCTCCATCCTTGGGTTCAGGAGGATTTTCTAGACCAGGGGGCCTCTAGTGGATGACTTCCTTTTTTGCTAAAGCGCCAGTTGCGACACATCCGTTTAGTTGCTCTTCAATAACCCGGGAGGGGACCCAGTGACAGGTATAAAATTGCTTGGCCATTTCAATGAAAAGCTGAAAGAACAGATAAAATGCCGGTTTAAGCATCATGACTGGCAAGTATAGAGCGTCGCAAGATCAGCAGGAGAAGACGTTGAGGCATTCACACATTGTTAAACCGGAGTTTGATATTGGAAGGGTTACAAAGATAAACGAATTGGCGGTTTAAGAGGGGACTAATGGTACCTGCCGGATTATCATTTTCTAAAAGTTAAACCGCCTACTTTGGTATGGAAGGTGCATATCTAAAATATCTAAGTGAGGGAAAAACAAGTTTCACAGATTGATATGATAAATTTAGATCTGCAGCGTATCAGTAAATCAAAATATATTCAGACCTAACATACAGGTGCTTAAGCAGTTCATCAGATCTAGATGATATTATTTTATACAGAGAGGATGCGCTAATGAGGAAAAAGGGGATTATAACTACGACCGCACAGGAAAATATAACATCTAAATTCGCCTTTTATGCCATGGAGAAGAACAGGGAAGAACAACACTAAGCTTTGATGAACTCGCTGAAAACCCTAACATGATCTATGGAGGAGCAAAGAAAGACTCACGAGGGTTGTTGAACACGGAGGCGTACAGGCGGAACTCTGGTCGAATCAGGTTGATGCAGCGGCCGTTGTTGGGGCAGAGGCGAAGGTCGACGGCGGCAGCAGTGCTCGAGTACAGATGCGACGCGAGGTGGAAGAAATGCGAAGAGACAAGGGGAGAAAAGGAAAGGGACCCCTGGCCCTACTTATAAGACAAAGGGATAAGCGACAGACGCGAGAATCGAGGAGCCCAAAAAATGGATACGTGACAGAGCTGTCGCCTTGATTTTCGGAGGCTCATTAATAAAGGTAAAGTATATACGGTTCTTTAATGAACATGTGACGTCATGATGGTTTACTATAATCCTGGAAGATGACGTCATGGCGGTTTACAAGGTTTACTCGAAGGTACTGAAGAAGAAAGTTTCCTAAGTGTTGAAGATTGACATGAACAGGTTCAAATCAATCTCGGGCCTAATGTTGGGGATATTACTAGTGAATATAAACCGGCCAGGAGGGGCCGGGTTATAACCATAATGAGTTATCTATATTGAAGCCCATGAAGACAAGGAATATGGCGCTTTACGGAGGGCATCTACATGAAGGTCCAGGGCCCAAAGGCGGATTAGGGCCCGTAGACATAAACCTCCATATGATATGTAACTTGTGTTGTAAGATAGGAAAGGGTAGAAACCGAGTCGGACACGTTTATGAGCCGGTCGGAATTCTGTGAACCACCAGGCGTCAACCTGTGTATATAAAGGGACGACCCGGCGGCGGTTTAGGGACAAGAAACAACAACTCGAGAGCCAGGCATAGCGGATTCGCTCCCTGGTCATTGAAACCCTAGCAATTCAACATCAACTGGATTAGGCCTTTACCTTCACCGCATGGGGCCGAACCAGTATAAACTCCTTGCATCCTTTGTCCCGCTTAAACCCCTTTAAGCTAACTACGTTGCGATGGCTCCACGACTAAGTCCTTACATTAGGACATCTGCCGTGACAAAACAATGACAACTCGCGACTAAGATCAATATCAAAAAGCAACCCATGATATTCAACATTGGAGATCTTGTGTGGTTACACCTTCGCAAGGAACGCTTCCCCAACGAGCGCAAGTCCAAACTACTACCACGTGCTGACTGACCCTTCAAGGTGCTAGCACGCTACAACAACAATGCCTACAAGATCGACATTCCATGCGACAAATACAACATGAGCGACATGAGTGTGGGTGGGTGTGCGCTACTGATTTGATCACCCGTATGCATGAGGGCTCCTGGGGGGTTTTATAGGTCAACCCCCCCCAGGGGTAACACGGTAATGTTACAAGGCCGTGGCGCCGGGTTGTCATCGTCCGGGAAGCCGGTGCTAGGACCCGCCATGTATCAGGGCTCGCCGAGTTCTCCAGGCGCGGGCCCCACGTGCCAGGAGGCACTGTTCTCTTTCTTGTCGATCATCACGGAGTGGCCGGGTCGACTCTGCTACAGTGGTGCACCGCCAGGTTGCCGTTTGCTGGCGTTAGCGGTGACCATGGGTGCACTGTAGCCACGCCAGCCTCGGTCAGCGGGGCAGGTGGGGCACTGTAGCCACACCATCACTGGTCAGGGGAGTTGGTGGGGCACTATTGTCGCGCTCATCCCTTTAGTGGAGACCCGTCCCATCGTACCTTGGATGGGATAGGAGCTGACCCATGGCCGGGTTGAGGAACACACCATGGGAGAGCTGGCTTGCTGGGGAAGACTTAATTTGCCGGGTTCGACCGGCTTGCGCCAGCCATCAGGGTCGGGTTGCCGTCTTGGCTGGGTTGAAGGGCTTGGCCGGGTTGACGAACCCGGCCAAGTACGTGCAGGATTGAGGGGCGAAGCTAGACTCGATGTTTTTGAAAAGGATCTAGGTTCCGTTGCCTGCCGGGGTTCATCCCCCCCGACAGTAGTCCCTGAAGCTGTGAAGGTCCGCCTGCTTCAAGTAGGAGGGCCATCACAGTTTCCCCCCTGAGAAGGCGGCTGTTAGCGAAGCTTGCGACCGCCGGGTCCGGCAACACCCACTGTGTGTCGGCTTCCGGAAGCCGGATCGCGGCATCCCGGTGTGGGCGGGAAACCGAGGATTCTGCTGAATCTTGAAGCAATCTCTTGGGCTCGGTGCAGGCGCCACGTGGCGCTCGGGAGCCGATGGGGCCTGACAGGCCACGCGCGCGACGAGACGTGGCGACAGGACGGGGCCCGCCACTGTGCGCCCTCTACCCACTTGCGCGGATTTGTTGCGGCGTCCGCGGGTCGGTTGCCATTCTCAAGGCAGTTATTGCGCATGTTATGTGCGCAGTTATTGCGGGGAAGTGGGAGGGTCGAGCGCAAACTATCCCACTTCCCCATGTTCCCACCGTGGCTTACAAATTGGGAGGAGGGGGGCGGCGGAAATCATTCTCGCTCGCGCTCCCCTTCTTCTTCCTTCTCCTTCTTGCTCTTGTGACCGCCGCACGCCGCGATGCTCCGCCGCTCTTCGAGCAAGACTTCACCGCCACTCTTTCTTGTCTTTCCTACTCCGCCCCGCACCGTCGATGGCTTTGTCGTCGGGCTCGTGGATGGGTTCCACCATCATCGGGGAGGACATCACGTATCTTCATGACACCAAGTGCCTGCCAAGGGAGACAGAGGTGTCGTGTGCCTGCCGGAGGGCGAGCAGGAGACGCGGCCGGAGGGGACTGAGCGCGTGGTATCCTACACGCATTTCAAGTACTGGTTCAGTCTCCCCGCGAGCGACTTCTTCCGCACGTTCCTGGAGTTCTTCGGGCTCCAACAACACCATCTTGGCACGAACGCTATCCTGCAGCTTTCCGGCTTCATCACCCTGTGCGAGGGGTACCTGGGGTCGAGCCCATGATCGACCTCTGGGTGCGCTTCTTCTCCTTGAAGCAGCAGGTCCTGAAGGCCAGGAAGATGTCCTCCTGCGGGGCCGCCGTTATCACAACGCGGACGCGCGGGGGTGCCCCAAAATGCCGCTGGAGGATTCTACCAAGAAGTGCCAGAACTCCTTCTTCTACATCCGCAATCTTGGCGCGGACCACATCGATCTGCCGCCCTTCATCAATGCGACGCCACAGGGGAAGCAAAACTTGAACTACTTCCCCAAGCACCCGTCGCAGGTGGTGCTTAATCTGTGCTAGCGGGTGGCGGAGATGAGGGAGCGGGAGGGGCTCATCGGCATGGATCTTGTTGTGACCTTCATCATGCGCCAGGTGCTGCAGCTGCAGCACCTACCCACATCGTCGGCCTGATGACCGGTCTTCAAGATCCCAACAGGATATCGGCCCTGCGCCTGGGGACGGATCAGGTCCCCCGCCGGGTCAACGACATCTCAAAGTCCCGGCTGAAGGAGGACTGGCAATTCGGGAAGCCTCCTTACAGCCATGCGATCCCGGTGCCAGTGGTGAGTCCTTTGTCTTGGAACTTTGCCGCGCTCATCTTCTTGTTCGTCCCGAGATGAGGGAGGTGCTACTGTATGCCATCCGACATCCATATCACTAGGAGTCGACGCAAGTGGAACGGGCCAGATCGGAGGAGGAGGCGGCCCAGGGCGAGGACTCGGAGGAGGCCGACGCCGACGCCGGTGTGGTGCACCGCGCGGGTGAGCTTCTGTCCTTTTTATTTCTTGAGATGCCGGCTGCGAGGCGGCACGGGGATGCTGACGTGAGTCGATGATGCAGCGGCGCCGAGTGGATGAGGAGGCGGCATGGCCGAAGCCGGGTTGTCCAGCAGCGGCAGTAGTGTGTCGGCCGCAAGGGAAGAATGACGTGGCACCCCGGAAGCCGTCCGTGAAGCGCGTGGCGGACCTGGCCGCTAGCTCCAAGCCGCCCACCAACAAGAGGCGGCGCCGGCGAGACCAACCGTCCCGCTGGTGGTCGGGTAAGTTCCTTCTGCTCATTTTTGGCGAGCCGCCGAACGGCTTCTTTTTGTTCTTGCTTGTTTATCTTGCTATGCCTCAAGTCGCCGATATCATTGGCACTGGCGGCAATGGAGGCTGCATCCGGCAGTGGCGTCGTGTTTCGAAAGACCCGGTCCAGCGCCATCGACCGGGACGAGGAGATGGCCGACCCGGGCTTGGGCCTAGACTCTGCCGACACCGAGGGCCTGGCCTGGAGAGACCGGAATCTGCCCGAGGCGGAGATGGAGGTGGCGCCAGCCCAGGCCTGGGCCAGGACCGCGACAGCGAGGGGACGGGCCGCCGGGGAGCCGGCGTTGCCCGAGATGCCGGAGGGCATGGAGCCGGTGGCGACAGTTTTCATGACGTCATCATCGAAGGGGGAGCGCGACCATGACGGCCGTGCAGAGGTGGTGGAGCTCGACCGGGAGGTCGTGGAGATTGGGGACGACACCCCGCCATGGGCCGACGTGGTCGAGCGGGAGGAGGCCGAGAGAGGAGGCGGTGATGGCTTCTTGGAGGAGGCGCCGAAGGCGACGCAGGATAGGACACCTCAGGCGTCGTCGTGTGGGGCTCCGCAGCACGCGTTGCCACGTACGACTCCGGCCATCGTGCCAGAGGGGACGCCAGCCTCGGAGGAGGTGGCGAGCGACGAGCACGCTCTGGTGACCAGGCCAGGGAGCCGTCAGGCCGCTGGGCCGCAGCCGGCTCGGGCTGGGCCTAGCAAGGTCTTCTTTGGGCCCCTGACGCAGGAGGAGGTGGCAATGGCCTCCGTGAGCCAGCGCCTCCGAGGGCGCATAGAGAGGGTCCAGGCCTTCGCCCAGGCCGAGAGGGAACAGGCGCGCGAGCTGGAGTGCACCGTGATGGTAAGCTTTTCCCTTTGTCTTCTGCTTTTCTTCTTTCATGCTCTGTCCGTGGGGGGCGCTAGCGCACCCACTGGGTGTAGCCCCCGAGATTCGGGCCAACTACGTAGTAGTTGGGTCGAATCTCAAATGCTTGGCTCTTGCTGATTCTCGTTCCTTGCAGCAACTGGATTCCTACCGGGTCGATGTCTTCAACCTGCTCCTGGAGAAGCACCGGCAGCTCAAGGCACATCTTGCCGCCAGGTCGGAGGCACTCCGCGTCGCCGAAGGTAATTCTCTCACATGCTCTTTTAGTGGGGGCGCGCTAGCGCACCCACTGGGTGTAGCCCCTGAGATTCGGGCCAACTACGTAGTAGTTGGGTCTAGTCTTAAACTTTTCTTGCTTCTGTTCTGATTCTGAGTCTTTGTTGCACAGCCGCTGCGGCTGAGGTGACGTCTTGGCGAACCTGGTTGATCGGGGCCGGCTATCAATACGACCGGGTTGTTGCCGAAGCTGGCCGGCTTCGGGTCGAGGTGGCGGAGCTGAGGGCGGAGGCGGTGGGACCCGAGTGGCCACTTGCCAAAGCCGGCCGGCTGTAGGAGCAGCTGGCGGACAATAGGAGCTGACTCGAGGCCGAGGTGGACCGTCTCAAGGCGGAGGCGACCAAGGCAGCGGAGGCCCAGCAAGCCCTTGTTGAAGCCGACCTGGCGGCAAGCTGCGCCTTGAGCTGCCGGTGCTTCTCCAGGAGACGACAAGGGTCAACTCCAGGCCGAGGTGGAGCGCCTGAAGGCGGCGGCCGACACGGTGGCGGAGGCCCACTAGGCGGAGCTCCTATGCCTCAAGGCGGAGCATGAATAATCGGCCACTACCAAGGACGCCGAGCTGAAGGCGGTCGACGCCAAGGTCGCCGATCTGGAGAATGTGCTTCAGGATCATGACCGTGCCGGCACCAGGGAGCGGCACGGTATGTTGCTTGAAGCGCAGCACCTGGACGAGACCTTCGCCAGTAAGTGCTTTCTTTTGATTCTGCCGGGTTGAGAAGCCGGCTTCTATCTTTCTTGTCACTGAGTTGTCTTGTTCTTATTTTTGATAGCGCACTTCCCGAAGACGCACAGGGTGGCGGAGGAGGCCGTTTGCTTCCAGCGGTCACCACAGGGGATCATGGGCGCCGAGACTGATCTGCGGGTCGCCTGGACCTTCTCGGAGATCATGGCCATGGACAAAGCTCGTCTGCAAGTATTGGGAAAGCAGATGGCGCGACTTTCCAAGGCTGTGTGAGGATGACGACGACCCTCTAGCCTGGCACCGTCACGCCAAACAGCTTCTCGCGGCTGGCGCGGTGGTTGGAGGTTGGACCGGAGCGGCTCCATGCAGGGCGTGTCTCCGCCGCTCATGTTGGTGTCGAGATGGCGCTCAGGTTCGTGATGTCTTGGCATCTGAACCTGGTGCTGGACTAGCTGATGGGCCAGCGAGCCGGCGCGGAGCACCAGTTGCAGGTGGAGGCTGGACGGGTCGCTGCTCAGGCCATCTACATCGTTGGGTTCTCAATTCACGACGAGTTCCAGCTGGAGCGAACAGATGATGATGCAGTCGTTCCTCCTGACGACAGCCTGCTTCTGGACGATCCAGAGGGCAGCTCCGAGGAGTCGGGTCCTTATGAGGACGAGGACTCTGAGGTGTAAGATACCGATGCCTCGGTGAACCCGAAGGCCACCGAGGGGGGCCGGCAGCTGCGTGACCCGGCGCTAGAAATGCCTGAAGCTGAGGCCATCCTGTTTTTTTGTTTGCAACAATTTCTGTTAGGTAGCAGGTCCACCCTCCCACTGGGGTGTTTTGGGTGTAATGTAATTAACTCCGGCCTTGGGCCTGTTTTAACTTGCGATGTAAATATTCTGTGAGTGTTTGCACTTTTGCTTTCTGTTTTTTGAGCCATTTTCTTGCTTGCCTCCCTTCTCGGGCCTCCCCCTGCGAGTCAAACGGCCAGGCTCTGGTCCGTGACAAGGAGTTCGGCCCTTGGAAGGAGTGCGCGGTACTTAGGCTTTTCAAGCGTTGAGCGTGAGCGAAACACCCACTGGGCCGGCTGGCGGCAATCCGACACAGCCGGTTGGTGAGGAGTCGGTCGCGCGGTAAGTTAAGGCGGCGGGACCGAGTTGGCTAATCCGGCAGTCCTAACTTAGTATTTTGTGACATATTGGTGCTTTGGCCCATAGTTCTTGACGGCTGACAGCCGAAGCCGGTTCTGTGGCGTAGGGCGAAGTGGAAGGCCGCGGTGACCCGAACACGCTGAGATGTGCTAAGGAAGGCGGCGGGTGGTGGTCAAGCCGGCCAGCCCCTGAGCCCCCGGGTTGAGGTGGGGGATTTTTAAGAAAAAGTTGCACAAGCATGTGAGACACAATGACTTGGTCGAAAAAAGGGCAGCCATCGAGCGTCGTTCGGGGACCCCATAGTCTTTCATGCGGTTACAAAAGGTAGTGATACATACGTGCACGCAGCTAACTGTAAAACGGGCGGAAGAGCTCTGCGTTCCATGGCCGGGTTGTTTCTTTGTCGGCGGTGTCTCTCTTGCGCTTGTTCGACTTGTGGGCATCGATGAAGTAGTATACGTTGCGGTCACACATGGCTTTGCTGACGATGAAGGGGCCTTCCCATGGGGAGGCCAACTTGTGATGGTCCACTTCCTGCTAGACGAGCCGGAGGACGAGGTCTCCCTCGCGGAATGCCAGGGGCTTGATCTTTTTGCTGTGGTAGTGCCTCAGGCCTTGCTGATAGATGGCTGAGCGCCAAGAGGCGTGCTTCTTCGAGTAGGTCGACGCCATCTTCATGGGCTTCCTTGGCTTCGGCTTAGCTGTACATCATGACTCATGGTGAGTCAAACTCGATGTCGATTGGAATGACGGCTTTTGCTCCATAGACAAGGAAGAGCGGGGTGAACCCGGTCGACCGGTTTGGCGTTGTCTAGAGACTCTAGAGGACGGCCGGCAACTCGCCGATCTAGCTGCCAGGTGAACGGACAAGCGGCTCCACGAGCCGCTGCTTGATGCCAGATAGGATGAGGCCGTTGACCCACTCGACCTGACCGCTGGACTGCGGGTGGGCCACGGAGGCCAAGTCGAGGCGGATGTCGGAGACAGAGCAGTATTGCGCGAGCGCGCCCTTGGCGAAGTTGGTGCGTTGTCCATGATAATGCTGTGCGGGATGCCGTAGCGCACCACGATGTCCTTGACGAATCGGACGGCCCGGCCCATCCAGCTTCTCGATCGGTCGTGCTTCTATCCACTTGGAGAACTTGTCCACCGCCACCAGCAGATGCGTCATGCTGCCTCGAGTGGTCTTGAAGGGTGCCACCATGTCGAGCCCCCAGACCACGAAGGGCCAGGTGATCGGGATGGTTCGCAGTGCTGAAGCCAGCTGGTGGTTGTGCTTGCTGAAGCACTGGCATCCTTCACACTTGAGGACAAGTGATTCGGCGTCTTGGAGGGTCGTGGGCTAGTAGAAACCATGGAGGAAAGCCTTGGCCACTAGGGACCTCGAGGCGGGATGGTGCACGCACCCGCCCTGATGTATGTCGAGTAGGATCTCTATGCCCTTGTCCAGCTCAACGCAGTGCTAGAAAACGCTCGTCGAACTGCGCTTGACAAGCTCATTGTTGATGATGTTGTAGGCGAACTCCCGGTGCTGCACTTGCGGGGCTTCGGTTTCGTCCATGGGGAGAACCCTGTTCTCCAGGAACTCTAAAATGGGCAGGGCCCATGATGGAGCCGTCACCATAGCAAAGACGACCACCATGGCGGGTTCTGGGGTGGTGGCCCCCGAGCCGGAGGCGGCATCCCCCGGGTTGGGGATGACGGCGGCCGGGTTCAGCAGTCCCCGGGTTGGGTTCAGCAACCTCCGGGCCGGGTTCAGCAGTCCCCGGGCCGGGTTTGGCAGGTACTGGGTCTCTGTCCAGTCGACGAGGAAGTCAGCCAAAGCTTGGGACTTGATCATGGTGCGGGGCTCGTAGAGGATGGTGTGGCCGGCTAGCTCGATCGCCCATTTGGCAACCCGACCAGAGGCGTCCCGGCAGCCCATGATCTCGCCGATGGGGGTCATGCTGACAACTGTGACAACATGCTCTTGGAAATACTGCTTCAACTTCTTGGCGGTAAAATACATGCGGTAACACATCTTCTGGTAGTGCGGGTAGTTCTGCTTGGAGGCGGAGAGCACCTCGCTCAGGTAGTAGAATGGGCGCTAGACGGACTGGACCTTGCCCTTCTCTAGTTGCTCGACCACCATCACCGTGCTAACCGACCGCGAGGTGGCGGCAATGTAGAGCAACAAGGCTCCTTCTCGGTCGGTGCGGCCAGGACGGGTGCGGTGGAGAGCATGCGCTTGAGATCCCGGAAGGCTTCGTCTTCCTGGTCGCTCCACTCGAACGGCGTCGTCTTCTTCATCAGCTGCTACAGGGGCAAGGCCCTCTCGGCCAGTCGGCTAAGGAATCGGCTAACCAAGGCCAAGCAGCCAGTGAATTTCTGGACATCGCGCAGCCGGGCCGGCTTGCACATGCGCTCGATGGCCTTGCTCTTCTCCGGTTCGCCTCAATGCCGCATTCCGAGACGAGGAAGCCAAGTAGCTTTCCGGCCGGCACGCCGAAAACACACTTCTCTAGGTTGAGCTTGATTTGGTACTTGCATAGATTGGCAAAAGTTTCCTTTTGGTCATCGAGGAGCATGAGGTGCTGCTTGGTCTTCACCACGATGCCATCCATGTAGACGTGGATGTTACGGCCGAGTTGCAGCAGCAGGCACTTTCTGCATGCAGTGTTGGAAGGTGGCGTCGGCATTCTTCAAGTCGAACGACATGGTGATGTAGCAATACGCCCTGAAGGGCATGATGAATGTCAGATTCTGGGTTCCGTCAAACCCTTGAGGTTCAAACACTGTGGTGCGCACGAAGATCTCTCTCTCCCAAGCTCACTCTCGCAATGATCTCAAGGCCCAGCTCGACGAACCCAAAGAACTAGAGACATGAGGGTTTATACTGGTTCGGGCCACCATTGTGGTGTAATACCCTACTCCAGTGTGGTGTGGTGGATTGCCTTGCAGGCTAAGGATGAACAGGTACAAGGGGTCGACCGCCTCCTGAGGAGAGGTGTTCTTGAGCTCAGTGAGCTTGTATGGTGGCCTTGGTGGAATGGATCCAATCCAAGATGAGGTGCTCCCTATGGTGGTGGCTAGTCCTATTTATAGAGGCCCGGGTCCTCTTCCCAAATATTAGGCAGGAAGGGATCCCACAACGGCCAATTTGAAGGGGGACAACTAGTACAAGTTATCCTGACAAAAGGTGATCTTTGCCTACCAAAGGCTCTGGTGGTGATGACGTCGTGGGCTCCGCGGTGACCTCCGTCCTGCTGGTGTTGGTCTTGTTCCACCGATATGGAAACCTTTGCATGGTGCCTCGGGACTCCTCGCCTACGCTTGCCCCTTTAGCACCAAAGAGGCAACGAGTACTCTGCGCCCGCCTGGCCTTGGTCGTCATGGCTTATGTCATGCGAACCTCGTGAGGTGCCCCTTGCATAGATATCTCCGCTCCTCGGGAGCCAACCTAGGGAGGCCGCCCCCGAGGAGGTCTTGCATCGTCCGCCTCGCGAGGCTTGGCCCCTCGCGAGGGTCTTGAGTGGTTGTCGATGAAGATGGGCCGTACCAGGCCGCTAGATGAGCCACGCCCTGGGCCGCGGCAGGCAAGTCTGGGCACCCCCATTTCCAGGACGCCGATAGTAGCCCCCAGGCCCAAGGCGCGCTCGGACTTGGCTTCGAGGCGAAGCCAAGGTTCAAGTGCGGAGCGCTGCTGGTCCCAATAGCCCGTGGCCTTGATTGACGCATGGCAATTGACAAGACATGGGCGTCTCCGCTTCCCCACGCTGCCTCGGCAACTGCCCGACTTGACGAGTTCGTGCTGCATGCAGAAAAACCATCATTACCTGCGATCGTGGAGGCCGGCGGTTGGCCTCCCTCTGGATATAAATGAGGAGAGGGGCAGAGCCCCCGTCACTCATCTCTTCCTCCATTCCGCCCGATTCTTCTTTTTCTTCCTTGCCGCGACACTCATGGCGCTGATACAGAGGTTCTCTGCTGTTGAAAAGGGGAAAGCTCCCCGTGAAGAGTCGGGGCCACTCCCACCGAAGAAGAGGCTGGCCCGCTCTTGTGACGTCATCGTGAGGCCGGGGGTGACGACGCGTTGGCATGAACAGCCTCCCCCTAGCTATCCGCTGCCTTTGTACACCCAGGCAGAGGGCTCCGGAGGAGGAGACAGCAATCGGCGCCGATCGCGCCGTGGTCATGGTGGTCGTGCCGCTGTGGTGCGCGTCGCCGCCCCGGGAACCCACGCCAAGGGCTCCTCATGTGAACTTGTGGTGTGGGTGGCGATGCCACCACGCTCTTGGATCTGCTTCCCATAGTTCTTCTCCGCAGAGATGCCGCCGAGGGGGCCACTCGAGCTGTGGCTGTAGCACACCGAGTGTGACGCCCCAGCAACGGGGGCGGAGGTTGAGGTCGTCTCCGCGGGCAAGATCTTCATGACCCGAGGATGGGGCGAGGTCGCACGAGCTTGCCGCATGGAGGGAGCCCTCGCCATCCACTTCGAATACAATGGTGCCTCCATGATGTTCTTCAAGGTCTTCGACGAGGAAGGCCGCCGCCTGGAGTGCTGCCCTGGAGGGGGTCGCCGGGACGGCACAGCGGCAGGAGCCAGGCCCACCACTGGCCTCGCCGGTAGATCCTCCGACAGCAGTGACGGCGCTTGGGAGTCCAGCGACTCTCCCGAGCCCTAAGAGACTCTGGATATGAGCGACGACAGCTACGTGCTCCCGAGCTCTCGCCGTGCCCGGAGCGCAGCAGCAGCGTCCGCTCGTCGCCGCTATTGATCCAGATGGGGTTAGCGTCGGCATCCCGTGGCCCACTATTGATGATGGCATCGGTGGCGACGCTTGTAGATAGGGATCCTAGAAACCTTCTTCTTTTTCACCCTGTGAGGAATCGAGATGAACCCCATGGGGGCATGTAAAGGATCTGTAGTGCCTTTTGTTACTATTATCCTTATTATAAAGATTTACGACTGCGCGTCTTGCTCCGGCTCAGTCCCCCTTTCCAACCTCGCGGTAGCCTGGTGCTCTATGTCGATGTGTCCTGCCCTCGTGCAGGCAGAGCTAGCCGCCGGTATGCTGTGTCGCGATGCCGTGGTCAAGGCCAGGAGGTGAGCGTCCCGAGGTCCAGTAAGAGCTCCTGAGGCGCGATGCTCAAGAGGCCCCCTTTAGCGTGCAAGCAACTACCTGAAGGTAGGAAAGGAAGGTGGCGTCGCCGTAGTAAGGCTGCAAGAGATGGGAATCTTGTGTTGTTGCAGCGCTTGCCTGATTCGAGTGCGATACTTATCTTAGCGGTCCTGAGTCGATCCCTTGTGCAGCGCCAGATTCACGCGTCATTGGCCATAGCGTAGCCGGGTCAGGCCCGGGCGATCTTCCCCCTCTTTTTCACGCTCTACATCCTCGGGTCCCGACCCTCGAGCGAGCTCAGCCGTCGATGGTATGCCAGGTCCCGATGCCATGGTCAAGGCCAGGGGGTGAGGGCTGGAGAGCCAGTAAGAGCTCCTGAGTAGCGATGATCAGGAGCCCCCCCTTTAACGTGCAAGCGAATTGCGTGAAAAAAAAGAAGGAGCCTACGGTGCCACCCATCGCCAGCCTCCAGAGGTTCCTGCAGGTTAGTGTGAGGGAGAAATGCGAGTCTCAACTGCGCTTGCCGGCCTGCCGCTAGTCATTCCGCAAGAAGATGAAGGCACTGAGGGCTTGGTGAGGTGACGTGCGCGGGGCGTGCCGTGAGCCAGAGCTCAACCGCTCAGATTTGTTGGCATTGCAGGGACGGACCTGAGCACAAGCGCCATGCCAGCGTGAGTAGCCCCCGTTGCGGGATGAGCAGGGGGCCACTCGGTGATACATCTCCAACGTATCGATAATTTATGAAGTATTCATGCTATTATACTATCCTTCTAGGATGTTTTATATGCATTTATATGATATTTTATATGATTTTTGGGACTAACCTATTCACCTAGAGCCCAGTGCCAGTTTTTGTTTTCTCCTTGTTCTAGAGTGTCGCAGAAAAGGAAAACTAAACGGAGTCCAATTGACATGCCACTTGACGGAGATCATTTCTGGACCAGAAGAAGCCCACGGAGTACCAAAAGCAGGCCAGAAGAGTCCCGGGCTGCCCACGAGGGTGGGTGGCGCGCCCACCCCCCTAGGGCACACCCCCTACCTCGTGGACAGCCCGGAGACACCCCTGGCGTGAAATCAACGCAAAACTCTTCTATATATACTCAAACTTCCAGAAAGAAACCTAGATCGGAAGTTCCGCGCCCGCAAGCCTCAGAGCCACGAGAAGTCAATCTAGGCCCTCTCCGCACTCTGCCGGAGGGGTCCATCATCACTGGTGGCCATGGAGGAGTATCCTGGAGGGGCCATCATCACCATGAAGGCCAAGGACCAGAGGGTGGAGGCCATGGAGGAGGAAGCACAAGGGGGAGAACCTCTCCCCTCTTCCGGGCGCCGGAGTGCCATCGGAGGGGAATAATCGCCACGGTGAGCGTCTTCATCAACATCACCATCATCATCACCATCCTCATCTCTTTTACGCGGTCCACTCTCCCGCACCCCGCTGTAATCCCTACTTGAACATGGTGCTTTATGCCACATATTATGATCCAATGATGTGTTGCCATCCTATGATGTTTTGAGTAGATATCTTTTGTCTTTGGGTTGATTGATGGTCTAGATTGGTATGAGTTGTATGTTTTACTTTGGTGCTGTCCTATGGTGCCCTCCGTGTCGCGCAAGCATGACGGATTCCCGCTGTAGGGTGTTGCAATACGTTCATGATTCGCTTATAGTGGGTTGGTGAGTGACTGAAACACAAACCCGAGTAAGAGGGATTGTTGCGTATGAGAATAAAGAGGACTTGATGCTTTAATGCTATGGTTGGGTTTTACCTTAATGATCTTTAGTAGTTGCGGATGCTTGCTAGAGTTCCAATCATAAGTGCATATGATCCAAGGAGAGAAAGTATGTTAGCTTATGCCTCTCCCTCATATGAAACTGCATTAGTGATCACCGGTCTTGTTAATAATTGCCTAGGACAATTCCGCACACCGATCCACCATTATTCCACACTCGCTATTTATAATACTTAGTAATATATTCTAAATTTATGATAACAGAACCTACTTTTATATTTAGCTCTCCGATATCATACAAAGTTATCCTCTTCATACCCACAACATAGTTTTATTTCTCGTTGCTAGTTGGAAGTAAACGTTCGGTGCACGTAGAGTCGTATCAGTGGCAGATAGGGCTTGAGAGAATATTGATCTTACCTTTAGATCCTTGTGGGTTCGACACTCCATACTTATCACTTCCACCTTCGGGAATTGCTACGATGATTCCCTGCACTTGGGGATTATCAAGCTCTTTTCTAGCGTCGTTGCCGGGGAGCAATAGCGTGGGGTTGATATTCTCGTGTGTGCTTGTTTGCTTTCTTCACTAAGTAGATTTTGTTTTTCCTTTTTGTTTCTGTTTAGTTGTGGGTGAAACATACAAAAAAATTATTAAAAATGAAAAATATAAAAAAAATTACTTGCCTTTCATGCCTAAAAAGTTTTTCAAAAAGAGAAGCGATTGGAAAGTTATGCATTGAAGAAGTGAGGGTCGACCTTGAGCACTTGTGTTCATGCTCATGGAAACAATGTAGAATTTTTCATGGAAGTTTCTGTGTAAATAATTATCCCCTTGTATATATTCCTTTTATTATAAAAACAATGTGCCAAGCTTTGGTTTTAGGATGATTAGATTGCTTGTTTACTATGTGCAGAACAAAAACAGAAACTTTGGCAGTGGTGCGTGAATTTACATTTTTTACTAGAAACTAAAATGTGTCTGAAACTTTTTGCACATTACTTATGTACAAATTTTTCAAATTTTAAATTTTAGTTCATAATTTTAGGAGTTACAGAAGTTTACCAAACTTCCAGATTACTACAGACTGTTCTGTTTTTAACAGATTATGTTTTTCGTGTGTTGTTTGCTTATTTTGATGAATCTATGGCCAATAAAATAATTTATAAACCATAGAGAAGTTGGAATACAGTAGGTTTAACACCAATATAAAGAAAGAATGAGTTCATTACAGTACCTATAGGTAGTGATTTGCTTTATTACACTAACGGATCTCACAAGTTTTTGTTAAAGTTTTGTGTGGATGAAGTGTCCGAAGGTCGAGGAGCTACCAATATGAGAAGAATAAAGAGAGGCATGAGTTCAAGCTTGGGGATGCCCAAGGAACCCCAAGTAAATATTTCAAAGGATACTCAAGCATCTAAGCTTGGGGATGCCCCGGTTGGCATCCCATCTTTCTTCTTCAACAATTATCGGTATACCTCGGTTTTTTGTTTTGTTCACATGATTTGTGTCCTTTGTGTTTTTGTTTTTCCTTTAGGAACCATGCTAGTATGAGATAGCCCTTCATTGATTTATATAATACTTCATGTGCTTCACTTATATCTTTTAAGTACGATCTTATAGAATTGCTCTTTGTGCTTCACTTAAATCTTTTGAGTATGGTTTTATAGAATGCTTCATGTGCTTCACTTATACATTTTGAGCTTGGATATTGGTTAATTGTAGAATGCTCCATGAAATTCACTTATATATTTTGGAGTATGAATAATACTATCATTTAAAGTGGGTTGGGAAGAGTGTCAACTTTAGTAATTAGTGATCCCACTATTTTGGAGGGTGTTTAATCTTAGTGTGATATTTATGAAAGTGGATTTGGAAGAGTGTCAACTTTAGCTAGTAATGATTCCACTATTTCGGAAGATGTTCCAATTGAGTATGAGAACAAAGTTGCTATCCATGATGCTACTGAAAATTATTATGAGGGAGGAATACATGCTTGTAGGAGTTGCAATAATATCAAGTTTCCTCTCTATGTGCTTAAAGTTTTGAAGTTATACTTGTTTTGCCTTCCTATGCTAGTTGATTATTGTTCCCATAAGTTGTGTGCTCACAAAATCCCTAGGCATAGGATGTAGGTTATATTTAAATGTGCTAGTAATATTCTTCAAGATGCTCTCTTTGTGCTTCAATTCCTATCTTTTATGTGAGCATCATTGAAATCATCATGCCTAGCTAAAAGGCATTAAAGAAAAGCACTTGTTGGGAGACAACCCAACATTTACCATTACTGTTTTTGTGTGTTTACATGATTAAGCTACTGTATTAATCATGTTTTATAGCTTTTGTTTCAATAAAGTGTCAAGTAAGACCTTTGGGAAGACTTGGGTGAAAGTTAATGTGATCTTGCTGTAAAAAACAGAAACTTTGCGCTCACGAGAATAGATGTCATTTTTTACAGAAGAGCGATTTTGAGTTGATTCCTTTTGCAGAAGATTAATAGACAAATTCCTCACGTCCACCAATTTGTTTCATAATTTTTGGGGTAGCAGAAGTATGGTTATTGTTCAGATCATTACAGACTGTTCTGTTTCTGACAGATTCTGTTTTCATTGCATAGTTTGCTTGTTTTCTAGTTTCTATGGCTTATATTCCTCAATATACATTGTAGAAATGATATGGTACAGTAG
Organism: Aegilops longissima; assembly: GCA_021605205.1. NCBI lineage: Eukaryota > Viridiplantae > Streptophyta > Magnoliopsida > Poales > Poaceae > Aegilops > Aegilops longissima. The sequence continues at coordinate 243,198,898 of CM038680.1, read as the reverse complement.
GCATTGTGTGATAAAAATTATGAAACTTGTCTTTGACAGTACCAAAGTGAATGGTTTGCTCTTTATCATACTAACCTATCTCACGAAGTTTGGTTAAGTTTTGTGTGATTGAAGTTTTCAAGTTTTGGGTGAGATATCGATATGAGGAGAATAAGGAGTGGAAAGACCCTAAGCTTGGGGATTCCCAAGGCACCCCAAGGCAATATTCAAGGAAGACTCAAGTACCTAAGCTTGGCGATGCCCCGGAAGGCATCCCCTCCTTCGTCTTCCAAACTATCGGTATACCTTACTCGGAGCTATATTTTTATTCGTCACATGATATGTGTTTTGCTTGGAGCGTATTTTCAATTTTACTTGCTGTTTGAATAAAATCATTGGATTTGAAATATCAAATGAAAAATAATCCTCCCATGGCTAGTTAATTATTTGACTACTCAGTGTTCTTCACTCATATCTTTTTGAGTAGTTTGTCATTTACTCATGTGCTTCATGTATATCCTATGAGTAAATCGTTGAATAAATTGAATGTCATAAATCTGAATTTATATATGTTTATAACATGGGGAGTAATGACTTCACACATAATAAGTATAGGTAGCAAACTTATTGAAAGTTAGCAACATAGAATTGGTCACTTGAACAATTCATGAAAGAATATTGAAGGAAGAGAGGTTTCACATATAAATATACTATCTTGGACATCTTTTATGATTGGGAGCACTCGTTAAAATATGACATGCTAAAGAGTTGATGTTGGACAAGGAAGACAATGTAATGGGTTATGTTTTCTTATATCTGAAATAAAGTATATTGTCATGCATCATCCAACATGTTGAGCTTGCTTTTCCCCCTCATGCTAGCCAAATTCTTTGCACCAAGTAGAGATACTACGTGTGCTTCCCAGAACCCTTAAACCAATTTTGCCATGAGAGTCCACCATATCTACCTATGGATTGAGTAAGATCCTTCAAGTAAGTTTACATCGGTGCAAGCAATAAAAATTGCTCTCTAAATATGTATGATTGATTGGTGTGGAGGAAATAAGCTTTATACGATCTTGTGATGTGGAAGAAATAAAAGCGACGGACTGCATAATAATGGTTCATATCACAAAGGGTAATATAAAGTGACGTTCTTTTGCATTAAGATTTTGTGCATCCAACCCTGAAAGCGCATGGCAACCTCTGCTTCCCTCTGCGAAGGGCCTATCTTTTATTATTATCTTCTACCTTATGCAAGAGTCATGGTGATCTTCACCTTTCCTTTTTACATTTTATCCTTTAGCAAGCACAGGGTGTTGGAAAGATCCTGATATATATATATATAATTGGATGTAAGTTAGCATGAGATATTATTGTTGACATTACCCTTGAGGTAAAAGGTTGGGAGACGACACTATAAGCCCCTATCTTTCTCTGTGTCCGATTAAAACTCCATAATCACAAGTATTGCGTGAGTGTTAGCAATTGTGAAAGACTAAATGATAGTTGAGTATGTGGAGTTTGCTAAATCAAAGCTCTGACATAGACTCTTCCTGAAAATAAGATGAATTGAAACTGTTTGATGACTGAGAATATTGTTTGTTAGTTTTCAAGAAAGTTTATGATCTATACTTTGACATGTGATTACTTGTTACTTTATCATGAGAAGTTTTATAAGATGAGCTACTGTTATGACATGTAATGATGCTAGAAAAAGTGATTGGAATTATTATTGATCAAACTTAAGCACTTGCTAGCATTCACACTTCATAAATTATTTCTTTTATCATTTACCTACTCAAGGACGAGCAGGAATTAAGCTTGGGGATGCTGATACGTCTCCAACGTATCTATAATTTATGAAGTATTCATGCTATTATACTATCCTTCTAGGATGTTTTATATGCATTTATATGATATTTAATATGATTTTTGGGACTAACCTATTAACCTAGAGCCCAGTGCAGTTTTGCTTTTCTCCTTGTTTTAGAGTATCGCAGAAAAGGAAAACTAAACGGAGTCCAATTGACGTGCCACTTGACGGAGGTCATTTTTGGACCAGAAGAAGCCCACGGAGTACCAGAAGCAGGCCAGAAGAGTCCCGGGCTGCCCACGAGGGTGGGGGGCGTGCCCACCCCCTAGGGCGCGCCCCCTACCTCATGGACAGCTTGGAGACCCCCCCTGACGTGAAATTAACGCAAAACTCTTCTATATATGCTCAAACTTCCGTAAAGAAACCTAGATTGGAAGTTCCGCCGCAAGCCTCTCAGAGCCACGAGAAGTCAATCTAGGCCCTCTCCGCACCTGCCGGAGGGGGCCATCATCACCGGTGGCCATGGAGGAGTATCCCGGAGGGGCCATCATCACCATGAAGGCCAAGGACCAAAGGGTGGAGGCCATGAAGGAGGAAGCACAAGGGGGAGAACCTCTCCTCCTCTCTTCCGGTGGCGCCGGAGTGCCATCGGGAGGGGAATCATGGCCACGGTGATCGTCTTCATCAACATCACCATCATCATCACCATCCTCATCTCTTTTACGCGGTCCGCTCTCCCGCACCCCGCTGTAATCCCTACTTGAACATGGTGCTTTATGCCACATATTATGATCCAATGATGTGTTGCCATCCTATGATGTTTTGAGTAGATATCTTTTGTCTTTGGGTTGATTGATGATCTAGATTGGTATGAGTTGTATGTTTTACTTTGGTGCTGTCCTATGGTGCCCTCCGTGTCGCGCAAGCGTGAGGGATTCCCGCTGTAGGGTGTTGCAATACGTTGATGATTCGCTTATAGTGGGTTGGTGAGTGACTGAAACACAAACCTGAGTAAGAGGGATTGTTGCATATGGGAATAAAGAGGACTTGATGCTTTAATGCTATGGTTGGGTTTTACCTTAATGATCTTTAGTAGTTGCGGATGCTTGCTAGAGTTCCAATCATAAGTGCATATGATCCAAGTCGAGAAAGTATGTTAGCTTATGCCTCTCCCTCATATGAAACTGCATTAGTGATCACCGGTCTTGTTAATAATTATCTAGGACAATTCCGCACACCGATCCACCATTATTCCACACTCGCTATTTATAATACTTAGTAATATATTCTAACTTTATGATAACAGCACCTACTTTTATATTTTAGCTCTCCGATATCATACGAAGTTATCCTCTTCATACCCATAACATAGTTTTATTTCTCATTGCTAGTTGGAAGTAAACGTTCGGTGCACGTAGAGTCGTATCAGTGGTAGATAGGGCTTGAGAGAATATTGATCTTACCTTTAGCTCCTTGTGGGTTCGACACTCCATACTTATCACTTCCACCTTTGGAAATTGCTACAATGATTCCCTGCACTTGGGGATTATCACTCGCCAACGCTGGTTGCCGCGATGTGCAACAGGCAAGCAGGTGGCAATCTTAGAACGACTCAGGCAAAGAGGCAGGTTAGCTCAGATAGATGCAAGAACGATATGTGGCACTGGGACGAACCCGAGCGGCCAGGGGAAGATGCAACCCGAGGGGCGCTCCAAGCACAGTAAGCTAAAGATGCAAAAGGATACATGTCACAGGGACATACACGTGCGACTTGGGGATAATGCTGCCCGAGGGGCGCCCCCAACTGAATGAACTAGAAAGAGTCACCTGATACCGTAGCTGGAGCGATGTTGGAGTAGCCAAAGAAGCATGCCGAAGAGTTGTTCCTCACGAGCCGCCAGGGTCCTGAGCCTCGGGAGCCTCCGCGGGCCCACGTGGCTCCTGGAGAACCGTCGCGATCTCCTCCAGGACGGCGTAATGTCTGGCCTCCTGAGCCGCCAGGATGCTCTGCGGATGGCGCTGGAAGGTGACAACCATGTTCGGAAAGCCGAATGGCATGCGAACGTAGCTATGAGGTGGACTGTCGGTGTCAAAACCGGCGGACCTCGGGTAGGGGGTCCCGAACTGTGCGTCTAGGCGGATGGTAACAGGAGACAAGGGACACGATGTTTTACCCAGGTTCGGCCCTCTTGATGGAGGTAAAACCCTACGCCCCTGCTTGATTAATATTGATGATGTGTGTTACAAGAGTGGATCTACCACGAGATCAAAGAGGCTAAACCCTAGAAGCTAGCCTATGGTATGATTGTTGTTCGTCCTACGGACTAAAACCCTCTGGTTTATATAGACACCGGATAGGGTTAGGGTTACACAGTAGTCGGTTACAATGGTAGGAGATCTACATATCCAGACGCCAAGCTTGCCTTCCACGCCAAGGAAAGTCCCATCCGGACACGGGACTAAGTCTTCAATCTTGTATCTTCATAGTCTTGGAGTCCGCCGATGATGACAGTTTGGCTATCCGGACACCCCTAGTCCGGAACTCCTCAAGAGCTCCCTGAACCAGGCTTCAATGACGATGAGTCCGGCGCGCATGTTGTCTTAGGCATTGCAAGGCGGGTTCTTCCTCCGAATAATTTATAGAAGATTGTGAACACCAGGATGGTGTCCGCTCGCAAAATATATTCCACATACCACCATAGAGAGAATAATATTACACCGATCAATCGCCGATTTAGATGAAGCGGTTTCTTTTTGGCACGCCTTGTCGAGGCAGAGATCGTGTTCCCTTATTCCGGGATTCCCATCAATACGGACGTGGGTAACCCAACCGCGCCATTGATTGTGACGCTTGGGAGATAAGCGAGTTTTACCAGGCCGGTGGGGACACATGTTTTTGTCCGCCCATATAAGGGGATAAGGATCCACCCTTTCACCTATGCCTTCTTCCTCCTTTGCTCATCCATTCCCATGCACTCGAGCTCTAGCGCCCAAGTCCACACTTTCCTCCTCAACCTTCTCCAACCATGTCGGGAGCAGGAGGCAGATGGATGGCCTCCTCCGTCACGGAGGGGCACATCACAAGACTGCGGGAGGCCGGATACTTGTCCCGCGATATCACAGACACAGTCTGCCCGACGCGGGCAGCTCATTCCAACCCCAGTCCCCATGAGAGGGTGGTATTTCTCCCCCACTTCCTCCGCGGACTAGGTTTTCCACTTCACCCATTTGTCTGGGGGCTCATGTTCTACTACGGCCTGGACTTCCACGACCTGGCCCCGAATTTCATCCTCAACGTCGCGGCGTTTATTGTCGTGTAAGCGAGGCCTTCCCTCGCATCCAGCCCCACTTCGCCTATGGCTGAAGACCTTTAACGCCAGCCAAGGTTGTGGGCGGTCGCTGCGGAGTGCGGAGGCGCCATGGTCGGCAAGATGGCCAAAGTCCTATGGCTCGAGGGCTCCTTTGTGGAGACAATTAAGGGGTGGCAATCGGGGTGGTTCTATATCACCGAGCCACGCGACCCTGAATGGGCGGCGGCCCCCGAATTCAGATCTGGATTCCCCACACGGCTCTCGCCATGGAAAGAGACGGCCTGAAGTGGGAGGATTCGGACGAGCTATCGGACTCCAAACACGCGTCCAAACCTGGTGGACAAGAATCGCAGCTTGTCGACGTAATCCGTGTGATGCTCATCCGCCGGATTCTCCCATGCCAACAATGGGACTTCAACTTGTGGAGTTCGATCCGCACAGCACCAACCTTGAGCCGGCTCTTCGATACCACATACGAAGATGCCTGGAAGGTGCTGTTCAAGGGCGCCGAAGCCCCCGCATCCGCTAACAAAGATCGCGGATATAGCTCGCGGCGTCAAGCAGGCGAGGTAAGTTGTTTTACCCTTTACGGGACTCTTTTTTCATAGATTGACTCTACGTGGGATCTAAAAACTCCCTATTCTTCAACAGGTCTAGCTGAAGACGTCCGGACAGATTAACTGTCCGGCTCCTTTGCCAGAAGACCCAGCGGACGCCCGATTGATGGGGCTGCTGGCTCCGGCACCCCATATGGTGCCGGAGAAGAAGGCCAAGAAGGAGGCCACGGGGACTCGAAGGAGCTCCCGACGCCAGGTGCTAAGGAGAATCTTCTCCTGAAGACGAGGAGGAAGAAGAAGAAGCTTCTCCCCTAGCGGGGGAGGAGAGGAAAAGGAAGGCCACCCCAACTGGGGAGGCCGGAGGGTCCAAGAAGGGAAGAACCCTTCCTCCGGATTTCTCCACCAACGTCGTCGACGACGAGGGGGATTGGCCTACAAGGGCCAAGACCCTGGCGAGATCATAAGTATCCGGACTCCCGAATAACTTCAAGGTTTTTTATTTTCGCCACATAATGTCTTTCTAATACCGCATACAACCCTGCAGTCCGCCTAAGGATGATCTTCCCGCTTGCCGAAGCGGGTCCTTGGGTGCGCCGGATATGGATTCCTTCCGACCGCCTCCACCCCCATGCCATGACGACGCCGAGGTGGGATCCCGAAAAGGATCCACTAAGAGGAGGAGGCCCCGGAGGTGTCACAGACACCTCCCGGACTGCACCGACTCAGCCTCGGAGGCCACAAAGGGCTCGAGTCCGCGGCGACCCCTTCAGAAGAAGGGCAAGACCATGACGCCAGCTGCTCTCACCCAACCGGAGGTGCCGGATATTTGCTGGAGGCGCCAACGGCGCCCATCGAAGAGGAACACCACACCGTTATGAGTGCGGTGATTCGAAGGTTCAGCTCGCCAAGAGCGGGCTGGCCGAAGCTCGCAGCAGCCTTCTAACAGAGCTTTGAGGTAAGAATTTCAATATATATATAATGGTACCGATAGACAGAGCCCTCGATGCTCGGTTCGGTGTTCGGAAAGAAAAGCCGGACTGAGGATCTTTAGAAAGATAAACGGAGGAGTCATAAAAATATGTCAATATGGGATTGCAGGTTGTGCTGACCTCTGACCGCCAGACCGATCATGGAGGTCAATACTTTGAAGAAAAACCTCGAGCGGTCCGAGAATGAGCTCGGTCATGCCAAGAAGCAGCTCGAGGAAAAAGAAGGTGAGTAATACCTTATGAAAATTGTACCTTACAGAAAAGGATTTGGTTGGAAGAAAAACGACAAGGATAACGTGGGTATTGTAGGGGCCACTAACGAGGTGGCGACCCTGAAGGAGGCGGTGGCCGCGGCCGAACGCGATGCGGCCGCGGAGCGCACCGAGCGAGAGAAGCAGGAGGCGCGGGTGGCGGAGGTATAGCAAGAGCTCCAGGATCTCGTGAAAAAACATGAGAGCTTGGAGCGTGACTCGAAGACTCGAGAGTCTGAGCTTGCAACGGCTATTGAGAGTGCCAAAGCCGCTAAGGCAAGTTTACAAGGCCCTCCAGAGATTGAGGCGGTGAAGAAAATAGCAGCGGTAAGGCATTTTTCATGCAAAGTAAGCATGTGAGAGTTAATTACCTGTTGCTTACCCAATTCGGAGCTCTCCAGAGCTGCTCGCAGATCTTCCTCAGCGCGTGTCTCGATGCTGCCGTGATTCTACCGGGCCGAGGAGGGAGCTCAACGGAGAAGGTCTTCGGTCTCAAGATGTCGAGGCCGGACATCCGGTGTGTTTTAGCGACCAGTCAAGCAGCTGGTCGAGCTCCACAAGGCGGCCGAACAGGCCATGAAGGGCCTCATAGTTCGGCTGTGGCCTAAGGAGGCCATGCCAGGAGCTACTTCGCCCTGGTGCGGCGGCTGATGGATGCGTGCCCGTGGTTGAAGTTATCAAGCATTCCGCTTGTATTGAGGGTGCCTGTCGGGCCCTTGCCCGCAAAAGGTGCACTGGGCAAGATGGATGCCTGTAAGCTCGTGACGGACCCGCCACCAGAGGGCAAGGAGCATCGCACGCCCGAGATGTATTATAAGAGTGTGCTGAAGGGCGCCCGCACTATTGCGGGTGAGTGCTCCAAAGATGTAATATTTGAGTAGACTCGCATTTTGTTATCATGTGCGCTGAAAACTTAGTTCATATGCGCTAAGCAACGCTTGTTAATTTAAAATATTACCTTCTATGCGGCTGTTTATCAAATCTGAGAGATGGCAAGTCGTCGGCTTCAGCCCCCATGCCACGAGTGATGGGGTGTTCGGGATAAACTTGAGCGCTCTTGTTCCCATTTTTGGGTCCATCTAGGAGGCGCCAACACAATGAACAAGGCAACCGGACTTATAATGCTTGAACACTCTCACTTAGCCATAGAATTCTATAATTTTAAATTTCGCGAAGCCCTAGTCTTCGAAGGTCAATTTGGGGCGCTATCCACGCCTTTGGCCGCATAATATCCGCTCCTCGCCTAAGCGGCATAAGTCTTTAAGGACTCGCAAAACCTCTCGAACAGCGATCGCTCTCGCCTCATCATGACAGTCAGTTTAGCTTTCCATCGAGGCGTTAACCCAGCTCAACTGGGCGGAATCGCAGTGGTTCTCTCTGTGCTACCTTAGCCGATATAACGGAACGTAAGGTACCAAAACACGGAGCCGGGCAAACCCAACTATTGACCCAAGACATGATTCGAGCCGATGCATATAGTGCTATAAGTTCGGGTGCCGACTTGTGAAAGTGTTCGGACTCATCACACCATAATGCGGGAACATAAGCCCTGGTGTATATTAGACGTACTAAAGTGTACGGATGCAACATGCCGTGAATGAACATATGTATGAAAAAGAAATGCAATTATAAGCAAAAGGTGTTGCATTGTTTTATTCAATGAGTGCTGCTACTAATGCGTAACGATACAAATAGTGCGATAAGCAAGGTATGGAACTGTTAAACATGTCCTCTCCGTGGGTAGGCTGCAGATTGGTGTATAAAAATGCTCGTAATGGAGACCACCTGATATTCGCTTGTAGCCTTTATCCTTCCCTCGCTGTTACATCGTGAGTACGGCAGGTCTGCTGCCGGACAGGGCTTTCACAAATGGAGTCCTGTGGTTAAAAAGTAAAGGTAAAAAGAAAAGAAAAGGAACGACACACTTGGGAGCCCCCGTGTGGTTGAGCCAGCACTGGGTTTATCGTGGTCGTGCCCTCTCCCCATGCCCATGGTATCTTCAGAGCGTAATGGTGTACGCTGGCGACCTGCTTTGACGCTTCACAGAGTTGGGTTAGCCGCATCGCCACGCATGCTCGAACGCGCTGTGGTCTTGTTGTAAGTTACTCCGGCGCTGCTGTGTCCGCCGCTTAACGGCCGGACTCGAGAATTGCCTTAAGAGGCTGCATTGCACTTCGCCGAGAGCCGCCAGATGTTCCTCCGCGCGGAGAGAACGCTCAGTGTTTCCGCTGACCGTGATGACTCGAGGGCCTGGCATCTTGAGCTTGAGGTATGCGTGAGCGGCACCGCGCTGAACTTTGCAACGCTGTACGTCCGAGCAAGGCATGATAGCCGCATGAACGGGACTATGTCAAGATTAACTCGCTCGGAAGTTATCCGGGATCCAAGACCACTTTCAGTGTAATTGAGCCTGCATAATTGGCTTTACACCTGGTATGACGCCTTTAAAGGTCGCTTTGGTAGGTTTAATCTTTGAGGGTCTATGCCCATTTTGCGCACCGTATCCCGGTAAAGCAGGTTCAGGTTGCCGCCGCCGCCCATCGACTCGTTAGGTGAAATCCATCGACGATTGGGTCTAAGACCAGGCGGCGAATCCACCGTGGCGGATGTCGGTGGGTGGTCCTTCGGTCCAAAGTGATCGGGCAGAGGACCATGGATTGAACTGGGCAACTGGCTCCATCGCAGAGACATCCTCGAGTGCGCGTTCCACTCTTTTGGGTATATGCGCTATGATATCATGTTCATCGTCCGCACTGTGGGGAAAACCTTCATCATTTATTGTTCGGGCGGTTGGGTCTCGCCTCGCCATCGCTATGCAGCCCTTGTCATTGTTTTCGCAATTAACTTGCTCGCTTACTTGAGTACCCAACATTCTCGCTGGTGTGGTTAGCTGGCTTTTTCGGGGTGCCGTATCCGCACAAGCGGTCGAGTATTCTGTCCAAATTGGACGGACCCGAGTAGTTCTTTTGAATGGCTTTTTCCACGACCAGGTTTAGAGCTCGAATCCGCATTGACTGCCGATCCTCAATATTGTCGCCAGTAATGCAGCGCTTTGTTTTTGTTACGACGCTGCCAGCCATTTCGGTCCTTGAAGTCCGGACCGCAGAATTTTTGCCGAGGTTGTTGCTGCGTTAGCCAGCTGTCCTCACCCACGCAGGCGGGTCATGAGTGATGTGAGGGCTGCCATGGATTTCGCTTTTCCTGTCCTAGGTGCCGCAAGCCACTCGTCACGGATGTTATGCTTGAAGGTCATGAGGGCCTCCGATCCGGACAACCGACGATTTGGTTTTTCTTGGTTAAGAACCGTGTCCAAAATTGTCCGCCGATTCGTCGGCTGCTGAATTATGTGGCTTAGGTCATCAGCGCCCGGTGGTCGACATAAGTTCCCCGGAAGTTACCGAGGAATGCGGCTTTGTGTCCTCCCAGCTCCCAATTGACTCTGGCTGGCAAGCTGTTGAGCCAATGTCGGGCTGGTCCGTTGCTTGAGGGGAGTTATTTGATGGCGTGAAGATCGCCACCGCGGGCCATGTGGATGTGAAGGAGATAGTCTTCGATCCAAACCGCGGGTCTGTTAGCATCATAGGATTCAATATTGACGGGTTTAAACCTTCGGGATTTGATGATCCATTACTTCGCCTCGTGAAGCATAGTGGTGTGCGGCTCCTCCAGATCGGGCGATATCACGACGGAGCTCAAAAGTGCTTGGTCTGTTTTGTTCGCCCGCCGGACTTATCAGGTCCGCGCGACGGTTGTCGCCACGCACTGGGGCACCCACGCGATCCATAGATCGATCTTGATTGTCTTGCCTTGTCCTCCAATATATCTCATAGGTCCGGAGTGTTCCCCTTTGGCCGTGTGCTTTTTGAGCGATGCCGGGGCACGGTTCTAGTGAAGGGTCTAGAGGCCTTCTTCGTCGCGACCACGGGTGGTCGGTCACCGTATTGTCTCCTGGTGATGCGGGTTCGTAAGCCTCCTCCTCTAATCGGGGAGCAGCTATGCTTAGGGTAGCTTTTGAGGGCGCTCGAGCTCATGCTCACGGCCATGAGGACTTCATCCATCCGTCGGCTAGCGATCCCGATCAGCTCTAAGTTGTTGCTGCTTTTTCTTGAGGCTGTTCGCCGTGGCCATAAGCCCGCGCCTAAAACGCCTTGTTCGACGGGATTCTCGTGCACGACGAATTCATCGTCGCCGAGGCTTGCTTCGCCTCCGGAGGGAGGCATATAATCCTCTACCTCTTCTTCCGCCGCCTCTCGTGAGGGCTGGCGCTCCATCTTCCCCGCGCCGGATCTTGCCGAGTGGATTGTCTTCGCACTGTCCGGTGTATTGTTATCTCCGGTGCCGGAATCTTCATTCTTGCTGTGGCGGGATTTAGAGCGGCGCCGCTGATGCCGGCGCTTGGGCTGCTTCTTGGAGGGGTCATCCTCCGTTGTTCCATCGCTGTTCCCATCTTTTGGGATGTCCACCATATATATGTCGTATGACGAGGTGGCATTCCAGTGCCATGTAGGCGCTGGGTCTTGTTCGTCTCCGGCATCGTCGTCCATACTGTCGATGTCTTAGGAGTTGTAGTCTAGCATGTCGGTTAGATCATCGACAGCGGCTACCAAGTGGGTGGTGGGTGGGCTTTGAATTTCTTCGTCATCCGCATCCCAACCTTCCCGATCAGAATCCGCCAGGCTCTCCGGATAAAGAGAGAGACTTTAGTGAATTCAGGATGTCGCCAAAGGGCGAAAGTGCCGAAGATGTCCGCTATGCTGTGAACTCCATGACGGGCGCCCAATCGGATTCGATTGGCAGGGGTGCGGGGTTCGGAGTCGATAGGAGTCCGAACCTCGAGTCGAGGTCTTCGCAGCGACAGTGGATGGAGTTCAGCTCGATCGCCAGAGATTAAAGCCCCGAGGCGGTGTCCAACCACTCGCCCTCGATCGGGAATCCGTTCCGGATTAAGGGTCGGAGCGGATGCGTGTGCGCCTGTGGCACCGCTCGGCCGCGAGCTAGATCATGCCCATCGAAACAAGGCGGCACGCCGTTGCGGCTCGAATCCGTCAAGATCAAGTCTCCGCGATATAGGCCGATAGTTCAAACTTCCAAATCTGACCGATGGCCAGGGGCGAGCTTTATCTGCTCCAGATGGCTGCTTAATTGGCCCCAGCAGCAAAGCCGCCAACACGTAAGATCTGTCCGGGAAGAAAAGTCTCACCTTGACCGCTGCGTTGTTGTTGATCAAAGAGCCATCGAGCCTATCGGTGACGACATAGAGGAACTCTCAATGAAAGCACCAATGTCGGTGTCAAACCGCGGATCTCGGTAGGGGGTCCCGAATCGTGCGCCTAGGCGGATGGTAACAGGAGACAAGGGACACGATGTTTTACCTGTGTTCGGGCCCTCTTGATGGAGGTAAAACCTCACGCCCCGCTTGATTAATATTGATGATGTGTGTTACAAGAGTGGATCTACCACGAGATCAAAGAGGCTAAACCCTAGAAGCTAGCCTATGGTATGATTGTTGTTCGTCCCACGGACTAAAACCCTCCGGTTTATATAGACACCGGATAGGGTTAGGGTTACACAGAGTCGGTTTCAATGGTAGGAGATCTACATATCCAGACGCCAAGCTTTCCTTCCACGCCAAGGAAAGTCCCATCCGGACACGGGACTAAGTCTTCAATCTTGTATCTTCATAGTCTTGGAGTCCGCCGATGATGATAGTTCAGCTATCCGACACCCCTAGTCCGAACTCCCTCATGGACCTCGCACCGCCCAACGCGACGAAGGCCGTAAACGCCCATGTGATGCGCCCTGTTGAGCCCTCGGGATGTCGACGCAGACGCAGCCCGCTGTCTCGCCAGATGGGGAGCTGCGCTGGTGGTGGGGCGGCGCCACAGATGGTCCTTGCTTCTTGAAGCTCCTAGATCGCCTTGGTGATGAACTCCCGAGCACTAGGCGCTCCATGCCTCGTGCCCTCTTGAGGGAAGCGTGCAGTGAAGCACGCCTCCACGTGGTGCCCGAGCGCCTCCCTCGTGACATTGGCTAGGTCTGAGGCCCTCCAGAAGAGAGCCCCGAGCCTAGCCAGAGGAGGGCGCCGGGCGCACCTTCCTATGCGAGGGAGGGAGGCGCCCCATCCGCAGGCGCAGACCCTGAGGTGTGCCGTTAGAAACGCCGCTCTCATGAGGTCCTGGGTGGAACAGGTGCTTCTTCTTCTTAGAATGGCCTCAGGAGGGTACAGGGTGCCTTCGTTGTCGGGGTTTTCGACTGCTGCAACCTGGTAAGCGTGCTCGAGGGAGCACACCGCATCTCTTTCTTCACATGAAACCGTGATGATGCCGCCGCTCATTGGCATCTTGAGGACGTTGTAGCCGTGGTGGGTCACTGCATAAACTTGGCCAAGGCTGGATACCCAAGGATGGCGTTGTACGGCAGGTGGATGTGGGCGACGTCGAAGTCGATGAGCTACGTGCGGTAGTTGTCACGCTAGCCAAAGGTGACAGGGAGGCGGACCTGCCCTATGGGGGTGGTCGAGCCGTCGGTCACTCCTGAGAAGGGCTTGGTAGGCTGCAGCTGATCGTATGGCACTTGAAGGCTATTGAATGTCTCGACAGACAGGACATTGAGCCCTGCGCCGCCGTCGATGACGGTCTTGGTGACTTGAACGTTGCTGATGACGGGGGAGTAGAGCATCGAGAGGGCGCTGGCTGTCGTCGCGCACTTGAGCTGGTCTGATGAGCTGAAGGTGATGACGCACTTGGACCACCTGAGCGGGCGCGTGGCCTCGAGCCTGGGAAGGGCTGCGTTCACCTCACGAGCTAACTGCTTGAAGATACGCTAAGAGGCTGGGGCTTGAGCACCACCCAAGATGCAGGCGATGGCTGAAGGCTCTTGGAAGCCCCCAGCCCCCTCGTCCTGATGATGGTCGTCGTTCCTCCTTGGCGGTGGCGGCAGTGGAGGGAACCCGGCGTTGCCCTGAGGGCGGTCCTTACGAGGCTAGTTTGTCCAGGCGCCCTCACGAGGCGGGTCCTGCCAACGGTCCTCACGAGGCCGGTCGCGCCACTCCTGGCAGGGGCCGCGGTCATCCCAGCCTCTCCTACTTTGTCCTTCTCCTCGGCCGTAGCCCCGGTCGTTGTGCTCGGGGCATCGACCAAAGCGTCCATCATGGATGGCCCTGAGCTCCTGACAGTCGCTGGTGTTGTGGCTGTGAACATTGTGGAAGGCGCAGAACGGGCGGTTGGCCTTGGACGACTCGGGGTGGTCGCGACCGCGCTTCATCTCTGGCTCTGCCGCGAGCACTGCAGCCCCCTTGCGCTTCACGTCCTTGACCTTGGCCTTCTTGTTCTCCTGGTCGGCAGTTGGGAGCTCGAGGAGGGAAAGGCGCCCTTCCTTAGCTCTCGCGCACTTGGTCGCCATGTTGAACATCTCCAGGGCCGTGCATAGCTCTTCGTGGATGGCGAACTCTTCCTTCATCTTGACGTCACGGACGCTGTCGGAGAATGCGGAGATGATGGCTTCGTCTATCACCTTGGGGATCTTGAGGCGAACGCTGTTGAAGTGCTGGATGTACTTCTGCATGGTTTCCCCTGGTTGCTGCTTGATGCGCCGCAAGTCACCCGCAGGTGGCGGGCGGTCGCGAGTGCCCTAGAAGTTGGTGACAAAACGCTCGCGCATCTCACCCCAGGAGGATATCGATCATGTGGGCAGGTTCAGGAGCCACGAGCGTGCGCCATCTTTGAGGGTCATAGGGAACCAATTCGACATGACCTTCTCATCGCTGTTGGATCCTTGATGCTTTGCTCATAGAGCTGCAGGAACTCCGCGGGGTTGGGGGTGCCGTTGTAGCATGGAGGCATGTCTGGATTGAACTAGCCGGGCCAGATGACGCTGCGCAGCTCGAGAGTGAAGGCACGGCAACCTATTGTGGTCACCGGAGCCCGTCGCGGGGCGGAGCCTGATCTTGACATCCACGTGCCGCCGTAGTATGCGGCGCGCGGTCTTGACACAGTGGTCCGGGAGCGCAGGAGCGTTTTCTTGCGGCCGAGGGACTTCTTGGCAGCTTCCTTCTTCATGCCCGGGTGCCCGGCGTGGTGGGTCACGCCGCGGGACCGTGCGTCTTTGTGCGAGGGTAGCGTCTTGATGTGAAGGTGGTGGAGGCGCTTCATGAGCGACGTCGCCCGCTGCAGGAGGTGGTCGAGGTAGTGAAAGGGACAGTGCAGGAGAGCCCCCAGCGGCGCTGACGAGCTCGGAAGATGCGGTTAAGCCAGTCGTCGACTGGACGGTAACGCAGGAGCTCACGTACCATGAGCAGCGCAGCCTGCGCTTCCGTGGGCACATGACGAGCGTGGGACGATGAGCCGGCCGGAATCAGCGACGGGGTGGCGGTGCGTCCGTCCCGCCGCACGAAAGGGTGCAACGATGAAGCTTGCTGCTCGTTCTCTGCCGGGCCGGGTGGCGCGCTGGCTAAGGGGCGGCGGAGAATGGCGGGAGGTCCGCTGATGGGCGCCGAGGAGTCTCGATTAGGGGTGTCCGGATGGCCGGACTATAACCTTGGCCGGACTCCTAGACTATGAAGATACAGGATTGAAGACTTCGTCCCGTGTCTGGATGGGACTTTCCTTGGCGTGGAAGGCAAGCTTGGCGATACGGATATGTAGACCTCCTCCCGTTGTAACCGACTCTATGTAACCCTAACCCTCCAAAGGTCTATATAAACCGGAGGGTTTTAACTGTGAGGACTAACAACAATCATACCATAGGCTAGCTTCTAGGTTTAGCCCTCCGATCTCGTGGTAGATCTACTCTTGTACTACCCATATCATCAATATTAATCAAGAAGGAGTAGGGTTTTACCTCCATCGAGAGGGCCCAACCTGGGTAAAACATCGTGTCCCTTGTCTCCCGTTACCATCCGCTTTGACGCACAGTTCGGGACCCCTACCCGAGATCCGCCGGTTTTGACACCGACATTGGTGCTTTATTGAGAGTTCCTCCTGTCGCCATCTTTAGGCCCGATGGCTCCTCCGATCATCAACAACGATGCGGTCCAGGTGAGACTCTTCTCCCGGACAGATCGTCAGATTCGATGGCTTTGCATCGCGGGCTAATTCGCTGGCCATCCGGAGCAGATTGAAAGCTACGCCCGCCATCGTGTCAGATTTGAAGTTTGAACTACACGGCCGACGCCCACGGAGACTTGATCTTTGACGGGTCGAGCCACAGCCAAGCGCCGCAAGATCGGCCACGATGGGCATGATCTAGCTCTCACCGCCGAACAGTGCCTCGAGGCCGCCAGTTGTCCGCTTCGACCTTAGCTCGAGCCGATCGCCTAATCGAGGATGGGTGGCTGACACCGGGGCTGCAATCTCTATGGCAATCGAGCCAACACCATACCTGCCCTTTGGCGGCTCAGATCCAAGGTGCCGACTCTCTCGACTCAACCTTCCGCTACCGCCAATCGAATCTGGACACGCCGATCATGGAGTTCACCGCCATGACATCTTTCAGCACTCTCCTTTCGCGACATTCTGAATTCACTAAAGTCTCTCCTTTATCGAGAGCCCTGGCCGGACTATGGTCAGCAAGGTTGGGATGCGGATGACGATGTAGGAGACGAACAGGAACCAGCGCCTATAGGCCACTGGACAACCACCCCATCTCACGATGTATACATGGTGGATACACCTAAAGGAAACGACGACGAAGAACAAGGGACGAACGAGGGATCCTTCCCTAAAAGCATCAAAGCGGCGCGTAAGCGCCGCCCAAACCCCACCTCGACAGAGAAAGCAGCCATACGCACTCCAGCCATAGAGCAGGGCGAACTGCCGGATTTATTTAACATGCCATCGAGCAACCGTCCGAATAGGGCAACTTGATAAACAACCTGCTCCCTCAAGAAGACAACAGTCCGGACGACTTACACGGGACAAGTTGCCGGAGCAGAAGAACCTCCAAAAGGCTTGTCGCCACTACGCTGTAGCCTGAAAAAAGGTATGAAGCTCAAAACAAGGAAGATGCACTCAGAATCAGATGGAGCAAAGTACTCAACACCGCAGACAAATACAGCGATAGTCGCCACACAAAGAGCTATCCGAAGTGAAAATTACTGGCGGAATTTGATGATGAGGCCTTAGAGCCTCCGCAATCAAAAAATAAGGAAGCCACCTGGTCGAACAAACGACCCCATGGCCAACACAGTGCGGCAAAGGACGCCGCACACAAGCCGGCACACGATCCACACAAGGATTCGCATCAAAAAGATGGCCCAGCCAGATCTATCTATGGGCCAAGAAAGCAAGCTCTAGTAAGCAATGCAACACATCAAATATCCGAACATCGCGGTACGCCCAAATATAGGGGTGCCGCACACCCCCTATGTTTCACCGATGAGGTGCTGGATCATGAATTTCCAGCGGGATTCAAGCCCGTAAACATAGAGGCATATGACGGAACAACAGACCCTGGAGTATGGATTGAGGATTACATACTCCACATACACATGGCTAGAGGAGATGATCTCCACACCATAAAATACTTACCCCTCAAACTCAAAGGGCCAGCCCGGCATTGGCTTAAAAGCCTTCCCGAAAACACCATTGGAAGTTGGGAAGAGCTCGAGGATGCTTTTCGGCAAATTTCAAGGGACCTATGTCCCACCTCCTGATGCGGATGATCTAAGTCATATAACTCAACAACCCGGAGAGTCAGCCCGAAACTCGGAACAGATTTCTTACTAAAAGAACCAGATAGTCGATCGTCCGGACGCCAAGCCTTAGCAGCTTTCAAACACAGCTGCTCGAGATTTAATGGCTCGCAGACACCTCGCCAAGAAAAGCCAAGAACAATGGCCGCATTAACAAGCCTCATGACCCGCTTATGCAGAGAGGATAGCTGGTTGGCAAGATGCGCATCAGCCACCCAAGTACATCCGGGTTAGGGATGGAACGGAAACCGCGACGCAGCAAGGACCAGCGCCGACCAAGGGAAACAGCCCAAGAGCACGGTAGTCAACATCGGATTCAAAAGCTCTCAGCAGAATCGTAAAAGCTGCCCTCAAGGATGACAGGACGAGCTATCTAACCTAAACAAAATCTTGGACAAGATATGTCAAATCCACAAGATTCTGGAAGCTCGCAAACCATACCCACAGAGATTGTTGGGTCTTCAAGCAATCCGCAAACTAACGCCGAACACAAGGCTCGACACACCAAGCGAGGACGATGACGAACCCCACAAGGAGAGCACCGGAAAACAAAAGAATTTCCCACAAGAAGTCAAAACAGTAAATTCACTTCACGTGACAAAAGGGGAGAACAGAGTGGCGCCCATAGAGATACGCGCCATACGGCCGATCCCAGAGGAGTCCCGCCACTGGTTATTAAAACCAATCACCTTCGACCATCAAGATTACTCTAGAAGTATCCGGACTACAGGCTGGACTGCCTTGGTATTAGATCTGATAATTGATGGACTCCACTTTACACAAGTCCTAATGGACGGCGGCAGTGATTTAAACCTGCTATATCAGGACACAATCCGCAAAATGGGGATAGACCCAACAACAATTCGCCATAGCAACACTTCCTTTCAAGGGGAAACACTGCCCAGACGCCCATTGTACGGGCTCTCCTCGCTAGAAGTTATGTTCGCTCACCCGACAACTTCCGCCGCCAAAAGCTAACCTTCCACATCGCCCCATTTACAAGTAGCTATCAAGCACCATCGAACGTGAAGCTTTCCGCTTTAACGCAATACCGCATTATGCATCCCTTTATACTTAAAATGCCCGGTCCACGAGGCATCATCTCATTAAAGGGAAATATCGAGTGTTCCTCGAGCATCGAAGATTGTGCGGCTGCCTTAACAGCCACACACTAAACCGCTTCACTAATCAAAGCACCTAAAACAGTCGCTCGCACTTTGACATGGCTAGACGAGTCCGCGAAACATACAAGGGCTTACTAGCCGTGATACATTTTATTCATTTTTAAATTGTACTTTGTTTATTTAATATAACGACATTTTCGCACGATCTTTTTCAACTAAGTTCTCTCTTTACAGATGAACACTGCTACACCCGCCCAGGATACGGCACAATGGAGACACATGCGCAGCATATGCAAGAGGGACCCTGCTCCAAGGATTCTTTTCAGATTAAGACCCTGATAAACTTTTTTTTACTGTCTCTTGTCGATACACATCCCCGGTTTCTTGCAATAACCGAGATGGAGGCTGGCGCCTTGGCATTGGCCACGCCAGATTTTGTGCGCACTCGACACCGTGGGCTTATTACTAAGGGCTTGTTCAGCCCGCTTATAAAGACCGAATACCTTAGGGAGTGTTCGGCGTCATGAAGTTTGGCCTTATATGAATCAGCTCAATCATGTCTTTGGTCAAATGTTGGGTTTGTTCGCTGCTGTGTTTGCTGCCTTACGCCCGCCTATCGCTAAGCCGCACTGTGACAACCATCGCGACAGTGCCCCTGTTCGCCAAAGCGAAAGCACCTCAAGAGAGAAAGCCGAAAACTGACCGTCATGATATAGCGTGAGACCGGTCAACCACTGATGACCAACCGGAATCTTTAGGATTCCTCCAAGATTAACGAATGGACGCTTTCTGGCCAGCACACACGCTTCGAATTGGCGAAGGTGCCCCTAGGGGCTATATAGTAGCCCCACCGTCAAACTCCTATGGCTAAGTGAAAGTGATAAAGCATTATAGTCCGTTGTTTAGTTCGCTGCGCTTATCACCTCCTTTATAGGACCAAGACGTTGATCAAGGTGAAAATGCGCCATAACACCCCGCATTATATGCGTAAATGTCAAGATCGCAATCTTTCGTGTTATATACACATATACATTAACGGCCGCACAGACGTATTTTAATTCTTGCAGGCACAAGTATAAAAAGCTTTTATATTCCATCGAAACATTGTTTCACAATAATACATGTCACTCGAACATGATATCCTTCGAGCACCACGTCTCTATTAAACGAGCACCCTAACTTCCTGAAAATAGTGCTCGGCAGGTATTCGTCTCCCGTCCAATCTTGGGATGCAACGCCGGTGGCCTTCATCTCCGCCCAAGATGTCTTGACACGGCAAGAGCCATCCGCGCACCTCTATGCATGTTGACCTCTTCATTGCATTGATATGCGGCACTGCACCAAGGAACTGCTGCACCAAACCAAAATAGCTCTT
Organism: Aegilops longissima; assembly: GCA_021605205.1. NCBI lineage: Eukaryota > Viridiplantae > Streptophyta > Magnoliopsida > Poales > Poaceae > Aegilops > Aegilops longissima. The sequence continues at coordinate 243,178,807 of CM038680.1, read as the reverse complement.
CGGCTCGGGCCTTTTTGGCCACAGATGACTCACGACATCCTTCATGGCGAGTCCGGATAACCTATTCAGCTCCACCATTCGCCAAACGCCGTTAATGGAAGTGGGCGCCTGGATTGTGGAACCGCGACCAAAAAGCTTTTCCACTTCGTGATCCTGTTGATCTCGGAAGTGTCCGCCCGTCTGCGGCACTTGCCGCCAAGTCCGTATAAGTATCCTCCGCACTCCACAGCCGGTCCAACTGAGCATACTTATGATCCCCGAACTTCATCCGCAGCATAAAGGGCTTTCCAGCCGCGATATCTCCGCCCGACGAGTCCTCGCTTCATGGCTCTCATTGCAGAGCGAGCATCCTTGGCCTCGTAGTGGCCTTCTCCGTGTCCTTTGTTCCTCCCGATCTTCTTTTTCAAGAAGCTTGCAGCGTCGGCAACATCCTTCAACTTCACAGCCATCTCGCCATTTCCTTCCTGCTTCGCAGCTGAGCAGCCTGTTCGCTCTTCGCCGCCTTTTAAGGCAGCCGATCACCTTTTCTCGCCTGTTCTTGGCTCGGGCGAAGTTCCGCCAAGGTTCTCCATGGCAGCGCACCATCTGCATCAAGCATACATGTTGTAAGGCACGGCATCAAGCCCTTACCGTGTGTCCGCGAGAAATTGCATACCTTGTGACTCGCAAGCCACTTGTTGACAAGCGCGATGTCGGCATCTCGCCACGCCAATTTGCCGCTTAGCTCAAGAATTCATCAGTCCGCTAGCCACCGACACTTCGCCACCTACATAGGAAGAGCGACATGTTATACTGGATTATGATCCTCGGCGCTGGGCTATCATTTTTGACAACGCATGAGTCTCGGGGGCTACTATCTATACAGGGCGATCTTTATATGCGGAAATGTCAAAGGTACATCATTTCACAGACTCTCAAAACTCCGTCAAGAAAACCCGACGGCCTCGCGGCAACCCGCTCTCCACGGATGAAATTTTTCAATCACCGTGCTCCATCAATGCACGGTGTTCTTCTGAGATGGACGCCGCCCAAGCAGATCCTTCATGATCCTCCGACTGCACCGGACTTCCGTCTGATGGCCTTTTTCAAGGCCGGACATGGAGGGCTTTGGGAGCCATACTGCTTTCCGCCCCGCTGATGCGGAGAAACCCTACGTGATGACACTCAGGGTCGCCCGCCGCAAGGCGGCACGGGCAGGGAGGCGTTCGCCTCCATCATCTCCGGACAAAGATCCTCAAGATGAGCTCACGAGAAGGGCTGAGATCCAAACTACAAGGTCAAAATTCAATTATCTTTCAGAATAGAATAGGGATGTCTCTTATTTTAAAACTCCCCTATCTACTTACTTACTACCGGGCTGATCCCCTGAGGGCACAAAGGCGGGGCCGAGGCACCTCCCAACCGCAGGACCCTCCGACGAAGATCTCTTCCTCCGCTTTGAGAGCATGGTCTCCGGTCTTCGTGAGGCGGTCCTCTTCTTCCCGGATGGAGGGATTCTCGATTCCTCCTTTCCCGATAGCCTCCTTCGAGGAGACGGTAGCCTTTGTTCCCCCTTCGCCTTTCTTCCAAAGGCGCAACCTCCAAAGATCCTCGTTAACACAGGATCCGGCGTGGTCTCGGAGGGGGGCCGACACCTGATTAGCTTTGCTTTCACTATCCACTCATGTTTAAGGGACAACTCTTTAAAGGGCAATTTTATGATGAATATACGGATAGCATGTCAAGGCATGTGGCTACTTACTTGAGTATCCGGCGACAGCTCAGACCTGCCCTCGGTCGAAGTCCGACACATTGCTTGTGATCCAAAGAACAATTTGTACATCTCCATGGGCGCCGCTACCAGAAGTGTTGGAGAGCTCGTGGTCCCTCCGGATTAAACTCCCACAAAGTGAGGGGGTGGTGTTTGTAGGGCAAAGTGCGGTGAATCAACATGACCATGCGATTCACGGCCAGTCGATGTCTCTTTCCAGAGATCTTTAATGCAGCCTCGCAACAAGGGCACGCCCTGGACGGCCCCCACCGAGCCCTTTATTGACCCATGATGCCACCTGGGAGGAGCCGAGCGAAAGGCAGGTGGCGCCACCCACTTAGTGCCCCGAGCTGTGATATTAAACCACTCATTGCCATAAGCTGAAATCCTTCTTGAAAAGAGCCTCGGGCCATGGAGCGTCAAGATTCTTGCTTATAACAGCCTCTCCAAGACTCCGCTTGTTGCCCTTGATCATCTTCGCCCACTTTGAAGGTCTTAAGCCACAATCCAAGTGAGGGGTAATGCGGAGGAAGGCTTCGCATACTACAATGAACGATGAGATATGGAGGATGGACTCCTGATCCAAGTCGGAAATTCCAACCCATAATAAAACATGAGCCCCTCACAAAGGGGTCCATCGAAGCCTAGCCTCAAGTAAGTGAGACGCCAACACCACGCCTCACCGGCTTGGGAGTGGGAATAACCTGCCCTTAAGCAGGCAGCCTATGCTAAATTTCGCCGTTAAATACCGGCATCTCTTAGCTTTAGCACGCCTTCTTCCAGAACGGAGGAAGGCATCCACCGCCTTGAAGGTCGGAGCCAGATATCATCAAAGGTCCGGGTCAATCTGGGGCTTTGGGTGTTGGAACTCGAGGCGAGGGGCGGATTCGATTGAGATTGAAAGAAAGGAGTAGAGCCTGGTCTCTTTATAAAGAGCTTGAATACCAAGAGCCCTCCCCTGACCGCTTGGGACTCGCCGATAGAGGAGACGTACTAACAGCACGATTGGGTTACCCACGCCTGCTGAGGGAGTTCCCGACTAGGGGTGTCCGAATAGCCGAATGGCTATAATCGGCCGGACTCCAAGACTATGAAGATACAAGATTGAAGACTTCGCCCCGTGTCCGGATGGGACTTTCCTTGGCGGAAGGCAAGCTTGGCGACACGGATATGTAGATCTCCTACCAATGTAACCGACTGTAACCCTAACCCTATCCAAAGGTCTATATAAACCGGAGGGTTTTAGTCCAGAGGATCTAAAAAACAATCATACCATAGGCTAGCTTCTAGGGTTTAGCCTCCTTGATCTCGTGGTAGATCCACTCTTGTAACACACATCATCAATATTAATCAAGCAGACGAGGGTTTTACCTCCATCAAGAGGGCCCAACTCGGTAAAACATCGTGTCCCTTGTCTCCCGTTACCATCCGCCTAGACGCACAGTTCGGGACCCCTACCCGAGATCCGCCGGTTTTGACACCCGACATTGGTGCTTTCATTGAGAGTCCTCCGTGTCGCCACCGATAGGCTCGATGGCTCCTTCGATCATCAACAACGACGCAGTCCAGGTGAGACCTTTCTCCTGGGACAGATCTTCAGATTCGCGGCTTTTTGCATCATGCGGCTCATTCGCTTGGCCATCCGAGCAGATCGAAGCTACGCCTCGCTATCAGGTCAGATTTGAAGTTTGAACTATACGGCCGATATCCGAGGAGATTTGATCTTCGACGGATTCGAGCTGCAGCCGAGCGTAAGCCGCAGCTTCGGTGGGCATGATCTAGCTCGCAGCTTAACAAAGGCCTCGAGGTCGTGACTCGTGATCCGGCCTCCGAACCCTTAACCCGAGCCGGATTCCCGATCGAGGACGAGTGGTTGGACACCGCCGGGGCTTTAATCTCTACGGCGATCGAGCCGAACCCCATCCCCGTCTCTTTATGAAGACTCGACCTGTGGTGCCGGACTCTCTCCGGACCAACCCTCATACCGCCAATCGAATCCGATTGGGTGCCCGCTATGGAGTTCATCGCCACGGACATCTTTCAGCACTCGCCTTTGGCGACATCCTGAATTCATCAAGTCTCTCTCTTTATCCGGAGAGCCCCGCCGGATTACGGTCAGAAGGTTGGGATGCGGACGACGAAGAAATTCAACGCCCACCCACCACCCACTTGGTAGTCATTGCCGCCATTTATCTAACCGACATGCTAGACTACGACCAAGACATCGACGG